>CM048646.1:75627011-77076955 GCA_026413185.1 Pueraria montana var. lobata | reverse complement strand
CCAATCACATTAAAAAGATAACAATCGCATTAATAGTTTCCGTTATTAGTTTTTTTATCACTATGTTTATAATAATTTCCATTATAAATGAGACGAGATATGTATTTTTAATAAAATTAAATGAGATATCCTGAAACTTTTTTAGGTCTTCTTTCATTTTATGCCAATTTGGAAGGGAATGATCTTTTTAGATCTCACAAGACAAAATTATAATCTTTTTATTATTTCACCTCCCAAACATATCGTGAAAATTTGATATTTCTACGACAATTACCAATCACATTAAAAAGATAACAATCACACTAATAGTTTCCTTTATTAGTTTTTTTTATCACAACGTTTATAATAACTTCCATTATTAATGAGAGGAGATTTGTATTTTTAATAAAATTGAACGAGATATCCTGAAATTTTTTCAGGTCTTCTCTCATTTTATGCCAATTTGGAAAGGAATCATCTTTTTAGATCGGACAAAAAAAAATGATAATCTTTTTATTATTTCACCTCCCAAACATATCGTGAAAATATGATGACCAATCACATTAAAAGATAACAATCGCATTAATAGTTTCCGTTATTAGTTTTTTTATCACTACGTTTATAATAATTTCCATTATTAATGAGACGAGATATGTATTTTTAATAAAATTAAATGAGATATCCTGAAACTTTTTTAGGTCTTCTTTCATTTTATGTCAATTTGGAAGGGAATGATCTTTTTAGATCTCACAAGACAAAATTATAATCTTTTTATTATTTCACCTCCCAAACATATCGTGAAAATTTGATATTTCTACGACAATTACCAATCACATTAAAAAGATAACAATCGCACTAATAGTTTCCTTTATTAGTTTTTTTATCACAACGTTTATAATAATTTCCATTATTAATGAGAGGATATTAGTATTTTTAATAAAATTGAACGAGATATCCTGAAATTTTTTTAGGTCTTCTTTCATTTTATGCCAATTTGGAAAGGGAATGATCTTTTTAGATCTCACAAGACAAAATTATAATCTTTTTATTATTTCACCTCCCAAACATATCGTGAAAATTTGATACATCTACGACAATTACCAATCACATTAAAAAGATAACGATCAAACTAATAGTTTCCTTTATTAGTTTTTTTATCAAAACGTTTATAATAATTTCCATTATTAATGAGAGGAGATTTGTATTTTAATAAAATTGAACGAGATATCCTGAAATTTTTTTAGGTCTTCTCTCATTTTATGCCAATTTGGAAGGGAATGATCTTTTTATATCTGACAAAAAAAAATTATAATCTTTTTATTATTTCACCTCCCAAACATATCGTGGAAATATGATGTTTCTACGACAATTACCAATCACATTAAAAAGATAACAATCGCATTAATAGTTTCCGTTATTAGTTTTTCACCACTACGTTTATAATAATTTCCATTATTAATGAGACGAGATATGTATTTTTAATAAAATTAAATGAGATATCCTAAAACTTTTTTAGGTCTTCTTTCATTTTATGCCAATTTGGAAGGGAATGATCTTTTTAGATCTCACAAGACAAAATTATAATCTTTTTATTATTTCACCTCCCAAAAATATCGTGAAAATTTGATATTTCTACGACAATTACCAATCACGTTAAAAAGATAACAATCACACTAATAGTTTCCTTCATTATTTTATTTAATCACAACGTTTATAATAAATTTCATTATTAATGAGAGGAGATTTGTATTTTTAATAAAATTAAACGATATATCCTGAAATTTTTTTAGGTCTTCTCTCATTTTATGTCAATTTGGAAGGGAATGATCTTTTTAGATCTCACAAGACAAAATTATAATCTTTTTATTATTTCACCTCCCAAACATATCGTGAAAATTTGATATTTCTACGACAATTACCAATCACATTAAAAAGATAACAATCACACTAATAGTTTCCATTATTAGTTTTTTTTATCACAACGTTTATAATAATTTCCATTATTAATGAGAGGAGATTTGTATTTTTAATAAAATTGAACGAGATATCCTAAAATTTTTTAGGTCTTCTGTCATTTTATGCCAATTTGGAAGGGAATGATCTTTTTAGATCTGACAAAAAAAAAATTATAATCTTTTTATTATTTCACCTCCCAAACATATCGTGAAAATATGATGTTTCTACGACAATTACCAATCACATTAAAAAGATAACAATCGCATTAATAGTTTCCGTTATTAGTTTTTTTATCACTATGTTTATAATAATTTCCATTATAAATGAGACGAGATATGTATTTTTAATAAAATTAAATGAGATATCCTGAAACTTTTTTAGGTCTTCTTTCATTTTATGCCAATTTGGAAGGGAATGATCTTTTTAGATCTCACAAGACAAAATTATAATCTTTTTATTATTTCACCTCCCAAACATATCGTGAAAATTTGATATTTCTACGACAATTACCAATCACATTAAAAAGATAACAATCACACTAATAGTTTCCTTTATTAGTTTTTTTATCACAACGTTTATAATAACTTCCATTATTAATGAGAGGAGATTTGTATTTTTAATAAAATTGAACGAGATATCCTGAAATTTTTTCAGGTCTTCTCTCATTTTATGCCAATTTGGAAAGGAATCATCTTTTTAGATCGGACAAAAAAAAATGATAATCTTTTTATTATTTCACCTCCCAAACATATCGTGAAAATATGATGACCAATCACATTAAAAAGATAACAATCGCATTAATAGTTTCCGTTATTAGTTTTTTTATCACTACGTTTATAATAATTTCCATTATTAATGAGACGAGATATGTATTTTTAATAAAATTAAATGAGATATCCTGAAACTTTTTTAGGTCTTCTTTCATTTTATGTCAATTTGGAAGGGAATGATCTTTTTAGATCTCACAAGACAAAATTATAATCTTTTTATTATTTCACCTCCCAAACATATCGTGAAAATTTGATATTTCTACGACAATTACCAATCACATTAAAAAGATAACAATCGCACTAATAGTTTCCTTTATTAGTTTTTTTATCACAACGTTTATAATAATTTCCATTATTAATGAGAGGATATTAGTATTTTTAATAAAATTGAACGAGATATCCTGAAATTTTTTTAGGTCTTCTTTCATTTTATGCCAATTTGGAAAGGGAATGATCTTTTTAGATCTCACAAGACAAAATTATAATCTTTTTATTATTTCACCTCCCAAACATATCGTGAAAATTTGATACATCTACGACAATTACCAATCACATTAAAAAGATAACGATCAAACTAATAGTTTCCTTTATTAGTTTTTTTATCAAAACGTTTATAATAATTTCCATTATTAATGAGAGGAGATTTGTATTTTTTAATAAAATTGAACGAGATATCCTGAAATTTTTTTAGGTCTTCTCTCATTTTATGCCAATTTGGAAGGGAATGATCTTTTTATATCTGACAAAAAAAAATTATAATCTTTTTATTATTTCACCTCCCAAACATATCGTGGAAATATGATGTTTCTACGACAATTACCAATCACATTAAAAAGATAACAATCGCATTAATAGTTTCCGTTATTAGTTTTTCACCACTACGTTTATAATAATTTCCATTATTAATGAGACGAGATATGTATTTTTAATAAAATTAAATGAGATATCCTAAAACTTTTTTAGGTCTTCTTTCATTTTATGCCAATTTGGAAGGGAATGATCTTTTTAGATCTCACAAGACAAAATTATAATCTTTTTATTATTTCACCTCCCAAAAATATCGTGAAAATTTGATATTTCTACGACAATTACCAATCACGTTAAAAAGATAACAATCACACTAATAGTTTCCTTCATTATTTTATTTAATCACAACGTTTATAATAAATTTCATTATTAATGAGAGGAGATTTGTATTTTTAATAAAATTAAACGATATATCCTGAAATTTTTTTAGGTCTTCTCTCATTTTATGTCAATTTGGAAGGGAATGATCTTTTTAGATCTCACAAGACAAAATTATAATCTTTTTATTATTTCACCTCCCAAACATATCGTGAAAATTTGATATTTCTACGACAATTACCAATCACATTAAAAAGATAACAATCACACTAATAGTTTCCATTATTAGTTTTTTTTATCACAACGTTTATAATAATTTCCATTATTAATGAGAGGAGATTTGTATTTTTAATAAAATTGAACGAGATATCCTAAAATTTTTTTAGGTCTTCTGTCATTTTATGCCAATTTGGAAGGGAATGATCTTTTTAGATCTGACAAAAAAAAAATTATAATCTTTTTATTATTTCACCTCCCAAACATATCGTGAAAATATGATGTTTCTACGACAATTACCAATCACATTAAAAAGATAACAATCGCATTAATAGTTTCCGTTATTAGTTTTTTTATCACTATGTTTATAATAATTTCCATTATAAATGAGACGAGATATGTATTTTTAATAAAATTAAATGAGATATCCTGAAACTTTTTTAGGTCTTCTTTCATTTTATGCCAATTTGGAAGGGAATGATCTTTTTAGATCTCACAAGACAAAATTATAATCTTTTTATTATTTCACCTCCCAAACATATCGTGAAAATTTGATATTTCTACGACAATTACCAATCACATTAAAAAGATAACAATCACACTAATAGTTTCCTTTATTAGTTTTTTTTATCACAACGTTTATAATAACTTCCATTATTAATGAGAGGAGATTTGTATTTTTAATAAAATTGAACGAGATATCCTGAAATTTTTTCAGGTCTTCTCTCATTTTATGCCAATTTGGAAAGGAATCATCTTTTTAGATCGGACAAAAAAAAATTATAATCTTTTTATTATTTCACCTCCCAAACATATCGTGAAAATATGATGACCAATCACATTAAAAAGATAACAATCGCATTAATAGTTTCCGTTATTAGTTTTTTATCACTACGTTTATAATAATTTCCATTATTAATGAGACGAGATATGTATTTTTAATAAAATTAAATGAGATATCCTGAAACTTTTTTAGGTCTTCTTTCATTTTATGTCAATTTGGAAGGGAATGATCTTTTTAGATCTCACAAGACAAAATTATAATCTTTTTATTATTTCACCTCCCAAACATATCGTGAAAATTTGATATTTCTACGACAATTACCAATCACATTAAAAAGATAACAATCGCACTAATAGTTTCCTTTATTAGTTTTTTTTATCACAACGTTTATAATAATTTCCATTATTAATGAGAGGATATTTGTATTTTTAATAAAATTGAACGAGATATCCTGAAATTTTTTTAGGTCTTCTTTCATTTTATGCCAATTTGGAAAGGGAATGATCTTTTTAGATCTCACAAGACAAAATTATAATCTTTTTATTATTTCACCTCCCAAACATATCGTGAAAATTTGATACACCTACGACAATTACTGTAACCCCCTTTTAATTAATTAATTTTACATCTAATATGTATATAAAAAAAAATAATTTCCAAGGAAAATAAATACAATCCATTAAAGTTCAAAGTTTGTCATTATAATTTACATTCTTAAAATTTACATAAAATACTACTACCAAATTATTTCTAATTAATACAAAAGTATCTAAAACCAAAAACCCACATTCCTATAGCTCTGGAACATGTCTGCATCTGTGACTTCTAATTAATCTTCTTTATACCTGCAATCACACTCCCCTAGTATCTGGGGACAACATTACCGGATCAGGCATTTAATTTCTCATAGAATTAAAACAATTTCAAACAATTACATATCATAACAAATTAATTAGTTACACACATAATTAAATGCAGTATGATTTATGCAATGCAGTTTTTGACTCAAATTCATTTTGACCCTGCTCCATGGAGACTTCCCCTTTGAGTGTTTAGTAAGTAACTGGCCTACCATTACGTACTACAATTCAGCTATCAGCCCCTACTAAACGCGAATAAGCTAAACAGAATTAGGAGATCAGGATACCCGGAAGGCTACCACGACCGCAACTCAGTCCAGTTTCCAGCCACATGTGGAATTGCCAATATCCTTCACCCCACAGACTATATAATCACAGATTATACGGTCCTGTCTAACAAATTCTACTCAACCCAAAAATCCTTTCTCAATCATTCTCATTTCACATGACTACCGTAATCTCGGTTAGTCAACAATTCATTTCTCAATCAATCTCATTTCACATGACTACCGCAGTCCCGGTTAGTCAACAAAAGTCATTTCTCATAAATCAACTCAATTCTCATGACTACCACAGTCCTGGTTAGTCAACATAATTCTTTCTCATTTGATACTTTTATAAATCCCCCAAAAAGACTCATGCTAATGAATTTTTTTCATGATCACAATCAAATAAATAATTTGTACACATTCACATACAAGGATACAAAAATTTAAGCAATTTAAATTATAACATTAGTATTTTTAATAATTTCCGAAAATGCCCTCAATCTTTTTCCAAAATACCCAATGTGTCCCTACATGTAAAATGACCATTTTGCCCTTGGTTTTATAAAAAATTCCACATAATATCCCTTGCATTTAGGGCTGGCCGAATGGTCTACAAGCCATTCTCAACAATTCTTCCAAAGCTACAAACTCCAATTCCAACCAAAATTCAATCAAATCACAATTTCAATCAAAATTCAACAAACCAAATTTCAACCATTACAACACCTTAAAAATTCAATCAAACATCATTCCAATACATGAATTACAATCACAAGCATCAAAAACACAAAACCCCTAAATCAATTTCAAGTTTTCATGATTATAGTTCAAATTTTTAATCTAAGCCTACAACATGTTTTCTTCTAATTCCAAGGGTTCTAATTGAAATTAAATGCCTAGATCCTTACCTTAGACTCTTTAATTGAAGAAAAAGCCTTGAATTCCTTTCTCCCTCACTCCTTGGTCTTGTAGGAATTTTTTGAGATTTTCTCCAATTCTTTCTCTACTAGCCGAATTATCTTTGTGTTTTGGAAGTTTGGATGGTTTGGTTTCTTAATTTGGGATGAGATGATGAAGTTAAGATGAAATGAAGTCAAGAGCTGCAGCTGCTGGGTAAGGAAGCTCACGGTTCTGTTTTGGAGAGAAAAATAGCTTTTGTGACTTTTTGCCTTTTTTCTTAAGTTATTTGCTTCATTAAACCAAGAATTAACCAAATTGGATGTTTCCTTCACATCCAGCAGCTCTTGCACGTCCAGCAGCCCCTATTGGCCAAGGGAGATCGGTTCTCCAAGCTTCCCCATCCACTTGGACAGCCAAAGGAGTGCAGCAAGTGACTTGCCTTCCAAAAGGTCAAAAGTCAACATTTGTAGGTAACTTAATGGAATTTTCTAGAATAATTTAGGGCTGTTAATTATCTTACAAACTAATTAGAATTTAAAGAAAATAACACCACCATTGGATTCCTCACTATCAAAAACCTTGGGGTAGTGTCTTACTTATCTCTTAATCCAAGCCTAATTAGCTTAATTTAGTGATCTTAGAAAAGCCTAAGTTGTCACTTTTTGATTGGTTAAGGTTCTAAATTAAATTTTTCTTGGTTAAACATTTTTAATAATTATTCTAAGTATATTACAATTATTAGATAATTCTATAGATATCCTATGAATTTTCTCTAAATTTTCTGTCTTAAAATTTTACCGTAATAATTTCTCAAAGTTCTAACTTTCAGAAAATCCTAACAATTCTGAATAAGCATTTTAATTCTTTATCTGTATATATTTTTAATCTATATTCTATTACCTTTATTTTAAGTTATAATTGAGTTCAAAATTCTATACTTGAAAATTTATCCTGGACAGCTGTCTGACATAGCAGTCCAGTCAACAATTAATTTCAGCAAAAACGAAGACATTTAGAAATTCAGAAAAATCTTCTGAGTAGAACTATATTAATTTCATTAAGAAAATATGTTCATAGAGTTTTATAAAATACAGTGCATAAGTGTTCATAATGTACATATATAAATGCGTACAAATAGTAAAATGAGGATGTTACAATTCTCCCCTACTAATAAAAATTTCGTCCTCGAAATTTCTAATACAAATATACAATCATACAACTATACAACTAAATAACTATACAAACAAATGAGGATATGCTTCTCGCATTTTCTCCTCTAACTCCCATGTAGCATCACCTCTGATATCATCCCAAATAACCTTAACCAGAGAAATTTCTTTACCTCTCAGGTACTTAATCCTTCTGTCCTCAACCTTAACAGGCTTTGTTTCAAATGTTAGGTTTTCCTTTACCTGTATTTGATCAGGTTCAATGACATGTGAAGGATCTGAGATGTACTGTCTTAGTTGTGACACATGGAACACATCATGGAGGTTTGACAAAAAGGGTGGTAAGGCTATTTGATAGGCCATAGGTCCAATTTTTCTGAGAATTTGGTAAGGTCCAATAAATTTAGGAGTTAGTTTCTTAGACTTTATTGCTCTGCCAACCCCAGTTGTTGGTGTGACTTTCAAAAAGACATGTTCACTTTCTTGAAATTCCAAAGGTTTTCTTCTTTTATCTGCATAATTTTTCTGTCTACTCTGTGCAGTTTTCATTTTCTCCTGAATAAATTTTACTTTCTCAGTGGTTTGCTGAATAATGTCTGGCCCTATCAAAAGATTCTCACCATCCTGATACCATACCAAAGGTGTCCTACATTTCCTACCATACAATGCTTCATAGGGAGCCATACCTATACTAGAATGATAACTATTATTATATGTAAATTCTACTAAAGGTAATATATCTTCCCAATTCCCTTTCTCTTCTAATGTACAAGCTCTCAAAAGATCTTCTAATGATTGAATGGTTCTTTCTGTTTGGCCATCTGTCTGAGGGTGGTATGCTGAACTAAGATGTAGTCTACTTCCTAAGGCTTTCTGAAATTCTCTCCAAAATTTAGAAACAAATCTAGGATCTCTATCTGATACTATACTAGTAGGTACCCCATGTAATTTAACTATTTCTTTTATATACAATTCAGCCAATCTTTCTAAAGAATACCTTATATTTATTGGAAGAAAATGTGCTGATTTAGTTAATCTATCTACAATTACCCAAATAGAATCACAATTTTTATTAGTTCTAGGTAATCCTACTACAAAATCCATTGATATACTATCCCATTTCCACACAGGTATTTCTAAAGGTTGTAACATGCCAGAGGGTTTCTGATGTTCAATTTTTGCTTTTTGACAAGTTAAGCCTCTAGCTACATATTCTGTTACCTCTTTCTTCATCTTAGGCCACCAAAACATTTCTTTTAAATCTTTGTACATTTTTGTAGTTCCAGGGTGAATACTCAATTTGCTTTTATGTCCTTCTTCTAAAATTAATTCTTTTAATTCTTGGTTATTAGGTACACAAATTCTATTTTTAAATCTAATAATTCCATCTGTTCCCAAATTAAATTCTTTTACTTTATCTGTTCCTATTAATGCTTTCTTTTCTTGAATGAATGTATCTACATCTTGTTTCTTCCTAATATCTTCAAAAAAATCATTAGCAATGGTAATCCTTCCTAATTGAATTTTATCTTTTTCTCTAACTGTACACAAGTTCAAATCTCTAAATTGTTCTATTAATTCTAATTCTTTAATCATCATAGTTGACACATGTACAATTTTCCTACTTAAGGCATCTGCTACTACATTAGCTTTTCCTGGATGATACAGTAATTGAAAATCATAGTCTTTAATAAACTCCATCCATCTTCTTTGTCTCATGTTAAGTTCCTTTTGATCAAACAAATATTTTAAACTCTTATGGTCACTATACACATTAAATTTAGACCCATACAAATAATGTCTCCAAATTTTCAAAGCAAAAAACTATGGCAGCTAATTCTAAATCATGTGTAGGATAATTTCTCTCATGTGGTCTCAACTGCCTAGACACATATGCTACAACTTTCCTATTCTGCATTAACACACATCCTAACCCTTGATAAGAAGCATCACAATATACATCATAGGGTTCATTTGGGTCAGGTAAAATTAAAACTGGTGAGGTAGTCAATTTATCTTTCAACTCTTGAAAACTTTTCTCACAACTTTCACTCCACACAAAAGGTTGGTTTTTCCTAGTTAATTCGGTTAATGGTCCAGCTATCTTAGAAAACCCTTCAATAAATCTTCTATAATACCCAGCTAATCCTAAGAAGCTCCTAATCTCAGTTACTGTTTTAGGTCTCTCCCATTCCAAAACCGCTTCTACCTTAGAAGGATCTACACTTATTCCCTCTTTAGAAATTACATGCCCCAAAAATTTTACTTCCTCTAACCAAAATTCACATTTAGACATCTTTGCAAATAATTTTCTATCTTTTAAAGTTTCTAATATTATTCTGAGATGATTTTCATGTTCTTCTTTATTTTTAGAATATATTAATATGTCATCTATAAATACTACTACAAAATTATCTAAATATTGTCTAAACACCCTATTCATATAATCCATAAACACGGCTGGTGCATTAGTTACTCCAAATGGCATCACTTGATATTCATAATGTCCATATCTAGTCCTAAAAGCAGTCTTGGGTATGTCTTCCTTTTTAACTCTAATTTGATGGTACCCAGACCTTAAATCTATTTTAGAAAAAATTGTTGCTCCCCTAAGTTGATCCATTAAATCATCTATTCTAGGTAAAGGATATTTATTCTTTATAGTTACTTTATTTAATTGTCTATAATCTATACATAACCTAGATCCCCCATCTTTCTTTTTAACTAATAACACTGGGGCTCCCCATGGTGACACACTAGGTCTTATAAATTGTTTTTCTAGCAACTCTTCCAATTGTTTCTTTAATTCAGTTAATTCCAATGGTGCCATTCTATAGGGTTGCATAGAGATTGGTCTAGTACCAGGCATCAAGTCAATGCTAAATTCTATCTCTCTCTCAGGAGGTAAACCAGGAACATCATCAGGAAAAACTTCAGGATACTCATTTACAACTAGCACAGAGCCAATTTCAATTTTATCTTCTTTAGTTCTAAGAGATGATAACATGTATTTTTGAATTTCACTTTTAAATGATATTTCTTTGGGTTGGACAGGTTTAAGTCTAGAAACATCAAGTTCAGGGAAAATCACAAATTTAGAGGCACAGTCTATTAGAATATGGTTGGCTGCTAACCAATCCATTCCTAATATCACATCAAGGCTAGTCAAAGGCAAACAAATCAAATTCACAACAAATGGTCTATCTCTGATGGTTATCATACAATTCAAACATATTTGAGAGGTTAGGATTGGTTTAGATGTAGGCATAGAAACAAGCAAAGTATAGGGTAATGGTGACACAACTAAGCTCAGATTCTCAACACAGTCATCAGATATAAATGAATGGGTAGCACCTGAATCAAATAACACAGTCAAGGACTTACCTTTCATTTGACCCTTGTCCTGAATAAGATCTGCAGACCGTGAAGCCTCAGTACCACTCAAGGTAAATACTCTTCCACTAGCTGTAGGTTTCTGGGTCTGCAAAGTTCTACCAGCCTGATCCCTTCTGGGTGCATAACAATCCCTAGATACATGACCTGGTTTTCCACAGTTGAAGCAAACAGGACCAGTTATAGGACAATCCTTTGCCATATGTCCCTTTCCACACTTCCAGCATTTAACTACCAAATGAGATCCTTGAAAATTTCCAGCCCCACCTACTCCTCCCATTGGTCTAAAACCACTTGTACCTACTCCTCCTCCAAAGCGCCCTGGTGGTGGTCTACTGTATGGTCTCTGAGGCTGAATATTTTTCCCTTTCATCATAGGACCTCCTCTTCCAAAACTACTCCTACTTGCATATCCCGCCATTTTGGATCTTTGCTCCCTTTTCATATCTTCAATTACTTTGCACTGATCCATTAATTCAGGGAACTCAGCAATCCTCAATGGAACTATGGCTTCCTTAATCTCATATCTCAAGCCTTTTTCATACCTCCTACACTTCCATTCTTCATTTCCAGTGATCTGCAAGTATTTAGAATATTTGGCCAAAGATTCAAATTTAGAAGTATATTCAAGAATACTCATACTTCCCTGAGTCAAACTGATAAACTCTTCCTCTTTGGCTTGTCTCACAGTCTCTGGAAAATATTTCTCAAGGAACAAGGTCTTGAAGATATCCCAGGTGATCACTTCTCCCCTGTTCTCCCACATCCTCTGAGTAGCTTTCCACCACAACTTAGCATCACTCAGTAACTGAAAGGCTGCATGTGTCACCCTTCTCTCATCAGGACACTCCATAGCTACAAAAATATCCTCCAAATTCTGAATCCACTCTTCAGCTTTCTCTGGATCATACTCTCCCTTAAAGTAAGGTGGATCATGCCTCTTAAAATCTGTTAAAGTGGTCCTGTCAACAAGTGGAGGTGGATGCTGAGCTAGTGTCTGATTAGCCAACATCTCAGTCTGCTGAGTTACTGCATTAGCCATATCCCTCATGGCTCTGGCCATCTCAGCTATATTATCATTTCCAACTGTGGGATTTGCAGCTGGTCTTCCTCTTCCTCTTCCTCTTCCTGACATCTCTACCTGTCTAAAAGAAAAAGAGTCTTTGATCCAGTTACTACCCTTGTTCCTATAATATTCCTAACAAACAATTAAGCAACCAATTCATAGAAAACAACCAATTTCAATCAAAACAAACAATTCACATAAACAACCAGTTTCAATCAAAGTAACACAGCAAAATACATAACAGACCAATTACTCACAAATCCTAGAGATGCATAACCAGAGCTCTGATACCACTAATGTAACCCCCTTTTAATTAATTAATTTTACATCTAATATGTATATAAAAAAAAATAATTTCCAAGGAAAATAAATACAATCCATTAAAGTTCAAAGTTTGTCATTATAATTTACATTCTTAAAATTTACATAAAATACTACTACCAAATTATTTCTAATTAATACAAAAGTATCTAAAACCAAAAACCCACATTCCTATAGCTCTGGAACATGTCTGCATCTGTGACTTCTAATTAATCTTCTTTATACCTGCAATCACACTCCCCTAGTATCTGGGGACAACATTACCGGATCAGGCATTTAATTTCTCATAGAATTAAAACAATTTCAAACAATTACATATCATAACAAATTAATTAGTTACACACATAATTAAATGCAGTATGATTTATGCAATGCAGTTTTTGACTCAAATTCATTTTGACCCTGCTCCATGGAGACTTCCCCTTTGAGTGTTTAGTAAGTAACTGGCCTACCATTACGTACTACAATTCAGCTATCAGCCCCTACTAAACGCGAATAAGCTAAACAGAATTAGGAGATCAGGATACCCGGAAGGCTACCACGACCGCAACTCAGTCCAGTTTCCAGCCACATGTGGAATTGCCAATATCCTTCACCCCACAGACTATATAATCACAGATTATACGGTCCTGTCTAACAAATTCTACTCAACCCAAAAATCCTTTCTCAATCATTCTCATTTCACATGACTACCGTAATCTCGGTTAGTCAACAATTCATTTCTCAATCAATCTCATTTCACATGACTACCGCAGTCCCGGTTAGTCAACAAAAGTCATTTCTCATAAATCAACTCAATTCTCATGACTACCACAGTCCTGGTTAGTCAACATAATTCTTTCTCATTTGATACTTTTATAAATCCCCCAAAAAGACTCATGCTAATGAATTTTTTTCATGATCACAATCAAATAAATAATTTGTACACATTCACATACAAGGATACAAAAATTTAAGCAATTTAAATTATAACATTAGTATTTTTAATAATTTCCGAAAATGCCCTCAATCTTTTTCCAAAATACCCAATGTGTCCCTACATGTAAAATGACCATTTTGCCCTTGGTTTTATAAAAAATTCCACATAATATCCCTTGCATTTAGGGCTGGCCGAATGGTCTACAAGCCATTCTCAACAATTCTTCCAAAGCTACAAACTCCAATTCCAACCAAAATTCAATCAAATCACAATTTCAATCAAAATTCAACAAACCAAATTTCAACCATTACAACACCTTAAAAATTCAATCAAACATCATTCCAATCCATGAATTACAATCACAAGCATCAAAAACACAAAACCCCTAAATCAATTTCAAGTTTTCATGATTATAGTTCAAATTTTTAATCTAAGCCTACAACATGTTTTCTTCTAATTCCAAGGGTTCTAATTGAAATTAAATGCCTAGATCCTTACCTTAGACTCTTTAATTGAAGAAAAAGCCTTGAATTCCTTTCTCCCTCACTCCTTGGTCTTGTAGGAATTTTTTGAGATTTTCTCCAATTCTTTCTCTACTAGCCGAATTATCTTTGTGTTTTGGAAGTTTGGATGGTTTGGTTTCTTAATTTGGGATGAGATGATGAAGTTAAGATGAAATGAAGTCAAGAGCTGCAGCTGCTGGGTAAGGAAGCTCACGGTTCTGTTTTGGAGAGAAAAATAGCTTTTGTGACTTTTTGCCTTTTTTCTTAAGTTATTTGCTTCATTAAACCAAGAATTAACCAAATTGGATGTTTCCTTCACATCCAGCAGCTCCTGCACGTCCAGCAGCCCCTATTGGCCAAGGGAGATCGGTTCTCCAAGCTTCCCCATCCACTTGGACAGCCAAAGGAGTGCAGCAAGTGACTTGCCTTCCAAAAGGTCAAAAGTCAACATTTGTAGGTAACTTAATGGAATTTTCTAGAATAATTTAGGGCTGTTAATTATCTTACAAACTAATTAGAATTTAAAGAAAATAACACCACCATTGGATTCCTCACTATCAAAAACCTTGGGGTAGTGTCTTACTTATCTCTTAATCCAAGCCTAATTAGCTTAATTTAGTGATCTTAGAAAAGCCTAAGTTGTCACTTTTTGATTGGTTAAGGTTCTAAATTAAATTTTTCTTGGTTAAACATTTTTAATAATTATTCTAAGTATATTACAATTATTAGATAATTCTATAGATATCCTATGAATTTTCTCTAAATTTTCTGTCTTAAAATTTTACCGTAATAATTTCTCAAAGTTCTAACTTTCAGAAAATCCTAACAATTCTGAATAAGCATTTTAATTCTTTATCTGTATATATTTTTAATCTATATTCTATTACCTTTATTTTAAGTTATAATTGAGTTCAAAATTCTATACTTGAAAATTTATCCTGGACAGCTGTCTGACATAGCAGTCCAGTCAACAATTAATTTCAGCAAAAACGAAGACATTTAGAAATTCAGAAAAATCTTCTGAGTAGAACTATATTAATTTCATTAAGAAAATATGTTCATAGAGTTTTATAAAATACAGTGCATAAGTGTTCATAATGTACATATATAAATGCGTACAAATAGTAAAATGAGGATGTTACAATTACCAATCACATTAAAAAGATAACAATCAAACTAATAGTTTCCTTTATTAGTTTTTTTATCAAAACGTTTATAATAATTTCCATTATTAATGAGAGGAGATTTGTATTTTTAATAAAATTGAACGAGATATCCTGAAATTTTTTTAGGTCTTCTCTCATTTTATGCCAATTTGGAAGGGAATGATCTTTTTAGATCTGACAAAAAAAATTATAATCTTTTTATTATTTCACCTCCCAAACATATCATGAAAATATGATGTTTCTACGACAATTACCAATCACATTAAAAAGATAACAATCGCATTAATAGTTTCCGTTATTAGTTTTTTATCATTACGTTTATAATAATTTCCATTATTAATGAGACGAGATATGTATTTTTAATAAAATTAAATGAGATATCCTGAAAATTTTTTAGGTCTTCTTTCATTTTATGCCAATTTGGAAGGGAATGATCTTTTTAGATCTGACAAAAAAAAATATAATCTCTTTATTATTTCACCTCCCAAACATATCGTGAAAATGTGATGTTTCTACGACAATTACCAATCACATTAAAATGATAACAATCGCATTAATAGTTTCCTTTATTAGTTTTTTATCACTACGTTTATAATAATTTCCAATATTATTGAGAGGAGATATGTATTTTTAATAAAATTAAACGAGATATCCTGAATTTTTTTAGGTCTTCTTTCATTTTATGCCAATTTGGAAGGGAATGATCTTTTTAGATCTCATAAGACAAAATTATAATCTTTTTATTATTTCACCTACCAAACATATCGTGAAAATTTGATATTTCTACGACAATTACCAATCACATTAAAAAGATAACAATCACACTAATAGTTTCCTTTATTATTTTTTTTAATCACAACGTTTATAATAAATTCCATTATTAATGAGAGGAGATTTGTATTTAAAATTGAACGAGATATCCTGAAATTTTTTTAGGTCTTCTCTCATTTTATGCCAATTTGGAAGGGAATGATCTTTTTATATCTGACAAAAAAAAAATATAATCTCTTTATTATTTCACCTCCCAAACATATCGTGAAAATTTGATATTTCTACGACAATTACCAATCACATTAAAAAGATAACAATCACACTAATAGTTTCCATTATTAGTTTTTTTTATCACAACGTTTATAATAATTTCCATTATTAATGAGAGGAGATTTGTATTTTTAATAAAATTGAACGAGATATCCTAAAATTTTTTTAGGTCTTCTGTCATTTTATGCCAATTTGGAAGGGAATGATCTTTTTAGATCTGACAAAAAAAAATTTATAATCTTTTTATTATTTCACCTCCCAAACATATCGTGAAAATATGATGTTTCTACGACAATTACCAATCACATTAAAAAGATAACAATCGCATTAATAGTTTCCGTTATTAGTTTTTTTATCACTATGTTTATAATAATTTCCATTATAAATGAGACGAGATATGTATTTTTAATAAAATTAAATGAGATATCCTGAAACTTTTTTAGGTCTTCTTTCATTTTATGCCAATTTGGAAGCGAATGATCTTTTTAGATCTCACAAGACAAAATTATAATCTTTTTATTATTTCAACTCCCAAACATATCGTGAAAATTTGATATTTCTACGACAATTACCAATCACATTAAAAAGATAACAATCACACTAATAGTTTCCTTTATTAGTTTTTTTTATCACAACGTTTATAATATTTTCCATTATTAATGAGAGGAGATTTGTATTTTTAATAAAATTGAACGAGATATCCTGGAATTTTTTCAGGTCTTCTCTCATTTTATGCCAATTTGGAAGGGAATCATCTTTTTAGATCTGACAAAAAAAAATTATAATCTTTTTATTATTTCACCTCCCAAACATATCGTGAAAATTTGATATTTCTACGACAATTACCAATCACGTTAAAAAGATAACAATCACACTAATAGTTTCCTTCATTATTTTATTTAATCACAACGTTTATAATAAATTTCATTATTAATGAGAGGAGATTTGTATTTTTAATAAAATTAAACGATATATCCTGAAATTTTTTTAGGTCTTCTCTCATTTTATGTCAATTTGGAAGGGAATGATCTTTTTAGATCTCACAAGACAAAATTATAATCTTTTTATTATTTCACCTCCCAAACATATCGTGAAAATTTGATATTTCTACGACAATTACCAATCACATTAAAAAGATAACAATCACACTAATAGTTTCCATTATTAGTTTTTTTTATCACAACGTTTATAATAATTTCCATTATTAATGAGAGGAGATTTGTATTTTTAATAAAATTGAACGAGATATCCTAAAATTTTTTTAGGTCTTCTGTCATTTTATGCCAATTTGGAAGGGAATGATCTTTTTAGATCTGACAAAAAAAAATTTATAATCTTTTTATTATTTCACCTCCCAAACATATCGTGAAAATATGATGTTTCTACGACAATTACCAATCACATTAAAAAGATAACAATCGCATTAATAGTTTCCGTTATTAGTTTTTTTATCACTATGTTTATAATAATTTCCATTATAAATGAGACGAGATATGTATTTTTAATAAAATTAAATGAGATATCCTGAAACTTTTTTAGGTCTTCTTTCATTTTATGCCAATTTGGAAGGGAATGATCTTTTTAGATCTCACAAGACAAAATTATAATCTTTTTATTATTTCACCTCCCAAACATATCGTGAAAATTTGATATTTCTACGACAATTACCAATCACATTAAAAAGATAACAATCACACTAATAGTTTCCTTTATTAGTTTTTTTTATCACAACGTTTATAATAACTTCCATTATTAATGAGAGGAGATTTGTATTTTTAATAAAATTGAACGAGATATCCTGAAATTTTTTCAGGTCTTCTCTCATTTTATGCCAATTTGGAAAGGAATCATCTTTTTAGATCGGACAAAAAAAAATTATAATCTTTTTATTATTTCACCTCCCAAACATATCGTGAAAATATGATGACCAATCACATTAAAAAGATAACAATCGCATTAATAGTTTCCGTTATTAGTTTTTTATCACTACGTTTATAATAATTTCCATTATTAATGAGACGAGATATGTATTTTTAATAAAATTAAATGAGATATCCTGAAACTTTTTTAGGTCTTCTTTCATTTTATGCCAATTTGGAAGGGAATGATCTTTTTAGATCTGACAAAAAAAAATATAATCTCTTTATTATTTCACCTCCCAAACATATCGTGAAAATGTGATATTTCTACGACAATTACCAATCACATTAAAATGATAACAATCGCATTAATAGTTTCCTTTATTAGTTTTTTATCACTACGTTTATAATAATTTCCAATATTATTTAGAGGAGATATGTATTTTTAATAAAATTAAACGAGATATCCTGAATTTTTTTAGGTCTTCTTTCATTTTATGCCAATTTGGAATGGAATGATCTTTTTAGATCTCATAAGACAAAATTATAATCTTTTTATTATTTCACCTACCAAACATATCGTGAAAATTTGATATTTCTACGACAATTACCAATCACATTAAAAAGATAACAATCACACTAATAGTTTCCTTTATTATTTTTTTTAATCACAACGTTTATAATAAATTACATTATTAATGAGAGGAGATTTGTATTTAAAATTGAACGAGATATCCTGAAATTTTTTTAGGTCTTCTCTCATTTTATGCCAATTTGGAAGGGAATGATCTTTTTATATCTGACAAAAAAAAATTATAATCTTTTTATGATTTCACCTCCCAAACATATCGTGGAAATATGATGTTTCTACGACAATTACCAATCACATTAAAAAGATAACAATCGCATTAATAGTTTCCGTTATTAGTTTTTCACCACTACGTTTATAATAATTTCCATTATTAGTGAGACGAGATATGTATTTTTAATAAAATTAAATGAGATATCCTAAAACTTTTTTAGGTCTTCTTTCATTTTATGCCAATTTGGAAGGGAATGATCTTTTTAGATCTCACAAGACAAAATTATAATCTTTTTATTATTTCACCTCCCAAACATATCGTGAAAATTTGATATTTCTACGACAATTACCAATCACATTAAAAAGATAACAATCACACTAATAGTTTCCTTTATTATTTTTTTTAATCACAACGTTTATAATAAATTCCATTATTAATGAGAGGAGATTTGTATTTAAAATTGAACGAGATATCCTGAAATTTTTTTAGGTCTTCTCTCATTTTATGCCAATTTGGAAGGGAATGATCTTTTTATATCTGACAAAAAAAAATTATAATCTTTTTATGATTTCACCTCCCAAACATATCGTGGAAATATGATGTTTCTACGACAATTACTGTAACATCCTCATTTTTACTATTTGTATGCATTTATATATGTACATTATGAACACTTATGCAATGTATTTCATAGAACCTTATGAACATATTTTCTTAATGAAATTAATACAGTTCTACTCAGAAGAATTTTCTGAATTTGCAAATGTCTTTGTTTTTGCTGAAATTGATAGTTGACTGGACTGCTATGTCAGACAGCTGTCCAGGATAAATTTTCAACTATAGAATTTTGAACTCAATTATAACTTAAAAGAAAGGTAATAGAATATAGATTAAAAACATATACAGATAAAGAATTAAAATGCTTATTCAGAATTGTTAGGATTTTCTGAAAGTTAGAACTTTGAGAAATTATTACGGTAAAATTTTAAGACAGAAAATTTAGAGAAAATTCATAGGATATCTATAGAATTATTTAATAATTATTCTATAGAAAATTCTAGAAGGTAATTAGGGCTGCTGATTATTTTACAATGTGATTAGAATTTGAAGAAAATAACATCACCATTGGATTCCTCACTATCAAAAACCTTGGGGTAGTGTCTTACTTATCTCTTAATCCAAGCCTAATTAGCTTAATTTAGTGACATTAGAAAAGCCTAAGTTGTCACTTTTTGATTGGTTAAGGTTCTAATTTAAATTTTTCTTGGTTAAACATTTTTAATAATTATTCTAAGTATATCACAATTATTAGATAATTCTATAGATATCCTATGAATTTTCTCTAAATTTTCTGTCTTAAAATTTTACCGTAATAATTTCTCAAAGTTCTAACTTTCAGAAAATCCTAACAATTCTGAATAAGCATTTTAATTCTTTATCTGTATATGTTTTTAATCTATATTCTATTACCTTTCTTTTAAGTTATAATTGAGTTCAAAATTCTATAGTTGAAAATTTATCCTGGACAGCTGTCTGACATAGCAGTCCAGTCAACTATCAATTTCAGCAAAAACAAAGACATTTGCAAATTCAGAAAATTCTTCTGAGTAGAACTGTATTAATTTCATTAAGAAAATATGTTCATAAGGTTCTATGAAATACATTGCATAAGTGTTCATAATGTACATATATAAATGCATACAAATAGTAAAAATGAGGATGTTACAATTACCAATCACATTAAAAAGATAACAATCGCATTAATAGTTTCCGTTATTAGTTTTTCACCACTACGTTTATAATAATTTCCATTATTAGTGAGACGAGATATGTATTTTTAATAAAATTAAATGAGATATCCTAAAACTTTTTTAGGTCTTCTTTCATTTTATGCCAATTTGGAAGGGAATGATCTTTTTAGATCTCACAAGACAAAATTATAATCTTTTTATTATTTCACCTCCCAAACATATCGTGAAAATTTGATATTTCTACGACAATTACCAATCACATTAAAAAGATAACAATCACACTAATAGTTTCCTTTATTATTTTTTTTAATCACAACGTTTATAATAAATTCCATTATTAATGAGAGGAGATTTGTATTTAAAATTGAACGAGATATCCTGAAATTTTTTTAGGTCTTCTCTCATTTTATGCCAATTTGGAAGGGAATGATCTTTTTATATCTGACAAAAAAAAATTATAATCTTTTTATGATTTCACCTCCCAAACATATCGTGGAAATATGATGTTTCTACGACAATTACCAATCACATTAAAAAGATAACAATCGCATTAATAGTTTCCGTTATTAGTTTTTCACCACTACGTTTATAATAATTTCCATTATTAGTGAGACGAGATATGTATTTTTAATAAAATTAAATGAGATATCCTAAAACTTTTTTAGGTCTTCTTTCATTTTATGCCAATTTGGAAGGGAATGATCTTTTTAGATCTCACAAGACAAAATTATAATCTTTTTATTATTTCACCTCCCAAACATATCGTGAAAATTTGATATTTCTACGACAATTACCAATCACATTAAAAAGATAACAATCACACTAATAGTTTCCTTTATTAGTTTTTTTATCACAACGTTTATAATAATTTCCATTATTAATGAGACGAGATATGTATTTTTAATAAAATTAAATGAGATATCCTGAAAGTTTTTTAGGTTTTCTTTCATTTTATGCCAATTTGGAAGCGAATGATCTTTTTAGATCTCACAAGACAAAATTATAATCTTTTTATTATTTCAACTCCCAAACATATCGTGAAAATTTGATATTTCTACGACAATTACCAATCACATTAAAAAGATAACAATCACACTAATAGTTTCCTTTATTAGTTTTTTTTATCACAACGTTTATAATATTTTCCATTATTAATGAGAGGAGATATGTATTTTTAATAAAATTAAACGAGATATGCTGAAATTATTTTAGGTCTTCTCTCAATTTATGCCAATTTGGAAGGGAATGATCTTTTTAGATGTCACAAAAAAAAATTATAATGTTTTTATTATTTAACCTCTCAAACATATCGTGAAATTTTGATATTTCTACGATGATTACCAACCACATTAAAAAAATAACAATCACATTAACAGTTTCTTTTATTAGTTTTTTTTATCACAACGTTTATAATAATTTCCATTATTAGTGATAGGGGATATGTATTTTTAATAAAATTAAATGAGATATCCTGGAATTTTTTTAGGTCTTCTCTCATTTTATCCCAATTTGGAAGGGAATGATCTTTTTACATCTCACAAAAAAAATTATAATCTTTTTATTATTTCACCTCCCAAACATATCGTGAAATTTTTGATATTTCTATCACAATTACCATTCACATTAAAAAGATAACAATCACATTAATTGTTTCCTTTATTAGTTTTTTATCACCCCGTTTATAATAATTTCCATTATTAATGAGAGGAGATATGTATTTTTTAATAAAATTAAACAAGATATCCTGAAATTTTGATATTTCTATGACAATTACCATTCACATTAAAAAGATAACAATCACATTAACAGTTTCCTTTATTAGTTTTTTATCAATCCGTTTATAATAATTTCCATTATTAATGAGAGGAGATATGTATTTTTTTAATAAAATTAAACGAGATATCCTGAAATTTTTTAGGTCTTCACTCATTTTATGTCAATTTCGAAGGGAATGATATTTTTAGATCTCACAAAAAAAATTATAATCTTTTCATTATTTCACCTCCCAAACATATCGTGAAATTTTGATATTTCTACGACAATTACCAATCACATTAAAAAGATAACAATTACACTAATAGTTTCCTTTGTTAGTTTTTTTTATCACAACGTTTATAATAATTTCCATTATTAATGAGAGGAGATATGTATTTTTAATAAAATTAAACGAGATATCCTGAAATTTTTTTAGGTCTACCCTCATTTTATGCCATTTTGGAAGGGAATGATCTTTTTAGATCTCACAAAAAAAAATTATAATATTTTTATTATTTCACCTCCCAATCATATTATGAAATTTTGATATTTCTATGACAATTACCAATCACATTAAAAACATAACAATCACATTAATAGTTTCCTTTATTAGTTTTTTATCACAACGTTTGCAATAATTTCCATTATGAATGAGTGGAGATATGTATTTTTTAATAAAATTAAATGAGATATCCTGAAATTTTTTTAGGTCTTCTCTCATTTTATGCCAATTTGGAAGGGAATGATATTCTTAGATCTCACAAAAAAAAATTATAATCTTTTTATTATTTCACCTCCCAACCATATCGTGAAATTTTGATATTTCTACGACAATTACCGATCACATTTAAAAGATAACAATCACACTAATAGTTTCCTTTATTAGTTTTTTTTATCACAACGTTTATAATAATTTCCATTATTAATGAGAGGAGATATGTATTTTTAATAAAATTAGACAAGATATCCTGAAAATTTTTTAGGTCTTCTCTCATTTTATGCCAATTGGGAAGGGAATGATCATTTTAGATCTCACAAAAAAAATTATAATCTTTTTATTATTTCACCTCCCAAACATATCTTGAAATTTTGATATTTCTACGACAATTATTTATCACATTAAAAAGATAACAATCACATTAATAGTTTCCTTTATTAGTTCTTTTTATCACAACGTTTATAATAATTTCCATTATTAATGAGAGGAGATATGTATTTTTAATAAAATTAAACGAGATATCCTCAAATTATTTTAGGTCTTCTCTCATTTTATGCCAATTTGGAAGGGAATGATCTTTTTAGATCCCACAAAAAAAATTATAATCTTTTTATTATTTAACCTCTCAAACATATCGTGAAATTTTGATATTTCTACGATGATTACCAACCACATTAAAAAGATAACAATCACATTAACAGTTTCCTTTATTAGTTTTTTTATCACAACGTTTATAATAATTTCCATTATTAATGATAGGGGATATGTATTTTTAATCAAATTAAACGAGATATCCTGGAATTTTTTTAGGTCTTCTCTCATTTTATCCCAATTTGGAAGGGAATGATCTTTTTAGATCTCACAAAAAAATTATAATCTTTTTATTATTTCACCTCCCAAACATATCGTGAAATTTTGATATTTCTACGACAATTACCAATCACAATAAAAGATAAGAATCACATTAATAGTTTCCTTTATTAGTTTTCTATCAAAACATTTATAATAATTTCTGTTATTCATGAGAGGAGATATGTATGTTTTAATAAAATTAAACGAGATATCCTGAAATTTTTTTAGGTCTTCTCTCATTTTATGCCAATTTGGAAGGGAATGATCTTTTTAGATCTCACAAAAAAAATTATAATCTTTTTATTAGTTCACCTCCCAAAAATATCGTGAAATTTTGATATTTCTAAGACAATTACCAATCACATTAAAAAGATAACAACCACATTAATGGTTTCCTTTATTAGTTTTTTTTATCACAACGTTTATAATAATTTCCATTGTTAATGATCGGAGATATGTATTTTTATTAAAATTAAACGAGATATCCAGGAATTTTTTTAGGTCTTCTCTCCTTTTATGCCAATTTGGAAGGGAATGATCTTTTTAGATCTCACAAAAAAAATTATAATCTTTTTATTATTTCACCTCCCAAGCATATTGTGAAATTTTGATATTTCTACCACAATTACCAATCACATTAATAGTTTCCTTTATTAGTTTTTTATCACAACATTTATAATAATTTCCCTTAGAAATGAGAGGAGATATGAATTTTTTTAATAAAATTAAATGAGATATCCTGAAATTTTTTTAGGTCTTCTCTCATTTTATGCCAATTTGGAAGGGAATGATCTTTTTAGATCTCACAAAATAAAATTATAATCTTTTTATTATTATACCTCGCAAACATATCGTGAAATTTTGATATTTCTACGACAATTACCAATCACATTAAAAAGATAATAATCACATTCATAGTTTCCTTTATTAGTTTTTTATCACAACGTTTATAACAATTTGCATTATTAATGAGAGGAGATATGTATTTTTTTAATAAAATTAAACGAGATATCCTGAAATTTTTTTAGGTCTTCTTTCATTTTATGCAAATTTGGAAGGGAATGATCTTTTTAGATCTCACAAAAAAATTTGTAATCTTTTTATTATTTCACCTCCCAAGCATATTGTTAAATTTTGATATTTCTACGACAATTACCAATCACATTAAAAAGTTAACAATCACATTAATAGTTTCCTTTATTAGTTTTTTATCACAACTTTTATAATAATTTCCATTATTAATGAGAGGAGATATGTATTTTTAATAAAATTAAACGAGATATCCTGAAATTTTTTTAGGTCTACCGTCATTTTATGCCAATTTGGAAGGGAATGATCTTTTTAGATCTCACAAAAAAAAATTATAATATTTTTATTATTTCACCTCCCAAACATATTATGAAATTTTGATATTTCTATGACAATTACCAATCACATTAAAAACATAACAATCACATTAATAGTTTCCTTTATTAGTTTTTTATCACAACGTTTGCAATAATTTCCATTATGAATGAGTGGAGATATGTATTTTTTAATAAAATTAAATGAGATATCCTGAAATTTTTTTAGGTCTTCTCTCATTTTATGCCAATTTGGAAGGGAATGATATTCTTAGATCTCACAAAAAAAAATTATAATCTTTTTATTATTTCACCTCCCAAACATATCGTGAAATTTTGATATTTCTACGACAATTACCGATCACATTAAAAAGATAACAATCACACTAATAGTTTCCTTTATTAGTTTTTTTATCACAACGTTTATAATAATTTCCATTATTAATGAGAGGAGATATGTATTTTTAATAAAATTAGACAAGATATCCTGAAAATTTTTTAGGTCTTCTCTCATTTTATGCCAATTGGGAAGCGAATGATCATTTTAGATCTCACAAAAAAAAATTATAATCTTTTTATTATTTCACCTCCCAAACATATCTTGAAATTTTGATATTTCTACGACAATTATTTATCACATTAAAAAGATAACAATCACATTAATAGTTTCCTTTATTAGTTCTTTTTATCACAACGTTTATAATAATTTCCATTATTAATGAGAGGAGATATGTATTTTTAATAAAATTAAACGAGATATCCTAAAATTATTTTAGGTCTTCTCTCATTTTATGCCAATTTGGAAGGGAATGATCTTTTTAGATCTCACAAAAAAAATTATAATCTTTTTATTATTTCACCTCCCAAGCATATTGTGAAATTTTGATATTTCTACCACAATTACCAATCACATTAAAAAGATAACAATCACATTAATAGTTTCCTTTATTAGTTTTTTATCACAACATTTATAATAATTTCCCTTATAAATGAGAGGAGATATGCATTTTTTAATAAAATTAAATGAGATATGTAACCCCCCTTTCTTATAAAACATAATTTAACTATTTAATTTATTTTATATATTTATTTCAAAGTTCTGATACGTTCTATTACAATCCAAAATATGTTCTGTAATTTACATCATTAAAATTTATATAAACACTGCTACAAAATAATTCTAACTACTACAACATTATTGTCTACCCAAAATAGTCCCCATCCTATAGCTCTGGACCATGTCTGCATCTGTAACTTCTAATTAATCTTCCAAATACCTGCAATCACACTCCCCTAGAATCTGGGGACAACATTACCGGATCAGGCATTTAATTTCTCATACAATTAAAACAATTTCAAACAAATACATATCATAACAAATTAATTAGTTACACACATAATTAAATGCAGTATGATTTATGCAATGCAGTTTTTGACTCAAATTCATTTTGACCCTGCTCCATGGAGACTTCCCCTTTGAGTGTTTAGTAAGAAACTGGCCTACCATTACGCACTGCAATTCAGCTATCAGCCCCTACTAAACGCGAATTAGCTAAACAGAATTAGGAGATCAGGATATCCAGGAAGGCCACCACGACAGCAATCTCGTTCCGGATTACTGTCACATGTGGAGTTGCCAATATCCCTCACCCCACAGGTTATATAATCACAGACCATACAACCCTGCCTAACTTATTCTGCTCACCCCAAAGATTCAATTCTCAAATCATATTCATTTCACAGGACTACCGCAGTCTCGATTAGTCAACAAAATCATTTCTCATATATCAACTCGTTTCTCATGACTACCACAGTCTCGGTTAGTCAACAAAATCATTTCTCATATATCAACTTGTTTCTCATGTCAACAAAATCATTTCTCATATATCAACTTGTTTCTCATGACTACCGCAGTCTCGGTTAGTCAACATTTATTCTTTCTTTTCTTTTCTTTTCTTTCTTTTCTTTTCTTTTCTTTTCTTTTCTTTCTTTTCATGGCTACCGCAATCCAGGTTAGCCAACATCAATTATTTTTCACTTGAATCTTTATAAGTCCCCCAAAAAGACTCATGCAATGAATTATGTTCATGATCACAATTAAATAAATAATTTGTACACATTAACATACAAGAATACAAAAATTAAGCAATTTACCTTATAACATTAGTATTTTAATAATTTCCGAAAATGCCCTCAATCTTTTTCCAAAATACCCAATGTGTCCCTACATGTAAAATGACCATTTTGCCCTTGGTTTTACAAAAATTTCCACATAATATCCCTTGCATTTAGGGCTGGCCGAATGGTCTCACTACCATTCTCAACATATTTTCCAAAGCAACAAACTCCAATTCCAACCAAAATTCAATCAAATCACAAATTCAATCAAAATTCAACAAACCAAATTTCAACCATTACAACACCTTAAATATTCAATCAAACATCATTCCAATCCATGAATTACAATCACAAGCATCAAAAACACAAAACCCCTAAATCAATTTCAAGTTTTCATGATTCTAGGTCACAAATTTAATCTAATCCTACAACATGTTTTCTTCTAATTCCAAGGGTTTTAATTGAAATTAAATGCCTAGATCCTTACCTTAAACTCTTTAATTGAAGAAAAAGCCTTGAATTCCTTTCTCCCCCACTCCTTGGTCTTGTATGAATTTTTGAGATTTCCTCCAATTTCTTTTCCTTTTTGCCGATTAGCTTAGGGTTTAGGAAGTTTGGATGGTTTGGTTTCTTAATTTGGGATGAGATGATGAAGTTAAGATGAAATTGAAATGAAAACTGCAGCTGCTGGGTTTGGAGACTCATGGTTCTGTTTTTGAGTTTTTGGTGACTTTTTTCTCCTTTTACTTAAGTTAAATGCTTCTAAAAAATTTTATTAACCAAATTGGACTTTGCCTTCAAGTCCAGCTGCTGCCTGCACGTCCAGCAGCTCAATTGGACCAAGGGAAGTCCACTTGCCAAGCCTTTCCAGCCCACTTGGACAGCCAAGGAGTTCCAAGTCACTTGCCTACCCCAAAAGTCAACATTTCAAGCACTTTGTAGAAAATTCTAGAAGGTAATTAGGGCTGCTAACTATTTTACAATGTGATTAGAATTTGAAGAAAATAACATCACCATTGGATTCCTCACTATCAAAAACCTTGGGGTAGTGTCTTACTTATCTCTTAATCCAAGCCTAATTAGCTTAATATAGTGACATTAGAAAAACCTAAGTTGTCACTTTTTGATTGGTTAAGGTTCTAATTTAAATTTTTCTTGGTTAAACATTTTTAATAATTATTCTAAGTATATTACAATTATTAGATAATTCTATAGATATCCTATGAATTTTCTCTAAATTTTCTGTCTTAAAATTTTACCCTAATAATTTCTCAAAGTTCTAACTTTCAGAAAATCCTAACAATTCTGAATAAGCATTTTAATTCTTTATCTGTATATATTTTTAATCTATATTCTATTACCTTTCTTTTAAGTTATAAATGAGTTCAAAATCCTATACTTGAAACTTTATCCTGGACAGCTGTCTGACATAGCAGTCCAGTCAACAATCAATTTCGGCAAAAACAAAGACATTTGGAAATTCAGAAAATTCTTCTGAATAGAACTGTATTAATTTCATTAAGAAAATATGTTCATAAAGTTCTATAAAATACATTGCATAAGTGTTCCTAATGTACATATATAAATGCGTACAAATAGTAAAATGAGGATGTTACAATTCTCCCCTACTAATAAAAATTTCGTCCTCGAAATTTCTAATACAAATATATAACCATACAACTATACAACAAAATAACTATACAAACAAATGAGGATATGTTTCTTTCATTTTTTTCCTCTAACTCCCATGTAGCATCACCTCTGATATCATCCCAAATAACCTTAACTAGAGAAATTTCTTTACCTCTCAGGTACTTAATCCTTCTGTCCTCAATCTTAATAGGCTTTGTTTCAAATGTTAGGTTTTCCTTTCTCTTCTAATGTACAGGCTCTTAAGAGATCTTCTAATGTCCGAATAGTCCTTTCTGTTTGACCATCAATCTTAGGGTGTTATACTAAACTAAGATAAAATTTTACTTCTTAAAGCTTTCTGAAAATCTTTCCAAAAATTTAAAAACAAAGCTAGGGTCTTTATTACACTCTATACTAGTAGGTACTCCAGATAATCTAATTATTTCCTTTAAGTACAATTAAGCTAATTTTTCTAAATTAAGCTAATCTTTCTAAAGAATACCTAATATTTATTGAAAGCAAAATGTACTAATTTAGTTAATCTATCTACAATTACTCAAATGGTATCAAAATTCCTATGTGTTCTAGGTAATCCTACCACAAAATCCATTGATATACTATTCCGTTTCCATATAGGTATCTCTAAAGGATGTAACAGATCAAAGGGTTTCTGATATTCAATCTTTGCTTTCTAACATGTTAAACATCTAGCCACATATTCTGCTACATCTCTCTTCATCCTAGACCACCAAAACATTCCCTTTAAATCTTTATATATTTTTGTTGTTCAAGGATGAATACTAAGTTTACTTTTGTGCCCTTCCTTCAAAATTAATTCCTTAAATTCTTGATTATTAGGTACACAAATTCTATTTTTAAATCTAATAATTCCATCTGTTCCTACATTAAATTGTTTTACTTTATTTGTTCCTATTAATGCTTTCTTTTCTTGAATAAATATATCTATATCTTGTTTCTTCTTAATCTCTTCCAAAAATCATTAGTAATCCTTCCTAATTGAATTTTATCTTTTTCCCTAACTGTACACAAATTCAAATCTCTAAATTATTGTATTAATTCTAATTCTTTAATCATCATAGTTGACATATGTACAATTTTCCTACTTAAAGCATCTGCTACTATATTAGCTTTTCCTGGATGATACATTAACTGAAAATCATAATCTTTAATAAACTCCATTCATCTTCTTTGTCTTCTTTCCAATTTTTTTTTTTTTTTTTTCAAACAAATATTTTAAACTCTTATGATCACTATATACATCAAATCTTGATCCATATAAATAATGTCTCCAAATCTTCAAAGCAAAAACTATAGCTGCTAACTCCAAATTATGAGTAAGATAATTTCTCTCATGTGATTTCAACCGCCTAGATGCATAAGCTACTACTTTCCTATTTTATATCAACACTCATCTTAACCTTAGAGATGAAACATCATAGTATACCTCATAGGATTCATTTGGGTCGGGTAAAACTAAAACTAGTGAGGTAGTCAATTTATGTTTCAATTCTTAGAAAATTTTCTCACAACTCCCACTCCAAATAAAATTCTATTAAGGGTCCAGCTATCTTAGAAAATCCTTCAATCAATCTTCTATAATATCCATCAAATCTTAAGAACTACTAATCTCAGTTACTGTCTTAGACCTTTCCCATTCTAAAATTGCTTCTACCTTAGAAAAATCTACACTTATTCCATCTTTAGAAATTACATGTCCTAAAATTTTCACTTCCTCCAACCAAAATTCACACTTAAACAATTTAGCATATAATTTTCTATCTTTTAAAATTTCTAATATTATTCTAAGATGATTTTCATGTTCTTCTTTATTTTTAGAATATATTAATATATCATCTATTCTAGATCAAGGATATTTATTCTTTATAGTTACTTTATTTAATTTTCTATAATCTACACGTAACCTAGATCCTCCATCTTTCTTTTTAACTAATAATACTGGGCTCACCATATGGACACACTAGGCCTTACAAACTGTTTTTCTAATAATTCTTCCAATTGTTTCTTTAACTCAATTAATTTCAATAATAACATTCTATATGGTTGCATAGAAATTGGTCTAGTACCAAGCATCAAATCTATACTAAATTCTATTTCTCTTTCAGGAGGCAAACTAGAAACATCCTCAGGAAAAATTTCAGGATATTTATTTACAACTAGCACAGAGTCTATTTCAATTTTATCTCCTTAGTTCCAAGAGATGATAACATGTATTTTTGAATTTCACTTTTAAATAATATTTCCTTAGGTTGGATAGGCTTAAGTCTAGAAACATCAAGTTTAGGAAAAATTAAAGTTTTAGAAGCACAATCTATTAGAATACGGTTGGCTGCTAACCAATCCATTCCTAATATCACATCAAGGTCAATCAAAGACGAACAAATCAAGTTCACAACAAATTGTCTATCTCTGATAGTTATCACACAATTCAAACATATTTTAGAGGTTAAGGTTGGTTTAGAAGTAGGTACAGAAACAAGCAAAGTATAGGGTATTTTAAACATGATTAACATCCTCAACTTACAGCTATACTTTAGAACCATAATTCCAACAAATCACTATTAGAAAGACTTTCAAAATACCTCAAATTACTCCAATTCACTACTACCAATTTAATTGTTACTTGAATTTCCAACATCAAGACACACACCCTTAGGCCTTCCAATCACATACTCTTTCAACTTTTTTTTTTTTTTTTTTTTTTTTTTTTTTTAAATTTCTTAGGACAACTACTACTAACTTAGCATTTGGGTCCTATTCTACCCTATTAATCAAGGTTTGACCATCAAGAATTCTCATATATATATACCTACCAACTAAGACCTACAACATGGATCCTTGATAACCTCAATTATACAAGTCTTAAATCACCACTTACACCATGGAAATGTAATTAAACATATTAAACCCGCAGGCTATTTTACTGCACCAGAAAAATGCACTATTTTGGTTCTAAATCATGTCCAAAACACAAAATTTCAAGTCCTAATAGTTAAGATATCAATCCTGTGACAAATTTATACTACGATACACTGTTTCAGCCTTCAAAACACATGAAAACATCCATTAGAACAATATGGCAATAACCATACTTTCAACATCTCATCATATTCCAAACATCAAGGTACCTTCAAAACTTTGTTTTCTTTCTTTTGTCAAACTCAACTATTATCCTATAAACTCAAATATTTGGACCTCTATTCTCAACCTTGATCTACGAACTCAGGCCTTTAGATCTCCTTTCTCAACTAACTCAAGATTATAAGTCTTAAATTCACAATATAAGTAACATGGAAAATAACCCAACTTGAACAATACTAATAATAATAAAATTTTAAGCATTAGGAGAGAAAGTCATCTCGACTGAGTCCTGAGTGTGCACCCTCACAACTTTATCAAGATTTTCTTTCTTCCTTTCTGCCATCTTAGCTATACTATTGGTTTCAACTCTAGGATTTATAACTAGCCTTCCTCTTCTCATTTCTACATGTCTTAAAATTTCAGATCTAGTTACTACCCTTTTTCCCATAATATTCTTAACAAACAAAAATTCTAATCAGGGTAACACAGCAAAACACCTAATAGACCCACTACTCGCAAGTCCTAGAGATGCATAACCAGAGCTCTGATACCATTAATGTAACCCCCCTTTCTTATAAAACATAATTTAACTATTTAATTTATTTTATATATTTATTTCAAAGTTCTGATACGTTCTATTACAATCCAAAATATGTTCTGTAATTTACATCATTAAAATTTATATAAACACTGCTACAAAATAATTCTAACTACTACAACATTATTGTCTACCCAAAATAGTCCCCATCCTATAGCTCTGGACCATGTCTGCATCTGTAACTTCTAATTAATCTTCCAAATACCTGCAATCACACTCCCCTAGAATCTGGGGACAGCATTACCGGATCAGGCATTTAATTTCTCATACAATTAAAACAATTTCAAACAAATACATATCATAACAAATTAATTAGTTACACACATAATTAAATGCAGTATGATTTATGCAATGCAGTTTTTGACTCAAATTCCTTTTGACCCTGCTCCATGGAGACTTCCCCTTTAAGTGTTTAGTAAGAAACTGGCCTACCATTACGCACTGCAATTCAGCTATCAGCCCCTACTAAACGCGAATTAGCTAAACAGAATTAGGAGATCAGGATATCCAGGAAGGCCACCACGACAGCAATCTCGTTCCGGATTACTGTCACATGTGGAGTTGCCAATATCCCTCACCCCACAGGTTATATAATCACAGACCATACAACCCTGCCTAACTTATTCTGCTCACCCCAAAGATTCAATTCTCAAATCATATTCATTTCACAGGACTACCGCAGTCTCGATTAGTCAACAAAATCATTTCTCATATATCAACTCGTTTCTCATGACTACCGCAGTCTCGGTTAGTCAACAAAATCATTTCTCATATATCAACTTGTTTCTCATGTCAACAAAATCATTTCTCATATATCAACTTGTTTCTCATGACTACCGCAGTCTCGGTTAGTCAACATTTATTCTTTCTTTTCTTTTCTTTTCTTTCTTTTCTTTTCTTTTCTTTTCTTTTCTTTCTTTTCATGGCTACCGCAATCCAGGTTAGCCAACATCAATTATTTTTCACTTGAATCTTTATAAGTCCCCCAAAAAGACTCATGCAATGAATTATGTTCATGATCACAATTAAATAAATAATTTGTACACATTAACATACAAGAATACAAAAATTAAGCAATTTACCTTATAACATTAGTATTTTAATAATTTCCGAAAATGCCCTCAATCTTTTTCCAAAATACCCAATGTGTCCCTACATGTAAAAGGACCATTTTGCCCTTGGTTTTACAAAAATTTCCATATAATATCCCTTGCATTTAGGGCTGGCAGAATGGTCTCACTACCATTCTCAACATATTTTCCAAAGCAACAAACTCCAATTCCAACCAAAATTCAATCAAATCACAAATTCAATCAAAATTCAACAAACCAAATTTCAACCATTACAACACCTTAAATATTCAATCAAACATCATTCCAATCCATGAATTACAATCACAAGCATCAAAAACACAAAACCCCTAAATCAATTTCAAGTTTTCATGATTCTAGGTCACAAATTTAATCTAATCCTACAACATGTTTTCTTCTAATTCCAAGGGTTTTAATTGAAATTAAATGCCTAGATCCTTACCTTAAACTCTTTAATTGAAGAAAAAGCCTTGAATTCCTTTCTCCCCCACTCCTTGGTCTTGTATGAATTTTTGAGATTTCCTCCAATTTCTTTTCCTTTTTGCCGATTAGCTTAGGGTTTAGGAAGTTTGGATGGTTTGGTTTCTTAATTTGGGATGAGATGATGAAGTTAAGATGAAATTGAAATGAAAACTGCAGCTGCTGGGTTTGGAGACTCATGGTTCTGTTTTTGAGTTTTTGGTGACTTTTTTCTCCTTTTACTTAAGTTAAATGCTTCTAAAAAATTTTATTAACCAAATTGGACTTTGCCTTCAAGTCCAGCTGCTGCCTGCACGTCCAGCAGCTCAATTGGACCAAGGGAAGTCCACTTGCCAAGCCTTTCCAGCCCACTTGGACAGCCAAGGAGTTCCAAGTCACTTGCCTACCCCAAAAGTCAACATTTCAAGCACTTTGTAGAAAATTCTAGAAGGTAATTAGGGCTGCTAACTATTTTACAATGTGATTAGAATTTGAAGAAAATAACATCACCATTGGATTCCTCACTATCAAAAACCTTGGGGTAGTGTCTTACTTATCTCTTAATCCAAGCCTAATTAGCTTAATTTAGTGACATTAGAAAAACCTAAGTTGTCACTTTTTGATTGGTTAAGGTTCTAATTTAAATTTTTCTTGGTTAAACATTTTTAATAATTATTCTAAGTATATTACAATTATTAGATAATTCTATAGATATCCTATGAATTTTCTCTAAATTTTCTGTCTTAAAATTTTACCCTAATAATTTCTCAAAGTTCTAACTTTCAGAAAATCCTAACAATTCTGAATAAGCATTTTAATTCTTTATCTGTATATATTTTTAATCTATATTCTATTACCTTTCTTTTAAGTTATAAATGAGTTCAAAATCCTATACTTGAAACTTTATCCTGGACAGCTGTCTGACATAGCAGTCCAGTCAACAATCAATTTCGGCAAAAACAAAGACATTTGGAAATTCAGAAAATTCTTCTGAATAGAACTGTATTAATTTCATTAAGAAAATATGTTCATAAAGTTCTATAAAATACATTGCATAAGTGTTCCTAATGTACATATATAAATGCGTACAAATAGTAAAATGAGGATGTTACAAGATATCCTGAAATTTTTTTAGGTCTTCTCTCATTTTATGCCAATTTGGAAGGGAATGATCTTTTTAGATCTCACAAAATAAAATTATAATCTTTTTATTATTATACCTCGCAAACATATCGTGAAATTTTGATATTTCTACGATAATTACCAATCACATTAAAAAGATAATAATCACATTCATAGTTTCCTTTATTAGTTTTTTATCACAACGTTTATAACAATTTGCATTATTAATGAGAGGAGATATGTATTTTTTTAATAAAATTAAACGAGATATCCTGAAATTTTTTTAGGTCTTCTTTCATTTTATGCAAATTTGGAAGGGAATGATCTTTTTAGATCTCACAAAAAAATTTGTAATCTTTTTATTATGTCACCTCCCAAGCATATTGTTAAATTTTGATATTTCTACGACAATTACCAATCACATTAAAAAGTTAACAATCACATTTATAGTTTCCTTTATTAGTTTTTTTATCACAACGTTTATAATAATTTCCATTATTAATGAGATGAGATATGTATTTTTTAATAAATTTAGACGAGATATCCTGAAATTTTTTTAGGTCTTCTATCATTTTATGCCAATTTGGAAGGGAATGATCTTTTTAGATCTCGCAAAAAAATTTATAATCTTTTTATTATTTCACCTCCCAAGCATATCGTGAAATTTTGATATTTCTACGACAATTACCAATCACATTAAAAAGATAACAACCACATTAATAGTTTCCTTTATTAGTTTTTTATCACAACGTTTATAATAATTTCCATTATTAATTAGAGGAGATATGTAGTTTTTAATAAAATTAATCAAGATATCCTGAAATTTTTTTAGGTCTTCTCTCATTTTATGCCAATTTGGAAGGGAATGATCTTTTTAGATCTCACGAAAAAAAATTATAATCTTTTTATTATTTCACTTCTGAAGCATATCGTTAAATTTTGATATTTCTACCACAATTACCAATCACATTAAAAAGGTAACAATCACATTTATAGTTTCCTTTATTAGTTTTTATCAAAACGTTTATAATAATTTCCATTATTAATGAGAGGAGATATGTATTTTTTAATAAAATTAATTAAGATTTCCTGGAATTTTTTTAGGTCTTCTCTCATTTTATGCCAATTTGGAAGGGAATGTTCTTTTTAGATCTCGCAAAAAAAAATTATAATTTTTTTATTATTTCACCTCCTAAGCATATCGTGAAATTTTGATATTTCTACGACAATTACGAATCACATTAAAAACATAACAATCACATTAATAGTTTCCTTTATTAGTTTTTTTATCACAACATTTATAATAATTTCCATTATTAATGAGAGGAGATATGTATTTTTTAATAAAATCAATCGAGATATCCTGAAATTTTTTTTAAGTCTTCTCTCATTTTATGCGAATTTGGAAGGGAATGATCTTTTTAGATCTCACAAAAAAATTTGTAATCTTTTTATTATTTCACCTCCCAAGCATATTGTTAAATTTTGATATTTCTACGACAATTACCAATCACATTAAAAAGTTAACAATCACATTTATAGTTTCCTTTATTAGTTTTTTTATCACAACGTTTATAATAATTTCCATTATTAATGAGATGAGATATGTATTTTTTAATAAATTTAGACGAGATATCCTGAAATTTTTTTAGGTCTTCTATCATTTTATGCCAATTTGGAAGGGAATGATCTTTTTAGATCTCACGAAAAAAAATTATAATCTTTTTATTATTTCACTTCTGAAGCATATCGTTAAATTTTGATATTTCTACCACAATTACCAATCACATTAAAAAGGTAACAATCACATTTATAGTTTCCTTTATTAGTTTTTATCAAAACGTTTATAATAATTTCCATTATTAATGAGAGGAGATGTGTATTTTTTAATAAAATTAATTAAGATTTCCTGGAATTTTTTTAGGTCTTTTCTCATTTTATGCCAATTTGGAAGGGAATGATCTTTTTAGATCTCGCAAAAAAAATTATAATTTTTTTATTATTTCACCTCCCAAGCATATCGTGAAATTTTGATATTTCTACGACAATTACGAATCACATTAAAAACATAACAATCACATTAATAGTTTCCTTTATTAGTTTTTTTATCACAACATTTATAATAATTTCCATTATTAATGAGAGGAGATATGTATTTTTTAATAAAATTAATCGAGATATCCTGAAATTTTTTTTAAGTCTTCTCTCATTTTATGCGAATTTGGAAGGGAATGATCTTTTTAGATCTCATAAAAAAAAATTGTAATCTTTTTATTATTTCACCTCCCAAGCATATTGTGAAATTTTGATATTTCTACGACAATTACCAATCACATTAAAAAGATAACAATCACATTAATAGTTTCCTTTATTAGTTTTTTTATCACAACGTTTATAATAATTTCCATTATTAATGAGAGGAGATATGTATTTTTTAATAAAATTAAACGAGATATCCTGAAATTTTCTTAGGTCTTCTGTCATTTTATGCCAATTTGGAAGGGAATGATCTTTTTAGATCTCGCAAAAAAAATTATAATCTTTTTATTATTTCACCTCCCAAGCATATCGTGAAATTTTGATATTTCTACGACAATTACGAATCACATTAAAAAGATAACAATCACTTTTATAGTTTCCTTTATCAGTTTATTATCACAACGTTTATAATAATTTCCATTATTGATGAGAGGAGATATGTATTTTTTAATAAAATTAAACTAGATATCTGAATTTTTTTAGGTCTTCTCTCATTTTATGCCAATTTGGAAGGGAATGATTGTAACGACCCATCTTCGTTACAGATTTGTTATACTAAAGATTTTATGTCATTAAATTTTAAAAACTCTCTAATTTGTTTATTGATAAAATACTGGAGAATTTTTTTTATTTTTTTCATTTCCCAAAACCAAAAGATAAAATTTCAAGCTCAATTTATAAACATCTCTTATACAAAGCTTAACTAAATAAAACTATGTGTACATACATCTTTTCACATGATAAATACACAATACTCCTAACTGGTTCATTTTATACATAAGACCAAACAAAGAAAGAGAAAGAAGTGATAATGTCTTCAATTCCTCGTACGCTCTATCCACAAAATCTCCAAGAGAAAGATCCACCTAAAACCATCTGCTCCCACGAACACGATGTCCGAGATCATCACAGGCATGAACCACACGTGCAAACATTACAAGGGTAAGCTTACCAAACAAAACTATACATATAAGAAGATAAGTGAATTTCCAATTATTAAGGAATAGGACGAGAAAACTAGATTTTGTATACTTCAAAATGCTATACATAATAACTGAAAATGTTATACAAAACTTAGTTCATAAACATATTTATAACATGAATCCTCAATTAGATCAACAACATAAACCATCACCACTCATCACAATGAGTCATAACATCATAAGTCACATCAGACATCAACATAATACAATCACCAACATCCCTCATCACAAAGAGATGTACAACACAAACCATTAGACAACCTCAGACAACAAGACTGACTCTACTCCATGGAGTTTCAACATCATATGAGCGGTCCTCATAGGCCCCATCCCCTACCATAGTCTCACCTTTGTCCATTCAGGGAGTCCCTTGAGCTACCCTGTGGAGGAAGTGTGGATTTAATCGAATATAGACAAGTGTGGGTATTGGCTTACCTCTGTAAGGTTTGCAAAACCTTACATCTATAGGAATTCACCCACTTGGCTATTCTATAGGCCCACCGTTGGCCATCACGAAAACCTCCAGAACTAGGTTGAGAGCCTACCTAGCACCCTCAACTTACGTGTCTACCCATATGTCTGTTCACTAACTGTGCACACCTATGCACCAACTGTGCATATACAACATTCAGAATATTTCTGTGCACCAACTGTGTGCACCCACCGTATTCCAGCGGCAAACATATTTGGAATCCCTTACAGTCCTATATACAACATCTCTGTACCCGCCATCTCCAATGGCCTGACTTAAGGATCCAAATACATCTCAACAACATCAACAATCCTCAACCACGACAATAATCCATCCCCTATACACTAAAAGAGTCACTAAACCTCTTGGGAAGTAGTTCTCAACACTCCAACACGCCATTCGAAGTCAAAACATAAGGGGTGGTACTTAGGAAGATATCCCACTAGGCGAGACCCCCGGGTCGCTTTAGTGGGCCGGAGTTCTGGCGTGAAACTCACCCTCCCAAGTTTACCATTTTCTATAAAAATCTTCCCAAAGGACATAGCTAACTCCTCTTTAACATATAGGAATGGTTCCAATACATAGTTCACATATATCATCATCTCATCAACATTCCATTTCAATTTCTTAACAAAACACATACACCTCAATAATAAATAATGTTCTCAACAAAAATTTTAAGCACCTCAATCAATAATATAATAATCTCAACGAATTATATTCCATCAACCATAGTATACCAACCCTAACAACAAAGTCATTCTCATTCAAAACAAGATTACACGATCCATCCTACAGTCAAAAGACTGTATCACACAAAACATATTTCAAATATTAAATATTCAAAATTCACATCACAATAAACAACCAACACCATTCTAATAACTCTCATTGACCAAATAAGGTCGATTTCTTTTTGGCAGAACTGAATGTGAGCTCTCACTGATACAAGCAAATGACCTCGGAATTTAAAACTTTTTATATCAAATCAAAGCTCTTGTAATATATTTTACAGAAAGGTATCCCAGTTAAAAATATCAACCTCTAGAAAATTTTATAAAAATTTTCAAAGTCAGCAGCCCTGAATTTTGAGTGCTCACTGAACATAGCTCAAAGAAATGTAAATTTCTCCCACTTTCCAAACTTCTTTTGAGCTGAACTTTTTACAGTAGAAAGATAACATCTTTATATTTCTAAAAAGGTAACTCTTGCACCCAAATTATTTCGCTACTGTTCCCAGTAAATTTATTTCTAACAGTCTAATTTTCAGACTCAAAACAGAGCTCAAAACCCTTGCCCTGTTTCTTTTTAAAAGGTTAATTCAGAAATTGAACATGATAATTTTTGTAATTTATATGGTTAAAAATCTTGTTTTGTCTAGTTTTTAATGGTACAAAAACGAAAAAGAAACTTAAGCACACAAGTGGGAATTTGAGAAAAACCGAGACATGTTCCAGGGGACACTCAAAACAGAACAACCATTTTGGGAGTCATGGATGAACCTCAAAACAAAGTTGTCTCGCCAAAGTATTAAAATAAAAGTTGTTCCATTTTGTGTCTATTTTTATTCAAAACAATTTTACGAAAAATCAACGGTTAGATCTTTTGAAAATCACAAAACCGTGGGGACTGTCCAGAGCTGGACGAACCAAACAGCCACTGCCACTTTATTTTGTGGTTTGATTTTCACATGGAAAGCTTACCAAATAATTTCAACAAAATTTGGACATGGTCTCCTTTGTTTTAGGAGCTTTCCCAATCAATTTCAAAGATTAAAACAATCCAAAGACAGTATATAAAAATCTCACACAGCCACTGCCAAAGGGTGTCAACCCATTTCATCAACTTTTTATATTCAAGCATTCAAACAAAACACACAAAAGTCCAGATGAGGGGCATTCATGTTGTGCATGGTTGAGTCCCCTAACTCTCAACCACACTTAAACTGAAAATAGAGACCATAAGGAAGCTTCCCTTACCTTTGGGGTTTGCTTGGCTGTGGAGGAGAAAGAGGAAGATAAGGAGATGAGGCTAGCTGAATAAGCTTGCTCCTTGGACTGCATACAAGGTGAGCAAGAAGTAAGAATGGCCTCCTTCCTCCTTGTGTGATTCTTGGCAGTTGAGGGAAAGGAGAGACAAGAGAGCTTTGGGAGAACAAAACAGAAGAATGAAGAGAATTGAGGGAAAGAAAGAAGCTTGTTCACGTTAAGTATTGGGATAAATTTGAAGTTTTGCTCTTTGGACCCACCCTTCCCTAAGGACACCCCTCTTCTCTTATTATTATTATGTTTTTTTTCTACAACTTACGGAACTTACGTAAAAGTTCCAAAATCTCACAATAACACTATGACACATAACAAAACAATTTATTTATGAAAATATTTTATACATATCATGAATTTTAATTTAATTTCCTCTTGCGGTATTTATGAAGCACTTATCATACATTACGAAAAATCATAGTGTTACAATGATCTTTTTAGATCTCACAAAAAAAAAATTATAATCTTTTTATTATTTCTCCTCCCAAGCATATCGTGAAATTTTGATATTTCTACCACAATTACCAATCACATTATAAAGGTAACAATCACATTTAAAGTTTCCTTCATTAGTTTTTTAACACAACGTTTATAATAATTTCCATTATTAATGAGAGGAGATATGTATCTTTTAATAAAATTAAACGAGATATCCTGAATTTTTTTTAGGTCTTCTCTCATTTTATGCCAATTTGGAAGGGAATGATCTTTTTAGATCTCGCAAAAAAAATTATAATCTTTCTATTATTTCACCAAACAAGCATATCGTGAAATTTTGATATTTCTACGACAATTACGAATCACATTAAAAAGATAACAATCACATTAATAGTTTCCTTTATTAGTTTTTTATCACAACGTTTATAATAATTTCCATTATTAATTAGAGGAGATATGTACTTTTTAATAAAATTGATCGAGATATCCCGAAATTTTTTTAGGTCTTCTTTCATTTTATGCGAATTTGGAAGGGAAAGATCTTTTTAGATCTCACAAAAAAAATTATAATCTTTTTATGATTTCTCCTCCCAAGCATATCGTGAAATTTTGATATTTCTACGACAATTACCAATCACATTAAAAAGATAATAATCACATTAATAGTTTCATTTATTAGTTTTTTATCACAACGTTTGTAAAAATTTTCATTATTAGTGAGAGGAGATATATATTTTTAATAATATTAAACGAGATATCCTGAAATTTTTTTAGGTCTTCTCTCATTTTATGCCAATTTGGAAGGGAATGATCTTTTTAGATCTCGCAAAAAAAAATATAATCTTTTTATTATTTCACCTCGCAAGCATATCGTGAAATTCTGATACTTCTACAACAATTACCAATCACATTAAAAAGATAACAATCACATTAATAGTTTCCTTTATTAACTTTTTATCACAACGTTTATAATAATTTCCATTATTAATGAGAGGAGATATTCAATTTTTAATAAAATTAGACAACATTTCTTGAATTTTTTTAGGTCTTCTCTCATTTTATGCCAATTTGGAAGGGAATGATCTTTTTAGATCTCACAAAAAAAATTATAATCTTTTTATTATTTCACCTCCCAAGCATATCGTGAAATTTAGATATTTCTACCACAATTACCAATCACATTAAAATGGTAACAATCACATTTATAGTTTCCTTTATTAGTTTTTTATCATAATGTTTATAATAATTTCCATTATTAATGAGAGGAGATATATATTTTTAATAAAATTAAACGAGATATCATGAATTTTTTTAGTTGTTCTCTCATTTTTTGCCAATTTGGAAGGGAATGATCTTTTTAGATCTCACAAAAAAAATTATAATCTTTTTATTATTTCACCACCCAAGCATATCGTGAAATTTTGATATTTCTACGATAATTACGATCACATTAAAAAGATAACAATCACATTAATAGTTTCCTTTATTAGTTTTTTATCACAACGTTTATAATAATTTCCATTATTAATGAGAGGAGATATGTATTTTTTTAATAAAATTAATCGAGATATCCTGAAATTTTTTTAGGTCTTCTCTCATTTTATGCCAATTTGGAAGGGCATGATCTTTTTAGATCTCACAAAAAAAATATAATCTTTTTATTGTTTCACCTCCCAAGCATATCGTGAAATTTTGATACTTCTACGACAATTACCAATCACATTAAAAAGATAACAATCACATTAATAATTTCCTTTATTAGTTTTTTGTCATAATGTTTATAATAATTTCCATTATTAATGACAGGAGATATATATTTTTAATAAAATTAAACGAGATATCCTGAAATTTTTTTAGGTCTTCTGTCATTTTATGCGAATTCGGAAGGGATTGATCTTTTTAGGTATCACAAAAAAAGTTATAATCTTTTTATTATTTCACCTGCCAAACATATCGTGAAATTTTGATACTTCTACGACAATTACCAATCACATTAAAAAGATAACAATCACATTAATAGTTTCCTTTATTAGTTTGTTTTCACAATGTTTATAATAATTTCCATTATTAATGAGAGGAGATATGCAATTTTTAATAAAATTAAACGAGATATCATGAATTTTTTTAGGTCTTCTCTCATTTTATGCCAATTTGGAAGGGAATGATCTTTTTAGATCTCACAAATAAAAATTATAATCTTTTTATTATTTCACCTCCGAAACATATCGTGAAATATTGATACTTCTACGACAATTACCAATCACATTAAAAAGATAACAATCACTTTACTAGTTTCCTTTATTTGTTTATTATCACAACGTTTATAATAATTTCCATTATTAATGAGAGGAGATACCTATTTTTTACAAAATTAAACGAGATATCCTGAACTTTTTTTAGGTCTTCTCTCATTTTATGCCAATTTGGAAGGGAATGATCTTTTGAGATCTCACCGGAAAAAAAATCATAATCTTTCTATTATTTCACCTCCCAAACATATCATGAAATTTTGATGTCTCTACGACAATTACAAATCACATTAAAACGACAACAATCACATTAATAGTTCCCTTTAATAGTTTTTTGTATCACAACGTTTATAACAATTTCCATTATTAACGAGAGGAAAAACGTATTTTTAACAAAATTAAACGAGATATCCTGAACTTTTTTTAGGTCTTCTCTCATTTTATGCCAATTTGGAAGGGAATGATCTTTTTAGATCTCACCGACAAAAAAATCATAGTCTTTCTATTATTTCACCTCCCAAACATATCATCAAATTTTTGATGTTTCTACGACAATTACCAATCACATTAAAACGACAACAATCACATTAATAGTTCCCTTTATTAGTTTTTTTATCACAACGTTTATAATAATTTCCATTATTAATGAGTGGAGATACGTATTTTTACCAAAATTAAACGAGATATCCTGAACTTTTTTTTAGGTCTTCTCTCATTTTATGCCATTTTGGAAGGGAATGATCTTTTCAGATCTCACCGGAAAAAAATCATAATCTTTCAATTATTTCACCGCCCAAACATATCATCAAATTTTGATGTTTCTACGACAATTACCAATCACATTAAAACGACAATAATCACATTAATAGTTCCCTTTATTAGTTTTTTTTATCACAACTATTATAATAATTTCCATTATTAATGAGAGGAGATACGTATTTTTAACAAAATTCAACGAGATATCCTGAACTTTTTTTAGGTCTTCTCTCATTTTATGCCAATTTGGAAGGGAATGATCTTTTCAGATCTCACCGGAGAAAAAATCATAATCTTTCTATTATTTCACCTCCCAAACATATCGTCAAATTTTGATGTTTCTACGACAATTACCAATCACATTAATAGTTCCCTTTATTAGTGTTTTAATCACAACATTTATAATAATTTCCATTATTAATGAGAGGAGATACGTATTTTTAACAAAATTAAACGAGATATCCTGAACTTTTTTTAGGTCTTCTCTCTTTGTATGCCAATTTGGAAGGGAATGATCTTTTGAGATCTCACCGGAAAAAAAATCATAATGTTTCTATTATTTCACCTCCCAAACATATCGTGAAATTTTGATGTTTCTACGACAATTACCGATCACATTAAAATGACAACAATCAAATTAATAGTTCCCTTTATTAGTTTTTTTTATCCCAATGTTTATAATACTTTCCATTATTAATAAGAGGAGATTCGTATTTTTAACAAAATTAAACGAGATATCCTGAAATTTTTTAGGTCTTCTCTCATTTTATGCCAATTTGGAAGGGAATGATCTTTTTAGATCTCACTGGAGAAAAAATCATAATCTTTCTATTATTTCACCTCCCAAACATATCGTCAAATTTTGATGTTTCTACGACAATTACCTATCACATTAAAATGACAACAATCAAATTAATATTTCCCTTTATTAGTTTTTTTTATCCCAATTTTTATAATACTTTCCATTATTAATAAGAGGAGATTCGTATTTTTAACAAAATTAAACGAGATATCCTGAAATTTTTTAGGTCTTCTCTCATTTTATGCCAATTTGGAAGGGAATGATCTTTTTAGATCTCACCGGAGAAAAAATCATAATCTTTCTATTATTTCACCTCCCAAACATATCGTCAAATTTTGATGTTTCTACGACAATTACCAATCACATTAAAAAGACAACAATCACATTAATAGTTCCATTTATTAGTGTTTTAATCACAACATTTATAATAATTTCCATTATTAATGAGAGGTGATACGTATTTTTAACAAAATTAAACGAGATATCCTGAACTTTTTTTAGGTCTTCTCTCTTTGTATGCCAATTTGGAAGGGAATGATCTTTTGAGATCTCACCGGAAAAAAAATCATAATGTTTCTATTATTTCACCTCCCAAACATATCGTGAAATTTTGATGTTTCTACGACAATTACCGATCACATTAAAATGACAACAATCAAATTAATAGTTCCCTTTATTAGTTTTTTTAATCCCAATGTTTATAATACTTTCCATTATTAATGAGAGGAGATTCGTATTTTTAACAAAATTAAACGAGATATCCTGCAATTTTTTAGGTCTTCTCTCATTTTATGCCAATTTGGAAGGGAATGATCTTTTTAGATCTCACCGGAAAAAAAATCATAATCTTTCTATTATTTCACCTCCCAAACATATCGTGAAATTTTGATGTTTCTACGACAATTACCAATCACATTAAAATGACAACAATCACATTAATAGTTCTCTTTATTAGTTTTTTAATCACAACATTTTTAATAATTTCCATTAGTAATGAGAGGAGATACGTATTTTTAACAAATTTAAACGAGATATCCTGAACTTTTTTTAGGTATTTGTAACCCCCTTTCTAATTAATTAATTTCTATCTAAAATCCATAAACACGAAATTTACAATTAAAATAAATACACTCCATTAAGTTTAAAGTTTGTCATTATAATTTACATTATTAAAATTTACAGAAAATACTACTACCAAATTATTTCTAATTAATACAAAAGTATCTAAAGCCAAAAACCCCTATTCCTATAGCTCTGGAACATGTCTGCATCTGTAACTTCTAATTAATCTTCCAAATACCTGCAATCACACTCCCCTAGAATCTGGGGACAGCATTACCGGATCAGGCATTTAATTTCTCATACAGTAAAACAATTTCAAACAAATACATATCATAACAAATTAATTTGTTACACACATAATTAAATGCAGTATGATTTATGCAAATGCAGTTTTTGACTCAAATTCATTTTTGACCCTGCTCCATGGAGACTTCCCCTTTGAGTGTTTAGTAAGTAACTGGCCTACCATTACGCACTGCAATTCAGCTATCAGCCCCTACTAAACGCGAATAAATTAAACAGAATTAGGAGATCAGGATACCCGGAAGGCCACCACGACCGCATCTCTGTCCAGATTACAGCCACATATGGAATTGCCAATATCCTTCACCCCACAGACTATACAGCCCTGTCTAACTTATTCTGCTCACCCCAAAGATTCAATTCTCAAATCATATTCATTTCACATGACTACCGCAGTCTCGGTTAGTCAACAAAATCATTTCTCATATATCAACTCGTTTCTCATGACTACCGCAGTCCCGGTTAGTCAACAAAATCATTTCTCATATATCAACTTGTTTCTCATGACTACCGCAGTCCCGGTTAGTCAACATTTATTCTTTCTTTTCTTTCTTTTCTTTTCTTTCTTTTCCTTTCTTTTCTTTCTTTTCTTTTCTTTCTTTTCTTTTCTTTCTTTTCTTTTCTTTTCTTTCTTTTCATTTCTTTCTTTTCTTTTCTTTTCTTTCTTTTCATGGCTACCGCAGTCCCGATTAGCCAACATCAATTATTTTTCACTTGAATCTTTATAAATCCCCCAAAAAGACTCATGCAATGAATTATGTTCATGATCACAATTAAATAAATAATTTGTACACATTAACATACAAGAATACAAAAATTAAGCAATTTACCTTATAACATTAATATTTTAGTAAATTATCAATTAAATCACTATTAGGTAAAGTTACTAAAATACCCTTAATCTTTTCTAAAATTCCATCTATATCCTAAATTTTGAAATGACCAAATTACCCTTACTCTTTTTCAAAAATTCCCATTTTGTCCCTACATGTAAAATGACCATTTTGCCCTTGATTTTACAAAAATTTCCACATAATATCCCTTGCATTTTGGGCTGGCCGAATGGTCTACAAGCCATTCTCAACAATTCTTTCCAAAGCAACCAAGCTCAATTCCAATCCAACATTAACCAAATCACACTTCAATCAAAATCAAGCAACCAAAATTTCAACCATCACAACACATCAAAATTCAATCACACCTCATTCCAATCCATGAATTACAATCACAAGCATCAAAAACACAAAACCCCTAAATCAATTTCAAGTTTTCATGATTCTAGGTCACAAATTTAATCTAACCCTACAACATGTTTTCTTCTAATTCCAAGGGTTCTAATTGAAATTAAATGCCTAGATCCTTACCTTAAGCTCTTTAATTGAAGAAAAAGCTTTGAATTCCTTTCTCCCTCACTCCTTGGTCTTGTAGGAATTTTTGAGATTTCTTCCTATTCTTTGTCTATTAACCGAATTAGCTTTGTGTTTTGGAAGTTTGGATGGTTGGGTTTCTTAATTTGGGATGAAATGATGAAGTTAAGATGAAAAGAAAAATGGAACTGCAGCTGCTGGTTTGGGAGAGCTCACGGTTCAGTTTGTAGGGGAATAGCTTTTTGGTGACTTTTTCTCCTTTTACTTAAGTTAAATGCTTCATTAAACAAGGAATTAACCAAATTGGACTTTGCCTTCAAGTCCAGCTGCTCCTTGCACGTCCAGCAGCCTTCATTGGCCAAGGAAAATGAGTCACCAAAGTCACTTGGACAGCCAAGTAGTTCCTTGTGTGACTTGGTCACTTGCCTACCCCAAAAGTCAACATTTTCAAGAAGTTTGTAGAAAATTCTAGAATATTTTTAGGGTTGTTAATTATCTTACAATGTAATTAGAATTTGAAGAAAACAACACCACCATTGGATTCCTCACTATCAAAAACCTTGGGGTAGTGTCTTACTTATCTCTTAATCCAAGCCTAATTAGCTTAATTTAGTGACATTAGAAAAACCTAAGTTGTCACTTTTTGATTGGTTAAGGTTCTAAATTAAATTTTTCTTGGTTAAACAGTTTTAATAATTATTCTAAGTATATTACAATTATTAGATAATTCTATAGATGTCATACAAATTTTATCTTAATTTTCTACCTTAGAATTTTACCGTAATAATTCCTCAAAGTTCTAACTTTCAGAAAATCCTAACAATTCCGAATAAGCATTTTAATTCTTTATCTGTATACATTTTTAATCTATATTCTATTACCTTTCTTTTAAGTTATAAATGAGTTCAAAATTCTATACTTAAAAATTTATCCTGGACAGCTGTCTGACATAGCAGTCCAGTCAACTATCAATTTCGGCAAAAACAAAGACATTTGAAAATTCATAAAATTCTTCTGAGTAGAACTGTATTAATTTCATTAAGAAAATATGTGCATAAAGTTTCTGTAAAATACAGTGCATAAATGTTCATAATATACACATATAAATGTGTACAATTAGTAAAATGAGGATGTTACAATTCTCCCCTACTAATAAAAATTTCGTCCTCGAAATTTCTAATACAAATATACAACCATACAACTATACAACTAAATAACTATACAAACAAATGAGGATATGCTTCTCGCATTTTCTCCTCTAACTCCTATGCAGCATCACCTCTGATATCATCCCAAATAACCTTAACTAGAGAAATTTCTTTACCTCTCAGATACTTAATCCTTCTGTCCTCAATCTTAACAGGCTTTGTTTCAAATGTTAGGTTTTCCTTTCTCTTCTAATGTACAGGCTCTTAAGAGATCTTCTAATGTCCGAATAGTCCTTTCTGTTTGACCATCAATCTTAGGGTGTTATACTAAACTAAGATATAATTTTACTTCTTAAAGCTTTCTGAAAATCTTTCCAAAAATTTAAAAACAAAGCTAGGGTCTTTATTAGACTCTATACTAGTAGGTACTCCAGATAATCTAACTATTTCCTTTAAGTACAATTAAGCTAATTTTTCTAAATTAAGCTAATCTTTCTAAAGAATACCTAATATTTATTGAAAGCAAAATGTACTAATTTAGTTAATCTATCTACAATTACTCAAATGGTATCAAAATTCCTATGTGTTCTAGGTAATCCTACCACAAAATCCATTGATATACTATTCCGTTTCCATATAGGTATCTCTAAAGGATGTAACAGATCAAAGGGTTTCTGATATTCAATCTTTGCTTTCTAACATGTTAAACATCTAGCCACATATTCTGCTACATCTCTCTTCATCCTAGACCACCAAACATTCCCTTTAAATCTTTATATATTTTTGTTGTTCCAGGATGAATACTAAGTTTACTTTTGTGCCCTTCCTTCAAAATTAATTCCTTAAATTCTTGATCATTAGGTACACAAATTCTATTTTAAACCTAATAATTTCATCCATTCCTAAATTAAATTCTTTTACTTTATCTGTTCCTATTAATGCTTTCTTTTCTTGAATGAATGTATCTACATCTTGTTTCTTCCTAATCTCTTTCAAAAAAAAAATCATTAGTAATAGTAATCATTCCTAATTGAATTTTATCTTTTTCTCTAACTGTACGCAAGTTCAAATCTCTAAATTGTTCTATTAATTCTAATTCTTTAATCATCATAGTTGACACATGTACAATTTTCCTACTTAAAGCATCTTATACTACATTAGCCTCTCTTGGATGATACCTTAATTGAAAATCATAATCTTTAATAAACTCCATCCATCTTCTTTGTCTCTTTTCCAAATTTTTTTTTTCAAACAAATATTTTAAACTCTTATGATCACTATATACATCAAATATTGATCCATATAATTAATGTCTCCAAATCTTCAAAGCAAAAACTATAACTGCTAACTCCAAATCATGAGTAGGATAATTTCTCTCATGTGATTTCAACCGCCTAGATGCATAAGTTACCACTTTCCTATTTTACATCAACACACATCCTAACCCTAGAGATGAAACATCACAGTATACCTCATAGGATTCATTTGGGTTGGGTAAAACTAAAACTAGTGAGGTAGTCAATTTATGTTTCAATTCTTGGAAAATTTTCTCACAACTCTCACTTCAAATAAAATTCTATTAAGGGTCCAGCTATCTTAGAAAATCCTTCAATCAATCTTCTATAATATCCATCAAATGCTAAGAACTACTAATCTCAGTTACTGTCTTAGGCCTTTCCCATTCTAAAACTGCTTCTACCTTAGAAAAATCTACACTTATTCCATCTTTAGAAATTACTTGTCCTAAAATTTTCACTTCCTCCAACCAAAATTCACACTTAGACAATTTAGCATATAATTTTCTATCTTTTAAAATTTCTAATTTTATTCTAAGATGATTTTCATGTTCTTCTTTATTTTTAGAATATATTAATATAACATCTATTCTAGATCAAGGATATTTATTCTTTATAGTTACTTTATTTAATTGTCTATAACCTATACATAACCTAGATCCTCCATCTTTCTTTTTAACTAATAATACTGGGGCTCACCATAGGGACACACTAGGCCTTACAAATTGTTTTTATAATAATTCTTCCAATTGTTTCTTTAACTCAATTAATTTCAATAATGACATTCTATATGGTTGCATAGAAATTGGTCTAGTACCAGGCATCAAATCTATACTAAATTCTATTTCTCTTTCAGGAGGCAAACCAGAAACATCATCAGGAAAAACTTCAGGATATTCATTTACAACTAGAACAGAGTCTATTTCAATTTTATCTTCCTTAGTTCCAAGAGATGATAACATGTATTTTTGAATTTTACTTTTAAATGATATTTCTTTAGGTTGGACAGGTTTAAGTCTAGAAACATCAAGTTCAGGGAAAATCACAGATTTAGAGGCACAGTCTATTAGAATATGGTTGGCTGCTAACCCATCCATTCCTAATATCACATCAAGGTTAGTCATAGGCAAACAAATCAAATTCACAACAAATGGTCTATCTCTGATGGTTATTATACAATTCAAACATATTTGAGAGGTTAGGATTGGTTTAGATGTAGGCACAGAAACAAGCAAGGTATAGGGTATTTTAAACATAATTAGCATCCTCAACTTATAGCTGTACTTTAGAACCATAATTCCAACAAGTCACCATTAGAATGACTTTCAAAGTACCTCAAATTACTCCAATTCACTACTACCAATTTAATTGTTACTTGGGCTTAATTTCCAACATCAATACACACACCCTTAGGCCTTCCAATTACTTACTCTTTCAACTTTAAAAATTCTTAGGACAACTGCTACTAACTTAGCATTTGGGTCCTATTCTACTCTCTTAATCACCACTTACACCATGGTAATGTAATTAAACAATGTTAAACCCGCAGGCTATTTTACTGCACCAGAAAAATGCACTATTTTGGTTCTAACTCATGTCTAAAACACAAAATTTCAAGTCCTAATAGTTAAGATATCAATCCTGTGACAAATTTATACTACGATACACTGTTTCAGCCTTCAAAACACATGAAAACATCCATTAGAACAATATGGCAATAACCATACTTTCAACATCTCATCATATTCCAAACATCAAGGTACCTTCAAAACTTTGTTTTCTTCCTTTTGTCAAACTCAACTATTATCCTATAAACTCAAATATTTGGACCTCTATTCTCAACCTTGATCTACGAACTCAGGTCTTTAGATCTCCTTTCTCAACTAACTCAAGATTATAAGTCTTAAATTCACAATATAAGTAACATGGAAAATAACCCAACTTGAACAATACTAATAATAATAAAATTTTAAGCATTAGGAGAGAAAGTCATCTCGACTGAGTCCTGAGTGTGCACCCTCACAACTTTATCAAGATTTTCTTTCTTCCTTTCTGCCATCTTAGCTATACTATTGGTTTCAACTCTAGGATTTATAACTAGCCTTCCTTTTCTCATTTCTACATGTCTTAAAATTTCAGATCTAGTTACTACCCTTTTTCCCATAATATTCTTAACAAACAAAAAATTCTAATCAGGGTAACACAGCAAAACACCTAATAGACCCACTACTCACAAGTCCTAGAGATGCATAACCAGAGCTCTGATACCACTAATGTAACCCCCTTTCTAATTAATTAATTTCTATCTAAAATCCATAAACACGAAATTTACAATTAAAATAAATACACTCCATTAAGTTTAAAGTTTGTCATTATAATTTACATTATTAAAATTTACAGAAAATACTACTACCAAATTATTTCTAATTAATACAAAAGTATCTAAAGCCAAAAACCCCTATTCCTATAGCTCTGGAACATGTCTGCATCTGTAACTTCTAATTAATCTTCCAAATACCTGCAATCACACTCCCCTAGAATCTGGGGACAGCATTACCGGATCAGGCATTTAATTTCTCATACAATAAAACAATTTCAAACAAATACATATCATAACAAATTAATTTGTTACACACATAATTAAATGCAGTATGATTTATGCAAATGCAGTTTTTGACTCAAATTCATTTTTGACCCTGCTCCATAGAGACTTCCCCTTTGAGTGTTTAGTAAGTAACTGGCCTACCATTACGCACTGCAATTCAGCTATCAGCCCCTACTAAACGCGAATAAATTAAACAGAATTAGGAGATCAGGATACCTGGAAGGCCACCACGACCGCATCTCTGTCCAGATTACAGCCACATATGGAATTGCCAATATCCTTCACCCCACAGACTATACAGCCCTGTCTAACTTATTCTGCTCACCCCAAAGATTCAATTCTCAAATCATATTCATTTCACATGACTACCGCAGTCTCGGTTAGTCAACAAAATCATTTCTCATATATCAACTCGTTTCTCATGACTACCGCAGTCCCGATTAGTCAACAAAATCATTTCTCATATATCAACTTGTTTCTCATGACTACCGCAGTCCCGGTTAGTCAACATTTATTCTTTCTTTTCTTTCTTTTCTTTTCTTTCTTTTCCTTTCTTTTCTTTCTTTTCTTTTCTTTCTTTTCTTTTCTTTCTTTTCTTTTCTTTTCTTTCTTTTCATTTCTTTCTTTTCTTTTCTTTTCTTTCTTTTCATGGCTACCGCAGTCCCGATTAGCCAACATCAATTATTTTTCACTTGAATCTTTATAAATCCCCCAAAAAGACTCATGCAATGAATTATGTTCATGATCACAATTAAATAAATAATTTGTACACATTAACATACAAGAATACAAAAATTAAGCAATTTACCTTATAACATTAATATTTTAGTAAATTATCAATTAAATCACTATTAGGTAAAGTTACTAAAATACCCTTAATCTTTTCTAAAATTCCATCTATATCCTAAATTTTGAAATGACCAAATTACCCTTACTCTTTTTCAAAAATTCCCATTTTGTCCCTACATGTAAAATGACCATTTTGCCCTTGATTTTACAAAAATTTCCACATAATATCCCTTGCATTTTGGGCTGGCCGAATGTGTAACATCCTCATTTTATTTTACTAATTGTACGTATTTATATATGAATATTATGAACAATTATGTACTGTATTTTATAGAAACTTTCTGTACATATTTTCCTAATGAAATTAATACAGTTCTACTCAGAAGAATTTTCTGAATCTTCTAATATCTTTGTTTTTCTTTGAATTGCTTGTTGACCAGATAGTTGTGTCAAACAACTGTCCAGGACTGTATTTTATAGAAACCTACTATACATAGTTTCATAATAAAATTAATACATTTCTATTCAGAAAAACTTTCTGAATCTTCTGATATCTGTGTTTTTGGTTAAACTGACTGTTGACTGGACAGTGTGTCAAACAGCTGTCCAGGATAAATTCTCCAGTGTAGCATTTTGGATAAATCTGTAACCTAATAAAAAGATAATTGAATATAGATTAAAAATATATACAGATAAAGAATTAAAATGCTTATTCCGAATTGTTAGAATTTTCTGAATGTTAGAACTCTGTGAAATTATTACGGTAAAATTCTAAAGCAGAAAATTTAGAGAAAATTCGTATGACATCTATAGAATTATCTAATAATTGTAATATACTTAGAATAATTAGTAAAAATGTTTAACCAAGAAAAATTAAATTTAGAGTATTAACCAATCACAAGGTGACAAATCAAAGTTTCTAATGTCACTAAATTAAGCTAATTAGACTTGGATTAAGAGATAAGTAAGACACTACCCCAAGGTTTTTGATAGTGAGGAATCCAATGGTGGTGTTAATTTCTTCAAATTCTAATTAGTTTATAAGATAATTAAGAGCCCTAAAAATATTCTAGAAAATACTACACCTTGGACCAATTGACCAAGCTAGTTGGAAGGTCACACAAGGCACCATTTTGGGACGTTCAAGTGGGGCTGGAAATTTAGCCAAATTGGCTGCCTCATTCTCATGTGAATTACTGCCCTTGGACAGCAGCTGGATGGGAAGATTTAATTAAATTGAGTGAAGAAGAAAAATTGCCTACAATTATTGACTTTTGGCCAAGCAAATGGCAAGTCACGTAGGGAATTCTCTTGGCTGTCCAAGTGGGCTGGAGACTTAGCTAAATTGGCTGCCCCATTCTCACGTAAGTGACTGCCTTTGGCCAGCAGCTGGACGTGAAACATTAATTAAATGGGGTGCAGAAAAATTAATTAAAATATAAGAAATCAACACAAAGGAAAAAGCAAGCAAAGCTAGCTCTCAAAAACTCTCCACCCGTGAGCTCTCTGTCCAGCAGCCCTTCATTTTCTTTTCACCTTTTCTTCTAAAAATCAAGAGAGAAACCAATCTAAACCTCACAAAATTTAAACCACCTTCAACCAAAGAGAAGAGAGTTAGGAGAAAAAGCTCAAAATTCCAAAAGACAAGAAGACCAAGGAGGAAGGGAGTAAAAGGATTCAAGGGTTTTTCATCAAATTAAGGATTCAAGGTAAGGATCTTGGCATTTAATTTCAATTTAGAACTCTTGGAATTAGGAGAAAACATGTTGTAGGGTTAAATTCAAGATGTGACCTAGAACCATGAAAAGTTGAAATTGATTTAGGGGTTTTGTGTATTTGATGTTAGTAATTGGAAATTATTGATTGGAATGATGTTTGATTGAATTCTTGGTGTGTTGTGATGGTTGGAACTTTGGTTTGGTTGATTTTGATTGAAGTGTGAATTGGTTGATTTTTTGGTTGGAATTTGGCTTTGTTGCTTTGGAAAAGATGTAGGAAATGGCTTGTAGGCCATTCGGTTATGTTGATTTTACAAGGGATACTATGTGCAAATTTTTGAAAAACCAAGGGCAAAATGGTCATTTCACATGTAGGGATACATTGGGAATTTTGGAAAAAGATTGAGGACATAATTGGAATTCTAGAAAAATTAAAGGTAGTTTAGTATTTTTATCTAATAGTGATTTAATTGATAATTTATTAAAATATCAATGTTATAATGTTAATTATTGAATTTTTATATATTTGTATGTGATTATTTAAAATTCCTTATTTAATTATGATTATCATCATATTGCATATGCATGAGTCTTTTTGGGGGATTTTTAAAAGATTTCAAGTGAAAACTAAATTATGTTGGCTAACCGGGACTGCGGTAGCCATGGATTTTAAAAGATCAGTGATGTTGACTAACCGGGACTGCGGTAGTCATGAGAAATGTTTTGAAAGATGAGAAATGATTTGTTTTTGGGTGAGCAGAATAAGTTAGACAGGACTGTAAAATCTGTGATGTTATAGTCTGTGGGGAGAAGGATATTGGCAATTCCATATGTGGCTGTAATCTGGACAGAGATGCGGTCGTGGTGGCCTTCCTGGGTATCCTGATCTCCTAATTCTGTTTAGTTTATTCGCGTTTAGTAGGGGCTGATTGCTGAATTGCAGTGCGTAATGGTAGGCCAGTTTCTTACTAAACACTCAAAGGGGAAGTCTCCATGGAGCAGGGTCAAAAATGAATTTGAGTCAAAAACTACATTTGCATAAATCATATTGCATTTAATTATGTGTGTAACTAATTAAATTGTTATGATATGTATTTGTTTGAAATTGTTTTATTGTATGAGAAATTAAATGCCTGATCCGATAATGCTGTCCCTAGATTCTAGGGAAGTTTGATTTGCAGGTGTTTAAAGAATAGTTAGATGGAAAACATGCAGCAACTTCCAGAGCTATAGGATGGGGACTTTTTGGGGTATTTTAATGCTTGTAATAACTAGAATTATTTTGTAGTAGTATTCTGTAAATTTTTAGGATGTAAATTATAATGATATATCTTGAACTTTAATAGAATGTATTTGGAAATTTTTTTATATATATTCGATGTAGATTAATTAATTAGAAGGGGGGTTACATTAGTGGTATCAGAGCTCTGGTTATGCATCTCTAGGACTTGTGAGTAATTGGTCTATTATGTATTTTGCTGTGTTACTTTGATTGAAATTGGTTGTTTTCTATGAATTGGGTGCTTAGTTGTTTGTTAGGAATATTATAGGAACAAGGGTAGTAACTGGATCAAAGATATTTTTTTTAGACAGGTAGAGATGGCAGGAAGAGGAAGAGGAAGAGGAAGGCCAGTTGCAAATCCCACAGTTGGGAATGATAGTATAGCTGAGATGGCCAGAGCCATGAGGGATATGGCTAATGCAGTGACTCAGCAGACTGAGATGTTGACTAATCAGGCACTAGCTCAGCATCAGCTACCCCCTGTTGACAGGACCACTTTGACAGATTTTAAAAAGCATGATCCACCTTCCTTTAAAGGAGAATATGATCCAGAGAAAGCTGAAGAGTGGATTCAGAATTTGGAGGATATTTTTGTGGCCATGGAGTGTCCAGATGAGAGGAGGGTATCACATGCAGCCTTCCAGTTGCTTGGTGATGCGAGGTTATGGTGGAAAGCTACCCAGAGGATGTTGGAGAATAGAGAAGAAGTGATCACCTGGGATATTTTCAAGACCCTGTTTCTTGAGAAATATTTTCCAGAGACTGTTAGGCAAGCTAAAGAGGAAGAATTTATCAGCTTAACTCAAGGAGGTATGAATATTCCTGAATACACTGCTAAATTTGAATCTTTGGCAAAGTATTCTAAATATTTGCAAATTACTGGAGATGAGCCATGGAAATGAAGAAGGTATGAAAAAGGATTGAGATATGAAATTAAAGAAGCCATAGTTCCATTGAGGATCTCTGTATTTCCTGAGTTAATGGATCAATGCAAGGTAATTGAAGATATGAAAAGGGAGCAAAGATCCAAGATGGCTGGATATGCAGGTAGGAATAATTTTGGAAGAGGAGGTCCTATGCTAAAAGGAAAGAGTATGCAGCCACAGAAACCATATAGTAGACCCCCACAATGGCGTCCTGGAGGAGTAGGAGGAGCAGGTGGGTTTAGACCTATGGGAGGAGTAAGTGGAGCTGGGAATTCTCAAAAATCCCAGTTAGCAGTCAGGTGTTGGAAATGTGGAAAGGGACATTTGGCCAAGGATTGCACTATATCTGGTCCAGTTTGCTTTATTTGTGGGAAATTAGGTCATATGGCTAGGGAATGTTCTACACCTAGGAGGGATCAGACTGGGAGAACTGTACAGACCCAGAGACCTACAGCTAGTGGAAGAGTATTTACCTTGAGTGGTACTGAGGCCTCACGTTCTGCAGATCTGATACAGGACAAGGGTCAAATGAAAGGTAAGTCCTTGACTGTATTATTTGATTCAGGTGCTACCCATTCATTTATATCTGATGACTGTGTTGAGAATTTGAGTTTAGTTGTGTCACCATTACCCTATACCTTGCTTGTTTCTGTGCCTACATCCAAACCAATCCTAACCTCTAAAATATGTTTGAATTGTGTGATAACCATCAGAGATAGACCATTTGTTGTGAACTTGATTTGTTTGCCTTTGACTGACCTTGATGTGATATTGGGAATGGATTGGTTAGCAGCCAACCATATTCTAATAGATTGTGCCTCTAAATCTTTGATTTTCCCTGAACATGATGTTTCTAGACTTAAACCTGTCCAACCCAAAGAAATATCATTTAAAAGTGAAATTCAAAAATACATGTTATCATCTCTTGGAACTAAAGAAGATAAAATTGAAATTGACTCTGTGCTAGTTGTAAATGAGTATCCTGAAGTTTTTCCTGATGATGTTCCTGGTTTACCTCCTGAGAGAGAGATAGAATTTAGCATTGACTTGATGCCTGGTACTAGACCAATCTCTATGCAACCCTATAGAATGGCACCATTGGAATTAACTGAATTAAAGAAACAATTGGAAGAGTTGTTAGAAAAACAATTTATAAGACCTAGTGTGTCACCATGGGGAGCCCCAGTATTATTAGTTAAAAAGAAAGATGGAGGATCTAGGTTATGTATAGATTATAGACAATTAAATAAAGTAACTATAAAGAATAAATATCCTTTACCTAGAATAGATGATTTAATGGATCAACTTAGGGGAGCAACAATTTTTTCTAAAATAGATTTAAGGTCTGGGTACCATCAAATTAGAGTTAAAAAGGAAGACATACCCAAGACTGCTTTTCGGACTAGATATGGACATTATGAATATCAAGTGATGCCATTTGGAGTAACTAATGCACCAGCCGTGTTTATGGATTATATGAATAGGGTGTTTAGACAATATTTAGATAATTTTGTAGTAGTATTTATAGATGACATATTAATATATTCTAAAAATAAAGAAGAACATGAAAATCATCTCAGAATAATATTAGAAACTTTAAAAGATAGAAAATTATTTGCAAAGATGTCTAAATGTGAATTTTGGTTAGAGGGAGTAAAATTTTTGGGGCATGTAATTTCTAAAGATGGAATAAGTGTAGATCCTTCTAAGGTAGAAGCGGTTTTGGAATGGGAGAGACCTAAAACAGTAACTGAAATTAGGAGTTTCTTAGGATTAGCTGGGTATTATAGAAGATTTATTGAAGGGTTTTCTAAGATAGCTGGACCATTAACAGAATTAACTAGGAAAAATCAACCTTTTGTGTGGAGTGAAAGTTGTGAGAAAAGTTTTCAAGAGTTGAAAGATAAATTGACTACCTCACCAGTTTTAATTCTACCTGACCCAAATGAACCCTATGATGTATATTGTGATGCTTCTTATCAAGGGTTAGGATGTGTGTTGATGCAAAACAGGAAAGTGGTAGCATATGTGTCTAGGCAGTTGAGACCACATGAGAGAAATTATCCTACACATGATTTGGAATTAGCTGCTATAGTTTTTGCTTTAAAAATTTGGAGACATTATTTGTATGGATCTAGATTTGATGTATATAGTGACCATAAGAGTTTAAAATATTTATTTGATCAAAAGGAACTGAACATGAGACAAAGAAGATGGATGGAGTTTATTAAAGATTATGATTTTCAATTAATGTATCATCCAGGAAAAGCTAATGTAGTAGCAGATGCTTTAAGTAGGAAAATTGTACATATGTCAACTATGATGATTAAAGAATTAGAATTAATAGAACAATTTAGAGATTTGAATTTGTGTACAGTTAGGGAAAAAGATAAAATTCAATTAGGAATGATTACTATTACTAATGATTTTTTAGAAGAAATTAAGAAGAAACAAGATGTAGATACATTTATTCAAGAAAAGAAAGGATTAATAGGGACAGATAAAGTAAAAGAATTTAATTTAGGAACAGATGGAATTGTTAGATTTAAAAATAGAATTTGTGTACCTAATAATCAAGAGTTAAAAGAATTAATTTTGGAAGAAGGACACAAAAGTAAATTAAGTATTCACCCTGGAACAACAAAAATGTATACAGATTTAAAAGAGATGTTTTGGTGGCCTAGGATGAAGAAAGATGTGGCAGAATATGTAGCTAGATGTTTAACGTGTCAGAAAGCAAAGATTGAACATCAGAAACCATCTGGCATGTTACAACCTTTAGAAATACCTGTGTGGAAATGGGATAGTATATCAATGGATTTTGTGGTAGGATTACCTAGAACTAATAAAAATTGCGATTCTATTTGGGTAATTGTAGATAGATTAACTAAATCAGCACATTTTCTTCCAATAAATATTAGATATTCTTTAGAAAGACTAGCTCAATTGTACATAAAAGAAATAGTTAAATTACATGGAGTACCTACTAGTATAGTGTCAGATAGAGATCCTAGATTTGTTTCTAAATTTTGGAGAGAATTTCAGAAAGCCTTAGGAAGTAAATTACATCTTAGTTCAGCATACCACCCCCAAACTGATGGCCAAACAGAAAGAACTATACAGTCATTAGAAGATCTTTTAAGAGCATGTACATTAGAAGAAAAAGGGAACTGGGAAGATATATTACCTTTAGTAGAATTTACATATAATAATAGTTATCATTCTAGTATAGGTATGGCTCCCTATGAAGCATTGTATGGTAGAAAATGTAGGACACCTTTGGTATGGTATCAGGATGGTGAGAATCTTTTGATAGGACCAGACATTATTCAGCAAACCACTGAGAAAGTAAAATTTATTCAGGAGAAAATGAAAACTGCACAGAGTAGACAGAAAAGCTATGCAGATAAAAGAAGGAAACCCTTGGAATTTCAAGAAAGTGAACATGTCTTTTTGAAAGTCACACCAATAACTGGGGTTGGCAGAGCAATAAAGTCTAAGAAACTAACTCCTAAATTTATTGGACCTTACCAAATTCTCAGAAAAATTGGACCTATGGCCTATCAAATAGCCTTACCACCCTTTTTGTCAAACCTCCATGATGTATTCCATGTGTCACAACTAAGGCAGTATATCTCAGATCCTTCACATGTCATTGAACCTGATCAAATACAGGTAAAGGAAAATCTAACATTTGAAACAAAGCCTGTTAAGATTGAGGACAGAAGGATTAAGTACCTGAGAGGTAAAGAGATTCCTCTGGTTAAGGTTATTTGGGATGATATCAGAGGTGATGCTACTTGGGAGTTAGAGGAGAAAATGAGGGGAGCATATCCTCATTTGTTTGTATAGTTGTATAGTTCTATAGTTGTATAGTTGTATGGTTGTATAGTTGTATTAGAAATTTCGAGGACGAAATTTTATTAGTAGGGGAGAATTGTAACATCCTCATTTTATTTTACTAATTGTACGTATTTATATATGAATATTATGAACAATTATGTACTGTATTTTATAGAAACTTTCTGTACATATTTTCCTAATGAAATTAATACAGTTCTACTCAGAAGAATTTTCTGAATCTTCTAATATCTTTGTTTTTCTTTGAATTGCTTGTTGACCAGATAGTTGTGTCAAACAACTGTCCAGGACTGTATTTTATAGAAACCTACTATACATAGTTTCATAATAAAATTAATACATTTCTATTCAGAAAAACTTTCTGAATCTTCTGATATCTGTGTTTTTGGTTAAACTGACTGTTGACTGGACAGTGTGTCAAACAGCTGTCCAGGATAAATTCTCCAGTGTAGCATTTTGGATAAATCTGTAACCTAATAAAAAGATAATTGAATATAGATTAAAAATATATACAGATAAAGAATTAAAATGCTTATTCCGAATTGTTAGAATTTTCTGAATGTTAGAACTCTGTGAAATTATTACGGTAAAATTCTAAAGCAGAAAATTTAGAGAAAATTCGTATGACATCTATAGAATTATCTAATAATTGTAATATACTTAGAATAATTAGTAAAAATGTTTAACCAAGAAAAATTAAATTTAGAGTATTAACCAATCACAAGGTGACAAATCAAAGTTTCTAATGTCACTAAATTAAGCTAATTAGACTTGGATTAAGAGATAAGTAAGACACTACCCCAAGGTTTTTGATAGTGAGGAATCCAATGGTGGTGTTAATTTCTTCAAATTCTAATTAGTTTATAAGATAATTAAGAGCCCTAAAAATATTCTAGAAAATACTACACCTTGGACCAATTGACCAAGCTAGTTGGAAGGTCACACAAGGCACCATTTTGGGACGTTCAAGTGGGGCTGGAAATTTAGCCAAATTGGCTGCCTCATTCTCATGTGAATTACTGCCCTTGGACAGCAGCTGGATGGGAAGATTTAATTAAATTGAGTGAAGAAGAAAAATTGCCTACAATTATTGACTTTTGGCCAAGCAAATGGCAAGTCACGTAGGGAATTCTCTTGGCTGTCCAAGTGGGCTGGAGACTTAGCTAAATTGGCTGCCCCATTCTCACGTAAGTGACTGCCTTTGGCCAGCAGCTGGACGTGAAACATTAATTAAATGGGGTGCAGAAAAATTAATTAAAATATAAGAAATCAACACAAAGGAAAAAGCAAGCAAAGCTAGCTCTCAAAAACTCTCCACCCGTGAGCTCTCTGTCCAGCAGCCCTTCATTTTCTTTTCACCTTTTCTTCTAAAAATCAAGAGAGAAACCAATCTAAACCTCACAAAATTTAAACCACCTTCAACCAAAGAGAAGAGAGTTAGGAGAAAAAGCTCAAAATTCCAAAAGACAAGAAGACCAAGGAGGAAGGGAGTAAAAGGATTCAAGGGTTTTTCATCAAATTAAGGATTCAAGGTAAGGATCTTGGCATTTAATTTCAATTTAGAACTCTTGGAATTAGGAGAAAACATGTTGTAGGGTTAAATTCAAGATGTGACCTAGAACCATGAAAAGTTGAAATTGATTTAGGGGTTTTGTGTATTTGATGTTAGTAATTGGAAATTATTGATTGGAATGATGTTTGATTGAATTCTTGGTGTGTTGTGATGGTTGGAACTTTGGTTTGGTTGATTTTGATTGAAGTGTGAATTGGTTGATTTTTTGGTTGGAATTTGGCTTTGTTGCTTTGGAAAAGATGTAGGAAATGGCTTGTAGGCCATTCGGTTATGTTGATTTTACAAGGGATACTATGTGCAAATTTTTGAAAAACCAAGGGCAAAATGGTCATTTCACATGTAGGGATACATTGGGAATTTTGGAAAAAGATTGAGGACATAATTGGAATTCTAGAAAAATTAAAGGTAGTTTAGTATTTTTATCTAATAGTGATTTAATTGATAATTTATTAAAATATCAATGTTATAATGTTAATTATTGAATTTTTATATATTTGTATGTGATTATTTAAAATTCCTTATTTAATTATGATTATCATCATATTGCATATGCATGAGTCTTTTTGGGGGATTTTTAAAAGATTTCAAGTGAAAACTAAATTATGTTGGCTAACCGGGACTGCGGTAGCCATGGATTTTAAAAGATCAGTGATGTTGACTAACCGGGACTGCGGTAGTCATGAGAAATGTTTTGAAAGATGAGAAATGATTTGTTTTTGGGTGAGCAGAATAAGTTAGACAGGACTGTAAAATCTGTGATGTTATAGTCTGTGGGGAGAAGGATATTGGCAATTCCATATGTGGCTGTAATCTGGACAGAGATGCGGTCGTGGTGGCCTTCCTGGGTATCCTGATCTCCTAATTCTGTTTAGTTTATTCGCGTTTAGTAGGGGCTGATTGCTGAATTGCAGTGCGTAATGGTAGGCCAGTTTCTTACTAAACACTCAAAGGGGAAGTCTCCATGGAGCAGGGTCAAAAATGAATTTGAGTCAAAAACTACATTTGCATAAATCATATTGCATTTAATTATGTGTGTAACTAATTAAATTGTTATGATATGTATTTGTTTGAAATTGTTTTATTGTATGAGAAATTAAATGCCTGATCCGGTAATGCTGTCCCTAGATTCTAGGGAAGTTTGATTTGCAGGTGTTTAAAGAATAGTTAGATGGAAAACATGCAGCAACTTCCAGAGCTATAGGATGGGGACTTTTTGGGGTATTTTAATGCTTGTAATAACTAGAATTATTTTGTAGTAGTATTCTGTAAATTTTTAGGATGTAAATTATAATGATATATCTTGAACTTTAATAGAATGTATTTGGAAATTTTTTTATATATATTCGATGTAGATTAATTAATTAGAAGGGGGGTTACATTAGTGGTATCAGAGCTCTGGTTATGCATCTCTAGGACTTGTGAGTAATTGGTCTATTATGTATTTTGCTGTGTTACTTTGATTGAAATTGGTTGTTTTCTATGAATTGGGTGCTTAGTTGTTTGTTAGGAATATTATAGGAACAAGGGTAGTAACTGGATCAAAGATATTTTTTTTAGACAGGTAGAGATGGCAGGAAGAGGAAGAGGAAGAGGAAGGCCAGTTGCAAATCCCACAGTTGGGAATGATAGTATAGCTGAGATGGCCAGAGCCATGAGGGATATGGCTAATGCAGTGACTCAGCAGACTGAGATGTTGACTAATCAGGCACTAGCTCAGCATCAGCTACCCCCTGTTGACAGGACCACTTTGACAGATTTTAAAAAGCATGATCCACCTTCCTTTAAAGGAGAATATGATCCAGAGAAAGCTGAAGAGTGGATTCAGAATTTGGAGGATATTTTTGTGGCCATGGAGTGTCCAGATGAGAGGAGGGTATCACATGCAGCCTTCCAGTTGCTTGGTGATGCGAGGTTATGGTGGAAAGCTACCCAGAGGATGTTGGAGAATAGAGAAGAAGTGATCACCTGGGATATTTTCAAGACCCTGTTTCTTGAGAAATATTTTCCAGAGACTGTTAGGCAAGCTAAAGAGGAAGAATTTATCAGCTTAACTCAAGGAGGTATGAATATTCCTGAATACACTGCTAAATTTGAATCTTTGGCAAAGTATTCTAAATATTTGCAAATTACTGGAGATGAGCCATGGAAATCAAGAAGGTATGAAAAAGGATTGAGATATGAAATTAAAGAAGCCATAGTTCCATTGAGGATCTCTGTATTTCCTGAGTTAATGGATCAATGCAAGGTAATTGAAGATATGAAAAGGGAGCAAAGATCCAAGATGGCTGGATATGCAGGTAGGAATAATTTTGGAAGAGGAGGTCCTATGCTAAAAGGAAAGAGTATGCAGCCACAGAAACCATATAGTAGACCCCCACAATGGCGTCCTGGAGGAGTAGGAGGAGCAGGTGGGTTTAGACCTATGGGAGGAGTAAGTGGAGCTGGGAATTCTCAAAAATCCCAGTTAGCAGTCAGGTGTTGGAAATGTGGAAAGGGACATTTGGCCAAGGATTGCACTATATCTGGTCCAGTTTGCTTTATTTGTGGGAAATTAGGTCATATGGCTAGGGAATGTTCTACACCTAGGAGGGATCAGACTGGGAGAACTGTACAGACCCAGAGACCTACAGCTAGTGGAAGAGTATTTACCTTGAGTGGTACTGAGGCCTCACGTTCTACAGATCTGATACAGGACAAGGGTCAAATGAAAGGTAAGTCCTTGACTGTATTATTTGATTCAGGTGCTACCCATTCATTTATATCTGATGACTGTGTTGAGAATTTGAGTTTAGTTGTGTCACCATTACCCTATACCTTGCTTGTTTCTGTGCCTACATCCAAACCAATCCTAACCTCTAAAATATGTTTGAATTGTGTGATAACCATCAGAGATAGACCATTTGTTGTGAACTTGATTTGTTTGCCTTTGACTGACCTTGATGTGATATTAGGAATGGATTGGTTAGCAGCCAACCATATTCTAATAGATTGTGCCTCTAAATCTTTGATTTTCCCTGAACATGATGTTTCTAGACTTAAACCTGTCCAACCCAAAGAAATATCATTTAAAAGTGAAATTCAAAAATACATGTTATCATCTCTTGGAACTAAAGAAGATAAAATTGAAATTGACTCTGTGCTAGTTGTAAATGAGTATCCTGAAGTTTTTCCTGATGATGTTCCTGGTTTACCTCCTGAGAGAGAGATAGAATTTAGCATTGACTTGATGCCTGGTACTAGACCAATCTCTATGCAACCCTATAGAATGGCACCATTGGAATTAACTGAATTAAAGAAACAATTGGAAGAGTTGTTAGAAAAACAATTTATAAGACCTAGTGTGTCACCATGGGGAGCCCCAGTATTATTAGTTAAAAAGAAAGATGGAGGATCTAGGTTATGTATAGATTATAGACAATTAAATAAAGTAACTATAAAGAATAAATATCCTTTACCTAGAATAGATGATTTAATGGATCAACTTAGGGGAGCAACAATTTTTTCTAAAATAGATTTAAGGTCTGGGTACCATCAAATTAGAGTTAAAAAGGAAGACATACCCAAGACTGCTTTTCGGACTAGATATGGACATTATGAATATCAAGTGATGCCATTTGGAGTAACTAATGCACCAGCCGTGTTTATGGATTATATGAATAGGGTGTTTAGACAATATTTAGATAATTTTGTAGTAGTATTTATAGATGACATATTAATATATTCTAAAAATAAAGAAGAACATGAAAATCATCTCAGAATAATATTAGAAACTTTAAAAGATAGAAAATTATTTGCAAAGATGTCTAAATGTGAATTTTGGTTAGAGGGAGTAAAATTTTTGGGGCATGTAATTTCTAAAGATGGAATAAGTGTAGATCCTTCTAAGGTAGAAGCGGTTTTGGAATGGGAGAGACCTAAAACAGTAACTGAAATTAGGAGTTTCTTAGGATTAGCTGGGTATTATAGAAGATTTATTGAAGGGTTTTCTAAGATAGCTGGACCATTAACAGAATTAACTAGGAAAAATCAACCTTTTGTGTGGAGTGAAAGTTGTGAGAAAAGTTTTCAAGAGTTGAAAGATAAATTGACTACCTCACCAGTTTTAATTCTACCTGACCCAAATGAACCCTATGATGTATATTGTGATGCTTCTTATCAAGGGTTAGGATGTGTGTTGATGCAAAACAGGAAAGTGGTAGCATATGTGTCTAGGCAGTTGAGACCACATGAGAGAAATTATCCTACACATGATTTGGAATTAGCTGCTATAGTTTTTGCTTTAAAAATTTGGAGACATTATTTGTATGGATCTAGATTTGATGTATATAGTGACCATAAGAGTTTAAAATATTTATTTGATCAAAAGGAACTGAACATGAGACAAAGAAGATGGATGGAGTTTATTAAAGATTATGATTTTCAATTAATGTATCATCCAGGAAAAGCTAATGTAGTAGCAGATGCTTTAAGTAGGAAAATTGTACATATGTCAACTATGATGATTAAAGAATTAGAATTAATAGAACAATTTAGAGATTTGAATTTGTGTACAGTTAGGGAAAAAGATAAAATTCAATTAGGAATGATTACTATTACTAATGATTTTTTAGAAGAAATTAAGAAGAAACAAGATGTAGATACATTTATTCAAGAAAAGAAAGGATTAATAGGGACAGATAAAGTAAAAGAATTTAATTTAGGAACAGATGGAATTGTTAGATTTAAAAATAGAATTTGTGTACCTAATAATCAAGAGTTAAAAGAATTAATTTTGGAAGAAGGACACAAAAGTAAATTAAGTATTCACCCTGGAACAACAAAAATGTATACAGATTTAAAAGAGATGTTTTGGTGGCCTAGGATGAAGAAAGATGTGGCAGAATATGTAGCTAGATGTTTAACGTGTCAGAAAGCAAAGATTGAACATCAGAAACCATCTGGCATGTTACAACCTTTAGAAATACCTGTGTGGAAATGGGATAGTATATCAATGGATTTTGTGGTAGGATTACCTAGAACTAATAAAAATTGCGATTCTATTTGGGTAATTGTAGATAGATTAACTAAATCAGCACATTTTCTTCCAATAAATATTAGATATTCTTTAGAAAGACTAGCTCAATTGTACATAAAAGAAATAGTTAAATTACATGGAGTACCTACTAGTATAGTGTCAGATAGAGATCCTAGATTTGTTTCTAAATTTTGGAGAGAATTTCAGAAAGCCTTAGGAAGTAAATTACATCTTAGTTCAGCATACCACCCCCAAACTGATGGCCAAACAGAAAGAACTATACAGTCATTAGAAGATCTTTTAAGAGCATGTACATTAGAAGAAAAAGGGAACTGGGAAGATATATTACCTTTAGTAGAATTTACATATAATAATAGTTATCATTCTAGTATAGGTATGGCTCCCTATGAAGCATTGTATGGTAGAAAATGTAGGACACCTTTGGTATGGTATCAGGATGGTGAGAATCTTTTGATAGGACCAGACATTATTCAGCAAACCACTGAGAAAGTAAAATTTATTCAGGAGAAAATGAAAACTGCACAGAGTAGACAGAAAAGCTATGCAGATAAAAGAAGGAAACCCTTGGAATTTCAAGAAAGTGAACATGTCTTTTTGAAAGTCACACCAATAACTGGGGTTGGCAGAGCAATAAAGTCTAAGAAACTAACTCCTAAATTTATTGGACCTTACCAAATTCTCAGAAAAATTGGACCTATGGCCTATCAAATAGCCTTACCACCCTTTTTGTCAAACCTCCATGATGTATTCCATGTGTCACAACTAAGGCAGTATATCTCAGATCCTTCACATGTCATTGAACCTGATCAAATACAGGTAAAGGAAAATCTAACATTTGAAACAAAGCCTGTTAAGATTGAGGACAGAAGGATTAAGTACCTGAGAGGTAAAGAGATTCCTCTGGTTAAGGTTATTTGGGATGATATCAGAGGTGATGCTACTTGGGAGTTAGAGGAGAAAATGAGGGGAGCATATCCTCATTTGTTTGTATAGTTGTATAGTTCTATAGTTGTATAGTTGTATGGTTGTATAGTTGTATTAGAAATTTCGAGGACGAAATTTTATTAGTAGGGGAGAATTGTAACATCCTCATTTTATTTTACTAATTGTACGTATTTATATATGAATATTATGAACAATTATGTACTGTATTTTATAGAAACTTTCTGTACATATTTTCCTAATGAAATTAATACAGTTCTACTCAGAAGAATTTTCTGAATCTTCTAATATCTTTGTTTTTCTTTGAATTGCTTGTTGACCAGATAGTTGTGTCAAACAACTGTCCAGGACTGTATTTTATAGAAACCTACTATACATAGTTTCATAATAAAATTAATACATTTCTATTCAGAAAAACTTTCTGAATCTTCTGATATCTGTGTTTTTGGTTAAACTGACTGTTGACTGGACAGTGTGTCAAACAGCTGTCCAGGATAAATTCTCCAGTGTAGCATTTTGGATAAATCTGTAACCTAATAAAAAGATAATTGAATATAGATTAAAAATATATACAGATAAAGAATTAAAATGCTTATTCCGAATTGTTAGAATTTTCTGAATGTTAGAACTCTGTGAAATTATTACGGTAAAATTCTAAAGCAGAAAATTTAGAGAAAATTCGTATGACATCTATAGAATTATCTAATAATTGTAATATACTTAGAATAATTAGTAAAAATGTTTAACCAAGAAAAATTAAATTTAGAGTATTAACCAATCACAAGGTGACAAATCAAAGTTTCTAATGTCACTAAATTAAGCTAATTAGACTTGGATTAAGAGATAAGTAAGACACTACCCCAAGGTTTTTGATAGTGAGGAATCCAATGGTGGTGTTAATTTCTTCAAATTCTAATTAGTTTATAAGATAATTAAGAGCCCTAAAAATATTCTAGAAAATACTACACCTTGGACCAATTGACCAAGCTAGTTGGAAGGTCACACAAGGCACCATTTTGGGACGTTCAAGTGGGGCTGGAAATTTAGCCAAATTGGCTGCCTCATTCTCATGTGAATTACTGCCCTTGGACAGCAGCTGGATGGGAAGATTTAATTAAATTGAGTGAAGAAGAAAAATTGCCTACAATTATTGACTTTTGGCCAAGCAAATGGCAAGTCACGTAGGGAATTCTCTTGGCTGTCCAAGTGGGCTGGAGACTTAGCTAAATTGGCTGCCCCATTCTCACGTAAGTGACTGCCTTTGGCCAGCAGCTGGACGTGAAACATTAATTAAATGGGGTGCAGAAAAATTAATTAAAATATAAGAAATCAACACAAAGGAAAAAGCAAGCAAAGCTAGCTCTCAAAAACTCTCCACCCGTGAGCTCTCTGTCCAGCAGCCCTTCATTTTCTTTTCACCTTTTCTTCTAAAAATCAAGAGAGAAACCAATCTAAACCTCACAAAATTTAAACCACCTTCAACCAAAGAGAAGAGAGTTAGGAGAAAAAGCTCAAAATTCCAAAAGACAAGAAGACCAAGGAGGAAGGGAGTAAAAGGATTCAAGGGTTTTTCATCAAATTAAGGATTCAAGGTAAGGATCTTGGCATTTAATTTCAATTTAGAACTCTTGGAATTAGGAGAAAACATGTTGTAGGGTTAAATTCAAGATGTGACCTAGAACCATGAAAAGTTGAAATTGATTTAGGGGTTTTGTGTATTTGATGTTAGTAATTGGAAATTATTGATTGGAATGATGTTTGATTGAATTCTTGGTGTGTTGTGATGGTTGGAACTTTGGTTTGGTTGATTTTGATTGAAGTGTGAATTGGTTGATTTTTTGGTTGGAATTTGGCTTTGTTGCTTTGGAAAAGATGTAGGAAATGGCTTGTAGGCCATTCGGTTATGTTGATTTTACAAGGGATACTATGTGCAAATTTTTGAAAAACCAAGGGCAAAATGGTCATTTCACATGTAGGGATACATTGGGAATTTTGGAAAAAGATTGAGGACATAATTGGAATTCTAGAAAAATTAAAGGTAGTTTAGTATTTTTATCTAATAGTGATTTAATTGATAATTTATTAAAATATCAATGTTATAATGTTAATTATTGAATTTTTATATATTTGTATGTGATTATTTAAAATTCCTTATTTAATTATGATTATCATCATATTGCATATGCATGAGTCTTTTTGGGGGATTTTTAAAAGATTTCAAGTGAAAACTAAATTATGTTGGCTAACCGGGACTGCGGTAGCCATGGATTTTAAAAGATCAGTGATGTTGACTAACCGGGACTTCGGTAGTCATGAGAAATGTTTTGAAAGATGAGAAATGATTTGTTTTTGGGTGAGCAGAATAAGTTAGACAGGACTGTAAAATCTGTGATGTTATAGTCTGTGGGGAGAAGGATATTGGCAATTCCATATGTGGCTGTAATCTGGACAGAGATGCGGTCGTGGTGGCCTTCCTGGGTATCCTGATCTCCTAATTCTGTTTAGTTTATTCGCGTTTAGTAGGGGCTGATTGCTGAATTGCAGTGCGTAATGGTAGGCCAGTTTCTTACTAAACACTCAAAGGGGAAGTCTCCATGGAGCAGGGTCAAAAATGAATTTGAGTCAAAAACTACATTTGCATAAATCATATTGCATTTAATTATGTGTGTAACTAATTAAATTGTTATGATATGTATTTGTTTGAAATTGTTTTATTGTATGAGAAATTAAATGCCTGATCCGGTAATGCTGTCCCTAGATTCTAGGGAAGTTTGATTTGCAGGTGTTTAAAGAATAGTTAGATGGAAAACATGCAGCAACTTCCAGAGCTATAGGATGGGGACTTTTTGGGGTATTTTAATGCTTGTAATAACTAGAATTATTTTGTAGTAGTATTCTGTAAATTTTTAGGATGTAAATTATAATGATATATCTTGAACTTTAATAGAATGTATTTGGAAATTTTTTTATATATATTCGATGTAGATTAATTAATTAGAAGGGGGGTTACAGAATGGTCTACAAGCCATTCTCAACAATTCTTTCCAAAGCAACCAAGCTCAATTCCAATCCAACATTAACCAAATCACACTTCAATCAAAATCAAGCAACCAAAATTTCAACCATCACAACACATCAAAATTCAATCACACCTCATTCCAATCCATGAATTACAATCACAAGCATCAAAAACACAAAACCCCTAAATCAATTTCAAGTTTTCACGATTCTAGGACACAAATTTAATCTAACCCTACAACATGTTTTCTTCTAATTCCAAGGGTTCTAATTGAAATTAAATGCCTAGATCCTTACCTTAAGCTCTTTAATTGAAGAAAAAGCTTTGAATTCCTTTCTCCCTCACTCCTTGGTCATGTAGGAATTTTTGAGATTTCTTCCAATTCTTTCTCTATTAACCGAATTAGCTTTGTGTTTTGGAAGTTTGGATGGTTGGGTTTCTTAATTTGGGATGAAATGATGAAGTTAAGATGAAAAGAAAAATGGAACTGCAGCTGCTGGTTTGGGAGAGCTCACGGTTCAGTTTGTAGGGGAATAGCTTTTTGGTGACTTTTTCTCCTTTTACTTAAGTTAAATGCTTCATTAAACAAGGAATTAACCAAATTGGACTTTGCCTTCAAGTCCAGCTGCTCCTTGCACGTCCAGAAGCCTTCATTGGCCAAGGAAAATGAGTCACCAAAGTCACTTGGACAGCCAAGTAGTTCCTTGTGTGACTTGGTCACTTGCCTACCCCAAAAGTCAACATTTTCAAGAAGTTTGTAGAAAATTCTAGAATATTTTTAGGGCTGTTAATTATCTTACAATGTAATTAGAATTTGAAGAAAACAACACCACCATTGGATTCCTCACTATCAAAAACCTTGGGGTAGTGTCTTACTTATCTCTTAATCCAAGCCTAATTAGCTTAATTTAGTGACATTAGAAAAACCTAAGTTGTCACTTTTTGATTGGTTAAGGTTCTAAATTAAATTTTTCTTGGTTAAACATTTTTAATAATTATTCTAAGAATATTACAATTATTAGATAATTCTATAGATGTCATACAAATTTTATCTTAATTTTCTACCTTAGAATTTTACCGTAATAATTCCTCAAAGTTCTAACTTTCAGAAAATCCTAACAATTCTGAATAAGCATTTTAATTCTTTATCTGTATACATTTTTAATCTATATTCTATTACCTTTCTTTTAAGTTATAAATGAGTTCAAAATTCTATACTTGAAAATTTATCCTGGACAGCTGTCTGACATAGCAGTCCAGTCAACTATCAATTTCAGCAAAAACAAAGACATTTGGAAATTCAGAAAATTCTTCTGAGTAGAACTGTATTAATTTCATTAAGAAAATATGTGCATAAAGTTTCTGTAAAATACAGTGCATAAATGTTCATAATATACACATATAAATGTGTACAATTAGTAAAATGAGGATGTTACAGTATTCTCTCATTTTATGCCAATTTGGAAGGCAATGATCTTTTGAGATCTCTTCGGAAAAAAATCATAATCTTTCTATTATTTCTCCTCACAAACATATCGTGAAATTTTGATGTTTCTACGACAATTACCAATCACATTAAAACGACAACAATCACATTAATAGTTCCCTTTATTAGTTTTTTTATCACAATGTTTATAATAATTTCCATTATTAATGAGAGGAGATACGTATTTTTAACAAAATTAAACGAGATATGTAACATCCTATTTTATTAATTGTACGCATTTATATATGTATATTATTAACATTTATGCACTGTATTTTATAGAAACCTTATGTACATATTCTCTTAATGAAATTAATACAGTTCTACTCAGAAGAATTTTCTGAATATCCAAATGTCTTTATTTTTGCCGAAATTGATAGTTGACTGGACTGCTATGTCAGACAGCTGTCCAGGATAAATTTTCAAGTATAGAATTTTGAACTCATTTATAACTTAAAAGAAAGGTAATAGAATATAGATTAAAAATATATACAGATAAAGAATTAAAATGCTTATTCAGAATTGTTAGGATTTTCTGAAAGTTAGAACTTTGAGGAATTATTACGGTAAAATTCTAAGACAGAAAATTTAGAGAAAATTCATAGGATATCTATAGAATTATCTAATAATTGTAATATACTTAGAATAATTATTAAAAATGTTTAACCAAGAAAAATTTAAATTAGAACCTTAACCAATCAAAAAGTGACAACTTAGGCTTTTCTAAGATCACTAAATTAAGCTAATTAGGCTTGGATTAAGAGATAAGTAAGACACTACCCCAAGGTTTTTGATAGTGAGGAATCCAATGGTGATGTTATTTTCTTCAAATTCTAATCACATTGTAAAATAATTAGCAGCCCTAATTACCTTCTAGAATTTTCTACAAAGTGCTTGAAATGTTGACTTTTGGGGTAGGCAAGTGACTTGGAACTCCTTGGCTGTCCAAGTGGGCTGGAAAGGCTTGGCAAGTGGACTTCCCTTGGTCCAATTGAGCTGCTGGACGTGCAGGCAGCAGCTGGACTTGAAGGCAAAGTCCAATTTGGTTAATAAAATTTTTTAGAAGCATTTAACTTAAGTAAAAGGAGGAAAAAGTCACCAAAAACTCAAAAACAGAACCATGAGTCTCCAAACCCAGCAGCTGCAGTTTTCATTTCAATTTCATCTTAACTTCATCATCTCATCTCAAATTAAGAAACCAAACCATCCAAACTCCCTAAACCCTAAGCTAATCGGCAAAAAGGAAAAGAAATTGGAGGAAATCTCAAAAATTCCTACAAGACCAAGGTGTGAGGGAGAAAGGAATTCAAGGCTTTTTCTTCAATTAAAGAGTCTAAGGTAAGGATCTAGGCATTTAATTTCAATTAGAACCCTTGGAATTAGAAGAAAACATGTTGTAGGCTTAGATTAAAATTTTGACCTAGAATCATGAAAACTTGAAATTGATTTAGGGGTTTTGTGTTTTTGATGCTTGTGATTGAAATTCATGGATTGGAATGATGTTTGATTGAATTTTAAGGTGTTGTAATGGTTGAAATTTGGTTTGTTGAATTTTGATTGAAATTGTGATTTGGTTGATTTTTGGTTGGAATTGGAAGTTGTTGCTTTGGAAAACATGTTGGAAATGGTGTGTATACCATTCGGCCAGCCCTAATTGCAAGGGATATTATGTGGAAATTTTTATAAAACCAAGGGCAAAATGGTCATTTTACATGTAGGGACACATTGGGTATTTTGGAAAAAGATTGAGGGCATTTTCGGAAATTATTAAAAATACTAAGGTTATAATGTAAATTGCTTAAATTTTTGTATCCTTGTATGTTAAGGTGTACAAATTATTTGTTTGATTGTGATCATGAACAAAATCCATTAGCATGAGTCTTTTTGGGGGATTTATAAAAGTATCAAATGAGAAAGAATTATGTTGACTAACCAGGACTGTGGTAGTCATGAGAATTGAGTTGATTTATGAGTAATGACTTTTGTTGACTAACCGGGACTGCGGTAGTCATGTGAAATGAGATTGATTGAGAAACGAATTGTTGACTAACCGAGATTACGGTAGTCATGTGAAATGAAAATGATTGAGAAAGGATTTTTGGGTTGAGTAGAATTTGTTAGACAGGACCGTATAATCTATGATTATATAGTCTGTGGGGTGAAGGATATTGGCAATTCCACATGTGGCTGGAAACTGGACTGAGTTGCGGTCGTGGTAGCCTTCCGGGTATCCTAATCTCCTAATTCTGTTTAGCTTATTCGCGTTTAGTAGGGGCTGATAGCTGAATTGCAGAGCGTAATGGTAGGCCAGTTTCTTACTAAACACTCAAAGGGGAAGTCTCCATGGAGCAGGGTCAAAAATGAATTTGAGTCAAAATCTGCATTTGCATAAATCATACTGCATTTAATTATGTGTGTAACTAATTAATTTGTTATGATATGTATTTGTTTGAAATTGTTTTATTCTATGAGAAATTAAATGCCTGATCCGGTAATGCTGTCCCCAGATTCTAGGGGAGTGTGAATTGCAGGTGCTTGAAGATATAGTTAAATGATGAAGATGCAGAAATTCCAGAGCATATAGGATGGGACTATTTTGGGTAGACAATAATTTGTAGTAGTTAGAATTATTTTGTAACAGTGTTTATATAAATTTTAATGATGTAAATTACAGAACATATTTTGGATTGTAAGAGATTGTATCAGAACTTTGAAATAAATATATAAAATGAATTAAATAGTTAAATTATGTTTTATAAAAAAGGGGGGTTACAAGATATCCTGAACTTTGTTTAGGTCTTCTCTCATTTTATGCCAATTTGCAAGGGAATGATCTTTTTAGATCTCACCGGCAAAAAATCATAATCTTTCTATCATTTCACCTCCCAAACATATCGTGAAATTTTGATGTTTCTTCGACAATTACCAATCACATTAAATGACAACAATCACATTAATAGTTTCCTTTATTAGTTTTTTATTCACAACGTTTGTAAAAATTTCCATTATTAATGAGACGAGATATGTATTTTTAATAAAATTAAACGAGATATCCTAAAATTTTTTTAGCTCTTCTCTCATTTTATGCCAATTTGGAAGTGAATGATCTTTTTAGATCTCACAAAAAAAATTATAATCTTTTTATTATTTCACCTCGCAAGCATATCATGAAATTTTGATACTTCTACGACAATTACCAATCACATTAAAAAGATAACAATCACATTAATAGTTTCCTTTATTAGTTTTTTATCATAACGTTTATAATAATTTCCATTATTAATGAGAGGAGATATATATTTTTAATAATATTAAACGAGATATCCTGAAATTTTTTTAGGTCTTCTCTCATTTTATGCCAATTTGGAAGGGAATGATCTTTTTAGATCTCGCAAAAAAAAATTATAATCTTTTTATTATTTCACCTTGCAAGCATATCGTGAAATTTTGATACTTCTACAACAATTACCAATCACATTAAAAAGATAACAATCACATTAATAGTTTCCTTTATTAATTTTTTATCACAACGTTTATAATAATTTCCATTAATGAGAGGAGATATGCAATTTTTAATAAAATTAAACAAGATATCTTGAATTGTTTTTAGGTCTTCTCTCATTTTATGCCAATTTGGAAGGGAATGATCTTTTTAGATCTCACAAAAAAAATTATAATCTTTTTATTATTTCACCTCCCAAGCATATCGTGAAATTTAGATATTTCTACCACAATTACCAATCACATTAAAATGGTAACAATCACATTTATAGTTTCCTTTATTAGTTTTTTATCATAATCTTTATAATAATTTCCATTATTAATGAGAAGAGATATATATTTTTAATAAAATTAAACGAGATATCATGAATTTTTTTAGGTGTTCTCTCATTTTTTGCCAATTTGGAACGGAATGATCTTTTTAGATCTCACAAAAAAAAATTATAATCTTTTTATTATTTCACCTCCCAAGCATATCGTGAAATTTTGATATTTCTACGACAATTACGAATCACATTAAAAAGATAACAATCACATTAATAGTTTCCTTTATTAGTTTTTTATCACAACGTTTATAATAATTTCCATTATTAATGAGAGGAGATATGTATTTTTTTAATAAAATTAATCGAGATATCCTGAAATTTTTTTAGGTCTTCTCTCATTTTATGCCAATTTGGAAGGGCATGATCTTTTTAGATCTCACAAAAAAAATTATAATCATTTTATTGTTTCACCTCCCAAGCATATCGTGAAATTTTGATACTTCTACGACAATTACCAATCACATTAAAAAGATAACAATCACATTAATAATTTTCTTTATTAGTTTTTTGTCATAATGTTTATAATAATTTCCATTATTAATGTGAGGAGATATATATTTTTAATAAATTAAACGAGATATCCTGAAATTTTTTTAGGTCTTCTGTCATTTTATGCGAATTCGAAAGGGATTGATCTTTTTAGGTCTCACAAAAAAAATTATAATCTTTTTATTATTTCACCTGCCAAACATATCCTGAAATTTTGATACTTCTACGACAATTACCAATCAAATTAAAAAGATAACAATCACATTAATAGTTTCCTTTATTAGTTTGTTTTCACAATGTTTATAATAATTTCCATTATTAATGAGAGGAGATATGCAATTTTTAATAAAATAAAACGAGATATCATGAATTTTTTTAGGTCTTCTCTCATTTTATGCCAATTTGGAAGGGAATGATCTTTTTAGATCTCACAAATAAAAATTATAATCTTTTTATTATTTCACCTCCGAAACATATCATGAAATATTGATACTTCTACGACAATTACCAATCACATTAAAAAGATAACAATCACTTTAATAGTTTCCTTTATTTGTTTATTATCACAACGTTTATAATAATTTCCATTATTAATGAGAGGAGATACCTATTTTTTACAAAATTAAACGAGATATCCTGAACTTTTTTTAGGTCTTCTCTCATTTTATGCCAATTTGGAAGGGAATGATCTTTTGAGATCTCACCGGAAAAAAAATCATAATCTTTCTATTATTTCACCTCCCAAACATATCATGAAATTTTGATGTCTCTACGACAATTACCAATCACATTAAAACGACAACAATCACATTAATAGTTCCCTTTAATAGTTTTTTTTATCACAACGTTTATAATAATTTCCATTATTAACGACCTGAAAAACGTATTTTTAACAAAATTAAACGAGATATCCTGAACTTTTTTTAGGTCTTCTCTCATTTTATGCCAATTTGGAAGGGAATGATCTTTTTAGATCTCACCGACAAAAAAATCATAGTCTTTCTATTATTTCACCTCCCAAACATATCATCAAATTTTGATGTTTCTACGACAATTACCAATCACATTAACACGACAACAATCACATTAATAGTTCCCTTTATTAGTTTTTTTATCACAACGTTTATAATAATTTCCATTATTAATGAGTGGAGATACGTATTTTTACCAAAATTAAACGAGATATCCTGAACTTTTTTTTAGGTCTTCTCTCATTTTATGCCATTTTGGAAGGGAATGATCTTTTCAGATCTCACCGGAAAAAAATCATAATCTTTCAATTATTTCACCGCCCAAACATATCATCAAATTTTGATGTTTCTACGACAATTACCAATCACATTAAAACGACAATAATCAAATTAATAGTTCCCTTTATTAGTTTTTTTTATCCCAACGTTTATAATAATTTCCATTATTAATGAGAGGAGATACGTATTTTTAACGAAATTCAACGAGATATCCTGAACTTTTTTTAGGTCTTCTCTCATTTTATGCCAATTTGGAAGGGAATGATCTTTTCAGATCTCACCGGAGAAAAAATCATAATCTTTCTATTATTTCACCTCCCAAAGATATCGTCAAATTTTGATGTTTCTACGACAATTACCAATCACATTAAAAAGACAATAATCACATTAATAGTTCCCTTTATTAGTGTTTTAATCACAACATTTATAATAATTTCCATTGTTAATGAGAGGAGATACGTATTTTTAACAAAATTAAACGAGATATCCTGAACTTTTTTTAGGTCTTCTCTCTTTGTATGCCAATTTGGAAGGGAATGATCTTTTGAGATCTCACCGGAAAAAAAATCATAATGTTTCTATTATTTCACCTCCCAAACATATCGTGAAATTTTGATGTTTCTACGACAATTACCGATCACATTAAAATGACAACAATCAAATTACTAGTTCCCTTTATTAGTTTTTTTTATCCCAATGTTTATAATACTTTCCATTATTAATGAGAGGAGATTCGTATTTTTAACAAAATTAAACGAGATATCCTGAAATTTTTTAGGTCTTCTCTCATTTTATGCCAATTTGGAAGGGAATGATCTTTTTAGATCTCACCGGAGAAAAAATCATAATCTTTCTATTATTTCACCTCCCAAACATATCGTCAAAGTTTGATGTTTCTACGACAATTACCAATCACATTAAAAAGACAACAATCACATTAATAGTTCCATTTATTAGTGTTTTAATCACAACATTTATAATAATTTCCATTATTAATGAGAGGAGATACGTATTTTTAACAAAATTAAACGAGATATCCTGAACTTTTTTTAGGTCTTCTCTCTTTGTATGCCAATTTGGAAGGGAATGATCTTTTGAGATCTCACCGGAAAAAAAATCATAATGTTTCTATTATTTCACCTCCCAAACATATCGTGAAATTTTGATGTTTGTACGACAATTACCGATCACATTAAAATGACAACAATCAAATTACTAGTTCCCTTTATTAGTTTTTTTTTATCCCAATGTTTATAATACTTTCCATTATTAATGAGAGGAGATTCGTATTTTAAACAAAATTAAACGAGATATCCTGAAATTTTTTAGGTCTTCTCTCATTTTATGCCAATTTGGAAGGGAATGATCTTTTTAGATCTCACCGGAAAAAAAATCATAATCTTTCTATTATTTCACCTCCCAAACATATCGTGAAATTTTGATGTTTCTACGACAATTACCAATCACATTAAAATGACAACAATCACATTAATAGTTCCCTTTATTAGTTTTTTAATCACAACATTTTTAATAATTTCCATTAGTAATGAGAGGAGATACGTATTTTTAACAAATTTAAACGAGATATCCTGAACTTTTTTTAGGTATTCTCTCATTTTATGCCAATTTGGAAGGGAATGATCTTTTGAGATCTCACCGGAAAAAAATCATAATCTTTCTATTATTTCTCCTCACAAACGTATCGTGAAATTTTGATGTTTCTTCGACAATTACCAATCACATTAAACGACAACAATCACATTAATAGTTTCCTTTATTAGTTTTTTAATCACAACGTTTGTAAAAATTTCCATTATTAATGAGAGGAGATATGTATTTTTAATAAAATTAAACGAGATATCCTAAAATTTTTTTAGCTCTTCTCTCATTTTATGCCAATTTGGAAGTGAATGATCTTTTTAGATCTCACAAAAAAATTATAATCTTTTTATTATTTCACCTCGCAAGCATATCGTGAAATTTTGATACTTCTACGACAATTACCAATCACATTAAAAAGATAACAATCACATTAATAGTTTCCTTTATTAGTTTTTTATCATAACGTTTATAATAATTTCCATTATTAATGAGAGGAGATATATATTTTTAATAATATTAAACGAGATATCCTGAAATTTTTTTAGGTCTTCTCTCATTTTATGCCAATTTGGAAGGGAATGATCTTTTTAGATCTCGCAAAAAAAATTATAATCTTTTTATTATTTCACCTCGCAAGCATATCGTGAAATTTTGATACTTCTACAATAATTACCAAACACATTAAAAAGATAACAATCACATTAATAGTTTCCTTTATTAATTTTTTATCACAACGTTTATAATAATTTCCATTATTAATGAGAGGAGATATGCAATTTTTAATAAAATTAAACAAGATATCTTGAATTTTTTTTAGGTCTTCTCTCATTTTATGCCAATTTGGAAGGGAATGATCTTTTTAGATCTCACAAAAAAAAATTATAATCTTTTTCAAGCACATCCTGAAATTTAGATATTTCTACCACAATTACCAATCACATTAAAAAGGTAACAATCACATTTATAGTTTCCTTTATTAGTTTTTTATCATAATGTTTATAATAATTTCCATTATTAATGAGAGGAGATATATATTTTTAATAAAATTAAACGAGATATCATGAATTTTTTTAGGTGTTCTCTCATTTTTTGCCAATTTGGAAGGGAATTTTTTATATAAATTTGTAGAAAGCAAACCTCACAGTTGGACGTGGACATCCCAACAACGTTGGCACCCCCACGCCAACTAATCATCGGCAGCAAACCACATTTTATTAAAAGAAAGAAGAAGAAAAACCAAAATAAAGCATGGGGGGACTAGGCCAAAACCCATGAGAACAATCAGCAAAAGCGAAAAAAAGGCAATCCACAATGATTGCGAGCAAAACTATCCCTAATAAACAAGGGAATATAATCCCACCAGGTTATATCAACCCTATGATCTACCCCATAATTGGCTAGTCTGTCTGCACATTGATTACCTTCTCTATAAATATGAGAATACAAAAAATGCATTTGAGAGCATAATTTGAGACAACGAATCCAACGACTTATGAGGTCCCAAGGAACAATATCAACCTTATCAATCGCAGCTAGCACCAGCTTGGAGTCACACTCCAACCACAGCTTGTCCCAACCGACAGAATGAGCATACTCAATAGCTAAAATAGCAGCAAAAATCTCTACATGCAGAGCTGATTTAATGCCAATATAAGCTACAAAACAACCACGAAAGACCCCATAACTATCTCGAAAAATACCACCTCCCGCAGCATGCCCGGGAGATCCTCTTGATGCACCATCAGTGTTACATTTGATATAGCCACAAGCAGGGGGGAACCAATTCACTTGCTTAATCTGAACAGGTTTTGGAGGCTTAGCCGAGACTAAGAACTTCTGTAGAAAGGAAAATTCTGAAATAGAATTTGATGCATGGCCCTTAGAAAGAAAACCGGAGAGAGATACAGCTGAAATCACCATACTTCCTTCACTTGGGTACTGCACGGCTTATCCACAGATAACAGAACAACAATACAAGAAGAAAAATCAAACGTGAATGGAAGAAAGGACTGCATCCACTTCCATAAATCACTAGCAAAACTGCATGTCAGGAAGAGATGATTAGTTGTTTCATACTCTTTACCACATAATGCACATATTGAAACAACTACACAACCCCGAGATCGAAGCCTATCATCAATAGGCATCTTGCCATGAGCAATTCGCCATAAAATAAAACTTCTGGAAGGCGGAATAGAGTTAATCCATAACAACTTTGACCAATGGAGACTTTGTCCCGGAGTGGAAAAATGATTAAAAGCAGCTTTAAAGGATAACAGCCCATCCGAAGAAGAATGCCAGACGGGTTGATCAATTTCCTGACTATCATGCAAAGGAGTTGGGATAAGAGAGATCGCTACACGCATCTGTGGAAGACGTTGCAGCAATGATTCAGGCACATGCCAATGATGATTCAGCACAAAGCAGCTGACTGAAGACTTTAAAAATCTTCTATGCATCTCTGGAATATTTAAAGCATAAGCCAAAGAAGAGTCAAGGCACCAAATATCTAACCAGAAGTTGACACGATCACCTCTGTTTACAACCCAACCAGTATTTTCCAAAATCATATGCCACTTACTTTTCATAGAAGTCCAAACAGAGGATGACTTAAAGCTCAATAAAGGTTTGCCGTGTTTTAAAAATCTAGCTCTCATGAAAACCGCCCAGTTTGAATCTGAATGAACAAAATCCCACATAAGTTTCAACATACTTGCCTCATTCAACTTCACAATAGATTTCAATCCAAGGCCTCCTTCCACCAAAGGCTTGCAAACTTTACTCCAAGCAACAGTGACCAATTTTCGAGTATTTATATCACCAGACCATAAGAAATTCCTCAACCAGCTCTCAATAGTCTTAATTAAAGACACATGCCATGAGTAGACATGAAAAGTATATAACAGCATACCTGTAATGACTGAATTGATCAATTGAGCTCTACCCATAATAGATAAGAGCTTTCCCTTCCAAGAAACAAGTTTGGCTTTAATTTTATCCGCTATGGGCTGCAGAAAACGAGCCCTTGGTTTACCTATAAAAATAGGGACACCAAGGTAAGTAAAAGGCAAAGAACCAGCTCCAAAACCTAAACATTGCTGAACTCTGGCTATCCTATCATGAGACATAGAACCCGAGAAGAATTTACATTTCTCAGGACTTATATGCTGGCCAGACGCATCCCCATAAAACTTAAACAATAATTTCAAGTTATTCAGATTTTTTAAGGCCCCCTACAAAAAATCATGATATCATCTGCATATATAGCATGTGTTGGAGTAGAGCACCCTCTTGGACTAGCCATAGGCAATAAGTATTTATTATCCACCAAATACATTATCCCCCTGCTCAAGACATCCTCAGCTATACAAAAAAGAAGAGGAGACAGGGGCTCACCCTGTCGTACCCCCCTCTTGCAAGATATGTAACCAACCGAGGCCCCATTAACTCCAAAAGAAAGCCTAGTAGATTGCAGAATAATCATAATCCAATTGCAAAAAACTTTACTGAAACCAAAAGCCAGAAGGGCCTCCAAAAGGAAATTCCAATCCAGAGTATCAAATGCCTTTCTGATGTCAAACTTTATAGCCAAATTACCACCAAAAACTCTTTTATTCAGCATATTAATAGCCTCGGAGGTAATACAAACACAATCTGAAATTTGCCTACCTTTAATGAAACCCTTCTGATGACTGGATATAATTTTGGGAGCAATGTTAGCTAATCTGTCTGCCAACACCTTAGAAATAACTTTAAATTGAAAATTTGCCAAAGCAATGGGACGGAAATTCTCAATCTTATCAGCACCAGGAAATTTAGGAATAAGAGCTATCAAATTAGAATTAAGGCCTGGCAGAATCCAACTTTGCAAGAAGAATTGCAAAATAGAATTAAAAACGTCAGTACCTATAATGTCCCAAAAAGAATGATAAAAACAACCACCGAACCCATCTGGACCAGGGGCGCTCGAACTACTCAAAGCAAAAACTGCAGACTTCACTTCATCAAAAGTTGGAATATTGGTAAGCATAGAATTATCCTCTGCAGAGACTAATGAGGGAATGACTGTTTTGACTAAATCATTTGGCATACATGAGTTTTCCGAAGCATATAATGAAGTAAAATACTGCAGTACATGCTGTTTAATGGCATCCGGAGAGTCCAGAATACTCTCTCCATCCCTAAGAGTGGTCATACTTTTGGTAGCTCTACGATAGTTTGCCATCTTGTGGAAAAAAGATGTGTTGCGGTCCCCATGAGTAAACCACTGAACCCGCGACTTGTCTTTCCAGTAAGATTCCTCAAAAGCTAGAGCCTTTTGAAGTTCAGCTTGAGCTTTATCCTCCAAAACATGCAAGTCATCAGATAAACCATGAGATGAAATTTGCTGCTGAATGTCCTCAACAACCTTTTTGTCATTCTTCACATTTGCATGCACATTACCAAAAACATCTTTGTTCCAAATCCTCAAAGCACCTTTAAGGATCTTAAGCTTCTGTTTCAGTTTCAGTATATACATAGGACAACCAGTAATAGGAGAGTCCCAAACTTCTTTCACCAATCTTCTGCAGTCCTTGTGATCAATCCACATAGACAAAAACTTAAAAGAGGATGGGGAAGTTGTAGCACCTTTTTGAAGGGAGACCAAAATAGGAAAGTGATCTGATTGACTACGAATTAAAGTATTGCAGGATACTGAATCACATAATTCCAGCAAATCAGAATTGCATATTGATCTATCCAGCCTCATAGCTATATGATGCCTTCCGGACCTACCATTAGACCAGGTGAACTCATTCCCTTTAGTCTGAATATGAATAAGACTATGAGCATTTGACCAATTCACAAAATCAGAACACGAGGCTGGGAGTGGGAGGTTACCACCACTCTTCTCATGAGCTCCAATGACAGCATTAAAATCACCCATAAATAACCAGGGACCACTATGCACAAGCTGCAACTGAGATAATTCTGCCCAGAGAGATCGACGCTTAACATATGAAGTAGATCCATAAACTGCTGCCACAAACAAATTTTGATTACCAAAATCCATAGAAAAAGCAACGTACTGCTCAGAAGAAGAAATAACCTTAGGAGAAACAGAAAAATCACAAATGCACCAGAGATTAGGTGCCTTATTCTGCCTAGAATTTACAGCAAAAAGCTTGAGTCCAAGACTAGACCAAAAGGAGGATGGAAAACGGTCCACCAAAGTCCAAGGTTCTGAAAGAAAAACCAAGAATGGTTTGTACGATACACACAAGTTGTGTAACACTCGCCTAGATGCCTCATTAGCTAGGCCCCTAACGTTCTAGAATAAAAAATTCATTATGCAAAAGAAGTCGGACCACCTCTAAGGTTGTATGTCCTTGCCCCACTTCCTTTATTCTTTTGGCACAATTTTTTCTTCTTAGATTTAGAAAGAACCTCCTCAAAAGGCTGTTCATCCGGCTGCTTATCAAGACCGAGAGAATCGTGATCCGAAGCCTCCTCCACTCTATCCCCCCAAAACTGAGAAACCATATTTAATTCTTTTTGAACCGAAGCTGTATATTGTTGATAGCCAACATCATGTCCAGCTTCAAGAGACCTCGAGAAAGAATGGGACACATGCGATGGAGAATCAAAATTCCCTTCATCAGCACACAAAGACTTTCCTTTAGATCTCTGGGCATTACATTCTTCTTCTGAAGAACTAGACTCCTCTGCAACATCCTCAACCAGCCCTTCCTTAAAACCAGCCTGCCCTTCATTAAGACCGACTTGATTCTCTGCACTAGGCTTCTCTGTGACACCCGCATCTGCAACTTGCTCAGCCACTGCACTTGATTGTGGAACAACTTTAATTGCATCATCTACTATCTGCTCATGGTCTTTCTTCGTGTGACTAGGACCAGCATCCTCACCCACACGTTGCTTTGGAACATAATGAGCCTTCCCCTTCAATTCCACCTTTTTCCCTTTAAGTTTTCCATCCTCCTGTCTCCCAAAACGACAGTTTGCAGAAGTGTGTCCAACGATCTTACACGTATCACAAAAGGCTGGCAAACGTTCATACACTAAATCCACAAAGAAAGCGAAACCATCTCGTTCTACCAGAATTTGGTCCCTCAATTCATGCTTGAGATCCAAGTCAACCAAAACCCTTGCAAAGTGGCCAAAAGATTGCGACGCTGTTGCCTCATCAATAGCCAAGGGAACACCAACCCCTCTTGCAATTGAGAAAAGTATTCTTTGACGCCAATACTCCTGTGGCAGGCCAAGTATACGCACCCAACATTGCGCATTCAAATGACGGACTAAACTAGGATTAAAGTCTGGAGTCCAAGAAAACAACCGAAGGACCCCAGGCGCAAGATTCCAAGAACCACCGGTAAGAACTCTCCTTAAGTCCTCAACAGAAGCAAAGGAGAATTCATAAAAACCTTTCCCAATTGAGATCATACGCCAATTCCCCAAGGGATTCCAGATTTTGCATAATTTCAAACGAAGATCCTGAAGCTTCAGCGGAGAATCCCCTTTTGATAGCACTAAACGACCATGGAGATTATTCTTACAACTCTCCAACCCTGCCAAGTATTCTTCTTCAGGAATTTTTACAGCAATAGCATCGCCCTTCACACAAGGCACTGGGAGTTGACTTAAAGGAATATCACATGCATGTTTAAGGGCTTGCACAAAAGAACGCTTTGGAGCAACCTGTTGCTTCGGGGAATCCTTCGCTTCTGAATCTATAGCAAGAAAACTCCATGGGATCAAGGGTTCTCCCATGACTGCATGCAAGGAACGTAAGAACAGCAGAACACCCTAGGAAAACAAAACCCTAGCAGAGCTCATTCTCCGTCCAGCCCCTCATCCACCATATTTTTAGATCTGTTGCTTGGAAGGGAATGATCTTTTTAGATCTCGAAAAAAAAATTATAATCTTTTTATTATTTCACCTTCCAAGCACATCCTGAAATTTTGATATTTCTACGACAATTACGAATCACATTAAAAAGATAACAATCACATTAATAGTTTCCTTTATTAGTTTTTTATCACAACGTTTATAATAATTTCCATTATTAATGAGAGGAGATATGTATTTTTTAATAAAATTACATGAGATATCCTGGAATTTTTTTAGATCTTCTCTCATTTTATGCCAATTTGGAAGGGAATGATCTTTTTAGATCTCGCAAAAAAAATTATAATCTTTTTATTATTTCACCTTCCAAGCACATCCTGAAATTTTGATATTTCTACGACAATTGCGAATCACATTAAAAAGATAACAACCACATTAATAGTTTCCTTTATTAGTTTTTTATCACAATGTTTATAATAATTTCCATTATTAATGAGAGGAGATATGTATTTTTTAATAAAATTAAATGAGATATCCTGGAATTTTTTTAGATCTTCTCTCATTTTATGCCAATTTGGAAGGGAATGATCTTTTTAGATCTCGCAAAAAAAATTATAATCTTTTTATTATTTCACCTCCCAAGCATATCGTGAAACTTCGATATTTCTACGACAATTACGAATCACATTAAAAACATAACAATCACATTAATAGTTTCCTTTATTAGTTTTTTATCACAACGTTTGTAATAATTTCCATTATTAATGAGAGGAGATATGTATTTTTTAATAAAATTAAATGAGATATCCTGAAATTTTTTTAGTTCTTCTTTCATTTTATGCCAATTTGGAAGGGAATGATCTTTTTAGATCTCGCAAAAAAAATTATAATCTTTTCATTATTTCACCTTCCAAGCACATCCAGAAATTTTGATATTTCTACGACAATTACGAATCACATTAAAAAGATAACAATCACATTAATAGTTTCCTTTATTAGTTTTTTATCACAACATTTATAATAATTTCCATTATTAATGAGAGGAGATATGCATTTTTTTAATAAAATTGAACGAGATCTCTCGAAATTTTTTTAGGTCTTCTCTCATTTTATGCCAATTTAAAAGGGAATGATCTTTTTAGATCTCACAAACTCCTGAAATTTTTTTTAGGTCTTCTCTCATTTTATGCCAATTTGGAAGGGAATGATCTTTTTAGATCTCACAAAAAAAATTTAATCTTTTTATTATTTCACCTCCCAAGCACGTCCTGAAATTTTGATATTTCTACATTAATTACGAATTACATTAAAAAGATAACGATCACATTAATAGTTTCCTTTATTAGTTTTTTATCACAACGTTTATAATAGTTTCCATTATTAATGAGAGGAGATATGCAATTTTTTAAAAAATTAAACGAGATATCTTGAATTTTTTTATGTGTTCTCTCATTTTATGCCAATTTGGAAGGGAATGATCTTTTTAGACCTCACAAAAAAAAATATAATCTTTTTGTTATTTCACCTCCAGAGCATATCGTGAAATTTAGATATTTCTACCACAATTACCAATCACATGAAAAAGGTAACAATCACATTTATGGTTTCCTTTATTAGTTTTTTATCATAATGTTTATAATAATTTCCATTATTAAAGAGAGGGGATATGCAATTTTTAATAAAATTAAACGAGATATCATGAATTTTTTTAGGTCTTCTCTCATTTTATGCCAATTTGGAAGGGAATGATCTTTTTAGATCTCACAAAAAAAAAATTATAATCTTTTTATTATTTCACCTCACAAGCATATCATGAAATTTAGATATTTCTAACCACAATTACCAATCACATTAAAAAGGTAATAATCACATTTATAGTTTCCTTTATTAGTTTTTTTATCATAATGTTTATAATAATTTCCATTATTAATGAGAGGAGATATGTATTTTTTAATAAAATTAAATGAGATATCCTGGAATTTTTTTAGATCTTCTCTCATTTCATGCCAATTTGGAAGGGAATGATCTTGTCAGATCTCACCGGAAAAAAAAACATAATCTTTCTATTAGTTCACCTCCCAAACATATCGTGAAATTTTGATGTTCCTACGACAATTACCAATCACATTAAAACGACAATAATCACATTAATAGTTCCCTTTATTAGTGTTTTAATCAAAACGTTTATAATAATTTCCATTATTAATGAGAGGAGATACGTATTTTTAACAAAATTAAACGATATATCCGGAACATTTTTTAGGTCTTCTCTCATTTTATGCCAATTTGGAAGGGAACGATCTTTTTAGATCTCACCGGAAAAAAAAATATAATCTTTCTATTATTTCACCTCCCAAACATATCGTCAAATTTTGATGTTTCTACGACAATTACCAATCACATTAAAATGACAATAATCACATTAATAGTTCCCTTAATTAGTTTTTTTATCACAACGTTTATAATAATTTCCATTATTAATGAGAGGAGATACGTATTTTTAACAAAATTCAACGAGATATCCTGAACTTTTTTTAGGACTTCTTTCATTTTATGCCAATTTGGATGGGAATGATCTTTTCAGATATCACCGGAGAAAAAATCATAATCTTTCTATTATTTCACCTCCCAAACATATCGTCAAATTTTGATGTTTCTACGACAATTACCAATCACATTAAAATGACAACAATCAAATTAATAGTTCCCTTTATTAGTTTTTTTTATCACAACGTTTATAATAATTTCCATTATTAATGAGAGGAGATACATATTTTTAACAAAATTAAACGAGATATCCTGAACATTTTCCAGGTCTTCTCTCATTTTATGCCAATTTCGAAGGGAATGATCTTTAGAGATCTCACCGAAAAAAAAATCATAATCTTTCTATTATTTCACCTCCCAAACATATCGTCAAATTTTGATGTTTCTACGACAATTACCAATCACATTAAAACGACAACAATCACATTAATAGTTAGTTTTTTTTATCACAATGTTTATAATAATCTCCATTATTAATGAGAGGAGATACATATTTTTAACAAAATTCAACGAGATATCCTGAACTTTTTTTAGGTCTTCTCTCATTTTATGCCAATTTGGAAGGGAATGATATTTTTAGACCTCACCGGAAAAAAAATCATAATCTTTCTATTATTTCACCTCCCAAACATATCGTGAAATTTTGATGTTTCTACGACAATTACCAATGACATTAAAACGACAACAATCACATTAATAGTTAGTTTTTTTTATCACAATGTTTATAATAATTTCCATTATTAATGAGAGGAGATACGTATTTTTAACAAAATTAAACGAGATATCCTGAACTTTTTTTAGGTCTTCTCTCATTTTAAGCCAATTTGGAAGGGAATGATCTTTTTAGATCTCACCGGAAAAAAATCATATTCTTTCTATTATTTCACCTCCCATACATAACGTCAAATTTTGATGTTTCTACGACAATTACCAATCACATTAAAATGACAACAATCACATTAATAGTCCCTTTATTAGTTTTTTAATCACAACTTTTGTGATATTTTCCAATAGTAATGAGAGGAGATACGTATTTTTAACAAAATTAAATGAGATGTCCTGAACTTTTTTTAGGTGTTCTGTCAGTTTATGCCAATTTGGAAGGGAATGATCTTTTCAGATCTCACCGGAAAAAAAATCATAATCTTTCTATTATTTCACCTCCCAAACATATCGTAAAATTTTGATGTTTCTACGACAATTACCAATCACATTAAAACGACAACACTCACATTAATAGTTCCCTTTATTAGTGTTTTAATCACAACGTTTATAATAATTTCCATTATTAATGAGAGGAGGTACATATTTTTAACAAACTTAAACGAGATATCCTGAACTCTTTTTAGGTCTTCTCTCATTTTATGCAAATTTGGAAGGGAATGATCTTTTGAGATCTCATCGAAAAAAAAATCATAATCTTTCTATTATTTCACCTCCCAAACATATCGTGAAATTTTGATGTTTCTACTACAATTACCAATCACATTAAAACGACAACAATCACATTAATAGTTAGTTTTTTTATCACAATGTTTATAATAATCTTCATTATTAATGAGAGGAGGTACATATTTTTAACAAAATTAAACGAGATATCCTGAACTTTTTTTAGGTCTTCTCTCATTTTATGCCAATTTGGAAGGGAATGATCTTTTCAGATCACACCGGAAAAAAATCATAATCTTTCTATTATTTCACCTCCCAAACATATCGTGAAATTTTGATGTTTCTACGACAATTACCAATCGCATTAAAACGACAACAATCACATTAATAGTTCCCTTTATTAGTTTTTTTTATCACAACATTTATAATAATTTCCATTATTAATGAGAGGCGATACATATTTTTAACAAAATTAAACGAGATATACTGAACTTTTTTTAGGTCGTCTCTTATTTTATGTCAATTTGGAAGGGAATGCTCTTTTTAGATCTCACCGGAAAAAAAAATCGTAATCTTTCTATTATTTCACCTCCCAAACATATCGTCAAATTTGGATGTTTCTACGACAATTACCAATCACATTAAAACGACAACAATCACATTAATAGTTCCCTTTATTAGTTTTTTTATCACAACGTTTATAATAATTTCCATTATTAATGAGAGGAGATACGTATTTTTAACAAAATTAAACGAGATATCCTGAACATTTTTTAGGTCTTCTCTCATTTTATGCCAGTTTGGAAGGCAATGATCTTTTTAGATCTCATCGGAAAAAAAATCATAATCTTTCTATTATTTCACCTCCCAGACATATCGTCAAATTTTGATGTTTCTACGACAATTACCAATCACATTAAAACGACAACATTCACATTAATAGTTCCCTTTATTAGTGTTTTAATCACAATGTTTATAATAATTTCCATTATTAATGAGAGGAGATACATATTTTTAACAAAATTAAACGAGATATCCTGAACTTTTTTTAGGTCTTCTCTCATTTTATGCCAATTTGGAAGGGAATGATCTTTTGAGATCTCACCGAAAAAAAATCATAATCTTTCTGTTATTTCACCTCCCACACATGTCATAAAATTTTGATGTTTCTACGACAATTACCAATCACATTAAAACGACAACATTCACATTAATAGTTCCCTTTATTAGTGTTTTAATCACAACGTTTATAATAATTTCCATTATTAATGAGAGGAGGTACATATTTTTAACAAAATTAAACGAGATATCCTGAACTTTTTTTTAGGTCTTCTCTCATTTTATGCAAATTTGGAAGGGAATGATCTTTTGAGATCTCATCGAAAAAAAAAATCATAATCTTTCTATTATTTCACCTCCCAAACATATCGTGAAATTTTGATGTTTCTACTACAATTACCAATCACATTAAAACGACAACAATCACATTAATAGTTAGTTTTTTTTATCACAATGTTTATAATAATCTTCATTATTAATGAGAGGAGATACATATTTTTAACAAAATTAAACGAGATATCCTGAACTTTTTTTAGGTCTTCTCTCATTTTATGCCAATTTGGAAGGGAATGATCTTTTCAGATCACACCGGAAAAAAAATCATAATCTTTCTATTATTTCACCTCCCAAACATATCGTGAAATTTTGATGTTTCTATGACAATTACCAATCACATTAAAACGACAACAATCACATTAATAGTTCCCTTTATTAGTTTTTTTTATCACAACATTTATAATAATTTCCATTATTAATGAGAGGAGATACGTATTTTTAACAAAATTAAACGAGATATACTGAACTTTTTTTAGGTCGTCTCTTATTTTATGTCAATTTGGAAGGGAATGTTCTTTTCAGATCTCACCGAAAAAAAAAATCATAATCTTTCTATTATTTAACCTCCCAAACATATCGTAAAATTTGGATGTTTCTACGACAATTACCAATCACATTAAAACGACAACAATCACATTAATAGTTCCCTTTATTAGTTTTTTTATCACAACGTTTATAATAATTTCCATTATTAATGAGAGGAGGTACATATTTTTAACAAAATTAAACGAGATATCCTGAACTTTTTTTAGGTCTTCTCTCATTTTATGCCAGTTTGGAAGGCAATGATCTTTTTAGATCTCACCGGAAAAAAAATCATAATCTTTCTATTATTTCACCTCCCAAACATATCGTGAAATTTTGATGTTTCTACTACAATTACCAATCACATTAAAACGACAACATTCACATTAATAGTTAGTTTTTTTATCACAATGTTTATAATAATCTTCATTATTAATGAGAGGAGGTACATATTTTTAACAAAATTAAACGAGATATCCTGAACTTTTTTTAGGTCTTCTCTCATTTTATGCCAATTTGGAAGGGAATGATCTTTTCAGATCACACCGGAAAAAAAATCATAATCTTTCTATTATTTCACCTCCCAAACATATCGTGAAATTTTGATGTTTCTACGACAATTACCAATCGCATTAAAATGACAACAATCACATTAATAGTTCCCTTTATTAGTTTTTTTTGTCACAACATTTATAATAATTTCCATTATTTATGAGAGGAGATACGTATTTTTAACAAAATTAAACGAGATATACTGAACTTTTTTTAGGTCGTCTCTTATTTTATGTCAATTTGGAAGGGAATGCTCTTTTTAGATCTCACCGGAAAAAAAAATCGTAATCTTTCTATTATTTCACCTCCCAAACATATCGTCAAATTTGGATGTTTCTACGACAATTACCAATCACATTAAAACGACAACAATCACATTAATAGTTCCCTTTATTAGTTTTTTTATCACAACGTTTATAATAATTTCCATTATTAATGAGAGGAGATACGTATTTTTAACAAAATTAAACGAGATATCCTGAACATTTTTTAGGTCTTCTCTCATTTTATGCCAGTTTGGAAGGCAATGATCTTTTTAGATCTCACCGGAAAAAAAATCATAATCTTTCTATTATTTCACCTCCCAGACATATCGTAAAATTTTGATGTTTCTACGACAATTACCAATCACATTAAAACGACAACATTCACATTAATAGTTCCCTTTATTAGTGTTTTAATCACAATGTTTATAATAATTTCCATTATTAATGAGAGGAGATACATATTTTTAACAAAATTAAATGAGATATCCTGAACTTTTTTTAGGTCTTCTCTCATTTTATGCCAATTTGGAAGGGAATGATCTTTTGAGATCTCACCGAAAAAAAATCATAATCTTTCTGTTATTTCACCTCCCAAACATGTCATAAAATTTTGATGTTTCTACGACAATTACCAATCACATTAAAACGACAACATTCACATTAATAGTTCCCTTTATTAGTGTTTTAATCACAACGTTTATAATAATTTCCATTATTAATGAGAGGAGGTACATATTTTTAACAAAATTAAACGAGATATCCTGAACTTTTTTTTAGGTCTTCTCTCATTTTATGCAAATTTGGAAGGGAATGATCTTTTGAGATCTCATCGAAAAAAAAAATCATAATCTTTCTATTATTTCACCTCCCAAACATATCGTGAAATTTTGATGTTTCTACTACAATTACCAATCACATTAAAACGACAACAATCACATTAATAGTTAGTTTTTTTTATCACAATGTTTATAATAATCTTCATTATTAATGAGAGGAGATACATATTTTTAACAAAATTAAACGAGATATCCTGAACTTTTTTTAGGTCTTCTCTCATTTTATGCCAATTTGGAAGGGAATGATCTTTTCAGATCACACCGGAAAAAAAATCATAATCTTTCTATTATTTCACCTCCCAAACATATCGTCAAATTTTGATGTTTCTACGACAATTACCAATCACATTAAAACGACAACAATCACATTAATAGTTCCCTTTATTAGTTTTTTTTATCACAACATTTATAATAATTTCCATTATTAATGAGAGGAGATACGTATTTTTAACAAAATTAAACGAGATATACTGAACTTTTTTTAGGTCGTCTCTTATTTTATGTCAATTTGGAAGGGAATGCTGTAACGACCCGCCTTCGTTACAGATTTGTTATACTAAAGATTTTATTTCATTAAATTTTAAAAACTCTCTAATTAGTTTATTGATAAAATATTGGATAATTTTTTTTTTTCCGCGATTCCCAAAACTGACAGATAAAATTTAAAGCTTAATTTATAAATATCTCTTATACAAAACTTAACTAAATAAAACTATGTGTACATACATCTTTTCACATGATAAATACATAATACCCCTAACTAGTTCATTTTATACATAAGACCAAACAAAGAAATGGAAAGAAATGATAATGTCTTCAATCCCTCGTATGCTCTATCCACAAACTCTCCAAGAGAAAGATCCACCTAAAAACCATCTGCTCCCCCGAACACGATGTCTGAGATCATCATAGGCACGAACCACATGTGCAAACATTGCAAGGGTAAGCTTACCAAACAAAACTATACATATAAGAAAATAAGTGAATTTCCAATTATTAAGGAAAAGGACGAAAAACTTGATTTTGTATACTTCAAAATACTATATATAATAACTGAAAATGTTATACAAAACTTAGTTCATAAACATATTTATAACATGAATCATCAACAAGATCAACCACATACACCATCACCACTAATCACAATGAGTCATAACATCATAAGTCACACAATTAAAACAATTGCAGTATGATTTATGCAAATGCAGTTTTGACTCAAAATCATTTTGACCCTGCTCCATGGAGACTTCCCCTTTGAGTGTTTAGTAAGAAACTGGCCTACCATTACGTACTGCAATTCAGCTATCAGCCCCTACTAAACGCGAATAAACTAGACAGAATTAGGAGATTAGGATACCCGGAAGGCCACCACGACCGCAACTCAGTCCAGTTTCCAGCCACATGTGGAATTGCCAATATCCTTCACCCCACAGACTATATAATCACAGACTATACAGCCCTGTCTAACTTATTCTGCTCACCCCAAAGATTCAATTCTCAAATCATATTCCTTTCACATGACTACCGCAGTCCCGGTTAGTCAACAAAATCATTTCTCAATCATTTTCATTTCACATGACTACCGCAGTCCCGGTTAGTCAACTAAATCATTTCTCATATATCAACTTGTTTCTCATGACTACCGCAATCTCGGTTAGTCAACATTTAATCTTTCTTTTCTTTCTTTTCTTTTCTTTTCTTTCTTTTCATGGCTACCGCAGTCCCGGTTAGCCAACATCAATTATTTTTCACTTGAATCTTTGTAAAACCCCCAAAAAGACTCATGCATATGCAATATGTTAATAATCACAATTAAATAAGTAATTTTAAACAATCACCTACAAAAATATAAACATTCAACAATTTCCAACATCATTCACAACACAATCAAGCCAAATCAAGCAATTTCAATCCAACAATAAACCAACCAATCAATTTCAATCCATCAAAACACATCATCCAATCAATCAAACATGATTCCAAACAATTATTTCAAGCTTCTAATATCAATTATATAAATCAATTTAATCTTTTTATGGCTCTTGATCAAATCTTGAATCTAAACCTAACAACATGTTTTTCTACATTCCAAATGGTCTAAAATGAAATTAAATGCCATGATCCTTACATTCTTAGATACGGCATCTCAGTACCCGCCATCTCCAATGGCCAGACGAACCTAACAGCCACTGCCACTTTGTTTTGTGGTTTGATTTTCACATGCAAAGCTTATCAAATAATTTCAAGAAAATTTGGGCATGGTCTCCTTTGTTTTAGGAGCCTTTCCAAGTAATTTAGAGAATCAAAAACAAAAACAATCAGTCCATACACACTCACACAGCCACTGCCAGGAGAATCAAATACCCATTTTTCATCAATTTTAAATTCAACCACCAATCAACTCAACATAAACAGAAAAAGGGGCAGGCATGCTATATGTGATTGAGCCCCCTAACTCTCAACCACACTTAAACTGAAAATATAAATCACAATGAAGCTTCCCTTACCTTGAATCCTTTTTCTCCTTTTCTCCTTTGTCTTCTTTAAATTTTTGGATTTTTCTCCCAAATATTTCTCTCTGAATATAAGATCTCACTGATACAAGCAATTCACATGCACAACAATTTTCAGCACTCTTTGCCCGAGGATCACATTCCTCCCGGTCTCCAATTCACAGTTAATAACAGAACAATCATTAATAACCAATAATCCAATAACTCAAACTCAATCCATCACAAATCATTGCATTCATATTTCTATGGAAACTTCCCTTTTTAGGTGAAATTATTCCTTAACAAGTACAAGTAAAGGCATTAAAACCAAATACACAATTAATATAATTAAATTTCATGTGGACACATAGAGCTGTACACACACACCAAAAATTATTTGATGCATCATATCAATTTGAAATTTCATGAGATTTTACAGAGAAACTATACATCATTCATATTTCATCATATAAATTTATCTCACGAAAATTCAACCCACAAATATTATTTTTGAATTAAAAACAGTGGCTGAACATACTCTGTCAAACACAATTCCATATTTTTAGAAAATAGCATATCAAATTCGTTTTATGTGAAATTTTACAGAGAATATCTCCAACATGTGGACCATCACATATAATTTCCTCAGTACCAAAAATCCACCAAAAATACCTTTTTTGAATTTTCAAATCATTATTTCTCCAGAACACAGTTTTCAATAAGAAAATGTAATTAATTACAAAAGGTACTTACAAAATTCTGAGAAAATCCATGGATATTCCACATGGTCAAAACAGTATTACTAAATTTTCTCAAGACCAAATTCTCACAAAAAGTAATTTTCTACATTTAATTTCTCTACTGTCCAGCTTTTCGGTTTTTCCAACATTAAATCACTAAAAATACTTCCCAGGCTTTTATGACCTTACAAAAATTCAGAGATGACCCTCATGATGCATAAAATGAACTCATGGTTCCAGTTTTCCAAAATCATGTCCCAAAATTCTTGTAAAAATCAAAACAGTCCCATTCTCAGAATCAACAGTTTTTAAAAATAATTCCGGTAAAAATAGTTACAGTGCTCAAAAAAATCTGAAAAAAATACCATGATATCCAGAGGCATCAAAACATAAGAAAATGTATTTACATCCTCAAAAACCTGCACGAAAACCGAGACGAAAAATTCACACAGTCACAGGACCCAAATCTCAAGTAGCTTATTTCGGGTTTTCAAAATTATTTACAGACCATCAACAACAGCCACAATCCATATTTAACAAGAAAACAAGGAAATAGCTTAGGAAAAAAAAAGGAAACCCCCACATACCTCGATGAAATCGAAATCCAATCGGTTGATTTTGAAGCTCTAGTCTCCCTCTATGATATATCCAATTTTAATCGGTAGAAACTTTGATTTGGAGACTCAAATATTAGAGAAAAGATGCAGAGAGAATGAGAGAGAGCAGAGGGTTTCTCCCCGAGGAAGAAGAGAAGAACGAAGAATAAGGGGAAGAGAAGCAGTTAACGCAACTTAAGTGGCATAATTTTACAATTTTGCTATTTGCAGACACCCTTCCTCTAAGGACACCCCCTCTTCTCTTATTATTTTTTTTTTCTACAACTTACGGAACTTACGTAAATGTTCCAAAAATATCACAATAACACTATAAATTTAAATTTAATTTCCTTTTATGGTATTTATCAAACACTTAATATACGTTACGAAAAATCACAGTGTTACAATTCTCTCCAACAAGAAAATTTCTAATTAAATCTCTCACTTTCATACTTATTGGGTTTTAATTTTCGGGGTGTTACAAATGCTCTTTTCAGATCTCACCGGAAAAAAAAATCATAATCTTTCTATTATTTCACCTCCCAAACATATCGTAAAATTTGGATGTTTCTACGACAATTACCAATCACATTAAAACGACAACAATCACATTAATAGTTCCCTTTATTAGTATTTTTATCACAACGTTTATAATAATTTCCATTATTAATGAGAGGAGGTACATATTTTTAACAAAATTAAACGAGATATCCTGAACTTTTTTTAGGTCTTCTCTCATTTTATGCCAGTTTGGAAGGCAATGATCTTTTTAGATCTCACCGGAAAAAAAATCATAATCTTTCTATTATTTCACCTCCCAAACATATCGTGAAATTTTGATGTTTCTACTACAATTACCAATCACATTAAAACGACAACAATCACATTAATAGTTAGTTTTTTTTATCACAATGTTTATAATAATCTTCATTATTAATGAGAGGAGATACATATTTTTAACAAAATTAAACGAGATATCCTGAACTTTTTTTAGGTCTTCTCTCATTTTATGCCAATTTGGAAGGGAATGATCTTTTCAGATCACACCGGAAAAAAAATCATAATCTTTCTATTATTTCACCTCCCAAACATACCGTGAAATTTTGATGTTTCTACGACAATTACCAATCACATTAAAACGACAACAATCACATTAATAGTTCCCTTTATTAGTTTTTTTTATCACAACATTTATAATAATTTCCATTATTAATGAGAGGAGATACGTATTTTTAACAAAATTAAACGAGATATACTGAACTTTTTTTAGGTCGTCTCTTATTTTATGTCAATTTGGAAGGGAATGCTCTTTTCAGATCTCACCGGAAAAAAAAATCATAATCTTTCTATTATTTCACCTCCCAAACATATCGTAAAATTTGGATGTTTCTACGACAATTACCAATCACATTAAAACGACAACAATCACATTAATAGTTCCCTTTATTAGTTTTTTTATCACAACGTTTATAATAATTTCCATTATTAATGAGAGGAGGTACATATTTTTAACAAAATTAAACGAGATATCCTGAACTTTTTTTAGGTCTTCTCTCATTTTATGCCAGTTTGGAAGGCAATGATCTTTTTAGATCTCACCGGAAAAAAAATCATAATCTTTCTATTATTTCACCTCCCAAACATATCGTGAAATTTTGATGTTTCTACTACAATTACCAATCACATTAAAACGACAACATTCACATTAATAGTTAGTTTTTTTATCACAATGTTTATAATAATCTTCATTATTAATGAGAGGAGGTACATATTTTTAACAAAATTAAACGAGATATCCTGAACTTTTTTTAGGTCTTCTCTCATTTTATGCCAATTTGGAAGGGAATGATCTTTTCAGATCACACCGGAAAAAAAATCATAATCTTTCTATTATTTCACCTCCCAAACATATCGTGAAATTTTGATGTTTCTACGACAATTACCAATCGCATTAAAATGACAACAATCACATTAATAGTTCCCTTTATTAGTTTTTTTTATCACAACATTTATAATAATTTCCATTATCAATGAGAGGAGATACGTATTTTTAACAAAATTAAACGAGATATACTGAACTTTTTTTAGGTCGTCTCTTATTTTATGTCAATTTGGAAGGGAATGCTCTTTTTAGATCTCACCGGAAAAAAAAATCATAATCTTTCTATTATTTCACCTCCCAAACATATCGTCAAATTTGGATGTTTCTACGACAATTACCAATCACATTAAAACGACAACAATCACATTAATAGTTCCCTTTATTAGTTTTTTTATCACAACGTTTATAATAATTTCCATTATTAATGAGAGGAGATACGTATTTTTAACAAAATTAAACGAGATATCCTGAACATTTTTTAGGTCTTCTCTCATTTTATGCCAGTTTGGAAGGCAATGATCTTTTTAGATCTCACCGGAAAAAAAGTCATAATCTTTCTATTATTTCACCTCCCAGACATATCGTCAAATTTTGATGTTTCTACGACAATTACCAATCACATTAAAACGACAACATTCACATTAATAGTTCCCTTTATTAGTGTTTTAATCACAATGTTTATAATAATTTCCATTATTAATGAGAGGAGATACATATTTTTAACAAAATTAAACGAGATATCCTGAACTTTTTTTAGGTCTTCTCTCATTTTATGCTAATTTGGAAGGGAATGATCTTTTGAGATCTCACCGAAAAAAAATCATAATCTTTCTATTATTTCACCTCCCAAACATGTCGTAAAATTTTGATGTTTCTACGATAATTACCAATCACATTAAAATGACAACATTCACATTAATAGTTCCCTTTATTAGTGTTTTAATCACAACGTTTATAATAATTTCCATTATTAATGAGAGGAGGTACATCTTTTTAACAAAATTAAACGAGATATCCTGAACTTTTTTTTAGGTCTTCTCTCATTTTATGCAAATTTGGAAGGGAATGATCTTTTGAGATCTCATCGAAAAAAAAAATCATAATCTTTCTATTATTTCACCTCCCAAACATATCGTGAAATTTTGATGTTTCTACTACAATTACCAATCACATTAAAACGACAACAATCACATTAATAGTTAGTTTTTTTTTATCACAATGTTTATAATAATCTTCATTATTAATGAGAGGAGATACATATTTTTAACAAAATTAAACGAGATATCCTGAACATTTTTTAGGTCTTCTCTCATTTTATGCCAATTTGGAAGGGAATGATCTTTTCAGATCACACCGGAAAAAAAATCATAATCTTTCTATTATTTCACCTCCCAAACATATCGTGAAATTTTGATGTTTCTACGACAATTACCAATCACATTAAAACGACAACAATCACATTAATAGTTCCCTTTATTAGTTTTTTTTATCACAACATTTATAATAATTTCCATTATTAATGAGAGGAGATACGTATTTTTAACAAAATTAAACGTGATATACTGAACTTTTTTTAGGTCGTCTCTTATTTTATGTCAATTTGGAAGGGAATGCTCTTTTTAGATCTCACCGGAAAAAATAATCATAATCTTTCTATTATTTCACCTCCCAAACATATCGTCAAATTTGGATGTTTCTACGACAATTACCAATCACATTAAAACGACAACATTCACATTAATAGTTCCCTTTATTAGTTTTTTTATCACAACGTTTATAATAATTTCCATTATTAATGAGAGGAGATACGTATTTTTAACAAAATTAAACGAGATATCCTGAACATTTTTTAGGTCTTCTCTCATTTTATGCCAGTTTGGAAGGCAATGATCTTTTTAGATCTCACCGGAAAAAAATCATAATCTTTCTATTATTTCACCTCCCAGACATATCGTCAAATTTTGATGTTTCTACGACAATTACCAATCACATTAAAACGACAACATTCACATTAATAGTTCCCTTTATTAGTGTTTTAATCACAATGTTTATAATAATTTCCATTATTAATGAGAGGAGATACTTATTTTTAACAAAATTAAACGAGATATCCTGAACTTTTTTTAGGTCTTCTCTCATTTTATGCCAATTTGGAAGGGAATGATCTTTTGAGATCTCACCGAAAAAAAATCATAATCTTTCTGTTATTTCACCTCCCAAACATGTCATAAAATTTTGATGTTTCTACGACAATTACCAATCACATTAAAACGACAACATTCACATTAATAGTTCCCTTTATTAGTGTTTTAATCACAACGTTTATAATAATTTCCATTATTAATGAGAGGAGGTACATATTTTTAACAAAATTAAACGAGATATCCTGAACTTTTTTTTAGGTCTTCTCTCATTTTATGCAAATTTGGAAGGGAATGATCTTTTGAGATCTCATCGAAAAAAAAAATCATAATCTTTCTATTATTTCACCTCCCAAACATATCGTGAAATTTTGATGTTTCTACTACAATTACCAATGACATTAAAACGACAACAATCACATTAATAGTTAGTTTTTTTTATCACAATGTTTATAATAATTTCCATTATTAATGAGAGGAGATACCTATTTTTAACAAAATTAAACGAGATATCCTGAACTTTTTTTAGGTCTTCTCTCATTTTATGCCAATTTGGAAGGGAATGATCTTTTTAGATCTCACCGGAAAAAAATCATATTCTTTCTATTATTTCACCTCCCATACATAACGTCAAATTTTGATGTTTCTACGACAATTACCAATCACATTAAAATGACAACAGTCACATTAATAGTCCCTTTATTAGTTTTTTAATCACAACTTTTGTGATATTTTCCAATAGTAATGAGAGGAGATACGTATTTTTAACAAAATTAAATGAGATGTCCTGAACTTTTTTTAGGTGTTCTGTCAGTTTATGCCAATTTGGAAGGGAATGATCTTTTCAGATCTCACCGGAAAAAAAATCATAATCTTTCTATTATTTCACCTCCCAAACATATCGTAAAATTTTGATGTTTCTACGACAATTACCAATCACATTAAATCGACAACACTCACATTAATAGTTCCCTTTATTAGTGTTTTAATCACAACGTTTATAATAATTTCCATTATTAATGAGAGGAGGTACATATTTTTAACAAAATTAAACGAGATATCCTGAAATTTTTTTAGGTCTTCTCTCATTTTATGCAAATTTGGAAGGGAATGATCTTTTGAGATCTCATCGAAAAAAAAATCATAATCTTTCTATTATTTCACCTCCCAAACATATCGTGAATTTTTGATGTTTCTACGACAATTACCAATCACATTAAAATGACAACAATCACATTAATAGTTCCCTTTATTAGTTTTTTTTATCACAACATTTATAATAATTTCCATTATTAATGAGAGGAGATACGTATTTTTAACAAAATTAAACGAGATATACTGAACTTTTTTTAGGTCGTCTCTTATTTTATGTCAATTTCGAAGGGAATTCTCTTTTTAGATTTCACCGGAAAAAAAAATCATAATCTTTCTATTATTTCACCTCCCAAACATATCGTCAAATTTGGATGTTTCTACGACAATTACCAATCACATTAATAGTTCCCTTTATTAGTTTTTTTATCACAACGTTTATAATAATTTCCATTATTAATGAGAGGAGATACGTATTTTTAACAAAATTCAACGAGATATCCTGAACTTTTTTTAGGTCTTCTCTCATTTTATGCCAATTTGGAAGGGAATGATCTTTTTAGACTTCACCGGAAAAAAAATCATAATCTTTCTATTATTTCACCTCCCAAACATATCGTGAAATTTTGATGTTTCTACGACAATTACCAATGACATTAAAACGACAACAATCACATTAATAGTTAGTTTTTTTTATCACAATGTTTATAATAATTTCCATTATTAATGAGAGGAGATACGTATTTTTAACAAAATTAAACGAGATATCCTGAACTTTTTTTAGGTCTTCTCTCATTTTATGCCAATTTGGAAGGGAATGATCTTTTTAGATCTCACCGGAAAAAAATCATATTCTTTCTATTATTTCACCTCCCATACATAACGTCAAATTTTGATGTTTCTACGACAATTACCAATCACATTAAAATGACAACAATCACATTAATAGTCCCTTTATTAGTTTTTTAATCACAACTTTTGTGATATTTTCCAATAGTAATGAGAGGAGATACGTATTTTTAACAAAATTAAATGAGATGTCCTGAACTTTTTTTAGGTGTTCTGTCAGTTTATGCCAATTTGGAAGGGAATGATCTTTTCAGATCTCACCGGAAAAAAAATCATAATCTTTCTATTATTTCACCTCCCAAACATATCGTAAAATTTTGATGTTTCTACGACAATTACCAATCACATTAAAACGACAACACTCACATTAATAGTTCCCTTTATTAGTGTTTTAATCACAACGTTTATAATAATTTCCATTATTAATGAGAGGAGATACGTATTTTTAACAAAATTCAACGAGATATCCTGAACTTTTTTTAGGTCTTCTCTCATTTTATGCCAATTTGGAAGGGAATGATCTTTTTAGACTTCACCGGAAAAAAAATCATAATCTTTCTATTATTTCACCTCCCAAACATATCGTGAAATTTTGATGTTTCTACGACAATTACCAATGACATTAAAACGACAACAATCACATAATAGTTAGTTTTTTTTATCACAATGTTTATAATAATTTCCATTATTAATGAGAGGAGATACGTATTTTTAACAAAATTAAACGAGATATCCTGAACTTTTTTTAGGTCTTCTCTCATTTTATGCCAATTTGGAAGGGAATGATCTTTTTAGATCTCACCGGAAAAAAATCATATTCTTTCTATTATTTCACCTCCCATACATAACGTCAAATTTTGATGTTTCTACGACAATTACCAATCACATTAAAATGACAACAATCACATTAATAGTCCCTTTATTAGTTTTTTAATCACAACTTTTGTGATATTTTCCAATAGTAATGAGAGGAGATACGTATTTTTAACAAAATTAAATGAGATGTCCTGAACTTTTTTTAGGTGTTCTGTCAGTTTATGCCAATTTGGAAGGGAATGATCTTTTCAGATCTCACCGGAAAAAAAATCATAATCTTTCTATTATTTCACCTCCCAAACATATCGTAAAATTTTGATGTTTCTACGACAATTACCAATCACATTAAAACGACAACACTCACATTAATAGTTCCCTTTATTAGTGTTTTAATCACAACGTTTATAATAATTTCCATTATTAATGAGAGGAGATACGTATTTTTAACAAAATTCAACGAGATATCCTGAACTTTTTTTAGGTCTTCTCTCATTTTATGCCAATTTGGAAGGGAATGATCTTTTTAGACTTCACTGGAAAAAAAATCATAATCTTTCTATTATTTCACCTCCCAAACATATCGTGAAATTTTGATGTTTCTACGACAATTACCAATGACATTAAAACGACAACAATCACATAATAGTTAGTTTTTTTTATCACAATGTTTATAATAATTTCCATTATTAATGAGAGGAGATACGTATTTTTAACAAAATTAAACGAGATATCCTGAACTTTTTTTAGGTCTTCTCTCATTTTATGCCAATTTGGAAGGGAATGATCTTTTTAGATCTCACCGGAAAAAAATCATATTCTTTCTATTATTTCACCTCCCATACATAACGTCAAATTTTGATGTTTCTACGACAATTACCAATCACATTAAAATGACAACAATCACATTAATAGTCCCTTTATTAGTTTTTTAATCACAACTTTTGTGATATTTTCCAATAGTAATGAGAGGAGATACGTATTTTTAACAAAATTAAATGAGATGTCCTGAACTTTTTTTAGGTGTTCTGTCAGTTTATGCCAATTTGGAAGGGAATGATCTTTTCAGATCTCACCGGAAAAAAAATCATAATATTTCTATTATTTCACCTCCCAAACATATTGTCAAAATTTGATATTTCTACGACAATTACCAATCACATTAAAAAGATAACAATCACACTAATAGTTTCCATTATTAATTTTTTTATCACAACGTTTATAATAATTTCCATTATTAATGAGAGGAGATTTGTATTTTTAATAAAATTAAACGAGATATCCTGAAATTTTTTTAGGTCTTCTTTTATTTTATGCCAATTTGGAAAGGGAATGATCTTTTTAGATCTCACAAGACAAAATTATAATCTTTTTATTATTTCACCTCCCAAACATATCGTGAAAATTTGATATTTCTACGACAATTACCAATCACATTAAAAAGATAACAATCACACTAATTGTTTCCTTTATTAGTTTTTTTTTTATCACAACGTTTATAATAATTTCCATAATTAATGAGAGGAGATTTGTATTTTTAATAAAATTGAACCAGATATCCTGAAATTTTTTCAGGTCTTCTCTCATTTTATGCCAATTTGGAACGGAATGATCTTTTTAGATCTCACAAGACAAAATTATAATCTTTTTATTATTTCACCTCCCAAACATATCGTGAAAATTTGATGTTCTACGACAATTACCAATCACATTAAAAAGATAACAATAACACTAATAGTTTCCTTTCTTTGTTTTTTTTATCACAACTTTTATAATAATTTCCATTATTAATGAGAGGAGATATGTATTTTTAATAAAATTAAACGAGATATCCTGAAATTTTTTTAGGTCTTCTTTCATTATATGCCAATTTGGAAGGGAATGATCTTTTTAGATCTCACAAGACAAAATTATAATCTTTTTATTATTTCACCTCCCAAACATATCGTGAAAATTTGATATTTCTACGACAATTACCAATCACATTAAAAAGATAACAACCGCATTAATAGTTTCCGTTATTAGTTTTTTATCACTACGTTTATAATAATTTCCATTATTAATGAGAAAAGATTTGTATTTTTAATAAAATTAAACGAGATATCCTGAAATTTTTTTAGGTCTTCTCTCATTTTATGTCAATTTGGAAGGGAATGATCTTTTTAGATCTCACAAGACAAAATTATAATCTTTTTATTATTTCACCTCCCAAACATATCGTGAAAATTTGATATTTCTACGACAATTACCAATCACATTAAAAAGATAACAATAACACTAATAGTTTCCTTTCTTAGTTTTTTTTATCACAACGTTTATAATAATTTCCATTATTAATGAGAGGAGATTTGTATTTTTAATAAAATTGAACGAGATATCCTGAAATTTTTTCAGGTCTTCTCTCATTTTATGCCAATTTGGAATGGAATGATCTTTTGAGATCTCACATGACAAAATTATAATCTTTTTATTATTTCACCTCCCAAACATATCGTGAAAATTTGATATTTCTACGACAATTACCAATCACATTAAAAAGATAACAATAACACTAATAGTTTCCTTTCTTTGTTTTTTTTATCACAACGTTTATAATAATTTCCATTATTAATGAGAGGAGATATGTATTTTTAATAAAATTAAACGAGATATCCTGAAATTTTTTTAGGTCTTCTTTCATTATATGCCAATTTGGAAGGGAATGATCTTTTTAGATCTCACAAGACAAAATTATAATCTTTTTATTATTTCACCTCCCAAACATATCGTGAAAATTTGATATTTCTATGACAATTACCAATCACATTAAAAAGATAACAACCGCATTAATAGTTTCCGTTATTAGTTTTTTATCACTACGTTTATAATAATTTCCATTATTAATGAGACGAGATATGTATTTTTAATAAAATTAAATGAGATATCCTGAAACTTTTTTAGGTCTTCTTTCATTTTATGCCAATTTGGAAGGGAATGATCTTTTTAGATCTCACAAGACAAAATTATAATCTTTTTATTATTTCACCTCCCAAACATATCGTGAAAATTTGATATTTCTACGACAATTACCAATCACATTAAAAAGATAACAATAACACTAATAGTTTCCTTTCTTTGTTTTTTTTATCACAACTTTTATAATAATTTCCATTATTAATGAGAGGAGATATGTATTTTTAATAAAATTAAACGAGATATCCTGAAATTTTTTTAGGTCTTCTTTCATTATATGCCAATTTGGAAGGGAATGATCTTTTTAGATCTCACAAGACAAAATTATAATCTTTTTATTATTTCACCTCCCAAACATATCGTGAAAATTTGATATTTCTACGACAATTACCAATCACATTAAAAAGATAACAATCACACTAATAGTTTCCTTCATTATTTTATTTAATCACAACGTTTATAATAAATTCCATTATTAATGAGAAAAGATTTGTATTTTTAATAAAATTAAACGAGATATCCTGAAATTTTTTTAGGTCTTCTCTCATTTTATGTCAATTTGGAAGGGAATGATCTTTTTAGATCTCACAAGACAAAATTATAATCTTTTTATTATTTCACCTCCAAAACATATCGTGAAAATTTGATATTTCTACGACAATTACCAATCACATTAAAAAGATAACAACCGCATTAATAGTTTCCGTTATTAGTTTTTTATCACTACGTTTATAATAATTTCCATTATTAATGAGACGAGATATGTATTTTTAATAAAATTAAATGAGATATCCTGAAACTTTTTTAGGTCTTCTTTCATTTTATGCCAATTTGGAAGGGAATGATCTTTTTAGATCTCACAAGACAAAATTATAATCTTTTTATTATTTCACCTCCCAAACATATCGTGAAAATTTGATATTTCTACGACAATTTCCAATCACATTAAAAAGATAACAATAACACTAATAGTTTCCTTTCTTTGTTTTTTTTATCACAACTTTTATAATAATTTCCATTATTAATGAGAGGAGATATGTATTTTTAATAAAATTAAACGAGATATCCTGAAATTTTTTTAGGTCTTCTTTCATTATATGCCAATTTGGAAGGGAATGATCTTTTTAGATCTCACAAGACAAAATTATAATCTTTTTATTATTTCACCTCCCAAACATATCGTGAAAATTTGATATTTCTACGACAATTACTGTAACCCCCTTCTAAATTAATTAATTTTACATCTAATACGTATAAAAAAAATATATATAATTTCCAAGGAAAATAAATACAATCCATTAAAGTTCAAAGTTTGCCTTTATCATTTACATTATTAAAATTTACAGAAAATACTAGTACAAAATTATTTCTAATTAATACAAAAGTATCTAAAACCAAAAACCCATATTCCTATAGCTCTGGAACATGTCTGCATCTGTGACTTCTAATTATTCTTCTTTATACCTGCAATCACACTCCCCTAGTATCTGGGGACAGCATTACCGGATCAGGCATTTAATTTCTCATAGAATAAAACAATTTCAAACAATTACACATCATAACAATTTAATTAATTACACACATAATTAAATGCAGTATGATTTATGCAAATGCAATTTTTGACTCAAATTCATTTTTGACCCTGCTCCATGGAGACTTCCCCTTTGAGTGTTTAGTAAGTAACTGGCCTACCATTACGTACAGCAATTCAGCCATCAGCCCCTACTAAACGCGAATAAACTAAACAGAATTAGGAGATCAGGATACCCAGGAAGGCCACCACGACCGCATCTCTGTCCAGATTACAGCCACATATGGAATTGCCAATATCCTTATCCCCACAGACTATATAATCACAGATTATACGGTCCTGTTTAACAAATTCTACTCACCCCAAAAATCATTTCTCAATCATTTTCATTTCACATGACTACCGCAGTCCCGGTTAGTCAACAATTCATTTCTCAATCAGTTTCATTTCACATGACTACCGCAGTCCCGGTTAGTCAACAAAAGTCATTTCTCATAGATCAACTCAATTCTCATGACTACCACAGTCCTGGTTAGTCAACATAATTCTTTCTCATTTGATACTTTTATAAATCCCCCAAAAAGACTCATGCTAATGAATTTTTTTCATGATCACAATCAAATAAATAATTTGTACACATTAACATACAAGGATACAAAGATTTAAGCAATTTACATTATAACATTAGTATTTTTAATAATTTCCAAAAATGCCCTCAATCTTTTTGCAAAATACCCAATGTGTCCCTACATGTAAAATGACCATTTTGCCCTTGGTTTTATAAAAATTTCCACATAATATCCCTTGCATTTAGGGCTGGCCGAATGGTCTACAAGCCATTCTCAACAATTCTTCCAAAGCTACAAACTCCAATTCCAACCAAAATTCAATCAAATCACAATTTCAATCAAAATTCAACAAACCAATTTTCAACCATTACAACACCTTAAAAATTCAATCAAACATCATTCCAATCCATGAATTACAATCACAAGCATCAAAAACACAAAACCCCTAAATCAATTTCAAGTTTTCATGATTTTAGTTCAAATTTTTAATCTAAGCCTACAACATGTTTTCTTCTAATTCCAAGGGTTCTAATTGAAATTAAATGCCTAGATCCTTACCTTAGACTCTTTAATTGAAGAAAAAGCCTTGAATTCCTTTCTCCCTCACTCCTTGGTCTTGTAGGAATTTTTGAGATTTTCTCCAATTCTTTCTCTACTAGCCGAATTAGCTTTGTGTTTTGGAAGTTTGGATGGTTTGGTTTCTTAATTTGAGTTGAAATGGTGAAGTTAAGATGAAATTTAATGAAGAACTGCAGCTGCTGGGTTTTGGAGTCTCACGGTTCTGTTTTGGAGAGAAAAATAGCTTTTGTGACTTTTTGCCTTTTTTCTTAAGTTATTTGCTTCATTAAACCAAGAATTAACCAAATTGGATGTTTCCTTCACATCCAGCAGCTCCTGCACGTCCAGCAGCCCCTATTGGCCAAGGGAGATCAGTTCTCCAAGCTTCCCCATCCACTTGGACAGCCAAAGGAGTGCAGCAAGTGACTTGCCTTCCAAAAGGTCAAAAGTCAACATTTGTAGGTAATTTAATGGAATTTTCTAGAATAATTTAGGGCTGTTAATTATCTTACAAACTAATTAGAATTTGAAGAAAATAACACCACCATTGAATTCCTTACTATCAAAAACCTTGGGGTAGTGTCTTACTTATCTCTTAATCCAAGCCTAATTAGCTTAATTTAGTGATCTTAGAAAAGCCTAAGTTGTCACTTTTTGATTGGTTAAGGTTCTAAATTAAATTTTTCTTGGTTAAACATTTTTAATAATTATTCTAAGTATATTACAATTATTAGATAATTCTATAGATATCCTATGAATTTTCTCTAAATTTTCTGTCTTAAAATTTTACCGTAATAATTTCTCAAAGTTCTAACTTTCAGAAAATCCTAACAATTCTGAATAAGCATTTTAATTCTTTATCTGTATATATTTTTAATCTATATTCTATTACCTTTCTTTTAAGTTATAATTGAGTTCAAAATTCTATACTTGAAAATTTATCCTGGACAGCTGTCTGACATAGCAGTCCAGTCAACAATTAATTTCAGCAAAAACGAAGACATTTAGAAATTCAGAAAAATCTTCTAAGTAGAACTGTATTAATTTCATTAAGAAAATATGTTCATAGAGTTTTATAAAATACAGTGCATAAGTGTTCATAATGTACATATATAAATGCGTACAAATAGTAAAATGAGGATGTTACAATTACCAATCACATTAAAAAGATAACAATCACACTAATAGTTTCCTTCATTATTTTATTTAATCACAACGTTTATAATAAATTCCATTATTAATGAGAAAAGATTTGTATTTTTAATAAAATTAAACGAGATATCCTGAAATTTTTTTAGGTCTTCTCTCATTTTATGTCAATTTGGAAGGGAATGATATTTTTAGATCTCACAAGACAAAATTATAATCTTTTTATTATTTCACCTCCCAAACATATCGTGAAAATTTGATATTTCTACGACAATTACCAATCACATTAAAAAGATAACAATCACACTAATAGTTTCCTTTATTAGTTTTTTTTATCACAACGTTTATAATAATTTCCATTATTAATGAGAGGATATTTTTATTTTTAATAAAATTGAACGAGATATCATGAAATTTTTTTAGGTCTTCTTTCATTTTATGCCAATTTGGAAAGGGAATGATCTTTTTAGATCTCACAAGACAAAATTATAATCTTTTTATTATTTCACCTCCCAAACATATCGTGAAAATTTGATATTTATACGACAATTACCAATCACATTAAAAAGATAACAATCACACTAATAGTTTCCATTATTAGTTTTTTTTATCACAACGTTTATAATAATTTCCATTATTAATGAGAGGAGATTTGTATTTTTAATAAAATTGAACGAGATATCCTGAAATTTTTTCAGGTCTTCTCTCATTTTATGCCAATTTGGAAATGAATGATCTTTTTAGATCTGACAAAAAAAAATTATAATCTTTTTATTATTTCACATCCCAAACATATCGTGAAAATATGATGTTCTACGACAATTACCAATCACATTAAAAAGATAACAATCGCATTAATAGTTTCCGTTATTAGTTTTTTATCACTACGTTTATAATAATTTCCATTATTAATGAGACGAGATATGTATTTTTAATAAAATTAAATGAGATATCCTGAAACTTTTTTAGGTCTTCTTTCATTTTATGCCAATTTGGAAAGGGAATGATCTTTTTAGATCTCACAAGACAAAATTATAATCTTTTTATTATTTCACCTCCCAAACATATCGTGAAAATTTGATATTTCTACGACAATTACCAATCACATTAAAAAGATAACAATCACACTAATAGTTTCCATTATTAGTTTTTTTTATCACAACGTTTATAATAATTTCCATTATTAATGAGAGGAGATTTGTATTTTTAATAAAATTGAACGAGATATCCTGAAATTTTTTCAGGTCTTCTCTCATTTTATGCCAATTTGGAAATGAATGATCTTTTTAGATCGGACAAAAAAAATTATAATCTTTTTATTATTTCACCTCCCAAACATATCGTGAAAATATGATGTTCTACGACAATTACCAATCACATTAAAAAGATAACAATCGCATTAATAGTTTCTGTTATTAGTTTTTTATCACTACGTTTATAATAATTTCCATTATTAATGAGACGAGATATGTATTTTTAATAAAATTAAATGAGATATCCTGAAACTTTTTTAGGTCTTCTTTCATTTTATGCCAATTTGGAAGGGAATGATCTTTTTATATCTCACAAGACAAAATTATAATCTTTTTATTATTTCACCTCCCAAACATATCGTGAAAATTTGATATTTCTACGACAATTACCAATCACATTAAAAAGATAACAATAACACTAATAGTTTCCTTTCTTAGTTTTTTTATCACAACTTTTATAATAATTTCCATTATTAATGAGAGGAGATATGTATTTTTAATAAAATTAAACGAGATATCCTGAAATTTTTTTAGGTCTTCTTTCATTATATGCCAATTTGGAAGGGAATGATCTTTTTAGATCTCAAAAGAAAAAATTATAATCTTTTTATTATTTCACCTCCCAAACATATCGTGAAAATTTGATATTTCTACGACAATTACCAATCACATTAAAAAGATAACAACCGCATTAATAGTTTCCGTTATTAGTTTTTTATCACTACGTTTATAATAATTTCCATTATTAATGAGACGAGATATGTATTTTTAATAAAATTAAATGAGATATCCTGAAACTTTTTTAGGTCTTCTTTCATTTTATGCCAATTTGGAAGGGAATGATCTTTTTAGATCTCACAAGACAAAATTATAATCTTTTTATTATTTCACCTCCCAAACATATCGTGAAAATTTGATATTTCTACGACAATTACCAATCACATTAAAAAGATAACAATAACACTAATAGTTTCCTTTCTTAGTTTTTTTATCACAACTTTTATAATAATTTCCATTATTAATGAGAGGAGATATGTATTTTTAATAAAATTAAACGAGATATCCTGAAATTTTTTTAGGTCTTCTTTCATTATATGCCAATTTGGAAGGGAATGATCTTTTTAGATCTCACAAGACAAAATTATAATCTTTTTATTATTACACCTCCCAAACATATCGTGAAAATTTGATATTTCTACGACAATTACCAATCACATTAAAAAGATAACAACCGCATTAATAGTTTCCGTTATTAGTTTTTTATCACTACGTTTATAATAATTTCCATTATTAATGAGACGAGATATGTATTTTTAATAAAATTAAATGAGATATCCTGAAACTTTTTTAGGTCTTCTTTCATTTTATGCCAATTTGGAAGGGAATGATCTTTTTATATCTCACAAGACAAAATTATAATCTTTTTATTATTTCACCTCCCAAACATATCGTGAAAATTTGATATTTCTACGACCATTACCAATCACATTAAAAAGATAACAATAACACTAATAGTTTCCTTTCTTTGTTTTTGTTATCACAACTTTTATAATAATTTCCATTATTAATGAGAGGAGATATGTATTTTTAATAAAATTAAACGAGATATCCTGAAATTTTTTTAGGTCTGCTTTCATTATATGCCAATTTGGAAGGGAATGATCTTTTTAGATCTCACAAGACAAAATTATAATCTTTTTATTATTTCACCTCCCAAACATATCGTGAAAATTTGATATTTCTACGACAATTACCAATCACATTAAAAAGATAACAATAACACTAATAGTTTCCTTTCTTTGTTTTTTTTATCACAACTTTTATAATAATTTCCATTATTAATGAGAGGAGATTTGTATTTTTAATAAAATTAAACGAGATATCCTGAAATTTTTTTAGGTCTTCTCTCATTTTATGTCAATTTGGAAGGGAATGATCTTTTTAGATCTCACAAGACAAAATTATAATCTTTTTATTATTTCACCTCCCAAACATATCGTGAAAATTTGATATTTCTACGACAATTACCAATCACATTAAAAAGATAACAATCACACTAATAGTTTCCTTTATTAGTTTTTTTTATCACAACGTTTATAATAATTTCCATTATTAATGAGAGGATATTTTTATTTTTAATAAAATTGAACGAGATATCATGAAATTTTTTTAGGTCTTCTTTCATTTTATGCCAATTTGGAAAGGGAATGATCTTTTTAGATCTCACAAGACAAAATTATAATCTTTTTATTATTTCACCTCCCAAACATATCGTGAAAATTTGATATTTCTACGACAATTACCAATCACATTAAAAAGATAACAATCACACTAATAGTTTCCATTATTAGTTTTTTTTATCACAACGTTTATAATAATTTCCATTATTAATGAGAGGAGATTTGTATTTTTAATAAAATTGAACGAGATATCCTGAAATTTTTTCAGGTCTTCTCTCATTTTATGCCAATTTGGAAATGAATGATCTTTTTAGATCGGACAAAAAAAATTATAATCTTTTTATTATTTCACCTCCCAAACATATCGTGAAAATATGATGTTCTACGACAATTACCAATCACATTAAAAAGATAACAATCGCATTAATAGTTTCCGTTATTAGTTTTTTATCACTACGTTTATAATAATTTCCATTATTAATGAGACGAGATATGTATTTTTAATAAAATTAAATGAGATATCCTGAAACTTTTTTAGGTCTTCTTTCATTTTATGCCAATTTGGAAGGGAATGATCTTTTTATATCTCACAAGACAAAATTATAATCTTTTTATTATTTCACCTCCCAAACATATCGTGAAAATTTGATATTTCTACGACAATTACCAATCACATTAAAAAGATAACAATAACACTAATAGTTTCCTTTCTTAGTTTTTTTATCACAACTTTTATAATAATTTCCATTATTAATGAGAGGAGATATGTATTTTTAATAAAATTAAACGAGATATCCTGAAATTTTTTTAGGTCTTCTTTCATTATATGCCAATTTGGAAGGGAATGATCTTTTTAGATCTCACAAGACAAAATTATAATCTTTTTATTATTTCACCTCCCAAACATATCGTGAAAATTTGATATTTCTACGACAATTACCAATCACATTAAAAAGATAACAACCGCATTAATAGTTTCCGTTATTAGTTTTTTATCACTACGTTTATAATAATTTCCATTATTAATGAGACGAGATATGTATTTTTAATAAAATTAAATGAGATATCCTGAAACTTTTTTAGGTCTTCTTTCATTTTATGCCAATTTGGAAGGGAATGATCTTTTTAGATCTCACAAGACAAAATTATAATCTTTTTATTATTTCACCTCCCAAACATATCGTGAAAATTTGATATTTCTACGACAATTACCAATCACATTAAAAAGATAACAATAACACTAATAGTTTCCTTTCTTTGTTTTTGTTATCACAACTTTTATAATAATTTCCATTATTAATGAGAGGAGATATGTATTTTTAATAAAATTAAACGAGATATCCTGAAATTTTTTTAGGTCTTCTTTCATTATATGCCAATTTGGAAGGGAATGATCTTTTTAGATCTCACAAGACAAAATTATAATCTTTTTATTATTTCACCTCCCAAATGTAACATCCCGAAAATTACAACCCAATAAGTATGAACGTGAGAGATTTAATTAGAAATTTTCTTGTTGGGGAGAATTGTAACACTGTGATTTTTCGTAACATATATTAAGTGTTTGATAAATACCGTAAAAGGAAATTAAATTAATTCATAGTGTTATTGTGAGATTTTTGGGACTTTTACGTAAGTTTCGTAAGTTGTAGAAAAAGAAAAAAAAATAAGAGAAGAGAGGGTGTCCTTAGAGGAAGGGTGGCTGCAAATAGCAAAATTGAAAAATTATGCCACTTAAGAAGCGTGAACTGCTTCTCTTCCCATTATTCTTCGTTCTTCTCGCCAGAAACCTCTGCTGTCTCTCTCCTTCTCTCTAAAATTTTGCACTCTTTCTAAGATTTAAGTATTCAAATCAAAGTTTTCACCGATTAAATTCGGATATGTTATAGAGGAGTTCAAGAGCTTCAAAACCAACCGATTGGATTTTGATTTCATCGAGGTATGGAGGGGTATCTTTTTTTTTTCCTAAGCTATTTCCTTGTTTTCTTGTTAAATATGGATTGTGGCTGTTGTTGATGGTCTGTAAATAATTTTGAAAACCCGAAATAAGCTACTTGAGATTTGGGTCCTGTGACTGTGTGGATTTTTCGTCTCGGTTTTCGTGCAGGTTTTTGAGGATGTAAATACATTTTCTTATGTTTTGATGCCTTTGGATATCATGGTATTTTTTTCAGATTTTTTTGAGCACTGTAACTATTTTTACCGGAATTATTTTTAAAAACTGTTGATTCTGAGAATGGGACTGTTTTGATTTTTACAAGAATTTTGGGACATGATTTTGGAAAACTGGAACCATGAGTTCATTTTATGCGTCATGAGGGTCATCTCTGAATTTTTTTAAGGTCAGAAAAGCCTGGGAAGTATTTTTAGTGATTTAATGTTGGAAAAACCGAAAAGCTGGACAGTAGAGAAATTAAATGTAGAAAATTACTTTTTGTGAGAATTTGGTCTTGAGAAAATTTAGTAATACTTTTTTGACCATGTGGAATATCCATGGATTTTCTCAGAATTTTGTAAGTACCTTTTGTAATTAATTACATTTTCTTATTGAAAACTGTGTTCTGGAGAAATAATGATTTGGAAATTCAAAAAAGGTATTTTTGGTAGATTTTTGGTACTGAGGAAATTATATGTGATGGTCCACATGTTGGAGATATTCTCTGTAAAATTTCACATAAAACGAATTTCATATGCTATTTTCTAAAAATATGGAATTGTGTTTGACAGAGTATGTCCAGCCACTGTTTTTAATTCAAAAATAATATTTGTAGGTTGAATTTTCGTGAGATAAATTTATATGATGAAATATGAATGATGTATAGTTTCTCTGTAAAATCTCATGAAATTTCAAATTGATATGATGCATCAAATAATTTTTGGTGTGTGTGTACAGCTCTATGTGTCCACATGAAATTTAATTATATTAATTGTGTATTTGGTTTTAATGCCTTTAATTGTACTTGTTAAGGAATAATTTAACCTAAAAAGGGAAGTTTCCATAGAAATATGAATGCAATGATTTGTGATGGATTGAGTTTGAGTTATTGGATTATTGGTTATTAATGATTGTTCTGTTATTAACTGTGAATTGGAGACCGGGAGGAATGTGATCCTCGGGCAAAGAGTGCTGAAAATTGTTGTGCATGTGAATTGCTTGTATCAGTGAGATCTTATATTCAGAGAGAAATATTTGGGAGAAAAATCCAAAAATTTAAAGAAGACAAAGGAGAAAAGGAGAAAAAGGATTCAAGGTAAGGGAAGCTTCATTGTGATTTATATTTTCAGTTTAAGTGTGGTTGAGAGTTAGGGGGCTCAATCACATATAGCATGCCTGCCCCTTTTGCTGTTTATGTTGAGTTGATTGGTGGTTGAATTTAAAATTGATGAAAAATGGGTATTTGATTCTCCTGGCAGTGGCTGTGTGAGTGTGTATGGACTGATTGTTTTTGTTTTTGATTCTCTAAATTACTTGGAAAGGCTCCTAAAACAAAGGAGACCATGCCCAAATTTTCTTGAAATTATTTGATAAGCTTTGCATGTGAAAATCAAACCACAAAACAAAGTGGCAGTGGCTGTTAGGTTCGTCTGGCCATTGGAGATGGCGGGTACTGAGATGCCGTATCTAAGAATGTAAGGATCATGGCATTTAATTTCATTTTAGACCATTTGGAATGTAGAAAAACATGTTAGGTTTAGATTCAAGATTTGATCAAGAGCCATAAAAAGATTAAATTGATTTATATAATTGATATTAGAAGCTTGAAATAATTGTTTGGAATCATGTTTGATTGATTGGATGATGTGTTTTGATGGATTGAAATTGATTGGTTGGTTTATTGTTGGATTGAAATTGCTTGATTTGGCTTGATTGTGTTGTGAATGATGTTGGAAATTGTTGAATGTTTATATTTTTGTAGGTGATTGTTTAAAATTACTTATTTAATTGTGATTATTAACATATTGCATATGCATGAGTCTTTTTGGGGGTTTTACAAAGATTCAAGTGATAAATAATTGATGTTGGCTAACCGGGACTGCGGTAGCCATGAAAAGAAAGAAAAGAAAAGAAAAGAAAGAAAAGAAAGATTAAATGTTGACTAACCGAGACTGCGGTAGTCATGAGAAACAAGTTGATATATGAGAAATGATTTAGTTGACTAACCGGGACTGCGGTAGTCATGTGAAATGAAAATGATTGAGAAATGATTTTGTTGACTAACCGGGACTGCGGTAGTCATGTGAAAGGAATATGATTTGAGAATTGAATCTTTGGGGTGAGCAGAATAAGTTAGACAGGGCTGTATAGTCTGTGATTATATAGTCTGTGGGGTGAAGGATATTGGCAATTCCACATGTGGCTGGAAACTGGACTGAGTTGCAGTCGTGGTGGCCTTCCGGGTATCCTGATCTCCTAATTCTGTCTAGTTTATTCGCGTTTAGTAGGGGCTGATAGCTGAATTGCAGTACGTAATGGTAGGCCAGTTTCTTACTAAACACTCAAAGGGGAAGTCTCCATGGAGCAGGGTCAAAATGATTTTGAGTCAAAACTGCATTTGCATAAATCATACTGCAATTGTTTTAATTGTGTGACTTATGATGTTATGACTCATTGTGATTAGTGGTGATGGTGTATGTGGTTGATCTTGTTGATGATTCATGTTATAAATATGTTTATGAACTAAGTTTTGTATAACATTTTCAGTTATTATATATAGTATTTTGAAGTGTACAAAATCTAGTTTTTCGTCCTTTTCCTTAATAATTGGAAATTCACTTATTTTCTTATATGTATAGTTTTGTTTAGTAAGCTTACCCTTGCAATGTTTGCACATGTGGTTCGTGCCTATGATGATCTCGGACATCGTGTTCGGGGGAGCAGATGGTTTTTAGGTGGATCTTTCTCTTGGAGAGTTTGTGGATAGAGCATACGAGGGATTGAAGACATTATCATTTCTTTCCATTTCTTTGTTTGGTCTTATGTATAAAATGAACCAGTTAGGGGTATTATGTATTTATCATGTGAAAAGATGTATGTACACATAGTTTTATTTAGTTAAGTTTTGTATAAGAGATATTTATAAATTAAGCTTTAAATTTTATCTGTCAGTTTTGGGAATCGCGAAAAAAAAAATTATCCAATATTTTATGAATAAACTAATTAGAGAGTTTTTAAAATTTAATGAAATAAAATCTTTAGTATAACAAATCTGTAACGAAGACGGGTCGTTACACCAAACATATCGTGAAAATTTGATATTTCTACGACAATTACCAATCACATTAAAAAGATAACAATAACACTAATAGTTTCCTTTCTTTGTTTTTTTTATCACAACTTTTATAATAATTTCCATTATTAATGAGAGGAGATTTGTATTTTTAATAAAATTAAACGAGATATCCTGAAATTTTTTTAGGTCTTCTCTCATTTTATGTCAATTTGGAAGGGAATGATCTTTTTAGATCTCACAAGACAAATTTATAATCTTTTTATTATTTCACCTCCCAAACATATCGTGAAAATTTGATATTTCTACGACAATTACCAATCACATTAAAAAGATAACAATCACACTAATAGTTTCCATTATTAGTTTTTTTTATCACAACTTTTATAATAATTTCCATTATTAATGAGAGGAGATATGTATTTTTAATAAAATTAAATGAGATATCCTGAAATTTTTTTAGGTCTTCTTTCATTATAAGCCAATTTGGAAGGGAATGATCTTTTTAGATCTCACAAGACAAAATTATAATCTTTTTATTATTTCACCTCCCAAACATATCGTGAAAATTTGATATTTCTACGACAATTACCAATCACATTAAAAAGATAACAATAACACTAATAGTTTCCTATCTTAGGTTTTTTTATCACAACGTTTATAATAATTTCCATTATTAATGAGAGGAGATATGTATTTTTAACAAAATTAAACGAGATATCCTGAAATTTTTTTAGGTCTTCTTTCATTATATGCCAATTTGGAAGGGAACGATCTTTTTAGATCTCACAAGACAAAATTATAATCTTTTTATTATTTCACCTCCCAAACATATCGTGAAAATTTGATATTTCTACGACAATTACCAATCACATTAAAAAGATAACAATCGCATTAATAGTTTCCGTTATTAGTTTTTTATCACTACGTTTATAATAATTTCCATTATTAATGAGACGAGATATGTATTTTTAATAAAATTAAATGAGATATCCTGAAACTTTTTTAGGTCTTCTTTCATTTTATGCCAATTTGGAAGGGAATGATCTTTTTAGATCTCACAAGAAAAAATTATAATCTTTTTATTATTTCACCTCCCAAACATATCGTGAAAATTTGATATTTCTACGACAATTACCAATCACATTAAAAAGATAACAATAACACTAATAGTTTCCTATCTTAGGTTTTTTTATCACAACGTTTATAATAATTTCCATTATTAATGAGAGGAGATATGTATTTTTAATAAAATTAAACGAGATATCCTGAAATTTTTTTAGGTCTTCTTTCATTATAAGCCAATTTGGAAGGGAATGATCTTTTTAGATCTCACAAGACAAAATTATAATCTTTTTATTATTTCTCCTCCCAAACATATCGTGAAAATTTGATATTTCTACGACAATTACCAATCACATTAAAAAGATAACAATCGCATTAATAGTTTCCATTATTAGTTTTTTATCACTACGTTTATAATAATTTCCATTATTAATGAGACGAGATATGTATTTTTAATAAAATTAAATGAGATATCCTGAAATTTTTTAGGTCTTCTTTCATTTTATGCCAATTTGGAAGGGAATGATCTTTTTAGATCTCACAAGACAAAATTATAATCTTTTTATTATTTCACCTCCCAAACATATCGTGAAAATTTGATATTTCTACGACAATTACCAATCACATTAAAAAGATAACAATAACACTAATAGTTTCCTTTCTTAGTTTTTTTTATCACAACGTTTATAATAATTTCCATTATTAATGAGAGGAGATATGTATTTTTAATAAAATTAAACGAGATATCCTGAAATTTTTTTAGGTCTTCTTTCATTATATGCCAATTTGGAAGGGAATGATCTTTTTAGATCTCACAAGACAAAATTATAATCTTTTTATTATTTCACCTCCCAAACATATCGTGAAAATTTGATATTTCTACGACAATTACCAATCACATTAAAAAGATAACAATAACACTAATAGTTTCCTTTCTTAGTTTTTTTTATCACAACTTTTATAATAATTTCCATTATTAATGAGAGGAGATATGTATTTTTAATAAAATTAAACGAGATATCCTGAAATTTTTTTAGGTCTTCTTTCATTATAAGCCAATTTGGAAGGGAATGATCTTTTTAGATCTCACAAGACAAAATTATAATCTTTTTATTATTTCACCTCCCAAACATATCGTGAAAATTTGATATTTCTACGACAATTACCAATCACATTAAAAAGATAACAATAACACTAATAGTTTCCTTTCTTAGTTTTTTTTATCACAACGTTTATAATAATTTCCATTATTAATGAGAGGAGATATGTATTTTTAATAAAATTAAACGAGATATCCTGAAATTTTTTTAGGTCTTCTTTCATTATATGCCAATTTGGAAGGGAATGATCTTTTTAGATCTCACAAGACAAAATTATAATCTTTTTATTATTTCACCTCCCAAACATATCGTGAAAATTTGATATTTCTACGACAATTACCAATCACATTAAAAAGATAACAATCGCATTAATAGTTTCCGTTATTAGTTTTTTATCACTACGTTTATAACAGTTTCTGTAACCCCCTTCTAATTAATTAATTTTACCTCTAATATAAAAAAAATATATATATAGTTTCCAAGGAAAATAAATACAATCCATTAAGTTCAAAGTTTGTCATTATAATTTACATTATTAAAATTTACAGAAAATACTATTACAAAATTATTTCTAATTAATACAAAAGTATCTAAAAACCAAAAACCCATATTCCTATAGCTCTGGAACATGTCTGCATCTGTGACTTCTAATTATTCTTCTTTATACCTGCAATCACACTCCCCTAGTATCTGGGGACAGCATTACCGGATCAGGCATTTAATTTCTCATAGAATAAAACAATTTCAAACAATTACACATCATAACAATTTAATTAATTACACACATAATTAAATGCAATATGATTTATGCAAATGCAATTTTTGACTCAAATTCAGTTTTGACCCTGCTCCATGGAGACTTCCCCTTTGAGTGTTTAGTAAGTAATTGGCCTACCATTACGTACAGCAATTCAGCCATCAGCCCCTACTAAACGCGAATAAACTAAACAGAATTAGGAGATCAGGATACCCAGGAAGGCCACCACGACCGCATCTCTGTCCAGATTACAGCCACATATGGAATTGCCAATATCCTTATCCCCACAGACTATATAATCACAGATTACACGGTCCTGTTTAACAAATTCTACTCACCCCAAAAATCCTTTCTCAATCATTTTCATTTCACATGACTACCGCAGTCCCGGTTAGTCAACAATTCATTTCTCAATCAGTTTCATTTCACATGACTACCGCAGTCCCGGTTAGTCAACAAAAGTCATTTCTCATAGATCAACTCAGTTCTCATGACTACCACAGTCCTGGTTAGTCAACATAATTCTTTCTCATTTGATACTTTTATAAATCCCCCAAAAAGACTCATGCTAATGAATTTTTTTCATGATCACAATCAAATAAATAATTTGTACACATTAACATACAAGGATACAAAGATTTAAGCAATTTACATTATAACATTAGTATTTTTAATAATTTCCGAAAATGCCCTCAATCTTTTTCCAAAATACCCAATGTGTCCCTACATGTAAAATGACCATTTTGCCCTTGGTTTTATAAAAATTTCCACATAATATCCCTTGCATTTAGGGCTGGCCGAATGGTCTACAAGCCATTCTCAACAATTCTTCCAAAGCTACAAACTCCAATTCCAACCAAAATTCAATCAAATCACAATTTCAATCAAAATTCAACAAACCAAATTTCAACCATTACAACACCTTAAAAATTCAATCAAACATCATTCCAATCCATGAATTACAATCACAAGCATCAAAAACACAAAACCCCTAAATCAATTTCAAGTTTTCATGATTCTAGTTCAAATTTTTAATCTAAGCCTACAACATGTTTTCTTCTAATTCCAAGGGTTCTAATTGAAATTAAATGCCTAGATCCTTACCTTAGACTCTTTAATTGAAGAAAAAGCCTTGAATTCCTTTCTCCCTCACTCCTTGGTCTTGTAGGAATTTTTGAGATTTTCTTCAATTCTTTCTCTACTAGCCGAATTAGCTTTGTGTTTTGGAAGTTTGGATGGTTTGGTTTCTTAATTTGGGATTAGATGATGAAGTTAAGATGAAATGAAGTCAAGAGCTGCAGCTGCTGGGTAAGGAAGCTCACGGTTCTGTTTTGGAGAGAAAAATAGCTTTTGTGACTTTTTGCCTTTTTTTCTTAAGTTATTTGCTTCATTAAACCAAGAATTAACCAAATTGGATGTTTCCTTCACATCCAGCAGCTCCTGCACGTCCAGCAGCCCCTATTGGCCAAGGGAGATCAGTTCTCCAAGCTTCCCCATCCACTTGGACAGCCAAAGGAGTGCAGCAAGTGACTTGCCTTCCAAAAGGTCAAAAGTCAACATTTGTAGGTAATTTAATGGAATTTTCTAGAATAATTTAGGGCTGTTAATTATCTTACAAACTAATTAGAATTTGAAGAAAATAACACCACCATTGGATTCCTCACTATCAAAAACCTTGGGGTAGTGTCTTACTTATCTCTTAATCCAAGCCTAATTAGCTTAATTTAGTGATCTTAGAAAAGCCTAAGTTGTCACTTTTTGATTGGTTAAGGTTCTAAATTAAATTTTTCTTGGTTAAACATTTTTAATAATTATTCTAAGTATATTACAATTATTAGATAATTCTATAGATATCCTATGAATTTTCTCTAAATTTTCTGTCTTAAAATTTTACCGTAATAATTTCTCAAAGTTCTAACTTTCAGAAAATCCTAACAATTCTGAATAAGCATTTTAATTCTTTATCTGTATATATTTTTAATCTATATTCTATTACCTTTCTTTTAAGTTATAATTGAGTTCAAAATTCTATACTTGAAAATTTATCCTGGACAGCTGTCTGACATAGCAGTCCAGTCAACAATTAATTTCATCAAAAACGAAGACATTTAGAAATTCAGAAAAATCTTCTGAGTAGAACTATATTAATTTCATTAAGAAAATATGTTCATAGAGTTTTATAAAATACAGTGCATAAGTGTTCATAATGTACATATATAAATGCGTACAAATAGTAAAATGAGGATGTTACAATTTCCATTATTAATGAGAAGAGATATGTATTTTTAATAAAATTAAATGAGATATCCTGAAACTTTTTTAGGTCTTCTTTCATTTTATGCCAATTTGGAAGGGAATGATCTTTTTAGATCTCACAAGACAAAATTATAATCTTTTTATTATTTCACCTCCCAAACATATCGTGAAAATTTGATATTTCTACGACAATTACCAATCACATTAAAAAGATAACAATCACACTAATAGTTTCCATTATTAGTTTTTTTTATCACAACGTTTATAATAATTTCCATTATTAATGAGAGGAGATTTGTATTTTTAATAAAATTGAACGAGATATCCTGAAATTTTTTCAGGTCTTCTCTCATTTTATGCCAATTTGGAAATGAATGATCTTTTTAGATCTGACAAAAAAAAATTATAATCTTTTTATTATTTCACCTCCCAAACATATCGTGAAAATATGATGTTTCTACGACAATTACCAATCACATTAAAAAGATAACAATCGCATTAATAGTTTCCGTTATTAGTTTTTTATCACTACGTTTATAATAATTTCCATTATTAATGAGACAAGATATGTATTTTTAATAAAATTAAATGAGATATCCTGAAACTTTTTTAGGTCTTCTTTCATTTTATGCCAATTTGGAAGGGAATGATCTTTTTAGATCTCACAAGACAAAATTATAATCTTTTTATTATTTCACCTCCCAAACATATCGTGAAAATTTGATATTTCTACGACAATTACCAATCACATTAAAAAGATAACAATAACACTAATAGTTTGCTTTCTTAGTTTTTTTTATCACAACGTTTATAATAATTTCCATTATTAATGAGAGGAGATATGTATTTTTAATAAAATTAAACGAGATATCCTGAAATTTTTTTAGGTCTTCTTTCATTATATGCCAATTTGGAAGGGAATGATCTTTTTAGATCTCACAAGACAAAATTATAATCTTTTTATTATTTCACCTCCCAAACATATCGTGAAAATTTGATATTTCTACGACAATTACCAATCACAATAAAAAGATAACAATCACACTAATAGTTTCCTTTATTAGTTTTTTATATCACAACGTTTATAATAATTTCCGTTATTAATGAGAGGATATTTGTATTTTTAATAAAATTGAACGAGATATCCTGAAATTTTTTTAGGTCTTCTTTCATTTTATGCCAATTTGGAAAGGGAATGATCTTTTTAGATCTCACAAGACAAAATTATAATCTTTTTATTATTTCACCTCCCAAACATATCGTGAAAATTTGATATTTCTACGACAATTACCAATCACGTTAAAAAGATAACAATCACACTAATAGTTTCCTTTATTAGTTTTTTTTTATCACAACGTTTATAATAATTTCCATTATTAATGAGAGGAGATATGTATTTTTAATAAAATTAAACGAGATATCCTGAAATTTTTTTAGGTCTTCTTTCATTTTATGCCAATTTGGAAAGGGAATGATCTTTTAAGATCTCACAAGACAAAATTATAATCTTTTTATTATTTCACCTCCCAAACATATCGTGAAAATTTGCTATTTCTATGACAATTACCAATCACATTAAAGAGATAACAATCGCATTAATAGTTTTCGTTATTAGTTTTTTATCACTACGTTTATAATAATTTCCATTATTAATGAGACGAGATATGTATTTTTAATAAAATTAAATGAGATATCCTGAAACTTTTTTAGGTCTTCTTTCATTTTATGCCAATTTGGAAGGGAATGATCTTTTTAGATCTCACAAGACAAAATTATAATCTTTTTATTATTTCACCTCCCAAACATATCGTGAAAATTTGATATTTCTACGACAATTACCAATCACATTAAAAAGATAACAATAACACTAATAGTTTCCTTTATTAGTTTTTTTTATCACAACGTTTATAATAATTTCCATTATTAATGAGAGGAGATTTGTATTTTTAATAAAATTGAACGAGATATCCTGAAATTTTTTTAGGTCTTCTCTCATTTTGTGCCAATTTAGAAGGGAATGATGTTTTTATATCTGACAAAAAAAAATTATAATCTTTTTATTATTTCACCTCCCAAACATATCGTGAAAATATGATGTTTCTACAATAATTACCAATCACATTAAAAAGATAACAATCGCATTAATAGTTTCCGTTATTAGTTTTTTATCACTACGTTTATAATAATTTCTATTATTAATGAGACGAGATATGTATTTTTAATAAAATTAAATGAGATATCCTAAAACTTTTTTAGGTCTTCTTTCATTTTATGCCAATTTGGAAGGGAATGATCTTTTTAGATCTCACAAGACAAAATTATAATCTTTTTATTATTTCACCTCCCAAACATATCGTGAAAATTTGATATTTCTACGACAATTACCAATCACATTAAAAAGATAACAATAACACTAATAGTTTCTTTTCTTAGTTTTTTTTATCACAACATTTACAATAATTTCCATTATTAATGAGAGGAGATATGTATTTTTAATAAAATTAAACGAGATATCCTGAAATTTTTTTAGGTCTTCTTTCATTATATGCCAATTTGAAGGGAATGATCTTTTTTGATCTCACAAGACAAAATTATAATCTTTTTATTATTTCACCTCCCAAACATATCGTGAAAATTTGATATTTCTACGACAATTACCAATCACATTAAAAAGATAACAATCACACTAATAGTTTCCTTCATTATTTTATTTAATCACAACGTTTATAATAAATTCCATTATTAATGAGACGAGATTTGTATTTTTAATAAAATTAAACGAGATATCCTGAAATTTTTTTAGGTCTTCTCTCATTTTATGTCAATTTGGAAGGGAATGATCTTTTTAGATCTCATAAGACAAAATTATAATCTTTTTATTATTTCACCTCCCAAACATATCGTGAAAATTTGATATTTCTACGACAATTACCAATCACATTAAAAAGATAACAATCACACTAATAGTTTCCATTATTAGTTTTTTTATCACAACGTTTAATTTCCATTATTAATGAGAGGAGATTTGTATTTTTAATAAAATTAAACGAGATATCCTGAAATTTTTTTAGGTCTTCTTTTATTTTAAGCCAATTTGGAAAGGGAATGATCTTTTTATTATTTCACCTCCCAAACATATCGTGAAAATTTGATATTTCTACGACAATTACCAATCACATTAAAAAGATAACAATCACACTAATAGTTTCCTTCATTATTTTATTTAATCACAACGTTTATAATAAATTCCATTATTAATGAGACGAGATTTGTATTTTTAATAAAATTAAACGAGATATCCTGAAATTTTTTTAGGTCTTCTCTCATTTTATGTCAATTTGGAAGGGAATGATCTTTTTAGATCTCACAAGACAAAATTATAATCTTTTTATTATTTCACCTCCCAAACATATCGTGAAAATTTGATATTTCTACGACAATTACCAATCACAATAAAAAGATAACAATCACACTAATAGTTTCCTTTATTAGTTTTTTTTATCACAACGTTTATAATAATTTCCATTATTAATGAGAGGATATTTGTATTTTTAATAAAATTGAACGACATATCCTGAAATTTTTTTAGGTCTTCTTTCATTTTATGCCAATTTGGAAGGGAATGATCTTTTTAGATCTCACAAGACAAAATTATAATCTTTTTATTATTTCACCTCCCAAACATATCGTGAAAATTTGATATTTCTACGACAATTACCAATCACATTAAAAAGATAACAATCACACTAATAGTTTCCTTCATTATTTTATTTAATCACAACGTTTATAATAAATTCCATTATTAATGAGACGAGATTTGTATTTTTAATAGAATTAAACGAGATATCCTGAAATTTTTTTAGGTCTTCTTTTATTTTATGCCAATTTGGAAAGGGAATGATCTTTTTAGATCTCCCAAGACAAAATTATAATCTTTCTATTATTTCACCTCCCAAACATATCGTGAAAATTTGATATTTCTACGACAATTACCAATCACATTAAAAAGATAACAATAACACTAATAGTTTCTTTTCTTAGTTTTTTTTATCACAACATTTACAATAATTTCCATTATTAATGAGAGGAGATATGTATTTTTAATAAAATTAAACGAGATATCCTGAAATTTTTTTAGGTCTTCTTTCATTATATGCCAATTTGAAGGGAATGATCTTTTTTGATCTCACAAGACAAAATTATAATCTTTTTATTATTTCACCTCCCAAACATATCGTGAAAATTTGATATTTCTACGACAATTACCAATCACATTAAAAAGATAACAATCACACTAATAGTTTCCTTCATTATTTTATTTAATCACAACGTTTATAATAAATTCCATTATTAATGAGACGAGATTTGTATTTTTAATAAAATTAAACGAGATATCATGAAATTTTTTTAGGTCTTCTCTCATTTTATGTCAATTTGGAAGGGAATGATCTTTTTAGATCTCACAAGACAAAATTATAATCTTTTTATTATTTCACCTCCCAAACATATCGTGAAAATTTGATATTTCTACGACAATTACCAATCACATTAAAAAGATAACAATCACACTAATAGTTTCCATTATTAGTTTTTTTTATCACAACGTTTAATTTCCATTATTAATGAGAGGAGATTTGTATTTTTAACAAAATTAAACGAGATATCCTGAAATTTTTTTAGGTCTTCTTTTATTTTAAGCCAATTTGGAAAGGGAATGATCTTTTTATTATTTCACCTCCCAAACATATCGTGAAAATTTGATATTTCTACGACAATTACCAATCACATTAAAAAGATAACAATCACACTAATAGTTTCCTTCATTATTTTATTTAATCACAACGTTTATAATAAATTCCATTATTAATGAGACGAGATTTGTATTTTTAATAAAGTTAAACGAGATATCCTGAAATTTTTTTAGGTCTTCTCTCATTTTATGTCAATTTGGAAGGGAATGATCTTTTTAGATCTCACAAGACAAAATTATAATCTTTTTATTATTTCACCTCCCAAACATATCGTGAAAATTTGATATTTCTACGACAATTACCAATCACAATAAAAAGATAACAATCACACTAATAGTTTCCTTTATTAGTTTTTTTTATCACAACGTTTATAATAATTTCCATTATTAATGAGAGGATATTTGTATTTTTAATAAAATTGAACGAGATATCCTGAAATTTTTTTAGGTCTTCTTTCATTTTATGCCAATTTGGAAGGGAATGATCTTTTTAGATCTCACAAGACAAAATTATAATCTTTTTATTATTTCACCTCCCAAACATATCGTGAAAATTTGATATTTCTACGACAATTACCAATCATATTAAAAAGATAACAATCACACTAATAGTTTCCTTCATTATTTTATTTAATCACAACGTTTATAAAAAATTCCATTATTAATGAGAGGAGATTTGTATTTTTAATAAAATTAAACGAGATATCCTGAAATTTTTTTAGGTCTTCTCTCATTTTATGTCAATTTGGAAGGGAATGATCTTTTAGGATCTCACAAGATAAAATTATAATCTTTTTATTATTTCACCTCCCAAACATATCGTGAAAATTTGATATTTCTACGGCAATTACCAATCACAATAAAAAGATAACAATCACACTAATAGTCTCCTTTATTAGTTTTTTTTATCACAACGTTTATAATAATTTCCATTATTAATGAGAGGATATTTGTATTTTTAATAAAATTGAACGACATATCCTGAAATTTTTTTAGGTCTTCTTTCATTTTATGCCAATTTGGAAAGGGAATGATCTTTTTAGATCTCACAAGACAAAATTATAATCTTTTTATTATTTCACCTCCCAAACATATCGTGAAAATATGATGTTTCTACGACAATTACCAATCACATTAAAAAGATAACAATCGCATTAATAGTTTCCGTTATTAGTTTTTTTATCACTACGTTTATAATAATTTCCATTATTAATGAGACGAGATATGTATTTTTAATAAAATTAAATGAGATATCCTGAAACTTTTTTAGGTCTTCTTTCATTTTATGCCAATTTGGAAGGGAATGATCTTTTTAGATCTCACAAGACAAAATTATAATCTTTTTGTTATTTCACCTCCCAAACATATAGTGAAAATTTGATATTTCTACGACAATTACCAATCACATTAAAAAGATAACAATAACACTAATAGTTTCCTTTATTAGTTTTTTTTATCACAACATTTATAATAATTTCCATCATTAATGAGAGGAGATATGTATTTTTAATAAAATTAAACGAGATATCCTGAAATTTTTTTAGGTCTTCTTTCATTTTATGCCAATTTGGAAGGGAATGATCTTTTTAGATCTCACAAGACAAAATTATAATCTTTGTATTATTTCACCTCCCAAACATATCGTGAAAATTTGATATTTCTACGACAATTACCAATCACATTAAAAAGATAACAATCACACTAATAGTTTCCTTTATTAGTTTTTTTTATCACAACGTTTATAATAACTTCCATTATTAATGAGATGAGATATGTATTTTTAATAAAATTAAATGAGATATCCTGAAACTTTTTTAGGTTTTCTTTCATTTTATGCCAATTTGGAAGCGAATGATCTTTTTATATCTGACAAAAAAAAATTATAATCTTTTTATTATTTCACCTCCCAAACATATCGTGGAAATATGATGTTTCTACGACAATTACCAATCACATTAAAAAGATAACAATCGCATTAATAGTTTCTGTTTTTAGTTTTTCACCACTACGTTTATAATAATTTCCATTATTAATGAGACAAGATATGTATTTTTAATAAAATTAAATGAGATATCCTAAAACTTTTTTAGGTCTTCTTTCATTTTATGCCAATTTGGAAGGGAATGATCTTTTTAGATCTCACAAGACAAAATTATAATCTTTTTATTATTTCACCTCCCAAACATATCGTGAAAATTTGATATTTCTACGACAATTACCAATCACATTAAAAAGATAACAATCACACTAATAGTTTCCTTTATTAGTTTTTTTTATCACAACGTTTATAATAATTTCCATTATTAACGAGACGAGATATGTATTTTTAATAAAATTAAATGAGATATCCTGAAACTTTTTTAGGTTTTCTTTCATTTTATGCCAATTTGGAAGCGAATGATCTTTTTAGATCTCACAAGACAAAATTATAATCTTTTTATTATTTCAACTCCCAAACATATCGTGAAAATTTGATATTTCTACGACAATTACCAATCACATTAAAAAGATAACAATCACACTAATAGTTTCCTTTATTAGGTTTTTTTATCACAACGTTTATAATAATTTCCATTGTTAATGAGAGGAGATTTGTATTTTTAATAAAATTGAACGAGATATCCTGAAATTTTTTCAGGTCTTCTCTCATTTTATGCCAATTTGGAAGGGAATCATCTTTTTAGATCTGACAAAAAAAAATTATAATCTTTTTATTATTTCACCTCCCAAACATATCGTGAAAATTTGATATTTCTACGACAATTACCAATCACATTAAAAAGATAACAATCACACTAATAGTTTCCTTCATTATTTTATTTAATCACAACGTTTATAATAAATTCCATTATTAATGAGAAGAGATTTGTATTTTTAATAAAATTAAACGAGATATCCTGAAATTTTTTTAGGTCTTCTCTCATTTTATGTCAATTTGGAAGGGAATGATCTTTTTAGATCTCACAAGACAAAATTATAATCTTTTTATTATTTCACCTCCCAAACATATCGTGAAAATTTGATATTTCTACGACAATTACCAATCACATTAAAAAGATAACAATCACACTAATAGTTTCCTTTATTAGTTTTTTTTAACACAACGTTTATAATAATTTCCATTATTAATGAGAGGATATTTGTATTTTTAATAAAATTGAACGAGATATCCTGAAATTTTTTTAGGTCTTCTTTCATTTTATGCCAATTTGGAAAGGGAATGATCTTTTTAGATCTCACAAGACAAAATTATAATCTTTTTATTATTTCACCTCCCAAACATATCGTGAAAATATGATGTTTCTACGACAATTACCAATCACATTAAAAAGATAACAATAACACTAATAGTTTCCTTTATTAGTTTTTTTTATCACAACGTTTATAATAATTTCCATCATTAATGAGAGGAGATATGTATTTTTAATAAAATTAAACGAGATATCCTGAAATTTTTTTAGGTCTTCTTTCATTTTATGCCAATTTCGAAGGGAATGATCTTTTTAGATCTCACAAGACAAAATTATAATCTTTGTATTATTTCACCTCCCAAACATATCGTGAAAATATGATATTTCTACGACAATTACCAATCACATTAAAAAGATAACAATCGCATTAATAGTTTCCGTTATTAGTTTTTTTATCACTACGTGTATAATAATTTCCGTTATTAATGAGACGAGATATGTATTTTTAATAAAATTAAATGAGATATCCTGAATTTTTTAGGTCTTCTTTCATTTTATGCCAATTTGGAAGGGAATGATCTTTTTAGATCTCACAAGACAAAATTATAATCTTTTTGTTATTTCACCTCCCAAACATATCGTGAAAATTTGATATTTCTACGACAATTACCAATCACATTAAAAAGATAACAATAACACTAATAGTTTCCTTTATTAGTTTTTTTTATCACAACGTTTATAATAATTTCCATCATTAATGAGAGGAGATATGTATTTTTAATAAAATTAAACGAGATATCCTGAAATTTTTTTAGGTCTTCTTTCATTTTATGCCAATTTCGAAGGGAATGATCTTTTTAGATCTCACAAGACAAAATTATAATCTTTGTATTATTTCACCTCCCAAACATATCGTGAAAATTTGATATTTCTACGACAATTACCAATCACATTAAAAAGATAACAATCACACTAATAGTTTCCTTTATTAGTTTTTTATCACAACATTTATAATAATTTCCCTTATAAATGAGAGGAGATATGAATTTTTTTAATAAAATTAAATGAGATATCCTGAAATTTTTTTAGGTCTTCTCTCATTTTATGCCAATTTGGAAGGGAATGATCTTTTTAGATCTCACAAAATAAAATTATAATCTTTTTATTATTATACCTCGCAAACATATCGTGAAATTTTGATATTTCTACGACAATTACCAATCACATTAAAAAGATAATAATCACATTCATAGTTTCCTTTATTAGTTTTTTATCACAACGTTTATAACAATTTGCATTATTAATGAGAGGAAATATGTATTTTTTTAATAAAATTAAACGAGATATCCTGAAATTTTTTTAGGTCTTCTTTCATTTTATGCAAATTTGGAAGGGAATGATCTTTTTAGATCTCACAAAAAAATTTGTAATCTTTTTATTATTTCACCTCCCAAGCATATTGTTAAATTTTGATATTTCTACGACAATTACCAATCACATTAAAAAGTTAACAATCACATTTATAGTTTCCTTTATTAGTTTTTTTATCACAACGTTTATAATAATTTCCATTATTAATGAGATGAGATATGTATTTTTTAATAAATTTAGACGAGATATCCTGAAATTTTTTTATGTCTTCTATCATTTTATGCCAATTTGGAAGGGAATGATCTTTTTAGATCTCGCAAAAAAAATTATAATCTTTTCATTATTTCACCTCCCAAACATATCGTGAAATTTTGATATTTCTACGACAATTACCAATCACATTAAAAAGATAACAATCACACTAATAGTTTCCTTTGTTAGTTTTTTTTATCACAACGTTTATAATAATTTCCATTATTAATGAGAGGAGATTTGTATTTTTAATAAAATTAAACAAGATATCCTGAATTTTTTTTAGGTCTTCTCTCATTTTATGTCAATTTGGAAGGGAATGATCTTTTTAGATCTCACAAGACAAAATTATAATCTTTTTATTATTTCACCTCCCAAATATATTGTGAAAATTTGATATTTCTACGACAATTACCAATCACACTAATAGTTTCCTTTATTAGTTTTTTTTATCACAACGTTTATAATAATTTCTATTATAGATGAGAGGAGATTTGTATTTTTAATAAAATTGAACGAGATATCCTGAAATTTTTTTAGGTCTTCTTTCATTTTATGCCAATTTGGAAAGGGAATGATCTTTTTAGATCTCACAAGACAAAATTATAATCTTTTTATTATTTCACCTCCCAAACATATCGTGAAATTTTGATATTTCTACGACAATTACCAATCACATTAAAAAGATAAAAATCACACTAATAGTTTTCTTTATTAGTTTTTTTATCACAAAATTTATAATAATTTCCATTATTAATTATAGGAGATATGTATTTTTAATAAAATTAAATGAGATATCCTGAAACTTTTTTAGGTCTTTCTCATTTTATGCCAATTTGGAAGGGAATGATCTTTTTAGATCTGACAAAAAAAAATTATAGTCTTTTTATTATTTCACCTCCCAAACATATCGTGAAAATGTGATGTTTTTGCGACAATTACCAATCACATTAAAAAGATAACAATTGCATTCATAGTTTCCGTTACTAGTTTTTTATCACTACGTTTATAATAATTTCCATTATTAATGAGAGGAGATATGTATTTTTTAATAAAATTAAACGAGATATCCTGAAATTTTTTTAGGTCTTCTCAAATTTTATGCCAATTTGGAAGGGAATGATCTTTTTAGATCTGACAAAAAAAAATTATAATCTTTTTATTATTTCACCTCCCAAACATATCATGAAAATTTGATATTTCTACGACAATTACCAATCACATTAAAAAGATAACAATCACACTAATAGTTTCCTTTATTATTTTTTTAATCACAACGTTTATAATAATTTCCATTTTTAATGAGTGGAGATTTGTATTTTTAATAACATTGAACGAGATATCCTGAAATTTTTTTAGGTCTTCTCTCATTTTATGCCAATTTGGAAGGGAATGATCTTTTTAGATCTCACAAGACAAAATTATAATCTTTTTATTATTTCAACTCCCAAACATATCGTGAAAATTTGATATTTCTACGACAATTACCAATCACATTAAAAAGATAACAATCACACTAATAGTTTCCTTTATTAGTTTTTTTTTATCACAACGTTTATAATAATTTCCATTATTAATGAGAGGAGATTTGTATTTTTAATAAAATTAAACGAGATATCCTGAAATTTTTTTAGGTCTTCTCTCATTTTATGCCAATTTGAAAGGGAATGATCTTTTTAGATCTCACAAGACAAAATTATAATCTTTTTATTATTTCACCTGCCAAACATATCGTGAAAAATTGATATTTCTACGACAATTACCAATCACATTAAAAAGATAACAATCACACTAATAGTTTCCTTTATTATTTTTTTTAAACACAACGTTTATAATAATTTCCATTATTAATGAGAGGAGATATGTATTTTTAAAAAAATTAAACGAGATATCCTGAAATTTTTTTAGGTCTTCTCTCATTTTATGCCAATTTGGAAGGGAATGATATTTTTAGATCTCACAAAAAAAAATTATAAACTTTTTATTATTTTACCTCCCAAACATATCGTGAAATTTTCATATTTCTACGACAATTACCAATCACATTAAAAAGATTACAATCACACTAATAGTTTCCTTTATTAGTTTCTTTTATCACAAAATTTAGAATAATTTCGACTATTAATGAGAGGAGATATGTATTTTTAATAAAATTAAACGAGATATCCTGAAACTTTTTTAGGTCTTCTCTCATTTTATGCCAATTTGGAAGGGAATGATCTTTTTTTATCTCACAAAAAAAAATTATAATCTTTTTATTATTTCACCTCCCAAACATATCGTGAAAATTTGATATTTCTACGACAATTACCAATCACATTAAAAAGATAACAATCACATTAATAGTTTCCTTTATTAGTTTTTTATTACTACGTTTATAATAATTTCCATTATTAATGAGACTAGATATGTAGTTTTTAAAAAAGTTAAACGAGATATCCTGAAATTTTTTTAGGTCTTCTCTCATTTTATGGCAATTTGGAAGGGAATGATATTTTTAGATGTCACAAAAAAAATTATAAACTTTTTATTATTTTACCTCCCAAACTTATCGTGAAATTTTGATATTTCTACGACAATTACCAATCACATTAAAAAGATAAATATCACACTAATAGTTTTCTTTATCAGTTTTTTATCACAAAATTTATAATAATTTCCATTATTAATGATAGGAGATATGTATTTTTAATAAAATTAAACGAGATATCCTGAAACTTTTTTAGGTCTTCTCTCATTTTATGCCAATTTGGAAGGGAATGATCTTTTTAGATCTGACAAAAAAAAATTATAATCTTTTTATTATTTCACCTCCCAAACATATCGGGAAAATGTGATGTTTTTGCGACAATTACAAATCACATTAAAAAGATAACAATTGCATTAATAGTTTCCGTTATTAGTTTTTTATCACTACGTTTATAATAATTTCCACTATTAATGAGAGGAGATATGTATTTTTAATAAAATTAAACGAGATATCCTGAAATTTTTTTAGGTCTTCTCTAATTTTATGCCAATTTGGAAGGGAATGATCTTTTTAGATCTCACAAAAAAAATTATAATCTTTTTATTATTTCACCTCCCAAACATATCATGAAATTTTGATATTTCTACGACAATTACCAACCACATTAAAAAGATAACAATCACACTAATAGTTTCCTTTATTAGTCTTTTTTATCACAACGTTTATAATAATTTCCATTATTAATGAGAGGAGATTTGTATTTTTAATAAAATTGAACGAGATATCCTGAAATTTTTTTAGGTCTTCTCTCATTTTATGCCAATTTGGAAGGGAATGACCTTTTTAGATCTCACAAGACAAAATTATAATCTTTTTATTATTTCACTTGCCTAACATATCGTGAAAATTTGATATTTCTACGACAATTACCAATCACATTAACAAGATAACAATCAAACTAATAGTTTCCTTTATTATTTTTTTTAATCAAAACGTTTATAATAATTTCCATTATTAATGAGAGGAGATATGTATTTTTAATAAAATTAAACGAGATATCCTGAAATTATTTTAGGGCTTCTCTCATTTTATGCCAATTTGGAAGGGAATGATCTTTTTAGATCTCGAAAAAAAATTTGTAATCTTTTTATTATTTCACCTCCCAAACATATCGTGAAATTTTGATATTTCTACGATCATTACCAACCACATTAAAAAGATAACAATCACATTAACAGTTTCCTTTATTAGTTTTTTTATCACAACGGTTATAATAATTTCCATTATTAATGATAGGGGATATGTATTTTTAATAAAATTAAACGAGATATCCTGAAATTTTTTTAGGTCTTATCTTATTTTATGCCAATTTGGGAGGGAGTGATCTTTTCAGATCTCACAAAAAAAAATTATAATCTTTTTATTATTTCACCTCCCAAACATATCGTGAAATTTTCATATTTCTACGACATTTACCAATCACATTAAAAAGATAACAATCACACTAATAGTTTCCTTTATTAGGTTTTTTTATCACAACTTTTATAATAATTTCCATTATTAATGAGAGGAGATATGTATTTTTAATAAAATTAGAAGAGATATCCTGAAATTTTTTTAGGTCTTCTGTCATTTTATGCCAATTTGGAAGGGAATGATCTTTTTAGATATCACAAAGAAAAAATTATAATCTTTTTATTATTTCACCTCCCAAACGTATCATGAAATGTTGATATTTCTACGACAATTATTTATCACATTAAAAAGATAACAATCTCATTAATAGTTTCCTTTATTAGTCTTTTTTTCACAACATTTATAATAATTTGCATTGTTAATGAAAGGAGATATGTATTTTTACTTAAATTAAACGAGATATCCTGAAATTTTTTTTATGTCTTCTCTCATTTTATGGCATGTTGGAAGGGAATGATCTTTTTAGATCTCACAATAAAAAATTATAATCTTTTTATTAATTCAACTCCCAAACATATCATGAAAATTTGATATTTCTACGACAATTACCAATCACATTAAAAAGATAACAATCACATTAACCGTTTCCTTTATTAGTTTTTTTTTATCAAAACGTTTATAATAATTTCCATTATTAATGAGAGGAGATTTGTATTTTTAATAAAATTGAACGAGATATCCTGAAATTTTTTTAGGTCTTCTCTCATTTTATGCCAATTTGGAAGGGAATGATCTTTTTAGATCTGAGAAAAAAAAATTATAATCTTTTTATTATTTCACCTTCCAAACATATCGTGAAATTTTGATATTTCTACGACAATTACCGATCACATTAAAAAGATAACAATCACACTAATAGTTTCCTTTATTAGGTTTTTTTATCACAACTTTTATAATAATTTCCATTATTAATGAGAGGAGATATGTATTTTTAATAAAATTAGACGAGATATCCTGAAATTTTTTTAGGTCTTCTGTCATTTTATGCCAATTGGGAAGGGAATGATCTTTTTAGATATCACAAAGAAAAAATTATAATCTTTTTATTATTTCACCTCCCAAACGTATCATGAAATTTTGATATTTCTACGACAATTATTTATCACATTAAAAAGATAACAATCTCATTAATAGTTTCCTTTATTAGTCTTTTTTTCACAACATTTATAATAATTTGCATTGTTAATGAAAGGAGATATGTATTTTTACTTAAATTAAACGAGATATCCTGAAATTTTTTTATGTCTTCTCTCATTTTATGGCATGTTGGAAGGGAATGATCTTTTTAGATCTCACAATAAAAAATTATAATCTTTTTATTAATTCAACTCCCAAACATATCATGAAAATTTGATATTTCTACGACAATTACCAATCACATTAAAAAGATAACAATCACATTAACCGTTTCCTTTATTAGTTTTTTTTTATCAAAACGTTTATAATAATTTCCATTATTAATGAGAGGAGATTTGTATTTTTAATAAAATTGAACGAGATATCCTGAAATTTTTTTAGGTCTTCTCTCATTTTATGCCAATTTGGAAGGGAATGATCTTTTTAGATCTGAGAAAAAAAAATTATAATCTTTTTATTATTTCACCTCCCAAACATATCGTGAAATTTTGATATTTCTACGACAATTACCGATCACATTAAAAAGATAACAATCACACTAATAGTTTCCTTTATTAGTTTTTTTTTATCACAACGTTTATAATAATTTCCATTATTAATGAGAGGAGATATGTTTTTTTAATAAAATTAGACAAGATATCCTGAAAATTTTTTAGGTCTTCTCTCATTTTATGCCAATTGGGAAGGGAATGATCTTTTTAGATCTCACAAAAAAAATTATAATCTTTTTATTATTTCACCTCCCAAACATATCTTGAAATTTTGATATTTCTAGGACAATTATTTATCACATTAAAAAGATAACAATCACATTAATAGTTTCCTTTATTAGTTCTTTTTATCACAACGTTTATAATAATTTCCATTATTAATGAGAGGAGATATGTATTTTTAATAAAATTAAACAAGATATCCTGAAATTATTTTAGGTCTTCTCTCATTTTATGCCAATTTGGAAGGGAATGATCTTTTTAGATGTCACAAAAAAAAATTATAATCTTTTTATTATTTAACCTCTCAAACATATCGTGAAATTTTGATATTTCTACGATGATTACCAACCACATTAAAAAGATAACAATCACATTAACAGTTTCCTTTATTAGTTTTTTTATCACAACATTTATAATAATTTCCATTATTAATGATAGGGGATATGTATTTTTAATAAAATTAAACGAGATATCCTGGAGTTTTTTTAGGTCTTCTCTCATTTTATCCCAATTTGGAAGGGAATGATCTTTTTAGATCTCACAAAAAAAATTATAATCTTTTTATTATTTCACCTCCCAAACATATCGTGAAATTTTAATATTTCTACGACAATTACCAATCACAATAAAAAGATAACAATCACATTAATAGTTTCCTTTATTAGTTTTCTATCACAACATTTATAATAATTTCTGTTATTAATGAGAGGAGATATGTATGTTTTTATAAAATTAAACGAGATATCCTGAAATTTTTTTAGGTCTTCTCTCATTTTATGCCAATTTGGAAGGGAATGATATTCTTAGATCTCACAAAAAAGTTATAATCTTTTTATTATTTCACCTCCCAAACATATCGTAAATTTTTGATATTTCTACGACAATTACCATTCACATTAAAAAGATAACAATCACACTAATAGTTTCCTTTATTAGTTTTTTTATCACAGCGTTTATAATAATTTCCATTATTAATAAGAGGAGATATGTATTTTTAATAAAATTAAATGAGATATCCTGAAATTTTTTTAGGTCTTATCTCATTTTATGCCAATATGGGAGGGAATGACCTTTTCAAATCTCACAAAAAAAATTATAATCTTTTTATTATTTCACCTCCCAAACATATCGTGAAATTTTGATATTTCTATGACAATTACCAATCACATTAAAAAGATAACAATCACATTAATAGTTTCCTTTATTAGTTTTTTTTTTGTCACAACGTTTATAATAATTTCCATTATTAATGAGAGGAGATATGTATTTCTAATAAAATTAAACGAGATATCCTGAACTTTTTTTATGTCTTCTCTCATTTTATACCAAGTTGGAAGGGAATGATCTTTTAGATCTCACAAAAAAAAAATTATAATCTTTTTATTATTTCACCTCCCTACCATATTGGGAAATTTTGATATTTCTACGACAATTACCAATCACATTAAAAAAGATAACAATCACATTAACAGTTTCCTTTATTAGTTTTTTTTATCCTAACATTTATAATAATTTCCATCATTAATGAGAGGAGTATTTTTAATAAAATTAAACAAGATATCCTAAAATTTTTTTATGTCTTCTCTCATTTTATGGCAAGTTGGAAGGGAATGATCTTTTTAGGTCTCACAAAAAAAAATTATAATCTTTTTATTATTTCACCTCCCAAACATATCGTGAAATTTCTGATATTTCTATCACAATTACCATTCACATTAAAAAGATAACAATCACATTAATTGTTTCCTTTATTAGTTTTTTATCACCCCGTTTATAATAATTTCCATTATTAATGAGAGGAGATATGTATTTTATAATAAAATTAAACAAGATATCCTGAAATTTTTTTAGGTCATCTCTAATTTTATGCCAATTTGGAAGGGAATGATATTTTTAGATCTCACAAAAAAATTATAATCTTTTTATTATTTCACCTCCCAAACATATCGTGAATTTTTGATATTTCTACGACAATTACCATTCACATTAAAAAGATAACAATCACACTAATAGTTTCCTTTATTAGTTTTTTTATCACAGCGTTTATAATAATTTTCATTATTAATAAGAGGAGATATGTATTTTTAATAAAATTAAATGAGATATCCTGAAATTTTTTTAGGTCTTATCTCATTTTATGCCAATATGGGAGGGAATGACCTTTTCAGATCTCACAAAAAAAAATTATAATCTTTTTATTATTTCACCTCCCAAACATATCGTGAAATTTTGATATTTCTACGACAATTACCAATCACATTAAAAAGATAACAATCACATTAATAGTTTCCTTTAATAGTTTTTTATCACAGCGTTTATAATAATTTCCATTATTAATGAGAGGAGATATGTATTTTTAATAAAATTAAACGAGATATCCTGAAATTTTTTTAGGTCTTCTGTCATTTTATGCCAATTTGGAAGGGAATTATCTTTTTAGATCTCACAAAAAAAAATATAATCTTTTTATTATTTCACCTCCCAAACATATCCTGAAATTTTGATATTTCGACGACAATTATTTATCACATTAAAAAGATAACAATCACATTAATAGTTTCCTTTATTAGTTTTTTTTATCACAACATTTATAATAATTTGCATTGTTAATGAAAGGAGATATGTATTTTTACTTAAATTAAACGAGATATCCTGAAATTTTTTTACGTCTTCTCTCATTTTATGGCATGTTGGAAGGGAATGATCTTTTTAGATCTCACAATAAAAAATTATAATCTTTTTATTAATTCAACTCCCAAACATATCATGAAAATTTGATTTTTCTATGACAATTACCAATCACATTAAAAAGATAACAATCACATTAACCGTTTCCTTTATTAGTTTTTTTTTATCATATCGTTTATAATAATTTCCATCATTAATGAGAGGAGATATGTATTTTTAATAAAATTAAACGCGATATCCTGAAATTTTTTTATGTCTTCTCTCATTTTATGGCAAGTTGGAAGGGAATGATCTTCTTAGATCTCACAAAAAAAAATTATATTCTTTTTATTATTTCACCTCCCAAACATATCGTGAAATTTTGATATTTCTAAGACAATTACCATTCACATTAAAAAAATAACAATCACATTAACAGTTTCCTTTATTAGTTTTTTATCACTCCGTTTATAATAATTTCCATTATTAATGAGAGGAGATATGTATTTTTTAATAAAATTAAACGAGATATCCTGAAATTTTTTTAGGTCTTCACTCATTTTATGTCAATTTCGAAGGGAATGATATTCTTAGATCTCACAAAAAAAAATTATAATCTTTTTATTATTTCACCTCCCAAACATATCGTGAAATTTTGATATTTCTACGACAATTACCGATCACATTAAAAAGATAACAATCACACTAATAGTTTCCTTTATTAATTTTTTTATCACAACGTTTATAATAATTTCCATTATTGATGAGAGGAGATATGTATTTTTAATAAAATTAGACAAGATATCCTGAAATTTTTTAGGTCTTCTCTCATTTTATGCCAATTGGGAAGGGAATGATCTTTTTAGATCTCACAAAAAAAAAATTATAATCTTTTTATTATTTCACCTCCCAAACATATCTTGAAATTTTGATATTTCTACGACAATTATTTATCACATTAAAAACATAACAATCACATTAATAGTTTCCTTTATTAGTTCTTTTTATCACAACGTTTATAATAATTTCCATTATTAATGAGAGGAGATATGTATTTTTAATAAAATTAAACGAGATATGCTGAAATTATTTTAGGTCTTCTCTCAATTTATGCCAATTTGGAAGGGAATGATCTTTTTAGATCTCACAAAAAAAATTATAATGTTTTTATTATTTAACCTCTCAAACATATCGTGAAATTTTGATATTTCTACGATGATTACTGTAACGACCCATCTTCGTTACAGATTTGTTATACTAAAGATTTTATTTCATTAAATTTTAAGAACTCTCTAATTAGTTTATTGATAAAATATTGGATAATTTTTTTTTTCCGCGATTCCCAAAACTGACAGATAAAATTTAAAGCTTAATTTATAAATATCTCTTATACAAAACTTAACTAAATAAAACTATGTGTACATACATCTTTTCACATGATAAATACATAATACCCCTAACTGGTTCATTTTATACATAAGACCAAACAAAGAAATGGAAAGAAATGATAATGTCTTCAATCCCTCGTATGCTCTATCCACAAACTCTCCAAGAGAAAGATCCACCTAAAAACCATCTGCTCCCCCGAACACGATGTCCGAGATCATCACAGGCACGAACCACATGTGCAAACATTGCAAGGGTAAGCTTACCAAACAAAACTATACATATAAGAAAATAAGTGAATTTCCAATTATTAAGGAAAAGGACGAAAAACTAGATTTTGTATACTTCAAAATACTATATATAATAACTGAAAATGTTATACAAAACTTAGTTCATAAACATATTTATAACATGAATCATCAACAAGATCAACCACATACACCATCACCACTAATCACAATGAGTCATAACATCATAAGTCACACAATTAAAACAATTGCAGTATGATTTATGCAAATGCAGTTTTGACTCAAAATCATTTTGACCCTGCTCCATGGAGACTTCCCCTTTGAGTGTTTAGTAAGTAACTGGCCTACCATTACCTCATGTAATTCAGCTATCAGCCCCTACTAAACGCGAATAAACTAAACAGAATTAGGAGGTCAGGATACCCGGAAGGCCACCACGACAGTATCTGCACTCCAGATTACGGTCCTCTGTGGAATTGCCAATATCCTTCACCCCACAGACTATATAATCACAGACTATACAGCCCTGTCTAACTTATTCTGCTCACCCCAAAGATTCAATTCTCAAATCATATTCCTTTCACATGACTACAGCAGTCCCGGTTAGTCAACAAAATCATTTCTCAATCATTTTCATTTCACATGACTACCGCAGTCCCGGTTAGTCAACTAAATCATTTCTCATATATCAACTTGTTTCTCATGACTACCGCAGTCTCGGTTAGTCAACATTTAATCTTTCTTTTCTTTCTTTTCTTTTCTTTTCTTTCTTTTCATGGCTACCGCAGTCCCGGTTAGCCAACATCAATTATTTTTCACTTGAATCTTTGTAAAACCCCCAAAAAGACTCATGCATATGCAATATGTTAATAATCACAATTAAATAAGTAATTTTAAACAATCACCTACAAAAATATAAACATTCAACAATTTCCAACATCATTCACAACACAATCAAGCCAAATCAAGTAATTTCAATCCAACAATAAACCAACCAATCAATTTCAATCCATCAAAACACATCATCCAATCAATCAAACATGATTCCAAACAATTATTTCAAGCTTCTAATATCAATTATATAAATCAATTTAATCTTTTTATGGCTCTTGATCAAATCTTGAATCTAAACCTAACAACATGTTTTTCTACATTCCAAATGGTCTAAAATGAAATTAAATGCCATGATCCTTACATTCTTAGATACGGCATCTCAGTACCCGCCATCTCCAATGGCCAGACGAACCTAACAGCCACTACCACTTTGTTTTGTGGTTTGATTTTCACATGCAAAGCTTATCAAATAATTTCAAGAAAATTTGGGCATGGTCTCCTTTGTTTTAGGAGCCTTTCCAAGTAATTTAGAGAATAAAAAACAAAAACAATCAGTCCATACACACTCACACAGCCACTGCCAGGAGAATCAAATACCCATTTTTCATCAATTTTAAATTCAACCACCAATCAACTCAACATAAACAGAAAAAGGGGCAGGCATGCTATATGTGATTGAGCCCCCTAACTCTCAACCACACTTAAACTGAAAATATAAATCACAATGAAGCTTCCCTTACCTTGAATCCTTTTTCTCCTTTTTCTCCTTTTCTCCTTTGTCTTCTTTAAATTTTTGGATTTTTCTCCCAAATATTTCTCTCTGAATATAAGATCTCACTGATACAAGCAATTCACATGCACAACAATTTTCAGCACTTTTTGCCCGAGGATCACATTCCTCCCGGTCTCCAATTCACAGTTAATAACAGAACAATTATTAATAACCAATAATCCAATAACTCAAACTCAATCCATCACAAATCATTGCATTCATATTTCTATGGAAACTTCCCTTTTTAGGTGAAATTATTCCTTAACAAGTACAATTAAAGGCATTAAAACCAAATACACAATTAATATAATTAAATTTCATGTGGACACATAGAGCTGTACACACACACCAAAAATTATTTGATGCATCATATCAATTTGAAATTTCATGAGATTTTACAGAGAAACTATACATCATTCATATTTCATCATATAAATTTATCTCACGAAAATTCAACCCACAAATATTATTTTTGAATTAAAAACAGTGGCTGGACATACTCTGTCAAACACAATTCCATATTTTTAGAAAATAGCATATCAAATTCGTTTTATGTGAAATTTTACAGAGAATATCTCCAACATGTGGACCATCACATATAATTTCCTCAGTACCAAAAATCCACCAAAAATACCTTTTTTGAATTTCCAAATCATTATTTCTCTAGAACACAGTTTTCAATAAGAAAATGTAATTAATTACAAAAGGTACTTACAAAATTCTGAGAAAATCCATGGATATTCCACATGGTAAAAACAGTATTACTAAATTTTATCAAGACCAAATTCTCACAAAAAGTAATTTTCTACATTTAATTTCTCTACTGTCCAGCTTTTCGGTTTTTCCAACATTAAATCACTAAAAATACTTCCCAGGCTTTTCTGACCTTACAAAAATTCAGAGATGACCCTCATGATGCATAAAATGAACTCATGGTTCCAGTTTTCCAAAATCATGTCCCAAAATTCTTGTAAAAATCAAAACAGTCCCATTCTCAGAATCAACAGTTTTTAAAAATAATTCCGGTAAAAATAGTTACATTGCTCAAAAAAATCTGAAAAAAATACCATGATATCCAGAGGCATCAAAACATAAGAAAATGTATTTACATCCTCAAAAACCTGCACGAAAACCGAGACGAAAAATCCACACAGTCACAGGACTCAAATCTCAAGTAGCTTATTTCGGGTTTTCAAAATTATTTACAGACCATCAACAACAGCCACAATCCATATTTAACAAGAAAACAAGGAAATAGCTTAGGAAAAAAAAAGAAACCCCTACATACCTCGATGAAATCGAAATCCAATTGGTTGGTTTTGAAGCTCTAGTCTCCCTCGATGATATATCCAAGATTAATCGGTAGAAACTTTGATTTGGAAGCTCAAATATTAGAGAGAAGATAATATTTAGAGAGAAGGAGAGAGCGCAGCTGGTTTCTCGCGAGGAAGAATGAAGAATGCGGGGAAAAGAAGCAGTTCATGTCTCTTATTTGGGAAAGTTTTACAATTTTGCTATTTGCAGCCACCCTTCCTCTAAGGACACCCCCTCTTCTCTTATTTTTTTTTTTCTACAACTTACGGAACTTACGTAAATGTTCCAAAAATCTCACAATAACACTATAAATTTAAATTTAATTTCCTTTTATGGTATTTATCAAACACTTAATATATGTTACGAAAAATCACAGTGTTACAATTCTCTCCAACAAGAAAATTTCTAATTAAATCTCTCACTTTCATACTTATTGGGTTTTAATTTTCGGGGTGTTACAATACTCCCCTCCTTTTAGGAATTTCGTCCCTGAAATTCACAAAACATAAGGTTAAATTAAACTAGGGCCATAATCCTCTTTGTCTACTCAACATTGAAGATTTAAAGTTAATGTATCCTATACAAGTTGTAGGCAAACTACTAGGTAGGCCTCTAGGACAAGAACAAGTCTTTCACCTAAGGATTTCCTTTGAATTTAACTTTCTAAGAGGTGATTTTGGGAAGCAACCCTATGATACAGTCATATTTTCTTATTCAAACCCAAAAACAGATTTATTTCACTTAAAAACAAGATCGTGAGTTTTAGTTTCATCCAAATCGGAATTACGGTTTGAAAACTACACACGTTTTAAGTTTGCAGTTTTAAGGAATTCTAGAAAACAGTTTTCTACGCCAATTGAGCTACAAAGCTCAAAATCCTTTGGAACTTGAAAACAGATTTAATATGCATTAAATTTGACCTAATGGCTTTGGTTTGACTCAAAAACTCCAAGCGGTTTGGAAATGGCGCATATTATAAGTTTGCAAAATGCACGTTTCTAGAAAATGGGTTTTTCTACCAAATTCATTGTATAATGCTTAAACTTATGTGGGACCTCAAAACAGATTTAGAGGGTACTAAAACAAAGTTGTGGGCTTTGGTTTCACTTGAAAAACTAGAACAGTTTGAAAATGGCGTACGTTTCAAGTTTCGGGTCAAAAACGGCTTAGAAAATACATGGTTTTCAAAGGTGAATCTAAAATTCAGAGGGAGAAACTTTGTAAATCCTCAAAACAGATTTTATAAACCTAAAAATAGGATTGTAGGAATTGGTCTCACCCCAAAATTCATCTCGGATCAAAATCTAGGCTTTTTGGATCATTTAAGAAACTAGTTTTGGGTCAAAATGAACCTAGGGGTCCAAAATGATCTAGGTAAGTCCAATGGCTATGAAATTTTGTGGAGAACTAGACTTTGGTAATACAAAACTGTAGAAAAAGGTTTCATTCCGAAACTCATCCTATACAAGGAGTTATGCAATGCCAAAGTTCGCACTTTTACCATTTCGGGTCATGTCTTTTGTACCTAAACTGTGCAGTTTTGACTCTTGTCATCTTGTTTTAGTTTTACTAGCTAGCACTCACCAATTTGAGTATGGCATGATACTAAAACACAATGCTTAGCTATGGATTAAGGATATTGAGGTTCTACTCCAATTCTAGGCTTACCTAAGCACTTGTTAAGGTAAATCTAGTGATTTTGGCTAAGTCTTTAAACTATACTTACAAGATTCATCTAGTGGAGTCACATGGAGATACATGCTACTTTGTTTTAAACAATGGCCACAATTCTTAGCTTAAAGGTGCTTCCAACACCCTTTAATCATGTCTAGACCTCAACTTTCTATGTCTAAACACTACCAAAGACTTTTCCTATAATTTTCTCACATTTTTCTCTTCATATAAGGTATTCTAAATATGATTTAAGTCTCTAACTTACAGCTACATCCTATTATCATAATTCCAACCAAATCACCATTTGGATGATTTCTAAATTGTCTCAAACCATTCCAATCTACTATCACCAATTTAATCACTTATTGAATTCGACTTTTAACATCCAAATCACACTTTCAAACTTTGCAATCACTTACTTCCCCATCTTAAACACTCTGCTATTATTCTAGCATTTGTATCTTATTTCACCCACTAAATCATGACCTAATCATCAAGGACCATCGTGCTTACACACTACGCTTCCGCCACGTACTCTGATTCTACAAACTAGGAGTTTTGGACCTTCTTTCCCAACCACCTCAAGGATACGAACTCATACTCTCAGAACATGAAGAACAAGGACAACAACACAACTTAGACAATATTTCAAGAAATTTAGTAATAGGAGGGAAAGTCATCTCGACAGAGTCCTGAGTGCGCATCTCACAACTCTATCACGAATCATTTCTTCCTTGAAAGTTTCCATCTTGCTCGAATGCAAGAAAGATAGAAGAAGCAACTCCTCCATGTGGATCAAAAGACTCATAAGACTTGAGAACAACACATCCCCATGAAGTAAATGACTCTCATTGGGATTAAAGACAACTCAATCACCATTGATATAATTTCTCAGAACACGATCAATAAATTTATTTCCACTGGAGACATAGACACTGAAAGAAGCTCAGGTTACCACATGATTAAAAGAAACATCATGTGCAATGCATCATTCATACGAAATGAATGACCCTTCTAAGAATTGAGATATTTCATTTATATGAATAGTAGGCTACTCAAAAGTAGACTACTTGAAACATGTCCAATCGACTCATTCTTACAAGAAGAGCAATGATAAAATAAAATATCCAACATCACTATACAACTTGGAAGAGAATAGAATGCATAAGGCATTTACTCATAAGAAGTCAAAACAACTTGATAACAAAAAGGACAACTCATGCATAATGCATAGACTTCTCTATCACACTCAATCCATTATCCCACTATAGATGCCAAGGTCTTAAGGATTCCTTAAGGCAAAGCACAGTCTAGAGAAATAACCTTGTCCCTTAGATTTTTTTTTTTTTTTTTTTTTTTTTTTTTGATGTCTAACTAATCTCAATTCTATTGGCAATTCTATGGACTATTACACATCCTTAAGATGTCGGCATTTCCTTTTAACGACATTGCATCAACGATCTCACATGCCTATAATCTAACTAATCATACATTGCCACCACAGTAGTTAATGCAAGATTACGCTGTTACAAACAACTTCATATCTTACACCACCACCCACACATAGTAGGAGTAAGATTACACAACATATAGCATACAATGTTTCTTTCACCACTATTAAACAACAGTCGGTGCAAAAGCAAGCAGCTCAATCAATTCATCCTACATTGCTATTAAAGAATAGTCAATGTGGAATCACACAACATCAAACAATTCATCAATACTGTCATTAAGCGACAGCCAAACCAATCACACACAGCACAAACAATGGTTAAGTCCACACCCCAGTCTTGGTAGGACGAACTGCTCTGATACCATTATTGTAACGACCCATCTTCGTTACAGATTTGTTATACTAAAGATTTTATTTCATTAAATTTTAAGAACTCTCTAATTAGTTTATTGATAAAATATTGGATAATTTTTTTTTTCCGCGATTCCCAAAACTGACAGATAAAATTTAAAGCTTAATTTATAAATATCTCTTATACAAAACTTAACTAAATAAAACTATGTGTACATACATCTTTTCACATGATAAATACATAATACCCCTAACTGGTTCATTTTATACATAAGACCAAACAAAGAAATGGAAAGAAATGATAATGTCTTCAATCCCTCGTATGCTCTATCCACAAACTCTCCAAGAGAAAGATCCACCTAAAAACCATCTGCTCCCCCGAACACGATGTCCGAGATCATCACAGGCACGAACCACATGTGCAAACATTGCAAGGGTAAGCTTACCAAACAAAACTATACATATAAGAAAATAAGTGAATTTCCAATTATTAAGGAAAAGGACGAAAAACTAGATTTTGTATACTTCAAAATACTATATATAATAACTGAAAATGTTATACAAAACTTAGTTCATAAACATATTTATAACATGAATCATCAACAAGATCAACCACATACACCATCACCACTAATCACAATGAGTCATAACATCATAAGTCACACAATTAAAACAATTGCAGTATGATTTATGCAAATGCAGTTTTGACTCAAAATCATTTTGACCCTGCTCCATGGAGACTTCCCCTTTGAGTGTTTAGTAAGTAACTGGCCTACCATTACCTCATGTAATTCAGCTATCAGCCCCTACTAAACGCGAATAAACTAAACAGAATTAGGAGGTCAGGATACCCGGAAGGCCACCACGACAGTATCTGCACTCCAGATTACGGTCCTCTGTGGAATTGCCAATATCCTTCACCCCACAGACTATATAATCACAGACTATACAGCCCTGTCTAACTTATTCTGCTCACCCCAAAGATTCAATTCTCAAATCATATTCCTTTCACATGACTACAGCAGTCCCGGTTAGTCAACAAAATCATTTCTCAATCATTTTCATTTCACATGACTACCGCAGTCCCGGTTAGTCAACTAAATCATTTCTCATATATCAACTTGTTTCTCATGACTACCGCAGTCTCGGTTAGTCAACATTTAATCTTTCTTTTCTTTCTTTTCTTTTCTTTTCTTTCTTTTCATGGCTACCGCAGTCCCGGTTAGCCAACATCAATTATTTTTCACTTGAATCTTTGTAAAACCCCCAAAAAGACTCATGCATATGCAATATGTTAATAATCACAATTAAATAAGTAATTTTAAACAATCACCTACAAAAATATAAACATTCAACAATTTCCAACATCATTCACAACACAATCAAGCCAAATCAAGTAATTTCAATCCAACAATAAACCAACCAATCAATTTCAATCCATCAAAACACATCATCCAATCAATCAAACATGATTCCAAACAATTATTTCAAGCTTCTAATATCAATTATATAAATCAATTTAATCTTTTTATGGCTCTTGATCAAATCTTGAATCTAAACCTAACAACATGTTTTTCTACATTCCAAATGGTCTAAAATGAAATTAAATGCCATGATCCTTACATTCTTAGATACGGCATCTCAGTACCCGCCATCTCCAATGGCCAGACGAACCTAACAGCCACTACCACTTTGTTTTGTGGTTTGATTTTCACATGCAAAGCTTATCAAATAATTTCAAGAAAATTTGGGCATGGTCTCCTTTGTTTTAGGAGCCTTTCCAAGTAATTTAGAGAATAAAAAACAAAAACAATCAGTCCATACACACTCACACAGCCACTGCCAGGAGAATCAAATACCCATTTTTCATCAATTTTAAATTCAACCACCAATCAACTCAACATAAACAGAAAAAGGGGCAGGCATGCTATATGTGATTGAGCCCCCTAACTCTCAACCACACTTAAACTGAAAATATAAATCACAATGAAGCTTCCCTTACCTTGAATCCTTTTTCTCCTTTTTCTCCTTTTCTCCTTTGTCTTCTTTAAATTTTTGGATTTTTCTCCCAAATATTTCTCTCTGAATATAAGATCTCACTGATACAAGCAATTCACATGCACAACAATTTTCAGCACTTTTTGCCCGAGGATCACATTCCTCCCGGTCTCCAATTCACAGTTAATAACAGAACAATTATTAATAACCAATAATCCAATAACTCAAACTCAATCCATCACAAATCATTGCATTCATATTTCTATGGAAACTTCCCTTTTTAGGTGAAATTATTCCTTAACAAGTACAATTAAAGGCATTAAAACCAAATACACAATTAATATAATTAAATTTCATGTGGACACATAGAGCTGTACACACACACCAAAAATTATTTGATGCATCATATCAATTTGAAATTTCATGAGATTTTACAGAGAAACTATACATCATTCATATTTCATCATATAAATTTATCTCACGAAAATTCAACCCACAAATATTATTTTTGAATTAAAAACAGTGGCTGGACATACTCTGTCAAACACAATTCCATATTTTTAGAAAATAGCATATCAAATTCGTTTTATGTGAAATTTTACAGAGAATATCTCCAACATGTGGACCATCACATATAATTTCCTCAGTACCAAAAATCCACCAAAAATACCTTTTTTGAATTTCCAAATCATTATTTCTCTAGAACACAGTTTTCAATAAGAAAATGTAATTAATTACAAAAGGTACTTACAAAATTCTGAGAAAATCCATGGATATTCCACATGGTAAAAACAGTATTACTAAATTTTATCAAGACCAAATTCTCACAAAAAGTAATTTTCTACATTTAATTTCTCTACTGTCCAGCTTTTCGGTTTTTCCAACATTAAATCACTAAAAATACTTCCCAGGCTTTTCTGACCTTACAAAAATTCAGAGATGACCCTCATGATGCATAAAATGAACTCATGGTTCCAGTTTTCCAAAATCATGTCCCAAAATTCTTGTAAAAATCAAAACAGTCCCATTCTCAGAATCAACAGTTTTTAAAAATAATTCCGGTAAAAATAGTTACATTGCTCAAAAAAATCTGAAAAAAATACCATGATATCCAGAGGCATCAAAACATAAGAAAATGTATTTACATCCTCAAAAACCTGCACGAAAACCGAGACGAAAAATCCACACAGTCACAGGACTCAAATCTCAAGTAGCTTATTTCGGGTTTTCAAAATTATTTACAGACCATCAACAACAGCCACAATCCATATTTAACAAGAAAACAAGGAAATAGCTTAGGAAAAAAAAAGAAACCCCTACATACCTCGATGAAATCGAAATCCAATTGGTTGGTTTTGAAGCTCTAGTCTCCCTCGATGATATATCCAAGATTAATCGGTAGAAACTTTGATTTGGAAGCTCAAATATTAGAGAGAAGATAATATTTAGAGAGAAGGAGAGAGCGCAGCTGGTTTCTCGCGAGGAAGAATGAAGAATGCGGGGAAAAGAAGCAGTTCATGTCTCTTATTTGGGAAAGTTTTACAATTTTGCTATTTGCAGCCACCCTTCCTCTAAGGACACCCCCTCTTCTCTTATTTTTTTTTTTCTACAACTTACGGAACTTACGTAAATGTTCCAAAAATCTCACAATAACACTATAAATTTAAATTTAATTTCCTTTTATGGTATTTATCAAACACTTAATATATGTTACGAAAAATCACAGTGTTACAATTCTCTCCAACAAGAAAATTTCTAATTAAATCTCTCACTTTCATACTTATTGGGTTTTAATTTTCGGGGTGTTACAATTACCAACCACATTAAAAAAATAACAATCACATTAACAGTTTCTTTTATTAGTTTTTTTTATCACAACGTTTATAATAATTTCCATTATTAATGATAGGGGATATGTATTTTTAATAAAATTAAACGAGATATCCTGGAATTTTTTTAGGTCTTCTCTCATTTTATCCCAATTTGGAAGGGAATGATCTTTTTACATCTCACAAAAAAAATTATAATCTTTTTATTATTTCACCTCCCAAACATATCGTGAAATTTTTGATATTTCTATCACAATTACCATTCACATTAAAAAGATAACAATCACATTAATTGTTTCCTTTATTAGTTTTTTATCACCCCATTTATAATAATTTCCATTATTAATGAGAGGAGATATGTATTTTTTAATAAAATTAAACAAGATATCCTGAAATTTTGATATTTCTATGACAATTACCATTCACATTAAAAAGATAACAATCACATTAACAGTTTCCTTTATTAGTTTTTTATCACTCCGTTTATAATAATTTCCATTATTAATGAGAGGAGATATGTATTTTTTTAATAAAATTAAACGAGATATCCTGAAATTTTTTAGGTCTTCACTCATTTTATGTCAATTTCGAAGGGAATGATATTTTTAGATCTCACAAAAAAAATTATAATCTTTTCATTATTTCACCTCCCAAACATATCGTGAAATTTTGATATTTCTACGACAATTACCAATCACATTAAAAAGATAACAATTACACTAATAGTTTCCTTTGTTAGTTTTTTTTTATCACAACGTTTATAATAATTTCCATTATTAATGAGAAGAGATATGTATTTTTAATAAAATTAAACGAGATATCCTGAAATTTTTTTAGGTCTACCCTCATTTTATGCCAATTTGGAAAGGAATGATCTTTTTAGATCTCACAAAAAAAAATTATAATATTTTTATTATTTCACCTCCCAATCATATTATGAAATTTTGATATTTCTATGACAATTACCAATGACATTAAAAACATAACAATTACGTTAATAGTTTCCTTTATTAGTTTTTTATCACAACGTTTGCAATAATTTCCATTATGAATGAGTGGAGATATGTATTTTTTAATAAAATTAAATGAGATATCCTGAAATTTTTTTAGGTCTTCTCTCATTTTATGCCAATTTGGAAGGGAATGATATTCTTAGATCTCACAAAAAAAAATTATAATCTTTTTATTATTTCACCTCCCAAACATATCGTGAAATTTTGATATTTCTACGACAATTACCGATCACATTAAAAAGATAACAATCACACTAATAGTTTCCTTTATTAGTTTTTTTTATCACAACGTTTATAATAATTTCCATTATTAATGAGAGGAGATATGTATTTTTAATAAAATTAGACAAGATATCCTGAAAATTTTTTAGGTCTTCTCTCATTTTATGCCAATTGGGAAGGGAATGATCATTTTAGATCTCACAAAAAAAAATTATAATCTTTTTATTATTTCACCTCCCAAACATATCTTGAAATTTTGATATTTCTACGATAATTATTTATCACATTAAAAAGATAACAATCACATTAATAGTTTCCTTTATTAGTTCTTTTTATCACAACGTTTATAATAATTTCCATTATTAATGAGAGGAGATATGTATTTTTAATAAAATTAAACGAGATATCCTGAAATTATTTTAGGTCTTCTCTCATTTTATGCCAATTTGGAAGGGAATGTGTAACATCCTCATTTTACTATTTGTACGCATTTATATATGTACATTATGAACACTTATGCACTGTATTTTATAAAACTCTATGAACATATTTTCTTAATGAAATTAATACAGTTCTACTCAGAAGATTTTTCTGAATTTCTAAATGTCTTCGTTTTTGCTGAAATTGATAGTTGACTGGACTGCTATGTCAGACAGCTGTCCAGGATAAAATTTAAAGTATAGAATTTTGAACTCATTTATAACTTAAAAGAAAGGTAATAGAATATAGATTAAAAATATATACAGATAAAGAATTAAAATGCTTATTCAGAATTGTTAGGATTTTCTGAAAGTTAGAACTTTGAGAAATTATTACGGTAAAATTTTAAGACAGAAAATTTAGAGAAAATTCATAGGATATCTATAGAATTATCTAATAATTGTAATATACTTAGAATAATTATTAAAAATGTTTAACCAAGAAAAATTTAATTTAGAACCTTAACCAATCAAAAAGTGACAACTTAGGCTTTTCTAAGATCACTAAATTAAGCTAATTAGGCTTGGATTAAGAGATAAGTAAGACACTACCCCAAGGTTTTTGATAGTGAGGAATCCAATGGTGGTGTTATTTTCTTCAAATTCTAATTAGTTTGTAAGATAATTAACAGCCCTAAATTATTCTAGAAAATTCCATTAAATTACCTACAAATGTTGACTTTTGACCTTTTGGAAGGCAAGTCACTTGCTGCACTCCTTTGGCTGTCCAAGTGGATGGGGAAGCTTGGAGAACTGATCTCCCTTGGCCAATAGGGGCTGCTGGACGTGCAGGAGCTGCTGGATGTGAAGGAAACATCCAATTTGGTTAATTCTTGGTTTAATGAAGCAAATAACTTAAGAAAAAAGGCAAAAAGTCACAAAAGCTATTTTTCTCTCCAAAACAGAACCGTGAGCTTCCTTACCCAGCAGCTGCAGCTCTTGACTTCATTTCATCTTAACTTCATCATCTCATCCCAAATTAAGAAACCAAACCATCCAAACTTCCAAAACACAAAGCTTATTCGGCTAGTAGAGAAAGAATTGGAGAAAATCTCAAAAATTCCTACAAGACCAAGGAGTGAGGGAGAAAGGAATTCAAGGCTTTTTCTTCAATTAAAGAGTCTAAGGTAAGGATCTAGGCATTTAATTTCAATTAGAACCCTTGGAATTAGAAGAAAACATGTTGTAGGCTTAGATTAAAATTTTGGCCTAGAATCATGAAAACTTGAAATTGATTTAGGGGTTTTGTGTTTTTGATGCTTGTGATTGAAATTCATGGATTGGAATGATGTTTGATTGAATTTTTAAGGTGTTGTAATGGTTGAAATTTGGTTTGTTGAATTTTGATTGAATTTGTGATTTGATTGAATTTTGGTTGGAATTGGAGTTTGTAGCTTTGGAAGAATTGTTGAGAATGGCTTGTAGACCATTCGGACAGCCCTAAATGCAAGGGATATTATGTGGAATTTTTTTATAAACCAAGGGCAAAATGGTCATTTTACATGTAGGGACATATTGGGTATTTTGGAAAAAGATTGAGGGCATTTTCGGAAATTATTAAAAATACTAATGTTATAATTTAAATTGCTTAAATTTTTGTATCCTTGTATGTGAATGTGTACAAATTATTTATTTGATTGTGATCATGAAAAAAATTCATTAGCATGAGTCTTTTGGGGGATTTATAAAAGTATCAAATGAGAAAGAATTATGTTGACTAACCAGGACTGTGGTAGTCATGAGAATTGAGTTGATTTATGAGAAATGACTTTTGTTGACTAACCGGGACTGCGGTAGTCATGTGAAATGAGATTGATTGAGAAATGAATTGTTGACTAACCGAGATTACGGTAGTCATGTGAAATGAGAATGATTGAGAAAGGATTTTTGGGTTGAGTAGAATTTGTTAGACAGGACCGTATAATCTGTGATTATATAGTCTGTGGGGTGAAGGATATTGGCAATTCCACATGTGGCTGGAAACTGGACTGAGTTGCGGTCGTGGTAGCCTTCCGGGTATCCTGATCTCCTAATTCTGTTTAGCTTATTCGCGTTTAGTAGGGGCTGATAGCTGAATTGCAGTACGTAATGGTAGGCCAGTTTCTTACTAAACACTCAAAGGGGAAGTCTCCATGGAGCAGGGTCAAAATGAATTTGAGTCAAAAACTGCATTGCATAAATCATACTACATTTAATTATGTGTGTAACTAATTATATTGTTATGATATGTATTTGTTTGAAATTGTTTTAATTCTATGAGAAATTAAATGCCTGATCCTGTAATGCTGTCCCCAGATTCTAGGGGAGTGTGAATTGAAGGTGCTTGAAGATATAGTTAAATGATGAAGATGCAGAAATTCCAGAGCATATAGGATGGGACTATTTTGGGTAGACAATAATTTGTAGTAGTTAGAATTATTTTGTAGCAGTGTTTATATAAATTTTAATGATGTAAATTACAGAACATATTTTGGATTGTAAGAGATCGTATCAGAACTTTGAAATAAATATATAAAATGAATTAAATAGTTAAATTATGTTTTATAAAAAAAAAAAGGGGGTTACATTAGTGGTATCAGAGCTCTGGTTATGCATCTCTAGGACTTGCGAGTAGTGGGTCTATTAGGTGTTTTGCTGTGTTACCCTGATTAGAATTTTTGTTTGTTAAGAATATTATGGGAAAAAGAGTAGTAACTAGATCTGAAATTTTAAGACATGTAGAAATGAGAAGAGGAAGGCTAGTTATAAATCCTAGAGTTGAAACCAATAGTATAGCTAAGATGGCAGAAAGGAAGAAAGAAAATCTTGATAAAGTTGTGAGGGTGCACACTCAGGACTCAGTCGAGATGACTTTCTCTCCTAATGCTTAAAATTTTATTATTATTAGTATTGTTCAAGTTGGGTTATTTTCCATGTTACTTATATTGTGAATTTAAGACTTATAATCTTGAGTTAGTTGAGAAAGGAGATCTAAAGACCTGAGTTCGTAGATCAAGGTTGAGAATAGAGGTCCAAATATTTGAGTTTGTAGGATAATAGTTGAGTTTGATAAAAGAAAGAAAACAAAGTTTTGAAGGTACCTTGATGTGTGGAATATGATGAGATGTTGAAAGTATGGTTATTGCCATATTGTTCTAATGGATGTTTTCATGTGTTTTGAAGGCTGAAACAGTGTATCGTAGTATAAATTTGTCACAGGATTGATATCTTAACTATTAGGACTTGAAATTTTGTGTTTTAGACATGAGTTAGAACCAAAATAGTGCATTTTTCTGGTGCAGTAAAATAGCCTACGGGTTTAACATTGTTTAATTACATTACCATGGTGTAAGTGGTGATTAAGAGAGTAGAATGGGACTCAAATGCTAAGTTAGTAGTAGTGGTCCTAAGAATTTTTTTTAGTTGAAAGAGTAAGTGAGTGGAAGGCCTAAGGGTGTGTGTTTTGATGTTGGAAATTAAGCCCAAGTAACAATGAAATTGGTAGTAGTGAATTTGAGTAATTTAAAGTACTTTGAAAGTCATTCTAATGGGGATTTGTTGGAATTATGGTTTTAAAATACCGCTGTAAGTTGAGGATGTTAATTATGTTTAAAATACCCTATACTTTGCTTGTTTCTGTACCTACTTCTAAACCAACCTTAACCTCTAAAATATGTTTGAATTGTGTGATAACTATCCGAGATAGACAATTTGTTGTGAACTTGATTTGTTTGCCTTTAACTGGCCTTGATGTGATATTAGGAATGGATTGGTTAGCAACCAACCATATTCTAATAGATTGTGCTTCTAAAACTTTAATTTTTCCTAAACTTGATGTTTCTAGACTTAAGCCTATCCAACCTAAGGAAATATTATTTAAAAGTGAAATTCAAAAATACATGTTATCATCTCTTGGAACTAAGGAGATAAAATTGAAATAGACTCTGTGCTAGTTGTAAATGAATATCCTGAAATTTTCCTGATGATGTTTCTGGTTTGCGTCCTGAAAAAGAATAGAATTTAGTATAGATTTGATGCCTGGTACTAGACCAATTTCTATGCAACCATATAGAATGTCATTATTGAAATTAATCGAGTTAAAGAAACAATTGGAAGAATTATTAGAAAAACAGTTTGTAAGGCCTAGTGTGTCCCTATGGTGAGCCTCAGTATTATTAGTTAAAAAGAAAGATGGAGGATCTAAGTTATGTATAGATTATAGACAATTAAATAAAGTAACTATAAAGAATAAATATCCTTTACCTAGAATAGATGATTTAATGGACCAACTTAGAGGAGCAACAATTTTCTCTAAAATAGATTTAAGGTCTGGGTACCAACAAATTACAGTAAAAAGGAGGATATACCCAAGACTGCTTTTAGGACTAGATATGGACATTATGAATATGAAGTGATGCCATTTGGAGTGACTAATGCCCCAGCAGTGTTGGATTATATGAATAGGGTGTTTGGACCATACTTAAATCATTTTGTAGTAGTATTTATAGATGATATATTAATATATTCTAAAAATAAAGAGGAACATGAAAATCATCTTAGAATAACATTGCAACTTTGAAAGATAGAAAATTATATGCTAAATTATCTAAGTGTGAATTTTGGTTGGAGGAAGTGAAAATTTTAGGACATGTAATTTCTAAAGATGGAATAAGTGTAGATTTTTCTAAGGTAGAAACAGTTTTAGAATGGGAATAGCCTGAGACAGTAACTGAGATTAGTAGTTCTTAGGATTTGATGGATATTATAGAAGATTGATTGAAGGATTTTCTAAGATAGCTAGACCCTTAATAGAATTTTATTTGGAGTGAGAGTTGTGAGAAAATTTTCCATGAATTGAAACATAAATTGACTACCTCACTAGTTTTAGTTTTACCCGACCCAAATGAATCCTGTGAGGTATACTGTGATGTTTCATCTCTAGGGTTAAGATGTGTGTTGATATAAAATAGGAAAGTGGTAGCTTATGCATCTAGGCGGTTGAAATCACATGAGAGAAATTATCCTACTCATGATTTGGAGTTAGCAACTATAGTTTTTTCTTTGAAGATTTGGAGATATTATTTATATGGATCAAGATTTGATGTATATAGTGATCATAAGAGTTTAAAATATTTGTTTAAAAAAAAAAATGGAAAGGAGACAAAGAAGATGGATGGAGTTTATTAAAGATTATGATTTTCAGTTAATGTATCATTCAGGAAAAGCTAATGTAGTAGCAGATGCTTTAAGTAGGAAAATTGTACATATGTCAACTATGATGATTAAAGAATTAGAATTAATACAATAATTTAGAGATTTAAATTTGTGTACAGTTAGAGAAAAAGATAAAAATTCAATTAGGAAGGATTACTAATGATTTTTGGAAGAGATTAAGAAGAAACAAGATGTAGATATATTTATTCAAGAAAAGAAAGCATTAATAGGAACAAATAAAGTAAAAGAATTTAATGTAGGAACAGATGGAATTATTAGATTTAAAAATAGAATTTGTGTACCTAATGATCAAGAATTTAAGGAATTAATTTTGGAGGAAGGGCACAAAAGTAAACGTAGTATTCATCCTAGAACAACAAAAATATATAAAGATTTAAAGGGAATGTTTTGGTGGTCTAGGATGAAGAGAGATGTAGCAGAATATGTGGCTAGATGTTTAACATGTTAGAAAGCAAAGATTGAATATCAGAAACCCTTTGATCTGTTACATCCTTTAGAGATACCTATATGGAAACGAAATAGTATATCAATAAATTTTGTGGTAGGATTACCTAGAACACATAGGAATTTTGATACCATTTGAGTAATTGTAGATAGATTAACTAAATTAGTACATTTTGCTTTCAATAAATATTAGGTATTCTTTAGAAAAATTAGCTTAATTGTACTTAAAGGAAATAATTAGATTATCTGGAGTACCTACTAGTATAGAGTCTAATAAAGACCCTAGCTTTGTTTTTAAATTTTTGGAAAGATTTTCAGAAAGCTTTACGAAGTAAAATTTTATCTTAGTTTAGTATAACACCCTAAGATTGATGGTCAAACAGAAAGGACTATTCGGACATTAGAAGATCTCTTAAGAGCCTGTACATTAGAAGAGAAAGGAAAACCTAACATTTGAAACAAAGCCTATTAAGATTGAGGACAGAAGGATTAAGTACCTGAGAGTTAAAGAAATTTCTCTGGTTAAGGTTTTTTGGGATGATATAAGAGGTGATGCTACATGGGAGTTAGAGGAGAAAATGCGAGAAGCATATCCTCATTTGTTTGTATAGTTATTTAGTTGTATAGTTGTATGATTGTATATTTGTATTAGAAATTTCGAGGACGAAATTTTTATTAGTAGGGGAGAATTGTAACATCCTCATTTTACTATTTGTACGCATTTATATATGTACATTATGAACACTTATGCACTGTATTTTATAAAACTCTATGAACATATTTTCTTAATGAAATTAATACAGTTCTACTCAGAAGATTTTTCTGAATTTCTAAATGTCTTCGTTTTTGCTGAAATTGATAGTTGACTGGACTGCTATGTCAGACAGCTGTCCAGGATAAAATTTAAAGTATAGAATTTTGAACTCATTTATAACTTAAAAGAAAGGTAATAGAATATAGATTAAAAATATATACAGATAAAGAATTAAAATGCTTATTCAGAATTGTTAGGATTTTCTGAAAGTTAGAACTTTGAGAAATTATTACGGTAAAATTTTAAGACAGAAAATTTAGAGAAAATTCATAGGATATCTATAGAATTATCTAATAATTGTAATATACTTAGAATAATTATTAAAAATGTTTAACCAAGAAAAATTTAATTTAGAACCTTAACCAATCAAAAAGTGACAACTTAGGCTTTTCTAAGATCACTAAATTAAGCTAATTAGGCTTGGATTAAGAGATAAGTAAGACACTACCCCAAGGTTTTTGATAGTGAGGAATCCAATGGTGGTGTTATTTTCTTCAAATTCTAATTAGTTTGTAAGATAATTAACAGCCCTAAATTATTCTAGAAAATTCCATTAAATTACCTACAAATGTTGACTTTTGACCTTTTGGAAGGCAAGTCACTTGCTGCACTCCTTTGGCTGTCCAAGTGGATGGGGAAGCTTGGAGAACTGATCTCCCTTGGCCAATAGGGGCTGCTGGACGTGCAGGAGCTGCTGGATGTGAAGGAAACATCCAATTTGGTTAATTCTTGGTTTAATGAAGCAAATAACTTAAGAAAAAAGGCAAAAAGTCACAAAAGCTATTTTTCTCTCCAAAACAGAACCGTGAGCTTCCTTACCCAGCAGCTGCAGCTCTTGACTTCATTTCATCTTAACTTCATCATCTCATCCCAAATTAAGAAACCAAACCATCCAAACTTCCAAAACACAAAGCTTATTCGGCTAGTAGAGAAAGAATTGGAGAAAATCTCAAAAATTCCTACAAGACCAAGGAGTGAGGGAGAAAGGAATTCAAGGCTTTTTCTTCAATTAAAGAGTCTAAGGTAAGGATCTAGGCATTTAATTTCAATTAGAACCCTTGGAATTAGAAGAAAACATGTTGTAGGCTTAGATTAAAATTTTGGCCTAGAATCATGAAAACTTGAAATTGATTTAGGGGTTTTGTGTTTTTGATGCTTGTGATTGAAATTCATGGATTGGAATGATGTTTGATTGAATTTTTAAGGTGTTGTAATGGTTGAAATTTGGTTTGTTGAATTTTGATTGAATTTGTGATTTGATTGAATTTTGGTTGGAATTGGAGTTTGTAGCTTTGGAAGAATTGTTGAGAATGGCTTGTAGACCATTCGGACAGCCCTAAATGCAAGGGATATTATGTGGAATTTTTTTATAAACCAAGGGCAAAATGGTCATTTTACATGTAGGGACATATTGGGTATTTTGGAAAAAGATTGAGGGCATTTTCGGAAATTATTAAAAATACTAATGTTATAATTTAAATTGCTTAAATTTTTGTATCCTTGTATGTGAATGTGTACAAATTATTTATTTGATTGTGATCATGAAAAAAATTCATTAGCATGAGTCTTTTGGGGGATTTATAAAAGTATCAAATGAGAAAGAATTATGTTGACTAACCAGGACTGTGGTAGTCATGAGAATTGAGTTGATTTATGAGAAATGACTTTTGTTGACTAACCGGGACTGCGGTAGTCATGTGAAATGAGATTGATTGAGAAATGAATTGTTGACTAACCGAGATTACGGTAGTCATGTGAAATGAGAATGATTGAGAAAGGATTTTTGGGTTGAGTAGAATTTGTTAGACAGGACCGTATAATCTGTGATTATATAGTCTGTGGGGTGAAGGATATTGGCAATTCCACATGTGGCTGGAAACTGGACTGAGTTGCGGTCGTGGTAGCCTTCCGGGTATCCTGATCTCCTAATTCTGTTTAGCTTATTCGCGTTTAGTAGGGGCTGATAGCTGAATTGCAGTACGTAATGGTAGGCCAGTTTCTTACTAAACACTCAAAGGGGAAGTCTCCATGGAGCAGGGTCAAAATGAATTTGAGTCAAAAACTGCATTGCATAAATCATACTACATTTAATTATGTGTGTAACTAATTATATTGTTATGATATGTATTTGTTTGAAATTGTTTTAATTCTATGAGAAATTAAATGCCTGATCCTGTAATGTTGTCCCCAGATTCTAGGGGAGTGTGAATTGAAGGTGCTTGAAGATATAGTTAAATGATGAAGATGCAGAAATTCCAGAGCATATAGGATGGGACTATTTTGGGTAGACAATAATTTGTAGTAGTTAGAATTATTTTGTAGCAGTGTTTATATAAATTTTAATGATGTAAATTACAGAACATATTTTGGATTGTAAGAGATCGTATCAGAACTTTGAAATAAATATATAAAATGAATTAAATAGTTAAATTATGTTTTATAAAAAAAAAAAGGGGGTTACAGAATGATCTTTTTAGATCTCACAAAAAAAATTATAATCTTTTTATTATTTAACCTCTCAAACATATCGTGAAATTTTGATATTTCTACGATGATTACCAACCATATTAAAAAGATAACAATCACATTAACAGTTTCCTTTATTAGTTTTTTTATCACAACGTTTATAATAATTTCCATTATTAATGATAGGGGATATGTATTTTTAATAAAATTAAACGAGATATCCTGGAATTTTTTTAGGTCTTCTCTCATTTTATCCCAATTTGGAAGGGAATGATCTTTTTAGATCTCACAAAAAAATTATAATCTTTTTATTATTTCACCTCCCAAACATATCGTAAAATTTTGATATTTCTACGACAATTACCAATCACAATAAAAGATAACAATCACATTGATAGTTTCCTTTATTAGTTTTCTATCAAAACATTTATAATAATTTATGTTATTAATGAGAGGAGATATGTATGTTTTAATAAAATTAAACGAGATATCCTGAAATTTTTTTAGGTCTTCTCTCATTTTATGCCAATTTGGAAGGGAATGATCTTTTTAGATCTCACAAAAAAAATTATAATCTTTTTATTATTTCACCTCCCAAAAATATCGTGAAATTTTGATATTTCTAAGACAATTACCAATCACATTAAAAAGATAACAACCACATTAATGGTTTCCTTTATTAGTTTTTTTTATCACAACGTTTATAATAATTTCCATTGTTAATGATCGGAGATATGTATTTTTATTAAAATTAAACGAGATATCCAGGAATTTTTTTAGGTCTTCTCTCCTTTTATGCCAATTTGGAAGGGAATGATCTTTTTAGATCTCACAAAAAAAATTATAATCTTTTTATTATTTCACCTCCCAAGCATATTGTGAAATTTTGATATTTCTACCACAATTACCAATCACATTAAAAAGATAACAATCACATTAATAGTTTCCTTTATTAGTTTTTTATCACAACATTTATAATAATTTCCCTTATAAATGAGAGGAGATATGAATTTTTTTAATAAAATTAAATGAGATATCCTGAAATTTTTTTAGGTCTTCTCTCATTTTATGCCAATTTGGAAGGGAATGATCTTTTTAGATCTCACAAAATAAAATTATAATCTTTTTATTATTATACCTAACAAACATATCGTGAAATTTTGATATTTCTACGACAATTACCAATCACATTAAAAAGATAATAATCACATTCATAGTTTCCTTTATTAGTTTTTTATCACAACGTTTATAACAATTTGCATTATTAATGAGAGGAGATATGTATTTTTTTAATAAAATTAAACGAGATATCCTGAAATTTTTTTAGGTCTTCTTTCATTTTATGCAAATTTGGAAGGGAATGATCTTTTTAGATCTCACAAAAAAATTTGTAATCTTTTTATTATTTCACCTCCCAAGCATATTGTTAAATTTTGATATTTCTACGACAATTACAAATCACATTAAAAAGTTAACAATCACATTTATAGTTTCCTTTATTAGATTTTTTATCACAACGTTTATAATAATTTCCATTATTAATGAGATGAGATATGTATTTTTTAATAAATTTAGACGAGATATCCTGAAATTTTTTTATGTCTTCTATCATTTTATGCCAATTTGGAAGGGAATGATCTTTTTAGATCTCGCAAAAAAAATTATAATCTTTTCATTATTTCACCTCTGAAACATATCGTGAAATTTTGATATTTCTACGACAATTACCAATCACATTAAAAAGATAACAATCACACTAATAGTTTCCTTTGTTAGTTTTTTTTTATCACAACGTTTATAATAATTTCCATTATTAATGAGAGGAGATATGTATTTTTAATAAAATTAAACGAGATATCCTGAAATTTTTTTAGGTCTACCCTCATTTTATGCCAATTTGGAAGGGAATGATCTTTTTAGATCTCACAAAAAAAAATTATAATATTTTTATTATTTCACCTCCCAAACATATTATGAAAATTTGATATTTCTATGACAATTACCAATCAAATTAAAAACATAACAATCACATTAATAGTTTCCTTTATTAGTTTTTTATCACAACGTTTGCAATAATTTCCATTATGAATGAGTGGAGATATGTATTTTTTAATAAAATTAAATGAGATATCCTGAAAATTTTTTAGGTCTTCTCTCATTTTATGCCAATTTGGAAGGGAATGATATTCTTAGATCTCACAAAAAAAAAATTATAATCTTTTTATTATTTCACCTCCCAAACATATCGTGAAATTTTGATATTTCTACGACAATTACCGATCACATTAAAAAGATAACAATCACACTAATAGTTTCCTTTATTAGTTTTTTTTATCACAACGTTTATAATAATTTCCATTATTAATGAGAGGAGATATGTATTTTTAATAAAATTAGACAAGATATCCTGAAAATTTTTTAGGTCTTCTCTCATTTTATGCCAATTGGGAAGGGAATGATCATTTTAGATCTCACAAAAAAAAATTATAATCTTTTTATTATTTCACCTCCCAAACATATCTTGAAATTTTGATATTTCTACGACAATTATTTATCACATTAAAAAGATAACAATCACATTAATAGTTTCCTTTATTAGTTCTTTTTATCACAACATTTATAATAATTTCCATTATTAATGAGAGGAGATATGTATTTTTAATAAAATTAAACGAGATATCCTGAAATTATTTTAGGTCTTCTCTCATTTTATGCCAATTTGGAAGGGAATGATCTTTTTAGATCTCACAAAAAAAAATTATAATCTTTTTATTATTTAACCTCTCAAACATATCGTGAAATTTTGATATTTCTACGATGATTACCAACCACATTAAAAAGATAACAATCACATTAACAGTTTCCTTTATTAGTTTTTTTATCACAACGTTTATAATAATTTCCATTATTAATGATAGGGGATATGTATTTTTAATAAAATTAAACCAGATATCCTGGAATCTTTTTAGGTCTTCTCTCATTTTATCCCAATTTGGAACGGAATGATCTTTTTAGATCTTACAAAAAAAATTATAATCTTTTTATTATTTCACCTCCCAAACATATCGTGAAATTTTGATATTTCTATGACAATTACCAATCACAATAAAAGATAACAATCACATTAATAGTTTCCTTTATTAGTTTTCTATCAAAACATTTATAATAATTTCTGTTATTAATGAGAGGAGATATGTATGTTTTAATAAAATTAAACGACATATCCTGAAATTTTTTTAGGTCTTCTCTCATTTTATGCCAATTAGGAAGGGAATGATCTTTTTAGATCTCACAAAAAAAATTATAATCTTTTTATTATTTCACCTCCCAAAAATATCGTGAAATTTTGATATTTCTACGACAATTACCAATCACATTAAAAAGATAACAACCACATTAATGGTTTCCTTTATTAGTTTTTTTTATCACAACGTTTATAATAATTTCCATTGTTAATGATCGGAGATATGTATTTTTATTAAAATTAAACGAGATATCCAGGAATTTTTTTAGGTCTTCTCTCCTTTTATGCCAATTTGTAAGGGAATGATCTTTTTAGATCTCACAAAAAAAATTATAATCTTTTTATTATTTCACCTCCCAAGCATATTGTGAAATTTTGATATTTCTACCACAATTACCAATCACATTAAAAAGATAACAATCACATTAATAGTTTCCTTTATTAGTTTTTTATCACAACATTTATAATAATTTCCCTTATAAATGAGAGGAGATATGAATTTTTTTAATAAAATTAAATGAGATATCCTGAAATTTTTTTAGGTCTTCTCTCATTTTATGCCAATTTGGAAGGGAATGATCTTTTTAGATCTCACAAAATAAAATTATAATCTTTTTATTATTATACCTCGCAAACATATCGTGAAATTTTGGTATTTCTACGACAATTACCAATCACATTAAAAAGATAATAATCACATTCATAGTTTCCTTTATTAGTTTTTTATCACAACGTTTATAACAATTTGCATTATTAATGAGAGGAGATATGTATTTTTTTAATAAAATTAAACGAGATATCCTGAATTTTTTTTAGGTCTTCTTTCATTTTACGCAAATTTGGAAGGGAATGATCTTTTTAGATCTCACAAAAAAATTTGTAATCTTTTTATTATTTCACCTCCCAAGCATATTGTTAAATTTTGATATTTCTACGACAATTACCAATCACATTAAAAAGTTAACAATCACATTTATAGTTTCCTTTATTAGTTTTTTTATCACAACGTTTATAATAATTTCCATTATTAATGAGATGAGATATGTATTTTTTAATAAATTTAGACGAGATATCCTGAAATTTTTTTATGTCTTCTATCATTTTATGCCAATTTGGAAGGGAATGATCTTTTTAGATCTCGCAAAAAAAATTATAATCTTTTCATTATTTCACCTCCCAAACATATCGTGAAATTTTGATATTTCTACGACAATTACCAATCACATTAAAAAGATAACAATCACACTAATAGTTTCCTTTGTTAGTTTTTTTTATCACAACGTTTATAATAATTTCCATTATTAATGAGAGGAGATATGTATTTTTAATAAAATTAAACGAGATATCCTGAAATTTTTTTAGGTCTTCTATCATTTTATGCCAATTTGGAAGGGAATGATCTTTTTAGATCTCATGAAAAAAAATTATAATCTTTTTATTATTTCACTTCTGAAGCATATCGTTAAATTTTGATATTTCTACCACAATTACCAATCACATTTATAGTTTCCTTTATTAGTTTTTATCAAAACGTTTATAATAATTTCCATTATTAATGAGAGGAGATATGTATTTTTTAATAAAATTAATTAAGATTTCCTGGAATTTTTTTAGGTCTTCTCTCATTTTATGCCAATTTGGAAGGGAATGTTCTTTTTAGATCTCGCAAAAAAAAATTATAATTTTTTTATTATTTCACCTCCCAAGCATATCGTGAAATTTGATATTTCTACGACAATTACGAATCACATTAAAAACATAACAATCACATTAATAGTTTCCTTTATTAGTTTTTTTATCACAACATTTATAATAATTTCCATTATTAATGAGAGGAGATATGTATTTTTTAATAAAATTAATCGAGATATCCTGAAAATTTTTTTAAGTCTTCTCTCATTTTATGCGAATTTGGAAGGGAATGATCTTTTTAGATCTCACAAAAAAATTTGTAATCTTTTTATTATTTCACCTCCCAAGCATATTGTTAAATTTTGATATTTCTACGACAATTACCAATCACATTAAAAAGTTAACAATCACATTTATAGTTTCCTTTATTAGTTTTTTTATCACAACGTTTATAATAATTTCCATTATTAATGAGATGAGATATGTATTTTTTAATAAATTTAGACGAGATATCCTGAAATTTTTTTAGGTCTTCTATCATTTTATGCCAATTTGGAAGGGAATGATCTTTTTAGATCTCGCAAAAAAAATTATAATCTTTTTATTATTTCACCTCCCAAGCATATCGTGAAATTTTGATATTTCTACGACAATTACCAATCACATTAAAAAGATAACAATCACATTAATAGTTTCCTTTATTAGTTTTTTATCACAACGTTTATAATAATTTCCATTATTAATTAGAGGAGATATGTATTTTTTAATAAAATTAATCGAGATATCCTGAAATTTTTTTAGGTCTTCTCTCATTTTATGCCAATTTGGAAGGGAATGATCTTTTTAGATCTCACGAAAAAAAATTATAATCTTTTTATTATTTCACTTCTGAAGCATATCGTTAAATTTTGATATTTCTACCACAATTACCAATCACATTAAAAAGGTAACAATCACATTTATAGTTTCCTTTATTAGTTTTTATCAAAACGTTTATAATAATTTCCATTATTAATGAGAGGAGATGTGTATTTTTTAATAAAATTAATTAAGATTTCCTGGAATTTTTTTAGGTCTTCTCTCATTTTATGCCAATTTGGAAGGGAATGATCTTTTTAGATCTCGCAAAAAAAAATTATAATTTTTTTATTATTTCACCTCCCAAGCATATCGTGAAATTTTGATATTTCTACGACAATTACGAATCACATTAAAAACATAACAATCACATTAATAGTTTCCTTTATTAGTTTTTTTTATCACAACATTTATAATAATTTCCATTATTAATGAGAGGAGATATGTATTTTTTAATAAAATTAATCGAGATATCCTGAAATTTTTTTTAAGTCTTCTCTCATTTTATGCGAATTTGGAAGGGAATGATCTTTTTAGATCTCATAAAAAAAAATTGTAATCTTTTTATTATTTCACCTCCCAAGCATATTGTGAAATTTTGATATTTCTACGACAATTACCAATCACATTAAAAAGATAACAATCACATTAATAGTTTCCTTTATTAGTTTTTTATCACAATGTTTATAATAATTTCCATTATTAATGAGAGGAGATATGTATTTTTTAATAAAATTAAACGAGATATCCTGAAATTTTCTTAGGTCTTCTGTCATTTTATGCCAATTTGGAAGGGAATGATCTTTTTAGATCTCGCAAAAAAAATTATAATCTTTTTATTATTTCACCTCCCAAGCATATCGTGAAATTTTGATATTTCTACGACAATTACGAATCACATTAAAAAGATAACAATCACTTTTATAGTTTCCTTTATCAGTTTATTATCACAACGTTTATAATAATTTCCATTATTGATGAGAGGAGATATGTATTTTTTAATAAAATTAAACTAGATATCTGAATTTTTTTTAGGTCTTCTCTCATTTTATGCCAATTTGGAAGGGAATGATTGTAACGACCCATCTTCGTTACAGATTTGTTATACTAAAGATTTTATGTCATTAAATTTTAAAAACTCTCTAATTTGTTTATTGATAAAATACTGGAGAATTTTTTTTATTTTTTTCATTTCCCAAAACCAAAAGATAAAATTTCAAGCTCAATTTATAAACATCTCTTATACAAAGCTTAACTAAATAAAACTATGTGTACATACATCTTTTCACATGATAAATACACAATACTCCTAACTGGTTCATTTTATACATAAGACCAAACAAAGAAAGAGAAAGAAGTGATAATGTCTTCAATTCCTCGTACGCTCTATCCACAAAATCTCCAAGAGAAAGATCCACCTAAAACCATCTGCTCCCACGAACACGATGTCCGAGATCATCACAGGCATGAACCACACGTGCAAACATTACAAGGGTAAGCTTACCAAACAAAACTATACATATAAGAAGATAAGTGAATTTCCAATTATTAAGGAATAGGACGAGAAAACTAGATTTTGTATACTTCAAAATGCTATACATAATAACTGAAAATGTTATACAAAACTTAGTTCATAAACATATTTATAACATGAATCCTCAATTAGATCAACAACATAAACCATCACCACTCATCACAATGAGTCATAACATCATAAGTCACATCAGACATCAACATAATACAATCACCAACATCCCTCATCACAAAGAGATGTACAACACAAACCACTAGACAACCTCAGACAACAAGACTGACTCTACTCCATGGAGTTTCAACATCATATGAGCGGTCCTCATAGGCCCCATCCCCTACCATAGTCTCACCTTTGTCCATTCAGGGAGTCCCTTGAGCTACCCTGTGGAGGAAGTGTGGATTTAATCGAATATAGACAAGTGTGGGTATTGGCTTACCTCTGTAAGGTTTGCAAAACCTTACATCTATAGGAATTCGCCCACTTGGCTATTCTATAGGCCCACCGTTGGCCACCACGAAAACCTCCAGAACTAGGTTGAGAGCCTACCTAGCACCCTCAACTTACGTGCCTACCCATATGTCTGTTCACTAACTGTGCACACCTATGCACCAACTGTGCATATACAACATTCAGAATATTTCTGTGCACCAACTGTGTGCACCCACCGTATTCCAGCGGCAAACATATTTGGAATCCCTTACAGTCCTATATACAACATCTCTGTACTCGCCATCTCCAATGGCCTGACTTAAGGATCCAAATACATCTCAACAACATCAACAATCCTCAACCACGACAATAATCCATCCCCTATACACTAAAAGAGTCACTAAACCTCTTGGGAAGTAGTTCTCAACACTCCAACACGCCATTCGAAGTCAAAACATAAGGGGTGGTACTTAGGAAGATATCCCACTAGGCGAGACCCCCGGGTCGCTTTAGTGGGCCGGAGTTCTGGTGTAACATCCCGAAAATTAAAACCCAATAAGTATGAAAGTGAGAGATTTAATTAGAAATTTTCTTGTTGGAGAGAATTGTAACACTGTGATTTTTCGTAACGTATATTAAGTGTTTGATAAATACCATAAAAGGAAATTAAATTTAAATTTATAGTGTTATTGTGAGATTTTTGGAACATTTACGTAAGTTCCGTAAGTTGTAGACAAAAAAAATAATAAGAGAAGAGGGGTGTCCTTAGAGGAAGTGTGGCTGCAAATAGCAAAATTGAAAATTTATCCCAAATAAGAGACGTGCCCAAGCTTCTTCTTTCTCTGAATTCTCTCCATTTCTGTTTTCTTCCTCCAGTCTCTCAAAACCCTCTGCTCTCTCTCTCCTCCTTCTCTCTAATATTTGAGCCTCCAAATCAAAGTTTCTACCGATTAAAATTGGATATATCATAGAGGGAGACTAGAGCTTCAAAACCAACCGATTGGATTTCGATTTCATCGAGGTATGTAGGGGTTTCTTTTTTTTCCCTAAGCTATTTCCTTGTTTTCTTGTTAAATATGGATTGTGGCTGTTGTTGATGGTCTGTAAATAATTTTGAAAACCCGAAATAAGCTACTTGAGATTTGGGTCCTGTGACTGTGTGGATTTTTCGTCTCGGTTTTCGTGCAGGTTTTTGAGGATGTAAATACATTTTCTTATGTTTTGATGCCTCTGGATATCATGGTATTTTTTTCAGATTTTTTTGAGCACTGTAACTATTTTTACCGGAATTATTTTTAAAAACTGTTGATTCTGAGAATGGGACTGTTTTGATTTTTACAAGAATTTTGGGACATGATTTTGGAAAACTGGAACCATAATTTCATTTTATGCATCATGAGGGTCATCTCTGAATTTTTGTAAGGTCAGAAAAGCCTGGAAAGTATTTTTAGTGATTTAATGTTGGAAAAACCGAAAAGCTGGACAGTAGAGAAATTAAATGTAGAAAATTACTTTTGTGAGAATTTGGTCTTGAGAAAATTTAGTAATACTTTTTTAACCATGTGGAATATCCATGGATTTTCTCAGAATTTTGTAAGTACCTTTTGTAATTAATTACATTTTCTTATTGAAAACTGTGTTCTGGAGAAATAATGATTTGGAAATTCAAAAAAAGGTATTTTTGGTGGATTTTTGGTACTGAGGAAATTATATGTGATGGTCCACATGTTGGAGATATTCTCTGTAAAATTTCACATAAAAAGAATTTGATATGCTATTTTCTAAAAATATGGAATTGTGTTTGACAGAGTATGTCCAGCCACTGTTTTTAATTCAAAAATAATATTTGTGGGTTGAATTTTCGTGAGATAAATTTATATGATGAAATATGAATGATGTATAGTTTCTCTGTAAAATCTCATGAAATTTCAAATTGATATGATGCATCAAATAATTTTTGGTGTGTGTGTACAGCTCTATGTGTCCACATGAAATTTAATTATATTAATTGTGTATTTGGTTTTAATGCCTTTAATTGTACTTGTTAAGGAATAATTTCACCTAAAAAGGGAAGTTTCCATAGAAATATGAATGCAATGATTTGTGATGGATTGAGTTTGAGTTATTGGATTATTGGTTATTAATGATTGTTCTGTTATTAACTGTGAATTGGAGACCGGGAGGAATGTGATCCTCGGGCAAAGAGTGCTGAAAATTGTTGTGCATGTGAATTGCTTGTATCAGTGAGATCTTATATTCAGAGAGAAATATTTGGGAGAAAAATCCAAAAATTTAAAGAAGACAAAGGAGAAAAGGAGAAAAAGGATTCAAGGTAAGGGAAGCTTCATTGTGATTTATATTTTCAGTTTAAGTGTGGTTGAGAGTTAGGGGGATCAATCACATATAGCATGCCTGCCCCTTTTTCTGTTTATGTTGAGTTGATTGGTGGTTGAATTTAAAATTGATGAAAAATGGGTATTTGATTCTCCTGGCAGTGGCTGTGTGAGTGTGTATGGACTGATTGTTTTTGTTTTTGATTCTCTAAATTACTTGGAAAGGCTCCTAAAACAAAGGAGACCATGCCCAAATTTTCTTGAAATTATTTGATAAGCTTTGCATGTGAAAATCAAACCACAAAACAAAGTGGCAGTGGCTGTTAGGTTCGTCTGGCCATTGGAGATGGCGGGTACTGAGATGCCGTATCTAAGAATGTAAGGATCATGGCATTTAATTTCATTTTAGACCATTTGGAATGTAGAAAAACATGTTGTTAGGTTTAGATTCAAGATTTGATCAAGAGCCATAAAAAGATTAAATTGATTTATATAATTGATATTAGAAGCTTGTAATAATTGTTTGGAATCATGTTTGATTGATTGGATGATGTGTTTTGATGGATTGAAATTGATTGGTTGGTTTATTGTTGGATTGAAATTGCTTGATTTGGCTTGATTGTGTTGTGAATGATGTTGGAAATTGTTGAATGTTTATATTTTTGTAGGTGATTGTTTAAAATTACTTATTTAATTGTGATTATTAACATATTGCATATGCATGAGTCTTTTTGGGGGTTTTACAAAGATTCAAGTGAAAAATAATTGATGTTGGCTAACCGGGACTGCGGTAGCCATGAAAAGAAAGAAAAGAAAAGAATAGAAAGAAAAGAAAGATTAAATGTTGACTAACCGAGACTGCGGTAGTCATGAGAAACAAATTGATATATGAGAAATGATTTAGTTGACTAACCGGGACTGCGGTAGTCATGTGAAATGAAAATGATTGAGAAATGATTTTGTTGACTAACCGGGACTGCGGTAGTCATGTGAAAGGAATATGATTTGAGAATTGAATCTTTGGGGTGAGCAGAATAAGTTAGACAGGGCTGTATAGTCTGTGATTATATAGTCTGTGGGGTGAAGGATATTGGCAATTCCACAGAGGACCGTAATCTGGAGTGCAGATACTGTCGTGGTGGCCTTCCGGGTATCCTGACCTCCTAATTCTGTTTAGTTTATTCGCGTTTAGTAGGGGCTGATAGCTGAATTGCAGTACGTAATGGTAGGCCAGTTTCTTACTAAACACTCAAAGGGGAAGTCTCCATGGAGCAGGGTCAAAATGATTTTGAGTCAAAACTGCATTTGCATAAATCATACTGCAATTGTTTTAATTGTGTGACTTATGATGTTATGACTCATTGTGATTAGTGGTGATGGTGTATGTGGTTGATCTTGTTGATGATTCATGTTATAAATATGTTTATGAACTAAGTTTTGTATAACATTTTCAGTTATTATATATAGTATTTTGAAGTATACAAAATCTAGTTTTTCGTCCTTTTCCTTAATAATTGGAAATTCACTTACTTTCTTATATGTATAGTTTTGTTTGGTAAGCTTACCCTTGCAATGTTTGCACATGTGGTTCGTGCCTGTGATGATCTCGGACATCGTGTTCGGGGGAGCAGATGGTTTTTAGGTGGATCTTTCTCTTGGAGAGTTTGTGGATAGAGCATACGAGGGATTGAAGACATTATCATTTCTTTCCATTTCTTTGTTTGGTCTTATGTATAAAATGAACCAGTTAGGGGTATTATGTATTTATCATGTGAAAAGATGTATGTACACATAGTTTATTTAGTTAAGTTTTGTATAAGAGATATTTATAAATTAAGCTTTAATTTTTATCTGTCAGTTTTGGGAATCGCGGAAAAAAAAAAATTATTATCCAATATTTTATCAATAAACTAATTAGAGAGTTTTTAAAATTTAATGAAATAAAATCTTTAGTATAACAAATCTGTAACGAAGATGGGTCGTTACAATAATGGTATCAGAGCAGTTCGTCCTACCAAGACTGGGGTGTGGACTTAACCATTGTTTGTGCTGTGTGTGATTGGTTTGGCTGTCGCTTAATGACAGTATTGATGAATTGTTTGATGTTGTGTGATTCCACATTGACTATTCTTTAATAGCAATGTAGGATGAATTGATTGAGCTGCTTGCTTTTGCACCGACTGTTGTTTAATAGTGGTGAAAGAAACATTGTATGCTATATGTTGTGTAATCTTACTCCTACTATGTGTGGGTGGTGGTGTAAGATATGAAGTTGTTTGTAACAGCGTAATCTTGCATTAACTACTGTGGTGGCAATGTATGATTAGTTAGATTATAGGCATGTGAGATCGTTGATGCAATGTCGTTAAAAGGAAATGCCGACATCTTAAGGATGTGTAATAGTCCATAGAATTGCCAATAGAATTGAGATTAGTTAGACATCAAAAAAAAAAAAAAAAAAAAAAAAAAAAAACACTAAGGGACAAGGTTATTTCTCTAGATTGTGCTTTGCCTTAAGGAATCCTTAAGACCTTGGCATCTATAGTGGGATAATGGATTGAGTGTGATAGAGAAGTCTATGCATTATGCATGAGTTGTCCCTCTTGTTATCAAGTTGTTTTGACTTCTTATGAGTAAATGCCTTATGCATTCTATTCTCTTCCAAGTTGTATAGTGATGTTGGATATTTTATTTTATCATTGCTCTTCTTGTAAGAATGAGTCGATTGGACATGTTTCAAGTAGTCTACTTTTGAGTAGCCTACTATTCATGTAAATGAAATATCTCAATTCTTAGAAGGGTCATTCATTTCGTATGAATGATGCATTGCACATGATGTTTCTTTTAATCATGTGGTAACCTGAGCTTCTTTCAGTGTCTATGTCTCCAGTGGAAATAAATTTATTGATCGTGTTCTGAGAAATTATATCAATGGTGATTGAGTTGTCTTTAATCCCAATGAGAGTCATTTACTTCATGGGGATGTATTGTTCTCAAGTCTTATGAGTCTTTTGATCCACATGGAGGAGTTGCTTCTTCTATTTTTCTTGCATTCGAGCAAGATGGAAACTTTCAAGGAAGAAATGATTCGTGATAGAGTTGTGAGATGCGCACTCAGGACTCTGTCGAGATGACTTTCCCTCCTATTACTAAATTTCTTGAAATATTGTCTAAGTTGTGTTGTTGTCCTTGTTCTTCATGTTCTGAGAGTATGAGTTCGTATCCTTGAGGTGGTTGGGAAAGAAGGTCCAAAACTCCGAGTTTGTAGAATCAGAGTACGTGGCGGAAGCGTAGTGTAAGCACGATGGTCCTTGATTATTAGGTCATGATTTAGTGGGTGAAATAAGATACAAATGCTAGAATAATAGCAGAGTGTTTAAGATGGGGAAGTAAGTGATTGCAAAGTTTGAAAGTGTGATTTGGATGTTAAAAGTCGAATTCAATAAGTGATTAAATTGGTGATAGTAGATTGGAATGGTTTGAGACAATTTAGAAATCATCCAAATGGTGATTTGGTTGGAATTATGATAATAGGATGTAGCTGTAAGTTAGAGACTTAAATCATATTTAGAATACCTTATATGAAGAGAAAAATGTGAGAAAATTATAGGAAAAGTCTTTGGTAGTGTTTAGACATAGAAAGTTGAGGTCTAGACATGATTAAAGGGTGTTGGAAGCACCTTTAAGCTAAGAATTGTGGCCATTGTTTAAAACAAAGTAGCATGTATCTCCATGTGACTCCACTAGATGAATCTTGTAAGTATAGTTTAAAGACTTAGCCAAAATCACTAGATTTACCTTAACAAGTGCTTAGGTAAGCCTAGAATTGGAGTAGAACATCAATATCCTTAATCCATAGCTAAGCATTGTGTTTTAGTATCATGCCATACTCAAATTGGTGAGTGCTAGCTAGTAAAACTAAAACAAGATGACAAGAGTCAAAACTGCACAGTTTAGGTACAAAAGACATGACCCGAAATGGTAAAAGTGCGAACTTTGGCATTGCATAACTCCTTTTATAGGATGAGTTTCGGAATAAAACCTTTTTCCACAATTTTGTATTACCAAATTCTAGTTCTCCACAAAATTTCATAGCCATTGGACTTACCTAGATCATTTTGGACCCCTAGGTTCATTTTGACCCAAAACTAGTTTCTTAAATGATCCAAAAAGCCTAGATTTTGATCCGAGATGAATTTTGGGGTGAGACCAATTCCTACAATCCTATTTTTAGGTTTATAAAATCTGTTTTGAGGATTTACAAAGTTTCTCCCTCTGAATTTTAGATTCACCTTTGAAAACCACATCTTTTCTAAGTCGTTTTTGACCTGAAACTTGAAACGTACGCCATTTTCAAACCGTTTGAGATTTTAGAGTGAAACCAAAGCCCACAACCTTGTTTTAGTACCCTCTAAATCTGTTTTGAGGTCCCACATAAGTTTAAGCATTATACAATGAATTTGGTAGAAAAACCCATTTTCTAGAAACGTGCATTTTGCAAACTTATAATATACGCCATTTCCAAACCGCTTGGAGTTTTTGAGTCAAACCAAAGCCATTAGGTCAAATTTAATGCATATTAAATCTGTTTTCAAGTTCCAAAGGATTTTGAGCTTTGTAGCTCAATTGGCGTAGAAAACTGTTTTCTACAATTCCTTAAAACTGCAAACTTAAAATGCGCGTAGTTTTCAAACCGTAACTCCGACTTGGATGAAACCAGAACTCACAATCTTGTTTTTAAGTTAACTAAATCTGTTTTTGGGTTCTAAAATGAAAACAATTCTGTATCATAGGGTTGCTTCCCAAAATCACCTCTTAGAAAGCTCAATTCAAAGGAAATCCTTAGGTGAAAGACTTGTTCTTGACCTAGAGGCCTACCTAGTAGTTTACCTACAACTTATATAGGATACATTAACTCTAAATCTTCAATGTTGAGTAGATTTAAGTATTGCCTTGAAGATAGCTATACTGTCTACCTAGTAACTTAGATAAATTTCTATCGAATCCACTCTATGTTAGTGAGCCTATAGCCTTGAGAGTGAATCTGCTTAGATGAAAACCATATATACCCTTTGTGAACGACCTTATCTATGCTTTGTGTTGGAGAAAGAGATAGTAAGTTAGAAACGAGCCCTTAAGAAGAACACTTCCTTATGGCAGAAGTCTAAGACTAGCTATAGAAAAATAGATTGGCCTGAGAGTAGGCAAAGATGATTACAGCCCTAGCTTAGCTTAACCCTACATTCAATGAATTTCAGGGACGAAATTCCTAAAAGGAGGGGAGTATTGTAACATCCCGAAAATTAAAACCCAATAAGTATGAAAGTGAGAGATTTAATTAGAAATTTTCTTGTTGGAGAGAATTGTAACACTGTGATTTTTCGTAACGTATATTAAGTGTTTGATAAATACCATAAAAGGAAATTAAATTTAAATTTATAGTGTTATTGTGAGATTTTTGGAACATTTACGTAAGTTCCGTAAGTTGTAGAAAAAAAAAATAATAAGAGAAGAGGGGTGTCCTTAGAGGAAGTGTGGCTGCAAATAGCAAAATTGAAAATTTATCCCAAATAAGAGACGTGCCCAAGCTTCTTCTTTCTCTGAATTCTCTCCATTTCTGTTTTCTTCCTCCAGTCTCTCGAAACCCTCTGCTCTCTCTCTCCTCCTTCTCTCTAATATTTGAGCCTCCAAATCAAAGTTTCTACCGATTAAAATTGGATATATCATAGAGGGAGACTAGAGCTTCAAAACCAACCGATTGGATTTCGATTTCATCGAGGTATGTAGGGGTTTCTTTTTTTTCCCTAAGCTATTTCCTTGTTTTCTTGTTAAATATGGATTGTGGCTGTTGTTGATGGTCTGTAAATAATTTTGAAAACCCGAAATAAGCTACTTGAGATTTGGGTCCTGTGACTGTGTGGATTTTTCGTCTCGGTTTTCGTGCAGGTTTTTGAGGATGTAAATACATTTTCTTATGTTTTGATGCCTCTGGATATCATGGTATTTTTTTAAGATTTTTTTGAGCACTGTAACTATTTTTACCGGAATTATTTTTAAAAACTGTTGATTCTGAGAATGGGACTGTTTTGATTTTTACAAGAATTTTGGGACATGATTTTGGAAAAATGGAACCATGATTTCATTTTATGCATCATGAGGGTCATCTCTGAATTTTTGTAAGGTCAGAAAAGCCTGGGAAGTATTTTTAGTGATTTAATGTTGGAAAAACCGAAAAGCTGGACAGTAGAGAAATTAAATGTAGAAAATTACTTTTTGTGAGAATTTGGTCTTGAGAAAATTTAGTAATACTGTTTTAACCATGTGGAATATCCATGGATTTTCTCAGAATTTTGTAAGTACCTTTTGTAATTAATTACATTTTCTTATTGAAAACTGTGTTCTGGAGAAATAATGATTTGGAAATTCAAAAAAAGGTATTTTTGGTGGATTTTTGGTACTGAGGAAATTATATGTGATGGTCCACATGTTGGAGATATTCTCTGTAAAATTTCACATAAAAAGAATTTGATATGCTATTTTCTAAAAATATGGAATTGTGTTTGACAGAGTATGTCCAGCCACTGTTTTTAATTCAAAAATAATATTTGTGGGTTGAATTTTCGTGAGATAAATTTATATGATGAAATATGAATGATGTATAGTTTCTCTGTAAAATCTCATGAAATTTCAAATTGATATGATGCATCAAATAATTTTTGGTGTGTGTGTACAGCTCTATGTGTCCACATGAAATTTAATTATATTAATTGTGTATTTGGTTTTAATGCCTTTAATTGTACTTGTTAAGGAATAATTTCACCTAAAAAGGGAAGTTTCCATAGAAATATGAATGCAATGATTTGTGATGGATTGAGTTTGAGTTATTGGATTATTGGTTATTAATGATTGTTCTGTTATTAACTGTGAATTGGAGACCGGGAGGAATGTGATCCTCGGGCAAAGAGTGCTGAAAATTGTTGTGCATGTGAATTGCTTGTATCAGTGAGATCTTATATTCAGAGAGAAATATTTGGGAGAAAAATCCAAAAATTTAAAGAAGACAAAGGAGAAAAGGAGAAAAAGGATTCAAGGTAAGGGAAGCTTCATTGTGATTTATATTTTCAGTTTAAGTGTGGTTGAGAGTTAGGGGGATCAATCACATATAGCATGCCTGCCCCTTTTTCTGTTTATGTTGAGTTGATTGGTAGTTGAATTTAAAATTGATGAAAAATGGGTATTTGATTCTCCTGGCAGTGGCTGTGTGAGTGTGTATGGACTGATTGTTTTTGTTTTTGATTCTCTAAATTACTTGGAAAGGCTCCTAAAACAAAGGAGACCATGCCCAAATTTTCTTGAAATTATTTGATAAGCTTTGCATGTGAAAATCAAACCACAAAACAAAGTGGCAGTGGCTGTTAGGTTCGTCTGGCCATTGGAGATGGCGGGTACTGAGATGCCGTATCTAAGAATGTAAGGATCATGGCATTTAATTTCATTTTAGACCATTTGGAATGTAGAAAAACATGTTGTTAGGTTTAGATTCAAGATTTGATCAAGAGCCATAAAAAGATTAAATTGATTTATATAATTGATATTAGAAGCTTGTAATAATTGTTTGGAATCATGTTTGATTGATTGGATGATGTGTTTTGATGGATTGAAATTGATTGGTTGGTTTATTGTTGGATTGAAATTGCTTGATTTGGCTTGATTGTGTTGTGAATGATGTTGGAAATTGTTGAATGTTTATATTTTTGTAGGTGATTGTTTAAAATTACTTATTTAATTGTGATTATTAACATATTGCATATGCATGAGTCTTTTTGGGGGTTTTACAAAGATTCAAGTGAAAAATAATTGATGTTGGCTAACCGGGACTGCGGTAGCCATGAAAAGAAAGAAAAGAAAAGAATAGAAAGAAAAGAAAGATTAAATGTTGACTAACCGAGACTGCGGTAGTCATGAGAAACAAATTGATATATGAGAAATGATTTAGTTGACTAACCGGGACTGCGGTAGTCATGTGAAATGAAAATGATTGAGAAATGATTTTGTTGACTAACCGGGACTGCGGTAGTCATGTGAAAGGAATATGATTTGAGAATTGAATCTTTGGGGTGAGCAGAATAAGTTAGACAGGGCTGTATAGTCTGTGATTATATAGTCTGTGGGGTGAAGGATATTGGCAATTCCACAGAGGACCGTAATCTGGAGTGCAGATACTGTCGTGGTGGCCTTCCGGGTATCCTGACCTCCTAATTCTGTTTAGTTTATTCGCGTTTAGTAGGGGCTGATAGCTGAATTGCAGTACGTAATGGTAGGCCAGTTTCTTACTAAACACTCAAAGGGGAAGTCTCCATGGAGCAGGGTCAAAATGATTTTGAGTCAAAACTGCATTTGCATAAATCATACTGCAATTGTTTTAATTGTGTGACTTATGATGTTATGACTCATTGTGATTAGTGGTGATGGTGTATGTGGTTGATCTTGTTGATGATTCATGTTATAAATATGTTTATGAACTAAGTTTTGTATAACATTTTCAGTTATTATATATAGTATTTTGAAGTATACAAAATCTAGTTTTTCGTCCTTTTCCTTAATAATTGGAAATTCACTTACTTTCTTATATGTATAGTTTTGTTTGGTAAGCTTACCCTTGCAATGTTTGCACATGTGGTTCGTGCCTGTGATGATCTCGGACATCGTGTTCGGGGGAGCAGATGGTTTTTAGGTGGATCTTTCTCTTGGAGAGTTTGTGGATAGAGCATACGAGGGATTGAAGACATTATCATTTCTTTCCATTTCTTTGTTTGGTCTTATGTATAAAATGAACCAGTTAGGGGTATTATGTATTTATCATGTGAAAAGATGTATGTACACATAGTTTATTTAGTTAAGTTTTGTAGAAGAGATATTTATAAATTAAGCTTTAATTTTTATCTGTCAGTTTTGGGAATCGCAGAAAAAAAAAAAATTATTATCCAATATTTTATCAATAAACTAATTAGAGAATTTTTAAAATTTAATGAAATAAAATCTTTAGTATAACAAATCTGTAACGAAGATGGGTCGTTACATCTGGCGTGAAACTCACCCTCCCAAGTTTACCATTTTCTATAAAAATCTTCCCAAAGGACATAGCTAACTCCTCTTTAACATATAGGAATGGTTCCAATACATAGTTCACATATATCATCATCTCATCAACATTCCATTTCAATTTCTTAACAAAACACATACACCTCAATAATAAATAATGTTCTCAACAAAAATTTTAAGCACCTCAATCAATAATATAATAATCTCAACGAATTATATTCCATCAACCATAGTATACCAACCCTAACAACAAAGTCATTCTCATTCAAAACAAGATTACAAGATCCATCCTACAGTCAAAAGACTGTATCACACAAAACATATTTCAAATATTAAATATTCAAAATTCACATCACAATAAACAACCAACACCATTCTAATAACTCTCATTGACCAAATAAGGTCGATTTCTTTTTGGCAGAACTGAATGTGAGTTCTCACTGATACAAGCAAATGACCTTGGAATTTAAAACTTTTTATATCAAATCAAAGCTCTTGTAATATATTTTACAGAAAGGTATCCCAGTTAAAAATATCAACCTCTAGAAAATTTTATAAAAATTTTCAAAGTCAGCAGCCCTGAATTTTGAGTGCTCACTGAACATAGCTCAAAGAAATGTAAATTTCTCCCACTTCCCAAACTTCTTTTGAGCTGAACTTTTTACAGTAGAAAGATAACATCTTTATATTTCTAAAAAGGTAACTCTTGAACCCAAATTATTTCGCTACTGTTCCCAGTAAATTTATTTCTAACAGTCTAATTTTCAGACTCAAAACAGAGCTCAAAACCCTTGCCCTGTTTCTTTTTAAAAGGTTAATTCAGAAATTGAACATGATAATTTTTGTAATTTATATGGTTAAAATTCTTGTTTTGTCTAGTTTTTAATGGTACAAAAACGAAAAAGAAACTTAAGCACACAAGTGGGAATTTGAGAAAAACCGAGACATGTTCCAGGGGACACTCAAAACAGAACAACCATTTTGGGAGTCATGGATGAACCTCAAAACAAAGTTGTCTCGCCAAAGTATTAAAATAAAAGTTGTTCCATTTTGTGTCTATTTTTATTCAAAACAATTTTTACGAAAAAGCAACGGTTAGATCTTTTGAAAATCACAAAACCGTGGGGACTGTCCAGAGCTGGACGAACCAAACAGCCACTGCCACTTTATTTTGTGGTTTGATTTTCACATGGAAAGCTTACCAAATAATTTCAACAAAATTTGGACATGGTCTCCTTTGTTTTAGGAGCTTTCCCAATCAATTTCAAAGATTAAAACAATCCAAAGACAGTATATAAAAATCTCACACAGCCACTGCCAAAGGGTGTCAACCCATTTCATCAACTTTTTATATTCAAGCATTCAAACAAAACACACAAAAGTCCAGATGAGGGGCATTCATGCTGTGCATGGTTGAGTCCCCTAACTCTCAACCACACTTAAACTGAAAATAGAGACCATAAGGAAGCTTCCCTTACCTTTGGGGTTTGCTTGGCTGTGGAAGAGAAAGAGGAAGATAAGGAGATGAGGCTGGCTGAATAAGCTTGCTCCTTGGACTGCATACAAGGTGAGCAAGAAGTAAGAATGGCCTCCTTCCTCCTTGTGTGATTCTCGGCAGTTGAGGGAAAGGAGAGACAAGAGAGCTTTGGGAGAACAAAACAGAAGAATGAAGAGAATTGAGGGAAAGAAAGAAGCTTGTTCACGTTAAGTATTGGGATAAATTTGAAGTTTTGCTCTTTGGACCCACCCTTCCCTAAGGACACCCCTCTTCTCTTATTATTATTATGTTTTTTTTCTACAACTTACGGAACTTACGTAAAAGTTCCAAAATCTCACAATAACACTATGACACATAACAAAACAATTTATTTATGAAAATATTTTATACATATCATGAATTTTAATTTAATTTCCTCTTGCGGTATTTATGAAGCACTTATCATACATTACGAAAAATCATAGTGTTACAATGATCTTTTTAGATCTCACAAAAAAAAATTATAATCTTTTTATTATTTCTCCTCCCAAGCATATCGTGAAATTTTGATATTTCTACCACAATTACCAATCACATTATAAAGGTAACAATCACATTTAAAGTTTCCTTCATTAGTTTTTTAACACAACGTTTATAATAATTTCCATTATTAATGAGAGGAGATATGTATCTTTTAATAAAATTAAACGAGATATCCTGAATTTTTTTTAGGTCTTCTCTCATTTTATGCCAATTTGGAAGGGAATGATCTTTTTAGATCTCGCAAAAAAAATTATAATCTTTTTATTATTTCACCAAACAAGCATATCGTGAAATTTTGATATTTCTACGACAATTACGAATCACATTAAAAAGATAACAATCACATTAATAGTTTCCTTTATTAGTTTTTTATCACAACGTTTATAATAATTTCCATTATTAATTAGAGGAGATATGTACTTTTTAATAAAATTGATCGAGATATCCCGAAATTTTTTTAGGTCTTCTTTCATTTTATGCGAATTTGGAAGGGAAAGATCTTTTTAGATCTCACAAAAAAAATTATAATCTTTTTATGATTTCTCCTCCCAAGCATATCGTGAAATTTTGATATTTCTACGACAATTACCAATCACATTAAAAAGATAATAATCACATTAATAGTTTCATTTATTAGTTTTTTATCACAACGTTTGTAAAAATTTTCATTATTAGTGAGAGGAGATATATATTTTTAATAATATTAAACGAGATATCCTGAAATTTTTTTAGGTCTTCTCTCATTTTATGCCAATTTGGAAGGGAATGATCTTTTTAGATCTCGCAAAAAAAATTATAATCTTTTTATTATTTCACCTCGCAAGCATATCGTGAAATTCTGATACTTCTACAACAATTACCAATCACATTAAAAAGATAACAATCACATTAATAGTTTCCTTTATTAATTTTTTATCACAACGTTTATAATAATTTCCATTATTAATGAGAGGAGATATGCAATTTTTAATAAAATTAAACAAGATATCTTGAATTTTTTTTAGGTCTTCTCTCATTTTATGCCAATTTGGAAGGGAATGATCTTTTTAGATCTCACAAAAAAAAATTATAATCTTTTTATTATTTCACCTCCCAAGCATATCGTGAAATTTAGATATTTCTACCACAATTACCAATCACATTAAAAAGGTAACAATCTCATTTATACTTTCCTTGATTAGTTTTTTATGATAATGTTTATAATAATTTTCATTATTAATGAGAGGAGATATGTATTTTTTTAATAAAATTAAACGAGATATCCTGAAATTTTTTTAGGTCTTCTCTCATTTTATGCCAATTTGGAAGGGCATGATCTTTTTAGATCTCACAAAAAAAATTATAATCTTTTTATTATTTCACTTCTGAAGCATATCGTTAAATTTTGATATTTCTACCACAATTACCAATCACATTTATAGTTTCCTTTATTAGTTTTTATCAAAACGTTTATAATAATTTCCATTATTAATGAGAGGAGATATGTATTTTTTAATAAAATTAATTAAGATTTCCTGGAATTTTTTTAGGTCTTCTCTCATTTTATGCCAATTTGGAAGGGAATGTTCTTTTTAGATCTCGCAAAAAAAAATTATAATTTTTTTATTATTTCACCTCCCAAGCATATCGTGAAATTTGATATTTCTACGACAATTACGAATCACATTAAAAACATAACAATCACATTAATAGTTTCCTTTATTAGTTTTTTTATCACAACATTTATAATAATTTCCATTATTAATGAGAGGAGATATGTATTTTTTAATAAAATTAATCGAGATATCCTGAAAATTTTTTTAAGTCTTCTCTCATTTTATGCGAATTTGGAAGGGAATGATCTTTTTAGATCTCACAAAAAAATTTGTAATCTTTTTATTATTTCACCTCCCAAGCATATTGTTAAATTTTGATATTTCTACGACAATTACCAATCACATTAAAAAGTTAACAATCACATTTATAGTTTCCTTTATTAGTTTTTTTATCACAACGTTTATAATAATTTCCATTATTAATGAGATGAGATATGTATTTTTTAATAAATTTAGACGAGATATCCTGAAATTTTTTTAGGTCTTCTATCATTTTATGCCAATTTGGAAGGGAATGATCTTTTTAGATCTCGCAAAAAAAATTATAATCTTTTTATTATTTCACCTCCCAAGCATATCGTGAAATTTTGATATTTCTACGACAATTACCAATCACATTAAAAAGATAACAATCACATTAATAGTTTCCTTTATTAGTTTTTTATCACAACGTTTATAATAATTTCCATTATTAATTAGAGGAGATATGTATTTTTTAATAAAATTAATCGAGATATCCTGAAATTTTTTTAGGTCTTCTCTCATTTTATGCCAATTTGGAAGGGAATGATCTTTTTAGATCTCACGAAAAAAAATTATAATCTTTTTATTATTTCACTTCTGAAGCATATCGTTAAATTTTGATATTTCTACCACAATTACCAATCACATTAAAAAGGTAACAATCACATTTATAGTTTCCTTTATTAGTTTTTATCAAAACGTTTATAATAATTTCCATTATTAATGAGAGGAGATGTGTATTTTTTAATAAAATTAATTAAGATTTCCTGGAATTTTTTTAGGTCTTCTCTCATTTTATGCCAATTTGGAAGGGAATGATCTTTTTAGATCTCGCAAAAAAAAATTATAATTTTTTTATTATTTCACCTCCCAAGCATATCGTGAAATTTTGATATTTCTACGACAATTACGAATCACATTAAAAACATAACAATCACATTAATAGTTTCCTTTATTAGTTTTTTTTATCACAACATTTATAATAATTTCCATTATTAATGAGAGGAGATATGTATTTTTTAATAAAATTAATCGAGATATCCTGAAATTTTTTTTAAGTCTTCTCTCATTTTATGCGAATTTGGAAGGGAATGATCTTTTTAGATCTCATAAAAAAAAATTGTAATCTTTTTATTATTTCACCTCCCAAGCATATTGTGAAATTTTGATATTTCTACGACAATTACCAATCACATTAAAAAGATAACAATCACATTAATAGTTTCCTTTATTAGTTTTTTATCACAATGTTTATAATAATTTCCATTATTAATGAGAGGAGATATGTATTTTTTAATAAAATTAAACGAGATATCCTGAAATTTTCTTAGGTCTTCTGTCATTTTATGCCAATTTGGAAGGGAATGATCTTTTTAGATCTCGCAAAAAAAATTATAATCTTTTTATTATTTCACCTCCCAAGCATATCGTGAAATTTTGATATTTCTACGACAATTACGAATCACATTAAAAAGATAACAATCACTTTTATAGTTTCCTTTATCAGTTTATTATCACAACGTTTATAATAATTTCCATTATTGATGAGAGGAGATATGTATTTTTTAATAAAATTAAACTAGATATCTGAATTTTTTTTAGGTCTTCTCTCATTTTATGCCAATTTGGAAGGGAATGATTGTAACGACCCATCTTCGTTACAGATTTGTTATACTAAAGATTTTATGTCATTAAATTTTAAAAACTCTCTAATTTGTTTATTGATAAAATACTGGAGAATTTTTTTTATTTTTTTCATTTCCCAAAACCAAAAGATAAAATTTCAAGCTCAATTTATAAACATCTCTTATACAAAGCTTAACTAAATAAAACTATGTGTACATACATCTTTTCACATGATAAATACACAATACTCCTAACTGGTTCATTTTATACATAAGACCAAACAAAGAAAGAGAAAGAAGTGATAATGTCTTCAATTCCTCGTACGCTCTATCCACAAAATCTCCAAGAGAAAGATCCACCTAAAACCATCTGCTCCCACGAACACGATGTCCGAGATCATCACAGGCATGAACCACACGTGCAAACATTACAAGGGTAAGCTTACCAAACAAAACTATACATATAAGAAGATAAGTGAATTTCCAATTATTAAGGAATAGGACGAGAAAACTAGATTTTGTATACTTCAAAATGCTATACATAATAACTGAAAATGTTATACAAAACTTAGTTCATAAACATATTTATAACATGAATCCTCAATTAGATCAACAACATAAACCATCACCACTCATCACAATGAGTCATAACATCATAAGTCACATCAGACATCAACATAATACAATCACCAACATCCCTCATCACAAAGAGATGTACAACACAAACCACTAGACAACCTCAGACAACAAGACTGACTCTACTCCATGGAGTTTCAACATCATATGAGCGGTCCTCATAGGCCCCATCCCCTACCATAGTCTCACCTTTGTCCATTCAGGGAGTCCCTTGAGCTACCCTGTGGAGGAAGTGTGGATTTAATCGAATATAGACAAGTGTGGGTATTGGCTTACCTCTGTAAGGTTTGCAAAACCTTACATCTATAGGAATTCGCCCACTTGGCTATTCTATAGGCCCACCGTTGGCCACCACGAAAACCTCCAGAACTAGGTTGAGAGCCTACCTAGCACCCTCAACTTACGTGCCTACCCATATGTCTGTTCACTAACTGTGCACACCTATGCACCAACTGTGCATATACAACATTCAGAATATTTCTGTGCACCAACTGTGTGCACCCACCGTATTCCAGCGGCAAACATATTTGGAATCCCTTACAGTCCTATATACAACATCTCTGTACTCGCCATCTCCAATGGCCTGACTTAAGGATCCAAATACATCTCAACAACATCAACAATCCTCAACCACGACAATAATCCATCCCCTATACACTAAAAGAGTCACTAAACCTCTTGGGAAGTAGTTCTCAACACTCCAACACGCCATTCGAAGTCAAAACATAAGGGGTGGTACTTAGGAATATATCCCACTAGGCGAGACCCCCGGGTCGCTTTAGTGGGCCGGAGTTCTGGTGTAACATCCCGAAAATTAAAACCCAATAAGTATGAAAGTGAGAGATTTAATTAGAAATTTTCTTGTTGGAGAGAATTGTAACACTGTGATTTTTCGTAACGTATATTAAGTGTTTGATAAATACCATAAAAGGAAATTAAATTTAAATTTATAGTGTTATTGTGAGATTTTTGGAACATTTACGTAAGTTCCGTAAGTTGTAGAAAAAAAAAATAATAAGAGAAGAGGGGTGTCCTTAGAGGAAGTGTGGCTGCAAATAGCAAAATTGAAAATTTATCCCAAATAAGAGACGTGCCCAAGCTTCTTCTTTCTCTGAATTCTCTCCATTTCTGTTTTCTTCCTCCAGTCTCTCGAAACCCTCTGCTCTCTCTCTCCTCCTTCTCTCTAATATTTGAGCCTCCAAATCAAAGTTTCTACCGATTAAAATTGGATATATCATAGAGGGAGACTAGAGCTTCAAAACCAACCGATTGGATTTCGATTTCATCGAGGTATGTAGGGGTTTCTTTTTTTTCCCTAAGCTATTTCCTTGTTTTCTTGTTAAATATGGATTGTGGCTGTTGTTGATGGTCTGTAAATAATTTTGAAAACCCGAAATAAGCTACTTGAGATTTGGGTCCTGTGACTGTGTGGATTTTTTGTCTCGGTTTTCGTGCAGGTTTTTGAGGATGTAAATACATTTTCTTATGTTTTGATGCCTCTGGATATCATGATATTTTTTTCAGATTTTTTTGAGCACTGTAACTATTTTTACCGGAATTATTTTTAAAAACTGTTGATTCTGAGAATGGGACTGTTTTGATTTTTACAAGAATTTTGGGGCATTCAAGCATTCAAACAAAACACACAAAAGTCCAGATGAGGGGCATTCATGCTGTGCATGGTTGAGTCCCCTAACTCTCAACCACACTTAAACTGAAAATAGAGACCATAAGGAAGCTTCCCTTACCTTTGGGGTTTGCTTGGCTGTGGAAGAGAAAGAGGAAGATAAGGAGATGAGGCTGGCTGAATAAGCTTGCTCCTTGGACTGCATACAAGGTGAGCAAGAAGTAAGAATGGCCTCCTTCCTCCTTGTGTGATTCTCGGCAGTTGAGGGAAAGGAGAGACAAGAGAGCTTTGGGAGAACAAAACAGAAGAATGAAGAGAATTGAGGGAAAGAAAGAAGCTTGTTCACGTTAAGTATTGGGATAAATTTGAAGTTTTGCTCTTTGGACCCACCCTTCCCTAAGGACACCCCTCTTCTCTTATTATTATTATGTTTTTTTTCTACAACTTACGGAACTTACGTAAAAGTTCCAAAATCTCACAATAACACTATGACACATAACAAAACAATTTATTTATGAAAATATTTTATACATATCATGAATTTTAATTTAATTTCCTCTTGCGGTATTTATGAAGCACTTATCATACATTACGAAAAATCATAGTGTTACAATGATCTTTTTAGATCTCACAAAAAAAAATTATAATCTTTTTATTATTTCTCCTCCCAAGCATATCGTGAAATTTTGATATTTCTACCACAATTACCAATCACATTATAAAGGTAACAATCACATTTAAAGTTTCCTTCATTAGTTTTTTAACACAACGTTTATAATAATTTCCATTATTAATGAGAGGAGATATGTATCTTTTAATAAAATTAAACGAGATATCCTGAATTTTTTTTAGGTCTTCTCTCATTTTATGCCAATTTGGAAGGGAATGATCTTTTTAGATCTCGCAAAAAAAATTATAATCTTTTTATTATTTCACCTTGCAAGCATATCGTGAAATTTTGATACTTCTACAACAATTACCAATCACATTAAAAAGATAACAATCACATTAATAGTTTCCTTTATTAATTTTTTATCACAACGTTTATAATAATTTCCATTATTAATGAGAGGAGATATGCAATTTTTAATAAAATTAGACAAGATATCTTGAATTTTTTTTAGGTCTTCTCTCATTTTATGCCAATTTGGAAGGGAATGATCTTTTTAGATCTCACAAAAAAAATTATAATCTTTTTATTATTTCACCTCCCAAGCTTATCGTGAAATTTAGATATTTCTACCACAATTACCAATCACATTAAAATGGTAACAATCACATTTATAGTTTCCTTTATTAGTTTTTTATCATAATGTTTATAATAATTTCTATTATTAATGAGAGGAGATATATATTTTTAATAAAATTAAACGAGATATCATGAATTTTTTTAGTTGTTCTCTCATTTTTTGCCAATTTGGAAGGGAATGATCTTTTTAGATCTCACAAAAAAAATTATAATCTTTTTATTATTTCACCTCCCAAGCATATCGTGAAATTTTGATATTTCTACGACAATTACGATCACATTAAAAAGATAACAATCACATTAATAGTTTCCTTTATTAGTTTTTTATCACAACGTTTATAATAATTTCCATTATTAATGAGAGGAGATATGTATTTTTTTAATAAAATTAATCGAGATATCCTGAAATTTTTTTAGGTCTTCTCTCATTTTATGCCAATTTGGAAGGGCATGATCTTTTTAGATCTCACAAAAAAAATATAATCTTTTTATTGTTTCACCTCCCAAGCATATCGTGAAATTTTGATACTTCTACGACAATTACCAATCACATTAAAAAGATAACAATCACATTAATAATTTCCTTTATTAGTTTTTTGTCATAATGTTTATAATAATTTCCATTATTAATGAGAGGAGATATATATTTTTAATAAAATTAAACGAGATATCCTGAAATTTTTTTAGGTCTTCTGTCATTTTATGCGAATTTGGAAGGGATTGATCTTTTTAGGTCTCACAAAAAAAATTATAATCTTTTTATTATTTCACCTCCCAAACATATCGTGAAATTTTGATACTTCGACGACAATTACCAATCACATTAAAAAGATAACAATCACATTAATAGTTTCCTTTATTAGTTTGTTTTCACAATGTTTATAATAATTTCCATTATTAATGAGAGGAGATATGCAATTTTTAATAAAATTAAACGAGATATCATGAATTTTTTTAGGTCTTCTCTCATTTTATGATAATTTGGAAGGGAATGATCTTTTTAGATCTCACAAATAAAAATTATAATCTTTTTATTATTTCACCTCCGAAACATATCGTGAAATATTGATACTTCTACGACAATTACCAATCACATTAAAAAGATAACAATCACTTTACTAGTTTCCTTTATTTGTTTATTATCACAACGTTTATAATAATTTCCATTATTAATGAGAGGAGATACCTATTTTTTACAAAATTAAACGAGATATCCTGAACTTTTTTTAGGTCTTCTCTCATTTTATGCCAATTTGGAAGGGAATGATCTTTTGAGATCTCACCGGAAAAAAAATCATAATCTTTCTATTATTTCACCTCCCAAACATATCATGAAATTTTGATGTCTCTACGACAATTACCAATCACATTAAAACGACAACAATCACATTAATAGTTCCCTTTAATAGTTTTTTGTATCACAACGTTTATAACAATTTCCATTATTAACGAGAGGAAAAACATATTTTTAACAAAATTAAATGAGATATCCTGAACTTTTTTTAGGTCTTCTCTCATTTTATGCCAATTTGGAAGGGAATGATCTTTTTAGATCTCACCGACAAAAAAATCATAGTCTTTCTATTATTTCACCTCCCAAACATATCATCAAATTTTGATGTTTCTACGACAATTACCAATCACATTAAAACGACAACAATCACATTAATAGTTCCCTTTATTAGTTTTTTTATCACAACGTTTATAATAATTTCCATTATTAATGAGTGGAGATACGTATTTTTACCAAAATTAAACGAGATATCCTGAACTTTTTTTTAGGTCGTCTCTCATTTTATGCCATTTTGGAAGGGAATGATCTTTTCAGATCTCACCGGAAAAAAATCATAATGTTTCTATTATTTCACCTCCCAAACATATCGTGAAATTTTGATGTTTCTACGACAATTACCGATCACATTAAAATGACAACAATCAAATTAATAGTTCCCTTTATTAGTTTTTTTTATCCCAATGTTTATAATACTTTCCATTATTAATAAGAGGAGATTCGTATTTTTAACAAAATTAAACGAGATATCCTGAAATTTTTTAGGTCTTCTCTCATTTTATGCCAATTTGGAAGGGAATGATCTTTTTAGATCTCACCGGAGAAAAAATCATAATCTTTCTATTATTTCACCTCCCAAACATATCGTCAAATTTTGATGTTTCTACGACAATTACCTATCACATTAAAATGACAACAATCAAATTAATATTTCCCTTTATTAGTTTTTTTTATCCCAATTTTTATAATACTTTCCATTATTAATAAGAGGAGATTCGTATTTTTAACAAAATTAAACGAGATATCCTAAAATTTTTTAGGTCTTCTCTCATTTTATGCCAATTTGGAAGGGAATGATCTTTTTAGATCTCACCGGAGAAAAAATCATAATCTTTCTATTATTTCACCTCCCAAACATATCGTCAAATTTTGATGTTTCTACGACAATTACCAATCACATTAAAAAGACAACAATCACATTAATAGTTCCATTTATTAGTGTTTTAATCACAACATTTATAATAATTTCCATTATTAATGAGAGGTTGTAACCCCCCTTTTTTATAAAACATAATTTAACTATTTAATTCATTTTATATATTTATTTCAAAGTTCTGATACAATCTCTTACAATCCAAAATATGTTCTGTAATTTACATCATTAAAATTTATATAAACACTGTTACAAAATAATTCTAACTACTACAAATTATTGTCTACCCAAAATAGTCCCATCCTATATGCTCTGGAATTTCTGCATCTTCATCATTTAACTATATCTTCAAGCACCTGCAATTCACACTCCCCTAGAATCTAGGGACAACATTACCGGATCAGGCATTTAATTTCTCATAGAATAAAACAATTTCAAACAAATACATATCATAACAAATTAATTAGTTACACACATAATTAAATGCAGTATGATTTATGCAAATGCAGATTTTGACTCAAATTCATTTTTGACCCTGCTCCATGGAGACTTCCCCTTTGAGTGTTTAGTAAGAAACTGGCCTACCATTACGCTCTGCAATTCAGCTATCAGCCCCTACTAAACGCGAATAAGCTAAACAGAATTAGGAGATTAGGATACCCGGAAGGCTACCACGACCGCAACTCAGTCCAGTTTCCAGCCACATGTGGAATTGCCAATATCCTTCACCCCACAGACTATATAATCATAGATTATACGGTCCTGTCTAACAAATTCTACTCAACCCAAAAATCCTTTCTCAATCATTTTCATTTCACATGACTACCGTAATCTCGGTTAGTCAACAATTCGTTTCTCAATCAATCTCATTTCACATGACTACCGCAGTCCCGGTTAGTCAACAAAAGTCATTACTCATAAATCAACTCAATTCTCATGACTACCACAGTCCTGGTTAGTCAACATAATTCTTTCTCATTTGATACTTTTATAAATCCCCCAAAAAGACTCATGCTAATGGATTTTGTTCATGATCACAATCAAACAAATAATTTGTACACCTTAACATACAAGGATACAAAAATTTAAGCAATTTACATTATAACCTTAGTATTTTTAATAATTTCCGAAAATGCCCTCAATCTTTTTCCAAAATACCCAATGTGTCCCTACATGTAAAATGACCATTTTGCCCTTGGTTTTATAAAAATTTCCACATAATATCCCTTGCAATTAGGGCTGGCCGAATGGTATACACACCATTTCCAACATGTTTTCCAAAGCAACAACTTCCAATTCCAACCAAAAATCAACCAAATCACAATTTCAATCAAAATTCAACAAACCAAATTTCAACCATTACAACACCTTAAAATTCAATCAAACATCATTCCAATCCATGAATTTCAATCACAAGCATCAAAAACACAAAACCCCTAAATCAATTTCAAGTTTTCATGATTCTAGGTCAAAATTTTAATCTAAGCCTACAACATGTTTTCTTCTAATTCCAAGGGTTCTAATTGAAATTAAATGCCTAGATCCTTACCTTAGACTCTTTAATTGAAGAAAAAGCCTTGAATTCCTTTCTCCCTCACACCTTGGTCTTGTAGGAATTTTTGAGATTTCCTCCAATTTCTTTTCCTTTTTGCCGATTAGCTTAGGGTTTAGGGAGTTTGGATGGTTTGGTTTCTTAATTTGAGATGAGATGATGAAGTTAAGATGAAATTGAAATGAAAACTGCAGCTGCTGGGTTTGGAGACTCATGGTTCTGTTTTTGAGTTTTTGGTGACTTTTTCCTCCTTTTACTTAAGTTAAATGCTTCTAAAAAATTTTATTAACCAAATTGGACTTTGCCTTCAAGTCCAGCTGCTGCCTGCACGTCCAGCAGCTCAATTGGACCAAGGGAAGTCCACTTGCCAAGCCTTTCCAGCCCACTTGGACAGCCAAGGAGTTCCAAGTCACTTGCCTACCCCAAAAGTCAACATTTCAAGCACTTTGTAGAAAATTCTAGAAGGTAATTAGGGCTGCTAATTATTTTACAATGTGATTAGAATTTGAAGAAAATAACATCACCATTGGATTCCTCACTATCAAAAACCTTGGGGTAGTGTCTTACTTATCTCTTAATCCAAGCCTAATTAGCTTAATTTAGTGATCTTAGAAAAGCCTAAGTTGTCACTTTTTGATTGGTTAAGGTTCTAATTTAAATTTTTCTTGGTTAAACATTTTTAATAATTATTCTAAGTATATTACAATTATTAGATAATTCTATAGATATCCTATGAATTTTCTCTAAATTTTCTGTCTTAGAATTTTACCGTAATAATTCCTCAAAGTTCTAACTTTCAGAAAATCCTAACAATTCTGAATAAGCATTTTAATTCTTTATCTGTATATATTTTTAATCTATATTCTATTACCTTTCTTTTAAGTTATAAATGAGTTCAAAATTCTATACTTGAAAATTTATCCTGGACAGCTGTCTGACATAGCAGTCCAGTCAACTATCAATTTCGGCAAAAATAAAGACATTTGGATATTCAGAAAATTCTTCTGAGTAGAACTGTATTAATTTCATTAAGAGAATATGTACATAAGGTTTCTATAAAATACAGTGCATAAATGTTAATAATATACATATATAAATGCGTACAATTAATAAAATAGGATGTTACAATTCTCTCCTACTAATAAAAATTTCGTCCTCGAAATTTCTAATACAAATATATAACCATACAACTATACAACAAAATAACTATACAAACAAATGAGGATATGTTTCTTTCATTTTTTCCTCTAACTCCCATGTAGCATCACCTCTGATATCATCCCAAATAACCTTAACTAGAGAAATTTCTTTACCTCTCAGGTACTTAATCCTTCTGTCCTCAATCTTAATAGGCTTTGTTTCAAATGTTAGGTTTTCCTTTCTCTTCTAATGTACAGGCTCTTAAGAGATCTTCTAATGTCCAAATAGTCCTTTCTGTTTGACCATCAATCTTAGGGTGTTATACTAAACTAAGATAAATTTTACTTCTTAAAGCTTTCTGAAAATCTTTCCAAAAATTTAAAAACAAAGCTAGGGTCTTTATTAGACTCTATACTAGTAGGTACTCCAGATAATCTAATTATTTCCTTTAAGTACAATTAAGCTAATTTTTCTAAATTAAGCTAATCTTTCTAAAGAATACCTAGTATTTATTGAAAGCAAAATGTATTAATTTAGTTAATCTATCTACAATTACTCAAATGGTATCAAAATTCCTATGTGTTCTAGGTAATCTTACCACAAAATCCATTGATATACTATTCCGTTTCCATGTAGGTATTCTCTAAAGGATGTAACAGATCAAAGGGTTTCTGATATTCAATCTTTGCTTTCTAACATGTTAAACATCTAGCCACATATTCTGCTACATCTCTCTTCATCCTAGACCACCAAAACATTCCCTTTAAATCTTTATATATTTTTGTTGTTCTAGGATGAATACTAAGTTTACTTTTGTGCCCTTCCTCCAAAATTAATTCCTTAAATTCTTGATCATTAGGTACACAAATTCTATTTTTAAATCTAATAATTCCATCTGTTCCTACATTAAATTCCTTTACTTTATTTGTTCCTATTAATGCTTTCTTTTCTTGAATAAATATATCTATATCTTGTTTCTTCTTAATCTCTTCCAAAAATCATTAGTAATCCTTCCTAATTGAATTTTATCTTTTTCCCTAACTGTACACAAATTCAAATCTCTAAATTATTCTATTAATTCTAATTCTTTAATCCTCATAGTTGACATATGCACAATTTTCCTACTTAAAACATCTTCTACTACATTAGCCTCTCTTGGATGATACCTTAATTGAAAATCATAATCTTTAATAAACTCCATCCATTTTCTTTGTCTCCTTTCCAAATTTTTTTTTTTTTCAAACAAATATTTTAAACTCTTATGATCACTATATACATCAAATCTTGATCCATATAAATAATGTCTCCAAATCTTCAAAGCAAAAACTATAGATGCTAACTCCAAATCATGAGTAGGATAATTTCTCTCATGTGATTTCAACCGCCTAGATGCATAAGCTACCACTTTCCTATTTTACATCAACACACATCTTAACCCTAGAGATGAAACATCACAGTATACCTCATAGGATTCATTTGGGTCGGGTAAAACTAAAACTAGTGAGGTAGTCAATTTATGTTTCAATTCTTGGAAAATTTTCTCACAACTCTCACTCCAAATAAAATTATATTAAGGGTCCAGCTATCTTAGAAAATCCTTCAATCAATCTTCTATAATATCCATCAAATCCTAAGAACTACTAATCTCAGTTACTGTCTTAGGCCTTTCCTATTCTAAAACTGCTTCTACCTTAGAAAAATCTACACTTATTCCATCTTTAGAAATTACATGTCCTAAAATTTTCACTTCCTCCAACCAAAATTCACACTTAGACAATTTAGCATATAATTTTCTATCTTTTAAAATTTCTAATATTATTCTAAGATGATTTTCATGTTCTTCTTTATTTTTAGAATATATTAATATATCATCTATTCTAGATCAAGGATATTTATTCTTTATAGTTACTTTATTTAATTGTCTATAATCTATACATAACCTAGATCCTCCATCTTTCTTTTTAACTAATAATACTAGGCTCACCATAGGGACATACTAGGCCTTACAAATTGTTTTTCTAATAATTCTTCCAATTGTTTCTTTAACTCAATTAATTTCAATAATGACATTCTATATGGTTGCATAGAAATTGGTCTAGTACCAAGCATCAAATCTATACTAAATTCTATTTCTCTTTCAGGAGGCAAACCAGAAACATCATCAGGAAAAACTTCAGGATAATCATTTACAACTAACACAGAGTCTATTTCAATTTTATCTCCTTAGTTCCAAGAGATGATAACATGTATTTTTTTGAATTTCACTTTTAAATGATATTTCCTTAGGTTGGATAGGCTTAAGTCTAGAAACATCAAGTTCAGGGAAAATCAAAGATTTAGAGGCACAATCTATTAGAATATGGTTGGTTGCTAACCAATCCATTCCTAATATCACATCAAGGTCAGTTAAAGGCAAACAAATCAAGTTCACAACAAATGATCTATCTCTGATGGTTATCACATAATGCAAACATATTTTAGAGGTTAGGATTGGGTTAGATGTAGGCACAGAAACAAGCAAGGTATAGGGTATGTTAAACATGATTAACATCCTCAACTTACAGCTGTACTTTAGAACCCTAATTCCAACAAATCACTATTAGAAAGACTTTCAAAATACCTCAAATTACTCCAATTCACTACTACCAATTTCATTGTTACTTGGGCTTAATTTCCAACATCAAAACACACACCCTTAGGCCTTCCACTCACTTACTCTTTCAACTAAAAAAAATTCTTAGGACCACTATTACTAATTTAGCATTTGAGTCCCATTCTACTCTCTTAATCACCACTTACACCATGGTAATGTAATTAAACAATGTTAAACCCGCAGGCTATTTTACTGCACCAAAAAAATGCACTATTTTGATTCTAAATCATGTCCAAAACACAAAATTTCAAGTCCTAATAGTTAAGATATCAATCTTGCGACAAATTTATACTACAATACACTATTTCAGCCTTCAAAACACGTGAAAACATCCATTAGAACAATATGGCAATAACCATACTCTCAACATCTCATCATATTCCAAACATCAAGGTACCTTCAAAACTTTGTTTTCTTTCCTTTGTCAAACTCATCCATTATCCTATAAACTCAAATATTTAGACCTCTATTCTCAACCTTGATCTACTAACTCAGATATTTAGATCTCCTTCCTCAACTAACTCAAGGGTATAACTTGTAAATTCACAATATAAGGAACATGGAAAATAACCCAACTTGGATAATACAATACTACTAATAATAAAAAATTTAGCATTAGGAGGGAAAGTCATCTCGACTGAGTCCTGAGTGTGCACCCTCACAAATCTATCAAGATTTCCTTTCTTCCTTTCTGCCATCTCAATTATACTATTAGTTTGAACTCTAGGATTTATAACTAGCATTCCTCTTCTCATTTCTACATGTCTTAAATTTTCAGATCTAGTTACTACCCTTTTTCCCATAATATTCTTAACAAACAAAAATTCTAATCAGGGTAACACAGCAAAACACCTAATAGACCCACTACTCGCAAGTCCTAGAGATGCATAACCAGAGCTCTGATACCACTAATGTAACCCCCCCTTTTTATAAAACATAATTTAACTATTTAATTCATTTTATATATTTATTTCAAAGTTCTGATACAATCTCTTACAATCCAAAATATGTTCTGTAATTTACATCATTAAAATTTATATAAACACTGTTACAAAATAATTCTAACTACTACAAATTATTGTCTACCCAAAATAGTCCCATCCTATATGCTCTGGAATTTCTGCATCTTCATCATTTAACTATATCTTCAAGCACCTGCAATTCACACTCCCCTAGAATCTGGGGACAGCATTACCGGATCAGGCATTTAATTTCTCATAGAATAAAACAATTTCAAACAAATACATATCATAACAAATTAATTAGTTACACACATAATTAAATGCAGTATGATTTATGCAAATGCAGATTTTGACTCAAATTCATTTTTGACCCTGCTCCATGGAGACTTCCCCTTTGAGTGTTTAGTAAGAAACTGGCCTACCATTACGCTCTGCAATTCAGCTATCAGCCCCTACTAAACGCGAATAAGCTAAACAGAATTAGGAGATTAGGATACCCGGAAGGCTACCACGACCGCAACTCAGTCCAGTTTCCAGCCACATGTGGAATTGCCAATATCCTTCACCCCACAGACTATATAATCATAGATTATACGGTCCTGTCTAACAAATTCTACTCAACCCAAAAATCCTTTCTCAATCATTTTCATTTCACATGACTACCGTAATCTCGGTTAGTCAACAATTCGTTTCTCAATCAATCTCATTTCACATGACTACCGCAGTCCTGGTTAGTCAACAAAAGTCATTACTCATAAATCAACTCAATTCTCATGACTACCACAGTCCTGGTTAGTCAACATAATTCTTTCTCATTTGATACTTTTATAAATCCCCCAAAAAGACTCATGCTAATGGATTTTGTTCATGATCACAATCAAACAAATAATTTGTACACCTTAACATACAAGGATACAAAAATTTAAGCAATTTACATTATAACCTTAGTATTTTTAATAATTTCCGAAAATGCCCTCAATCTTTTTCCAAAATACCCAATGTGTCCCTACATGTAAAATGACCATTTTGCCCTTGGTTTTATAAAAATTTCCACATAATATCCCTTGCAATTAGGGCTGGCCGAATGGTATACACACCATTTCCAACATGTTTTCCAAAGCAACAACTTCCAATTCCAACCAAAAATCAACCAAATCACAATTTCAATCAAAATTCAACAAACCAAATTTCAACCATTACAACACCTTAAAATTCAATCAAACATCATTCCAATCCATGAATTTCAATCACAAGCATCAAAAACACAAAACCCCTAAATCAATTTCAAGTGTTCATGATTCTAGGTCAAAATTTTAATCTAAGCCTACAACATGTTTTCTTCTAATTCCAAGGGTTCTAATTGAAATTAAATGCCTAGATCCTTACCTTAGACTCTTTAATTGAAGAAAAAGCCTTGAATTCCTTTCTCCCTCACACCTTGGTCTTGTAGGAATTTTTGAGATTTCCTCCAATTTCTTTTCCTTTTTGCCGATTAGCTTAGGGTTTAGGGAGTTTGGATGGTTTGGTTTCTTAATTTGAGATGAGATGATGAAGTTAAGATGAAATTGAAATGAAAACTGCAGCTGCTGGGTTTGGAGACTCATGGTTCTGTTTTTGAGTTTTTGGTGACTTTTTCCTCCTTTTACTTAAGTTAAATGCTTCTAAAAAATTTTATTAACCAAATTGGACTTTGCCTTCAAGTCCAGCTGCTGCCTGCACGTCCAGCAGCTCAATTGGACCAAGGGAAGTCCACTTGCCAAGCCTTTCCAGCCCACTTGGACAGCCAAGGAGTTCCAAGTCACTTGCCTACCCCAAAAGTCAACATTTCAAGCACTTTGTAGAAAATTCTAGAAGGTAATTAGGGCTGCTAATTATTTTACAATGTGATTAGAATTTGAAGAAAATAACATCACCATTGGATTCCTCACTATCAAAAACCTTGGGGTAGTGTCTTACTTATCTCTTAATCCAAGCCTAATTAGCTTAATTTAGTGATCTTAGAAAAGCCTAAGTTGTCACTTTTTGATTGGTTAAGGTTCTAATTTAAATTTTTCTTGGTTAAACATTTTTAATAATTATTCTAAGTATATTACAATTATTAGATAATTCTATAGATATCCTATGAATTTTCTCTAAATTTTCTGTCTTAGAATTTTACCGTAATAATTCCTCAAAGTTCTAACTTTCAGAAAATCCTAACAATTCTGAATAAGCATTTTAATTCTTTATCTGTATATATTTTTAATCTATATTCTATTACCTTTCTTTTAAGTTATAAATGAGTTCAAAATTCTATACTTGAAAATTTATCCTGGACAGCTGTCTGACATAGCAGTCCAGTCAACTATCAATTTCGGCAAAAATAAAGACATTTGGATATTCAGAAAATTCTTCTGAGTAGAACTGTATTAATTTCATTAAGAGAATATGTACATAAGGTTTCTATAAAATACAGTGCATAAATGTTAATAATATACATATATAAATGCGTACAATTAATAAAATAGGATGTTACAATTCTCTCCTACTAATAAAAATTTCGTCCTCGAAATTTCTAATACAAATATATAACCATACAACTATACAACAAAATAACTATACAAACAAATGAGGATATGTTTCTTTCATTTTTTCCTCTAACTCCCATGTAGCATCACCTCTGATATCATCCCAAATAACCTTAACTAGAGAAATTTCTTTACCTCTCAGGTACTTAATCCTTCTGTCCTCAATCTTAATAGGCTTTGTTTCAAATGTTAGGTTTTCCTTTCTCTTCTAATGTACAGGCTCTTAAGAGATCTTCTAATGTCCAAATAGTCCTTTCTGTTTGACCATCAATCTTAGGGTGTTATACTAAACTAAGATAAATTTTACTTCTTAAAGCTTTCTGAAAATCTTTCCAAAAATTTAAAAACAAAGCTAGGGTCTTTATTAGACTCTATACTAGTAGGTACTCCAGATAATCTAATTATTTCCTTTAAGTACAATTAAGCTAATTTTTCTAAATTAAGCTAATCTTTCTAAAGAATACCTAGTATTTATTGAAAGCAAAATGTATTAATTTAGTTAATCTATCTACAATTACTCAAATGGTATCAAAATTCCTATGTGTTCTAGGTAATCTTACCACAAAATCCATTGATATACTATTCCGTTTCCATGTAGGTATTCTCTAAAGGATGTAACAGATCAAAGGGTTTCTGATATTCAATCTTTGCTTTCTAACATGTTAAACATCTAGCCACATATTCTGCTACATCTCTCTTCATCCTAGACCACCAAAACATTCCCTTTAAATCTTTATATATTTTTGTTGTTCTAGGATGAATACTAAGTTTACTTTTGTGCCCTTCCTCCAAAATTAATTCCTTAAATTCTTGATCATTAGGTACACAAATTCTATTTTTAAATCTAATAATTCCATCTGTTCCTACATTAAATTCCTTTACTTTATTTGTTCCTATTAATGCTTTCTTTTCTTGAATAAATATATCTATATCTTGTTTCTTCTTAATCTCTTCCAAAAATCATTAGTAATCCTTCCTAATTGAATTTTATCTTTTTCCCTAACTGTACACAAATTCAAATCTCTAAATTATTCTATTAATTCTAATTCTTTAATCCTCATAGTTGACATATGCACAATTTTCCTACTTAAAACATCTTCTACTACATTAGCCTCTCTTGGATGATACCTTAATTGAAAATCATAATCTTTAATAAACTCCATCCATTTTCTTTGTCTCCTTTCCAAATTTTTTTTTTTTTCAAACAAATATTTTAAACTCTTATGATCACTATATACATCAAATCTTGATCCATATAAATAATGTCTCCAAATCTTCAAAGCAAAAACTATAGATGCTAACTCCAAATCATGAGTAGGATAATTTCTCTCATGTGATTTCAACCGCCTAGATGCATAAGCTACCACTTTCCTATTTTACATCAACACACATCTTAACCCTAGAGATGAAACATCACAGTATACCTCATAGGATTCATTTGGGTCGGGTAAAACTAAAACTAGTGAGGTAGTCAATTTATGTTTCAATTCTTGGAAAATTTTCTCACAACTCTCACTCCAAAAAAAATTATATTAAGGGTCCAGCTATCTTAGAAAATCCTTCAATCAATCTTCTATAATATCCATCAAATCCTAAGAACTACTAATCTCAGTTACTGTCTTAGGCCTTTCCTATTCTAAAACTGCTTCTACCTTAGAAAAATCTACACTTATTCCATCTTTAGAAATTACATGTCCTAAAATTTTCACTTCCTCCAACCAAAATTCACACTTAGACAATTTAGCATATAATTTTCTATCTTTTAAAATTTCTAATATTATTCTAAGATGATTTTCATGTTCTTCTTTATTTTTAGAATATATTAATATATCATCTATTCTAGATCAAGGATATTTATTCTTTATAGTTACTTTATTTAATTGTCTATAATCTATACATAACCTAGATCCTCCATCTTTCTTTTTAACTAATAATACTAGGCTCACCATAGGGACATACTAGGCCTTACAAATTGTTTTTCTAATAATTCTTCCAATTGTTTCTTTAACTCAATTAATTTCAATAATGACATTCTATATGGTTGCATAGAAATTGGTCTAGTACCAAGCATCAAATCTATACTAAATTCTATTTCTCTTTCAGGAGGCAAACCAGAAACATCATCAGGAAAAACTTCAGGATAATCATTTACAACTAACACAGAGTCTATTTCAATTTTATCTCCTTAGTTCCAAGAGATGATAACATGTATTTTTTTGAATTTCACTTTTAAATGATATTTCCTTAGGTTGGATAGGCTTAAGTCTAGAAACATCAAGTTCAGGGAAAATCAAAGATTTAGAGGCACAATCTATTAGAATATGGTTGGTTGCTAACCAATCCATTCCTAATATCACATCAAGGTCAGTTAAAGGCAAACAAATCAAGTTCACAACAAATGATCTATCTCTGATGGTTATCACATAATGCAAACATATTTTAGAGGTTAGGATTGGGTTAGATGTAGGCACAGAAACAAGCAAGGTATAGGGTATGTTAAACATGATTAACATCCTCAACTTACAGCTGTACTTTAGAACCCTAATTCCAACAAATCACTATTAGAAAGACTTTCAAAATACCTCAAATTACTCCAATTCACTACTACCAATTTCATTGTTACTTGGGCTTAATTTCCAACATCAAAACACACACCCTTAGGCCTTCCACTCACTTACTCTTTCAACTAAAAAAAATTCTTAGGACCACTATTACTAATTTAGCATTTGAGTCCCATTCTACTCTCTTAATCACCACTTACACCATGGTAATGTAATTAAACAATGTTAAACCCGCAGGCTATTTTACTGCACCAAAAAAATGCACTATTTTGATTCTAAATCATGTCCAAAACACAAAATTTCAAGTCCTAATAGTTAAGATATCAATCTTGCGACAAATTTATACTACAATACACTATTTCAGCCTTCAAAACACGTGAAAACATCCATTAGAACAATATGGCAATAACCATACTCTCAACATCTCATCATATTCCAAACATCAAGGTACCTTCAAAACTTTGTTTTCTTTCCTTTGTCAAACTCATCCATTATCCTATAAACTCAAATATTTAGACCTCTATTCTCAACCTTGATCTACTAACTCAGATATTTAGATCTCCTTCCTCAACTAACTCAAGGGTATAACTTGTAAATTCACAATATAAGGAACATGGAAAATAACCCAACTTGGATAATACAATACTACTAATAATAAAAAATTTAGCATTAGGAGGGAAAGTCATCTCGACTGAGTCCTGAGTGTGCACCCTCACAAATCTATCAAGATTTCCTTTCTTCCTTTCTGCCATCTCAATTATACTATTAGTTTGAACTCTAGGATTTATAACTAGCATTCCTCTTCTCATTTCTACATGTCTTAAATTTTCAGATCTAGTTACTACCCTTTTTCCCATAATATTCTTAACAAACAAAAATTCTAATCAGGGTAACACAGCAAAACACCTAATAGACCCACTACTCGCAAGTCCTAGAGATGCATAACCAGAGCTCTGATACCACTAATGTAACCCCCCTTTTTTATAAAACATAATTTAACTATTTAATTCATTTTATATATTTATTTCAAAGTTCTGATACAATCTCTTACAATCCAAAATATGTTCTGTAATTTACATCATTAAAATTTATATAAACACTGTTACAAAATAATTCTAACTACTACAAATTATTGTCTACCCAAAATAGTCCCATCCTATATGCTCTGGAATTTCTGCATCTTCATCATTTAACTATATCTTCAAGCACCTGCAATTCACACTCCCCTAGAATCTGGGGACAGCATTACCGGATCAGGCATTTAATTTCTCATAGAATAAAACAATTTCAAACAAATACATATCATAACAAATTAATTAGTTACACACATAATTAAATGCAGTATGATTTATGCAAATGCAGATTTTGACTCAAATTCATTTTTGACCCTGCTCCATGGAGACTTCCCCTTTGAGTGTTTAGTAAGAAACTGGCCTACCATTACGCTCTGCAATTCAGCTATCAGCCCCTACTAAACGCGAATAAGCTAAACAGAATTAGGAGATTAGGATACCCGGAAGGCTACCACGACCGCAACTCAGTCCAGTTTCCAGCCACATGTGGAATTGCCAATATCCTTCACCCCACAGACTATATAATCATAGATTATACGGTCCTGTCTAACAAATTCTACTCAACGCAAAAATCCTTTCTCAATCATTTTCATTTCACATGACTACCGTAATCTCGGTTAGTCAACAATTCGTTTCTCAATCAATCTCATTTCACATGACTACCGCAGTCCCGGTTAGTCAACAAAAGTCATTACTCATAAATCAACTCAATTCTCATGACTACCACAGTCCTGGTTAGTCAACATAATTCTTTCTCATTTGATACTTTTATAAATCCCCCAAAAAGACTCATGCTAATGGATTTTGTTCATGATCACAATCAAACAAATAATTTGTACACCTTAACATACAAGGATACAAAAATTTAAGCAATTTACATTATAACCTTAGTATTTTTAATAATTTCCGAAAATGCCCTCAATCTTTTTCCAAAATACCCAATGTGTCCCTACATGTAAAATGACCATTTTGCCCTTGGTTTTATAAAAATTTCCACATAATATCCCTTGCAATTAGGGCTGGCCGAATGGTATACACACCATTTCCAACATGTTTTCCAAAGCAACAACTTCCAATTCCAACCAAAAATCAACCAAATCACAATTTCAATCAAAATTCAACAAACCAAATTTCAACCATTACAACACCTTAAAATTCAATCAAACATCATTCCAATCCATGAATTTCAATCACAAGCATCAAAAACACAAAACCCCTAAATCAATTTCAAGTTTTCATGATTCTAGGTCAAAATTTTAATCTAAGCCTACAACATGTTTTCTTCTAATTCCAAGGGTTCTAATTGAAATTAAATGCCTAGATCCTTACCTTAGACTCTTTAATTGAAGAAAAAGCCTTGAATTCCTTTCTCCCTCACACCTTGGTCTTGTAGGAATTTTTGAGATTTCCTCCAATTTCTTTTCCTTTTTGCCGATTAGCTTAGGGTTTAGGGAGTTTGGATGGTTTGGTTTCTTAATTTGAGATGAGATGATGAAGTTAAGATGAAATTGAAATGAAAACTGCAGCTGCTGGGTTTGGAGACTCATGGTTCTGTTTTTGAGTTTTTGGTGACTTTTTCCTCCTTTTACTTAAGTTAAATGCTTCTAAAAAATTTTATTAACCAAATTGGACTTTGCCTTCAAGTCCAGCTGCTGCCTGCACGTCCAGCAGCTCAATTGGACCAAGGGAAGTCCACTTGCCAAGCCTTTCCAGCCCACTTGGACAGCCAAGGAGTTCCAAGTCACTTGCCTACCCCAAAAGTCAACATTTCAAGCACTTTGTAGAAAATTCTAGAAGGTAATTAGGGCTGCTAATTATTTTACAATGTGATTAGAATTTGAAGAAAATAACATCACCATTGGATTCCTCACTATCAAAAACCTTGGGGTAGTGTCTTACTTATCTCTTAATCCAAGCCTAATTAGCTTAATTTAGTGATCTTAGAAAAGCCTAAGTTGTCACTTTTTGATTGGTTAAGGTTCTAATTTAAATTTTTCTTGGTTAAACATTTTTAATAATTATTCTAAGTATATTACAATTATTAGATAATTCTATAGATATCCTATGAATTTTCTCTAAATTTTCTGTCTTAGAATTTTACCGTAATAATTCCTCAAAGTTCTAACTTTCAGAAAATCCTAACAATTCTGAATAAGCATTTTAATTCTTTATCTGTATATATTTTTAATCTATATTCTATTACCTTTCTTTTAAGTTATAAATGAGTTCAAAATTCTATACTTGAAAATTTATCCTGGACAGCTGTCTGACATAGCAGTCCAGTCAACTATCAATTTCGGCAAAAATAAAGACATTTGGATATTCAGAAAATTCTTCTGAGTAGAACTGTATTAATTTCATTAAGAGAATATGTACATAAGGTTTCTATAAAATACAGTGCATAAATGTTAATAATATACATATATAAATGCGTACAATTAATAAAATAGGATGTTACAATTCTCTCCTACTAATAAAAATTTCGTCCTCGAAATTTCTAATACAAATATATAACCATACAACTATACAACAAAATAACTATACAAACAAATGAGGATATGTTTCTTTCATTTTTTCCTCTAACTCCCATGTAGCATCACCTCTGATATCATCCCAAATAACCTTAACTAGAGAAATTTCTTTACCTCTCAGGTACTTAATCCTTCTGTCCTCAATCTTAATAGGCTTTGTTTCAAATGTTAGGTTTTCCTTTCTCTTCTAATGTACAGGCTCTTAAGAGATCTTCTAATGTCCAAATAGTCCTTTCTGTTTGACCATCAATCTTAGGGTGTTATACTAAACTAAGATAAATTTTACTTCTTAAAGCTTTCTGAAAATCTTTCCAAAAATTTAAAAACAAAGCTAGGGTCTTTATTAGACTCTATACTAGTAGGTACTCCAGATAATCTAATTATTTCCTTTAAGTACAATTAAGCTAATTTTTCTAAATTAAGCTAATCTTTCTAAAGAATACTTAGTATTTATTGAAAGCAAAATGTATTAATTTAGTTAATCTATCTACAATTACTCAAATGGTATCAAAATTCCTATGTGTTCTAGGTAATCTTACCACAAAATCCATTGATATACTATTCCGTTTCCATGTAGGTATTCTCTAAAGGATGTAACAGATCAAAGGGTTTCTGATATTCAATCTTTGCTTTCTAACATGTTAAACATCTAGCCACATATTCTGCTACATCTCTCTTCATCCTAGACCACCAAAACATTCCCTTTAAATCTTTATATATTTTTGTTGTTCTAGGATGAATACTAAGTTTACTTTTGTGCCCTTCCTCCAAAATTAATTCCTTAAATTCTTGATCATTAGGTACACAAATTCTATTTTTAAATCTAATAATTCCATCTGTTCCTACATTAAATTCCTTTACTTTATTTGTTCCTATTAATGCTTTCTTTTCTTGAATAAATATATCTATATCTTGTTTCTTCTTAATCTCTTCCAAAAATCATTAGTAATCCTTCCTAATTGAATTTTATCTTTTTCCCTAACTGTACACAAATTCAAATCTCTAAATTATTCTATTAATTCTAATTCTTTAATCCTCATAGTTGACATATGCACAATTTTCCTACTTAAAACATCTTCTACTACATTAGCCTCTCTTGGATGATACCTTAATTGAAAATCATAATCTTTAATAAACTCCATCCATTTTCTTTGTCTCCTTTCCAAATTTTTTTTTTTTTCAAACAAATATTTTAAACTCTTATGATCACTATATACATCAAATCTTGATCCATATAAATAATGTCTCCAAATCTTCAAAGCAAAAACTATAGATGCTAACTCCAAATCATGAGTAGGATAATTTCTCTCATGTGATTTCAACCGCCTAGATGCATAAGCTACCACTTTCCTATTTTACATCAACACACATCTTAACCCTAGAGATGAAACATCACAGTATACCTCATAGGATTCATTTGGGTCGGGTAAAACTAAAACTAGTGAGGTAGTCAATTTATGTTTCAATTCTTGGAAAATTTTCTCACAACTCTCACTCAAAAAAAAATTATATTAAGGGTCCAGCTATCTTAGAAAATCCTTCAATCAATCTTCTATAATATCCATCAAATCCTAAGAACTACTAATCTCAGTTACTGTCTTAGGCCTTTCCTATTCTAAAACTGCTTCTACCTTAGAAAAATCTACACTTATTCCATCTTTAGAAATTACATGTCCTAAAATTTTCACTTCCTCCAACCAAAATTCACACTTAGACAATTTAGCATATAATTTTCTATCTTTTAAAATTTCTAATATTATTCTAAGATGATTTTCATGTTCTTCTTTATTTTTAGAATATATTAATATATCATCTATTCTAGATCAAGGATATTTATTCTTTATAGTTACTTTATTTAATTGTCTATAATCTATACATAACCTAGATCCTCCATCTTTCTTTTTAACTAATAATACTAGGCTCACCATAGGGACATACTAGGCCTTACAAATTGTTTTTCTAATAATTCTTCCAATTGTTTCTTTAACTCAATTAATTTCAATAATGACATTCTATATGGTTGCATAGAAATTGGTCTAGTACCAAGCATCAAATCTATACTAAATTCTATTTCTCTTTCAGGAGGCAAACCAGAAACATCATCAGGAAAAACTTCAGGATAATCATTTACAACTAACACAGAGTCTATTTCAATTTTATCTCCTTAGTTCCAAGAGATGATAACATGTATTTTTTTGAATTTCACTTTTAAATGATATTTCCTTAGGTTGGATAGGCTTAAGTCTAGAAACATCAAGTTCAGGGAAAATCAAAGATTTAGAGGCACAATCTATTAGAATATGGTTGGTTGCTAACCAATCCATTCCTAATATCACATCAAGGTCAGTTAAAGGCAAACAAATCAAGTTCACAACAAATGATCTATCTCTGATGGTTATCACATAATGCAAACATATTTTAGAGGTTAGGATTGGGTTAGATGTAGGCACAGAAACAAGCAAGGTATAGGGTATGTTAAACATGATTAACATCCTCAACTTACAGCTGTACTTTAGAACCCTAATTCCAACAAATCACTATTAGAAAGACTTTCAAAATACCTCAAATTACTCCAATTCACTACTACCAATTTCATTGTTACTTGGGCTTAATTTCCAACATCAAAACACACACCCTTAGGCCTTCCACTCACTTACTCTTTCAACTAAAAAAAATTCTTAGGACCACTATTACTAATTTAGCATTTGAGTCCCATTCTACTCTCTTAATCACCACTTACACCATGGTAATGTAATTAAACAATGTTAAACCCGCTGGCTATTTTACTGCACCAAAAAAATGCACTATTTTGATTCTAAATCATGTCCAAAACACAAAATTTCAAGTCCTAATAGTTAAGATATCAATCTTGCGACAAATTTATACTACAATACACTATTTCAGCCTTCAAAACACGTGAAAACATCCATTAGAACAATATGGCAATAACCATACTCTCAACATCTCATCATATTCCAAACATCAAGGTACCTTCAAAACTTTGTTTTCTTTCCTTTGTCAAACTCATCCATTATCCTATAAACTCAAATATTTAGACCTCTATTCTCAACCTTGATCTACTAACTCAGATATTTAGATCTCCTTCCTCAACTAACTCAAGGGTATAACTTGTAAATTCACAATATAAGGAACATGGAAAATAACCCAACTTGGATAATACAATACTACTAATAATAAAAAATTTAGCATTAGGAGGGAAAGTCATCTCGACTGAGTCCTGAGTGTGCACCCTCACAAATCTATCAAGATTTCCTTTCTTCCTTTCTGCCATCTCAATTATACTATTAGTTTGAACTCTAGGATTTATAACTAGCATTCCTCTTCTCATTTCTACATGTCTTAAATTTTCAGATCTAGTTACTACCCTTTTTCCCATAATATTCTTAACAAACAAAAATTCTAATCAGGGTAACACAGCAAAACACCTAATAGACCCACTACTCGCAAGTCCTAGAGATGCATAACCAGAGCTCTGATACCACTAATGTAACCCCCCTTTTTTATAAAACATAATTTAACTATTTAATTCATTTTATATATTTATTTCAAAGTTCTGATACAATCTCTTACAATCCAAAATATGTTCTGTAATTTACATCATTAAAATTTATATAAACACTGTTACAAAATAATTCTAACTACTACAAATTATTGTCTACCCAAAATAGTCCCATCCTATATGCTCTGGAATTTCTGCATCTTCATCATTTAACTATATCTTCAAGCACCTGCAATTCACACTCCCCTAGAATCTGGGGACAGCATTACCGGATCAGGCATTTAATTTCTCATAGAATAAAACAATTTCAAACAAATACATATCATAACAAATTAATTAGTTACACACATAATTAAATGCAGTATGATTTATGCAAATGCAGATTTTGACTCAAATTCATTTTTGACCCTGCTCCATGGAGACTTCCCCTTTGAGTGTTTAGTAAGAAACTGGCCTACCATTACGCTCTGCAATTCAGCTATCAGCCCCTACTAAACGCGAATAAGCTAAACAGAATTAGGAGATTAGGATACCCGGAAGGCTACCACGACCGCAACTCAGTCCAGTTTCCAGCCACATGTGGAATTGCCAATATCCTTCACCCCACAGACTATATAATCATAGATTATACGGTCCTGTCTAACAAATTCTACTCAACCCAAAAATCCTTTCTCAATCATTTTCATTTCACATGACTACCGTAATCTCGGTTAGTCAACAATTCGTTTCTCAATCAATCTCATTTCACATGACTACCGCAGTCCCGGTTAGTCAACAAAAGTCATTACTCATAAATCAACTCAATTCTCATGACTACCACAGTCCTGGTTAGTCAACATAATTCTTTCTCATTTGATACTTTTATAAATCCCCCAAAAAGACTCATGCTAATGGATTTTGTTCATGATCACAATCAAACAAATAATTTGTACACCTTAACATACAAGGATACAAAAATTTAAGCAATTTACATTATAACCTTAGTATTTTTAATAATTTCCGAAAATGCCCTCAATCTTTTTCCAAAATACCCAATGTGTCCCTACATGTAAAATGACCATTTTGCCCTTGGTTTTATAAAAATTTCCACATAATATCCCTTGCAATTAGGGCTGGCCGAATGGTATACACACCATTTCCAACATGTTTTCCAAAGCAACAACTTCCAATTCCAACCAAAAATCAACCAAATCACAATTTCAATCAAAATTCAACAAACCAAATTTCAACCATTACAACACCTTAAAATTCAATCAAACATCATTCCAATCCATGAATTTCAATCACAAGCATCAAAAACACAAAACCCCTAAATCAATTTCAAGTTTTCATGATTCTAGGTCAAAATTTTAATCTAAGCCTACAACATGTTTTCTTCTAATTCCAAGGGTTCTAATTGAAATTAAATGCCTAGATCCTTACCTTAGACTCTTTAATTGAAGAAAAAGCCTTGAATTCCTTTCTCCCTCACACCTTGGTCTTGTAGGAATTTTTGAGATTTCCTCCAATTTCTTTTCCTTTTTGCCGATTAGCTTAGGGTTTAGGGAGTTTGGATGGTTTGGTTTCTTAATTTGAGATGAGATGATGAAGTTAAGATGAAATTGAAATGAAAACTGCAGCTGCTGGGTTTGGAGACTCATGGTTCTGTTTTTGAGTTTTTGGTGACTTTTTCCTCCTTTTACTTAAGTTAAATGCTTCTAAAAAATTTTATTAACCAAATTGGACTTTGCCTTCAAGTCCAGCTGCTGCCTGCACGTCCAGCAGCTCAATTGGACCAAGGGAAGTCCACTTGCCAAGCCTTTCCAGCCCACTTGGACAGCCAAGGAGTTCCAAGTCACTTGCCTACCCCAAAAGTCAACATTTCAAGCACTTTGTAGAAAATTCTAGAAGGTAATTAGGGCTGCTAATTATTTTACAATGTGATTAGAATTTGAAGAAAATAACATCACCATTGGATTCCTCACTATCAAAAACCTTGGGGTAGTGTCTTACTTATCTCTTAATCCAAGCCTAATTAGCTTAATTTAGTGATCTTAGAAAAGCCTAAGTTGTCACTTTTTGATTGGTTAAGGTTCTAATTTAAATTTTTCTTGGTTAAACATTTTTAATAATTATTCTAAGTATATTAAAATTATTAGATAATTCTATAGATATCCTATGAATTTTCTCTAAATTTTCTGTCTTAGAATTTTACCGTAATAATTCCTCAAAGTTCTAACTTTCAGAAAATCCTAACAATTCTGAATAAGCATTTTAATTCTTTATCTGTATATATTTTTAATCTATATTCTATTACCTTTCTTTTAAGTTATAAATGAGTTCAAAATTCTATACTTGAAAATTTATCCTGGACAGCTGTCTGACATAGCAGTCCAGTCAACTATCAATTTCGGCAAAAATAAAGACATTTGGATATTCAGAAAATTCTTCTGAGTAGAACTGTATTAATTTCATTAAGAGAATATGTACATAAGGTTTCTATAAAATACAGTGCATAAATGTTAATAATATACATATATAAATGCGTACAATTAATAAAATAGGATGTTACAGAGGTGATACGTATTTTTAACAAAATTAAACGAGATATCCTGAACTTTTTTTTAGGTCTTCTCTCTTTGTATGCCAATTTGGAAGGGAATGATCTTTTGAGATCTCACCGGAAAAAAAATCATAATGTTTCTATTATTTCACCTCCCAAACATATCGTGAAATTTTGATGTTTCTACGACAATTACCGATCACATTAAAATGACAACAATCAAATTAATAGTTCCCTTTATTAGTTTTTTTTATCCCAATGTTTATAATACTTTCCATTATTAATGAGAGGAGATTCGTATTTTTAACAAAATTAAACGAGATATCCTGCAATTTTTTAGGTCTTCTCTCATTTTATACCAATTTGGAAGGGAATGATCTTTTTAGATCTCACCGGAAAAAAAAATCATAATCTTTCTATTATTTCACCTCCCAAACATATCGTGAAATTTTGATGTTTCTACGACAATTACCAATCACATTAAAATGACAACAATCACATTAATAGTTCTCTTTATTAGTTTTTTAATCACAACATTTTTAATAATTTCCATTAGTAATGAGAGGAGATACGTATTTTTAACAAATTTAAACGAGATATCCTGAACTTTTTTTAGGTATTTGTAACCCCCTTTCTAATTAATTAATTTCTATCTAAAATCCATAAACACGAAATTTACAATTAAAATAAATACACTCCATTAAGTTTAAAGTTTGTCATTATAATTTACATTATTAAAATTTACAGAAAATACTACTACCAAATTATTTCTAATTAATACAAAAGTATCTAAAGCCAAAAACCCCTATTCCTATAGCTCTGGAACATGTCTGCATCTGTAACTTCTAATTAATCTTCCAAATACCTGCAATCACACTCCCCTAGAATCTGGGGACAGCATTACCGGATCAGGCATTTAATTTCTCATACAATAAAACAATTTCAAAAAATACATATCATAACAAATTAATTTGTTACACACATAATTAAATGCAGTATGATTTATGCAAATGCAGTTTTTGACTCAAATTCATTTTTTACCCTGCTCCATGGAGACTTCCCCTTTGAGTGTTTAGTAAGTAACTGGCCTACCATTACGCACTGCAATTCAGCTATCAGCCCCTACTAAACGCGAATAAATTAAACAGAATTAGGAGATCAGGATACCTGGAAGGCCACCACGACCGCATCTCTGTCCAGATTACAGCCACATATGGAATTGCCAATATCCTTCACCCCACAGACTATACAGCCCTGTCTAACTTATTCTGCTCACCCCAAAGATTCAATTCTCAAATCATATTCATTTCACATGACTACCGCAGTCTCGGTTAGTCAACAAAATCATTTCTCATATATCAACTCGTTTCTCATGACTACCGCAGTCCCGGTTAGTCAACAAAATCATTTCTCATATATCAACTTGTTTCTCATGACTACCGCAGTCCCGGTTAGTCAACATTTATTCTTTCTTTTCTTTCTTTTCTTTTCTTTCTTTTCATTTCTTTCTTTTCCTTTCTTTTCTTTCTTTTCATTTCTTTCTTTTCATGGCTACCGCAGTCCCGGTTAGCCAACATCAATTATTTTTCACTTGAATCTTTATAAATCCCCCAAAAAGACTCATGCAATGAATTATGTTCATGATCACAATTAAATAAATAATTTGTACACATTAACATACAAGAATACAAAAATTAAGCAATTTACCTTATAACATTAATATTTTAGTAAATTATCAATTAAATCACTATTAGGTAAAGTTACTAAAATACCCTTAATCTTTTCTAAAATTCCATCTATATCCTAAATTTTGAAATGACCAAATTACCCTTACTCTTTTTCAAAAATTCCCATTTTGTCCCTACATGTAAAATGACCATTTTGCCCTTGATTTTACAAAAATTTCCACATAATATCCCTTGCATTTTGGGCTGGCCGAATGGTCTACAAGCCATTCTCAACAATTCTTTCCAAAGCAACCAAGCTCAATTCCAATCCAACATTAACCAAATCACACTTCAATCAAAATCAAGCAACCAAAATTTCAACCATCACAACACATCAAAATTCAATCACACCTCATTCCAATCCATGAATTACAATCACAAGCATCAAAAACACAAAACCCCTAAATCAATTTCAAGTTTTCATGATTCTAGGACACAAATTTAATCTAACCCTACAACATGTTTTCTTCTAATTCCAAGGGTTCTAATTGAAATTAAATGCCTAGATCCTTACCTTAAGCTCTTTAATTGAAGAAAAAGCTTTGAATTCCTTTCTCCCTCACTCCTTGGTCATGTAGGAATTTTTGAGATTTCTTCCAATTCTTTCTCTATTAACCGAATTAGCTTTGTGTTTTGGAAGTTTGGATGGTTGGGTTTCTTAATTTGGGATGAAATGATGAAGTTAAGATGAAAAGAAAAATGGAACTGCAGCTGCTGGTTTGGGAGAGCTCACGATTCAGTTTGTAGGGGAATAGCTTTTTGGTGACTTTTTCTCCTTTTACTTAAGTTAAATGCTTCATTAAACAAGGAATTAACCAAATTGGACTTTGCCTTCAAGTCCAGCTGCTCCTTGCACGTCCAGAAGCCTTCATTGGCCAAGGAAAATGAGTCACCAAAGTCACTTGGACAGCCAAGTAGTTCCTTGTGTGACTTGGTCACTTGCCTACCCCAAAAGTCAACATTTTCAAGAAGTTTGTAGAAAATTCTAGAATATTTTTAGGGCTGTTAATTATCTTACAATGTAATTAGAATTTGAAGAAAACAACACCACCATTGGATTCCTCACTATCAAAAACCTTGGGGTAGTGTCTTACTTATCTCTTAATCCAAGCCTAATTAGCTTAATTTAGTGACATTAGAAAAACCTAAGTTGTCACTTTTTGATTGGTTAAGGTTCTAAATTAAATTTTTCTAGGTTAAACATTTTTAATAATTATTCTAAGTATATTACAATTATTAGATAATTCTATAGATGTCATACAAATTTTATCTTAATTTTCTACCTTAGAATTTTACCGTAATAATTCCTCAAAGTTCTAACTTTCAGAAAATCCTAACAATTCTGAATAAGCATTTTAATTCTTTATCTGTATACATTTTTAATCTATATTCTATTACCTTTCTTTTAAGTTATAAATGAGTTCAAAATTCTATACTTGAAAATTTATCCTGGACAGCTGTCTGACATAGCAGTCCAGTCAACTATCAATTTCAGCAAAAACAAAGACATTTCGAAATTCAGAAAATTCTTCTGAGTAGAACTGTATTAATTTCATTAAGAAAATATGTGCATAAAGTTTCTGTAAAATACAGTGCATAAATGTTCATAATATACACATATAAATGTGTACAATTAGTAAAATGAGGATGTTACAGTATTCTCTCATTTTATGCCAATTTGGAAGGGAATGATCTTTTGAGATCTCATCGGAAAAAAATCATAATCTTTCTATTATTTCTCCTCACAAACATATCGTGAAATTTTGATGTTTCTACGACAATTACCAATCACATTAAAACGACAACAATCACATTAATAGTTCCCTTTATTAGTTTTTTTATCACAATGTTTATAATAATTTCCATTATTAATGAGAGGAGATACGTATTTTTAACAAAATTAAACGAGATATCCTGAACTTTGTTTAGGTCTTCTCTCATTTTATGCCAATTTGCAAGGGAATGATCTTTTTAGATCTCACCGGCAAAAAATCATAATCTTTCTATCATTTCACCTCCCAAACATATCGTGAAATTTTGATGTTTCTTCGACAATTACCAATCACATTAAACGACAACAATCACATTAATAGTTTCCTTTATTAGTTTTTTAATCACAACGTTTGTAAAAATTTCCATTATTAATGAGACGAGATATGTATTTTTAATAAAATTAAACGAGATATCCTAAAATTTTTTTAGCTCTTCTCTCATTTTATGCCAATTTGGAAGTGAATGATCTTTTTAGATCTCACAAAAAAAATTATAAATCTTTTTATTATTTCACCTCGCAAGCATATCATGAAATTTTGATACTTCTACGACAATTACCAATCACATTAAAAAGATAACAATCACATTAATAGTTTCCTTTATTATTTTTTTATCATAACGTTTATAATAATTTCCATTATTAATGAGAGGAGATATATATTTTTAATAATATTAAACGAGATATCCTGAAATCTTTTTAGGTCTTCTCTCATTTTATGCCAATTTGGAAGGGAATGATCTTTTTAGATCTCGCAAAAAAAAATTATAATCTTTTTATTATTTCACCTTGCAAGCATATCGTGAAATTTTGATACTTCTACAACAATTACCAATCACATTAAAAAGATAACAATCACATTAATAGTTTCCTTTATTAATTTTTTATCACAACGTTTATAATAATTTCCATTAATGAGAGGAGATATGCAATTTTTAATAAAATTAAACAAGATATCTTGAATTGTTTTTAGGTCTTCTCTCATTTTATGCCAATTTGGAAGGGAATGATCTTTTTAGATCTCACAAAAAAAATTATAATCTTTTTATTATTTCACCTCCCAAGCATATCGTGAAATTTAGATATTTCTACCACAATTACCAATCACATTAAAATGGTAACAATCACATTTATAGTTTCCTTTATTAGTTTTTTATCATAATGTTTATAATAATTTCCATTATTAATGAGAAGAGATATATATTTTTAATAAAATTAAACGAGATATCATGAATTTTTTTAGGTGTTCTCTCATTTTATGCCAATTTGGAAGGGCATGATCTTTTTAGATCTCACAAAAAAAATTATAATCTTTTTATTGTTTCACCTCCCAAGCATATCATGAAATTTTGATACTTCTACGACAATTACCAATCACATTAATAATTTCCTTTATTAGTTTTTTGTCATAATGTTTATAATAATTTCCATTATTAATGAGAGGAGATATATATTTTTAATAAAATTAAACGAGATATCCTGAAATTTTTTTAGGTCTTCTGTCATTTTATGCGAATTCGGAAGGGATTGATCTTTTTAGGTCTCACAAAAAAAATTATAATCTTTTTATTATTTCATCTCCCAAACATATCCTGAAATTTTGATACTTCTACGACAATTACCAATCACATTAAAAAGATAACAATCACATTAATAGTTTCCTTTATTAGTTTGTTTTCACAATGTTTATAATAATTTCCATTATTAATGAGAGGAGATATGCAATTTTTAATAAAATTAAACGAGATATCATGAATTTTTTTAGGTCTTCTCTCATTTTATGCCAATTTGGAAGGGAATGATCTTTTTAGATCTCACAAATAAAAATTATAATCTTTTTATTATTTCACCTCCGACACATATCGTGAAATATTGATACTTCTACGACAATTACCAATCACATTAAAAAGATAACAATCACTTTAATAGTTTCCTTTATTTGTTTATTATCACAACGTTTATAATAATTTCCATTATTAATGAGAGGAGATACCTATTTTTTACAAAATTAAACGAGATATCCTGAACTTTTTTTAGGTCTTCTCTCATTTTATGCCAATTTGGAAGGGAATGATCTTTTGAGATCTCACCAGAAAAAAAATCATAATCTTTCTATTATTTCACCTCCCAAACATATCATGAAATTTTGATGTCTCTACGACAATTACCAATCACATTAAAACGACAACAATCACATTAACAGTTCCCTTTAATAGTTTTTTTTATCACAACGTTTATAATAATTTCCATTATTAACGACCTGAAAAACGTATTTTTAACAAAATTAAACGAGATATCCTGAACTTTTTTTAGGTCTTCTCTCATTTTATGCCAATTTGGAAGGGAATGATCTTTTTAGATCTCACCGACAAAAAAATCATAGTCTTTCTATTATTTCACCTCCCAAACATATCATCAAATTTTGATGTTTCTACGACAATTACCAATCACATTAACACGACAACAATCACATTAATAGTTCCCTTTATTAGTTTTTTTATCACAACGTTTATAATAATTTCCATTATTAATGAGTGGAGATACGTATTTTTACCAAAATTAAACGAGATATCCTGAACTTTTTTTAGGTCTTCTCTCATTTTATGCCAATTTGGAAGGGAATGATCTTTTTAGATCTCACCGACAAAAAAATCATAGTCTTTCTATTATTTCACCTCCCAAACATATCATCAAATTTTGATGTTTCTACGACAATTACCAATCACATTAACACGACAACAATCACATTAATAGTTCCCTTTATTAGTTTTTTTATCACAACGTTTATAATAATTTCCATTATTAATGAGTGGAGATACGTATTTTTACCAAAATTAAACGAGATATCCTGAACTTTTTTTTAGGTCTTCTCTCATTTTATGCCATTTTGGAAGGGAATGATCTTTTCAGATCTCACCGGAAAAAAATCATAATCTTTCAATTATTTCACCGCCCAAACATATCATCAAATTTTGATGTTTCTACGACAATTACCAATCACATTAAAACGACAATAATCAAATTAATAGTTCCCTTTATTAGTTTTTTTTATCCCAACGTTTATAATAATTTCCATTATTAATGAGAGGAGATACGTATTTTTAACAAAATTCAACGAGATATCCTGAACTTTTTTTAGGTCTTCTCACATTTTATGCCAATTTGGAAGGGAATGATCTTTTCAGATCTCACCGGAGAAAAAATCATAATCTTTCTATTATTTCACCTCCCAAAGATATCGTCAAATTTTGATGTTTCTACGACAATTACCAATCACATTAAAAAGACAACAATCACATTAATAGTTCCCTTTATTAGTGTTTTAATCACAACATTTATAATAATTTCCATTGTTAATGACAGGAGATACGTATTTTTAACAAAATTAAACGAGATATCCTGAACTTTTTTTAGGTCTTCTCTCTTTGTATGCCAATTTGTAAGGGAATGATCTTTTGAGATCTCACCGGAAAAAAAAATCATAATGTTTCTATTATTTCACCTCCCAAACATATCGTGAAATTTTGATGTTTCTACGACAATTACCGATCACATTAAAATGACAACAATCAAATTAATAGTTGCCTTTATTAGTTTTTTTTATCCCAATGTTTATAATACTTTCCATTATTAATGAGAGGAGATTCGTATTTTTAACAAAATTAAACGAGATATCCTGAAATTTTTTAGGTCTTCTCTCATTTTATGCCAATTTGGAAGGGAATGATCTTTTTAGATCTCACCGGAGAAAAAATCATAATCTTTCTATTATTTCACCTCCCAAACATATCGTCAAAGTTTGATGTTTCTACGAGAATTACCAATCACATTAAAAAGACAACAATCACATTAATAGTTCCATTTATTAGTGTTTTAATCACAACATTTATAATAATTTCCATTATTAATGAGAGGAGATACGTATTTTTAACAAAATTAAACGAGATATCCTGAACTTTTTTTAGGTCTTCTCTCTTTGTATGCCAATTTGGAAGGGAATGATCTTTTGAGATCTCACCGGAAAAAAAATCATAATGTTTCTATTATTTCACCTCCCAAACATATCGTGAAATTTTGATGTTTGTACGACAATTACCGATCACATTAAAATGACAACAATCAAATTACTAGTTCCCTTTATTAGTTTTTTTTTATCCCAATGTTTATAATACTTTCCATTATTAATGAGAGGAGATTCGTATTTTAAACAAAATTAAACGAGATATCCTGAAATTTTTTAGGTCTTCTCTCATTTTATGCCAATTTGGAAGGGAATGATCTTTTTAGATCTCACCGGAAAAAAAATCATAATCTTTCTATTATTTCACCTCCCAAACATATCGTGAAATTTTGATGTTTCTACGACAATTACCAATCACATTAAAATGACAACAATCACATTAATAGTTCCCTTTATTAGTTTTTTAATCACAACATTTTTAATAATTTCCATTAGTAATGAGAGGAGATACGTATTTTTAACAAATTTAAACGAGATATCCTGAACTTTTTTTAGGTATTCTCTCATTTTATGCCAATTTGGAAGGGAATGATCTTTTGAGATCTCACCGGAAAAAAATCATAATCTTTCTATTATTTCTCCTCACAAACGTATCGTGAAATTTTGATGTTTCTTCGACAATTACCAATCACATTAAACGACAACAATCACATTAATAGTTTCCTTTATTAGTTTTTTAATCACAACGTTTGTAAAAATTTCCATTATTAATGAGAGGAGATATGTATTTTTAATAAAATTAAACGAGATATCCTAAAAATTTTTTAGCTCTTCTCTCATTTTATGCCAATTTGGAAGTGAATGATCTTTTTAGATCTCACAAAAAAATTATAATCTTTTTATTATTTCACCTCGCAAGCATATCGTGAAATTTTGATACTTCTACGACAATTACCAATCACATTAAAAAGATAACAATCACATTAATAGTTTCCTTTATTAGTTTTTTATCATAACGTTTATAATAATTTCCATTATTAATGAGAGGAGATATATATTTTTAATAATATTAAACGAGATATCCTGAAATTTTTTTAGGTCTTCTCTCATTTTATGCCAATTTGGAAGGGAATGATCTTTTTAGATCTCGCAAAAAAAATTATAATCTTTTTATTATTTCACCTCGCAAGCATATCGTGAAATTTTGATACTTCTACAATAATTACCAAACACATTAAAAAGATAACAATCACATTAATAGTTTCCTTTATTAATTTTTTATCACAACGTTTATAATAATTTCCATTATTAATGAGAGGAGATATGCAATTTTTAATAAAATTAAACAAGATATCTTGAATTTTTTTTAGGTCTTTTTGGAAGGGAATTTGGAAGGGAATGATCTTTTTAGATCTCACAAAAAAAAATTATAATCTTTTTCAAGCACATCCTGAAATTTAGATATTTCTACCACAATTACCAATCACATTAAAAAGGTAACAATCACATTTATAGTTTCCTTTATTAGTTTTTTATCATAATGTTTATAATAATTTCCATTATTAATGAGAGGAGATATATATTTTTAATAAAATTAAACGAGATATCATGAATTTTTTTAGGTGTTCTCTCATTTTTTGCCAATTTGGAAGGGAATTTTTTATATAAATTTGTAGAAAGCAAACCTCACAGTTGGACGTGGACATCCCAACAACGTTGGCACCCCCACGCCAACTAATCATCGGCAGCAAACCACATTTTATTAAAAGAAAGAAGAAGAAAAACCAACATAAAGCATGGGGGGACTAGGCCAAAACCCATGAGAACAATCAGCAAAAGCGAAAAAAAGGCAATCCACAATGATTGCGAGCAAAACTATCCCTAATAAACAAGGGAATATAATCCCACCAGGTTATATCAACCCTATGATCTACCCCATAATTGGCTAGTCTGTCTGCACATTGATTACCTTCTCTATAAATATGAGAATACAAAAAATGCATTTGAGAGCATAATTTGAGACAACGAATCCAACGGCTTATGAGGTCCCAAGGAACAATATCAACCTTATCAATCGCAGCTAGCACCAGCTTGGAGTCACACTCCAACCACAGCTTGTCCCAACCGACAGAATGAGCATACTCAATAGCTAAAATAGCAGCAAAAATCTCTACATGCAGAGCTGATTTAATGCCAATATAAGCTGCAAAACAACCACGAAAGACCCCATAACTATCTCGAAAAATACCACCTCCCGCAGCATGCCCGGGAGATCCTCTTGATGCACCATCAGTGTTACATTTGATATAGCCACAAGCAGGGGGGAACCAATTCACTTGCTTAATCTGAACAGGTTTTGGAGGCTTAGCCGAGACTAAGAACTTCTGTAGAAAGGAAAATTCTGAAATAGAATTTGATGCATGGCCCTTAGAAAGAAAACCGGAGAGAGATACAGCTGAAATCACCATACTTCCTTCACTTGGGTACTGCACGGCTTATCCACAGATAACAGAACAACAATACAAGAAGAAAAATCAAACGTGAATGGAAGAAAGGACTGCATCCACTTCCATAAATCACTAGCAAAACTGCATGTCAGGAAGAGATGATTAGTTGTTTCATACTCTTTACCACATAATGCACATATTGAAACAACTACACAACCCCGAGATCGAAGCCTATCATCAATAGGCATCTTGCCATGAGCAATTCGCCATAAAATAAAACTTCTGGAAGGCGGAATAGAGTTAATCCATAACAACTTTGACCAATGGAGACTTTGTCCCGGAGTGGAAAAATGATTAAAAGCAGCTTTAAAGGATAACAGCCCATCCGAAGAAGAACGCCAGACGGGTTGATCAATTTCCTGACTATCATGCAAAGGAGTTGGGATAAGAGAGATCGCTACACGCATCTGTGGAAGACGTTGCAGCAATGATTCAGGCACATGCCAATGATGATTCAGCACAAAGCAGCTGACTGAAGACTTTAAAAATCTTCTATGCATCTCTGGAATATTTAAAGCATAAGCCAAAGAAGAGTCAAGGCACCAAATATCTAACCAGAAGTTGACACGATCACCTCTGTTTACAACCCAACCAGTATTTTCCAAAATCATATGCCACTTACTTTTCATAGAAGTCCAAACAGAGGATGACTTAAAGCTCAATAAAGGTTTGCCGTGTTTTAAAAATCTAGCTCTCATGAAAACCGCCCAGTTTGAATCTGAATGAACAAAATCCCACATAAGTTTCAACATACTTGCCTCATTCAACTTCACAATAGATTTCAATCCAAGGCCTCCTTCCACCAAAGGCTTGCAAACTTTACTCCAAGGAACAGTGACCAATTTTTGAGTATTTATATCACCAGACCATAAGAAATTCCTCAACCAGCTCTCAATAGTCTTAATTAAAGACACATGCCATGAGTAGACATGAAAAGTATATAACAGCATACCTGTAATGACTGAATTGATCAATTGAGCTCTACCCATAATAGATAAGAGCTTTCCCTTCCAAGAAACAAGTTTGGCTTTAATTTTATCCGCTATGGGCTGCAGAAAACGAGCCCTTGGTTTACCTATAAAAATAGGGACACCAAGGTAAGTAAAAGGCAAAGAACCAGCTCCAAAACCTAAACATTGCTGAACTCTGGCTATCCTATCATGAGACATAGAACCCGAGAAGAATTTACATTTCTCAGGACTTATATGCTGGCCAGACGCATCCCCATAAAACTTAAACAATAATTTCAAGTTATTCAGATTTTTTAAGGTCCCCCTACAAAAAATCATGATATCATCTGCATATATAGCATGTGTTGGAGTAGAGCACCCTCTTGGACTAGCCATAGGCAATAAGTATTTATTATCCACCAAATACATTATCCCCATGCTCAAGACATCCTCAGCTATACAAAAAAGAAGAGGAGACAGGGGGTCACCCTGTCGTACCCCCCTCTTGCAAGATATGTAACCAACCGAGGCCTCATTAACTCCAAAAGAAAGCCTAGCAGATTGCAGAATAATCATAATCCAATTGCAAAAAACTTTACTGAAACCAAAAGCCAGAAGGGCCTCCAAAAGGAAATTCCAATCCAGAGTATCAAATGCCTTTCTGATGTCAAACTTTATAGCCAAATTACCACCAAAAACTCTTTTATTCAGCATATTAATAGCCTCGGAGGTAATACAAACACAATATGAAATTTGCCTACCTTTAATGAAACCCTTCTGATGACTGGATATAATTTTGGGAGCAATGTTAGCTAATCTGTCTGCCAACACCTTAGAAATAACTTTAAATTGAAAATTTGCCAAAGCAATGGGACGAAAATTCTCAATCTTATCAGCACCAGGAAATTTAGGAATAAGAGCTATCAAATTAGAATTAAGGCCTGGCAGAATCCAACTTTGCAAGAAGAATTGCAAAATAGAATTAAAAATGTCAGTACCTATAATGTCCCAAAAAGAATGATAAAAACAACCACCGAACCCATCTGGACCAGGGGCGCTCGAACTACTCAAAGCAAAAACTGCAGACTTCACTTCATCAAAAGTTGGAATATTGGTAAGCATAGAATTATCCTCTGCAGAGACTAATGAGGGAATGACTATTTTGACTAAATCATTTGGCATACATGAGTTTTCCGAAGCATATAATGAAGTAAAATACTGCAGTACATGCTGTTTAATGGCATCCGGAGAGTCCAGAATACTCTCTCCATCCCTAAGAGTGGTCATACTTTTGGTAGCTCTACGATAGTTTGCCATCTTGTGGAAAAAAGATGTGTTGCGGTCCCCATGAGTAAACCACTGAACCCGCGACTTGTCTTTCCAGTAAGATTCCTCAAAAGCTAGAGCCTTTTGAAGTTCAGCTTGAGCTTTATCCTCCAAAACATGCAAGTCATCAGATAAACCATGAGATGAAATTTGCTGCTGAATGTCCTCAACAACCTTTTTGGCATTCTTCACATTTGCATGCACATTACCAAAAACATCTTTGTTCCAAATCCTCAAAGCACCTTTAAGGATCTTAAGCTTCTGTTTCAGTTTCAGTATATACATAGGACAACCAGTAATAGGAGAGTCCCAAACTTCTTTCACCAATCTTCTGCAGTCCTTGTGATCAATCCACATAGACAAAAACTTAAAAGAGGATGGGGAAGTTGTAGCACCTTTTTGAAGGGAGACCAAAATAGGAAAGTGATCTGATTGACTACGAATTAAAGTATTGCAGGATACTGAATCACATAATTCCAGCAAATCAGAATTGCATATTGATCTATCCAGCCTCATAGCTATATGATGCCTTCCGGACCTACCATTAGACCAGGTGAACTCATTCCCTTTAGTCTGAATATGAATAAGACTATGAGCATTTGACCAATTCACACAATCAGAACACGAGGCTGGGAGTGGGAGGTTACCACCACTCTTCTCATGAGCTCCAATGACAGCATTAAAATCACCCATAAATAACCAGGGACCACTATGCACAAGCTGCAACTGAGATAATTCTGCCTAGAGAGATCGACGCTTAACATATGAAGTAGATCCATAAACTGCTGCCACAAACAAATTTTGATTACCAAAATCCATAGAAAAAGCAACGTACTGCTCAGAAGAAGAAATAACCTTAGGAGAAACAGAAAAATCACAAATGCACCAGAGATTAGGCGCCTTATTCTGCCTAGAATTTACAGCAAAAAGCTTGAGTCCAAGACTAGACCAAAAGGAGGATGGAAAACGGTCCACCAAAGTCCAAGGTTCTGAAAGAAAAACCAAGAATGGTTTGTACGATACACACAAGTTGTGTAACACTCGCCTAGATGCCTCATTAGCTAGGCCCCTAACGTTCCAGAATAAAAAATTCATTATGCAAAAGAAGTCGGACCACCTCTAAGGTTGTATGTCCTTGCCCCACTTCCTTTATTCTTTTGGCGCAATTTTTTCTTCTTAGATTTAGAAAGAACCTCCTCAAAAGGCTGTTCATCCGGCTGCTTGTCAAGACCGAGAGAATCGTGATCCGAAGCCTCCTCCACTCTATCCCCCCAAAACTGAGAAACCATATTTAATTCTTTTTGAACCGAAGCTGTATATTGTTGATAGCCAACATCATGAGACCTCGAGAAAGAATGGGACACATGCGATGGAGAATCAAAATTCCCTTCATCAGCACGCAAAGACTTTCCTTTAGATCTCTGGGCATTAGATTCTTCTTCCGAAGAACTAGACTCCTCTGCAACATCCTCAACCAGCCCTTCCTTAAAACCAGCCTGCCCTTCATTAAGACCAACTTGATTCTCTGCACTAGGCTTCTCTGTGACACCCGCATCTGCAACTTGCTCAGCCACTGCACTTGATTGTGGAACAACTTTAATTGCATCATCTACTATCTGCTCATGGTCTTTCTTCGTGTGACTAGGACCAGCATCCTCACCCACACGTTGCTTTGGAACATAATGAGCCTTCCCCTTCAATTCCACCTTTTTCCCTTTAAGTTTTCCATCCTCCTGTCTCCCAAAATGACAGTTTGCAGAAGTGTGTCCAACGATCTTACACGTATCACAAAAGGCTGGCAAACGTTCATACACTAAATCCACAAAGAAAGCGAAACCATCTCGTTCTACCAGAATTTGGTCCCTCAATTCATGCTTGAGATCCAAGTCAACCAAAACCCTTGCAAAGTGGCCAAAAGATTGCGACGCTGTTGCCTCATCAATAGCCAAGGGAACACCAACCCCTCTTGCAATTGAGAAAAGTATTCTTTGACGCCAATACTCCTGTGGCAGGCCAAGTATACGCACCCAACATTGCGCATTCAAATGACGGACTAAACTAGGATTAAAGTCTGGAGTCCAAGAAAACAACCGAAGGACCCCAGGCGCAAGATTCCAAGAACCACCGGTAAGAACTCTCCTTAAGTCCTCAACAGAAGCAAAGGAGAATTCATAAAAACCTTTCCCAATTGAGATCATACGCCAATTCCCCAAGGGATTCCAGATTTTGCATAATTTCAAACGAAGATCCTGAAGCTTCAGCGGAGAATCCCCTTTTGACAGCACTAAACGACCATGGAGATTATTCTTACAACTCTCCAACCCTGCCAAGTATTCTTCTTCAGGAATTTTTACAGCAATAGCATCGCCCTTCACACAAGGCACTGGGAGTTGACTTAAAGGAATATCACATGCATGTTTAAGGGCTTGCACAAAAGAACACTTTGGAGCAACCTGTTGCTTCGGGGAATCCTTCGCTTCTGAATCTATAGCAAGAAAACTCCATGGGATCAAAGGTTCTCCCATGACTGCATGCAAGGAACGTAAGAACAGCAGAAAACCCTAGGAAAACAAAACCCTAGCAGAGCTCATTCTCCGTCCAGCCCCTCATCCACCATATTTTTAGATCTGTTGCTTGGAAGGGAATGATCTTTTTAGATCTCGAAAAAAAAATTATAATCTTTTTATTATTTCACCTTCCAAGCACATCCTGAAATTTTGATATTTCTACGACAATTACGAATCACATTAAAAAGATAACAATCACATTAATAGTTTCCTTTATTAGTTTTTTATCACAACGTTTATAATAATTTCCATTATTAATGAGAGGAGATATGTATTTTTTAATAAAATTACATGAGATATCCTGGAATTTTTTTAGATCTTCTCTCATTTTATGCCAATTTGGAAGGGAATGATCTTTTTAGATCTCGCAAAAAAAATTATAATCTTTTTATTATTTCACCTTCCAAGCACATCCTGAAATTTTGATATTTCTACGACAATTGCGAATCACATTAAAAAGATAACAACCACATTAATAGTTTCCTTTATTAGTTTTTTATCACAATGTTTATAATAATTTCCATTATTAATGAGAGGAGATATGTATTTTTTAATAAAATTAAATGAGATATCCTGGAATTTTTTTAGATCTTCTCTCATTTTATGCCAATTTGGAAGGGAATGATCTTTTTAGATCTCGCAAAAAAAATTATAATCTTTTTATTATTTCACCTCCCAAGCATATCGTGAAACTTCGATATTTCTACGACAATTACGAATCACATTAAAAACATAACAATCACATTAATAGTTTCCTTTATTAGTTTTTTATCACAACGTTTGTAATAATTTCCATTATTAATGAGAGGAGATATGTATTTTTTAATAAAATTAAATGAGATATCCTGAAATTTTTTTAGTTCTTCTTTCATTTTATGCCAATTTGGAAGGGAATGATATTTTTAGATATCGCAAAAAAAATTATAATCTTTTCATTATTTCACCTTCCAAGCACATCCAGAAATTTTGATATTTCTATGACAATTACGAATCACATTAAAAAGATAACAATCACATTAATAGTTTCCTTTATTAGTTTTTTATCACAACGTTTATAATAATTTCCATTATTAATGAGAGGAGATATGCATTTTTTTAATAAAATTGAACGAGATCTCTCGAAATTTTTTTAGGTCTTCTCTCATTTTATGCCAATTTAAAAGGGAATGATCTTTTTAGATCTCACAAACTCCTGAAATTTTTTTTAGGTCTTCTCTCATTTTATGCCAATTTGGAAGGGAATGATCTTTTTAGATCTCACAAAAAAAATTTAATCTTTTTATTATTTCACCTCCCAAGCACGTCCTGAAATTTTGATATTTCTACATTAATTACGAATTACATTAAAAAGATAACGATCACATTAATAGTTTCCTTTATTAGTTTTTTATCACAACGTTTCTAATAATTTCCATTATTAATGAGAGGAGATATGCAATTTTTTAAAAAATTAAACGAGATATCTTGAATTTTTTTATGTGTTCTCTCATTTTATGCCAATTTGGAAGGGAATGATCTTTTTAGACCTCACCAAAAAAAAATATATTCTTTTTGTTATTTCACCTCCAGAGCATATCGTGAAATTTAGATATTTCTACCACAATTACCAATCACATGAAAAAGGTAACAATCACATTTATGGTTTCCTTTATTAGTTTTTTATCATAATGTTTATAATAATTTCCATTATTAAAGAGAGGGGATATGCAATTTTTAATAAAATTAAACGAGATATCATGAATTTTTTTAGGTCTTCTCTCATTTTATGCCAATTTGGAAGGGAATGATCTTTTTAGATCTCACAAAAAAAAATTATAATCTTTTTATTATTTCACCTCACAAGCATATCGTGAAATTTAGATATTTCTAACCACAATTACCAATCACATTAAAAAGGTAATAATCACATTTATAGTTTCCCTTATTAGTTTTTTTATCATAATGTTTATAATAATTTTCATTATTAATGAGAGGAGATATGTATTTTTTAATAAAATTAAATGAGATATCTTGGAATTTTTTTAGATGTTCTCTCATTTCATGCCAATTTGGAAGGGAATGATCTTGTCAGATCTCACCGGAAAAAAAAAACATAATCTTTCTATTATTTCACCTCCCAAACATATCGTGAAATTTTGATGTTCCTACGACAATTACCAATCACATTAAAACGACAATAATCACATTAATAGTTCCCGTTATTAGTGTTTTAATCACAACGTTTATAATAATTTCCATTATTAATGAGAGGAGATACGTATTTTTAACAAAATTAAACGATATATCCGGAACATTTTTTAGGTCTTCTCTCATTTTATGCCAATTTGGAAGGGAACGATCTTTTTAGATCTCACCGGAAAAAAAAATATAATCTTTCTATTATTTCACCTCCCAAACATATCGTCAAATTTTGATGTTTCTACGACAATTACCAATCACATTAAAATGACAATAATCACATTAATAGTTCCCTTTATTAGTTTTTTTATCACAACGTTTATAATAATTTCCATTATTAATGAGAGGAGATACGTATTTTTAACAAAATTCAACGAGATATCCTGAACTTTTTTTAGGTCTTCTTTCATTTTATGCCAATTTGGATGGGAATGATCTTTTCAGATATCACCGGAGAAAAAATCATAATCTTTCTATTATTTCACCTCCCAAACATATCGTCAAATTTTGATGTTTCTACGACAATTACCAATCACATTAAAACGACAACAATCAAATTAATAGTTCCCTTTATTAGTTTTTTTTTATCACAACGTTTATAATAATTTCCATTATTAATGAGAGGAGATACATATTTTTAACAAAATTAAACGAGATATCCTGAACATTTTCCAGGTCTTCTCTCATTTTATGCCAATTTCGAAGGGAATGATCTTTTGAGATCTCACCGAAAAAAAAATCATAATCTTTCTATTATTTCACCTCCCAAATATATCGTCAAATTTTGATGTTTCTACGACAATTACCAATCACATTAAAACGACAACAATCACATTAATAGTTAGTTTTTTTTATCACAATGTTTATAATAATCTCCATTATTAATGAGAGGAGATACGTATTTTTAACAAAATTCAACGAGATATCCTGAACTTTTTTTAGGTCTTCTCTCATTTTATGCCAATTTGGAAGGGAATGATCTTTTTAGACCTCACCGGAAAAAAAATCATAATCTTTCTATTATTTCACCTCCCAAACATATCGTGAAATTTTGATGTTTCTACGACAATTACCAATGACATTAAAACGACAACAATCACATTAATAGTTAGTTTTTTTTATCACAATGTTTATAATAATTTCCATTATTAATGAGAGGAGATACGTATTTTTAACAAAATTAAACGAGATATCCTGAACTTTTTTTAGGTCTTCTCTCATTTTATGCCAATTTGGAAGGGAATGATCTTTTTAGATCTCACCGGAAAAAAATCATATTCTTTCTATTATTTCACCTCCCATACATAACGTCAAATTTTGATGTTTCTACGACAATTACCAATCACATTAAAATGACAACAATCACATTAATAGTCCCTTTATTAGTTTTTTAATCACAACTTTTGTGATATTTTCCAATAGTAATGAGAGGAGATACGTATTTTTAACAAAATTAAATGAGATGTCCTGAACTTTTTTTAGGTGTTCTGTCAGTTTATGCCAATTTGGAAGGGAATGATCTTTTCAGATCTCACCGGAAAAAAAATCATAATCTTTCTACTATTTCACCTCCCAAACATATCGTAAAATTTTGATGTTTCTACGACAATTACCAATCACATTAAAACGACAACACTCACATTAATAGTTCCCTTTATTAGTGTTTTAATCACAACGTTTATAATAATTTCCATTATTAATGAGAGGAGGTACATATTTTTAACAAAATTAAACGAGATATCCTGAACTTTTTTTAGGTCTTCTCTCATTTTATGCAAATTTGGAAGGGAATGATCTTTTGAGATCTCATCGAAAAAAAAATCATAATCTTTCTATTATTTTACCTCCCAAACATATCGTGAAATTTTGATGTTTCTACTACAATTACCAATCACATTAAAATGACAACAATCACATTAATAGTTAGTTTTTTTTATCACAATGTTTATAATAATCTTCATTATTAATGAGAGGAGATACATATTTTTAACAAAATTAAACGAGATATCCTGAACTTTTTTTAGGTCTTCTCTCATTTTATGCCAATTTGGAAGGGAATGATCTTTTCAGATCACACCGAAAAAAAAATCATAATCTTTCTATTATTTCACCTCCCAAACATATCGTGAAATTTTGATGTTTCTACGACAATTACCAATCACATTAAAACGACAACAATAACATTAATAGTTCCCTTTATTAGTTTTTTTTTATCACAACATTTATAATAATTTCCATTATTAATGAGAGGAGATACGTATTTTTAACAAAATTAAACGAGATATACTGAACTTTTTTTAGGTCGTCTCTTATTTTATGTCAATTTGGAAGGGAATGCTCTTTTTAGATCTCACCGGAAAAAAAAATCATAATCTTTCTATTATTTCACCTCCCAAACATATCGTCAAATTTGGATGTTTCTACGACAATTACCAATCACATTAAAACGACAACAATCACATTAATAGTTCCCTTTATTAGTTTTTTTATCACAACGTTTAAAATAATTTCCATTATTAATGAGAGGAGATACGTATTTTTAACAAAATTAAACGAGATATACTGAACATTTTTTAGGTCTTCTCTCATTTTATGCCAGTTTGGAAGGCAATGATCTTTTTAGATCTCACCGGAAAAAAAATCATAATCTTTCTATTATTTCACCTCCCAGACATATCGTCAAATTTTGATGTTTCTACGACAATTACCAATCACATTAAAACGACAACATTCACATTAATAGTTCCCTTTATTAGTGTTTTAATCACAATGTTTATAATAATTTCCATTATTAATGAGAGGAGATACATATTTTTAACAAAATTAAACGAGATATCCTGAACTTTTTTTAGGTCTTCTCTCATTTTATGCCAATTTGGAAGGGAATGATCTTTTGAGATCTCACCGAAAAAAAATCATAATCTTTCTATTATTTCACCTCCCAAACATGTCGTAAAATTTTGATGTTTCTACGACAATTACCAATCACATTAAAACGACAACATTCACATTAATAGTTCCCTTTATTAGTGTTTTAATCACAACGTTTATAATAATTTCCATTATTAATGATAGGAGGTACATATTTTTAACAAAATTAAACGAGATATCCTGAACTTTTTTTTAGGTCTTCTCTCATTTTATGCAAATTTGGAAGGGAATGATCTTTTGAGATCTCATCGGAAAAAAAATCATAATCTTTCTATTATTTCACCTCCCAAACATATCGTGAAATTTTGATGTTTCTACTACAATTACCAATCACATTAAAACGACAACAATCACATTAATAGTTAGTTTTTTTTATCACAATGTTTATAATAATCTTCATTATTAATGAGAGGAGATACATATTTTTAACAAAATTAAACGAGATATCCTGAACTTTTTTTAGGTCTTCTCTCATTTTATGCCAATTTGGAAGGGAATGATCTTTTCAGATCACACCGGAAAAAAAATCATAATCTTTCTATTATTTCACCTCCCAAACATATCGTAAAATTTTGATGTTTCTACGACAATTACCAATCACATTAAAACGACAACAATCACATTAATAGTTCCCTTTATTAGTTTTTTTTATCACAACATTTATAATAATTTCCATTATTAATGAGAGGAGATACGTATTTTTAACAAAATTAAACGAGATATACTGAACTTTTTTTAGGTCGTCTCTCATTTTATGTCAATTTGGAAGGGAATGCTCTTTTTAGATCTCACCGGAAAAAAAAATCATAATCTTTCTATTATTTCACCTCCCAAACATATCGTCAAATTTGGATGTTTCTACGACAATTACCAATCACATTAAAACGACAACAATCACATTAATATTTCCCTTTATTAGTTTTTTTATCACAACCTTTATAATAATTTCCATTATTAATGAGAGGAGATACGTATTTTTAACAAAATTAAACGAGATATCCTGAACATTTTTTAGGTCTTCTCTCATTTTATGCCAGTTTGGAAGGCAATGATCTTTTTAGATCTCACCGGAAAAAAAATCATAATCTTTCTATTATTTCACCTCCCAGACATATCGTAAAATTTTGATGTTTCTACGACAATTACCAATCACATTAAAACGACAACATTCACATGAATAGTTCCCTTTATTAGTGTTTTAATCACAATGTTTATAATAATTTCCATTATTAATGAGAGGAGATACATATTTTTAACAAAATTAAACGAGATATCCTGAACTTTTTTTAGGTCTTCTCTCATTTTATGCCAATTTGGAAGGGAATGATCTTTTGAGATCTCACCGAAAAAAAATCATAATCTTTCTATTATTTCACCTCCCAAACATATCGTAAAATTTTGATGTTTCTACGACAATTGCCAATCACATTAAAACGACAACAATCACATTAATAGTTCCCTTTATTAGTTTTTTTTATCACAACGTTTATAATAATTTCCATTATTAATGAGAGGAGATACGTATTTTTAACAAAATTAAACAAGATATACTGAACTTTTTTTAGGTCTTCTCTCATTTTTTGTCAATTTAGAAGGGAATGCTCTTTTTAGATCTCACCGGAAAAAAATCATAATCTTTCTATTATTTCACCTCCCAAACATATCGTCAAATTTGGATGTTTCTACGACAATTACCAATCACATTAAAACGACAACAATGACATTAATAGTTCCCTTTATTAGTTTTTTTATCACAACGTTTATAATAATTTCCATTATTAATGAGAGGAGATACGTATTTTTAACAAAATTAAACGAGATATACTGAACATTTTTTAGGTCTTCTCTCATTTTATGCCAGTTCGGAAGGCAATGATCTTTTTAGATCTCACCGGAAAAAAATCATAATCTTTCTATTATTTCACCTCCCAAACATATCGTCAAATTTTGATGTTTCTACGACAATTACCAATCACATTAAAACGACAACATTCACATTAATAGTTCCCTTTTTTAGTGTTTTAATCACAATGTTTATAATAATTTCCATTATTAATGAGAGGAGATACATATTTTTAACAAAATTAAACGAGATATCCTGAACTTTTTTTAGGTCTTCTCTCATTTTATGCCAATTTGGAAGGGAATGATCTTTTGAGATCTCACCGAAAAAAAATCATAATCTTTCTATTATTTCACCTCCCAAACATATCGTGAAATTTTGATATTTCTACGACAATTATCAATCACATTAAAACGACAACATTCACATTAATAGTTCCCTTTATTAGTGTTTTAATCACAATGTTTATAATAATTTCCATTATTAATGAGAGGAGATACATATTTTTAACAAAATTAAACGAGATATCCTGAACTTTTTTTAGGTCTTCTCTCATTTTATGCCAATTTGGAAGGGAATGATCTTTTGAGATCTCACCGAAAAAAAATCATAATCTTTCTATTATTTCACCTCCCAAACATATCGTAAAATTTTGATGTTTCTACGACAATTGCCAATCACATTAAAACGACAACAATCACATTAATAGTTCCCTTTATTAGTTTTTTTTATCACAACGTTTATAATAATTTCCATTATTAATGAGAGGAGATACGTATTTTTAACAAAATTAAACAAGATATACTGAACTTTTTTTAGGTCTTCTCTCATTTTTTGTCAATTTGGAAGGGAATGCTCTTTTTAGATCTCACAGGAAAAAAATCATAATCTTTCTATTATTTCACCTCCCAAACATATCGTCAAATTTGGATGTTTCTACGACAATTACCAATCACATTAAAATGACAACAATGACATTAATAGTTCCCTTTATTAGTTTTTTTATCACAACGTTTATAATAATTTCCATTATTAATGAGAGGAGATACGTATTTTTAACAAAATTAAACGAGATATACTGAACATTTTTTAGGTCTTCTCTCATTTTATGCCAGTTCGGAAGGCAATGATCTTTTTAGATCTCACCGGAAAAAAATCATAATCTTTCTATTATTTCACCTCCCAAACATATCGTCAAATTTTGATGTTTCTACGACAATTACCAATCACATTAAAACGACAACATTCACATTAATAGTTCCCTTTTTTAGTGTTTTAATCACAATGTTTATAATAATTTCCATTATTAATGAGAGGAGATACATATTTTTAACAAAATTAAACGAGATATCCTGAACTTTTTTTAGGTCTTCTCTCATTTTATGCCAATTTGGAAGGGAATGATCTTTTGAGATCTCACCGAAAAAAAATCATAATCTTTCTATTATTTCACCTCCCAAACATATCGTGAAATTTTGATATTTCTACGACAATTATCAATCACATTAATAGTTAGTTTTTTTTATCACAATGTTTATAATAATCTTCATTATTAATGAGAGGAGATACGTATTTTTAACAAAATTAAACGAGATATCCTGAACTTTTTTTAGGTCTTCTCTCATTTTATGCCAATTTGGAAGGGAATGATCTTTTCCGATCTCACCGGAAAAAAATCATAATCTTTCTATTATTTCACCTCCTAAACATATCGTGAAATTTTGATGTTTCTACGACAATTACCAATCACATTAAAACGACAACAATCACATTAATAGTTCCCTTTATTAGTTTTTTTATCACAACGTTTATAATAATTTCCATTATTAATGAGAGGAGATACGTATTTTTTACAAAATTAAACGAGATATCCTGAACTTTTTTTAGGTCTTCTCTCATTTTATGCCAATTTGGAAGGGAATGATCTTTTCCGATCTCACCGGAAAAAAATCATAATCTTTCTATTATTTCACCTCCCAAACATATCGTGAAATTTTGATGTTTCTACGACAATTACCAATCACATGAAAACGACAACAATCACATTAATAGTTCCCTTTATTAGTTTTTTTTATCACAACGTTTATTATATTATTTCAACATAATTTACCTAAGTCCAACACCTAATTAAATCCAAGAGTAATACCACAACACAGAGCACAACATAGAACTTAAGCAAATTATTATATTATTTCAACATAATTTACTATTAATTTTTCTCTTGTATTATTAGTCAAACACTTAATCATAATATTAGGAAAACTACAACGTCACAATACTCCCCAACAAGAAAATTTTTGTCCTCGAAAATTCGCTTACCTGGAGATATATAAGGGTATTGTTCACGCATTTTATCTTCAAGTTCCCATGTAGCATCACCCGTAGCATTACTCCATATAACTTTAACCAAATTAATAGTTTTGCCCCTAAGCTGCTTAGTCTTTTGATCCTCAATCCTGACTGGACGAGTCTCAAGCGTCCAATCCTCTCGTATATGTATCACATCTGGTTCAATGATATGAGTAGGATCAGAAACATATTTCCTCAATTGATACACATGTAATACACTGTGTAAGTTGGCTAGAGTAGGTGGTAAAGCTATCTCATAAGCCACTGGACCTATGCGTCGAAGGATTTGATAGGGTCCAATAAACTTTGGTGTAAGCTTCTTCGACTTAATTGATCGTCCAATACCCGTAGTTGGTTTAACTTTCAGAAAAACATGATCACCCATTGCAAACTCAAGTAGTCTTCTTCGTTTATCTGAATAAGATTTCTGTCTACTTTGTGAGGCTTTCATCCTTTCCTGAATCAACTTAATCTTTTCTGTTGTCTGTTGTAACATCTCTGGCCCTACTACCATACTCGTTCCATCTTGATACCAACAAAGAGGTGTTCTACACCTTCTACCATATAAGACTTCAAATGGTGCCATACCAATACTAGCATGGAAACTGTTGTTGTAGGTGAATTCTACCAAAGGTAAAACTTCATCCCAACTTCCAAGATGATCCAAAACACATGTCTGCAACAACTCTTCTAATGACTGGATCGTCCTCTCAGATTGTCCATCAGTCTGTGGATGATAAGCAGAACTAAGTCTCAACTTAGTTCCCAAAGTTTCATGCAAACTTTGCCAAAACCTTGAAGTAAATCTCGGGTCTCTGTCAGAGATGATACTGGACGGTACTCCATGTAGTCTTACTATCTCTCTGATATACAGTTGAGTGAGTTTCTCTAAAGAATATTTCATGTTAATAGGTAAGAAATGAGCACACTTTGTCAATCTATCAACTATCACCCATATGGCATCACAAACTTTAATTGTCCTAGGCAAACTAGATACAAAATCCATGGTAATATTGTCCCATTTCCATTCTGGAATTTCCATTGTTTGCAACAAACCACAAAATACTGTCATTACCCAGACTGAAGTCTATTGCTTTATTCGTACCCAACAACTCCATTGTTCTACTCAAGCTAGGATCCAATAACTATTTCTCCTTAATCATTCCCAGAAAATTATTAGTCACGGTTAACATACCACAACTAAAGTGATCATAGGCCACTTCGACATACAAGTTCAAATCTCTAAACTTCTCCACCAATTCTAACTCTTTCACCATCAAAGTGGACATCTGTACGATCCTTCTACTAAGGGCATCAGCTACCACGTTAGCTTTACCCGGATGGTACATCAGTTGGAAATCATAATCCTTCAAAAATTCCATCCATCGCCTTTGTCTCATATTGAGCTCCTTCTGATCAAACAAGTATTTTGAACTCTTGTGATCACTAAATACATCAAATTTAGCTCCACAAAGATAATGTCTCCATATTTACAAGGCAAACACCACTGCCGCTAACTCCAAATCATGAGTGGGATAGTTCCTCTCATGAATCTTCAATTGTCTTGAGGCATAAGCTACAACTTTCCTTCCTTGCATCAACACACAACCCAATCCTTGATGAGATGCATCACAGTAAACTTCAAAAGGTTCACTAGTATCAGGTATTACAAGGACAGGAGAAGAAGTCAATCTTTGCTTTAATTCTAGAAAACTTTGTTCACAAGCTTCAGTCCATGCAAATGGTTGGTCCTTGCGAGTAAGTTGAGTCAATGGTGTTACTATCTTAGAGAATCCTTCTATGAATCTCCGATAGTATCCAGCTAACCCAACAAAACTTCTAATCTCTGTGGCTGTCTTTGGACGTTCCCATTGCAAAACTGCTTCTACTTTAGAAGGATCCACTACAATCCCTTCAGCTGAGATCACATGACCCAAAAACTGCACTTCTTCTAACCAAAACTCACACTTGGAGAGCCTTGCATACAATTGCTTTTCTCTCAAAATCTCCAATACAACTCTTAAATGTTTTTCATGCTCTTCACAAGTCTGGGAATAGATAAGAATGTCATCGATGAACACAACCACAAATTTATCCAAGAATGGACGAAAGATCCTATTCATGTAATCCATGAATATAGCAGGAGCATTCGTCACTCCAAAAGGCATAACCACATACTCATAATGTCCATACCGAGTCCGGAAAGCTATTTTCGGTATATCCTCATCTTTTACCCTTATTTGATGATACCCTGACTTCAAATCAATTTTTGAGAAAATCTTCGATCCGCGCAACTGATCCATCAAATCATCTATCCTTGGCAATGGATATTTATTCTTGATAGTGAGCTTATTCAATTGACGATAGTCAACACATAGTCTCGAACCACCATCTTTCTTCTTGACCAGTAACACAGGTGCTCCCCAAGGAGAAACACTGGGTCTGATCATTTCCTTCTCCAACAAATCTTCAATTTGTTTCTTCAGTTCAGCTAATTCAGCTGGTGCCATTCTATAAGGAGTTATTGACACTGGTCCCACACCAGGAACTAGTTCAATGGCAAACTCTACTTCTCTTTGTGGAGGCAAGCCAGGCATTTCTTCTGGAAAGACTACAGAAAATTCTCTAACAACATCTATAGAATTCAAGTCAAGATCACCCTTGACTTCCAAGAAAGAAAGGACCACAAAGTCTTATTTTCGCATGAAAATTGAACAATGGGCCGAAAATGCACCACGGGCACCAAAATTGGACAACGGGGAACCTCGGACCTCAATACTTAAAAGTGCTCCGAGCATTATGGTATTTTATGCATAAGAATGCACCAGGGATCACGAGGCACTAAAACCCAAAAGTCTTATTTTCGCACGAAAATTGCACAAATGGCCGAAAATGCACTACCAACACCAAAATTAGACCACATAGCACCACAGACCGCAAAATTGAAATGTGTTCCGAACATTATGGTTTTTTATGCATAAGATATGCTCAAGGGATCACGGGGAACCAAAACGCAAAAGTCTTATTTTCGCAAAAAAATTGCACAATGGGCCGAAAATGCACCACGGGCACAAAAATTGGAAGATGGGGCACCTCGGACCTCAATACTTAAAAGTGCTCCAAGCATTATGGTTTTTTAAGCATAAGAATGCACTAGGGATCACGGGGCACCAAAACCCAAAAGTCTTATTTTCATACGAAAATTGCACAATGGGCCGAAAATGCACAACGGGCACAAAAATTGGAAGACGGGGCACCTCGGACCTCAATACTTAAAACTGCTCCAAGCATTATGGTTTTTTATGCATAAGAATGCACCAGGGATCACGGGGCACCAAAACCCAAAAGTCTTATTTTCGCACAAAAATTACAGAAACGGTCGAAAATGCACCACCGGCACCACGAACATCAAAACTGAAAAGTGTTCCGAGCATTATGGTTTTCTATGCATAAGAATGCACCAGGGATCATGGGGCACCAAAACCCAAAAGTCTTATTTTCATACGAAAATTGCACAATGGGCCGAAAATGCACCACGTGCACCAAAATTGGACAGCGGGGCACTTCGGACCTCAATACTTAAAAGTGCTCAGAGCATTATGGTTTCTTATGCATAAGAATGCACTAGGGATCACGGGGCACTAAAACCTAAAAGTCTTATTTTCGCACGAAAATTGCACAAATGGCAGAAAATGCACTATCGACACCAAAATTGGACCACATAGCACCACAGACCGCAAAACTGAAATGTGTTCCCAGCATTATGGTTTTTTTTGCATAAGATATGCACCAGGGATCATGGGGAACCAAAACCCAAAAGTCTTATTGTCGCATGAAAATTGCACAATGGGCCGAAAATGCACCACGGGCACCAAAATTGGATCACGGGACACCACATACCTCAAAACTGAAATGTGCTCTGAGCATTATGGTTTTTTTTTGCATAAGAATGCACCAGGGATCATGGGGCACAAAAACCCAATAGTCTTATTTTCGCACGAATATTGCAGAAATGGCCGAAAATGCACCACGGGCACCAAAATTGGACCTCGGAGCACCACGAACCTATAAACTGAAAAGTGTTCCGAACATTATGGTTTTTTATGCATAAGAATGCACCAGGATTCACGGGGCACCAAAACCCAAAACTCTTGTTTTCGCAGGAAAATTGCACAATGGGCCAAAAATGCACCACGGGCACCAAAATTGGACCACGGGACACCTCGGACCTCAAAACTTAAAAGTTCTTCGACCATTATGGTTTTTTATGCATAAGAATGCATCAGGGATGATGGGCACGAAAACCCCAAAGTGTTATTTTCGCACGAAAATTTCTTAATTGGTCGAAATTGCACCATCGGCACCAAAACTGGACCACGGGGCACTACGGACCTCGAAACTGAAAAGTGCTATGAGCATTATTATTTTTTATGCATTAGAATGCACCGGGATTCACAAGGAAACAAAACCCAAAAGTCTTATTTCCGCACGAAAATTGCACAAATGGCCGAAAATGCACCACCGGCACCAAAATTGGACCACGGGGCACCTCGGACCTCAAAAATGAAAAGTTCTATTAGCATTATGGTTTTTTATGCATAAGAATGCACCAGGGTTCACAGGGCAACAAAACCCAAAAGTCTTATTTTCGCACGAAAATTGCGCAAATGGCCGAAAATGCATTACCGACACCAAAATTGGACCACGGGGCACCACGGACCTCATAATTGAAAATTGTTCCGAGCATTATGGTTTTTTATGCATAAGATTGCTCCAGGGATCACGAGGCACCAAAACCCAAATGTATTACTTTCGCACCAAAATTTCTTTATTGGCCGAAAATGCACCATCATCACCAAAATTAGACCGCGGGGCACCACGGACCTCAAAACTGAAAAGTGATCCAAGCATTATGGTTTTTTATGCATAAGAATGCACCAGGGATCATGGGGCATTAAAACCCAAAAGCCTTATTTTCGCACGAAAATTGCACAAATGGCCAAAAATGAACCACCGGCACCAAAATTGGACCACGGGGCACCACGAACATCAAAACTGAAAAGTGTTCTGAGCATTATGGTTTTTTTATGCATGAGAATGCACCAGGGATCTCGGGGCACCAAAACCCAAAAGTCTTATTTTCGCACGAAAATTGCAAAATGGGTTGAAAATGCACCACGGGCACAAAATTTAGACCACGGGGCACCTCAGACCTGAAAATTGAGAAGTTCTCCGAGCAATAAGGTTTTTTGTGCATAACAATTCATCAAGGATCACGGCGCACCAAAAACCAAAAGTCTTATTTTCGCACGAAGATTGCACAATGGGCCGAAAACGCACCACGGGCACCAAAATTGGACCACGGGGCACCTCGAACCTCAAAACTTTAGAGTTCTCCAAGAATTGTTGTTTTTAATGCATAAGAATGCACCAGGGATCACGGGGCACTAAAACCCAAAAGTCTTATTTTCGCACGAAAATTGCAAAATGGGTCGAAAATGCACCACGGACACAAAAATTAGACCACGGGACACCTCAGACCTGAAAATTGAGAATTTCTCCGAGCAATAAGGTTTTTTATGCATAACAATGCATCAAGGATCACGGCGCACCAAAAACCAAACGTCTAATTTTCGCACGAAGATTGCACAATGGGCCGAAAACGCACCACGAGCACCAAAATTGGACCACGGGGCACCTCGAACCTCAAAACTTAAAAGTTCTCCAAGCATTGTGGTTTTTTATGCATAAGAATGCACCAGGGATCACGGGGCACTAAAACCCAAAAGTCTTATTTTCGCACGAAAATTGCAAAATGGGTCGAAAATGCACCATGGGCACAAAAATTAGACCACGGGGCACCTCGGACCTAAAAATTGAGAAGTTCTCCGAGCAATAAACTTTTTTATGCATAACAATGCATCAAGGATCACGGCGCACCAAAAACCAAAAGTCTTATTTTCGCACGAAGATTGCACAATGGGCCGAAAACGCACCACGGGCACCAAAATTGGATCGCGTGGCACCTGGGACCTCAAAACTTAAAAGTGCTCCAAGCATTGTGGTTTTTTATGCATAAGAATGCACCAGGGATCACGGGGCACCAAAACCTAAAAGTCTTATTTCCGCACGAAAATTGCACAAATGGCCGAAAATGCACGCCCGACATCAAAATTGGACCTCGGGGCAGCACGAACTTCAAGACTAAAAAGTGTTTCGAGCATTCTGGTTTTTTATGCATAAGAATGCACCTAGGATCATGGGGCACCAAAACCCAAAAGTCTTATTTTCGCACAAAAATTGCACAAATGGCCGAAAATGCACCCCCGACACAAAAATTAGACCACGGGGCACCTCGAACCTGAAAACTGAAAAGTGCTGCGAGCATTAAGGTTTTTTATGCATAAGAATGCATCAGGGATCACGGGGCACTAAAACCCAAAAGTCTTATTTTTGCACGAAAAATGCACAAATGGCCGAAAATGCACCCCCGACACCAAAATTGGACCACGGGGCACCACGAATCTCAAAACTGAAAACTGCTCAAGGCATTATGATTTTTTATGCATAAGAATGCACTAGGGATCACGGGACACCAAAACCCAAAAGTCTTATTTTTGCACGAAAATTTCACAAATGGCAGAAAATGCACCACCGGCACCAAAATAGGACCTGGGGGCACCTCGAACCTCAAAACTGAAAATTCTTCTGAGCATTATGATTTTTTATGTATAAGAATGCACCACAGATCACGGGGCACTAAAACCCAAAAGTCTTATTTTCGCACGAAAATTGCAAAATGGGTCGAAAATGCACCACGGGCACAAAAATTAGACCAAGGGGCACCTCAGACCTGAAAATTGAGAAGTTCTCCGAGCAATAAGGCTTTTTATGCATAACACTGCATCAAGGATCACGGCGCACCAAAAACTAAAAGTCTTATTTTCGCACGAAGATTGCACAATGGGCCGAAAACGCACCATGGGCACCAAAATTGGACCACGGGGCACCTCAAACCTCAAAACTTAAAAGTGCTCCAAGCATTGTGGTTTTTTATGCATAAGAATGCACCAGGGATCACGGGGCACTAAAACCCAAAAGTCTTATTTTCGCATGAAAATTGCAAAATGGGTCGAAAATGCACCACGGGCACAAAAATTAGACCACGGGACACATCGGACTTGAAAATTGAGAAGTTCTCCAAGCAATAAGGTTTTTTATGCATAACAATGCATCAAGGATCATAGCGCACCAAAAACCAAAAGTCTTATTTTCGCACGAAGATTGCACAATGGGCCGAAAACGCACCACGGGCACCAAAATTGGACCACGGGGCACCTCGAACCTCAAAACTTCAGAGTTCTCCAAGCATTGTGGTTTTTTATGCATAAGAATGCACCAGGGATCACGGGGCACTAAAACCCAAAAGTCTTATTTTCGCATGAAAATTGCAAATTGGGTCGAAAATGCACCATGGGCACAAAAATTAGACCACGGGGCACCTCGTGTAACATCCTCATTTTACTATTTGTACGCATTTATATATGTACATTATGAACACTTATGCACTGTATTTTATAAAACTCTATGAACATATTTTCTTAATGAAATTAATACAGTTCTACTCAGAAGATTTTTCTAAATTTCTAAATGTCTTCGTTTTTGCTGAAATTAATTGTTGACTGGACTGCTATGTCAGACAGCTGTCCAGGATAAATTTTCAAGTATAGAATTTTGAACTCAATTATAACTTAAAAGAAAGGTAATAGAATATAGATTAAAAATATATACAGATAAAGAATTAAAATGCTTATTCAGAATTGTTAGGATTTTCTGAAAGTTAGAACTTTGAGAAATTATTACGGTAAAATTTTAAGACAGAAAATTTAGAGAAAATTCATAGGATATCTATAGAATTATCTAATAATTGTAATATACTTAGAATAATTATTAAAAATGTTTAACCAAGAAAAATTTAATTTAGAACCTTAACCAATCAAAAAGTGACAACTTAGGCTTTTCTAAGATCACTAAATTAAGCTAATTAGGCTTGGATTAAGAGATAAGTAAGACACTACCCCAAGGTTTTTGATAGTAAGGAATTCAATGGTGGTGTTATTTTCTTCAAATTCTAATTAGTTTGTAAGATAATTAACAGCCCTAAATTATTCTAGAAAATTCCATTAAATTACCTACAAATGTTGACTTTTGACCTTTTGGAAGGCAAGTCACTTGCTGCACTCCTTTGGCTGTCCAAGTGGATGGGGAAGCTTGGAGAACTGATCTCCCTTGGCCAATAGGGGCTGCTGGACGTGCAGGAGCTGCTGGATGTGAAGGAAACATCCAATTTGGTTAATTCTTGGTTTAATGAAGCAAATAACTTAAGAAAAAAGGCAAAAAGTCACAAAAGCTATTTTTCTCTCCAAAACAGAACCGTGAGACTCCAAAACCCAGCAGCTGCAGTTCTTCATTAAATTTCATCTTAACTTCACCATTTCAACTCAAATTAAGAAACCAAACCATCCAAACTTCCAAAACACAAAGCTAATTCGGCTAGTAGAGAAAGAATTGGAGAAAATCTCAAAAATTCCTACAAGACCAAGGAGTGAGGGAGAAAGGAATTCAAGGCTTTTTCTTCAATTAAAGAGTCTAAGGTAAGGATCTAGGCATTTAATTTCAATTAGAACCCTTGGAATTAGAAGAAAACATGTTGTAGGCTTAGATTAAAAATTTGAACTAAAATCATGAAAACTTGAAATTGATTTAGGGGTTTTGTGTTTTGATGCTTGTGATTGTAATTCATGGATTGGAATGATGTTTGATTGAATTTTTAAGGTGTTGTAATGGTTGAAAATTGGTTTGTTGAATTTTGATTGAAATTGTGATTTGATTGAATTTTGGTTGGAATTGGAGTTTGTAGCTTTGGAAGAATTGTTGAGAATGGCTTGTAGACCATTCGGCCAGCCCTAAATGCAAGGGATATTATGTGGAAATTTTTATAAAACCAAGGGCAAAATGGTCATTTTACATGTAGGGACACATTGGGTATTTTGGAAAAAGATTGAGGGCATTTTTGGAAATTATTAAAAATACTAATGTTATAATGTAAATTGCTTAAATCTTTGTATCCTTGTATGTTAATGTGTACAAATTATTTATTTGATTGTGATCATGAAAAAAATTCATTAGCATGAGTCTTTTTGGGGGATTTATAAAAGTATCAAATGAGAAAGAATTATGTTGACTAACCAGGACTGTGGTAGTCATGAGAATTGAGTTGATCTATGAGAAATGACTTTTGTTGACTAACCGGGACTGCGGTAGTCATGTGAAATGAAACTGATTGAGAAATGAATTGTTGACTAACCGGGACTGCGGTAGTCATGTGAAATGAAAATGATTGAGAAATGATTTTTGGGGTGAGTAGAATTTGTTAAACAGGACCGTATAATCTGTGATTATATAGTCTGTGGGGATAAGGATATTGGCAATTCCATATGTGGCTGTAATCTGGACAGAGATGCGGTCGTGGTGGCCTTCCTGGGTATCCTGATCTCCTAATTCTGTTTAGTTTATTCGCGTTTAGTAGGGGCTGATGGCTGAATTGCTGTACGTAATGGTAGGCCAGTTACTTACTAAACACTCAAAGGGGAAGTCTCCATGGAGCAGGGTCAAAAATGAATTTGAGTCAAAAATTGCATTTGCATAAATCATACTGCATTTAATTATGTGTGTAATTAATTAAATTGTTATGATGTGTAATTGTTTGAAATTGTTTTATTCTATGAGAAATTAAATGCCTGATCCGGTAATGCTGTCCCCAGATACTAGGGGAGTGTGATTGCAGGTATAAAGAAGAATAATTAGAAGTCACAGATGCAGACATGTTCCAGAGCTATAGGAATATGGGTTTTTGGTTTTAGATACTTTTGTATTAATTAGAAATAATTTTGTACTAGTATTTTCTATAAATTTTAATAATGTAAATGATAAAGGCAAACTTTGAACTTTAATGGATTGTATTTATTTTCCTTGGAAATTATATATATTTTTTTTATACGTATTAGATGTAAAATTAATTAATTTAGAAGGGGGTTACACCTCGGACCAGAAAATTGAGATGTTCTCCGAGCAAAAAGCTTTTTTATGCATAACAATGCATCAAGGATCACGGCGCACCAAAAACCAAAAGTCTTATTTTCGAACGAAGATTGTACAATGGGCCGAAAACGCACCACGGGCACCAAAATTGGTTCGCGTGGCACCTGGGACCTCAAAAACTTAAAAGTGCTCCAAGCATTGTGGTTTTTTATGCATAACAATGCACCAGGGATCACGGGGCACCAAAACCCAAAAGTCTTATTTTCGCACGAAAATTGCACAAATGGCCGAAAATGCACCCCCGACATCAAAATTGGACCACGGGGCACCACGAACTTCAAGACTGAAAAGTGTTTTGAGCATTCTGGTTTTTTATGCACAAGAATGCACCAAGGATCATGGGGCACCAAAACCCAAAAGTCTTATTTTTGCACAAAAATTGCACAAATGGCCGAAAATGCACCCCCGACACCAAAATTGGACCAAGGGGCACCACGAACTTCGAGATTTAAAAGTGTTCTAAGCATCATGGTTTTTTATGCATAAGAATGCACCAGGGATCACGGGGCACTAAAACCCAAAAGTCTTATTTTCGCATAAAAATTGACAAATGGGCCGAAAATTCACCACGGGCACAAAAATTAGACCACGGGGTACCTCGAACTTGAAAACTGAAAAGTGCTCCTAGCATTAAGGTTTTTTATGCATAAGAATGCACCAGGGATCACGGGGCACTAAAACCCAAAAGTCTTATTTTCGCACGAAAATTGCAAAATGGGTCGAAAATGCACCACGGGCACAAAAATTAGACCACGGGACACATCGGACCTGAAAATTGAGAAGTTCTCCGAGCAATAAGGTTTTTTATGCATAACAATGCATCAAGGATCACGGCGCACCAAAAACCAAATGTCTTATTTTCGCACGAAGATTGCACAATGGGCCGAAAACGCACCACGGGCACCAAAATTGGACCACGGGGCACCTCGAACCTCAAAACTTAAGAGTTCTCCAAGCATTGTGGTTTTTTATGCATAAGGATGCACCAGGGATCACGGGGTACTAAAACCCAAAAGTCTTATTTTCGCACGAAAATTGCAAATTGGGTCGAAAATGCACCATGGGCACAAAAATTAGACCACGGGGCACCTCGGACCAGAAAATTGAGATGTTCTCCGAGCAATAAGCTTTTTTATGCATAACAATGCATCAAGGATCACAGCGCACCAAAAACCAAATGTCTTATTTTCGCACGAAGATTGCACAATGGGCCGAAAACGCACCACGGGCACCAAAATTGGTTCGCGTGGCACCTGGGACCTCAAAACTTAAAAGTGCTCCAAGCATTGTGGTTTTTTATGCATAACAATGCCCCAGGGATCCGGGGCACCAAAACCCAAAAGTCTTATTTTCGCACGAAAATTGCACAAATGGTCGAAAATGCACCCCCGGCATCAAAATTGGACCACGGGGCACCACGAACTTCAAGACTGAAAAGTGTTTCGAGCATTCTGGTTTTTTATGCACAAGAATGCACCAAGGATCATGGGGCACCAAAACCCAAAAGTCTTATTTTTGCACAAAAATTGCACAAATGGCCGAAAATGCACCCCCGACACCAAAATTGGACCAAGGGGCACCACGAACTTCGAGATTTAAAAGTGTTCTGAGCATCATGGTTTTTTATGCATAAGAATGCACCAGGGATCACGGGGCACTAAAAGCCAAAAGTCTTATTTTCGCACAAAAATTGAAAAATGGGCCGAAAATTCACCACGGGCACAAAAATTAGACCACAGGGCACCTCGAACTTGAAAACTGAAAAGTGCTCCTAGCATTAAGGTTTTTTATGCATAAGAATGCATCAGGGATCACGGGGCACTAAAACCCAAAAGTCTTATTTTTGCACGAAAAATGCACAAATGGCCGAAAATGCATCCCCGACACCAAAATTGGACCACGGGGCACCACGAATCTTAAAACTGAAAACTGCTCCAGGCATTATGATTTTTTATGCATAAGAATGCACTAGGGATCACGGGGCACCAAAACCCAAAAGTCTTATTTTTGCACGAAAATTTCACAAATGGCCGAAAATGCACCACCGACACCAAAATTGGACCTCGGGGCACCACGAACCTCAAAACTGAAAATTCTTCTGAGCATTATGGTTTTTTATGTATAAGAATACACCACGGATCACGGGGCACTAAAACCCAAAAGTCTTATTTTCGCACGAAAATTGCAAAATCGGGCGAAAATGCACCACGGGCACAAAAATTAGACCCCGGGGCACCTCAGACCTGAAAATTGAGAAGTTCTCCGAGCAATAAGGTTTTTTATGCATAACACTGCATCAAGGATCACGGCTCACCAAAAACCAAAAGTCTTATTTTCGCACGAAGATTGCACAATGGGCCGAAAACGCACCACGGGCACCAAAATTGGACCACGGGGCACCTCGAACCTCAAAACTTAAAAGTGCTGCAAGCATTGTGGTTTTTTATGCATAAGAATGTACCAGGGATCACGGGGCACTAAAACCCAAAAGTCTTATTTTCGCACGAAAATTGCAAAATGGGTCGAAAATGCACCACGGGCACAAAAATTAGACCACGGGACACATCGGACCTGAAAATTGAGAAGTTCTCCGAGCAATAAGGTTTTTTATGCATCACACTGCATCAAGGATGACGGCGCACCAGAAACCAAAAGTCTTATTTTCGCACGAAGATTGCACAATGGGCCGAAAAAGCACCACGGGCACCAAAATTGGACCACGGGGCACCTCGAACCTCAAAACTTAAAAGTGCTCCAAGCATTGTGGTTTTTTATGCATAAGAATGCACCAGGGATCACGGGGCACTAAAACCCAAAAGTCTTATTTTCGAACGAAAATTGCAAAATGGGTCGAAAATGCACCACAGGCACAAAAATTAGACCACGGGACACATCAGACCTGAAAATTGAGAAGTTCTCCGAGCAATAAGGTTTTTTATGCATCACACTGCATCAAGGATCACGGCGCACCAGAAACCAAAAGTCTTATTTTCGCACGAAGATTGCACAATGGGCCGAAAACACACCACGGGCACCAAAATTGGACCACGGGGCACCTCGAACCTCAAAACTTAAAAGTGCTCCAAGCATTGTGGTTTTTTATGCATAAGAATGCACCAGGGATCACGGGGCACTAAAACCCAAAAGTCTTATTTTCGCACGAAATTGCAAAATGGGTCGAAAATGCACCACGGGCACAAAAATTAGACCACGGGACACATCAGACCTGAAAATTGAGAAGTTCTCCGAGCAATAAGGTTTTTTATGCATAACACTGCATCAAGGATCACGGCGCACCAGAAACCAAAAGTCTTATTTTCGCACGAAGATTGCACAATGGGCCGAAAACGCACCACGGGCACCAAAATTGGACCACGGGGCACCTCGAACCTCAAAACTTAAAAGTGCTCCAAGCATTATTTTTTTTTATGCATAAGAATGCACCAGGGATCACGGGGCACTAAAACCCAAAAGTCTTATTTTCGCACGAAAATTGCAAAATGGGTCGAAAATGCACCACGGACACAAAAATTAGACCACGGGACACATCGGACCTGAAAATTGAGAAGTTCTCCGAGCAATAAGCTTTTTTATGCCTAACAATGCATCAAGGATCACGGCGCACCAAAAACCAAAAGTCTCATTTTCGCACGAAGATTGCACAATGGGCCGAAAACGCACCACGGGCACGAAAATTGGATCGCGTGGCACCTGGGACCTCAAAACTTAAAAGTGCTCCAAGCATTGTGGTTTTTTGTGCATAACAATGCACCAGGGATCACGGGGCACCAAAACCCAAAAGTCTTATTTTCGCACGAAAATTGCACAAATGGCCGAAAATGCACCCCCGACATCAAAATTGGACCATGGGGCACCACGAACTTCAAGACTGAAAAGTGTTTCGAGGATTCTGGTCTTTTATGCACAAGAATGCACCAAGGATCATGGGGCACCAAAACCCAAAAGTCTTATTTTTGCACAAAAATTGCACAAATGGCCGAAAATGCACCCCCGACACCAAAATTGGACCAAGGGGCACCACGAACTTTGAGATTTAAAAGTGTTCTGAGCATCATGGTTTTTTATGCATAAGAATGCACCAGGGATCACGGGGCACTAAAACCCAAAAGTCTTATTTTCGCACAAAAATTGAAAAATGGGCCGAAAATTCACCACGGGCACAAAAATTAGACCACGGGGCACCTCGAACTTGAAAACTGAAAAGTGCTCCTAGCATTAAGGTTTTTTATGCATAAGAATGCATCAGGGATCACGGGGCACTAAAACCCAAAAGTCTTATTTTTGCACGAAAAATGCACAAATGGCCGAAAATGCACCCCCGACACCAAAATTGGACCACTGGGCACCACGAATCTTAAAACTGAAAACTGCTCCAGGCATTATGATTTTTTATGCATAAGAATGCACTAGGGATCACGAGGCACCAAAACCCAAAAGTCTTATTTTTGCACGAAAATTTCACAAATGGCCAAAAATGCACCATCGGCACCAAAATTGGACCTCGGGGCACCACGAACCTCAAAACTGAAAATTCTTCTGAGCTTTATGGTTTTTTATGTATAAGAATGCACCATGGATCACGGGGCACTAAAATCCAAAAGTCTTATTTTCGCACGAAAATTGCAAAATGGGTCGAAAATGCACCACGGACACAAAAATTAGACCACGGGGCACCTCAGACCTGAAAATTGAGAAGTTCTCCGAGCAATAAGGTTTTTTATGCATAACACTGCATCAAGGATCACGGCGCACCAAAAACCAAAAGTCTTATTTTCGCATGAAGATTGCACAATGGGCCAAAAACGCACACCGGGCACCAAAATTGGACCACGGGGCACCTCGAACCTCAGAACTTAAGAGTTCTCCAAGCATTGTGGTTTTTTATGAATAAGAATGCACCAGGGATCACGGGGCACTAAAACCCAAAAGTCTTATTTTAGCACAAAAATTGCAAATTGGGTCGAAAATGCACCACGGGCACAAAAATTAGACCACGGGACACATCGGACCTGAAAATCGAGAAGTTCTCCGAGCAATAAGGTTTTTTATGCATAACACTGCATCAAGGATCACGGCGCACCAAAAACAAAAAGTCTTATTTTCGCACGAAGATTGCACAATGGGCCGAAAACGCACCACGGGCACCAAAATTGGACCACGGGGCACCTCGAACCTCAAAACTTAAAAGTGCTCCAAGCATTGTGGTTTTTTATGCATAAGAATGCACCAGGGATCACGGGGCACTAAAACCCAAAAGTCTTATTTTCGCACGAAAATTGCAAAATGGGTCGAAAATGCACCACGGGCACAAAAATTAGACCACGGGGCACCTCGGACCTGAAAATTGAGATGTTCTCTGAGCAATAAGCTTTTTTATGCATAACAATGCATCAAGGATCACGGCGCACCAAAAACCAAAAGTCTTATTTTCGCACGAAGATTGCACAATGGGCCAAAAACGCACCACGGGCACCAAAATTGGATCGCGTGGCACCTGGGACCTCAAAACTTAAAAGTGCTCCAAGCATTGTGGTTTTTTATGCATAAGAATGCACCAGGGATCACGGGGCACCAAAACCCAAAAGTCTTGTTTTCGCACGAAAATTGCACAAATGGCCGGAAATGCACCCCCGACATCAAAATTGGACCACGGGGCACCACAAACTTCAAGACTGAAAAGTGTTTCGAGCATTCTGGTTTTTTATGCACAAGAATGCACCAAGGATCATGGGGCACCAAAACCCAAAAGTCTTATTTTTGCACAAAAATTGCACAAATGGCCGGAAATGCACCCCCGACACCAAAATTGGACCAAGGGGCACCACGAACTTCGAGATTTAAAAGTGTTCTGAGCATCATGGTTTTTTATGCATAAGAATGCACCAGGGATCACGGGGCACTAAAACCCAAAAGTCTTATTTTCGCACAAAAATTGAAAAATGGGTCGAAAATTCACCAGGGCACAAAAATTAGACCACGGGGCACCTCGAACTTGAAAACTGAATAGTGCTCCTAGCATTAGGGTTTTTTATGCATAAGAATGCATCAGGGATCACGGGGCACTAAAACCCAAAAGTCTTATTTTTGCACGAAAAATGCACAAATGGCCGAAAATGCACCCCCGACACCAAAATTGGACCACGGGGCACCACGAATCTTAAAACTGAAAACTGCTCCAGGCATTATGATTTTTTATGTATAAGAATGCACTAGGGATCACGGGGCACCAAAACCCAAAAGTCTTATTTTTGCACGAAAATTTCACAAATGGCCGAAAATGCACCACCGGCACCAAAATTGGACCTCGGGGCACCACGAACCTCAAAACTGAAAATTCTTCTGAGCATTATGGTTTTTTATGTATAAGAATGCACCATGGATCACGGGGCACTAAAACCCAAAAGTCTTATTTTCGCACGAAAATTGCAAAATGGGTCGAAAATGCACCACGGGCACAAAAATTAGACCACGGGGCACCTCAGACCTGAAAATTGAGAAGTTCTCCGAGCAATAAGGTTTTTTATGCATAATACTGCATCAAGGATCACGGCGCACCAAAAACCAAAAGTCTTATTTTCGCACGAAGATTGCACAATGGGCCGAAAACGCACCACGGGCACCAAAATTGGACCACGGGGCACCTCGAACCTCAAAACTTAAAAGTGCTCCAAGCATTGTGGTTTTTTATGCATAAGAATGCACCAGGGATCACGGGACACTAAAACCCAAAAGTCTTATTTTCGCACGAAAATTGCAGAATGGGTCGAAAATGCACCACGGGCACAAAAATTAGACCACGGGACACATCGGACCTGAAAATCGAGAAGTTCTCCGAGCAATAAGGTTTTTTATGCATAACACTGCATCAAGGATCACGGCGCACCAAAAACCAAAAGTCTTATTTTCGCACGAAGATTGCACAATGGGCCGAAAACGCACCACGGGCACCAAAATTGGACCACGGGGCACCTCGAACCTCAAAACTTAAAAGTGCTCCAAGCATTGTGGTTTTTTATGCATAAGAATGCACCAGGGATCACGGGGCACTAAAACCCAAAAGTCTTATTTTCGCACGAAAATTGCAAAATGGGTCGAAAATGCACCACGGGCACAAAAATTAGACCACGGGGCACCTCGGACCTGAAAATTGAGATGTTCTCTGAGCAATAAGCTTTTTTATGCATAACAATGCATCAAGGATCACGGCGCACCAAAAACCAAAAGTCTTATTTTCGCACAAAGATTGCACAATGGGCCGAAAACGCACCACGGGCACCAAAATTGGATCGCATGGCACCTGGGACCTCAAAACTTAAAAGTGCTCCAAGAATTGTGGTTTTTTATGCATAACAATGCACCAGGGATCACCGGGCACCAAAACCCAAAAGTCTTATTTTCGCACGAAAAATGTACAAATGGCCGAAAATGCACCCCAGACATCAAAATTGGACCTCGGGGCACCACGAACCTTAAAACTGAAAATTCTTCTGAGCATTATGGTTTTTTATGTATAAGAATGCACCACGGATCACAGGGCACTAAAACCCAAAAGTCTTATTTTCGCACGAAAATTGCAAAATGGGTCGAAAATGCACCACGGGCTCAAAAATTAGACCATGGGGCACCTCAGACCTGAAAATTGAGAAGTTCTCTGAGCCATAAGAGTTTTTATGCATAACAATGCATCAAGGATCACGGCGCACCAAAAACCAAAAGTCTTATTTTCGCACGAAGATTGCAGAATGGGCCGAAAACGCACCACGGGCACCAAAATTGGATCGCATGGCACCTGGGACCTCAAAACTTAAAAGTGCTCCAAGAATTGTGGTTTTTTATGCATAACAATGCACCAGGGATCACCGGGCACCAAAACCCAAAAGTCTTATTTTCGCACGAAAAATGCACAAATGGCCGAAAATGCACCCCAGACATCAAAATTGGACCTCGGGGCACCACGAACCTTAAAACTGAAAATTCTTCTGAGCATTATGGTTTTTTATGTATAAGAATGCACCACGGATCACAGGGCACTAAAACCCAAAAGTCTTATTTTCGCACGAAAATTGCAAAATGGGTCGAAAATGCACCACGGGCTCAAAAATTAGACCATGGGGCACCTCAGACCTGAAAATTGAGAAGTTCTCTGAGCCATAAGAGTTTTTATGCATAACAATGCATCAAGGATCACGGCGCACCAAAAACCAAAAGTCTTATTTTCGCACGAAGATTGCACAATGGGCCGAAAATGCACCACGGGCACCAAAATTGGACCATGGGGCACCACGAATCTCAAAACTCAAAACTGCTCCAGGCATTATGATTTTTTATTCATAAGAATTCACTAGGGATCATGGGGCACCAAAACCCAAAAGTCTTATTTTTGCACGAAAATTTGACAAATGGCCGAAAATGCACCACCAGCACCAAAATTGGACCTCGGGGCACCACGAACCTCAAAACTGAAAATTCTTCTGAGCATTATGGTTTTTTATGTATAAGAATGCACCACAGATCACGGGGCACTAAAACCCAATATTTTCGCACGAAAATTGCAAAATGGGTCGAAAATGCACCACGGGCACAAAAATTAGACCACGAGGCACCACGAACCTCAAAATTGAATAGTGTTCAGAGCATTATGGTTTTTTATGCATATGAATGCACCAGGGTTCATAGGGCACCAAAACCCAAAAGTCTTATTTTCGCACGAAAATTGCACAAATGGCCGAAAATGCACCACCGGCACCAAAATTGGAGCACGGGGCACCACGGACCTTAGATGTGAAAATTGCTCCATGCATTATGGTTTTTTATGCATAAGAATGCACCAGGGATCACGGGGCTCCAAAACCCAAAAGTCTTATTTTCGCACGAAAATTGCACAAATGACCGAAAATGCACCATCTGCACCAAAATTGGACCACCGAGCACCACGGATCTCAAAACTGAAAAGAGTTCTGAGCAATATGGTGTTTTATGTGTAAGAATGCACCATGGATCACGGGGCACCAATACCCAGAAGTCTTATTTTCGCACTAAAATTGCACAGTTGGTCGAAAATGCAGCCCGGGCACCAAAATTCGACAACAGGGCACCTCGGACCTCAAAACTTAAAAGTGCTCCGAGCTTTATGGTTTTTTATGCATAAGATTTCACCAAGGATTACGTGGCTCCAAAACCCAAAAGTCTTATTTTCGCACGAAAATTGCACAAATGGCCGAAAATGCACCACCGGCAACAAAATTGGACCACGGGGTACCACGGACCTCAAAACTGAAAATTGTTCCAAGTATTATGGTTTTTTATGTATAAGAATGCACCTGGGATCATGGGGCATCAAAACCCAAAACTATTATATTCGCACGAAAATTGCACAAATGGCCAAAAATGCACCACCGGCACCAAAATTGGACCACGGGGCACCATGGACCTCAAATGTGAAAAGTGCTCCGAGCATTATGGTTTTTTATGCATAAGAATGCACCAGGGATCACAGGGCACCAAAACCCAAAAGTCTTATTTTCGCACGAAAATTGCACAAATGGCCGAAAATGCACCATCGGCACCAAAATTGGACCACGGGGCACCACGGACCTCAAAACTGAAAAGAGTTCCGAGCAATATGGTTTTTTATGCGTAAGAATGCACCAAGGATCACGAGGCACCAAAACCCAGAAGTCTTATTTTCGCACGAAAATTGCACAATGGGTCAAAAATGCAGCACGGGCACCAAAATTGGTTAGCGGGGCACCTCGGACCTCAAAACTTAAAAGTGCTCCGAGCATTATGGTTTTTTATGCATAAGAATGCACCAGGGATCATGGGGCACCAAAACCCAAAAGTCTTATTTTGGCAAGAAAATTGGACCATGTGCCGAAAATGCACCACGGGCACAAAAATTGGACCACGGGGCACCACGGACCTCAAAACTAAAATGTGCTCCGAACATTATGGTTTTTTATGCATAAGGATGCAACAAGGATCATGGGGCACCAAAACCCAAAAGTCTTATTTCGGCACGAAAATTGCACCATGGGTCGAAAATCCACCACGGGCACCAAAATTGGACCACGGGGCACCACGGACCTCAAAACTGAAAAGTGATCCGAGCATTATGGTTTTTTATGCATAAGCATGCAACAAGGATCACGGGGCACCAAAACTCAAAATTCTTATTTTGACACGAAAATTGCACCATTGGACGAAAATCCACCTTGGGCACCAAAAATGGACCACGGGGCACCACGGACCTCAAAACTGAAAAGTGCACCGAGCATTATGATTTTTTATGCATAATAATTTGCACGAATATTGCACAATGGGCATAAAATGCACCACACACACCAAAATTGGACCATGGGGACCATGGACCTCAAAACTGAAAAGTGCTCAGAGCATTATGGATTTTTATGCATAAGAATGCCATAGGGATCATGGGGCACCAAAACCCAAAACTCTTATTTGGGCATGAAAATTGCACCATGGGCTGAAAATGCACCACGGGCACCAAAATTGGACAACGGGGCACCATATACCACAAAACTAAAAAGTGCTCAGAGAATTATGGCATTTTATGCATCAGAATGCACCAGGAATCACGTGGCACCAAAACCCAAAAGTCTTATTTTGGCACGAAAATTGGACCATGTGTCGAAAATCCACCACAGGCACCAAAATTGGACCACGGGGCAACACGGAGCTCAAAACTAAAAGGTGCTCTGATCATTATGGTTTTTTATGCATAAGAATGCACTAGGGATCACGGGGCACCAAAACCCAAAAGTCTTATTTTCGCACGAAAATGGTACAATGGGCCGATAATGCACCAAGAGCACCAAACTTGGACACGGGGCACCACGGACCTCAAAACTGAAAGTGTTCCGAGCATTATTATTTTTTATGCGTAAGGATGCAACAAGGATCATGGGGCACCAATACCCAAAAGTCTTATTTTCTCGCACGAAAATTGCACCTTGGGCTGAAAATGCACCACTGGCACTAAAATTGGACCACGGGACACCACAGACCTCAAAACTAAAAAGTGCTCCGAGCATTATAGTTTTTTATGGATAAGAATTCACACGAAAATTGCACAATTATCAGAAAATGCACCACGGACACGAAAATTGGACCACGGGCCACCACTGACCTCAACATTGAAAAGTGGTTAGAGCATTATGGTGTTTTATGCATAAGAATGCCCCAGGGATCATGGGCCACAAAACCCAAAAGTCTTATTTTGGCACAAAAATTGCACCATGGGCACCGAAATTGGAGAACGGAGCACCACAGACCTGAAAACTGAAAATTGCTCCGAGCATTATGGGGTTTTATGCATAAGAATGCACCCGGGATCATGGGGCACCAAAACCCAAAAGTCTTATTTTGGCACGAAAATTTCACCATGGGCAGAAAATCCACCACAGGCACCAAAATTGGACCACGGGGCACCACGAACCTCAAAACTGAAAATTGCTTAGAGCATTATGTATTTTTATGCATAAGAATGCACCAGGGATTATGGGGCACCAAAACCCAAAAGTCTTATTTTCGCACAAAAATTGCACAATGTGCCGAAAATGCACTACGGGGACCAAAATTGGACCACGGGGAACCACTAACCTCAAAACTGTAAAGTGCTCAGGGAATTATGATTTTTATGCATAAGGATGTGCCAAGGATCACAGGGCACCAAAACCCAAAAGTCTTATTTTGGCACAAAAATTGCACCATGTGCCGAATGCACCACGGGGCACCACGGACCTTAAAACTAAAAGGTGCTCTGAGCATTATGGTTTTTTATGCATAAGAATGCACCAGGGACCACGGGGAACCAAAACCCAAAAGTCTTATTTTCGCACGAAAATTGCACAATGGGCCGATAATGCACCAAAATTCGACCACGGGGCACCACAAACTTCAAAACTGAAAAGTGCTCCGAGCATTATGGTTTTTTATGCATAATAATTCGTACGAAAATTGAACAATGGGCATAAAATGCATCACGGACACCAAAATTGGACCATGGGGGTCCACGGACCTCAAAACTGAAAAGTACTCAAAGTATTATGGTTTTTTATGGATAAGAATGCCATAGGGATCACGGGACACCAGAACCCAAAACTCTTATTTTGGCATGAAAATTGCACCATGGGCCGAAAATGCACCACGGGAACCAAAATTGGACAACGGGGCACCACAAACCTCAAAACTGAAAAGTACTCCGAGCATTATGGCATTTTATGCATAAGAATGCACCAGGAATCACGTGGCACCAAAACCCAAAAGTCTTATTTTCGTACGAAAATTGCACAAATGGCCAAAAATACACCACCGGCACCAAAATTGGACCACGAGGCACCACGGACCTCAAGACAGAAAAGTGTTCCGAGCATTATGGTTTTTTATGCATAAGAATGCACCAAAACCCAAAAGTCTTATTTTGGCACGAAAATTGCATTGTGTGCCGAAAATGCACCACGGGGACCAAAACTGGACCACTGGGCACCACGGACCTCAAAACTAAAAGGTTCTCTAATCATTCTAGTTTTTTATGCAAAAGAATGCACCAGGGATCACGGGGCACCAAAACCCAAAAGTCTTATTTTCGCACGAAAATTGTACAATGGGTCGATAATGCACCACGGGCACAAAAATTGGACACAGGGCACCACGGACCTCAAAACTGAAAAGTGTTCCAAGCATTATTGTTTTTTATGCGTAAGGATGCGACAAGGATCACGGGGCACCAATACCCAAAAGTCTTATTTTCGCACGAAAATTGCACCATGGGCCGAAAATGCACCACCGGCACTAAAATTGGACCACGGGGCACCACAGACCTCAAAACTAAAAAGTGCTCCGAGCATTATGGTTTTTTATGCATAAGAATTCGCACGAAAATTGCACAATTATCAGAAACTGCACCACAGACACGAAAATTGGACCACGGGCCACCACTGACCTTAACATTGAAAAGTCGTCAGAGCATTATGGTTTTTTATGCATAAGAATGCCCCAGGGATCACGGGGCACAAAACCCAAAAGTCTTATTTTGGCACGAAAATTGCACCATGGTCCGAAAATGCACCATGGGCACCAAAATTGGACAATAGAGCACCACGGACCTCAAAACTGAAAAGGGCTCCAAGCATTATGGGGTTTTATGCATAAGAATGCACCGGGGATCATGGGGCACCAAAACCCAAAAGTCTTATTTTGGCACGAAAATTTCACCATGGGCAGAAAATCTACCACAGGCACCGAAATTGGCCCACGGGACACCACGAACCTCAAAACTGAAAAGTGCTTAGAGCGTTATGGATTTTTATGCATAAGAATGCACCAGGGCTTACGGGGCAGCAAAACCGAAAAGTCTTATTTTCGCACGAAAATTGAACAAATGGCCGAAAATGCACCACGGGCACCAAAATTGGACCACGGGGCACCTCAGACCTCAAAACTTAAAAGTGCTTTGAGCATTATGGTTTTTATGCATAAGAATGCACTAGGGATCATGGGGCACCAAAAACCAAAAGTCTTATTTTCGCACGAAAATTGCACCATGGGCCGAAAATGCACCACGGTCAATGAAAATGCACCACGGTCAATAAAATTGCACCATGGGGCACCACGGACCTCAAAACTGAAAATTGCTCATAGCGTTATGGTTTTTTATGGATAAGAATGCACCAGGGATAACAGGGCACCAAAACCCAAAAGTCTTATTTTTGAACGAAAATTGCACAAATGGCCGAAAATTTACCATGGGCACGAAAATTACACCACGAGGCACCACGGACCTCAAAACTGAGAAGTGCTCCGAGGTTTATGGCTTTTTATGCATAAGAATCCACTAGGGATCACGGGGCAATAAAACCCAAAAGTCTTATTTTGGCAAGAAAATTGCACCATGGGCCAAAAATGCACCACGGGGCACCAAAATTGGACCATTGGACACCACGGACCTTAAAACTGAAAAGATCTTCGAGCATTATTGTTTTTTAAGCATAAGGATGCACCAAGGATCACGGGGCACCAAAACCCAAAAGTCTTATTTTTGCACGAAAGTTGGACCATGTGCCGAAAATCCACCACAGGCACCAAAATTAGACCACGGGGCACCACGGACCTTCAAACTTAAAAGTGCTTCGAGCATTATGGTTTTTTATGGATAACGATGCACAAGGGATCACAGGGACCAAAACCCAAAAGTCTTATTTTGGCAAGAAAATTGCACCATATGCCGAAAATGCACCACCGACACAAAAATTGGACCATGGGACACTACGGACCTCAAAACTGAAAAGTGCTCCAAGCATTATGTTTTTTATGCATAAAAATGCACCAGGGATCACGGGGAACCAAATCCCAAAAGTCTTATTTTCGCACGAATATTTCACAAATGGCCGAAAATGCACCACCGGCACCAAAATTGGACCACGGAGCACCATGAACCGCAAGACTGAAAAGTGTTCCGAGCATTATGGTTTTTTATGCATAAGAATGCACCACGGATCACGGGGCACCCAAACCCAAAAGTCTTATTTTCGCACCAAAATTGAACAAAGGGCCGAAAATGCACCACGGGCAACAAAATTAGACCACGGGGCACCTGGGACATCAAAACTGAAAAGTGCTATGAGAATTATGGTTTTTTATGCATAGGAAAGCTCCAGGGATCACGGGGTACCAAAACTCAAAAGTCTTATTTTCGCACGAAAGTTGCATAATGGGCTGAAAATGCACCACGGGTACCAAAATTGGACCATGGGGTACCTCGGACCTCAATACTTAAAAGTGGTCTGACCATTATGGTTTTTTATGCATAAGAATGCTCAAGGGATCACGGGGAGCCAAACCCAAATGTCTTATTTTCGAACGAAAATTGCACAAATGGCCGAAAATGCATCACCGACACCAAAATTGAACCACGGGGCACCGTAGACCGCAAAAATGAAAAGTGATTCGAACATTATGGTTTTTTATGCATAAGAATGCACCAAGGATCACGAGGCACCAAAACCCAAAAGTCTTATTTTCGCACGAAAATTGAACAGAAGGCCGAAAATGCACCATAGGCACCAAACTTGGACCACGGGGCACCTCGGACCTCAAAATATAAAAGTTCTCCGAGATTTATGGTTTGTTATGCATAAGAATGCACCAGGGTTCACAGGGCACCAAAACCCAAAACTCTTATTTTCGCAAGAAAATTTAACAAATGGCCGAAAATGCACCACCGACACCAAAATTGGACCACGAGTAACCACGGACCTCAAAAATTAAAAGTGCTCCAAGAATCATGGTTTTTTATGCATAAGAATGCACCATGGATCACGGGGCACCAAAACCAAAAAATCTTATTTTCGCAGGAAAATTGCACAAATGGCCGAAAATGCACCACCGGCACCAAAATTGGACCACGGGGCACCAGGAACCTCAAAACTAAAAAGACTTCCGAGCATTATGGTTTTTTATGCATAAGAATGCCACACGGATCATGGGGCACCAAAACCCAAAAGTCTTATTTTCGTACGAAAATTTCACAAATGGCCGAAAATGCACCACCAGCACCTAAATTGGACCGCCGGACACCAAGGACCTCAAAACTGAAAATGCTCCAAGCATTATGGTTTTTTATGCATAAAAATGCACCAGGGATCACGGGGCACCAAAACACAAAAGTCTTATTTTCGCACGAAAATTGGACAAATGGCTGAAAATGCACCACCGGCACCAAAATTGGACCACGGGGCACCACGGACCTCAAAACTAAAAGGTACTACAAGCATTATGGTTTTTTTTATGCATAAGAACGTACCAGGGATCACGGGGTACCAAAACCTAAAAATCTTATTTTCACTCGAAAATTGTAAAAATTATCGAAAATGGATTATCGGCACCAAAATTGGACCACGGGGCACCATGGACCTCAAAACTGAAAAGTGTTCCAAGCATTATGGTTTTTTTTGCATGAGAATGCACCAAGGATCATGGGGCACCAAAACCCAAAAGTCTTATTTTGGCACGAAAATTTCACCATGGGCAGAAAATCTACCACAGGCACTGAAATTGACCCACGGGACACCACGAACCTCAAAACTGAAAAGTGCTTAGAGCGTTATGGATTTTTATGCATAAGAATGCACCAGGGCTTACGGGGCAGCAAAACTGAAAAGTCTTATTTTCGCACGAAAATTGAACAAATGGCCGAAAATGCACCACGGGCACCAAATTGGACGACGGGGCACCATGGACCTCAAAACTGAAAAGTGTTCCAAGCATTATGATTTTTTTTGCATAAGAATGCACCAGGGATCACGGGGCACAAAAACCCAAAAGTCTTACTTTCGCACGAAAATTGCACAATGGGTAGAAAATGCACCACGGGGACCAAATTGGACGACGGGGCACCTTGGACCTGAAAACTGAAAAGTGTTCGGAGCATTATGGTTTTTTATGCATAAGAATGCACCAGGGATCACGGGGCACCAAAACCCAAAAGTCTTATTTTCGCACAAAAATTGGACAAGTGGTTGAAAATGCATTACCGGCACCAAAATGGGACCCCGGGGCACCACAAACCTCAAAACTGAAAAGTATTTCGAGCATTATGGTTTTTTATACATAAGAATGCACCAAGGATCACGGGCACCAAAATCGAAAAGTCATTTTATCGTACGAAAATTGCACAATGGGCCGAAAATGCACAATGGGAACCAAAATTGGACCACGGGGCACCTCGGACCTCAAAATATAAAAGTTCTCCGAGCATTATGGTTTTTTATGCATAAGAATGCACCGGGGATGATGGGGCACCAAAACCCAAAAGTCTTATTTTCGCACGAAAATTTCAAAAATTGCCGAAAATGCACCACCGGACCAAAATTGGACCACGGGGAACCACGGACCTCAAAATGGAAAAGTACTCCAAGTATTATTGTTTTTTATGCATTTGAATGCACCTGGGATCACGGGGCACCAAAACCCAAAACTCTAAATTTCGCACGAAAATTTCACATATTGCCGAAAATGCACCACCGACACCAAAATTGGATCACGGGGCACCACGGACCTCAAAACTGAAAAGTGCTCCAAGCATTATGGTTTTTTATGCATAATAATGAACCAGGAATTACAGGGCACCAAAACTTAAAAGTCTTATTTTCGAACGAAAATTGCACAATGGGCCGAAAATGCACTAGGGGCACCAAAACTGGACGACAGGGCACCTAGGACCTAAAAACTTAAAAGTTCTCCAAGAAATATGGTTTTTTATGCATAAGAATCCACCAGTGATCATAGGGCACCAAAACCCAAAAGTCTTATTTTTGCACAAAAATTACACAAATGGCAAAAAATGTACCACCAGCACAAAAATTGGACCACGGGGCACCACGAACCTCCAAACTGAAAATTGCTCCATCCATTTTGGTTTTTTATGCATAAGAATGCACCAGGGAGCACGGGGCACCAAAACCCAAAAGTCTAATTTCGCACGAAGATTGCACAATGGGCCGAAAATGCTCCACGGGCACCAAAATTGGACCACGGGGCACCTCGGACCTCAAAACTGAAAAGTGCTATGAGCATTATGGTTTTTTATGCATAAGAATGCACCAGGGTTCACAGGGCACCAAATCCCAAAAGTCTTATTTTCGCACAAAAATTTCACAAATGGCCGAAAATGCACCACCAGTACCAAAATTGGACCGCGGGGTACCACGGAGCTCAAAACTGAAAAGTGCTCCAAGCATTATGGTTTTTATGCATAAGAATGCACCAGGGATCACGGGCCACCAAAACCTAAAAGTCTTATTTTTGCACAAAAATTTCACAAATGGCCGAAAATGCACCACAAGCACCAAAATTGAACCACGGGGCACCTCGGACCTCAATACTTAAAAGTTCTCCGAGCATTATGGTTTTTTATGCATAAGAATGCCTGAGGGATCACGGGGAACCAAAACCCAAAAGTCTCATTTTCGCATGAAAATTGCACAATGGGCCAAAAATGCACCACGGGGCACCTCGGACCTCAAAAATTGAAAAGTGCTCCAAGCATTATGGTGTTTTATGCATAAGAATGAACCAGGGATCACGGGGCCCCAAAACCCAAAAGTCTTATTTTCGCACAAAAATGGCACAAATGGTCGAAAATGCACCACCGGCACCAAAATTGGTCCACGGGGCACCACGGACCTTAAAACTGAAAAGTGCTCCAAGCATTATGCTTTTTTATGCATAAGAATACACCAGGGATCACGGGGCACCAAAACCCAAAAGTGTTATTTTCGTACGAAAATTTCACAACTGGTCGAAAATGAACCCCCGACACCAAAATTGGACCACGTGGCACCTCGGACCTCAAAACTTAAAAGTTCTCCGAGCATTATGGTTTTTTATGCATATGAATGCACCAGGGATCACTGAGCGCCAAAACCAAAAAGTCTTATTTTCGCACGAATATTTCACAAATGGCCGAAAATGCACCACTGGCACCAAAATTGACCACGGGGCACCATGGACCTCAAAACTGAAAAGTGCTCCGAGCATTATGGTTTTTTATGCATAAGAATGCACCAGGGATCATATGGCACCAAAACCCAAAAGTCTTATTTGCAAACGAAAACTTCACAATTGGCCGAAAATGCGTCACGGGCACCAAAATTGGACCACGGGGCACCTCGAACCTCAAAACTTAAAAGTGCTCCGAGCATTAGGGTGTTTTATGCATAAGAATGCACCAGGGATCACGGGGCACAAAAACCCAAAAGTCTTATTTTCGCACTTGGTGCCCCGTAATCCCTGGTGTATTCTTATGCATAAAAAACCATAATTCTCATAGCACTTTTCAATTTTGAGGTCCGTGGGCCCTCGTGGTCCAATTTTGGTGCACGTGGTGCATTTTCGGCCCATTGTGCAATTTTCGTGCGAAATTCAGACTTTTGGGATTTGGTGCCCCGTGATCCTTGGTGCATTCTTATGCATAAAAACCCTTAATGCTCGGAGCACTTTTCAGTTTTGAGGTCCGTGGTGCCCCGTGGTCAAATTTTTGTTCCCATGGTGCATTTTCGTCACATGGTGCAATTTTCGTGCCAAAATAAGACTTTTGGGTTTTGGTGCCCTCTGATCCCTGGTGCATTCTTATACATGAAAAAACCATAATGCTCAGAGTGGTTTTAAGTTTTGAGGTCTGTGGTGCCCCGTGGTCCAATTTTGATGCCCGTTGGTGCATTTTCGGCCCATGGTGCAATTTTCGTCCCAAAATAAGACTTTTTGGTGTTGGTACACTGTGATTCCTGGAGTATTCTTATGCATAAAAAACAATAGTGCTCGGAGCACTTTTCAGTTTTGAGCTCTGTGGTGCCCCATGGTCCAATTTTGATGCCCATAGTGCATTTTCAGCCAAGTGCAATTTTTGTGCGAAAATAAGACTTTTGGGATTTGGTGCCCCGTGATCCTTGGTGCATTCTTATGCGTAAAAACCCTTAATGCTTAGAGCACTTTTCAGTTTTGAGGTCCGTGGTGCCCTGTGGTCAAATTTTTGTTCCCATGGTGCATTTTCGTCACATGGTGCAATTTTCGTGCCAAAATAAGACTTTAGGGTTTTGGTGCCCTGTGATCCTTTGTGCATCCTTACGCTTAAAAAAAACACAATGCTCAGAGCACTTTTCAGTTTTGAGGTCCGTGGTACCCCATGGTCCAATTTTGGTGCCCGTTATGCATTTTCGGTCCATTGTGCAATTTTCGTGCGAAAATAAGACTTTTCGGTTTTGGTGCCCCGTGATTCCTGGTGCATTCTTATGCATAAAAAACTATAATGTTCGACACACTTTTCAGTTTTGAGGTTCGTGGTGCACCGTGGTCCAATTTTGGTGCTTGTGGTACATTTTCGGCAATTTGTGCAATTTTAATGCGAAAATAAGACTTTTGGATTTTGGTGCCCCGTGATCCCTGGTGCATTGTTATGCATAAAAAACCATAATGCTCAAAGCACTTTTCAGTTTTGAGGTCCAAGGTGCACCGTGGTCCAATTTTGGTGCACGTGGTGCATTTTCGGCCCATTGTGCAATTTTCGTGCGAAACTAAGACTTTTGGGATTTGGTACCCCGTGATCCTTGGTGCATTCTCATGCATAAAAACCCTTAACGCTCATAGCACTTTTCAGTTTTGAGGTCTGTGGTGCCCCGTGGTCAAATTTTTGTTCCCATGGTGCATTTTCGTCACATGGTGCAATTTTCGTGCCAAAATAAGACTTTTGGGTTTTGGTGCCCTCTGATCCCTGGTGCATTCTTATACATGAAAAACCATAACGCTCGGAGTAGTTTTAAGTTTTGAGGTCTGTGGTGCCCCGTGGTCCAATTTTGATGCCCGCTGGTGCATTTTCGGCCCATGGTGCAATTTTCGTCCCAAAATAAGACTTTTTTAGTGTTGGTACACTGTGATGCCTGGAGTATTCTTATGCATAAAAAACAATAGTGCTCAGAGCACTTTTCAGTTTTGAGCTCTGTGGTGCCCCATGGTCCAATTTTGATGCCCGTAGTGCATTTTCAGCCCATTGTGCAATTTTTGTTCGAAAATAAGACTTTTGGGATTTGGTGCCCCATGATCCTTGGTGCATTCTTATGCATAAAAACCCTTAATGGTCGGATCACTTTTCAGTTTTGAGGTCCATGGTGCCCCGTGGTCAAATTTTTGTTCCCATGTGCATTTTCGTCACATGGTGCAATTTTCGTGCCAAAATAAGACTTTAGGGTTTTGGTGCCCTGTGATCCTTTGTGCATCCTTATGAATAAAAAAACCATAATGCAGTTTTGAGGTCTGTGGTACCCCATGGTCCAATTTTGGTGCCCGTTATGCATTTTCGATCCATTGTGCAATTTTCGTGCGAAAATAAGACTTTTCGGTTTTGGTGCCCCGTGATTCCTGGTGCATTCTTATGCATAAAAAACTATAATGCTCGACACACTTTTCAGTTTTGAGGTTCGTTGGGCACCGTGGTCCAATTTTGGTGCTTATGGTACATTTTCGGCAATTTGTGCAATTTTCAGACGAAAATAAGACTTTTGGATTTTGGTGCCCCATGATCCCTAGTGCATTGTTGTGCATAAAAAACCATAATGCTCAGAGCACTTTTCAGTTTTGAGGTCCAAGGTGCACCGTGGTCCAATGTTGGTGCCCGTTATGCATTTTCGACCCATTGTGCAACTTTCGTGTGAAAATAAGACTTTTGGGTTTTGGTGCCCCGTGATCCCTAGTGCATTGTTATGCATAAAAATCCATAATGCTCGACACACTTTTTAGTTTTGAAGTTCGTGGTGCACCGTGGTCCAATTTTGGTGCTCGTGGTGCATTTTCGACCATTTGTGCAATTTTCATGTCAAAATAAGACTTTTGGATATTGGTGCCCTGTAATCGCTGGTGCATTCTTATGCATAACAAACCATAATGCTCGACACACTTTTCAATTTTGAGTTTCGTGGTGCACCGTGGTCCAATTTTGGTGCTCGTGGTACATTTTCGGCCATTTGTGCAATTTTCATGCGAAATTAAGACTTTTGGGTTTTGGTGCCCCATGATCCCTGGTGCATTTTTATCCATAAAAAAACATAATACTCATAACTCTTTTCAGTTTTGAGCTCCGTGCTGTCCCGTGGTCCAATTTTTGTGTCGGTGGTGCATTTTCGGCCATTTGTGCAATTTTCATGTCAAAATAAGACTTTTGGGTTTTGGTGCCTCGTGATCCTTGGTGCATTCATTTGCATAAAAAACCATAATGCTAGGAACCCTTTCAGTTTTGAGTTCCGTCCTGCCCCGTGGTCCAATTTTGGTGTCGGTGGTGCATTTTCGGCCATTTGTCCTATTTTCATGTCAAAATAAGACTTTTGGGTTTTGGTGCCCCATGATCCCTGGTGCATTCTTATGCATAAAAAACCATAATGCTCAGAGCACTTTTCAGTTTTGAGGTCCAAGGTGCATCGTGGTCCAATTTTGGTGCTCCGTTGTGCATTTTCGGCCCATTGTGCAATTTTCGTGCGAAAATAAGACTTCTGGCTTTTGGTGCCCCGTGATCCCTGGTGCATTGTTATGCATAAAAAACCATAATGCTTGACACACTTTTTAGTTTTGAGGTTAGTGGTGCACCGTGGTCCAACTTTGGTGCCTGTGGTGCATTTTCGGCCCATTGTTCAATCTGTTTGCGAAAATAAGACTTTTGGGTTTTGGTGCCCTGTGATCCCTGGTGCATTCTTGTGCATAAAAAATCATAATACTCAGAGCACTTTTCAGTTTTGAGGTCCGAGGTACCCCGTGGTCCAATTTTGGTGCCCGTGGTGCATTTTCGGCCCATTGTGCAATTTTTTTGCGACAATAAGACTTTTGGGTTTTGGTGTCCTGTGATCTCTGGTCCACTCTTATGCATAAAAAACCATAATGCTTGGGACACTTTTCAGATTTCAGGTCCGTTGTGCCCCGTGGTCCAATTTTGGTGCCCGTGGTGCATTTTCGGCCATTTGTGCAATTTTCGTGCGAAAATAAGACTTTTGGGTTATGGTGCCTCGTGATCCGTGGTGGTTTCTTATGCATAAAAACCCATAATGCTCAGAGCACTTTTAAGTTTAGAGGTCTGAGGTGCCTCGTGGTCCAATTTTGGTGCCTGTGGTGCATTTTCGGCCCATTGTGCAATCTTCTTGCAAAAATAAGACTTTTGGGTCTTGGTGCCCTGTGATCCCTGGTGCATTCTTGTGCATAAAAAATAATAATACTTAGAGCACTTTTCAGTTTTGAGGTCTGAGGTACCCCGTGGTCTAACTTTGGTGCCCCTGGTGCATTTTCGGCCCATTGTGCAATTTTCGTAGGAAAATAAGACTTTTTCGTTTTGCGCCTTGTGATCCCTGGTGCATTCTTCTGCATAAAAATCCATAATGCTCAGAACACTTTTCAGTTTTGAGGTCCCAGGTGTCCCGTGGTCCAATTTTTGTGCCGGTGGTGCATTTTCGGCCCATTGTGCAATTTTCGTGCGAAAATAAAACTTTTGGGTTTTGGTGCCCTGTGATATATGGTGCACTCTTATGCATAAAAAACCATAATGCTCGGAACACTTTTCATATTTGAGGTCCGTTATGCCCCGTGGTCCAATTTTGGTGCCAGTGGTGTATTTTCGGCCCTTTGTGCATTTTTCGTGCGAAAATAAGACTTTTGAGTTTTGGTGCCTTGTAATCCCTGGTGCATTCTTATGCATAAAATATCATAATGCTCAGACCACTTTTAAGTATTGAGGTCCGAGGTGCCCCGTGGTCCAATTTTGGTGCCCGTGGTGCATTTTCGGCCCATTGTGCAATCTTTGTGTGAAAATAAGACTTTTGGATTTTGGTGCCCCGTGATACCTGGTGCATTCTAATGCATAAAACACCATAATGCTTTGAACACTTTTCATTTTTAAGGTTCGTGGTGCCCCGTGGTCCAATTTTGGCGCCCGTGGTGCATTTTCGGCCATTTGTGCAATTTTCGTGCAAAATAAGACTTTTGGGTTTTGGTGCCCCGTGATCCCTGGTGCATTCTTATGCATAAAAAATCATAATTCTCGGACCACTTTTAAGTATTGAGGTCCGAGGTGCCCCGTGGTCCAATTTTGGTGCCCGTGGTGCATTTTCGGCCTATTGTGCAATCTTCGTGCGAAAATAAGACTTTGGGGTTCTGGATCCCCGCGATCCCTGGTGGATTCTTATGCATAAAAAACCATAATGCTCAGAGTAATTTTCAGTTATGACGTCAGAGGTGCCCCGTGCTCCAATTTTGGTGCCCGTGGTGCATTTTCGGTCCATTGTGCAATTTTCGAGCGAAAATAAAACTTTTGGGTTTTGGAGCCCCGTGATCCCTGGTGTTCTCTTATACATAAAAAACCATAATGCTCGGAACTCTTTTCAGTTTTGAGGTCCCTGATGCCCACTGTTCAAATTTTGGTGTCGGTGCTGCATTTTCGGCTATTTGTGCAATTTTCGTACGAAAATAAGACTTTTGGGATTTGGTGCCCTGTTGTCCCTAATGCATTCTTATGCATAAAAAACCATAATGCTCAGAGCACTTTTCAGTTTTGAGGTCCAAGGTGCACCGTGGTCCAATGTTGGTGCCCGTTATGCATTTTCGACCCATTGTGCAACTTTCGTGTGAAAATAAGACTTTTGGGTTTTGGTGCCCCGTGATCCCTAGTGCATTGTTATGCATAAGAAACCATCATGCTCAGACCACTTTTAAATATTGAGGCCCGAGGTGCCCCGTGGTCCAATTTTGATGCCCGTGGTGCATTTTCGGCCAATCGTGCAATTTTCGTGCGAAAATAAGACTTTTGGGTTTTGCGTCCCCGTGATCCCTGGTGCATTCTTATGCATAAGAAACCATCATGCTCGGACCACTTTTAAATATTGAGGCCTGAGGTGCCCCGTGGTCCAATTTTGATGCCCGTGATGCATTTTTGGCCCATCGTGCAATTTTGTGCGAAAATAACACTTTTGGGTTTTGCGTCCCCGTGATCCCTGGTGCATTCTCATGCATAATAAACCATAATGTTCGGAGCACTTTTCAGTTTTTACGTCCGAGGTGCCTCGTAGTCCAATTTTGGTGCCAGTGGTGCATTTTCAGCCCATGCGCAATCTTCGTGCGAAAATAAGACTTTTGGGTTTTCGTTCCCTGTGATCCCTGGTGCATTCTTGTGCATAAAAAAACCATATTACTCGAAGCACTTTTCAATTTTGAGGTGTGAGGTGCCCCGTGGTCAAATTTTGGTGTCGGTAGTGCATTTTCGGCCCATTGTGCAATTTACGTGCGAAAATAAGACTTTTGGATTTTGGTGCCCCGTGATCCCTGGTGCATTCTTATCCATAAAAACCATAATAATTTGGAGCACTTTTCAGTTTTGAGGTCCGAGCTGCCCCGTGGTCCAATTTTGGTGCCCGTGGTGCATTTTCGGCCCATTGTGCAATTTTCGAGCGAAAATAAAACTTTTGGGTTTTGGAGCCCCGTGATCCCTGGTGTTCTCTTATACATAAAAAACCATAATGCTCGGAACTCTTTTCAGTTTTGAGGTCCCTGATGCCCACTGTTCAAATTTTGGTGTCGGTGCTGCATTTTCGGCCATTTGTGCAATTTTCGTGCGAAAATAAGACTTTTGGGAGTTGGTGCCCTGTTGTCCCTAATGCATTCTTATGCATAAAAAACAATAATGCTCAGAGCACTTTTCAGTTTTGAGGTCCGAGGTTCCCCGTGGTCCAATTTTGGTGCATGTGGTGCATTTTCTGCCCATTGTGCAATTTTCGTGCGAAAATAAGACTTTTGGGTTTTGGTGCCCCGTGATCCCTGCTGCATTCTTATGTATAAAAATCCAAAAAGCTCAGAACTATTTTCAATTTTGAGGTCTGTTGTGCCCTGTTGTCCAACTCTGGTTCCCATGATGCATTTTCGGCCCATTGTGCAATTTACGTGCAAAAATTAGACTTTTGGGTTTTGGTGCCTCGTGATCCCTGGTGCATTCTTATGCATAAAAAACCATTATAATTCGGAGCACTTTTCAGTTTTGAGGTCCGAGGTGCCCCGTGGTCCAATTTTGGTGCCCGTGGTGCATTTTCGGCCCATTGTGCAATCTTCGTGCGAAAATAAGACTTTTGGGTTTTGGTTCCCTGTAATCCCTAGTGCATTCTTGTGCATAAAAAACCATAATACTCGGAGCACTTTTCAATTTTGAGGTGCAAGGTGCCCCGTGGTCAAATTTTGGTGCTGGTGGTGCATTTTCGGCCCATTGTGCAATTTTCGTGCGAAAATAAGACTGTTGGGTTTTAGTGCCCCGTGATCCCTGCTTCATTCTTATGTATAAAAATCCAAAAAGCTTGGCACTATTTTTCGTTTTGAGGTCTGTTGTGCCCTGTGGTCCAATTTTGGTGCTCGTGATGCATTTTCGGCCCATTGTGCAATTTATGTGCGAAAATAAGACTTTTGGGTTTTGGTGCCCCGTGATCCCTAGTGCATTCTTATGCATAAAAAACCATAATAATTCAAAGCACTTTTCAGTTTTGAGGTCCGAGGTGCCCCGTGGTCAAATTTTGGTGCCCGTGGTGCATTTTCGGCCCATTGTGCAATTTTCGAGCGAAAATAAAACTTTTGGGTTTTGGTGCCCCATGATCCCTGGTGTTCTCTTATACATAAAAAACCATAATGCTCGGAACTCTTTTCAGTTTTGAGGTCCCTGATGCCCACTGGTCCAATTTTGGTGCCGGTGTTGCATTTTCAGCCATTTGTGCAATTTTCGTGCGAAAATAAGACTTTTGGGTTTTGATGCCCTGTTGTCCCTGGTGCATTCTTATACATTAAAAACAATAATGCTCGGAGCACTTTTCAGTTTTGAGGTCAGAGGTGCCCCGTGGTCCAATTTTGGTGCCTGTGGTGCATTTTTGGCCCATTGTGCAATTTTCGTGGGAAAATAAGACTTTTGGGTTTTCGTGCCCCGTGATCCCTGGTGCATTCTTATGCATAAAAAACCACAATGCTAGGAGCACATTTAAGTTTTGAGGTCCCAGGTGCCACGCGGTCCAATTTTGGTGCCCGTGGTGCGTTTTCGGCCCACTGTGCAACTTTCGTGCGAAAATAAGACTTTTGGATTTTTATGCCCCGTAATCCATGGTGCATTCTTATGCATAAAAAACCACAATGCTCAGAACACTTTTCTGTTTTGAGGTCCATGGTGCCTCGTGGTCCAATTTTGGTGCCGGTGGTGCATTTTCCGCCAGTTGTGCAATTTTCGTACGAAAATAAGACTTTTGGGTTTTGGTGCCCCATGATCCCTGGTGCATTCTTATGCATAAAAAACCATAATGCTTGGTGCACTTTTTAGTTTTGAGGTCCGTGGTGCCCCGTGGTCGAATTTTGGTGCCCGTGATGCATTTTCGGCTCATTGTTCAATTTTTGTGCGAAAAAAAGACTTTTGGGTTTTGGTGCCCCATGATCCTTGCTGCATTCTTATGCGTAAAAAACAATAATGCTCAGAACACTTTTCAGTTTTGAGGTTCGTGGTGCCCCGTTGTCCAATTTTGGTGACGGTGCTGTATTTTCAGCCATTTGTGCAATTTTCGTGCGAAAACAAGACTTTTGGGTTTTGTTGCCCTGTGATCCATGGTGCATTCTTATGGATAAAAAACCATAATGCTCGGGCCACTTTTAATTATTGAAGTCCGAGGTGCCCCGTGGTCCAATTTTGGTGCCCGTAGTGCCTTTTCGGCCTATTGTGCAATTTTCGTGCAAAAATAAGACTTTTGGGTTTTGGTGCCCCGTGATCCCTGGTGCATTCTTATGCATAATAAACAATAATGCTCAAAACACTTTTCAATTTGAGGTCTGTGGTGCCCCATGCTCCAATTTTGGTGCCAGTAATGCATTTTCGGCCGTTTGTACAATTTTCGTGCGAAAATAAGACTTTTGGGTTTTGGTGCCCTGTGATCCTTGATGCATTCTTATGCATAAAAAACCACAATGCTCGGAACACTTTTCTGTTTTGAGGTCCATGGTGCCTCGTGGTCCAATTTTGGTGCCGGTGGTGCATTTTCCGCCAGTTGTGCAATTTTCGTACGAAAATAAGACTTTTGGGTTTGGGTGCCCCATGATCCTTGGTGCATTCTTATGCATAAAAAACCATAATGCTTGGTGCACTTTTTAGTTTTGAGGTCCGTGGTGCCCCGTGGTCGAATTTTGGTGCCCGTGATACATTTTCGGCTCATTGTTCAATTTCTGTGCGAAAATAAGACTTTTGGGATTTGGTGCCCCGTGATCCCTGGTGCATTCTTATGCAGAATAAACCATAATTCTCGGAATACTTTTCAGTTTTGAGATCCGTGGTGCTACGTGGTCCAATTTTAGTGCCAGTACTGCATTTTCGACAATTTATGCAATTTTCGTGCGAAAATAAGACTTTTGGGTTTTTGTTCCCCGTGATCCCTGGTGCATTTTCATGCATAGAAAACCATAATGCTCAGAGAATTTTTGAATTTTGAGGTCCGACGTGCCCCGTAGTCCAATTCTGGTGCCCGTGGTGCATTTCGGCCCAATGTACAATTTTCGTGCGAAAATAAGACTTTTGGGTGTTGGTGCCCCGTGATCCCTGGTGCATTCTTATGGATAAAAAACCATATTGCTCGTAGAACTTTTCAGTTTTGGGGTGCGACGTGCCCCGTGGTCCAATTTTGGTGCCCGTGGTGCAATTTCGGCCATTTGTGCAATTTTCGTGCTAAAGTAAGACTTTTGGGTTTTCGTGCCCCGTGAACCTTGGTGCATTCTTATGCATGAAGAACCATAATGCTCGGAGTACTTTTCAGTTCTGAGGTCCGATGTGCCCCATGATCCAATATTCGTGCCCGTGGTGCATTTTCGGCCCATTATGCAATTTTCGTGCGAAAATAAGACTTTTGGGTTTTGGTTCCCCGTGATCCCTGGTGCATTCTTTTGCATAAAAAAAAAGAATGCTCGAAACACTTTTCAGTTTTGAGGTCTGTGGTGCCCCGTGGTTCAATTTTGGTGTTGGTAATGCATTTTCGGACCATTGTACAATTTTCGTGCGAAAATAAGACTTTTGGGTGTTGGTGCCCCGTGATCCCTGGAGCATTCTTATGCATAAAAAACCATAATTGTTGGAGCACTTTTCAGTTTTGAGGTCCGTGGTGCCTCGTGGTCCAATTTTGGTGTCGGTGGTGCATTTTCGGCCAGTTGAGAAATTTTCGTGCGAAAATAAGACTTTTGGGTTTTGGTGCCCCATTATCCCTGGTTCATTCTTATGCATAAAAAATCATAATGCTCGGAGCACTTTAAACTTTTGAGGTCCGACGTGCCTCGTGGTCCTATTTTGGTGCCCGTGATGTATTTTTGTCCCATTGTGCAATTTTCTTGCGAAAATAAGACTTTTGAGTTTTGATGCCCCGTGATCCTTGGTGCATTCATATGCATAAAAAACCATAATGCTTGGAGCACTTTTCAGTTTTGAGGTCCATGGTGCCCCGTGGTACAATTTTGGTGCCAGGGGTGCATCTTCGGCCATTTGTGCCATTTCCATGCAAAAATAAGACTTTTGGGTTTTGGTGCCCCGTGATCCCTTGTGCTTTCTTATGCATAAAAAAAAATAATGCTCGGTGCACTTTTGAATTTTGAGGTCCGAGGTGCCCCGTGGTCCAATTTTGGTACCCATGGTGCATTTTTGGCCCAATGTGCAATTTTCGTTCGAAAATAAGACTTTTGGGTTTTGGTGCCCCGTAATCCCTGGTGTATTCTTATGCATAAAAATCCATGATACTCGGAGCACTTTTTAGTTTTGAGGTCCGAGGTGCCCCGTGGTCCAATTTTGGTGCCCGTGGTGCATTTTCGGCCCATCGTGCAATTTTCGTGCGAAAATAAGCTTTTTGGGTTTTGGTGCCCTGTGATCCATGGTGCATTCTTATGTATAAAAAACCATAATGCTTGGAGCACTTTTCAGTTTTGGGGTCCGTGGTCTAATTTTGGTGCTGGTGGTGCATTTTCGGCCAGTTGTGAAATTTTCGTACGAAATAAGACTTTTGGGTTTTGGTGCCCTGTGATCCCTGGTTCATTCTTTTGCATAAAAAATTATAATGCTCGGAGCACTTTAAAGTTGTGAGGTCTGACGCGCCCCATGGTCCAATTTTGGTGCCCGTGATACATTTTCGTCCCATTGTGCAATTTTCGTGCGAAAATAAGACTTTTGGGTTTTAGTTCCCCGTGATCCCTGGTGCATTCTTATGCATAAAAAATCATAATGCTCGGAGCACTTTTAGGTTTTGCGGTTCGTGGTGCCTCGTGGTCCAATTTTGGTGCCGGTGGTGCATTCTTATGCATAAAAAACCATAATACTCGAAGCACTTTTAAGTTTTGAGGTCTGTGGTGCCTCGTGGCCTAATTTTGGTACCGGTGGTGCATTTTCGGCCAGTTGTGAAATTTTCGTGCAAAAAATAAGACTTTTTGGTTTTGGTGCCCCATAATCCCTGGTGCATTCTTATGCATAAGAAACCTTAATGCTCGGATAACTTTTAAGTTTTCAAGTCCGAGGTGCCCTGTGGTCCAATTTTGGTGACCTGTGGTCCAATTTTGGTGCCCGTGGTCCATTTTCGACCCATTGTGCAATTTTCGTGCGAAAATAAGGCTTTTGGGTCTTGGTGCCCCGTTATCCTTTGTGCATTCTTATGCATAAAAAACCATAATGCTTAGAGCACTTTTAAGTTTTGAGGTCCGAGGTGCCCCGTGGTCCAATTTTGGTGCCCATGATGCATTTTTGGCCCTTTGTGCAATTTTCGTGCGAAAATAAGACATTTGGGTGTTGGTGTCCTGTGATCCCTGGTTAATTCTTATGCATAAAAAACCATAATACTTGGAGCACTTTTATGTTTTGAGGTCCAAGGTGCCCCGTGGTCCAATTTTGGTGCCCATGATGCATTTTCGGCCCTTTGTTCAATTTTCGTGTGAAAATAAGACTTCTGGGTTTTGGTACCCCGTGATCCCTGGTACATTCTTATGCATAAAAAACCATAATTTTTGGAGCTTTTATCATTTTTGAGGTCCGTGGTGTCTCCTGGTCCAATTTTGGTGCCGGTGGTGCATTTCCAGCCTTTTGTGCAATTTTCGTGCAAAAATAGGACTGTTGGGTTTGGTGCCCTGTGAACCCTGGTGCATTCTTATGGATAAAAAACCATATTGCTCGTAGAACTTTTCAGTTTTGGGGTGCGACGTGCCCCGTGGTCCAATTTTGGTGCCCGTGGTGCAATTTCGGCCATTTGTGCAATTTTCGTGCTAAAGTAAGACTTTTGGGTTTTCGTGCCCCGTAAACCTTGGTGCATTCTTATGCATGAAGAACCATAATGCTCGGAGTACTTTTCAGTTCTGAGGTCCGATGTGCCCCATGATCCAATATTCGTGCCCGTGGTGCATTTTCGGCCCATTATGCAATTTTCGTGCGAAAATAAGACTTTTGGGTTTTGGTTCCCCGTGATCCCTGGTGCATTCTTTTGCATAAAAAAAAAAGAATGCTCGAAACACTTTTCAGTTTTGAGGTCTGTGGTGCCCCGTGGTTCAATTTTGGTGTCGGTAATGCATTTTCGGCCCATTGTACAATTTTCGTGCGAAAATAAGACTTTTGGGTGTTGGTGCCCCGTGATCCCTGGAGCATTCTTATGCATAAAAAACCATAATTGTTGGAGCACTTTTCAGTTTTGAGGTCCGTGGTGCCTCGTGGTCCAATTTTGGTGTCGGTGGTGCATTTTCGGCCAGTTGAGAAATTTTCGTGCGAAAATAAGACTTTTGGGTTTTGGTGCCCCATTATCCCTGGTTCATTCTTATGCATAAAAAATCATAATGCTCGGAGCACTTTAAACTTTTGAGGTCCGACGTGCCTCGTGGTCCTATTTTGGTGCCCGTGATGTATTTTTGTCCCATTGTGCAATTTTCTTGCGAAAATAAGACTTTTGAGTTTTGATGCCCCGTGATCCTTGGTGCATTCATATGCATAAAAAACCATAATGCTTGGAGCACTTTTCAGTTTTGAGGTCCATGGTGCCCCGTGGTACAATTTTGGTGCCAGGGGTGCATCTTCGGCCATTTGTGCCATTTCCATGCAAAAATAAGACTTTTGGGTTTTGGTGCCCCGTGATCCCTTGTGCTTTCTTATGCATAAAAAAAAATAATGCTCGGTGCACTTTTGAATTTTGAGGTCCGAGGTGCCCCGTGGTCCAATTTTGGTACCCATGGTGCATTTTTGGCCCAATGTGCAATTTTCGTTCGAAAATAAGACTTTTGGGTTTTGGTTCCCCGTGATCCCTGGTGCATTCTTTTGCATAAAAAAAAAAGAATGCTCGAAACACTTTTCAGTTTTGAGGTCTGTGGTGCCCCGTGGTTCAATTTTGGTGTCGGTAATGCATTTTCGGCCCATTGTACAATTTTCGTGCGAAAATAAGACTTTTGGGTGTTGGTGCCCCGTGATCCCTGGAGCATTCTTATGCATAAAAAACCATAATTGTTGGAGCACTTTTCAGTTTTGAGGTCCGTGGTGCCTCGTGGTCCAATTTTGGTGTCGGTGGTGCATTTTCGGCCAGTTGAGAAATTTTCGTGCGAAAATAAGACTTTTGGGTTTTGGTGCCCCATTATCCCTGGTTCATTCTTATGCATAAAAAATCATAATGCTCGGAGCACTTTAAACTTTTGAGGTCCGACGTGCCTCGTGGTCCTATTTTGGTGCCCGTGATGTATTTTTGTCCCATTGTGCAATTTTCTTGCGAAAATAAGACTTTTGAGTTTTGATGCCCCGTGATCCTTGGTGCATTCATATGCATAAAAAACCATAATGCTTGGAGCACTTTTCAGTTTTGAGGTCCATGGTGCCCCGTGGTACAATTTTGGTGCTAGGGGTGCATCTTCGGCCATTTGTGCCATTTCCATGCAAAAATAAGACTTTTGGGTTTTGGTGCCCCGTGATCCCTTGTGCTTTCTTATGCATAAAAAAAAATAATGCTCGGTGCACTTTTGAATTTTGAGGTCCGAGGTGCCCCGTGGTCCAATTTTGGTACCCATGGTGCATTTTTGGCCCAATGTGCAATTTTCGTTCGAAAATAAGACTTTTGGGTTTTGGTTCCCCGTGATCCCTGGTGCATTCTTTTGCATAAAAAAAAAAGAATGCTCGAAACACTTTTCAGTTTTGAGGTCTGTGGTGCCCCGTGGTTCAATTTTGGTGTCGGTAATGCATTTTCGGCCCATTGTACAATTTTCGTGCGAAAATAAGACTTTTGGGTGTTGGTGCCCCGTGATCCCTGGAGCATTCTTATGCATAAAAAACCATAATTGTTGGAGCACTTTTCAGTTTTGAGGTCCGTGGTGCCTCGTGGTCCAATTTTGGTGTCGGTGGTGCATTTTCGGCCAGTTGAGAAATTTTCGTGCGAAAATAAGACTTTTGGGTTTTGGTGCCCCATTATCCCTGGTTCATTCTTATGCATAAAAAATCATAATGCTCGGAGCACTTTAAACTTTTGAGGTCCGACGTGCCTCGTGGTCCTATTTTGGTGCCCGTGATGTATTTTTGTCCCATTGTGCAATTTTCTTGCGAAAATAAGACTTTTGAGTTTTGATGCCCCGTGATCCTTGGTGCATTCATATGCATAAAAAACCATAATGCTTGGAGCACTTTTCAGTTTTGAGGTCCATGGTGCCCCGTGGTACAATTTTGGTGCTAGGGGTGCATCTTCGGCCATTTGTGCCATTTCCATGCAAAAATAAGACTTTTGGGTTTTGGTGCCCCGTGATCCCTTGTGCTTTCTTATGCATAAAAAAAAATAATGCTCGGTGCACTTTTGAATTTTGAGGTCCGAGGTGCCCCGTGGTCCAATTTTGGTACCCATGGTGCATTTTTGGCCCAATGTGCAATTTTCGTTCGAAAATAAGACTTTTGGGTTTTGGTGCCCCGTAATCCCTGGTGTATTCTTATGCATAAAAATCCATGATACTCGGAGCACTTTTTAGTTTTGAGGTCCGAGGTGCCCCGTGGTCCAATTTTGGTGCCCGTGGTGCATTTTCGGCCCATCGTGCAATTTTCGTGCGAAAATAAGCTTTTTGGGTTTTGGTGCCCTGTGATCCATGGTGCATTCTTATGTATAAAAAACCATAATGCTTGGAGCACTTTTCAGTTTTGGGGTCCGTGGTCTAATTTTGGTGCTGGTGGTGCATTTTCGGCCAGTTGTGAAATTTTCGTACGAAATAAGACTTTTGGGTTTTGGTGCCCTGTGATCCCTGGTTCATTCTTTTGCATAAAAAATTATAATGCTCGGAGCACTTTAAAGTTGTGAGGTCTGACGCGCCCCGTGGTCCAATTTTGGTGCCCGTGATGCATTTTCGTCCCATTGTGCAATTTTCGTGCGAAAATAAGACTTTTGGGTTTTAGTTCCCCGTGATCCCTGGTGCATTCTTATGCATAAAAAACCATAATGCTCGGAGCACTTTTAGGTTTTGCGGTTCGTGGTGCCTCGTGGTCCAATTTTGGTGCCGGTGGTGCATTCTTATGCATAAAAAACCATAATACTCGAAGCACTTTTAAGTTTTGAGGTCTGTGGTGCCTCGTGGCCTAATTTTGGTACCGGTGGTGCATTTTCGGCCAGTTGTGAAATTTTCGTGCAAAAAATAAGACTTTTTGGTTTTGGTGCCCCATAATCCCTGGTGCATTCTTATGCATAAGAAACCTTAATGCTCGGATAACTTTTAAGTTTTCAAGTCCGAGGTGCCCTGTGGTCCAATTTTGGTGACCTGTGGTCCAATTTTGGTGCCCGTGGTGCATTTTCGACCCATTGTGCAATTTTCGTGCGAAAATAAGGCTTTTGGGTCTTGGTGCCCCGTTATCCTTTGTGCATTCTTATGCATAAAAAACCATAATGCTTAGAGCACTTTTAAGTTTTGAGGTCCGAGGTGCCCCGTGGTCCAATTTTGGTGCCCATGATGCATTTTTGGCCCTTTGTGCAATTTTCGTGCGAAAATAAGACATTTGGGTGTTGGTGTCCTGTGATCCCTGGTTCATTCTTATGCATAAAAAACCATAATACTTGGAGCACTTTTATGTTTTGAGGTCCAAGGTGCCCCGTGGTCCAATTTTGGTGCCCATGATGCATTTTCGGCCCTTTGTTCAATTTTCGTGTGAAAATAAGACTTCTGGGTTTTGGTACCCCGTGATCCCTGGTACATTCTTATGCATAAAAAACCATAATTTTTGGAGCTTTTATCATTTTTGAGGTCCGTGGTGTCTCCTGGTCCAATTTTGGTGCCGGTGGTGCATTTCCAGCCTTTTGTGCAATTTTCATGCAAAAATAGGACTGTTGGGTTTGGTGCCCTGTGAACCCTGGTGCATTCTTATGGATAAAAAACCATATTGCTCGTAGAACTTTTCAGTTTTGGGGTGCGACGTGCCCCGTGGTCCAATTTTGGTGCCCGTGGTGCAATTTCGGCCATTTGTGCAATTTTCGTGCTAAAGTAAGACTTTTGAGTTTTCGTGCCCCGTAAACCTTGGTGCATTCTTATGCATGAAGAACCATAATGCTCGGAGTACTTTTCAGTTCTGAGGTCCGATGTGCCCCATGATCCAATATTCGTGCCCGTGGTTCATTTTCGGCCCATTATGCAATTTTCGTGCGAAAATAAGACTTTTGGGTTTTGGTTCCCCGTGATCCCTGGTGCATTCTTTTGCATAAAAAAAAAGAATGCTCGAAACACTTTTCAGTTTTGAGGTCTGTGGTGCCCCGTGGTTCAATTTTGGTGTCGATAATGCATTTTCGGCCCATTGTACAATTTTCGTGCGAAAATAAGACTTTTGGGTGTTGGTGCCCCGTGATCCCTGGAGCATTCTTATGCATAAAAAACCATAATTGTTGGAGCACTTTTCAGTTTTGAGGTCCGTGGTGCCTCGTGGTCCAATTTTGGTGTCGGTGGTGCATTTTCGGCCAGTTGAGAAATTTTCGTGCGAAAATAAGACTTTTGGGTTTTGGTGCCCCATTATCCCTGGTTCATTCTTATGCATAAAAAATCATAATGCTCGGAGCACTTTAAACTTTTGAGGTCCGACGTGCCTCGTGGTCCTATTTTGGTGCCCGTGATGTATTTTTGTCCCATTGTGCAATTTTCTTGCGAAAATAAGACTTTTGAGTTTTGATGCCCCGTGATCCTTGGTGCATTCATATGCATAAAAAACCATAATGCTTGGAGCACTTTTCAGTTTTGAGGTCCATGGTGCCCCGTGGTACAATTTTGGTGCCAGGGGTGCATCTTCGGCCATTTGTGCCATTTCCATGCAAAAATAAGACTTTTGGGTTTTGGTGCCCCGTGATCCCTTGTGCTTTCTTATGCATAAAAAAAAATAATGCTCGGTGCACTTTTGAATTTTGAGGTCCGAGGTGCCCCGTGGTCCAATTTTGGTACCCATGGTGCATTTTCGGCCCAATGTGCAATTTTCGTTCGAAAATAAGACTTTTGGGTTTTGGTGCCCCGTAATCCCTGGTGTATTCTTATGCATAAAAATCCGTGATACTCGGAGCACTTTTTAGTTTTGAGGTCCGAGGTGCCCCGTGGTCCAATTTTGGTGCCCGTGGTGCATTTTCGGCCCATCGTGCAATTTTCGTGCGAAAATAAGCTTTTTGGGTTTTGGTGCCCTGTGATCCATGGTGCATTCTTATGCATAAAAAACCATAATGCTTGGAGCACTTTTCAGTTTTGGGGTCCGTGGTCTAATTTTGGTGCTGGTGGTGCATTTTCGGCCAGTTGTGAAATTTTCGTACGAAATAAGACTTTTGGGTTTTGGTGCCCTGTGATCCCTGGTTCATTCTTTTGCATAAAAAATTATAATGCTCGGAGCACTTTAAAGTTGTGAGGTCTGACGCGCCCCGTGGTCCAATTTTGGTGCCCGTGATGCATTTTCGTCCCATTGTGCAATTTTCGTGCGAAAATAAGACTTTTGGGTTTTAGTTCCCCGTGATCCCTGGTGCATTCTTATGCATAAAAAACCATAATGCTCGGAGCACTTTTAGGTTTTGCGGTTCGTGGTGCCTCGTGGTCCAATTTTGGTGCCGGTGGTGCATTCTTATGCATAAAAAACCATAATACTCGAAGCACTTTTAAGTTTTGAGGTCTGTGGTGCCTCGTGGCCTAATTTTGGTACCGGTGGTGCATTTTCGGCCAGTTGTGAAATTTTCGTGCAAAAAATAAGACTTTTTGGTTTTGGTGCCCCATAATCCCTGGTGCATTCTTATGCATAAGAAACCTTAATGCTCGGATAACTTTTAAGTTTTCAAGTCCGAGGTGCCCTGTGGTCCAATTTTGGTGACCTGTGGTCCAATTTTGGTGCCCGTGGTGCATTTTCGACCCATTGTGCAATTTTCGTGCGAAAATAAGGCTTTTGGGTCTTGGTGCCCCGTTATCCTTTGTGCATTCTTATGCATAAAAAACCATAATGCTTAGAGCACTTTTAAGTTTTGAGGTCCGAGGTGCCCCGTGGTCCAATTTTGGTGCCCATGATGCATTTTTGGCCCTTTGTGCAATTTTCGTGCGAAAATAAGACATTTGGGTGTTGGTGTCCTGTGATCCCTGGTTCATTCTTATGCATAAAAAACCATAATACTTGGAGCACTTTTATGTTTTGAGGTCCAAGGTGCCCCGTGGTCCAATTTTGGTGCCCATGATGCATTTTCGGCCCTTTGTTCAATTTTCGTGTGAAAATAAGACTTCTGGGTTTTGGTACCCCGTGATCCCTGGTACATTCTTATGCATAAAAAACCATAATTTTTGGAGCTTTTATCATTTTTGAGGTCCGTGGTGTCTCCTGGTCCAATTTTGGTGCCGGTGGTGCATTTCCAGCCTTTTGTGCAATTTTCATGCAAAAATAGGACTGTTGGGTTTGGTGCCCTGTGAACCCTGGTGCATTCTTATGGATAAAAAACCATATTGCTCGTAGAACTTTTCAGTTTTGGGGTGCGACGTGCCCCGTGGTCCAATTTTGGTGCCCGTGGTGCAATTTCGGCCATTTGTGCAATTTTCGTGCTAAAGTAAGACTTTTGGGTTTTCGTGCCCCGTAAACCTTGGTGCATTCTTATGCATGAAGAACCATAATGCTCGGAGTACTTTTCAGTTCTGAGGTCCGATGTGCCCCATGATCCAATATTCGTGCCCGTGGTTCATTTTCGGCCCATTATGCAATTTTCGTGCGAAAATAAGACTTTTGGGTTTTGGTTCCCCGTGATCCCTGGTGCATTCTTTTGCATAAAAAAAAAGAATGCTCGAAACACTTTTCAGTTTTGAGGTCTGTGGTGCCCCGTGGTTCAATTTTGGTGTCGATAATGCATTTTCGGCCCATTGTACAATTTTCGTGCGAAAATAAGACTTTTGGGTGTTGGTGCCCCGTGATCCCTGGAGCATTCTTATGCATAAAAAACCATAATTGTTGGAGCACTTTTCAGTTTTGAGGTCCGTGGTGCCTCGTGGTCCAATTTTGGTGTCGGTGGTGCATTTTCGGCCAGTTGAGAAATTTTCGTGCGAAAATAAGACTTTTGGGTTTTGGTGCCCCATTATCCCTGGTTCATTCTTATGCATAAAAAATCATAATGCTCGGAGCACTTTAAACTTTTGAGGTCCGACGTGCCTCGTGGTCCTATTTTGGTGCCCGTGATGTATTTTTGTCCCATTGTGCAATTTTCTTGCGAAAATAAGACTTTTGAGTTTTGATGCCCCGTGATCCTTGGTGCATTCATATGCATAAAAAACCATAATGCTTGGAGCACTTTTCAGTTTTGAGGTCCATGGTGCCCCGTGGTACAATTTTGGTGCCAGGGGTGCATCTTCGGCCATTTGTGCCATTTCCATGCAAAAATAAGACTTTTGGGTTTTGGTGCCCCGTGATCCCTTGTGCTTTCTTATGCATAAAAAAAAATAATGCTCGGTGCACTTTTGAATTTTGAGGTCCGAGGTGCCCCGTGGTCCAATTTTGGTACCCATGGTGCATTTTCGGCCCAATGTGCAATTTTCGTTCGAAAATAAGACTTTTGGGTTTTGGTGCCCCGTAATCCCTGGTGTATTCTTATGCATAAAAATCCGTGATACTCGGAGCACTTTTTAGTTTTGAGGTCCGAGGTGCCCCGTGGTCCAATTTTGGTGCCCGTGGTGCATTTTCGGCCCATCGTGCAATTTTCGTGCGAAAATAAGCTTTTTGGGTTTTGGTGCCCTGTGATCCATGGTGCATTCTTATGCATAAAAAACCATAATGCTTGGAGCACTTTTCAGTTTTGGGGTCCGTGGTCTAATTTTGGTGCTGGTGGTGCATTTTCGGCCAGTTGTGAAATTTTCGTACGAAATAAGACTTTTGGGTTTTGGTGCCCTGTGATCCCTGGTTCATTCTTTTGCATAAAAAATTATAATGCTCGGAGCACTTTAAAGTTGTGAGGTCTGACGCGCCCCGTGGTCCAATTTTGGTGCCCGTGATGCATTTTCGTCCCATTGTGCAATTTTCGTGCGAAAATAAGACTTTTGGGTTTTAGTTCCCCGTGATCCCTGGTGCATTCTTATGCATAAAAAACCATAATGCTCGGAGCACTTTTAGGTTTTGCGGTTCGTGGTGCCTCGTGGTCCAATTTTGGTGCCGGTGGTGCATTCTTATGCATAAAAAACCATAATACTCGAAGCACTTTTAAGTTTTGAGGTCTGTGGTGCCTCGTGGCCTAATTTTGGTACCGGTGGTGCATTTTCGGCCAGTTGTGAAATTTTCGTGCAAAAAATAAGACTTTTTGGTTTTGGTGCCCCATAATCCCTGGTGCATTCTTATGCATAAGAAACCTTAATGCTCGGATAACTTTTAAGTTTTCAAGTCCGAGGTGCCCTGTGGTCCAATTTTGGTGACCTGTGGTCCAATTTTGGTGCCCGTGGTGCATTTTCGACCCATTGTGCAATTTTCGTGCGAAAATAAGGCTTTTGGGTCTTGGTGCCCCGTTATCCTTTGTGCATTCTTATGCATAAAAAACCATAATGCTTAGAGCACTTTTAAGTTTTGAGGTCCGAGGTGCCCCGTGGTCCAATTTTGGTGCCCATGATGCATTTTTGGCCCTTTGTGCAATTTTCGTGCGAAAATAAGACATTTGGGTGTTGGTGTCCTGTGATCCCTGGTTAATTCTTATGCATAAAAAACCATAATACTTGGAGCACTTTTATGTTTTGAGGTCCAAGGTGCCCCGTGGTCCAATTTTGGTGCCCATGATGCATTTTCGGCCCTTTGTTCAATTTTCGTGTGAAAATAAGACTTCTGGGTTTTGGTACCCCGTGATCCCTGGTACATTCTTATGCATAAAAAACCATAATTTTTGGAGCTTTTATCATTTTTGAGGTCCGTGGTGTCTCCTGGTCCAATTTTGGTGCCGGTGGTGCATTTCCAGCCTTTTGTGCAATTTTCGTGCAAAAATAGGACTGTTGGGTTTGGTGCCCTGTGAACCCTGGTGCATTCTTATGGATAAAAAACCATATTGCTCGTAGAACTTTTCAGTTTTGGGGTGCGACGTGCCCCGTGGTCCAATTTTGGTGCCCGTGGTGCAATTTCGGCCATTTGTGCAATTTTCGTGCTAAAGTAAGACTTTTGGGTTTTCGTGCCCCGTAAACCTTGGTGCATTCTTATGCATGAAGAACCATAATGCTCGGAGTACTTTTCAGTTCTGAGGTCCGATGTGCCCCATGATCCAATATTCGTGCCCGTGGTGCATTTTCGGCCCATTATGCAATTTTCGTGCGAAAATAAGACTTTTGGGTTTTGGTTCCCCGTGATCCCTGGTGCATTCTTTTGCATAAAAAAAAAAGAATGCTCGAAACACTTTTCAGTTTTGAGGTCTGTGGTGCCCCGTGGTTCAATTTTGGTGTCGGTAATGCATTTTCGGCCCATTGTACAATTTTCGTGCGAAAATAAGACTTTTGGGTGTTGGTGCCCCGTGATCCCTGGAGCATTCTTATGCATAAAAAACCATAATTGTTGGAGCACTTTTCAGTTTTGAGGTCCGTGGTGCCTCGTGGTCCAATTTTGGTGTCGGTGGTGCATTTTCGGCCAGTTGAGAAATTTTCGTGCGAAAATAAGACTTTTGGGTTTTGGTGCCCCATTATCCCTGGTTCATTCTTATGCATAAAAAATCATAATGCTCGGAGCACTTTAAACTTTTGAGGTCCGACGTGCCTCGTGGTCCTATTTTGGTGCCCGTGATGTATTTTTGTCCCATTGTGCAATTTTCTTGCGAAAATAAGACTTTTGAGTTTTGATGCCCCGTGATCCTTGGTGCATTCATATGCATAAAAAACCATAATGCTTGGAGCACTTTTCAGTTTTGAGGTCCATGGTGCCCCGTGGTACAATTTTGGTGCCAGGGGTGCATCTTCGGCCATTTGTGCCATTTCCATGCAAAAATAAGACTTTTGGGTTTTGGTGCCCCGTGATCCCTTGTGCTTTCTTATGCATAAAAAAAAAATAATGCTCGGTGCACTTTTGAATTTTGAGGTCCGAGGTGTCCCGTGGTCCAATTTTGGTACCCATGGTGCATTTTCGGCCCAATGTGCAATTTTCGTTCGAAAATAAGACTTTTGGGTTTTGGTGCCCCGTAATCCCTGGTGTATTCTTATGCATAAAAATCCATGATACTCGGAGCACTTTTTAGTTTTGAGGTCCGAGGTGCCCCGTGGTCCAATTTTGGTGCCCGTGGTGCATTTTCGGCCCATCGTGCAATTTTCGTGCGAAAATAAGCTTTTTGGGTTTTGGTGCCCTGTGATCCATGGTGCATTCTTATGCATAAAAAACCATAATGCTTGGAGCACTTTTCAGTTTTGGGGTCCGTGGTCTAATTTTGGTGCTGGTGGTGCATTTTCGGCCAGTTGTGAAATTTTCGTACGAAATAAGACTTTTGGGTTTTGGTGCCCTGTGATCCCTGGTTCATTCTTTTGCATAAAAAATTATAATGCTCGGAGCACTTTAAAGTTGTGAGGTCTGACGCGCCCCGTGGTCCAATTTTGGTGCCCGTGATGCATTTTCGTCCCATTGTGCAATTTTCGTGCGAAAATAAGACTTTTGGGTTTTAGTTCCCCGTGATCCCTGGTGCATTCTTATGCATAAAAAACCATAATGCTCGGAGCACTTTTAGGTTTTGCGGTTCGTGGTGCCTCGTGGTCCAATTTTGGTGCCGGTGGTGCATTCTTATGCATAAAAAACCATAATACTCGAAGCACTTTTAAGTTTTGAGGTCTGTGGTGCCTCGTGGCCTAATTTTGGTACCGGTGGTGCATTTTCGGCCAGTTGTGAAATTTTTGTGCAAAAATAAGACTTTTTGGTTTTGGTGCCCCATAATCCCTGGTGCATTCTTATGCATAAGAAACCATAATGCTCGGATAACTTTTAAGTTTTCAAGTCCGAGGTTCCCTGTGGTCCAATTTTGGTGACCTGTGGTCCAATTTTGGTGCCCGTGGTGCATTTTCGACCCATTGTGCAATTTTCGTGCGAAAATAAGGCTTTTGGGTCTTGGTGCCCCGTTATCCTTTGTGCATTCTTATGCATAAAAAACCATAATGCTTAGAGCACTTTTAAGTTTTGAGGTCCGAGGTGCCCCGTGGTCCAATTTTGGTGCCCATGATGCATTTTTGGCCCTTTGTGCAATTTTCGTGCGAAAATAAGACATTTGGGTGTTGGTGTCCTGTGATCCCTGGTTCATTCTTATGCATAAAAAACCATAATACTTAGAGCACTTTTATGTTTTGAGGTCCAAGGTGCCCCGTGGTCCAATTTTGGTGCCCATGATGCATTTTCGGCCCTTTGTTCAATTTTCGTGTGAAAATAAGACTTTTGGGTTTTGGTACCCCGTGATCCCTGGTACATTCTTATGCATAAAAAACCATAATTTTTGGAGCTTTTATCATTTTTGAGGTCCGTGGTGTCTGCTGGTCCAATTTTGGTGCCGGTGGTGCATTTCCAGCCTTTTGTGCAATTTTCGTGCAAAAATAGGACTGTTGGGTTTGGTGCCCTGTGAACCCTGGTGCATTCTTATGGATAAAAAACCATATTGCTCGTAGAACTTTTCAGTTTTGGGGTGCGACGTGCCCCGTGGTCCAATTTTGGTGCCCGTGGTGCATTTTCGGCCCATTGTGCAATTTTCATGCGAAAATAAGAGTTTTGGATCTTGGTGCCCCGTGATCCCTGGTGCATTCTTATGCATAAAAAACCATAATGCTCGGAGCACCTTTCAGTTTTGAGGTCTGAGGTGCGCCGTGGTCCAATTTTGGTGCTCATGGTACATTTTCAACCATTTGCGCAATTTTCATGCGAAAATAAGACTTTTGGATTTTGGTGCCCCGTGATCCCTGGTGGATTCTTATGCATAAAAAACCATAATGCCCAGAGTACTTTTCACTTTTGAGGTCCATGGTGCCCCGTGGTCCAATTTTGGTGCCGGTGGTGAATTTTCGGCCATTTGTGCAATTTTCGTGCGAAAATAAGACTTTTGGGTTTTGGTGCCCCTTGATCCCTGGTGCATTCTTATGCATAAAAAACCATAATGCTCGGAGCACCTTTCAGGTTTGAGGTCCGAGGTGCCCCGTGGTCCAATTTTGGTGCCCGTGGTACATTTTCTGCCATTTGTGCAATTTTCATGCGAAAATAAGACGTTTGGGTTTTGGTGCCCCGTGATCCCTAGTGCATTCTTATGCATAAAAAAACCATAATGATCGGACCACTTTTCAGTTTTGAGGTCCGAGGTTCCTCGTGGTCCAATTTTGATGCCCATGGTGCATTTGCGGCCCATTGTGCAATTTTCGTGCGAAAATAAGACTTTTGGGTTTGGTGCCCCGTGATCCCTGGTGCATTCTTATGCATAAAAAACCATAATGCTCGGAGCACTTTTCAGTTTTGAGGTCCGACGTGCCCCGTGGTCCAATTTTGGTTCCGGTGGTGCATTTTCGGCCATTTGTGCAATTTTCGTGCGAAAATAAGACTTTTGGATTTTGGTGTCCCGTGATCCCTGGTGCATTCTTATGGATAAAAAACCATAATGCTCGGAGCACTATACATTTTTGAGGTCCAACGTGCCTCGCGCTCCAATTTTGGTGTCCGTGGTTCATTTTCGGCCCATTGTGCAATTGTCGTTCGAAAATAAGACTTTTGGATCTTGGTGCCTCGTGATCCCTGGTGCTTTCTTATGCATAAAAACCATAAAGCTCAGAGCACTATTCATATTTGAGGTCCGTGGTGCCCCGTGGTCCAATTTAGGTGCCGGTGGTGCGTTTTCGGCCATTTGTGCAATTTTCGTGCGAAAATAAGACTTTTGGGTTTTGGTGCCGCGTGATCCATGTTGTATTCTTATGCATGAAAAACCATAATGCTCAGAGCACTTTTCAGTTTTGAGGTCCGACGTGCCCCGCGGTTCAACTTTGGTGCTCGTGGTGCATTTTCGGCCCATTGTGCAATTTTCATGCGAAAATAAGACTTTTGGATCTTGGTGCCCCGTGATCCCTGGTGTATTATTCTTATGCATAAAAAACCATAATGCTTGGAGCACTTTTGAGTTTCGAGGTCCGAGGTTCCACGTCGTCCAATTTTGATGCCCGTGGTGCATTTGCGGCCCATTGTGCAATTTTCGTGCGAAAATAAGACTTTTGGGTTTTGGTGCCCTGTGATCCCAGGTGCATTCTTATGCATAAAAAACCATAATGCTCGGAGAACTTTTCAGTTTTGAGGTCCGACGTGCCCCGTGGTCCAATTTTGGTTCCAGTGGTGCATTTTCGGCCATTTGTTCAATTTTCGTGCGAAAATAAGACTTTTGGATTTTGGTGTCCCGTGATCCCTGGTGCATTCTTATGGATAAAAAACCATAATGCTCGGAGCACTATACAGTTTTGAGGTCCAACGTGCCCCGCGCTCCAATTTTGGTGTTCGTGGTTCATTTTCGGCCCATTGTGCAATTGTCGTTCGAAAATAAGACTTTTGGATCTTGGTGCCACTTGATCCCTGGTGCTTTCTTATGCATAAAAACCATAAAGCTCATAGCACTATTCATATTTGAGGTCCGTGGTGCCCCGTGGTCCAATTTAGGTGCCGGTGGTGCGTTTTCGGCCATTTGTGCAATTTTCGTGCGAAAATAAGACTTTTGGATTTTGGTGCCGCGTGATCCCTGTTGCATTCTTATGCATGAAAAACCATAATGCTCAGAGCACTTTTCCGTTTTGAGGTTCGACGTGCCCCGCGGTTCAATTTTGGTGCCCGTGGTGCATTTTCGGCCCATTGTGCAATTTTCATGCGAAAATTTGACTTTTGGATCTTGGTGCCCCGTGATCCCTGGTGTATTCTTATGCATAAAAGACCATAATGCTTGTAGCACTTTTCAGTTTCGAGGTCCGAGGTTCCTCGTGGTCCAATTTTGATGCCCGTGGTGCATTTGCGGCCCATTGTGCAATTTTCGTGCGAAAATAAGACTTTTAGGTTTTGGTGCCCCGTGATCCCAGGTGCATTCTTATGCATAAAAAACCATAATGCTCGGAGCACTTTTCAGTTTTGAGGTCCGACGTGACCCGTGGTCCAATTTTGGTTCCGGTGGTGCATTTTCGGCCATTTGTGCAATTTTCGTACGAAAATAAGACTTTTGGATTTTGGTGTCCCGTGATCCCTGGTGCATTCTTATAGATAAAAAAACCCTAATGCTTGGAGCACTATACAGTTTTGAGGTCCAACATGCCCCGCCCTCCAATTTTGGTGTCTGTGGTTCATTTTTGGCCCATTGTGCAATTGTCGTTCGAAAATAAGACTTTTGGATCTTAGTGCCCCGTGATCCCTGGTGCATTCTTATGCATAAAAAACCATAATGATCGGAGCACTTTTCAGTTTCGAGGTCCGAGGTTCCTCGTGGTCTGATTTTGATGCCTGTGGTGCATTTGCGGCCCATTGTACAATTTTTGTGCGAAAATAAGACTTTTGGGTTTTGGTGCCCCGTGATCCCTAGTGCATCCTTATGCATAAAAAACCATAATACTTAGAGCACTTTTCAGTTTTGTGGTCTGTGGTGCCCCGTGGTCCAATTTTTGTGACCGTGGTGCGTGTTCGGCCCATGGTGCAATTTTCATGCCAAAATAGGACCTTTGGGTTTTGGTGCCCCGTGATCCTTGGTGCATTGTTATGCATAAAAAACCATAATTCTTTGAGCACTTTTCAGTTTTGATGTCCGTGGTGTCCAATGGTCCAATTTTGGTGCCCCGTGGTGCATTTTTGGCCCATGGTGCAATTTTCGTGCCAAAACGAGACTTTTGGGTTTTTGTGCCCCGTGATCCCTAGGGCATTGTTTTGCATAAAAAATCATAATGCTCAGAGCACTTTTCAGTTTTGAGGTTCGTGGTGCCCTGTAACGACCCATCTTCGTTACAGATTTGTTATACTAAAATATTTTGTTAAATATTACGATATGAAACTACATAGAAATTTTTTCACTATTTTTTTCAGATTTAACACATATATATGTACTACTTTCCTACATATAATGTACATCATCACATCATAAAAGTATTAGGTCTGGCTTTACAAAACTTAAATATATAAATATGTACATACAATACCAAAATAGTCCTCTTGTAGAGAACATTCATCACAACCTAAGTATTTATACATATGTCCTAACCTGGTCCCCATACTATGTACATATATACTAGAACATATTCAAAAAGAGGGATCTCATCCCATCTTCAAGATCTACATCCGCTTCAGTCATGAGCAGCCTGAGAACCTGCAGTATCACCACTATTTGCTCCCGTGCCAACCACACGATCATTGCAGTAAAACAACACAAACAAAAAAATGCAAGGGTAAGCTTATTTATAAAAAGAAGGATAGGATTTGATCAAAGGAAAATTTAGAATAAATCAACAATAATAATTCAGCTAACATCACACAACAATACATACATCAATCTTATATACAATTTCATTATGCAATGTCATGTTGACTTGACTCCATGGAGATTTCTACAACTTTTGGGGGGTCCCCATAGGCCTCATCCCCTACCATGGTCCCACCTCTGACCATTCAGGGAGTCCCTTGCGCTGATCCTGTGGAGGAAGTGTGGATTTAATCAAATATAGACAAGAGTGGGTATTGGCTTACCTCTGTAAGGTTTGCAAAACCTTCCATCTATAGGAATTCACCCATTTGTCTATTCTATAGGCCCCCCGTTAGCCACCACGAAAACCTCCGGCTCTAGGTTGAGAGCCTACCTAGCACCCTCAACTTACGTGCCTACCCATATGCAATGTCATGTAACAAGCCAAATAACTTTGATTGCCACAAGTTCCCTCTATGTTATAAATTCACCAATTTTCTCAAATTATGCTTATGAACCCATCCAGCAGTTCAATAAGCTCAAGTAAGATATTCTCACACTCTGAATCCTTACTTACAGCACAACACTAACTTTAACAAAAGGTGAATTTCCAACATAGTTCTAGAACCAAAGTGGTGACCGACATCCTCATTCAAAACATGATTACAAGATCCATCCTACAGTCAAAAGATTGTATCACACAAAACATATTTCAAATATTAAATACTCAAGATTCACATCTCAATAAACAAACATCACCATTCCAATAATTCTATCATATTAACCAAATTGACCAAATAAGGTCGATTTCTCTTTGGCAGTATTGAATGTGAGCTCTCACTGAGTGTAGCAAATGACCTCAGAATTAAATTTTTTTTATATAGAATTAAATCTCTTGAGTCCTATTTTTCAAACTATTTTTCAAAATGGTATCCCAATTGTAAAATCAACAACTAGAAAATTTTATAGTCAGCAGCCCTGGATTTTGAGTGCTCACTGAACATAGCTCAAAGAAATGTAAAATTCTCCCACTTCCCAAATTCGTTTTGAAATTAAATTTTTACAGTAGAAAGGTAACATCTTTATCTTTCTAAAAAGGTAACCCTTTCCCCAAAATTATTTCGCTATTGTTCCCAGTAAATTTATTTCTAACAGCCTAAGCTTCAGACTCAAAACAGAGCTCAAAACCCTTGCCCTGTTTCTTTTTAGAAGGTTAATTTAGAAATTGGACATGATAATTTTTTTAATTTATATGGTTAAAAATCTTGTTTTATCTAGTTTTTAATGGTACAAAAATGAAAAATAAACATTAATCACACAAGTGAAAATTTGAGAAAAACCGAGACATGTTCCAGGGAAACTCGAAAACAGAACGACCATTTTGGGAGTCATGGATGAACCCAGAGATGAGGTTTTCTATCCAAGTCATAAAAATGAAAGTTTCTCCATTTCGTGTCTATTTTCATTAAAAATAAATTTTGTGAAAAACCAACGGTTAGATCTTCCAAAATCACAAAATCGTGTGGGCTGTACAGAGCTGTACGAACCAAACAGCCACTGCCACTTTGTTTTGTGGTTTGATTTTCACATGCAAAGCTTATCAAATAATTTCAAGAAAATTTGGGCATTGTCTCCTTTGTTTTAGAAGCCTTCCCAATCAATTTCAAAGATTGAAAACAATCCAAGGACAGTACATGCAAATCTCACACAGCCACTGCCAAAAGGTTTCAACCCATTTCATCAACTTTTCACATTCAAGCATTCAAACAAAACACACACAACAATCCAGATGAGGGGCATTCATGCTATGTGGTTGAGCCCCCTAACTCTCAACCACACTTAAACTGAAAATAGATAAGCTCCCCTTACCTTTGGGTTTAGTTCCAGCAGAGAGAGAGAGAAAAAAAAAAGGGATGAAGAAGAAAAGGAAACTTGGTTGGGATGGTGAAGAGATGATGCTTTGGCTTGCATACAAAGCTTAAAGCAACCAACAACAATGGCTTCTATTGCCTTTTGAGTGCCACGACCAAGCTTGGAAGGAGGAGAGAGAAGAGAGCTTCCGGAGAAAGGAGGAAGAAATGAAGAAAATCGGAGAATGGAAGCTTGCACGTTCAAATTGGGGTTTTAATTAAGATTTTTAATTTTCGCACCTATCCTTCCTCTAAGAACACCCCCCTTCTCTTATTTTTTTATTTTTTTTCCTACAACTTATGGAACTTGCATAAAAGTCCCAAAAAAATTCACAATAACACTATGGCACATAACAAAACATAGAACTTAAGTTAATTATTATATCAATCAGCAACATTTAAATTTAGTTTGCTCTTTCATTATTAATCAAACACTTAATCATATAATTAAGAAAACCACAACGCTACATGCCCCGTGGTCCAATTTTGGTGCCCGTGGTGCATTTTCGGCACCTGGTGCAATTTTCGTGCCAAAATAAGACTTTTGGGTTTTGGTGCCTCGTGATCCCTGGTGCATCCTTATGCATAAAAAGCCATAATGCTCGGAGCACTTTTTAGTTTTGAGGTCCGTGGTGCCCCGTGGTCCAATTTTGGTGCCCGTGGTGCATTCTCGGCCCATTATGCAATTTTCGTGCCAAAATAAGACTTTTGGGTTTTGGTGCCCCGTGATCCTTGCGGCATCCTTATGCATAAAAAACCATAATGCTCAAAGCACTTTTTAGGTTTGAGGTCCGTGATGCCCCGTGGTCCAATTTGGTGCTCGTGGTGCCTTTTTCGGCACATGGTGCAATTTTCGTGCCAAAATAAGACTTTTGGTTTTTGGTGCCCTGTGATCCTTGACGCATCCTTATGCATAAAAATCCATAATGCTCGGAGAACTTTTCAGTATTGAGGTTCGTGGTGCCCCGTGGTCCAATTTGGGTGCCCGTGGTGCATTTTCGACAGTGGTGCAATTTTCTTGCCAAAATAAGACTTTTGGGTTTTGGTGCCCTGTGATCCCTGGTGCATTCTTATGCATAAAAAACCATAATTCTCAGAGCACTTTTCAGTTTTGAGGTCCATGGTGTCCAGTGGTCCAATTTTGGTGCCCCCGTGGTGCATTTTTGGCCCATGGTGCAATTTTCGTGCCAACATAAGACTTTTGGGTTTTGGGGTCCAGTGATCCCTGGGGCATTGTTATGCATAAAAAACCATAATGGTCGATGCACTTTCAGTTTTGAGGTCCGTGGTCCCACGTGGTCCAATTTTGGTGCCCGTGGTGGATTTTCAGCACATGTTGCAATTTTCTTGCCAAAATAAGACTTTTGAGATTTGGAGCCCCGTGATCCTTGGTTCATCCTTAAGCATCAAAAATCATAATGCTCAGAGTACTTTTCAGTTTTGAGGTTCGTGGTTCCCCGTGGTCCAAATTTGGTGTCCGTGGTGCATTTTCTCCCATTTGTGCAATTTTCGTGTGAAAATAAGACTTTTGGGTTTTGGTGCCCCGTGATCCCAGGTGCATTCTTATGCATAAAAATCCATAATGCTCGGAGAACTTTTCAGTTTTGAGGTCCGATGTGCCCCGTGGTCCAATTTTGGTTCCAGTGGTGCATTTTCGGCCATTTGTGCAATTTTCGTGCGAAAATAAGACTTTTGGATTTTGGTGTCCCGTGATCCCTGGTGCATTCTTATGGATAAAAAACCATAATGCTCGGAGCACTATACAGTTTTGAGGTCCATCGTGCCCCGCGCTCAGTTTTTGGTGTCCGTGGTTCATTTTCGGCCCATTGTGCAATTGTCGTTCGAAAATAAGACTTTTGGATCTTGGTGCCACGTGATCCCTGGTGCTTTCTTATGCATAAAAACCATAAAGCTCAGAGCACTATTCATATTTGAGGTCCGTGGTGCCCCGTGGTCCAATTTAGGTGCCGGTGGTGCGTTTTCGGCCATTTGTGCAATTTTCATGCGAAAATAAGACTTTTGGATCTTGGTGCCCCGTGATCCCTGGTGTATTCTTATGCATAAAAAACCATAATGCTCGGAGCACTTTTCAGTTTCGAGGTCCGAGGTTCCTCGTGGTCCAATTTTGATGCCCGTGGTGCATTTGCGGCCCATTGTGCAATTTTCGTGCGAAAATAAGTCTTTTAGGTTTTGGTGCCCCGTGATCCCAGGTGCATTCTTATGCATAAAAAACCATAATGCTCGGAGCACTTTTCAGTTTTGAGGTCCGACGTGCCCCGTGGTCCAATTTTGGTTCCGGTGGTGTATTTTCGGCCATTTGTGCAATTTTCGTACGAAAATAAGGCTTTTGGATTTTGGTGTCCCGTGATCCCTGGTGCATTCTTATAGATAAAAACCATAATGCTCGGAGTACTATACAGTTTTGAGGTCCAACATGCCCCGCGCTCCAATTTTGGTGTTTGTGGTTCATTTTCGGCCCATTGTGCAATTGTCGTTCGAAAATAAGACTTTTGGATCTTAGTGCCCCGTGATCCCTGGTGCATTCTTATGCATAAAAAACCATAATGATCGGAGCACTTTTCAGTTTCGAGGTCCGAGGTTCCTCGTGGTCCGATTTTGATGCCCGTGGTGCATTTGCGGCCCATTGTACAATTTTTGTGCGAAAATAAGACTTTTAGGTTTTGGTGCCCCGTGATCCCTAGTGCATCCTTATGCATAAAAAACCATAATACTTAGAGCACTTTTCAGTTTTGTGGTCCGTGGTGCCCCGTGGTCCAATTTTTGTGACCGTGGTGCGTGTTCGGCCCATGGTGCAATTTTCATGCCAAAATAGGACCTTTGGGTTTTGGTGCCCCGTGATCCTTGGTGCATTGTTATGCATAAAAAACCATAATTCTTTGAGCACTTTTCAGTTTTGAGGTCTGTGGTGTCCAATGGTCCAATTTTGGTGCCCCGTGGTGCATTTTTGGCCCATGGTGCAATTTTCGTGCCAAAACGAGACTTTTGGGTTTTTGTGCCTAAGACTGCACCAGGGATCACGGGGCACCAAAACCCAAAAGTCTTATTTTCGCACAAAAATTGCACAATGGGCCGAAAATGCAGCACGGGCACCAAAATTGGACCACGGGGAACCTCGGACCTCAAAACTTAAATGTGCACCAAGCATTATGGTTTTTTATGCACAAGAATGCACCAGGGATCACGGCGCACAAAAACCCAAAAAGTCTTATTGTCGCACGAAAATTGTACAGTGGGCCGAAAATGTACCACGAGCACCAAAATTTGACTAAGGGGCACCTTGGACCTCAAAACCTAAAAGTGCTCCGAGCATTATGGTTTTTTATGCATAAGAAAGCACCAGGCATCACGGGGCACCAAAACCCAAAAGTCATATTTTCGCATGGAAATTGCACAAATGGCGGAAAATGCACCACCAGCACCAAAATTTGACCATGGGGCACCACGGACCTCAAAACTGAAAAGTATTCCAAGCATTATGGTTTTTTATGCATAAGAATGCACGAGGGATCACGGGGAACCAAAACCCAAAAGTCTTATTTTCGCACGAAAATTGCACAATGGGCCGAAAATGCACCACGGGCAGCAAAATTCGACCACGGGGCCCCTCGGACCTCAAAATTGAAAAGTGCTCCTAGCAATATCGTATTTTATTCATAGGAATGCACCAGGGATCACAGGGCACCAAAACCCTAAAGTCTTATTTTCGCATGAAAATTGCACAAATTGCCGAAAATGTACCACCGACAGCAAAATTGGACCACACGGCACCACGGCCCTCACAACTGAAAAGGGTTCTGAGCATTATGGTTTTTTATGCATAAGAATGCACAAGGGATCACGGGGCCCCAAAACCCAAAAGTCTTATTTTTGCAAGAAAATTGGACAAATGGCCTAAAATGTACCACGGGCACCAAAATTGGACAACGGGGCACCTCGGACCTCAAAACTAAAAAGTGCTCCGAGCATTAGGTTTTTTAACATTAGATTCCACCAGGGATCACGGGGCACACAAACCCAAAAGTCTTATTTTCGCACGAAAATTGCACAATGGGCCGAAAATGCACCACGGGCACTAAAATTGGACCACGGAGCACCTAGGACCTCAAAACTGAAAAGTACTCTGAGCATTATGGTTTTTTATGCATAAGAATGCACCAGGGATCACGGGGCACAAAAACCCAAAAATCTTACTTTCGCAATGGGCCGAAAACGCACCACAGGCACCAAAATTCGACCACGGGGCACCTCGGACCTCAAAACTGAAAAGTGCTCAGAGCATTATGGTTTTTTATTTATAATAATGCACCAGGGATCACGGGCCACCAAAACCCAAAAGTCTTATTTTCGCAAGAAAATTGTACAAATGGCCGAAAATGTACCACGGGTACCAAAATTTGACCACGAGGCGCCTTGGACCTCAAAACTGAAAAGTGCTCCGAGCATTAAGGTTTTTTATGCATAAGAATGAACCAGGAATCACAGGGCACCAAAACCCAAAAGTCTTATTTTCGCATGAAAATTCCACAATAAGTTGAAAATGCACCATGAGCACCAAAATTGGACCACGGGACACGTCGGACCTGAAAATTGAAAAGTTCTCCTAGCATTATGGATTTTATGCATAGGAATGCACCAGGGATCATGGGGCACCAAAACCCAAAAGTCTTATTTTCGCATGAAAATTGCACAAATGGCCGAAAATGCACCACCGGCACCAAAATTGAACCACGGGGCACCTCGGACCTCAAAACTGAAAAGTGCTCCGAGCATGATGGTTTTTTACACATAAGATTGCACTAGGGATCACGGGGCACCAAAACCCAAAAGTCTTATTTTCGCACGAAAATTGCACAATGGTCCGAAAATGCACCACGGGCACTAAAATTGGACCACGGGGCACCTAGGACCTCAAAACTGAAAAGTACTCTGAGCATTATGGTTTTTTATGCATAAGAATGTACCAGGGATCACGGGGCACAAAAACCCAAAAGTCTTACTTTCGCAATGGGCCGAAAACGCACCACAGGCACCAAAATTCGACCACGGGGCACCTCGGACCTCAAAACTGAAAAGTGCTCGGAGCATTATGGTTTTTGATTTATAATAATGCACCAGGGATCACGGGCCACCAAAACCCAAAAGTCTTATTTTCGTAAGAAAATTGTACAAATGGCCGAAAATGTACCACGGGTACCAAAATTTGACCACGGGGCACCTCGGACCTCAAAACTGAAAAGTGCTCCGAGCATTAAGGTTTTTTATGCATAAGAATGAACCAGGGATCACAGGGCACCAAAACCCAAAAGTCTTATTTTCGCATGAAAATTCCACAATAAGTCGAAAATGCACCATGAGCACCAAAATTGGACCACGGGACACGTTGGACCTCAAAATTGAAAAGTTCTCCTAGCACTATGGATTTTATGCATAGGAATACACCAGGGAACACGGCGCACCAAAACCCAAAAGTCTTATTTTCGCCTGAAAATTGCACAAATGGCCTAAATTGAACCACCGACACCAAAATTGGGCCACGGGGCACCACGGACCTCAAAACTGAAAAGTGCTCCGAGCATGATGGTTTTTTATGCATAAGAATGCACCAGGGATCATGGGGCACCAAAACCCAAAAGTCTCTTTTTCGCACGAAAATTGCACAAATGGCCGAAAATGCACCACCGGCACCAAAATTGAACCACGGGGCACCTCGGACCTCAAAACTGAAAAGTTCTCTGAGCATTATGGTTTTTTACACATAAGATTGCACTAGGGATCACGGGGCACCAAAACCCAAAAGTCTTATTTTCGCACGAAAATTGTACAATGGGCCGAAAATGCACCACGGGCACTAAAATTGGACCGCGGGGAACCTAGGACCTCAAAACTGAAAAGTACTCTGAGCATTATGGTTTTTTATGCATAAGAATGCACCAGGGATCACGGGGCACAAAAACCCAAAAGTCTTACTTTCGCAATGGGCCGAAAACGCACCACAGGCACCAAAATTCGACCACGGGGCACCTCGGACCTCAAAACTGAAAAGTGCTCGGAGCATTATGGTTTTTTATTTATAATAATGCACCAGGGATCACGGGCCACCAAAACCCAAAAGTCTTATTTTCGCAAGAAAATTGTACAAATGGCCGAAAATGTACCACGGGTACCAAAATTTGACCACGGGGCACCTCGGACCTCAAAACTGAAAAGTGCTCCGAGCATTAAGGTTTTTTATGCATAAGAATGAACCAGGGATCACAGGGCACCAAAACCCAAAAGTCTTATTTTCGCATGAAAATTCCACAATAAGTCGAAAATGCACCATGAGCACCAAAATTGGACCACGGGACACGTCGGACCTCAAAATTGAAAAGTTCTCCTAGCACTATGGATTTTATGCATAGGAATACACCAGGGAACACGGCGCACCAAAACCCAAAAGTCTTATTTTCGCATGAAAATTGCACAAATGGCCTAAATTGAACCACCGACACCAAAATTGGGCCACGGGGCACCACGGACCTCAAAACTGAAAAGTGCTCCGAGCATGATGGTTTTTTATGCATAAGAATGCACCAGGGATCATGGGGCACCAAAACCCAAAAGTCTCTTTTTCGCACGAAAATTGCACAAATGGCCGAAAATGCACCACCGGCACCAAAATTGAACCACGGGGCACCTCGGACCTCAAAACTGAAAAGTTCTCTGAGCATTATGGTTTTTTACACATAAGATTGCACTAGGGATCACGGGGCACCAAAACCCAAAAGTCTTATTTTCGCACGAAAATTGTACAATGGGCCGAAAATGCACCACGGGCACTAAAATTGGACCGCGGGGAACCTAGGACCTCAAAACTGAAAAGTACTCTGAGCATTATGGTTTTTTATGCATAAGAATGCACCAGGGATCACGGGGCACAAAAACCCAAAAGTCTTACTTTCGCAATGGGCCGAAAACGCACCACAGGCACCAAAATTCGACCACGGGGCACCTCGGACCTCAAAACTGAAAAGTGCTCGGAGCATTATGGTTTTTTATTTATAATAATGCACCAGGGATCACGGGCCACCAAAACCCAAAAGTCTTATTTTCGCAAGAAAATTGTACAAATGGCCGAAAATGTACCACGGGTACCAAAATTTGACCACGGGGCACCTCGGACCTCAAAACTGAAAAGTGCTCCAAGCATTAAGGTTTTTTATGCATAAGAATGAACCAGGGATCACAGGGCACCAAAACCCAAAAGTCTTATTTTCGCATGAAAATTCCACAATAAGTCGAAAATGCACCATGAGCACCAAAATTGGACCACGGGACACGTCGGACCTCAAAATTGAAAAGTTCTCCTAGCACTATGGATTTTATGCATAGGAATACACCAGGGAACACGGCGCACCAAAACCCAAAAGTCTTATTTTCGCATGAAAATTGCACAAATGGCCTAAATTGAACCACCGACACCAAAATTGGGCCACGGGGCACCACGGACCTCAAAACTGAAAAGTGCTCCGAGCATGATGGTTTTTTATGCATAAGAATGCACCAGGGATCATGGGGCACCAAAACCCAAAAGTCTCTTTTTCGCACGAAAATTGCACAAATGGCCGAAAATGCACCACCGGCACCAAAATTGAACCACGGGGCACCTCGGACCTCAAAACTGAAAAGTTCTCTGAGCATTATGGTTTTTTACACATAAGATTGCACTAGGGATCACGGGGCACCAAAACCCAAAAGTCTTATTTTCGCACGAAAATTGTACAATGGGCCGAAAATGCACCACGGGCACTAAAATTGGACCGCGGGGAACCTAGGACCTCAAAACTGAAAAGTACTCTGAGCATTATGGTTTTTTATGCATAAGAATGCACTAGGGATCACGGGGTACAAAAACCCAAAAGTCTTACTTTCGCAATGGGCCGAAAACGCACCACAGGCACCAAAATTCGACCACGGGGCACCTCGGACTTCAAAACTGAAAAGTGCTCCGAGCATTATGGATTTTTATGCATAAGAATGCACCAGGGATCACGGTTCGCCAAAACCAAAAAGTCTTATTTTCGCATGAAAATTGCACAAATGGCCGAAAATGTACCAAGGGCACCAAAATTGGACCACAGTGCACCTCGGACCTCAAAACTGAAAAGTACTCCGAGCATTATATTTTTTATGGATAAGAATGCACCAGGGATCACAGGGCACCAAAACCCAAAAGTCTTATTTTCGCATGAAAATTCCACAATAAGTCGAAAATGCACCATGAGCACCAAAATTGGACCACGGGACACGTCGGACCTCAAAATTGAAAAGTTCTCCTAGCATTATGGATTTTATGCATAGGAATACACCAGGGAACACGGCGCACCAAAACCCAAAAGTCTTATTTTCGCATGAAAATTGCACAAATGGCCTAAATTGAACCACCGACACCAAAATTGGGCCACGGGGCACCACGGACCTCAAAACTGAAAAGTGCTCCGAGCATGATGGTTTTTTATGCATAAGAATGCACCAGGGATCATGGGGCACCAAAACCCAAAAGTCTCTTTTTCGCACGAAAATTGCACAAATGGCCGAAAATGCACCACCGGCACCAAAATTGAACCACGGGGCACCTCGGACCTCAAAACTGAAAAGTTCTCTGAGCATTATATTTTTTTACACATAAGATTGCACTAGGGATCACGGGGCACCAAAACCCAAAAGTCTTATTTTCGCACGAAAATTGTACAATGGGCCGAAAATGCACCACGGGCACTAAAATTGGACCACGGGGCACCTAGGACCTCAAAACTGAAAAGTACTCTGAGCATTATGGTTTTTTATGCATAAGAATGCACCAGGGATCACGGGGCAGAAAAACCCAAAAGTCTTACTTTCGCAATGGGCCGAAAACGCACCACAGGCACCAAAATTCGACCACGGGGCACCTCGGACCTCAAAACTGAAAAGTGCTCGGAGCATTATGGTTTTTTATTTATAATAATGCACCAGGGATCACGGGCCACCAAAACCCAAAAGTCTTATTTTCGCAAGAAAATTGTACAAATGGCCGAAAATGTACCACGGGTACCAAAATTTGACCACGGGGCACCTCGGACCTCAAAACTGAAAAGTGCTCCGAGCATTAAGGTTTTTTATGCATAAGAATGAACCAGGGATCACAGGGCACCAAAACCCAAAAGTCTTATTTTCGCATGAAAATTCCACAATAAGTCGAAAATGCACCATGAGCACCAAAATTGGACCACGGGACACGTCGGACCTCAAAATTGAAAAGTTCTCCTAGCACTATGGATTTTATGCATAGGAATACACCAGGGAACACGGCGCACCAAAACCCAAAAGTCTTATTTTCGCATGAAAATTGCACAAATGGCCTAAATTGAACCACCGACACCAAAATTGGGCCACGGGGCACCACGGACCTCAAAACTGAAAAGTGCTCCGAGCATGATGGTTTTTTATGCATAAGAATGCACCAGGGATCATGGGGCACCAAAACCCAAAAGTCTCTTTTTCGCACGAAAATTGCACAAATGGCCGAAAATGCACCACCGGCACCAAAATTGGACCACGGGGCACCTCGGACCTCAAAACTGAAAAGTGCTCTGAGATTTATGGTTTTTTATGCATAAGAATGCACAAGGGATCAGGGGGCACCAAAACCCAAAAGTCTTATTTTGGCATGAAAATTGCACAAATGGCCGAAAGTTTACCACGGGCACCAAAATTGGACCACGGGGCACCTCGGACTTCAAAACTGAAAAGTGCTCTGAGCATTATGGATTTTTATTTATAATAATGCACCAGGGATCACGGTTCGCCAAAACCAAAAAGTCTTATTTTCGGATGAAAATTGCAAAAATGGCCGAAAATGTACCAAGGGCACCAAAATTGGACCACGGGGCACCTCGGACCTCAAAACTGAAAACTGCTCAGAGATTTATGGTTTTTTATGCATAAGAATGCACAAGGGATCACGGGGCACCAAAACCCAAAAGTCTTATTTTGGCATGAAAATTGCACAAATGGCCGAAAATTTACCACGGGCACCAAAATTGGACCATGGGGCACCTCGGACTTCAAAACTGAAAAGTGCTCCGAGCATTATGGATTTTTATGCATAAGAATGCACCAGGGATCACGGTTCGCCAAAACCAAAAAGTCTTATTTTCGCATGAAAATTGCACAAATGGCCGAAAATGTACCAAGGGCACCAAAATTGGACCACAGTGCACCTCGGACCTCAAAACTGAAAAGTACTCCGAGCATTATATTTTTTATGGATAAGAATGCACCAGGGATCACAGGGCACCAAAACCCAAAAGTCTTATTTTCGCATGAAAATTCCACAATAAGTCGAAAATGCACCATGAGCACCAAAATTGGACCACGGGACACGTCGGACCTCAAAATTGAAAAGTCCTCCTAGCATTATGGATTTTATGCATAGGAATACACCAGGGAACACGGCGCACCAAAACCCAAAAGTCTTATTTTCGCATGAAAATTGCACAAATGGCCTAAATTGAACCACCGACACCAAAATTGGGCCACGGGGCACCACGGACCTCAAAACTGAAAAGTGCTCCGAGCATGATGGTTTTTTATGCATAAGAATGCACCAGGGATCATGGGGCACCAAAACCCAAAAGTCTCTTTTTCGCACGAAAATTGCACAAATGGCCGAAAATGCACCACCGGCACCAAAATTGAACCACGGGGCACCTCGGACCTCAAAACTGAAAAGTTCTCTGAGCATTATATTTTTTTACACATAAGATTGCACTAGGGATCACGGGGCACCAAAACCCAAAAGTCTTATTTTCGCACGAAAATTGTACAATGGGCCGAAAATGCACCACGGGCACTAAAATTGGACCACGGGGCACCTAGGACCTCAAAACTGAAAAGTACTCTGAGCATTATGGTTTTTTATGCATAAGAATGCACCAGGGATCACGGGGAAGAAAAACCCAAAAGTCTTACTTTCGCAATGGGCCGAAAACGCACCACAGGCACCAAAATTCGACCACGGGGCACCTCGGACCTCAAAACTGAAAAGTGCTCGGAGCATTATGGTTTTTTATTTATAATAATGCACCAGGGATCACGGGCCACCAAAACCCAAAAGTCTTATTTTCGCAAGAAAATTGTACAAATGGCCGAAAATGTACCACGGGTACCAAAATTTGACCACGGGGCACCTCGGACCTCAAAACTGAAAAGTGCTCCGAGCATTAAGGTTTTTTATGCATAAGAATGAACCAGGGATCACAGGGCACCAAAACCCAAAAGTCTTATTTTCGCATGAAAATTCCACAATAAGTCGAAAATGCACCATGAGCACCAAAATTGGACCACGGGACACGTCGGACCTCAAAATTGAAAAGTTCTCCTAGCACTATGGATTTTATGCATAGGAATACACCAGGGAACACGGCGCACCAAAACCCAAAAGTCTTATTTTCGCATGAAAATTGCACAAATGGCCTAAATTGAACCACCGACACCAAAATTGGGCCACGGGGCACCACGGACCTCAAAACTGAAAAGTGCTCCGAGCATGATGGTTTTTTATGCATAAGAATGCACCAGGGATCATGGGGCACCAAAACCCAAAAGTCTCTTTTTCGCACGAAAATTGCACAAATGGCCGAAAATGCACCACCGGCACCAAAATTGAACCACGGGGCACCTCGGACCTCAAAACTGAAAAGTTCTCTGAGCATTATAGTTTTTTACACATAAGATTGCACTAGGGATCACGGGGCACCAAAACCCAAAAGTCTTATTTTCGCACGAAAATTGTACAATGGGCCGAAAATGCACCACGGGCACTAAAATTGGACCACGGGGCACCTAGGACCTCAAAACTGAAAAGTACTCTGAGCATTATGGTTTTTTATGCATAAGAATGCACCAGGGATCACGGGGCAGAAAAACCCAAAAGTCTTACTTTCGCAATGGGCCGAAAACGCACCACAGGCACCAAAATTCGACCACGGGGCACCTCGGACCTCAAAACTGAAAAGTGCTCGGAGCATTATGGTTTTTTATTTATAATAATGCACCAGGGATCACGGGCCACCAAAACCCAAAAGTCTTATTTTCGCAAGAAAATTGTACAAATGGCCGAAAATGTACCACGGGTACCAAAATTTGACCACGGGGCACCTCGGACCTCAAAACTGAAAAGTGCTCCGAGCATTAAGGTTTTTTATGCATAAGAATGAACCAGGGATCACAGGGCACCAAAACCCAAAAGTCTTATTTTCGCATGAAAATTCCACAATAAGTCGAAAATGCACCATGAGCACCAAAATTGGACCACGGGACACGTCGGACCTAAAAATTGAAAAGTTCTCCTAGCACTATGGATTTTATGCATAGGAATACACCAGGGAACACGGCGCACCAAAACCCAAAAGTCTTATTTTCGCATGAAAATTGCACAAATGGCCTAAATTGAACCACCGACACCAAAATTGGGCCACGGGGCACCACGGACCTCAAAACTGAAAAGTGCTCCGAGCATGATGGTTTTTTATGCATAAGAATGCACCAGGGATCATGGGGCACCAAAACCCAAAAGTCTCTTTTTCGCACGAAAATTGCACAAATGGCCGAAAATGCACCACCGGCACCAAAATTGAACCACGGGGCACCTCGGACCTCAAAACTGAAAAGTTCTCTGAGCATTATAGTTTTTTACACATAAGATTGCACTAGGGATCACGGGGCACCAAAACCCAAAAGTCTTATTTTCGCACGAAAATTGTACAATGGGCCGAAAATGCACCACGGGCACTAAAATTGGACCACGGGGCACCTAGGACCTCAAAACTGAAAAGTACTCTGAGCATTATGGTTTTTTATGCATAAGAATGCACCAGGGATCACGGGGCAGAAAAACCCAAAAGTCTTACTTTCGCAATGGGCCGAAAACGCACCACAGGCACCAAAATTCGACCACGGGGCACCTCGGACCTCAAAACTGAAAAGTGCTCGGAGCATTATGGTTTTTTATTTATAATAATGCACCAGGGATCACGGGCCACCAAAACCCAAAAGTCTTATTTTCGCAAGAAAATTGTACAAATGGCCGAAAATGTACCACGGGTACCAAAATTTGACCACGGGGCACCTCGGACCTCAAAACTGAAAAGTGCTCCGAGCATTAAGGTTTTTTATGCATAAGAATGAACCAGGGATCACAGGGCACCAAAACCCAAAAGTCTTATTTTCGCATGAAAATTCCACAATAAGTCGAAAATGCACCATGAGCACCAAAATTGGACCACGGGACACGTCGGACCTCAAAATTGAAAAGTTCTCCTAGCACTATGGATTTTATGCATAGGAATACACCAGGGAACACGGCGCACCAAAACCCAAAAGTCTTATTTTCGCATGAAAATTGCACAAATGGCCTAAATTGAACCACCGACACCAAAATTGGGCCACGGGGCACCACGGACCTCAAAACTGAAAAGTGCTCCGAGCATGATGGTTTTTTATGCATAAGAATGCACCAGGGATCATGGGGCACCAAAACCCAAAAGTCTCTTTTTCGCACGAAAATTGCACAAATGGCCGAAAATGCACCACCGGCACCAAAATTGAACCACGGGGCACCTCGGACCTCAAAACTGAAAAGTTCTCTGAGCATTATAGTTTTTTACACATAAGATTGCACTAGGGATCACGGGGCACCAAAACCCAAAAGTCTTATTTTCGCACGAAAATTGTACAATGGGCCGAAAATGCACCACGGGCACTAAAATTGGACCACGGGGCACCTAGGACCTCAAAACTGAAAAGTACTCTGAGCATTATGGTTTTTTATGCATAAGAATGCACCAGGGATCACGGGGCAGAAAAACCCAAAAGTCTTACTTTCGCAATGGGCCGAAAACGCACCACAGGCACCAAAATTCGACCACGGGGCACCTCGGACCTCAAAACTGAAAAGTGCTCGGAGCATTATGGTTTTTTATTTATAATAATGCACCAGGGATCACGGGCCACCAAAACCCAAAAGTCTTATTTTCGCAAGAAAATTGTACAAATGGCCGAAAATGTACCACGGGTACCAAAATTTGACCACGGGGCACCTCGGACCTCAAAACTGAAAAGTGCTCCGAGCATTAAGGTTTTTTATGCATAAGAATGAACCAGGGATCACAGGGCACCAAAACCCAAAAGTCTTATTTTCGCATGAAAATTCCACAATAAGTCGAAAATGCACCATGAGCACCAAAATTGGACCACGGGACACGTCGGACCTCAAAATTGAAAAGTTCTCCTAGCACTATAGATTTTATGCATAGGAATACACCAGGGAACACGGCGCACCAAAACCCAAAAGTCTTATTTTCGCATGAAAATTGCACAAATGGCCTAAATTGAACCACCGACACCAAAATTGGGCCACGGGGCACCACGGACCTCAAAACTGAAAAGTGCTCCGAGCATGATGGTTTTTTATGCATAAGAATGCACCAGGGATCATGGGGCACCAAAACCCAAAAGTCTCTTTTTCGCACGAAAATTGCACAAATGGCCGAAAATGCACCACCGGCACCAAAATTGAACCACGGGGCACCTCGGACCTCAAAACTGAAAAGTTCTCTGAGCATTATAGTTTTTTACACATAAGATTGCACTAGGGATCACGGGGCACCAAAACCCAAAAGTCTTATTTTCGCACGAAAATTGTACAATGGGCCGAAAATGCACCACGGGCACTAAAATTGGACCACGGGGCACCTAGGACCTCAAAACTGAAAAGTACTCTGAGCATTATGGTTTTTTATGCATAAGAATGCACCAGGGATCACGGGGCAGAAAAACCCAAAAGTCTTACTTTCGCAATGGGCCGAAAACGCACCACAGGCACCAAAATTCGACCACGGGGCACCTCGGACCTCAAAACTGAAAAGTGCTCGGAGCATTATGGTTTTTTATTTATAATAATGCACCAGGGATCACGGGCCACCAAAACCCAAAAGTCTTATTTTCGCAAGAAAATTGTACAAATGGCCGAAAATGTACCACGGGTACCAAAATTTGACCACGGGGCACCTCGGACCTCAAAACTGAAAAGTGCTCCGAGCATTAAGGTTTTTTATGCATAAGAATGAACCAGGGATCACAGGGCACCAAAACCCAAAAGTCTTATTTTCGCATGAAAATTCCACAATAAGTCGAAAATGCACCATGAGCACCAAAATTGGACCACGGGACACGTCAGACCTCAAAATTGAAAAGTTCTCCTAGCACTATGGATTTTATGCATAGGAATACACCAGGGAACACGGCGCACCAAAACCCAAAAGTCTTATTTTCGCATGAAAATTGCACAAATGGCCTAAATTGAACCACCGACACCAAAATTGGGCCACGGGGCACCACGGACCTCAAAACTGAAAAGTGCTCCGAGCATGATGGTTTTTTATGCATAAGAATGCACCAGGGATCATGGGGCACCAAAACCCAAAAGTCTCTTTTTCGCACGAAAATTGCACAAATGGCCGAAAATGCACCACCGGCACCAAAATTGGACCACGAGGCACCTCGGACCTCAAAACTGAAAAGTGCTCTGAGATTTATGGTTTTTTATGCATAAGAATGCACAAGGGATCAGGGGGCACCAAAACCCAAAAGTCTTATTTTGGCATGAAAATTGCACAAATGGCCGAAAGTTTACCACGGGCACCAAAATTGGACCACGGGGCACCTCGGACTTCAAAACTGAAAAGTGCTCTGAGCATTATGGATTTTTATTTATAATAATGCACCAGGGATCACGGTTCGCCAAAACCAAAAAGTCTTATTTTCGGATGAAAATTGCAAAAATGGCCGAAAATGTACCAAGGGCACCAAAATTGGACCACGGGGCACCTCGGACCTCAAAACTGAAAACTGCTCAGAGATTTATGGTTTTTTATGCATAAGAATGCACAAGGGATCACGGGGCACCAAAACCCAAAAGTCTTATTTTGGCATGAAAATTGCACAAATGGCCGAAAATTTACCACGGGCACCAAAATTGGACCACGGGGCACCTCGGACTTCAAAACTGAAAAGTGCTCCGAGCATTATGGATTTTTATGCATAAGAATGCACCAGGGATCACGGTTCGCCAAAACCAAAAAGTCTTATTTTCGCATGAAAATTGCACAAATGGCCGAAAATGTACCAAGGGCACCAAAATTGGACCACAGTGCACCTCGGACCTCAAAACTGAAAAGTACTCCGAGCATTATATTTTTTATGGATAAGAATGCACCAGGGATCACAGGGCACCAAAACCCAAAAGTCTTATTTTCGCATGAAAATTCCACAATAAGTCGAAAATGCACCATGAGCACCAAAATTGGACCACGGGACACGTCGGACCTCAAAATTGAAAAGTTCTCCTAGCATTATGGATTTTATGCATAGGAATACACCAGGGAACACGGCGCACCAAAACCCAAAAGTCTTATTTTCGCATGAAAATTGCACAAATGGCCTAAATTGAACCACCGACACCAAAATTGGGCCACGGGGCACCACGGACCTCAAAACTGAAAAGTGCTCCGAGCATGATGGTTTTTTATGCATAAGAATGCACCAGGGATCATGGGGCACCAAAACCCAAAAGTCTCTTTTTCGCACGAAAATTGCACAAATGGCCGAAAATGCACCACCGGCACCAAAATTGAACCACGGGGCACCTCGGACCTCAAAACTGAAAAGTTCTCTGAGCATTATATTTTTTTACACATAAGATTGCACTAGGGATCACGGGGCACCAAAACCCAAAAGTCTTATTTTCGCACGAAAATTGTACAATGGGCCGAAAATGCACCACGGGCACTAAAATTGGACCACGGGGCACCTAGGACCTCAAAACTGAAAAGTACTCTGAGCATTATGGTTTTTTATGCATAAGAATGCACCAGGGATCACGGGGCAGAAAAACCCAAAAGTCTTACTTTCGCAATGGGCCGAAAACGCACCACAGGCACCAAAATTCGACCACGGGGCACCTCGGACCTCAAAACTGAAAAGTGCTCGGAGCATTATGGTTTTTTATTTATAATAATGCACCAGGGATCACGGGCCACCAAAACCCAAAAGTCTTATTTTCGCAAGAAAATTGTACAAATGGCCGAAAATGTACCACGGGTACCAAAATTTGACCACGGGGCACCTCGGACCTCAAAACTGAAAAGTGCTCCGAGCATTAAGGTTTTTTATGCATAAGAATGAACCAGGGATCACAGGGCACCAAAACCCAAAAGTCTTATTTTCGCATGAAAATTCCACAATAAGTCGAAAATGCACCATGAGCACCAAAATTGGACCACGGGACACGTCGGACCTCAAAATTGAAAAGTTCTCCTAGCACTATGGATTTTATGCATAGGAATACACCAGGGAACACGGCGCACCAAAACCCAAAAGTCTTATTTTCGCATGAAAATTGCACAAATGGCCTAAATTGAACCACCGACACCAAAATTGGGCCACGGGGCACCACGGACCTCAAAACTGAAAAGTGCTCCGAGCATGATGGTTTTTTATGCATAAGAATGCACCAGGGATCATGGGGCACCAAAACCCAAAAGTCTCTTTTTCGCACGAAAATTGCACAAATGGCCGAAAATGCACCACCGGCACCAAAATTGGACCACGGGGCACCTCGGACCTCAAAACTGAAAAGTGCTCTGAGATTTATGGTTTTTTATGCATAAGAATGCACAAGGGATCAGGGGGCACCAAAACCCAAAAGTCTTATTTTGGCATGAAAATTGCACAAATGGCCGAAAGTTTACCACGGGCACCAAAATTGGACCACGGGGCACCTCGGACTTCAAAACTGAAAAGTGCTCTGAGCATTATGGATTTTTATTTATAATAATGCACCAGGGATCACGGTTCGCCAAAACCAAAAAGTCTTATTTTCGGATGAAAATTGCAAAAATGGCCGAAAATGTACCAAGGGCACCAAAATTGGACCACGGGGCACCTCGGACCTCAAAACTGAAAACTGCTCAGAGATTTATGGTTTTTTATGCATAAGAATGCACAAGGGATCACGGGGCACCAAAACCCAAAAGTCTTATTTTGGCATGAAAATTGCACAAATGGCCGAAAATTTACCACGGGCACCAAAATTGGACCACGGGGCACCTCGGACTTCAAAACTGAAAAGTGCTCCGAGCATTATGGATTTTTATGCATAAGAATGCACCAGGGATCACGGTTCGCCAAAACCAAAAAGTCTTATTTTCGCATGAAAATTGCACAAATGGCCGAAAATGTACCAAGGGCACCAAAATTGGACCACAGTGCACCTCGGACCTCAAAACTGAAAAGTACTCCGAGCATTATATTTTTTATGGATAAGAATGCACCAGGGATCACAGGGCACCAAAACCCAAAAGTCTTATTTTCGCATGCAAATTCCACAATAAGTCGAAAATGCACCATGAGCACCAAAATTGGACCACGGGACACGTCAGACCTCAAAATTGAAAAGTTCTCCTAGCATTATGGATTTTATGCATAGGAATACACCAGGGAACACGGCGCACCAAAACCCAAAAGTCTTATTTTCGCATGAAAATTGCACAAATGGCCTAAATTGAACCACCGACACCAAAATTGGACCACGGGGCACCACGGACCTCAAAACTGAAAAGTGCTCCGAGCATGATGGTTTTTTATGCATAAGAATGCACCAGGGATCATGGGGCACCAAAACCCAAAAGTCTCATTTTCGCACGAAAATTGCACAAATGGCCGAAAATGCACCACGGGCACCAAAATTGGACCACGGGGCACCTCGGACCTCCAAACTGAAAAGTGCTATGAGATTTATGGTTTTTTATGCATAAGAATGCACAAGGGATCACGGGGCACCAAAACCCAAAAGTCTTATTTTGGCATGAAAATTGCACAAATGGCCGAAAATTTATCACGGGCACCAAAATTGGACCACGGGGCACCTCGGACTTCAAAACTGAAAAGTGCTCCGAGCATTAAGGTTTTTTATGCATAAGAATGAACCAGGGATCACAGGGCACCAAAACCCAAAAGTCTTATTTTCGCATGTAAATTCCACAATAAGTCGAAAATGCACCATGAGCACCAAAATTGGACCACGGGACACGTCAGACCTCAAAATTGAAAAGTTCTCCTAGCATTATGGATTTTATGCATAGGAATACACCAGGGAACACGGCGCACCAAAACCCAAAAGTCTTATTTTCGCATGAAAATTGCACAAATGGCCTTAATTGAACCACCGACACCAAAATTGGACCACGGGGCACCACGGACCTCAAAACTGAAAAGTGCTCCGAGCATGATGGTTTTTTATACATAAGAATGCACCAGGGATCATGGGGCACCAAAACCCAAAAGTCTCATTTTCGCACGAAAATTGCACAAATGGCCGAAAATGCACCACGGGCACCAAAATTGGACCACGGGGCACCTCGGACCTCAAAACTGAAAAGTGCTATGAGATTTATGGTTTTTTATGCATAAGAATGCACAAGGGATCACGGGGCACCAAAACCCAAAAGTCTTATTTTGGCATGAAAATTGCACAAATGGCCGAAAATTTACCACGGGCACCAAAATTGGACCACGGGGCACCTCGGACTTCAAAACTGAAAAGTGCTCCGAGCATTATGGATTTTTATGCATAAGAATGCACCAGGGATCACGGTTCGCCAAAACCAAAAAGTCTTATTTTCGCATGAAAATTGCACAAATGGCCGAAAATGTACCAAGGGCACCAAAATTGGACCACAGTGCACCTCGGACCTCAAAACTGAAAAGTACTCCGAGCATTATATTTTTTATGGATAAGAATGCACCAGGGATCACAGGGTACCAAAACCCAAAAGTCTTATTTTCGCATGTAAATTCCACAATAAGTCGAAAATGCACCATGAGCACCAAAATTGGACCACGGGACACGTCAGACCTCAAAATTGAAAAGTTCTCCTAGCATTATGGATTTTATGCATAGGAATACACCAGGGAACACGGCGCACCAAAACCCAAAAGTCTTATTTTCGCATGAAAATTGCACAAATGGCCTAAATTGAACCACCGACACCAAAATTGGACCACGGGGCACCACGGACCTCAAAACTGAAAAGTGCTCCGAGCATGATGGTTTTTTATACATAAGAATGCACCAGGGATCATGGGGCACCAAAACCCAAAAGTCTCATTTTCGCACGAAAATTGCACAAATGGCCGAAAATGCACCACGGGCACCAAAATTGGACCACGGGGCACCTCGGACCTCAAAACTGAAAAGTGCTATGAGATTTATGGTTTTTTATGCATAAGAATGCACAAGGGATCACGGGGCACCAAAACCCAAAAGTCTTATTTTGGCATGAAAATTGCACAAATGGCCAAAAATTTACCACGGGCACCAAAATTGGACCACGGGGCACCTCGGACTTCAAAACTGAAAAGTGCTCCGAGCATTATGGATTTTTATGCATAAGAATGCACCAGGGATCACGGTTCGCCAAAACCAAAAAGTCTTATTTTCGCATGAAAATTGCACAAATGGCCGAAAATGTACCAAGGGCACCAAAATTGGACCACAGTGCACCTCGGACCTCAAAACTGAAAAGTACTCCGAGCATTATATTTTTTATGGATAAGAATGCACCAGGGATCACAGGGCACCAAAACCCAAAAGTCTTATTTTCGCATGAAAATTCCACAATAAGTCGAAAATGCACCATGAGCACCAAAATTGGACCACGGGACACGTCAGACCTCAAAATTGAAAAGTTCTCCTAGCATTATGGATTTTATGCATAGGAATACACCAGGGAACACGGCGCACCAAAACCCAAAAGTCTTATTTTCGTATGAAAATTGCACAAATGGCCTAAATTGAACCACCGACACCAAAATTGGACCACGGGGCACCACGGACCTCAAAACTGAAAAGTGCTCCGAGCATGATGGTTTTTTATACATAAGAATGCACCAGGGATCATGGGGCACCAAAACCCAAAAGTCTCATTTTCGCACGAAAATTGCACAAATGGCCGAAAATGCACCACGGGCACCAAAATTGGACCACGGGGCACCTCGGACCTCAAAACTGAAAAGTGCTCAGAGATTTATGGTTTTTTATGCATAAGAATGCACAAGGGATCACGGGGCACCAAAACCCAAAAGTCTTATTTTGGCATGAAAATTGCACAAATGGCCGAAAATTTACCACGGGCACCAAAATTGGACCACGGGGCACCTCGGACTTCAAAACTGAAAAGTGCTCCGAGCATTATGGATTTTTATGCATAAGAATGCACCAGGGATCACGGTTCGCCAAAACCAAAAAGTCTTATTTTCGCATGAAAATTGCACAAATGGCCGAAAATGTACCAAGGGCACCAAAATTGGACCACAGTGCACCTCGGACCTCAAAACTAAAAAGTATTCCGAGCATTATATTTTTTATGGATAAGAATGCACCAGGGATCACGGTTCGCCAAAACCCAAAAGTCTTACTTTCGCATGAAAATTGCACAAATGGCCGAAAATGTACCACGTGAACCAAAATTGGACCACGGGACACGTCAGACCTCAAAACTGAAAAGTTCTCCTAGCATTATGGATTTTATGCATAGGAATACACCAGGGAACACGGCGCACCAAAACCCAAAAGTCTTATTTTCGCATGAAAATTGCACAAATGGCCTAAATTGAACCACCGACACCAAAATTGGACCACGGGGCACCACGGACCTCAAAACTGAAAAGTGCTCCGAGCATGATGGTTTTTTATACATAAGAATGCACCAGGGATCATGGGGCACCAAAACCCAAAAGTCTCATTTTCGCACGAAAATTGCACAAATGGCCGAAAATGCACCACGGGCACCAAAATTGGACCACGGGGCACCTCGGACCTCAAAACTGAAAAGTGCTATGAGATTTATGGTTTTTTATGCATAAGAATGCACAAGGGATCACGGGGCACCAAAACCCAAAAGTCTTATTTTGGCATGAAAATTGCACAAATGGCCAAAAATTTACCACGGGCACCAAAATTGGACCACGGGGCACCTCGGACTTCAAAACTGAAAAGTGCTCCGAGCATTATGGATTTTTATGCATAAGAATGCACCAGGGATCACGGTTCGCCAAAACCAAAAAGTCTTATTTTCGCATGAAAATTGCACAAATGGCCGAAAATGTACCAAGGGCACCAAAATTGGACCACAGTGCACCTCGGACCTCAAAACTGAAAAGTACTCCGAGCATTATATTTTTTATGGATAAGAATGCACCAGGGATCACAGGGCACCAAAACCCAAAAGTCTTATTTTCGCATGAAAATTCCACAATAAGTCGAAAATGCACCATGAGCACCAAAATTGGACCACGGGACACGTCAGACCTCAAAATTGAAAAGTTCTCCTAGCATTATGGATTTTATGCATAGGAATACACCAGGGAACACGGCGCACCAAAACCCAAAAGTCTTATTTTCGTATGAAAATTGCACAAATGGCCTAAATTGAACCACCGACACCAAAATTGGACCACGGGGCACCACGGACCTCAAAACTGAAAAGTGCTCCGAGCATGATGGTTTTTTATACATAAGAATGCACCAGGGATCATGGGGCACCAAAACCCAAAAGTCTCATTTTCGCACGAAAATTGCACAAATGGCCGAAAATGCACCACGGGCACCAAAATTGGACCACGGGGCACCTCGGACCTCAAAACTGAAAAGTGCTCAGAGATTTATGGTTTTTTATGCATAAGAATGCACAAGGGATCACGGGGCACCAAAACCCAAAAGTCTTATTTTGGCATGAAAATTGCACAAATGGCCGAAAATTTACCACGGGCACCAAAATTGGACCACGGGGCACCTCGGACTTCAAAACTGAAAAGTGCTCCGAGCATTATGGATTTTTATGCATAAGAATGCACCAGGGATCACGGTTCGCCAAAACCAAAAAGTCTTATTTTCGCATGAAAATTGCACAAATGGCCGAAAATGTACCAAGGGCACCAAAATTGGACCACAGTGCACCTCGGACCTCAAAACTAAAAAGTATTCCGAGCATTATATTTTTTATGGATAAGAATGCACCAGGGATCACGGTTCGCCAAAACCCAAAAGTCTTATTTTCGCATGAAAATTGCACAAATGGCCGAAAATGTACCACGTGAACCAAAATTGGACCACGGGACACGTCAGACCTCAAAACTGAAAAGTTCTCCTAGCATTATGGATTTTATGCATAGGAATACACCAGGGAACACGGCGCACCAAAACCCAAAAGTCTTATTTTCGCATGAAAATTGCACAAATGGCCTAAATTGAACCACCGACACCAAAATTGGACCACGGGGCACCACGGACCTCAAAACTGAAAAGTGCTCCGAGCATGATGGTTTTTTATACATAAGAATGCACCAGGGATCATGGGGCACCAAAACCCAAAAGTCTCATTTTCGCACGAAAATTGCACAAATGGCCGAAAATGCACCACGGGCACCAAAATTGGACCACGGGGCACCTCGGACCTCAAAACTGAAAAGTGCTCAGAGATTTATGGTTTTTTATGCATAAGAATGCACCAGGGATCACGGGGCACCAAAACCCAAAAGTCTTATTTTGGCATGAAAATTGCACAAATGGCCGAAAATTTACCACGGGCACCAAAATTGGACCACGGGGCACCTCGGACTTCAAAACTGAAAAGTGCTCCGAGCATTATGGATTTTTATGCATAAGAATGCACCAGGGATCACGGTTCGCCAAAACCAAAAAGTCTTATTTTCGCATGAAAATTGCACAAATGGCCGAAAATGTACCAAGGGCACCAAAATTGGACCACAGTGCACCTCGGACCTCAAAACTAAAAAGTATTCCGAGCATTATATTTTTTATGGATAAGAATGCACCAGGGATCACGGTTCGCCAAAACCCAAAAGTCTTATTTTCGCATGAAAATTGCACAAATGGCCGAAAATGTACCACGTGAACCAAAATTGGACCACGGGACACGTCAGACCTCAAAACTGAAAAGTTCTCCTAGCATTATGGATTTTATGCATAGGAATACACCAGGGAACACGGCGCACCAAAACCCAAAAGTCTTATTTTCGCATGAAAATTGCACAAATGGCCTAAATTGAACCACCGACACCAAAATTGGACCACGGGGCACCACGGACCTCAAAACTGAAAAGTGCTCCGAGCATGATGGTTTTTTATACATAAGAATGCACCAGGGATCATGGGGCACCAAAACCCAAAAGTCTCATTTTCGCACGAAAATTGCACAAATGGCCGAAAATGCACCACGGGCACCAAAATTGGACCACGGGGCACCTCGGACCTCAAAACTGAAAAGTCCTCAGAGATTTATGGTTTTTTATGCATAAGAATGCACAAGGGATCACGGGGCACCAAAACCCAAAAGTCTTATTTTGGCATGAAAATTGCACAAATGGCCGAAAATTTACCACGGGCACCAAAATTGGACCACGGGGCACCTCGGACTTCAAAACTGAAAAGTGCTCCGAGCATTATGGATTTTTATGCATAAGAATGCACCAGGGATCACGGTTCGCCAAAACCAAAAAGTCTTATTTTCGCATGAAAATTGCACAAATGGCCGAAAATGTACCAAGGGCACCAAAATTGGACCACAGTGCACCTCGGACCTCAAAACTAAAAAGTATTCCGAGCATTATATTTTTTATGGATAAGAATGCACCAGGGATCACGGTTCGCCAAAACCCAAAAGTCTTATTTTCGCATGAAAATTGCACAAATGGCCGAAAATGTACCACGTGAACCAAAATTGGACCACGGGACACGTCAGACCTCAAAACTGAAAAGTTCTCCTAGCATTATGGATTTTATGCATAGGAATACACCAGGGAACACGGCGCACCAAAACCCAAAAGTCTTATTTTCGCATGAAAATTGCACAAATGGCCTAAATTGAACCACCGACACCAAAATTGGACCACGGGGCACCACGGACCTCAAAACTGAAAAGTGCTCCGAGCATGATGGTTTTTTATACATAAGAATGCACCAGGGATCATGGGGCACCAAAACCCAAAAGTCTCATTTTCGCACGAAAATTGCACAAATGGCCGAAAATGCACCACGGGCACCAAAATTGGACCACGGGGCACCTCGGACCTCAAAACTGAAAAGTCCTCAGAGATTTATGGTTTTTTATGCATAAGAATGCGCTATGGATCACGGGGCACCAAAACCCAAAAGTCTTATTTTCGCACGAAGATTGCACAATGTGCCGAAAATGCACAACAGGCACCAAAATTGGACCACGGGGCACCTCGGACCTCAAAACTGAAAAGTGCTCCGAGGTTTATGCTTTTTTTTGCATAAGAATCCACCACGGATCACGGGGGCACCAAAACCCAAAAGTCTTATTTTGGCACTAACTTGCACCAAGGGCCAAAAATGCACCACGGGGCACCAAAATGGGAGCACTAGACACCGCGTACCTCAAAACTGAAAAGACCTATGAGCATTATGGTTTTTTATGCATAAGGATGCACCAAGGATCACGGGCACCAAAACGCAAAAGTCTTATTTTGGCACGAAAATTGCACCATGTGCCGAAAATGCACCACGGGCACCAAAATTGGACCACGGGGCAGCACGGACCTCAAAACTAAAAGGTGCTCTGAGCATTATGATGTTTTAAGCAAAAGAATGCACCAAGGATCACGGGACACCAAAACGCAAAAGTCTTATTTTGGCACAAAAATTGCACCATGTGCCGAAAATGCACCACGGGCACCAAAATTGGACTACAGGGCAACACGGACCTCAAAACTAAAAAGTTCTCCGAGAATTATGGTTTTTTATGTATAAGGATGCGGCAAGGATCACGGGGCACCAAAACTCAAAAGTCTTATTTTGGCATGAAAATTGCACCATGGGTCAAAAATCTACCACGGGCACCAAAATTGGACCACTGGGCACCACTGACCTCAAAACTAAAAGGTGCTCCAAGCTTTATGCTTTTTTATGCATAAGAATCCACCACGGATCACGGGGCACCAAAACCCAAAAGCCTTATTTTGGCACTAACTTGCACCAAGGGCCAAAAATGCACCACGGGGCACCAAAATGGGAGCACTAGACACCGCGGACCTCAAAACTGAAAAGACCTATGAGCATTATGGTTTTTTATGCATAAGGATGCACCAAGGATCATGGGAACCAAAACGCAAGAGTCTTATTTTGGCATGAAAATTGCACCATGTGCCGAAAATGCACCACGGGCAGCAAAATAGGACCACAGGGCAGCACAGACCTCAAAACTAAAAGGTGCTCTGAGCATTATGGTGTTTTGAGCAAAAGAATGCACCAAGGATCACGGGCCACCAAAACGCAAAAGTCTTATTTTGGCACGAAAATTGCACCATGTGCCGAAAATGCACCACGGGCACCAAAATTGGACCACGGGGCAACACGGACCTCAAAACTAAAAGGTACTCTGAGCATTATGGTGTTTTAAGTAAAAGAATGCACCAAGGATCATGGGGCACCAAAACCCAAAAGTCTTATTTTCGCACGAAAATTGCACAATGGGCCGATAATGCACCACGGGAACGAAAATTGCACAATGGGCCGATAATGCACCACGAAAATTGCACAATGGGCGTAAAATGCACCACAGACACCAAAATAGGACCATGGGGGACCACGGACCTCAAAACTAAAAAGTGCTCAGAGCATTATGGTTTTTTATGCATAAGAAAGCCCCAGGGATCACGGGGCACCAAAACTCGAAAGTCTTATTTTGGCACGGAAATTGCACCATGGGCCGAAAATGCACCACGGGCACAAAAATGGGACAACGGGGCACCACAGACCTCAAAACTGAAAAGTGCTCCATGCTTTATGGTTTTTTATGCATAAGAATCCACCAGGGATCACGGGGTACCAAAACCCAAAAGTCTTATTTTGGCACGAAATTGCACCAAGGGCCGAAAATGCTCCACGGGGTACAAAAATGGGAGCACTGGACACCACGAACCTCAAAACTGAAAAGAGCTCTGAGCATTATGGTTTTTGATGCATAAGGCTGCACCAAGGATCAGGGGGCACAAAAACGCAAAAGTCTTATTTTCGCCTGAAAATTGCACCATGTGCCGAAAATCCACCACGAGCACCAAAATTGGAGCACGGGGCACCACAGACCTCAAAACTGAAAAGTGCTCCGAGCATTATGGGTTTTTATGCACAAGGATGCACAAGCGATCATGGGGCACCAAAACCCAAAAGTCTTATTTTGGCACCAAAATTGCACCATGGGCCGAAAATGCACCACGGGAACCAAAATTGGACAATGGGGCACCACAGACCTCAAAACTGAAAAAGTACTCCGAGCATTATGGTATTTTATGCATAAGAATGCACCAGGAATCACGTGGCACCAAAACCCAAAAGTCTTATTTTGGCACGAACATTGGACCATGTGCCGAAAATCCACCATTGGCACCAAAATTGGACCATGGGACACCACGGACTTCAAAACTAAAAAGTGCTCCCAACATTACGGTTTTTTATGCATAACGATGCCACAAGGATCACGGGGCACACAAACCCAAAGGTCTTATTTCGACATGAAAATTGCACAATGGGCCGAAAATCTACCACAGTCACCAAAATTGGACAATGGGGCACCACTGACCTGAAAACTGAAGAGTGCTCTGACCTTTATAGTTTTTTATGCATAAGAAAACACCAGGGATCACGGGGGACAGAAACCCAAAAGTCTTATTTTGGGACGAAAATTGCATCATGCGCCGAAAATGCACCAATGGGCACCAAAATCTGACCACGGGGCACCACGGACCTAGAAACCAAAAAGTGCTCCGAGCCTTATGGTTTTTTATGAATAACAATGCACCAGGGATCACGTGGCACCAAAACCCAAAAGTCTTATTTTCGCATGAAAATTGCACAAATGGCCGAAAATGCGCCACCGACACCAAAATTGGACCACGGGACACCTCGAACCTCAAAACTAAAAAGTGCTCTGGGAATTATGATTTTTTATGTATAAAAATGCACCAAGGATCACGGGGACACGAAAACCTAAAAGTCTTATTTTTGCACGAAAATTGCACAAATGGCCGAAAATGCACCACCGGCACCAAAACTGCACCACTGAGCACCACGGACCTCAAAAACTGAAAAGTGTTCCGAGCATTATGGTTTTTTATCCATAAGAATGCATCAGGGATCACGGGGCACCAAAACCCAAAAGTCTTATTTTTGCACGAAAATTGCACAATGGGCCGAAAAAGAATCACGGGCACCAAAATTTGACCACGGGGCACCTCGGACCTCAAAACTGGAAAGTTCTCCGAGCATTATGGTTTTTTATGCATAAGAATGCACCATGGATCACGGGGCACAAAAACCCAAAAGTCTTATTTTCACACGAAAATTGCACAACGGGCCAAAAATGCACCACGGGCACCAAATTTGGACCACGGGGCACGTCGGACCTCAAAACTAAAAAGTGCTCCGAGCATTATTGTTTTTTATGCATAAGAATGCACCAGGGATCACGGGGCACCAAAACCCAAAAATCTTATTTTCGCAAGAAAGTTGCACAAATGGTCGAAACTGCACCACCGGCACCAAAATTGGAGCACGGGGCACCACGGACCTCCAAACTGAAAAGAGTTCCGAGCATTATGGCTTTTTATCCATAAGAATGCACCAGGGATCACGGGGCACCAAAACCCAAAAGTCTTTGTTTGACACGAAAATAGCACCATGTGCCGAAAATGCACCACGGGCACCAAAATTGGACAACGGGGCACCAAAACCTCAAAACTGAAAAAGTCCTCCGAGCATTGTGGTATTTAATGCATAAGAATGCACCAGGGATCACGTGGCACCACACCCCAAAAGTCTTATTTTGGCACGAAAATTGGACCATGTGCCGAAAATCCACCACGGGCACCAAAATTGGACCACGGGGCATCACAGATCTCAAAACTAAAAAGTGCTATGAGCATTACGATTTTTTATGCATAACGATGCAACAAGGATCACGGGGTACAAAAACCCAAAAGTCTTATTTTCGCACGAAAATTGCACAATGGGCCGATAATGCACCACGGGCACCAGAATTGGACACGGGGCACCACGAACCTCAAAACTGAAAAGTGCTACGAGCATTATGGTTTTTTATGCACAAGGATGCAACAAGGATCATGGGGAACCAAAACCCAAAAGTCTTATTTTGGCACAAAATTGCACCGTGGGTAGAAAATCCACCACGGGCACCAAAATTGGACAATGGGGCACCACAGACCTCAAAACTGAAAAAGTGCTCCGAGCATTATGGTAGTTTATGCATAAGAATGCACCAGGAATCACGTGGCACCAAAACCCAAAAGTCTTATTTTGGCACGAACATTGGACCATGTGCCAAAAATCCACCACTGGCACCAAAACTCAAAAGTCTTGTTTTGGCACGAAAATTGCACCATGGGTCGAAAATCTACCACGGACACCAAAATTGGACCACGGTACACCACGGACCTAAAAACTGAAAAGTTCTCCAAGCATTATGGTTTTTTATGCATAATAATTTGCATGAAAATTGCACAATGGGAATAAAATGCACCACGGACACCAAAATTGGACCATGGGGGACCACGGACCTCAAAAATGAAAAGTACTCAGAGCATTATGGTATTTTATGCATAAGAATGCCCTAGGGATCACGGGGCACCAAAACGCAAAAGTCTTATTTTGGCATGAAAATTGTACCATGTGTCGAAAATGTACCACGGGCACCAAAATTGGACCACGGGGCACCACGGACCTGAAAACTTAAAAGTGCTCTGAGCATTATGGTTTTTTAAGCATAAGGATGCAACAAGGATCACGGGTCACCAAAAGCCAAAAGTCTTATTTTGGCACGAAAATTGCACCATGGGTCGAAAATCCACCACGGGCACCAAAATTGAACCACGGGGCACCACGGACCTCAAAACTGAAAAGTGCTCAGAGCATTATGGTTTTTTATGCATAAGGATGCACCAAGGATCACAGGGCACCAAAACCCAAAAGTCTTCTTTTGGCATGAAAATTGCACCATGTGCTGAAAATGCACCACGGGCACCAAAATTGGACCACGGGGCACCACGGACCTCAAAACTAAAAGGTGCTCTGAGCATTATGGTTTTTTATGCAGAAGAATGCACCAGGGATCACGGGGCACCAAAACCCAAAACTCTTATTTTCGCACGAAAATTGCACAATGGGTCGATAATGCACCACGGGCACCAAAATTGGACACGTGGCACCATGGACCTCAAAACTGAAAAGTGCTCCGGGCATTATGGTTTTTTATGCATAAGGATGTACCAAAACCCCAAAGTCTTATTTTGGCACGAAAATTGCACCATCTGCCGAAAATGCACCACGGGCACCAAAATTGGACCAAGAGGCACCACAGACCTCAAAACTAAAAAGTGCTCCCAGCATTATGGTTTTTTATGCATAATAATTCGTATGAAAATTGCACAATGGGCATAAAATGCACAACGACCACAAAAATTGGACCATTGGGGTCCACGAACCTCAAATCTGAAAAGTGCTCAAAGGATTATGGTTTTTTATGCATAAGAATGCCCTAGGGATCACGGGGCACCAAACCCAAAAGTCTTATTTTGGCACGAAAATTGCACCATGGGCCGAAATTGCACCACGGGCACCAAAATTGGACAACGGGGCCCCACAAACCTCAAAAATGAAAAGTGCTCTGAGAATTATGGTATTTTCTGCATAAGAATTCACCAGGGATCACGTGGCACCAAAACCCAAAAGTCTTATTTTGGAACGAATATTGGACTATGTGCCAAACATCCACCACGGGCACCAAAATTGGACCATAGGGCACCACAGACCTCAAAACTAAAAAGTGCTCCGAGCATTATGTTTTTTTATGCATAAGCATGCAACAAGGATCACGGGGCACAAAAACCCAAAAGTCTTATTTTGGCATGAAAATTGCACCATGGGCCGAAAATCTACCACGGACACCAAAATTGGACCACGGGCCACCACTAACCACAAAACTGAAAAGTGCTCCTAGCTTGATGGTTTTTTATGCATAAGAATCCACCAGGGATCACGGGGCACCAAAACCCAAAAGTCTTATTTTGGTACGAAATTACACCATGGGCCAAAAATGCACCACAGGGCACCAAAAATTGGAGCATTGGACACCACGGACCTCCAAACTGAAAAGAGCTCCGAGCATTATGGTTTTTTATGCATAAGGATACACCAAGGATCACGAGGCACCAAAACGCAAAACTCTTATTTTGGCACGAAAATTGCACCATGTGCCGAAAATGTTCCACGTGCAGCAAAATTGGACCATGGGGCACCACGGACCTGAAAACTTAAAAGTGCTACGAGCATTATGGTTTTTATGCATCAGGATGCAACAAGGATCATGGGGCACCAATACCCAAAAGTCTTATTTTGGCACGAAAATTGCACCATGTGCCGAAAATGCACCACGGGCACCAAAATTAGACCACGGGGCACCACGGACCTCAAAACTAAAAAGTGCTCCGAGCATTACGGTTTTTATGCATAAGGATGCAACAAGGATCACGGGGCACCAATACCCAAAAGTCTTATTTTCGCACGAAAATTGCACAATTGGCCAAAAATGCACCACGGGTACCAAAATTGGACCACGGGGCACCACTAACCTCAAAACTGAAAGGTGCTCTGAGCATTATGGTTTTTAATGCATAAGAATTTGCACGAAAATTGCACAATGGGCATAAAATGCACCACGGAAACCAAAATTGGACCATGGGGGACCACGGACCCCACAACAGAAAAACTGCTCAGAGCATTATGGTATTTTGTGCATAAGAATGCCTTAGGGATCACTGGGCACCAAAACCCGAAACTCTTATTTTGTCACGAAAATTGCACCATGGGCCGAAAATGCACTACGGGCACCAAAATTAGACCACGGGGAACCACGGACCTCAAAACTAAAAAGTGCTCCGAGCATTACGGTTTTTTATGCATAAGGATGCAACAAGGATCACGGGGCACCAATACCCAAAAGTCTTATTTTCGCACGAAAATTGCACCATTGGCCGAAAATGCACCACGGGTACCAAAATTGGACCACGGGGCACCACTGACCTCAAAACTGAAAGATGCTTTGAGCATTATGGTTTTTTATGCATAATAATTTGCCCGAAAATTGCACAATGGGCATAAAATGCACCACGGACACCAAAATTGGACCATGGGGGACCACGAACCTCACAATTGAAAACTGCTCAGAGCTTTATGGTATTTTATGCATAAGAATGCCCTAGGGATCACTGGGTACCAAAACCCGAAACTCTTATTTTGGCACGAAAATTGCACCATGGGCCGAAAATGCACCAAGGGCACCAAAATTGGACAACGGAGCACCACAGACCTCAAAACTGAAAAGTGCTCCGAGCATTATGGTTTATGCATCAGGATGCAACAAGGATCACGGGGCACCAAAACCCAAAAGTCTTATTTTGGCACGAAAATTGCACCATGTGCCGAAAATGCACCACGGGCACCAAAATTGGACCACGGGGCACAACGGACCTCAAAACTAAAAAGTGCTCCGAGCATTACGGTTTTTTATGCATAAGGATGCAACAAGGATCACGGGGCACCAATACCCAAAAGTCTTATTTTCGCACGAAAATTGCACCATTGGCCGAAAATGCACCGCGGGTACCAAAATTGGACCACGGGGCACCACTTACCTCAAAACTGAAAGGTGCTTTGAGCATTATGGTTTTTATGCATAATAATTTGCCCGAAAATTGCACAATGGGCATAAAATGCACCACGGACACCAAAATTGGACCATGGGGGACCACGAACCTCACAACAGAAAACTGCTTAGAGCATTATGGTATTTTATGCAAAAGAATGCCCTAGGGATCACTGGGCACCAAAACCCGAAACTCTTATTTTGGCACAAAAATTGCACCATGGGCCGAAAATGCACCAAGGGCACCAAAATTGGACAACGGGGCACCATAGACCTCAAAACTGAAAAGTGCTCCGAGCATTATGGTTTTTATGCATCAGGATGCAACAAGGATCACGGGGCACCAAAACGCAAAAGTCTTAGTTTGGCACGAAAATTGTACCATGTGCCGAAAATGCACCACGGGCACCAAAATTGGACCACGGGGCACCACGGACCTCAAAACTAAAAAGTGCTCCGAGCATTACGGTTTTTTATGCATAAGGATGCAACAAGGATCACAGGGCACCAATACCCAAAAGTCTTATTTTCGCACGAAAATTGCACCATTGGCCGAAAATGCACCACAGGTACAAAAATTGGAGCACGGGGCACCACTGACCTCAAAACTGAAAGGTGCTTTAAGCATTATAGTTTTTTATGCATAATAATTTGCCCGAAAATTGCACAATGGGCATAAAATGCACCACGGACACCAAAATTGGACCATGGGGGACCACGGACCTCAAAACTGAAAACTGCTCAGAGCATTATGGTATTTTATGCATAAGAATGCCCTAGGGATCACTGGGCACCATAACCCGAAACTCTTATTTTGGCACGAAAATTGCACCATGGGCCGAAAATGCACGAAGGGCACCAAAATTGAACAACGGGGCACCACAGACCTCCAAACTGAAAAGTGTTCCGAGCATTATGGTTTTTATGCATCAGGATGCAACAAGGATCACGGGGCACCAAAATCCAAAAGTTTTATTTTGGCACGAAAATTGCAACATGTGCCAAAAATGCACCACGGGCACCAAAATTGGACCACGGGGCACCACGGACCTCAAAACTAAAAGGTGCTCCGAGCATTTCGGTTTTTTATGCATAAGGATGCAACAAGGATTACGGGGCACCAATACCCAAAAGTCTTATTTTCGCACGAAAATTGCACCATGCCGAAAATGCACCACGGGTACCAAAATTAGACCACGGGGCACCACTGACATCAAAACTGAAAGGTGCTCTGAGCATGATGATTTTTATGCATAACAATGCACCGGGGACTATGAGGCACAAAAACCCAAAAGTCTTATTTGGGAACGAAAATTGCACCATGACCAAGAAATGCACCACGGGCAGCAAAATTGGACCACGGGGCACCATGGACCTCAAAACTGAAAAGTGCTTTGAGCATCATGGATTTTTATGCATAAGAATGCACCAGGGATTATGGGGCACCAAAACCCAAATGTCATATTTTCGCACAAAAATTGCAAAATGGGCCAAAAATGCACTACGGGCACCAAAATTAGACTACGGGGCACCACGGACCTGAAAACTGAAAAGTGCTCAGAGCATTATGGTTTTTTTTGCATAAGGATGCACCAAGGATCACAGGGCACCAAAACCCAAAAGTCTTATTTTGGGACGAAAATTGCACAATGGGGCGAAAATGCACCAATGGCACCAAAATTGGACCACGGGGAACCACGGGCCTCAAAACTGGAAAGTGCTCCTAGTATTATGGTTTTTTATGCATAAGAATGCACTAGGGATCATGGGGCACCAAAACCCAAAAGTCTTATTTTCTTACGAAAATTGCACTGTGGGATGAAAATGCACCACGGCCACCAAAATTGGACCACGGGGCACCACGGACCTCAAAACTGAAAATCGCTCAGAGCATTATGGTTTTTTATGCATAAGAATTCACCAGGGATCACAGGGCACCAAAACCAAAAAAATCTTATTTTTGTGGTGCCCCGTGGTCTAATTTTGGTGCCGGTGGTGCATTTTCGGCCATTTGTGCAATTTTCGTGCGAAAATAAGACTTTTGGATTTTGGAGCCCCATGATCCCTGGTGCATTCTTATGCATAAAAAACCATAATGCTTGGAGCACTTTTCAGTTTTGAGGTCCTTGGTGCCTCATGGTCCAATTTTGGTGCTGGTGGTGCATTTTCGGCCATTTGTGAAATTTTCGTGGGAAAATAAGACTTTTGGGTTTTGGTGCCCCATGATCCCTGGAGCATTCTTATGCATAAAAAACCATAATGCTCGGAACACATTTTAGTTTTGAGATCCGTGGTGCCCCGTGGTCTAATTTTGGTGCCGGTAATGCATTTTCGGCCATTTGTGCAATTTTCGTGCAAAAATAAGACTTTTGGGTTTTGGTGCCCTGTGATCCTTGGTGCATTCTTTTGCATAAAAACCACAATGCTTGGACCACTTTTAAGTTTTGAGGTCCCAAGTGACCCGTGGTCCGATTTTGGTGCCCATGGTGCCTTTTTGGCCTATTGTGCAATTTTTAAGCGAAAATAAGACCTTTGGGTTTTTGTGCCCCGTGATCCCTGGTGCATTCTTATGCATAAAAAACCATAATACTCATAGCACTTTTCAATTTTGAGGTCCGAGGTGCCGCATGGTCCAATTTTGGTGCCCGTGGTGCATTTTCGGCCCATTGTGCAATTTTTGTGCGAAAATAAGACTTTTGGGTTTTTCTGCCCCGTGATCCGTGGTGCATTCTTATGCATAAAAACCCATAATGCTCAGAACAGTTTTAAATTTTGAGGTCCGTGGTGCACCATGGTCTAATTTTGATGCCGGTAATGCATTTTCGGCCATTTGGGCAATTTTCGTGCGAAAATAATTGGGTTTTGGTGCCCCGTGATCCCTGGTGCATTCTTATGCATATAAAACCATAATTCTTGGAGCACTTTTAAGTTTTGAGCTTCGAGGTGCCCCATGGTCCAATTTTGGTGCCCATCGTGCATTTTCGGCCGCTTGTGCAATTTTCGTGCGAAAATTGACTTTTGGGTTTTGGTGCCCCGTGATCCCTGGTGCATTCTTATGCATAAAAAACCATAATGCTTGGAGCACTTTTCAGTTTTGAGTTCCGTGGTGCCCCGTGGTCCAATTTTGGTGCCGATGGTGCATTTTCGGCCATTTGTGAAATTTTCTTGCGAAAATTAGACTTTTTGGTTTTGGTGCCCCGTGATCCCTGGGGCATTGTTATGCATAAAAAATCATAATGCTCGGAGCACTTTTATGTTTTGAGGTCTGAGGTGTCCTGTGGTCCAGTTTTGGTGCCCGTGATGCATTTTTGACCCATTGTCCAATTTTCGTGCGAAAGTAAGACATTTGGGTTTTGGTGCCCTGTGATCCCTGGTGCATTCTTATGCACAAAATACCATGAAGCTCAAAATACTTTTCAGTTTTGAGGTTTGTGGTGCCCCGTGGTCCAATTTTGGTGGCGGTGGTGTATTTTCGGCCATTTGTGCAATTTTCGTGCAAAAATAAGACTTTTGGATCTTGGTGCCCGGTGATCCCTGGTGCATTCTTATGCATAAAAAACCATAATGCTCGGCGTACTTTTCAGTTTGGAGGTCCGAGGTACCCCGTGGTCCAATTTTGGTGCCCGTTGTGTATTTTCGGCCAAATGTGAAACTTTCGTTCGAAAATAAGACTTTTGGGTTTTGGTTCCCTGTGATCCCTGGTGCGTTCTTATGCATTAAAACCCATAATGCTTGGAGCACTTTTAAGTTTTGAGGTCCGACGTGCCCCGTGGTGCATTTTCGGTCCATTGGGCAATTTTCGTGCAAAAATAAGAGTTTTGGGTTTTGGTGCCCCGTGACCCCTGATGCATTCTTATGCATAAAAAACCAAAATGCTTGGAGCTCATTTCAGTTTGGAGGTCCGAGGTACCCCATGGTCTAATTTTGGTGCCCGTTGTGTAATTTCGGCCCATTGTGAAATTTTCGTCCGAAAATAAGACTTTTTGGGTTTTGGTGCCCTGTGATCCCTGGTGCATTCTTATGCATAAAAACCCATAATTCTCACATAAATTTTAAGTTTTGAGGTCCGAGGTGCCCCGTGGTCCAATTTTGGTGCCCGTGGTGCACTTTCGGCCCATTATGAAATTTTCGTGCGAAAATAAGACTTTTGGGTTTTGGTGCCCTGCGATCCCTGGTGCATTCTTATTCTCGGAGAACTTTTAAGTTTTGAGGTCCGAGGTGCCCCGTGGTCCAATTTTGGTGCCCGTGGTGCATTTTTGGTCCATTGTGCAATTTTCGTGCAAAAATAAGAGTTTTTGGTTTTGGTGCCCCATGACTCCTGGTGCATTCTTATGCATAAAAAACCATAATGCTCGGAACACTTTTTAGTTTTGAGGTATGTGGTTCCTCGTGGACCAATTTTTTTGCCGGTAATGCATTTTCGACAATTTGTACGAAAATAAGACTTTTGGGTTTTGGTGCCCCGTGATCCCTGGTGCATTCTAATGCATAAAAAAAACCATAATTCTCAGAGCACTTGTTAGTTTGGAGGTCCGAGGTAACCCGTGGTCCAATTTTGGTGCCCGTTGTGTATTTTCGGCCCATTATGAAATTTTCGTGCGAAAATAAGACTTTTGGGTTTTGGTGCCCTGGGATCCCTGGTGCATTCTTATGCATAAAAACCCATGATGCTCGGAGAACTTTTAAGTTTTGAGGTCCGATGTGCCCCGTGGTCCAATTTTGGTGCCCGTGGTGCATTTTCGGTCTATTGTGCAATTTTCGTACGAAAATAAGACTTTTGGGTTTTGGTGCCCTGTGATCCCTGGTGCATTCTTATGCATAAAGAACCATAATGCCCGGAGAACTTTTAAGTTTTGATGTCCCAGTTGCCCCGTGGTCCAATTTTGGTGCCAGTGGTGCATTTTCGTCCATTGTGCAATTTTCGCGTGAAAATAAGACTTTTGGGTTTTGGTGCCCAGTGATCCCTAGTCCATTCTTATGCATAAAAAACCATAATGCTCGAAACACTTCTCAGTTTTGAGTTCCGAGGTGCCCTGTGGTCCAATTTTGTTGCCGGTGTTGCATTTTCGGCCATTTGTGAAATTTTCGTGCGAAAGTAAGACATTTGGGTTTTGGTGCCCCGTGATCCATGGTGCATTCTTATGCATAAAAAACCATAATACTTGGAGCACTTTTCAGTTTTGAGTTCCGTGGTGCCCCGTGGTCCAATTTTGGTGCCGGTGGTGCATTTTCGGCCATTTGTGAAATTTTCTTGCGAAAATTAGACTTTTTGGTTTTGGTGCCCCGTGATCCCTGGGGCATTGTTATGCATAAAAAATCATAATGCTCGGAGCACTTTTATGTTTTGAGGTCTGAGGTGTCCTGTGGTCCAGTTTTGGTGCTCGTGATGCATTTTCGGCCCATTGTCCAATTTTCGTGCGAAAGTAAGACATTTGGGTTTTGGTGCCCCGTGATCCCTGGTGCATTCTTATGCACAAAATACCATGAAGCTCAAAATACTTTTCAGTTTTGAGGTTTGTGGTGCCCCGTGGTCCAATTTTGGTGGCGGTGGTGTATTTTCGGCCATTTGTGCAATTTTCGTGCGAAAATAAGACTTTTGGATCTTGGTGCCTGGTGATCCCTGGTGCATTCTTATGCATAAAAAACCATAATGCTCGGCGCACTTTTCAGTTTGGAGGTCCGAGGTACCCCGTGGTCCAATTTTGGTGCCCGTTGTGTATTTTCGGCCAATTGTGAAACTTTCGTTCGAAAGTAAGACTTTTGGGTTTTGGTGCCCTGTGATCCCTGGTGCGTTCTTATGCATAAAAACCCATAATGCTTGGAGAAATTTTAAGTTTTGAGGTCCGACGTGCCCCGTGGTGCATTTTCGGTCCATTGGGCAATTTTCGTGCAAAAATAAGAGTTTTGGGTTTTGGTGCCCCGTGACCCCTGATGCATTCTTATGCATAAAAAACCAAAATGCTTGGAGCACATTTCAGTTTGGAGGTCCGAGGTACCCCATGGTCTAATTTTGGTGCCTGTTGTGTAATTTCGGCCCATTGTGAAATTTTCGTCCGAAAATAAGACTTTTTGGGTTTTGGTACCCTGTGATCCCTGGTGCATTCTTATGCATAAAAACCCATAATTCTCACAGAAATTTTAAGTTTTGAGGTCCGAGGTGCCCCGTGGTCCAATTTTGGTGCCCGTGGTGCATTTTCGGCCCATTATGAAATTTTCCTGCGAAAATAAGACTTTTGGGTTTTGGTGCCCTGTGATCCCTGGTGCATTCTTATGCATAAAACCCCATCATGCTCGGAGAACTTTTAAGTTTTGAGGTCCGATGTGCCCCGTAGTCCAATTTTATTGCCCGTGGTGCATTTTCGGTCCATTGTGCAATTTTCGTTCGAAAATAAGAGTTTTGGGTTTTGGTGCCCCGTGATTCCTAGTGCAGTCTTATGCATAAAAAACCACAATGCTCGGAACACTTTTCAGTTTTAAGGTCTGTGGTGCCCCGTGGACCAATTTTGGTGCCGGTAATGCATTTTCGGCCATTTGTGCGAAAATAATACTTTTGGGTTTTGGTGCCCCGTGATCCCTGGTGCATTCTTATGCATAAAAAACCAAAATACTTGGAGCACTTTTAAGTATTGAGGTTCAAGGTGCCCCGCGGTCCAATTTTGGTGCCCGTGATGCCTTTTCGGCCCATTGTGCAATTTTCGTGCGAAAATAAGACTTTTGGGTTTTCGTGCCCCGTGATCCCTGGTGCATTCTGATGCATAAAAAATCATAATATTCGGAACGCTTTTCAGTTTTGGGGTTGGTGGTGCCCCGTGGTCCAATTTTGGTGCCGGTGGTGCATTTTCGTCCATTTGTGCAATTTTCGTACGAAAATGAGACTTTTGGGTTTTGGTGCCCCGTTATCCATGGTGCATTCTTATGCATAAAAAACCATAATACTCGGAGAACTTTTAAGTTTTGAGGTCCGAGGTGCAAAGTGGTCCAATTTTGTTGCCCGTGGTGCATTTTCTGCCAATTGTACAATTTTCGTGCGAAAATAAGAGTTTTTGGTTTTGGTGCCCCGTGATCCCTTGGGCATTCTTATGCATAAAGAACCATAATGCTCGGAGCACTTATCTGTTTGGAGGTCCGAGGTACCCCGTTGTCCAATTTTGGTGCCCGTTCTGTATTTTCGGGCCATTGTGAAATTTTCATGCGAAAATAAGACTTTTGGGGTTTGGTGCCCTGTGATCCTTGGTGCATTCTTATGCATTAAAACCCATAATCCTCGGAGAAATTTTAAGTTTTGAGGTCTGAGGTGCCCCGTGGTCCAATTTTGGTGCCCGTGGTACATTTTCGGTCCATTGTGCAATTTTCGTGCAAAAATAACAGTTTTTGGTTTTGGTGCCCCGTGACTTCTGGTGCATTCTTATGCATAAAAAACCATAATGCTCGGAACACTTTTCAGTTTTGAGGTATATGGTTCCTCGTGGACCAATTTTTTTGCCAGTAATGCATTTTCGGCAATTTGTACGAAAATAAGACTTTTGGGTTTTGGTTCCCCGTGATCCCTGGTGCATTCTAATGCATAAAAAAAACCATAATTCTCAGAGCACTTGTCAGTTTGGAGGTCCGAGGTAACCCGTGGTCGAATTTTAGTGCCCGTTGTGTATTTTCGGCCCATTATGAAATTTTTGTGCGAAAATAAGACTTTTGGGTTTTGGTGCCCTGGGATCCCTGGTGCATTCTTATGCATAAAAACCCATAATGCTCAGAGAACTTTTAAGTTTTGAGGTCCGATGTGCCCCGTGGTCCAATTTTGGTGCCCGTGGTGCATTTTCGGTCCATTGTGCAATTTTCGTACGAAAATAAGACTTTTGGGTTTTGGTGCCCTGTGATCCTTGGTGCATTCTTATGCATAAAGAACCATAATGCTCAGAGAACTTTTAAGTTTTGATGTCCGAGTTGCCCCGTGGTCCAATTTTGGTGCCAGTGGGGCATTTTCGTCCATTGTGCAATTTTCGCGTGAAAATAAGACTTTTGGGTTTTGGTGCCCAGTGATCCCTATTGCATTCGTATGCATAAAAAACCATAATGCTCGAAACACTTCTCAGTTTTGAGGTCCGTGGTGCCCCGTGGTCCAATTTTGGTGTCGGTAATGCTTTTTCGGCCATTTGTACAATTTTCGTACGAAAATAAGACTTTTGGGTTTTGATGCCCCGTGATCCCTGGTGCATTCTTATGCATAAAAAACCATAATGCTTGGAGCACTTTTCAGTTTTGAGGTCCGTGGTGCCCCCTAGTCCAATTTTGGTGCCGGTGGTGCATTTTTTGCCATTTGTTAAATTTTTGTGCGAAAATAAGACTTTTGGATTTTGGTGGCCCGTGGTCCCTGGTGCCCCATGGTCCAATTTTGGTGCCGATAATGCATTTTCGGCCATTTGTGCATTTTTCGTGCGAAAAGAAGACTTTTGGGTTTTGGTGCCCCGTGATCCCTGGTGCATTCTTATGCATAAAAAACCTTAATGCTCGGAGCACTTTTCAGTTTTGAGGTCCGAGGTGGCCCGTGGTCCAATTTTGGTGCTCGTGGTTTATTTTCGGCCCATTGTGCAATTTTCGTGCAAAAATAAGACTTTTTGGTTTTCGTGCCATACGATCCCTGGTGCATTCTTATGCATAAAAAACCATAATGCTCGGAACACTTTTCAGTTTTGAGTTCCGTGGTGCTCCGAGGTCCAATTTTGGTGCCGGTGGTGCATTTTCGGCCATCTGTGCATTTTTCGTGCGAAAATAAGACATTTGGTTTTTGGTGCCCCATGATCCCTGGTGCATTCTCATCCATAAAAAAGCATAATGCATGGAGCACTTTTCAGTTTTGTGGTCCGTGGTGCCCCGTGGTCTAATTTTGTTGCCGGTGCCCCATGATCCCTGGTGCATTTATGGCCATTTGTGCAATTTTCGTGCGGAAATAAGACTTTTGGGTTTTTGTGCCCTATGATCCCTGGTGCATGCTTATGCTTAAAAACTATAATGCTCGGAGCACTTTTAAGTTTTGAAGTCCGAGGTGCCCATTGGTTCAATTTTGGTGCCGGTGGTGCATTTTCGACCATTTGTACAATTTTCGTGCGAAAATAAGACTTTTGGGTTTTGGTGCCCCATGATTCCTGGTGCATTCTTATGCATTAAAAACCATAATCCTCGGAGCACATTTAACTTTTGAGGTCCGAGGTGCCCCGTGGTCCAATTTTGGGGCCCGTGGTGCATTTTTGGCCCATTGTGCAATCTTCGTGCCAAAAGAAGACTTTTGGGTTTTGGTGCCCCGTGATCCCTTGAGCATTCTTATGCATAAAAATCCATAATGCTTGGAGCACTTTTCAGTCTTGATGTTCGTGGTACCCCATGGTCCAATTTTGGTGCTGGGGTTGCATTTTCGGCCATTTGTGCATTTTTTGTGCGAAAAGAAGACTTTTGGGTTGTGGTGCCCCGTGATCCCTGGTGCATTCTTATGCATAAAAAAACTTAATGCTCGGAGCACTTTTCAGTTTTGAGGTCCGAGGTGCCCAGTGGTCCAATTTTGGTGCCTCTGGTTTATTTTTGGCCCATTATGCAATTTTCGTGCAAAAATAAGACTTTTTGGTTTCGTGCCATATGATCCCTGGTGCATTCTTATGCATAAATAACCATAATGCTCGGAACACTTTTCAGTTTTGAGTTTCGTGGTGCCCCGAGGTCCAATTTTGGTGCCGGTGGTGCATTTTCGGCCATTTGTGCAATTTTCGTGAGAAAATAAGACTTTTGGGTTTTGGTGCCCCGTGATCCATGGTGCATTCTTATGCATTAAAAACCATAATGGGCCGACATTGCACCACCGGCACCAAAATTGAACCACGGGGCACCACGGACCTCAAAACTGAAAAGTGCTGCAAGCTTTAAGGTTTTTTATGCATAAGAATGCACTAGGGATCACGGGGTACCAAAACCCAAAAGTCTTATTTTCGCACGAAAATTGCATAAATGGCCGAAAATGCACCACTGGCACCAAAACTGGAACACGGGGCACCCCGGACCTCAAAACTGAAAAGTGTTCTGAGCATTAAGGGTTTTTATGCATAAGAATGCACCAGGGATCACGGGGCACCAAAACCCAAAAGTCTTATTTTCGCCCGAAAAATGAACAAATGTCCGAAAATGCATACCCGACACCAAAATTGTACCACGGGGCACCACGAACCTCAAGACAGAAAAGTGTTCTGAGCATTATGGTTTTTTATGGATAAGATTTCACCAAGGATGATGGGTCCCCAAAAACCAAAGGTCTTACTTTCGTACGAAAATTGTACAATGGGCTGAAAATGCACCACGGGCACCAAAATTGGACCATGGGGCACCTCGGACCTCCAAACTGAATAGTGCTCCCAGCATTATGGTTTTTAACGCATAAGAATGCACCAGGGATCACGGGGCACCAAAACCCAAAAGTCTTATTTTCGCACAAAAATTGCACAAATGGCCGAAAATGCATTACCGGCACCAAATTTGGACCACGGGGCACCTCGGACCTCAAAACTTAAATGTTCTCCAAGCATTATGGTTTTTTATGGATAAGAAAGCACCGAGGATCACGAGGCACCAAAACCCAAAAGTCTTATTTTCGCACGAAAATTGCACAAATGGCCGAAAATGCACCACCGGCACCAAAATTTTACCATGTGGCACCACGAACCTCAAAACTGGAAAGTGTTTCGAGCAATATGGTTTTGTATGCATAAAAATGCACCATGGATCACGGGGTACCAAAACCCAAAAGTCTCATTTTCGCATGAAAATTGCACAATGGGCCGAAAATGCACCATGGGTACCAAAATTGGACCACGGGGCACCTCGGACCTCCAAACTGAAATGTGCTCCGAGCATTATGGTTTTTTATGCATAAGAATGTACCAGGGATCACCGGGCACCAAAACCCAAAAGTCTTATTTTCGCACGAAAATTGCACAAATGCCCGAAAATGCACCACCGGCACCAAAATTTTACCTTGCAGCACCACGGACCTCAAAACTGAAAGTGTTCCGAGCAATATGGTTTTGTATGCATAAAAATGCACCATGGATCACGGGGCACCAAAACCCAAAAGTCTCATTTTCGCATGAAATTGCACAATGGGCTGAAAATGCACCACGGGTACCAAAATTGGAGCACGGGGCACCTCGAACCTCAAAACTGAAAGGTGCTCCGAGCATTATGATTTTTTATGCATAAGAAAGCACCAGGGATCACGGGGCACCAAAACCCAAAAGTCTTATTTTCGCACGAAAATTGCACAAATGGTAGAAAATGCACCACCGGCATCAATATTGCCCACGAGGTACCACGAACCTCAAAACTAAAAGTGTTCGGAGCATTATGGTTTTTTATGCATAAGAATGCACCAGGGATCACGGGGCACCAAAAGTCTTATTTTCGTACGAAAATTCCACAATGGGCCGAAAATGCACCCCAGGCACCAAAATTGGACCACTGGGTACCTCGGACGTCAAAACTGAAAAGTGGTCTGAGCATTATGGTTTGTTATGCATAAGAATGCAACAGGGATCATGGGGCACCAAAACCCAAAAGTCTTATTTGAGCACGAAAATTGTACAATGGGCCGAAAATGCACCACGGGCATCAAAATTGGACCACGGGGCACCTCGGACCTCAAAACTGAAAAGTGCTCTGAGCATTATGGTTTTTTATGCATAAGAATGCACCAGGAATCACGGGTGACCAAAACCCAAAAGTCTTATTTGAAATATAGAGAAATACAGTAGAAGGGGGGTTGAATAGTGTATTTGTAATTTCTTTGAAAAACTTTAACTAATGTGAAGATAGTATATCTTAAGTTTTACAAGAACTTAGTAAAACAGAAGATTATGTTATCGTCCAGCAGTTCAAAAGCAACAGTCCAATGAAACTGCTTTTTCTTGCTTTTCGTTAGAACACACGTAAAAGATAATCGTAGATAAAATGTGTAAAGAAACACTTTCGTAGTATGTTGAAGAGATAGTTTAATAGATATGCAAATAAGCTAGAAAGCGAGAGAATAGAACACTTAGTTTTATACTGGTTCACTCAACTGAGCTACGTCCAGTTCTCCTTCAAAAACTTTTGAAGGGTTCTACTAGTCAAGATCTGATTACTCTCAAGTATTCTAACCTTGCCACTTCTGGCTACAAGTATTCTCTAGGCCACTCCTGGCACACCTTTAATCTCCCCTTGAGATTAAACACAAACCCAAGTATTCTTTAACACTAAGCCACTCCTGGCTTTCCAAACAGAATTGTTTGAGTATAGAAAGTAAGACTAACTCTCACAGAGAGGATATTACAGTAAACACGAATATACAGAATCGCTTAGCAAAGCTAAGAAGAAAGCTCATTTTGCTTAAGTATTGATCATCCAGTCGTTTTGACAGAGATTCAGCTCTTTATAAATTTTTCGTCAGTCTGATACATGAGCTCATTCCTCTATTTATAGGCAGCTTGTTGAAAGGTATCCGTTGTGGGATCTGTTCCTTTGCTAAGAGCGGTTCTCTCCAAAGCATGTGACCATTGTCATGTTTTGACTTAGGGTGGAGAGATAGAGGAGACAGCCGTACATATAGCGCCTCTCCTACTTGTACTTTTTCTGCAGAGAGAAGCTTCTTCTTTTCCTGTTCAATACTATTCGAAAAATCAAATAGAATGACATATTAAAATGTGAGAGAATAATCGTTGCATTATATAGAATCAACATTGAAAACGTATTTCCTTATAATATTATTTTAAGATAGAAACTACAGAGTGGGTTATATAGTCATTGGACGCTTGCTCTCACAGGAGCATTGGACGCTGCCTGTAGAATTCTTACAAAACACATTTGGACGCTTTTCTTATTAAAACATAAAGTCGAGGTTTGAGAGATACAATACCATTGCGGAATTGGACGATGTAAATCCTATAACACTCAAACTAGATCATTAGATACTTCAGAATTTATCCTTTAGTTGTTATCATCAAAACTGAAAAGTGTTCCGAGCATTAAGGTTTTTTATGCATAAGAATGCACCAGGGATCACGGGGAACCAAAACCCAAAAGTCTTATTTTCGCCCGAAAAATGAACAAATGTCCGAAAATGCACACCCAACACCAAAATTGCACCACGGGGCACCACGAATCTCAAGACAGAAAAGTGTCCAAGCATTATGGTTTTTTGTGCATAAGAATTCACCAAGGATCACTGGGCACCAAAAACCAAAGGTCTTATTTTCCCACGAAAATTGTACAATAGGCCGAAAATGCACCACCGGAACCAAAATTGGACCACGGGACACCTCGGACCTCAAAACTGAAAAGTGCTCTAGGGATTATGGTTTGTTATGCACCAGAATGCACCAGGGATCACGGGGCACCAAAACCCAAAAATCTTATTTTCGCACGAAAATTGCACAAATGGCCGAAAATGCACCACCGGCACCAAAATTGGACCATGAGGCACCATGGACTTCAAAATTGAAAAGTGTTTCGAGCATTATGGTTTTTTATGCATAAGAATGCATCAACGATCATGGGGCACCAAAACCCAAAAGACTTATTTTCGCAAGAAAATTGCACAATGGGCGGAAAATGCACCATGGCACTAAAATTGGACCACGGGGCACCTCGGAGCTCAAAACTGAAAACTGGTCCGAGCATTATTGTTTTTTATGCATAAGAATGCACCAGGAATCACGGGTGACCAAAACCCAAAAGTCTTATTTTCGCACGAAAATTGCTCAAATGACCGAAAATGCACCATCGGCACCAAATTTTGACCACGAGGAACCATGGACCTTAAAACTGAAAAGTGTTGTGAGCATTATGGTTTTTTATGCACAAGAATGCACCAGGGATCACAGGGCACCAAAACCCAAAAGTCTTATTTTCGCATGAAAATTGCACAAATGGCGGAAAATGCACCACCGGCACCAAAATTGGAGCACGGGGCACCACGAACCTCAACACTGAAAAGTGTTCCAAGCTTTATGGTTTTTTATGCATAAGAATGCCCCAAGGATCACGGGGCTCCAAAACCCAAAACTCTTATTTTCGCTTGAAAATTGCACAATGGGCCGAAAATGCATCACGGGCACCAAAATTGGACCACGGGGCACCTCAGACCTCAAAACTTAAAAGTGCTCCAAGCATTATGGTTTTTTATGCATAACAATGCACTAGGGATCACGGGGCACCAAAACCCAAAAGTCTTATTTTCGCACGAAAATTGCACAAATGGCCGAAAATGCACCACTGGCACCAAAACTGGACCTCGGGGCACCACGAACCTCAAATCTCAAAAGTGTTTCGAGCATTATGGTTTTTTATCCATAAGAATGCACTAGGGATCACGGGGCACCAAAACCCAAAAGTCTTATTTTCGCATGAAAATTTCACAACTGGCCGAAAATGCACCAATGGCACCAAAATTGGACCACGGGGCACCACGCATCCCAAAAATGAAAAGTGCTCCAAGCATTATGGTTTTTTATGCATAATTATGCACCAGGGATCACGGTGCACCAATACCCAAAAGCCTTATTTTCGCACGAAAATTGCACAATGGGCCGAAAATGCACTAGGGGAACCAAAATTGGACCACGGAGCACCTCGGAAGTCAAAACTTAAAAGTTTTTCATGTAATATGTTTTTTTATGCATAAGAATGCACCATGGATCACAGGGCACCAAAATCCAAAAGTCTTGTTTTCGCACGAAAATTTCACAAATGGCGGAATATGCACCACCGGCACCAAAATTGGACCACGGGACACCATGGATCTCAAAACTGAAAATTGCTCCGAGCATTGTGGTTTTTGATGCATAAGAATGCACCAGGGATAACGGGGCTCCAAAACCCAAAACTTTTATTTTCGCATGAAAATTGGACAATGGGTCGAAAATACATCACGGGCACCAAAAATGCACCACTGGGCACCTCGGACCTCAAAACTTAAAAGTGCTCCAAGCATTTTGGTTTTTTATGCATAAGAATGCACCAGGGATCCCGAGGCACCAAAATCAAAAGTCTTATTTTCGCACAAAAATTGCACAAATGGCCGAAAATTAACCACTGGCACAAAAATTGGACAACGGGGCACTACGAACCTCAAATCTGAAAAGTGTTCCGAGCATTATGGTTTTTTATGCATAAGAATGCACCAAGTATCACGGGGCACCAAAACCCAAAAGTCTTATTTTCGCCTGAAAATTGCACAATCGGCCGAAAATGCATCACAGGCACCAAAATTGGACCAAGGGGCACCTCGGACCTCAAAACATAAAAGTGCTCCAAGAATTATGGTTTTTTATGCATAAGAATGAACCAGGGATCACAGGGCACCAAAACCCAAAAGTCTTATTTTCTCACGAAAATTTCACAAATGGCCAAATATGCACCACCGGCACCAAAATTGGACCACGGGGCACCATGGATCTCAAAACTGAAAAATGCTCCGAGCATTATGGTTTTTGATGCATAAGAATGCAACAGGGATAACGGGGATCCAAAACCCAAAACTTTTATTTTCGCATGAAAATTGCACAATGGGCGAAAAATGCATCACAGGCACCAAAAATGCACCACGGGGCACGTCGGACCTCAAAACTTAAAAGTGCTCCAAGCATTATGGTTTTTTATGCATAAGAATGCACCAGGGATCACGAAGCACCAAAACCCAAAAGTCTTATTTTTGCACAAAAATTGCACAAAATGGCCGAAAATGAACCACGGGCACAAAATTTGGACCACGGGGCACCACGAACCTCAAATCTGAAAAGTGTTCTGAGCATTATGGTTTTTTATGCATAAGAATGCACCAAGGATCACGGGGCTCCAAAACCCAAAAGTTTTATTTTCGCATGAAAACTGCACAATGGGCCGAAAATGCATCACGGGCACCAAAATTCGACCACGGGGCACCTCGGACCTCGAAACTTAAAAGTGCTCCAAGCATTATGGTTTTTTATGCATAAGAATACACCAGGGATCACGGGGCACCAAAACCCAAAAGTCTTATTTTCGAGAGAAAATTGCACAAATGGCCGAAAATGCACCACTGGCACCAAAATTGGACCACGGGGCACCACGAACCTCAAATCTGAAAAGTTTTTCGAGCATTATGGTTTTTTATGCATAAGAATGCACCAAGGATCACGAGGCACCAAAACCCAAAAGTATTATTTTCGCTCGAAAATTTCACAACTGGGCGAACATGCACCCCTGGCACCAAAATTGGCCCACGGGGCACCATGAACCTCAACACTGAAAAGTGTTATGAGCTTTATGGTTTTTTATGCATAAGAATGCACCAAGGATCACAGGGGCACCAAAACCCACAAGTTTTATTTTCGCACGAAAATTGCAGAAAGGGCCGAAAATGCACCCCGGGTACCAAAATTGGACCACGGGGCACCTCAGACCTCAAAACGGAAAAGTGCTACGCTTACTATGGTTTTTTATGCATACGAATGCACAAGGGTTCATAGGACACCAAAACCCAAAAGTCTTATTTTTGCACGAAAATTGTACAATGGGCCAAAATTGCACCACGGGCACCAAAATTGGACCACGAGGCACGTCAGGCCTCAAAAGTGACAAGTTCTATGAGCATTGTGGTTTTTTATCCATAAGAATGCACCAGGGATCACGGGGCACCAAAACCCAAAAGTCTTATTTTCGCACGAAAATTGCACAATGGGCCGAAAATGCATCACGAGCACCAAAATTGGACCATGGGGTGCCTCGGACCTCAAAACTTAAAAGTACTCCGAGTATTATGGTTTTTTATGCATAAGAACGAACGAGGGATCACGGGGTACCAAAACCCAAAAGTCTCATACTCGCACAAAAATTTCACAATTGGCCGAAAATGCACTACCAGCACCAAAATTGTACCACGGGGCACCACAGACCTCAAAACTGAAAATTTCTCCAAGCATTTTGGTTTTTTATGTATAAGAATGCACCAAGGATCACGGGGCACCAAAACCAAAAAGTCTTATTTTCGCATCAAAATTGCAGAAAGGGCCGAAAATGCACCACGGGCACCAAAATTGGACCACGGGGCACCTCAGACCTGAAAACTTAAAGGTGCTATGATCATTATGGTTTTTTAAGCATCAGAATGCACTAGCGTTCACAGGGCACCATAACCCAAAAGTATTAGTTTTGCACGAAAATTGCACAAAGGGCCAAAATTGCACCACGGGCACCAAAATTGGACCACGGGGAACGTCAGGCCTCAAAAGTGAAAAGTGCTATGAGCATTGTGGTTTTTTATCCATAAGAATGCACTAGGGTTCACAGGGCACCGAAACCCAAAAGTCTTATTTTCACAAGAAAATTGCACAAATGGTTGGAAATGCACCACCGGCACCAAAATTGGACCACGAGGCACCAGGGACCTCAAAAATGAAAAGTGCTCTAAGCATTATGATTTTTTATGCATAAGAATGCATCAGGGATCACGGGGCACCAAAACCCAAAAGTCTTATTTTCGCACGAAAATTGCACAAATGGCTGGAAATGCACTACCCGCACCCAAATTGGACCACGGGGCACCAGGGACCTCAAAACTTCAGTGCCCCAAGAATTATGGTTTTTTATGCATAAGATTGCACCAGGGATGACGGGGCACAAAAACCCAAAAGTCTTATTTTCACACGAAAATTGCACAATGGCCCTAAAATGCATCACGGGCACAAAAATTGGACCACGGGGCACCACGGACCTCAAAACTGAAAAGTGCTCCAAGCATTATGGTTTTTTATGCATAAGAATGAACAAGGGATTACGTGGCACCAAAACCCAAAAGTCTTATTTTCGCACGAAAATTACACAAATGGACGAAAATGCACCACAGGCACCAAAATTGGACCACGGGGCACCACGAAACTCAAAACTGGAAAGCGTTCCGAGCATTATGGTTTTTTACGCATAAGAATGCACCAGGGATCACATGGCACCAAAACCGAAAAGTCTTATTTTCGCACGAAAATTGCACATTGGGCCGAAAATGCATCACGTGCACCAAAATTGGACCACGGGACACCACATACCTCAAAACTAAAAAGTGTTCCAAAAATTATGGTTTTTTATGCATAAGAATGCACCAGGGATCACGGGGCACCAAAACCCAAAAGTCTTATTTTCGCACGAAAATTGCACAAATGGTAGAAAATGCACCACCGGCACCAAAATTGGACCACGAGGCACCAGGGACCTCAAAACTGAAAAGTGCTCCTAGCATTATGATTTTTTATGCATAAGAATGCATCAGGGATCACGGGGCACCAAAACCCAAAAGTCTTATTTTCGCACGAAAATTGCACAAATGGCTGGAAATGCACTACCCGCACCAAAATTTGACCACGGGGCACCGGGGACCTCAAAACTGAAAAGTGCCCCAAGAATTATGGTTTTTTATGCATAAGAATGCACCAGGGATGATGGGGCACAAAAACCCAAAAGTCTTATTTTCACACGAAAATTGCACAATGGGCCGAAAATTGCACCATGTGCCTAAAATGCACCCCGGGAACCAAAATTTGACCATTGGACACCACGGACCTCAAAACTGGAAAGTGCTCCGTGCATTATGGTTTTTTATATATAAGAAAGCACCAGGGATCACGGGGCACCAAAACGCAAAAGTTTTATTTTAGCACGAAATTTCTACAATGGGCCGAAAATGCACCACGAGCACTAAATTAGACTATGGGGCACAACGGACCTGAAAATTGAAAAGTGCTCGAAGCATTATGGTTTTTTATGCATAAGAATGCCCCAAGGATCACGGGGATCCAAAACCCAAAAGTCTTATTTTGGCACGGAAATTGCACCATAGGCAAAAAATGGACCACTGGGCACCAAAATATGACCACTGGACACCACGGACCTCAAAACTGAAAAGTGCTTCGTGCATTATAGTTTTTTATGCATAAGAATGCACCAGGGATCACGGGGCACCTAACCCCAAAAGTATTATTTTCGCACGAAACTTGCACCATGAGCCAAAAATGCACCACGGGGCACCAAATTGCCCCACTGGAGAGCACAAACCTCAAAACTGAAAAGTGCTCCGAGCATTATGATTTTTTATGCATAAGAATGCACCAGGAATCGCGGGGCAATAAAACCCAAAACCCTTATTTTCGCATGAAAATTGCACAAATGGCCAAAAATGCACCACCGGCAACAAAATTGGACCACGGGGCACCACGAACCTCAAAACTGAAAAGTGCTCCGAGCATTATGGATTTTCGTTCATACGAATGCACCAGGGATCACGGGGCACCAATACCCAAAAGTCTTACTTTCACATGAAAATTGCACCGTGTGCCGAAAATGCACCCTGGGAAGCAAAATTTGACCACTGGACACCACGAACCTCAAAACTGGAAAGTGCTTCGTGCATTATGGTTTTTTATGTTGAAAGATTACACCAGGGATCACGGGGTACTAAAACCTAAGAGTCTTATTTTCGTACGAAAATTGCACAATGGGATGAAAATGCACCACGGGCACCAAAATTGGACCACAGGGCACGTCGAACCTCAAAACTGAAAAGTGCTCCGAGCATTATGGTTTTTTATGCATAAGAATGCACCAGGGATCACAGGGTACCAAAACACAAAAGTCTTATTTTCGCACGAAAATTGGACAAATGGCTGAAAATGCACCACCTGCACCAAAATTGGACCACAGAGCACCACGTACCTGAAAATTGAAAAGTGTTGTGAGCATTATGGTTTTTTATGCATAAGAATGCACCAGGGATTACGGGGCACCAAAACCCAAAAGTCTTATTTTCGCACGAAAGTTGCACCATGGGCAGCAAATTTTGACCACTGGACACCACGGACCTCAAAACTGAAAAGTGCTCCAAGCATGATTGTTTTTTAAGTATAAGAATGCACCAGGAATCACGTGGCAATAAAACCCAAAACTCTTATTTTCGCATAAAAATTGCACAAATGGCGGAAAATGCACCACCGGAAACAAAATTGGAGCACGGGGTACCACGGACCTCAAAACTGAAAAGACCTCCGAGCATTATGGTTTTTTATGCATAAGAATGCCCCAAGGATCACAGGTCACCAAAACCCAAAAGTCTTATTTTGGCACGAAAATTGCACCATGAGCCAAAAATGGACCATGGGGCACCAAAATTGGCCCACTAGAGACCACAGACCACAAAACTGAAAAGTGCTCTGAGCATTATTGATTTTTATGCATAAGAATGCACCAGGAATCACGGGGCAATAAAACCCAAAAATCTTATTTTCGCATGAAAATTGCACAAATGGCCGAAAATGCACCATCGGCAACAAAATTGGAGCACGGGGCACCACGGACCTCAAAACTGAAAAGTGCTCCGAGCATTATGGATTTTCATGCATATGAATGCACCTGGGATCACGGGGCACCAATACCAAAAAGTCTTACTTTCGCACGAAAATTGCACCATGTGCCTAAAATGCACCCCGGGAACCAAAATTTGACCATTGGACACCACGGACCTCAAAACTGGAAAGTGCTCCATGCATTATGGTTTTTTATATATAAGAAAGAACCAGGGATCACGGGACACCAAAACACAATTTTTATTTTCGCACGAAATTTCTACAATGGGCCGAAAATGCACCACGAGCACTAAATTAGACTATGGGGCACAACGAACCTGAAAACTGAAAAGTGCTCCAAGCATTATGGTTTTTTATGCATAAGAATGCCCCAAGGATCACGGGGATCCAAAACCTAAAAGTCTTATTTTGGCACGGAAATTGCACCATAGGCCAAAAATGGACCACGGGGCACCAAATTATGACCACTGGACACCACGGACCTCAAAACTGAAAAGTGCTTCATGCATTATAGTTTTTTATGCATAAGAATGCACCAGGGATCACGGGGCACCAAAACCCAAAAGTCTTATTTTGGCATGAAAATTGCACCATAGGCCGAAAATCTACCACGGACACCAAAATTGGACCACGGGGCACCACTGACCTCAAAACTGAAAAGTGCTCTGAGCTTTATGCTTTTTTAAGCATAAGAATCCACCAAGGATCACGGGGCACCAAAACCCAAAAGTCTTATTTTGGCACTAAATTGCACCAAGGGCTAAAAATGCACCACGGGGTACAAAAATGGGAGCATTGGACACCACGGACCTCAAAACTGAAATGAGCTATGAGCATTATGGTTTTTTATGCATAAGGATACACCAAGGATCACGGGGCACCAAAATGCAAAAGTCTTATTTTGGCACGAAAATTGCACCATGTGCCGAAAATGCACCACGGGCACCAAAATTAGACCACGGGGGACCACGGACCTGAAAACTAAAAAGTGCTCCGGGAATTATGGTGTTTTATGCATAAGGATGCAACAAGGATCACGAGGCACCAAAACTCAAAAGTCTTGTTTTGGCACGAAAATTGCACCATGGGTCGAAAATCCACCACGGGCACCAAAATTGGACCACGGTACACCACGGACCTCAAAACTGAAAAGTTCTCCAAGCATTATGGTTTTTATGCATAATAATTTGCACGAAAATTGCACAATGGGCATAAAATGCACCACGGACACCAAAATTGGACCATGGGGGACCACGGACCTCAAAAATGAAAAGTGCTCAGAGCATTATGGTTTTTTATGCATAAGAATGCCCTAGGGATCACGGGGCACCAAAATGCAAAAGTCTTATTTTGGCATGAAAATTGTACCATGTGTCGAAAATGTACCACGGGCACCAAAATTGGACCACGGGGCTCCACGGACCTGAAAACTTAAAAGTGCTCTGAGCATTATGGTTTTTTAAGCATAAGGATGCAACAAGGATCACGGGGCACCAAAAGCCAAAAGTCTTATTTTGGCACGAAAATTGCACCATGGGTCGAAAATCCACCACGGGCACAAAAATTGAACCACGGGGCACCACGGACCTCAAAACTGAAAAGTGCTCCGAGCATTATGGTTTTTTATGCATAAGGATGCACCAAGGATCACAGGGGACCAAAACCCAAAAGTCTTCTTTTGGCATGAAAATTGCACCATGTGCTGAAAATGCACCACGGGCACCAAAATTGGACCACGGGGCACCACGGACCTCAAAACTAAAAGGTGCTATGAGCATTATGGTTTTTTATGCAGAAGAATGCACCAGGGATCACGGGGCACCAAAATCCAAAACTCTTATTTTCGCACGAAAATTGCACAATGGGCCGATAATGCACCACGGGCACCAAAATTGGACACGTGGCACCACGGACCTCAAAACTGAAAAGTCCTCCCGGCATTATGGTTTTTTATGCATAAGGATGTACCAAAATCCCAAAGTCTTATTTTGGCACGAAAATTGCACCATCTGCCGAAAATGCACCACGGGCACCAAAATTGGACCAAGAGGCACCACAGACCTCAAAACTAAAAAGTGCTCCCAGCATTATGGGTTTTTATGCATAATAATTCGTATGAAATTGCACAATGGGCATAAAATGCACAACGACCACCAAAATTGGACCTTGGGGGTCCACGAACCTCAAATCTGAAAAGTGCTCAAAGGATTATGGTTTTTTATGCATAAGAATGCTCTAGGGATCACGGGGCACCAAACCCAAAAGTCTTATTTTGGCACGAAAATTGCACCATGGGCCGAAATTGCACCACGGGCACAAAAATTGGACAACGGGGCCCCACAAACCTCAAAACTAAAAAGTGCTCTAAGAATTATGGTATTTTCTGCATAAGAATTCACCAGGGATCACGTGGCACGAAAACCCAAAAGTCTTATTTTGGAACGAATATTGGACTATGTGCCAAACATCCACCACGGGCACCAAAATTGGACCATAGGGCACCACGGACCTCAAAACTCTAAAGTGATCCGAGCATTATGTTTTTTTATGCATAAGCATGCAACAAGGATCACGGAGCACCAAAACCTAAAAGTCTTATTTTGGCATGAAAATTGCACCATGGGCCGAAAATCTACCACAGACACCAAAATTGGACCACGGGGCACCACTAACCACAAAGCTGAAAAGTGCTCCTAGCTTGATGGTTTTTTATGCATAAGAATCCACCAGGGATCACGGGGCACCAAAACCCAAAAGTCTTATTTTGGCACGAAATTACACCATGGGCCCAAAATGCACCACAGGGCACCAAAAATTGGAGCACTGGACACCACGGACCTTAAAACTGAAAAGAGCTCCGAGCATTATGGTTTTTTATGCATAAGGATGCACCAAGGATCACGAGGCACCAAAACGCAAAACTCTTGGTTTGGCACGAAAATTGCACCATGTGCCGAAAATGCACCACGGGCAGTAAAATTGGACCACGGGGCACCACGGACCTGAAAACTAAAAAGTGCTATGAGCATTATGGTTTTTTATGCATAAGAATGCACCAGGGATCACGGGGCACAAAAACCCAAAAGTCTTATTTTGGCAAGAAAATTGCACAAAGTGCCGAAAATGCACCACGGGCAATAAAATTGGACCAAGGGGCACCACGGACCTCAAAACTAAAAAGTGCTCCGAGCATTATGGGTTTTATGCATCAGAATGCAACAAGGATCATGGGGCACCAATACCCAAAAGTCTTATTTTCGCACGAAAATTGCACAATTGGCCAAAAATGCATCACGGGTACCAAAATTGGACCATGGGGCACCACTGACCTCAAAACTGAAAGGTGCTTTGAGCATTATGGTTTTTAATGCATAAGAATTTGCACGAAAATTGCAAAATGGGCATAAAATGCACCACGGACACCAAAATTGGACCATGGGGGACCACGGACCCCACAACAGAAAAACTGCTCAGAGAATTATGGTATTTTATGCATAAGAATGCCCTAGGGATCACTGGGCACCAAACCCCGAAACTCTTATTTTGGCACGAAAATTGCACCATGGGTCGAAAATCCACCACGGGCACCAAAATTGCACCATGGGTCGAAAATCCACCACGGGCACCAAAATTGAACCATGGGGCACCACGGACCTCAAAACTGAAAAGTACTCCGACCATTATGGTTTTTTATGCATAAGGATGCTCCAACGATCACAGGGCACCAAAACCCAAAAGTCTTCTTTTGGCATGAAAATTGCACCATGTGCTGAAAATGCACCACGGGCACCAAAATTGGACCACGGGGCACCACGGACCTCAAAACTAAAAGGTGCTCTGAGCATTATGGTTTTTTATGCAGAAGAATGCACCAGGGATCACGGGGCACCAAAACCCAAAACTCTTATTTTCGCACGAAAATTGTACAATGGGCCGATAATACACCACGGGCACAGAAATTGGACACGTGGCACCACGGACCTCAAAACTGAAAAGTGCTCCAGGCATTATGATTTTTTATGCATAAGGATGTACCAAAACCCCAAAGTCTTATTTTGGCACGAAAATGCACCACGGGCACCAAAATTGGACCAAGAGGCACCACAGACCTCAAAACTAAAAAGTGCTCCCAGCATTATGGTTTTTTATGCATAATAATTCGTATGAAAATTGCACAATGGGCATAAAATGCACAACGACCACCAAAATTGAACCATGGGGGTCCACGAACCTCAAATCTGAAAAGTGCTCCAAGGATTATGGTTTTTTATGCATAAGAATGCCCTAGGGATCACGCGGCACCAAACCCAAAAGTCTTATTTTGGCACGAAAATTGCACCATGGGCCGAAATTGCACCATGGGCACCAAAATTGGACAACGAGGCCCCATAAACCTCAAAACTGAAAAGTGCTCTGAGAATTATGGTATTTTCTGCATAAGAATTCACTAGGGATCACGTGGCACCAAAACCCAAAAGTCTTATTTTGGAACGAATATCGGACTATGTGCCAAACATCCACCACGGGCGCCAAAATTAGACCATAGGGCACCACGGACCTCAAAACTAAAAAGTGCTCTGAGCATTATGTTTTTTTATGCATAAGCATGCAACAAGGATCACGGGGCACCAAAACCCAAAAGTCTTATTTTGGCATGAAAATTGCACCATGGGCCGATAATCTACCACGGACACCAAAATTGGACCACGGGGCACCACTAACCACAAAACTGAAAAGTGCTCCTAGCTTGATGGTTTTTTATGCATAAGAATCCACCAGGGATCACGGGGCACCAAAACCCAAAAGTCTTATTTTGGCACGAAATTACACCATGGGCCAAAAATGCACCACAGGGCACCAAAAATTGGAGCACTGGACACCACAGACCTCAAAACTGAAAAGAGCTCCGAACATTATGGTTTTTTATGCATAAGGATGCACCAAGGATCACGAGGCACCAAAACGCAAAACTCTTATTTTGGCACGAAAATTGCACCATGTGCCGAAAATGCACCACGTGCAGCAAAATTGGACCACGGGGCACCACGGACCTGAAAACTTAAAAGTGCTACGAGCATTATGGTTTTTTATGCATAAGAATGCACCAGGGATCACGGGGCACAAAAACCCAAAAGTCTTGTTTTGGCAACAAAATTGCACAATTGGCCAAAAATGCACCACGGGTACCAAAATTGGACCACGGGGCACCACTAACCTCAAAACTGAAAGGTGCTCTGAGCATTATGGTTTTTAATGCATAAGAATTTCCACGAAAATAGCACCATAGGCATAAAATGCACCACGGACACCAAAATTGGACCATGGGGGACCACGGACCCCACAACAGAAAAACTGCTTAGAGCATTATGGTATTTTATGCATAAGAATGCCTTAGGGATCACTGGGCACCAAAACCCGAAACTCTTATTTTGGCACGAAAATTGCACCATGGGCCGAAAATGCACTACGGGCACCAAAATTGGACAACGGGGCACCACAGACCTCAAAACTGAAAAGTGCTCCGAGCATTATGGTTTTTATGCATCAGGATGCAACAAGTATCAAAGGGCACCAAAACCCAAAAGTCTTATTGTGGCACGAAAATTGCACCATGTACCGAAAATGCACCACGGGCACCAAAATTAGACCTCGGGGCACCACGGACCTCAAAACTAAAAAGTGGTCCGAGCATTACGATTTTTTATGCATAAGGATGCAACAAGGATCACGGGGCACCAATACCCAAAAGTCTTATTTTCGCACAAAAATTGCACCATTGGCCGAAAATGCACCACGGGTACCAAAATTGGACCACGGGGCACCACTGACCTCAAAACTGAAAGGTGCTTTGAGCATTATGGTTTTTATGCATAATAATTTGCTCGAAAATTGCACAATGGGCATAAAATGCACCACGGACACCAAAATTGGACCATGGGGGACGACGGACCTCACAACAGAAAACTGCTTAGAGCATTATGGTATTTTATGCATAAGAATGCCCTAGGGATCACTGGGCACCAAAACCCGAAACTCTTATTTTGGCACGAAAATTGCACCATGGGCCGAAAATGCACCAAGGGCACCAAAATTGGACAACAGGGCACCGTAGACCTCAAAACTGAAAAATGCTCCGAGCATTATGGTTTTTATGCATCAGGATGCAACAAGGATCACGGGGCACCAAAACACAAAAGTCTTAGTTTGGCACGAAAATTGCACCATGTGCCGAAAATGCACCACGGGCACGAAAATTGGACCACGGGGCACCACGGACCTCAAAACTAAAAAGTGCTCTGAGCATTACGGTTTTTTATGCATAAGGATGCAACAAGGATCACGGGGCACCAATACCCAAAAGCCTTATTTTCGCACGAAAATTGCACCATTTGCCAAAAATGCACCACAGGTACAAAAATTGGAGCACGGGGCACCACTGACCTCAAAACTGAAAGGTGCTTTGAGCATTATAGTTTTTTAAGCATAATAATTTGCCCGAAAATTGCACAATGGGCATAAAATGCACGACGGACACCAAAATTGGACCATAGGGGACCACGGACCTCAAAACTGAAAACTGCTCAGAGCATTATGGTATTTTATGCATAAGAATGCCCTAGGGATCACTGGGCACCAAAACCCGAAACTCTTATTTTGGCACGAAAATTGCACCATGGACCAAAAATGCACGAAGGGCACCAAAATTGGACAACGGGGCACCACAGACCTCAAAACTGAAAAGTGTTCCGAGCATTATGGTTTTTATGCATCAGGATGCAACAAGGATCACGGGGCACCAAAATCCAAAAGTCTTATTTTGGCACGAAAATTGCAACATGTGCCGAAAATGCACCACGGGCACCAAAATTGGACCACGGGGCACCACAGACCTCAAAACTAAAAGGTGTTCCGAGCATTAAGGTTTTTTATGCATAAGGATGCAACAAGGATTACGGGGCACCAATACCCAAAAGTCTTATTTTCGCACGAAAATTGCACCAGGCCGAAAATGCACCATGGGTACCAAAATTGGACCATGGGGCACCACTGACATCAAAACTGAAAGGTGCTCTGAGCATGATAGTTTTTATGCATAACAATGCACCAGGGACTATGAGGCACAAAAACCCAAAAGTCTTATTTGGGAACGAAAATTGCACCATGACCCAGAAATGCACCACGGGCAGCAAAATTGGACCATGCGGCACCATGGACCTCAAAACTGAAAAGTGCTTTGAGCATCATGGATTTTTATGCATAAGAATGCACCAGGGATTATGGGGCACCAAAACCCAAAAGTCATATTTTCGCACAAAAATTGCAAAATGGGTCAAAAATGCACTACGGGCACCAAAATTAGACTACGGGGCACCACGGACCTGAAAACTGAAAAGTGCTCAGAGCAGTATGGTTTTTTTTGCATAAGGATGCACCAAGGATCACAGGGCACCAAAACCCAAAAGTCTTATTTTGGGACGAAAATTGCACAATGGGGCGAAAATGCACCAATGGCACCAAAATTGGACCACGGGGAACCACGGGCCTCAAAACTGGAAAGTGCTCCTAGTATTATGGTTTTTTATGCATAAGAATGCACTAGAGATCATGGGGCACCAAAACCCAAAAGTCTTATTTTCTTACGAAAATTGCACTGTGGGATGAAAATGCACCACGGCCACAAAAATTGGACCACGGGACACCACGGACCTCAAAACTGAAAATCGCTCAGAGCATTATGGTTTTTTATGCATAAGAATTCACCAGGGATCACAGGGCACCAAAACCAAAAAAATCTTATTTTCGTGGTGCCGCGTGGTCCAATTTTGGTGGCGGTGGTGTATTTTCGGCCATTTGTGCAATTTTCGTGCGAAAATAAGACTTTTGGATCTTGGTGCCCGGTGATCCCTGGTGCATTCTTATGCATAAAAAACCATAATGCTCGGAGCACTTTTCAGTTTGGAGGTCCGAGGTACCCCGTGGTCCAATTTTGGTGCCCGTTGTGTATTTTCGACCAATTGTGAAACTTTCGTTCGAAAATAAGACTTTTGGGTTTTGGTGCCCTGTGATCCCTGGTGCGTTCTTATGCATAAAAACCCATAATTCTTGGAGAACTTTTAAGTTTTGAGGTTCGACGTGCCCCGTGGTGCATTTTCGGTCCATTGGGCAATTTTCGTGCAAAAATAAGAGTTTTGGGTTTTGCTGCCCCGTGACCCCTGATGCACTCTTATCCATAAAAAACCAAAATGCTTGGAGCACATTTCAGTTTGGAGGTCCGAGGTACCCCATGGTCTAATTTTGGTGCCCGTTGTGTATTTTCGGCCCATTGTGAAATTTTCGTCCGAAAATAAGACTTTTTGGGTTTTGGTGCCCTGTGATCCCTGGTGCATTCTTATGCATAAAAACCCATAATTCTCACAGAAATTTTAAGTTTTGAGGTCCAAGGTGCCCCGTGGTCCAATTTTGGTGCCCGTGGTGCATTTTCGGCCCATTATGAAATTTTCGTGCGAAAATAAGACTTTTGGGTTTTGGTGCCCTGTGATCCCTGGTGCATTCTTATGCATAAAACCCCATCATGCTCGGAGAACTTTTAAGTTTTGAGGTCCGATGTGCCCCGTGGTCCAATTTTATTGCCCGTGGTGCATTTTCGATCCATTGTGCAATTTTCGTGCGAAAATAAGAGTTTTGGGTTTTGGTGCCCCGTGATTCCTAGTGCAGTCTTATGCATAAAAAACCACAATGCTCGGAACACTTTTCAGTTTTGAGGTCTGTGGTGCCCCATGGACCAATTTTGGTACCGGTAATGCATTTTCGGCCATTTGTGCAAAAATAAGACTTTTGGGTTTTGGTGCCCCGTGATCCCTGGTGCATTCTTATGCATAAAAAACCAAAATACTTGGAGCACTTTTAAGTATTGAGGTTCAAGGTGCCCCGCGGTCCAATTTTGGTGCCCGTGATGCCTTTTCGGCCCATTGTGCAATTTTCGTGCGAAAATAAGACTTTTGGGTTTTCGTGCCGCGTGATCCCTGGTGCATTATGATGCATAAAAAATCATAATATTCGGAACGCTTTTCAGTTCTGAGGTTCGTGGTTCCCCGTGGTCCAATTTTGGTGCCGGTGGTGCATTTTCGTCCATTTGTGCAATTTTCGTACGAAAATGAGACTTTTGGGTTTTGGTGCCCCGTGATCCATGGTGCATTCTTATGCATAAAAAACCATAATACTCGGAGAACTTTTAAGTTTTGAGGTCCGAGGTGCCAAGTGGTCCAATTTTGTTGCCCGTGGTGCATTTTCGGCCAATTGTACAATTTTCGTGCGAAAATAAGAGTTTTTGGTTTTGGTGCCCCGTGATCCCTTGGGCATTCTTATGCATAAAAAACCATAATGCTCGGAGCACTTTTCAGTTTGGAGGTCCGAGGTACCCCGTGGTCCAATTTTGATGCCCGTTGTGTATTTTCGGGCCATTGTGAAATTTTCGTGCGAAAATAAGACTTTTGGGTTTTGGTGCCCTGTGATCCCTGGTGCGTTCTTATGCATAAAAACCCATAATGCTTGGAGAACTTTTAAGTTTTGAGGTTCGACGTGCCCCGTGGTGCATTTTCGGTCAATTGGGCAATTTTCGTGCAAAAATAAGAGTTTTGGGTTTTGCTGCCCCGTGACCCCTGATGCATTCTTATCCATAAAAAACCAAAATGCTTGGAGCACATTTCAGTTTGGAGGTCCGAGGTACCCCATGGTCTAATTTTGGTGCCCGTTGTGTATTTCCGGCCCATTGTGAAATTTTCGTCCGAAAATAAGACTTTTTGGGTTTTGGTGCCCTGTGATCCCTGGTGCATTCTTATGCATAAAAACCCATAATTCTCACAGAAATTTTAAGTTTTGAGGTCCGAGGTGCCCCGTGGTCCAATTTTGGTGCCCGTGGTGCATTTTCGGCCCATTATGAAATTTTCGTGCGAAAATAAGACTTTTGGGTTTTGGTGCCCTGTGATCCCTGGTGCATTCTTATGCATAAAACCCCATCATGCTCGGAGAACTTTTAAGTTTTGAGGTCCGATGTGCCCCGTGGTCCAATTTTATTGCCCGTGGTGCATTTTCGGTCCATTGTGCAATTTTCGTGCGAAAATAAGAGTTTTGGGTTTTGGTGCCCCGTGATTCCTAGTGCAGTCTTATGCATAAAAAACCACAATGCTCGGAACACTTTTCAGTTTTGAGGTCTGTGGTGCCCCATGGACCAATTTTGGTGCCGGTAATGCATTTTCGGCCATTTGTGCAAAAATAAGACTTTTGGGTTTTGGTGCCCCGTGATCCCTGGTGCATTCTTATGCATAAAAAACCAAAATACTTGGAGCACTTTTAAGTATTGAGGTTCAAGGTGCCCCGCGGTCCAATTTTGGTGCCCGTGATGCCTTTTCGGCCCATTGTGCAATTTTCGTGCGAAAATAAGACTTTTGGGTTTTCGTGCCGCGTGATCCCTGGTGCATTCTGATGCATAAAAAATCATAATATTCGGAACGCTTTTCAGTTCTGAGGTTCGTGGTTCCCCGTGGTCCAATTTTGGTGCCGGTGGAGCATTTTCGTCCATTTGTGCAATTTTCGTACGAAAATGAGACTTTTGGGTTTTGGTGCCCCGTGATCCATGGTGCATTCTTATGCATAAAAAACCATAATACTCGGAGAACTTTTAAGTTTTGAGGTCCGAGGTGCCAAGTGGTCCAATTTTTTTGCCCGTGGTGCATTTTCGGCCAATTGTACAATTTTCGTGCGAAAATAAGAGTTTTTGGTTTTGGTGCCCCGTGATCCCTTGGGCATTCTTATGCATAAAAAACCATAATTAGCCAACCTATCAGCACACTGATTTTCTTCTCTGAATATATGAGATGATTGAAACTGCATTTGAGAAGTCAATCTAAGGCGCCGCTTCCACCTGCTTTTATACTCCTAAGGAACAATATTCTCATTAGTAAAAGCAGCTAAAACCAATTTTGAATCACATTCCAACCACAGCCTAGTCCATCCCACCAAAGATGCGTGTTCTATTGCCATCATGACAGCAAAAAGCTCTGCATGCAAAGCCGACTTGACACCTATATATACATAAAAACAACCACGAAATGCACCAAAGCTGTCCCTGAAGATTCCTCCACTAGCTGCATGACCAGGAGACCCTCTAGAGGCCCCATCCGTATTGCACTTTATAAAACCACAGGCTAGCGGATACCAAACAACTTGCTTAGCCTCAACATGCTTTGTATACTTAGCTTTTACCATAAAAGTCTGCAAAAGGGAGAAATCGTACATAGAATTCCGAGCAAATCCCTTGGACAGATATCCAGTTAATGAAGCAGCAGAGAAGATCATAGAAATAGCCTGATGCAAAGAAATACGAGTATTTCTAAACCTCAAACTATTTCTACAAAGCCAAATTACCCAAAAAACATGTACCACTGCCGATATCAGAACTTCTTTAACTTGACCGATTTCCTTATCCAAAGAAGACAACACAGACAAGCAGGTGGACAGAAAGAGACTTAAAGTTTGAAAGGACATAACTTTTGACTGGGACGTCGGATTTAGCAAATTATATGTGCATTTTGCATAACTTTTCGCGAGGAACGCGCTGCAAATAAGTAAATAATTTAATAAAAAAATATATAGATAAAAAAATTAGTAAATAAAATGAAAAAAATTGAAAATAAAAAAAATTAATAAATAAAAATTAAATATATAAAATAATTAAAAATGTATTAAAATATATTTCAAAAAAAAACTCAATGACTATATCTATATCTATATGTATGTTAGTTATTTGTTAGTAAGTACAATTTGAGTAATTATGTATGTATTAGCTCAGATTTTTGTTCATGTTGATGAATTAACAATCTTTAAGATGACCTAATTCAGTTTTGTTGTCTTCATGAATGTTGTAGATAAATGTGTTATTGAGATATTGATAGTGGTTTCATGTGATATGGAGTTTGTATAGCTGAAGATATGATGAAAATAGCGCACATATGTGAAGCGTGAGATTGAAGGACATGTCAAACTTGAATTTGAATTATGTCCACTGTGCAAGGCGAATGATGAGATTATGTGTTCACAAGAAATGTAGGTATCTGTTTAAGCATTGTATGGAAATGGAGATGACCTGGATTGCATTTCGGGAGAGAAAGTTACGAGGCACTGAATAAGCACGTACATGCGCGACAGAAAGTGGCTGAAAGTTTGAAGGGACATAACACTTGACTGGGACGTCGGATATGGCCAAATAATATATGCATTTGGCATCACTTTTCACGAGTAACGCATTGCAAATAAATAAATAATTTAATAAAAAATATATAGATAAAAAAATTAGTAAATAAAATGAAAAATAGAAAATAAAAAAAATTAATAAAAAAAATTAAATATATAAAAGAAATAAATAAATAAATAATTAAAAATGTATTAAAATATATTTCCAAAAAAACTCAATGTCTATATCTATATCTATATGTATGTTAGTTATTTGTTAATAAGACAAATTGGGTAATTGGGTATGTATTAGCTTCAGATTTTTGTTCATGTTGATCAATTAACAATACTTAAGATGACCTAATTAAGTTTTGTTGTTTTTATAAAAGTTGTAGATAAATGTGTTATTGAGATATTGATAGTGGTTTGATGTGATTTGGAGTTGTATAGCTGAAGATATGATGTAAATAACGCACATATGTGAAGCGTGGGATTGAAGGACAGGTCAAACTTGAAATTGAATTATGTCCACTGTGCAAGGCGAATGAGGAGATGATGAGTTCACGAGAAATGTAGGTATCTGGTTAAGCTTTGTATGGACATGGAGATGACCCGGATAGCATTTTGGGAGAGAAAGTTACGAGGTACTGAATAAGCACGTACATCCATGACAGAAAGAGGCTTAAAGTTTGAAAGCACATAACTTTTGACTGGGACGTCGGATCTGGGCAAATTATATGTGCATTTTGCATAGAATTTCGCGAGGAATGCGCTGCAAATAAATTAATAATTTCATAAAAAAATATAGATAAAAAAAATTAGTCAATAAAATGAAAAAAAATAGAAATTAAAAAAATTAATAAATAAAAAAATAAATATATAAATAAAATAAATAAATAAATAATTTAAAATGCATTAAAATATTTCTCAAAAACCTCAATGTCTATATCTATATCTATATGTATGTTAGTTATTGGGTATGTATTAGCTTCAGAATTTTATTTATGTTGATGAATTAACAATCCTTAAGATGACCTATTTAGGTTTTGTTGTCTACCTGAAAGTTGTAGATAAATGTGTTATTGAGATATTGACAGTGGTTGGATGTGATTTGGAGTTGTATAAATGAAGATATGATCTAAATAGCGCACATATGTGAAACGTGAGATTGAAGGACATGTCAATCTTGAAATTGAATTTTGTCCACTGTGCAAGGCGAACGAGGAGATGATGTGTTCACGAGAAATGTAGGTATCTGTTTAAGCTTTATATGGACATGGAGATGACCCGGATCGCATTTCGGGAAAGAAAGTTACGAGGCACTGAATAAGTACGTACATGCATGACAAAAAGAGGCTTAAAGTTTGAAAGGACATAACTTTTGACTGGAATGTCGGATCTGGGCAAATTATATGTGCATTTTGCACAACTTTTCATGAAGAATGCGCTGCAAATAAATAAATAATTTAATAAAAAATATATAGATAAAAAAATTAGAAAATAAAGTTAAAAAATAGAAAATAAAAAAAATTAAATATATAAATAAAATAAATAAATAAATAATTGAAAATGTATTAAAATATAATTCTCAAAAAACTCAATGTCTTTGTCTATATCTATATATATGTTAGTTATTTTTTAGTAAGTACAATTTGAATAATTGGGTATGTATTAGCTTCACATTTTTGTTCATGTTGATGAATTAACAATCCTTAAGATGACCTAATTAAGTTTTGTTGTCTTCATGAAAGGCTTAGATAAATGTGTTATTCCGATATTGACAACGGGTTCATGTGATTTGGAGTTGTATAGCTGAAGATATGATTAAAATAGCACACATATGTGAAGCGTGAGATTGAAGGACATGTCAAACTTGAAATTGAATTCTGTCCATTGTGCAAGGTAAACGAGGAGATGATGTGTTCACGAGAAATGTAGATATCTGTTGAAGCTTTGTATGGACATGGAGATGACCCAGATCGCATTTCAGGAGAGAAAGTTACGAGGCACTGAATAAGGACGTACATGCTTGACAGAAAGAGGCTTAATGTTTGAAACGGCATAACTTTTGACTGGGACGTCGGATATGGGCAAATTATATGTGCATTTTGCATAAGTTTTCATAAGGAACACGCAGCAAATAAATAAATAATTTAATAAAAAATATATAGATAAAAAAATTAGTAAATAAAATTAAAAAAATAGAAAATAAAAAAACATAAAAAAAATAAAAATTAAATATATAAATAAAAAAAAATAAAGAAATAACTGAAAATGTATTAAAATATATTTCTCAAAAAAATCAATGTCTATATCTATATGTATGTTAGTTATTTGTTAGTAAGTACAATTTGAGTAATTGGGTATGTATTAGCTTCACATTTTTGTTCATGGTGATGAATTAACAATCCTTAAGATGACCTAATTAAGTTTTGTTGTCTGCATGAAAATTGTAGATAAATATGTTATTGAGATATTGACAGTGGTTTGATATGATTTGGAGTTGTATAACTGAAGATATGATGAAAATAACGCACATATGTGAAGCGTGAGATTGAAGGACATGTCAAACTTGAAATTGAATTTGGTCCACTGTGCAAGGTGAACAAGGAGATTATGTGTTTACGAGAAATGTAGGTATCTGTTTAAGATTTGTATGGACATGGAGATGACCCAGATCGCATTTCGAGAGACAAAGTTACGAGCCACTGAATTGTTAGGTTCTAAGACCTTGGACGATGTCCAACCCCTCCTATTTCGGTTTTGATGATAATAACTAAAGGATAAATTTTGAAGTATCTAATGATCTAGTTTGAGTGTTATAGGATTTACATCGTCCAATCCCGCAATGGTATTGTATCTCTCAAACCTGGACTCTATGTTTTAATAATGTGAGCGTCCAATTGTGTTTTATAAGAAACATACAGGCAGCGTCCAATGCTCCTTTGAGAACAAGCGTCCAACGCTTGAGTAACACTCACTGTGGTTACTATCTTTAAAATACGCTTTCTATAATATAAGGCAACGTTCACTATATCATATTTTAACATGCCATGATCTTTTCGAAAAGTATTGAACAGGAAAAGAAGAAGCTTCTCTCTGCAGAGAAAGTACAAGTAGGAGAGAGGCGCTACGAGTACGGCTGTCACATCCATCATTTCACTCTAAGTCAAAATGTGACAACGGCAATAAGCTACAGAAAGAATCGCTCTTGGAAAAGGAACAGAATCCTCAACGGATATCTTTCAACAAACTTCCTATATATAGAAGGATGAGCTCACGTATCAAAAAGACGAAAATTTGAAAAAGAGCAGAAACCCTGTCAAAACGACTGGACGACCATAAGCGAAAAAAAGCATTTATCTTAGCTTTGCTAAGCAAGTCTATACACTCATTCTTATTGTAATATCCTCTCATTGAGAGTTAAATTTTATTTACAATATCAAACAATACTGTTTGGAAAGCCAGGAGTGGCTTAGTGTTAAAGAATACTTGGTTTTTGTGTTTAATCTCAAGGGGAGATTAAGGGTGTGCCAGAAGTGGCCTAGAGAATACTTGTAGCCAGAAGTGGCAAAGTTAAGAATACTTGAGTGTAATCAGTTTTGATTAGTAGAACCCTTCAAAAGTTTTTGAAAGAGAACTGGACGTAGCTCAGTTGAGTGAACCAGTATAAAACTACGTATTCTATTCACTCAACTTCTAGCTTACTTGCATTTCTTTTAAACTATCTCTTCAGCATATTACGAAAAAGTTTCTATACACCTTTTTATCCAAGTTTATCCATTACGTGTATTTAAACGAAAAAGAAGAAGAGTAGTTTCTTTGGACGGTTATTTTTAATCGACTGGACGATAGCTTGTTTTTTTTCTGTTTTACTAAACTTCGGTAAAACGAAAAGATACACTATCTTCATTCTAGCTAAAGTTTTCCAAAGAAAATTTAAATACACTATTCAACCCCCCTTCTAGTGTATTTCTCTACATTTCAGTTGGTATCAGAGCTCGACCTCTTGGGTTGAGTTCTTAACAGAACAGAGGAAAGATCCTGAGAAAGATGGAAAACGAAGGACAAGCTGTGAACAGACCACCACTCTTCAAGGGTGTCAAATATGACTACTGGAAACAAAGAATAATAGCATTCTTTGAATCTAGCCATATTGACATGTGGGAAGTTGTGGAGATGGGCGATTATATTCCGCTTGATGAAAGCCTCAACGAAATCCCAAAGGCTAGATGGACGGAAGAGCAAAAACAAAGATTTTATCTCAACTCCAGAGCCAGAAACATCATCATGTGTGCACTAAGCGAACAAGAATACAACAAGGTGCACAGTCTCAAAAGCGCAAAACAAATGTGGGACACTCTTGCATTAACATATGAGGGTTCCACTCAGGTAAAACGTAACAAACTCAGTCTCCTTACTCGTCAATATGAGTTGTTTAGTATGGAAGAAAACGAGGACATACAAAGTATGTTTGGACGGTTTCAAACCATATTAAATGAACTTAGAGCACATGGTAAAGATTATAATAACTATGAACATATTGACAAAATTCTAAGAAGTTTGCCTAGGAAATGGAGACCACAGCTTACAGCTTTGAGAACAAAGAAGGAACTGGACGATATGTCCTTAGAAGAACTTGTGGGAACCCTCAAGGTGCATGAACTAGAACTGCATCAAGATAATGATGGTAAGAAAAATAAGTCTTTGGCGCTCAGCGTCCAGAAGCCAAGGAAAGCATCATCATCCAAAGCCATGCAAGCAGAAACATCATCAGACGAACAATATGAAGATGATGACTCAGACGAAAATGATGAACTATCCTTTATATCCAAAAGGATACATTCTATGTGGAAAAAGAAAGGTGGATCCAGATGGAGAAACCTGAAGAGGAAAGACTTCAAAGAAAAGAAGGAGAAGAGTCCAATTATATGCTACGAATGCAAAAAGCCAGGACACTTCAAATCAGAGTGCCCAGATCTTGACAAAAGCAAGGACAAGAAGAAGAAATTCTTCAGCAAAGGAAAGGGCAAGAAAGTTCTGATGTCCACATGGGAAGATCTGGACGATGACTCATCATCGGACGAGGGAGAAGAGGAGGAAGCACACATATGTCTGATGGCGGACACCTCAACTGACTCTTCAGAGCCAGAAGAAGAAGATGAGGTAGATTTTAATGACTTAGATTCAATTCAAGAAGCTTATCATGAATTACTTTCAAATTCTTCTATCTTGTCAAAAGCCTATAGAACTTTAAAGAAATCATCCAAATCACTTTCAAAAGAAAAAGAAGCTTTAGAAGAAAATGTTAGACAACTGAAAAGTGAAAAGGAAGATTTACAAGAAAAGTTTGCAGAGCTCTCAAGGCAAAATGAAACTACAAATATGGAGAGGCGAGCTCTCTGGAATGATGCTGCTCAAGCCTATGAATACTATGAGGATTCAAGGGATAGAGAAAGGAATCTTTCCATAGAGGTTCGAAATCTCAATGCAGAAAACAAAAGGCTAGTTGAGAAGCTTCTGAAAGTTGAAGCAGATACTTCCTTAAGAGGTCAACCACATGATGTTGTAAAACTTCATGAAGAGATTGACAGCCTAAAGAAGGATCTGTCAAACTTTGTCAAGGGCTCGGACAACCTAAAAAAACTTTTAAAATATGAAGGTTGTAAGAGACCAAATGACAGGTCAGGACATGGATACAAGGGAAAGAAATATATTCATGATGAAGAAACAGAAGTTTGCTACTTCTGTGGGAAACCTGGACATATAACGTCCAAATGCAGACACCTGCCTAAGAGGGGAACATCCAACACCCTTCGAGCTAACAAAAAAGGACCCAAGTCAATCTGGGTACCTAAGGATAAAATTGTTTCTGTTGCAGACATGCTTAACAGCAGGAAAGAAACTCCAATCATGGTACCTGGACAGTGGGTGCTCACATCACATGACGGGAGAAAGGTGTATGTTCCAAAGCCTCCTACCCAAGACTGGTGGGACAGTCACTTTTGGAGGGAATCAGAAAGGGATGATAGCTGGCGTAGGTAAGATTGGTATACCACCCTATCCCTGTATTGATAACGTTCTTTATGTTAAAGGTCTTAAACACAATCTACTTAGCATAAGTCAATTATGTGACAGTGGATATGATGTTGCCTTTAACAAAGGTGAATGTACAGTCAAAAACTCTGATGGATCCCTTCTCTTTACTGCAAAGAGGCAAGGCAATCTGTATAAGATTAAACTTGGGGAACTATCAAGTCAAAATGTATCTTGCCTAGTTTCTGTACAAGAAAATCATTGGTTATGGCATAAAAAACTTGGTCATGCAAGCTTGAGGTTAATCTCAAAGCTGAACAGGCACAACCTCGTAAGAGGACTACCAAGTATGTCATATAAAGATGATCTTCTTTGTGAAGCTTGTCAGAAAGGGAAACAAGTGAAAAATTCTTTTCAAAGTAAAAACATTATTTCCACTTCTAGACCACTAGAGCTGTTACATATTGATCTGTTTGGACCCACAAGAACAGCCTCGGTAAGTGGTAAAAGATATGGGTTAGTTATAGTGGACGACTATACTAGATGGACATGGGTCTTATTCCTATCCCACAAAGATGAGTCCTTTAAGGCCTTTTATAATCTCTGCAAGAGAGTTCAAAATGAAAAAGGAGTATGCATTGCTTCAATCAGAAGTGATCACGGGGGTGAATTCGAAAACGAAAGTTTTCAAAGGTTCTGTGAGGATAATGGTATCCTTCACAACTTCTCAACACCTAGAACACCACAACAGAATGGTGTAGTTGAGAGGAAAAATAGGTCACTTCAGGAAATGGCCAGAACCATGTTAAATGATAATTCAACCCCTAAACACTTCTGGGCTGAAGCAGTGAATACTGCCTGTTATTTACAAAACAGAATCTATATAAGGCCGATATTGAAAAAGACTCCATATGAATTGTGGAAGGGTAGAAGACCCAACATATCTTACTTCCATCCATTTGGATGTCAATGTTTCATTCTGAACACTAAGGATAACCTGGGAAAATTTGATTCTAAGTGTGATGAAGGAACATTGCTTGGGTATTCTGAAACTTCAAAGGCGTACAGAGTCTATAACTCTAGAACCTTAGTTGTTGAAGAAGCTATCCATGTGAAGTTTAATGACAACAGGCCTGATAAGGAATTATCAGAGCTAGACAAATCATTTGCAGATATCAGGCTGGACGATGCAAGTAAGTCATCAGATTCGTCCAAACATGATGTCTCAGTTGAAGAATCAAATGCACTACTGGACCGTCCAGTCGAAGAACAAAGAGAACCAACTGGACGCAACTGGCAAATGAAGAAACATCATCCACAGGAGCAAATCATTGGGGATCCAGAAGACAGAGTCAAAACCAGATCTTCACTTCAACGACAGCAAAGTCATGCAGCATTCATATCTCAAATAGAACCTAAGACTGTGGACGATGCCTTAGAAGATGAAGGATGGGTCAAAGCAATGCAAGAAGAACTTGACCAATTTCAAAAGAACAATGTCTGGAAGCTAGTAGAACTCCCCAACGACAAAGAAGCTGTAGGAGCAAAGTGGGTGTTCAGAAACAAGCTGGACGAAGAAGGTAATATTGTGAGAAACAAAGCAAGGTTGGTAGCAAAAGGTTACTCACAACAAGAAGGTATAGACTATACTGAAACCTATGCTCCTGTTGCACGTCTGGAGGCAATTCGCATTTTACTGTCATTTGCAGCTCATAGCAATATGAAGCTATACCAAATGGACGTAAAAAGTGCATTCCTCAATGGACTCATAAAAGAAGAAGTATATGTGGAACAACCCCCAGGATTTGAAAGTGATACTTTTCCAAACCATGTTTTTAAACTCAACAAAGCACTATATGGGTTGAAACAAGCTCCTAGAGCTTGGTATGAAAAACTCAGCACATTTCTGTCAGAAAATGGTTTTTCAAGAGGAAAAGTAGACACTACGTTGTTTCGCAAAGACTACTCTTCTGATTTTATTATTGCACAAGTATATGTTGATGATATCATATTTGGTGCCACTAATGAATCTCTCTATGAAGATTTTGCCAAATTAATGCAAACAGAGTTCGAAATGAGCATGATGGGTGAGCTGAAATTCTTTCTTGGACTCCAAATCAAACAAACTGAAAAGGGAATATATATACATCAGACTAAGTATGTCAAAGAGCTACTAAAGAAGTACAAACTGGACGATGGAAAACCAATGAAAACTCCTATGCATCCAACAACAGCTCTTGGACTGGACGACAACTCAAGGAAAGTAGATAATACTCTATACAGAGGTATGATAGGATCTCTCCTGTACCTCACTGCGTCCAGACCTGACACAATGTTCAGCGTATGCCTATGTGGCAGATTTCAATCTGATCCAAGGGAAGTTCACTTAACTGCTGTTAAAAGAATCTTTCGATATCTTGCTGGAACCACTAACCTTGGGTTATATTTCAAAAGAGAGAAAGATTTCAGGCTAATAGGATATTGTGATGCTGATTATGCTGGAGATCGCATTGAAAGAAAAAGCACCAGTGGAGGATGTCACTTCATCGGTGGTAACCTTGTCTCCTGGATATGCAAGAAGCAAGGAACAATTGCACTGTCCACTGCTGAAGCAGAGTATATCTCAGCTGCGAAATGCTGCTCTCAAATCTTGTGGATCAAGCATCAACTTGAGGACTACAACATATATGAGAGTAACATTCCTATCTTCTGTGATAGTAAAGCTGCCATAAATCTCTCTAAAAATCCCATATTTCATTCAAGGGCTAAACATATAGAAATTAAACATCACTTTATAAGAGACCATGTCCAAAAGGGAACTGTGGAATTACACTTTGTAACCACAGATAATCAGCTTGCTGATATATTCACCAAACCCCTTACTGAAGACAAGTTAATCCTTTTGAGGGACAAACTTGGCATGGCCTCTATAAAGGAATGATTAACATCTACATGATGCGTCCAATAACTTCACAGCGTCCAAAGGACATGTCGTCCAAGGAACACTAGAGTCATGCATATGTATTACATGCGTTTCACTTAAAGTCCAACATATGGACGATGTCATTTTATCTTAGTCTTTTCTTCTGATTCAAATTAATAAAACGGATCGTTTTAAGGATAAGTATGAGCTAATACTCTATGCTGAGTCACCTAATTGGCGGTAACCGTACACAATTACCCACATCCTCTGCACGTCTCATCATGGCGGGTTTTATGGCGTCAGTTACTTTTTTTTCAAATATTCAAAAATAAAAACAAAACCGCTTCATATTCTCCAAACAAAGCCCAAACACCACCTTATCAAATCCTCACCGGAGAAAACCTAAACACCCATCAAACCTAAACACACTCTCTCTCTCTCTCAGAAACCCCAAAAACCCTCTCAGAAAACCTAAAAATCCAAGCTTTACAAGAATGGCAATCTCTACAAACTCAAGCAACTCAGAACTCGAAGTTCTGACCTACCCTGAGACTACGGTTGTGCACCAAGGAGCTGCTACGGTGCACATTGAGCACTTCTTTGACATTGAAGCGCTCGAAAAGCTAGGACTAAATCTGAACGAGAGCCTACTGAAGTGTGGAATCAGAGGCTACTCCAATGACAACTAGAAAATCTATCCAGAGTTGATCAGGATGTTCTGGAGGAATGCCAAGTTTAAGAGCCAAAGGGAGCTCGTGGCCAAGATTCTTGGACGAGAAGTGACGCTGTCCACCGAGGCCATAGCAAAGGTAACTGGTTGCATCAGGGAGCAGAACCAGTACAAAACCAACTGGGCAGAGCAGTACGGCGATAACGTTGCAACTGTGCTTTGCAAGTCCAAAACCCCTGAGACGATGAAGATTGAGTACAAGAATCTGTGCGAGGAAGCTAAAATATGGCAGCAGGTGTGCAACAAAAGCATCCTGCACAAAGCTGGGTCTAAGGACTCAGTCACAGACTTACACAAGTTTGTGATATTCCATCTGATGGAAGGCATTCCCTTCAATCTCCCTCACATCATCTACATCAATATCGTGAGGATGATGAAGTCCGTGGGTGGGAATGATGACATCTTCTACGCCGCCCTGTTGAACAGGATCTTCTGGGATCAGAAGCTCTATCAACGCTTCTATGATGAATTGGATGAGGAAGACCATGAAGCCATAGTGAAGAAAGGGCCAATAGTGGCAACACAACAGTTGTTTGGTGAGTCCAACATAAGGCCAATGAAGATCAAGCTAACAGCCAAGGTCTTAAGGGACCTGGACGAGGACACCATCAACAAGCAAAGGCATGAGCAGAGTAAGATCATCTCTAATGATGAAGAAGAAGAGATTGATCTACTGGGCATTGGTAGAAAAATCAAAAGGCTGATGGAAGAACAGCAAGGCAGAAAGATCACACGCCAAGCATCTCAAATGCATGAGGAAGACGCTGAGAAGGAAAGAAGAACAAAGAAAAGGCATGCTGAGACATCTGTTGCTCAGTCCCCAGTAGTGAAGCGTCCAAGGACTGAAACGTCCAAACCTGTACAAGACGAGAAGCGTCCAAAGGCAGCACCAGTGAAGGTTGCCCCAGAAAAGCAAAGGGTACGAAAGCTTCAATTACTGGACGACTCTGAAGATGACGACCAGATCCCAATTGGTCGAATCATGAAGAAGGCAGAAGAGACAGAGGGTCCTCAGCAAAAGAAGCAAAAGGCACAACCTGCTAAAACACCTCCTTTTCTTGCTAATGTGCCACGAAGAAGAGTGAAGACTCAGGAAAAAAGGGCAAAAAGGACTGAAGTGCTACCATCATCCTCTCAAGACACCAAAAATATGTCCACCAGCACCCTTCTACCAGCAACATCAGGTGCTCCTTCCACATCAGCAAGCCAGCAACCACCTATTCGCTTGGACCTGTCCAAGTTTGTGCGTCCAAGAGATGCATGGAGGGATACATGGTCCCCATGGACAATTCCCCCCAAGCAGAAAACAAAAGAAGAGAAAGACAGAGAACGCTTTCCAGTTGCATTCCTCACAGGCAATGATCAGAATCTCTGTAAAGAAGGTGATGTGATCCAGAGGCCTCTGCAAGAGCCTCTGAAGCGACATTATACAACTGCCTCAGCACCTGAGTGGACGAGGTATGTTTGCACTGAATCTTTGTCAGCTGCTTATAATGCCATGCCCAAAGGAACGATCATCAGCAATCCTCTGCCTAGTTGGACGAGAGAAGTGTATCCACACTTAGTACGCATGCCTTATCCTTACATCTGTCCAACTGGAACTCAGCAGAGAGTGCGTCCAGCAGCTGTAAATCTGCAGAAGCCAGAGGTTGAAATTTCCTCTCATATCACCAAGACGGTTGCGGAGCAGAAAGGGAAGGCTCCAAAGAAAAAGAAGGCACCGTCCAAGAAGTCTTCTGCTAACAAAGATAGTGAGCTGGATGCAGAATTGCAATTAGCAATTAAAGAAAGTCTGGACCAGTCAGTAACGCAGCAACGTCCAGACGCAGAGTGGGTCAGGGATGTACAAATCTGGACTCCAATCACAAAGTTCCTACCACTACCAGCTGGAACTCCAGTGCTAAACTTCCAGCCTAGCGACTATGATGATCTTGGAAAGCTTCTGCAACAGATGTACATTCCAAACCAAGCAATCGCCTACCCACCAAACATGCACATAAGCCGAGCGACGGAAATAAAGTTTGTACCAGACAGAGTATGTCCTAGACTGCCTGTCTATGATGCTGGTCGCAAGAAAGGCTTCAAATTCTACGGCATTGAGATGCCCAGCAGGGAGGAGAAAGTTGAAACCCTGCAAAAATCTTCTTACACCTGGGGTCATTTATTTGATAAGTCTGGTAAGCTTACGCGTGAACTTGGAACCTCTGATTCCATAACCTTTTGGCGCCAGATTCTATGGAACGATTCCCAGCAAGCCTCATCCTCAGGCTGTTCCAAGGATGATTTTGTTCATCCCCCTCATGGGATAGAAGTGTTGCGTCCAGTCAAGACTCATCATTTCTCAGACACATTTGCCTGCTTTCTGAAGGATTCAGATGATTATCTGGAGTTGATGAAGACTCTGCCAACAATCAGAAGCAACAAGGTGTTTGACCTCAGAACACTGGATCGCACGGAGTTTGTGGAGGAACTCCAAACTCTCCATGAGGAGTACCTTGCAGAAGAAGCCGCCGCAGCAGTGGAACAAGCTCGTGTTGAGCAGCTGGCTTTTGAGGAAGCTGAAACAGCAACCATGGAAAAGGAAGATATGGTTGCTAAATCAAAGGCTACACAGGCAGAACTGGATGAAGCCTCTGCCAAGGTGACAAAGGTGCTAGCTCATCTTGACCTGGACCCATCAGTACCAATGGACGTAGAACACTTTGTCACGTCACATGAAGAAGCTACCGTCCAGTCTGATAGATCCGAGGATGATAGAGAGCTCGTTATTGAAGCGACCAAGCAAATGGAAGCCTCTGCAGCACAGCCTATTGCTGAAGATGTCACAAGCCTCCCCATTGTTGAGGCTTCTGCTGAAGCACATTCAGGCACACATCAACTGGTTCCAACTGGATCTTCAAGTCCAAAGGGCATCAATCCCCTGCGATTTGCTGAACCACAAGGAGTCTCAGAAGATCGTGTTCATGAAATTGTGCAACAGGCTCTGAGGCAGCAACAGCTGGAGACTGAGGCCGCATTTCAAGCTTTTCAGCAAAGACAACAGGCTGAAGCTGAACAACATCGTCTAGTGCTGCAAAGTGCAATTACTGAGCAGTTCATGAGTCTCTCACAGACACTTATGAACCAGATTCAACATACAGCAGCCACATTACTTGGTCACGTTGCTCATCCAGTACCACAAGTCCAACCTCAACCTCCACAACCAGCACCACCAAACCAAGCACCACCAGAACAACCACCACCACCACATGAACCACCTCCTCAGCCATAAGGTGACCATGATGGCCACATCATTTTTTTTCCATCTTTCAAACCTTTTTGTTAATGACAAAGGGGGAGAAATTGGAAGTTTTGATGAGAATAAATAGCTAAACATTTGTATTCAAATTTTTTGAATATATACATACTGATTCCTTTATCAAAACATGAGGTGTTTATTTTCATATATTCCGCATCCATATCATTGATATGTTTTAGAATCTGATATCTGTTATTTAATGCATAAGAAATGTTGAACTCAGGGGGAGTACTTCATTTCACTTTTATACTCTGGCATAACATAATCATCTCTGACTTGACTCATTGTATTCTTATATGATTATATGTCTGTTAACATCAAAATTTACCATTATTTGTCATCATCAAAAAGGGGGAGATTGTTAGGTTCTAAGACCTTGGACGATGTCCAACCCCTCCTATTTCGGTTTTGATGATAATAACTAAAGGATAAATTTTGAAGTATCTAATGATCTAGTTTGAGTGTTATAGGATTTACATCGTCCAATCCCGCAATGGTATTGTATCTCTCAAACCTGGACTCTATGTTTTAATAATGTGAGCGTCCAATTGTGTTTTATAAGAAACATACAGGCAGCGTCCAATGCTCCTTTGAGAACAAGCGTCCAACGCTTGAGTAACACTCACTGTGGTTACTATCTTTAAAATACGCTTTCTATAATATAAGGCAACGTTCACTATATCATATTTTAACATGCCATGATCTTTTCGAAAAGTATTGAACAGGAAAAGAAGAAGCTTCTCTCTGCAGAGAAAGTACAAGTAGGAGAGAGGCGCTACGAGTACGGCTGTCACATCCATCATTTCACTCTAAGTCAAAATGTGACAACGGCAATAAGCTACAGAAAGAATCGCTCTTGGAAAAGGAACAGAATCCTCAACGGATATCTTTCAACAAACTTCCTATATATAGAAGGATGAGCTCACGTATCAAAAAGACGAAAATTTGAAAAAGAGCAGAAACCCTGTCAAAACGACTGGACGACCATAAGCGAAAAAAAGCATTTATCTTAGCTTTGCTAAGCAAGTCTATACACTCATTCTTATTGTAATATCCTCTCATTGAGAGTTAAATTTTATTTACAATATCAAACAATACTGTTTGGAAAGCCAGGAGTGGCTTAGTGTTAAAGAATACTTGGTTTTTGTGTTTAATCTCAAGGGGAGATTAAGGGTGTGCCAGAAGTGGCCTAGAGAATACTTGTAGCCAGAAGTGGCAAAGTTAAGAATACTTGAGTGTAATCAGTTTTGATTAGTAGAACCCTTCAAAAGTTTTTGAAGGAGAACTGGACGTAGCTCAGTTGAGTGAACCAGTATAAAACTACGTATTCTATTCACTCAACTTCTAGCTTACTTGCATTTCTTTTAAACTATCTCTTCAGCATATTACGAAAAAGTTTCTATACACCTTTTTATCCAAGTTTATCCATTACGTGTATTTAAACGAAAAAGAAGAAGAGTAGTTTCTTTGGACGGTTATTTTTAATCGACTGGACGATAGCTTGTTTTTTTTCTGTTTTACTAAACTTCGGTAAAACGAAAAGATACACTATCTTCATTCTAGCTAAAGTTTTCCAAAGAAAATTTAAATACACTATTCAACCCCCCTTCTAGTGTATTTCTCTACATTTCATGAATAAGCACGTACATGTCTGACAGAAAGAGGCTTAAAGTTTGAAAGGACATAACTTTTGACTAGGACGTCGGATTTGGGTAAATTATATGTGCATTTTGCAAAACTTTTCATAAAGAACACGCTGTAAATAAAAAAATAATTTAATAAAAAATAAAGAGATAAAAAAATTGTAAATAAAAATGAAAAAAATTAGAAAATAAAAAACATTAATAAAAAAATTATATATATAAATAAAATAAATAAAGAAATAATTAAAAATGTATTAAAATATATTTTTCAAAAAACTCAATGTCTATATCTATATCTATATGTAAGTTAGTTATTTGTTAGTAAGTACAATTTGAGTAATTGGGTATGTATTAGCTTCACATTTTTGTTAATGTTGATGAATTAACAATCCTTAAGATGACCTAATTAAGTTTTGTTGTCTTCATTAAAGTTGTAGATAAATGTGTTATTGCGATCTTGACAGTGGTTTGATGTGATTTGGAGTTGTATAGCTGAAGATATGATGAAAATAGTGCACATATGTGAAGCGTGATATTGAAGGACATGTCAAACTTGAAATTGAATTCAGTCCACTGTGCAAGGTGAACGAGGAGATAATGTGTTCACGAGAAATGTAGGTATTTGTTTAACCTTTGTTTGGACAGGGAGACAACCCATATCCAATTTTGAGAGAGAAAGTTACGAGACACTAAATAAGCACGTACATGCCAGACAGAAAGAGGCTTAAAGTTTGAAAGGACATAACATTTTGACTTGGATGTCGGATCTGGGCAAATTATATGTGCATTTTGTATAACATCTCGCGAGTAACGCACTTCAAATAAATAAATAAATAATTTAATAAAAAAAAATATGGATAAAAAAATTAGTAAATAAAATGAAAAAAATAAGAAACAAAAAAAATAATAAAAAAATTTAAATATATTAATAGAATAAATAAACAAATAATTAAAAGTGTATTAAAATATATTTCTCAAAAAACTCAATGTCTGTATCTATATCTATATTTATGTTAGTTATTTGTTAGTAAGTACAATTTGAGTAATTGGGTATCTATTAGCTTCACATTTTTGTTCATGTTGATGAATTAAGAATCCTGAAGATGACCTAATTAATTTTTGTTGTCTTCACGAAAGGCTTAGATAAATGTGTTATTCCGATATTGACATCGGGTTGATGTGATTTGGAGTTGTATAGCTGAAGATATGATGAAAATAGCGCACATATGTGAAGCGTGAGATTGAAGGTCATGTCAAACTTGAAATTGAATTCTGTCCACTGTGCAAGGTGAATGTGGAGATGGTGTGTTCACGAGAAATGTAGGTATCTGTTTAAGCATTGTATGGACATGGAGATGACCCAGATCGCATTTCGGGAGAGAAAGTTATGAGGCACTGAATAAGCACATACATGCGTGACAGAAAGACTCTTAAAATTTGAAAGGACATAACTTTTGACTGGGACGTCGGATTTGGGCAAATTATATGTGCAATTTGCATAACTTTTCGCGAGGAACGTGCTGCAAATAAATAAATATATAGATAAAAAAAATTAGTAAATAAAATGAAAAAAATAGAAAATAAAAAAAATAATAAATATAAAGTTAAACATATAAATAAAATAAATAAATAAATAATTAAAAATGTATTAAAATATATTTCTCAAAAAGCTCAATGTCTATATCTATATATATGTATGTTAGTTATTTGTTAGTAAGTACAATTTGAGTAATTGGGTATGTATTAGCTTCACATTTTTGTTCATGTTGATGAACTAACGATCCTTAAGATGACCTAATTAAGTTTTGTTGTCTTCATGAAAGTTGTAGATAAATGTGTTATTGAGATATTGACAATGGTTTGATGTGATTTGGAGTTGTATAGATGAAGATATGATGAAAATAGCGCACATATGTGAAGTGAGATTGAAGGACATCTCAAACTTTAAATTGAATTCTGTCCACCGTGCAAAGCGAACGAGGAGATTATGTGTTCACGAGAAATGTAGGTATCTGTTTAAGCTTTGCATGGACATGGAGATGACCCGGATTGCATTTCAGGAGCAAAGGTTACGATGCACTGAATAAGCACGTAAATGCATGACAAAAAAAGGCTTAAAATGTGAAAGGACATAACTTTTAACTGGGACGTCGGATCTAGGCAACTTATATATGCATTTGGCATAACTTTTCATGAGGAACACGCTGCAAATAAATAAATAATTTAATCAAAATATATATCAATAAAAAAATTCGTAAATAAAATGAAAGAAATAGAAAATAAAAAAATTAATAAATAAAAAATTAAATATATAAGTAAAAAATATATAGAAAATAAATAAATTATTTAATAAAAAAAATATATAGATTTTTGCGAGGAACGCGCTGCAAATAAATAAATAATTTAATAAAAAAATATATAGAAAAAAAATAGTAAATAAAATGATAAAGTAGAAAATGAAAAAAATTAATAAATGAAAAATGAAATATATAAATAAAATAAATAAATAAATAATTAAAAATGTATTAAAATATATTTCTCAAAAAACTCAATGTCTATATCTATATTTATATATATGTTTGTTATTTGTTAGTAAGTACAATTTGAGTAATTGGGTCTATACTAGCTTCACATTTTTGTTTATGTTGATTAATTAACAATCCTTAAGATGACCTAATTTAGTTTTGTTGTCTTCATGAAAGTTGTAGATAAATGTGCTATTGAGATATTGACAGTGGTTTGCTGTGATTTGGAGATGCATAACTGAAGATATTATGAAAATGGCGCACATATGTGAACTGTGAGATTGAAGGACATGTCAAACTTGAAATTGAATTCTGTCCACTGTGCAAGGCGAACGAGGAGATGATGTGTTCACGAGAAATGTAGGTATCTTTTTAAGCTTTGTATGGACATGGAGATGACCCCGATCGCATTTAGGGAGAGAAAGTTACGAGGCACTGAATATGCACGTACATGCTTGACAGAAAGAGGCTTAAATTATGAAAGGGCATAACTTTTGACTGGGACGTCAGATCTGGGCAAATTATATGTGCATTTTGCATAACTTTTCACGAGGTATGCGCTGAAAATAAATAAATAATATAGTAAAAAAAATATAGATAAAGAAAATTAGAAAATCAAATGAAAAAAATTGAAAATAAAAAAATTAATAAATAAAAAATTTAATATATAAATAAAATAAATTAATAAATAATTAAAAATGTATTAAAATATATTTCTCAAAAAACTCAATGTCTATATCTATATCTATATGTATGTTAGGTATTTGTTAGCAAGTACAATTTGAGTAATTGGGTATGTATTAGCTTCACATTTTTGTTCTTGTTGATGAATTAACAGTCCTTAAGATGACCTAATTAAGTTTTGTTATCTGTATAAAAGATGTAGATAAATGTGTTATTGAGATATTGACAGTGGTTTGATGTGATTTGGAGTTGTATAGCTGAAGATATGATGAAAATAACGCACATATGTGAACCGTGAGATTGAAGGACATGTCAAACTTGAAATTGAATTCTATCCATTGTGCAAGGCAAACGGGGAGATGATGTGTTCACAAGAAATGCAGGTATCTGTTTAAGATTTGTATGGACATGGAGATGACCCGGATCGCATTTCGGGAGAGAAAGTTACGGGGAACTGAATAAGCACGTACATGCCTGACAAAAAGAGGTTTAAAGTTTGAAAAGACATAACTTTTCACTGGGATGTCGGATCTCGAAAAATTATATGTGCATTTTGCATAAATTTTTGCGAGGAACGCGCTGCAAATAAAGAAATAATTTAATAAAGAAATATATAGATAAAAAAAATAGTAAATAAAATGAAAAAATAGAAAATAAAAATAGTTAATAAATAAAAAATTAAATATATAAATAAAATAAAATAAAAAATAATTAAAAATATATTAAAATATATTTCTCAACAAGCTCATTGTCTATATCTATATGTATGTATGTTAGTTATTTGTTAGTAAGTACAATTTGAGTAATTGGATATGTATTAGCTTCACATTTTTGTTCATGTTGATGAATTAACAATCCTTAAGATGACCTAATTAAGTTTTTTTGTCTTCATGAAAGTTGTAGATAAATGTGTTATTGAGAAATTGACTATGGTTTGATGTGATTTGGAGTTGTATAACTAAAGATATGACGAAAATAGCGCACATATGTGAAGCATGAGATTGGAGGACATGTCAAACTTGAAATTGAATTATGTCCACCATGCAAAGCGAACGAGGAGATGATGTGTTCACGAGAAATGTAGGTATATGTTTGAGCTTTGTATGGACATGGAGATGACCCGGATCGCTTTTCGTGGGAGAAAGTTACGAGGCACTGAATAAGCACGTACATGCTTGACAAAAAGAGGCTTAAAGTTTGAAAGGACATAACTTTTAACTGGGATGTTGGATCTAGGCAAATTATATGTGCATTTTGTATAAATTTTCATGAAGAACGCGCTACAATTAAATAAATAATTTAATAAAAAAATATATCATTAAAAAAATTAGTAAATAAAATGAAAAAATAGAAAATAAAAAAATTAATAAATAAAAAATTAAATATATAAGTAAAAGAAATAAATAAATAATTAAAATGTATTAAAATTTATTTCTCAAAAAGCTCAATGTCTATATCTATATCTATATGTATGTTTGTTATTTGTTAGTAAGTACAATTGGAGTAATTGGGTATATATTTGTTTCACATTTTTGTTCATGTTGACGAATTAACAATCCTTAAGATGGCCTAATTAAGTTTTGTTGTCTGCATGAAAGTTGTAGATAAATGTGTTATTGAGATATTGACAGTGGTTTGATGTGATTTGGAGTTGTATAGCTGAAGATATGATGAAAATAACACACATATGTGAAGCGTGAGATTGAAGGACATGTCAAACTTGAAATTGAACTCTGTCCACTGTGCAAGGAAAAAGAGGAGATGATGTGTTCACGAGAAATGTAGGTATCTTTTTAAGCTTTGTATGGACATGGAGATGACCCGGATCGCATTTCGGGAGAGAAAGTTACGAGGCACTGAATAAGCACGTACATGCATGACAGAAAGAGGTGAAAGTTTGAAAGGACATAACTTTTGACTGGGACGTTGGATCTGGGCAAATTATATGTGCATTTCGCATAACTTTTCGTGAGGAACGCGCTGCAAATAAATAAAAAATATAATAAAAAGTATATAGATAAATAAAATTAGAAAATAAAATGAAAAAATAGAAAAGGAAAAAAAATTAATAAATAAAAAATTTAATATATAAATAAAATAAATAATTAAAAATGTATTAAAATATATTTCTCAAAAAACTCAATGTCTATATCTATATCTATATGTATGTTAGGTATTTGTTAGTATGTACAATTTGAGTAATTCGGTATGTATTAGCTTCACATTTTTCTTCATGCTGATGAATTAACAATCCTTAAGATGACCTGATTAAGTTTTGTTGTCTGCATGAAAGTTGTAGATAAATGTGTTATTGAGATATTGATAGTGGTTTGATGTGATTTGGAGTTGTATAGCTGAAGATATGATGAAAATAGCGCACATATGTGAACCGTGAGATTGAAGGACATGTCAAACTTGAAATTGAATTATGTCCACTGTGCAAGGCGAACAAGGAGATCATGTGTTCACGATAAATGTAGGTCTCTATTTAAGCTTTGTATGGACACGGAGATGACCCTGATCACATTTCGGGAGAGAAAGTTACGAGGCACTGAATAAGCACGTACATGCCTGACAGAAAAAGGCTTAAAGTTTAGAAGGACATCGGATCTGGGCAAATTATATGTGCATTTTGCTTTAATTTTCATGAAGAATGCACTGCAAATAAATAAATAATTTAATAAAAAAAATATATAGATAAAATATTAGTAAATAAAATGAAAAAAATAGAAAAAAAATTAATAAATAAAAATTAAATATATAAATAAAGTAAATAAATAAATAATTAAAAATGTATTAAAATATATTTCTCAAAAAACTCAATGTCTATATCTATATACCCTGCCACTTCTACCTACAAGTATTCTCTAAGCCACTTCTGGCAAACCTTTAATCTCCCCCTGAGATTAAAGAACACCCAAGTATTCTTTGTCACTAAGCCACTCTTGGCTTTCCAAACATAAATTGTTTGAGTACAAGTTAAAGAGATAACTCTCACAGAGAGGATATTACAATATAACTTGAATACACAGATTAACTTAGCAAAGCTAAGAAGATTGATCTTTTTGCACAAGTGTAGGTCATCCAATTGATTTGGCAGAGTTACAGCTCTTAGAAAAACTTGAATGTTTTGTTGTTGATTTCGTGAGCTTGTTCCTCTATTTATAGGCAACTTGGTGAAGATATCCGTTGTGGGATCTGTGCCTTTGCCAATAACCGTTCTCTCACAATCATATGACCGTTGCTACGTGTCAGCTTGGGGTGGAGAGATGGAGGAGACAACAGTACATGTAGCGCCTCCACTACTTGTACGGTTTCTGCAGAGAGAAGCTTTTCTGTCCCCTGTGGTACATTAGAAAAGAGAGGGGATAACAGAACATTTCAGAGAATCATCATCGAAAAGCATAAGTGTACTTCCACACAATCATGGACGCATTATATAACTGTTTGATAGAAAAGATGATGTAAGTTATATAGGCGCTGAACGCTTCCTCAAATGGACGCAGTGTTTACACACTGGTTTTCACAATGCATTGGACGCTTGTTTTATAACAGCGTATTAGACGCTGGGTTTTATACTTAGAAAAGCAAGTTTCCAGTTACTCATTGGACGTACTGTATACATAGAACTATCTTGTTTGAGATTAAGAAATACAATATCATTGAGGCATTGGACGGTGTAGTACCTATAATACTCAAACATAGAACATTAGATACTTCAAAATTTAATCTCATTTGTTATCATCAAAACCGAAGTTTGAGGGGTTGGACATCGTCCAAAGTCTTAGATTCTAACAATCTCCCCCTTTTTGATGATGACAAATAATACTAAATTTTGATGTGAGCAAGTACATAATCATATAAAAGAAAATCATAACAGATGAATAAATGATTATGTTACGCTAGTGTACGTTGACAGGGTGAAAATATATGAAATGAAGTACTCCCCCTGAGTTCAACATTTCTCATGCATTTGATAAAACAATATATATTAGATAATACTGCATGATAAGAATGTATCAGAGACAATAGGTATCAGAGTGAAAAGCATATCATAGATATGGATGCGGAACTTATGATCAAAAACACCTCATATGTATTGTTAAATGAACAGCCAAAAGAGTTTCACAGAGTAGTGTAATTAAAGAAAATACTCTATGACATCAAAATTCCAATTTCTCCCCCTTTGTCATCAACAAAAATTGGGTTTCAAAGATGGAAAAATGATTTGACCATCATGGTCACCTAGGGCTATTGAGGTGGATCTTATGGTGGTGGTGGTTGCTCTGGTGGTGCTTGAGGAGGTGGTGCAAGGTGTTCAACTGGTGGTTGTACTGGTTGCGGCGGAGGTACCGGTTGAATAGGATGAACTGAGTGAGCAACAGTGCCAATTAGATTAGCAATTGTGGATTGAATTTGACTCACCAACATCTGTGAAAGGCTCATGAACTTATCAGTAATAGCATTTTGCATCATTAATCGGTGTTGTGCAGCTTCTGCTTGTTGCCTTTCCTAGAAAGCACGAAGAGCAGCTTCGGTTTCCACTTGTTGTTGCCTTAGAGCCTGTTGAACAATCTCGTTCACTCTGTCTTCAGAGACTCCTTGAGGTTCAACAAAGCGTAAGGGAACAATAGCCCTTGGACTTGACGAACCTGCAGGAACTACCTGTCTTGTTCTAGAGTGTGCTTTAGTGGACACATCAATAATTGGTTGGCTTGTAGCAACCTCAGGAGTAGGCTTGTCAGCAGTGGACTCCATTGGTTGTGGTGCTTCAGTCTTAGCCACTTGTTGCATTTCTTCATCTTTGGACGCTTCAGATTGTATGGTTTGTTCCTCATGTGAAGTTACAAAGTGTTCAACGCCCACCTGTACCTCATTCTCTAAATCTAGTTGGATGTGCATATCATTCACTTTTGCAGAAGCTTCGTCCAACTCTGCTTGTGTAACCTTTGGTTTGGCAACCTGCTCAGCTTGTTCTTTAGCAGCAATCTCAGCTTGTTCATTTTTTATTTGCACCAGGCGAGCTTGCTCAACTTGTTCTGCTCGTTCTTGTTCCAAGCAAACTTGTTTAGCTTTTTCTCTTTCAGCTTGCTCTTGCAATGCTCTTTCTTCTTCAGCTCTTTGGAGGTCATGAAGCATTTGAACTTCTTGTGCAAATTCAGCACAGTCAAGACTTCTGAGGTCATATACCTTGTTGCTTCTAATGATCGGTAGTTGCTTTAACACATCAAGATAATCATCCTTATCAGTCAGGAAGCAAGCGAAGGTGTCAGAGAAGTGATATGTCTTGACTGGATGCAAGACTTCAAGACCTTCTGGAGGATGAATGAAAGCTGCTTTGGAGCATCCAGAACTTGAGGCCTTTTGTGTATCTTTCCACACAATTTGACGCCAGAATGTCATGGTGTCAAAAGTGCCGAGGGGCCTTGTGAGTCTACTAGTCTTGTCAAAAAGATGGTTCAAGGTTTAAGATGAAGGAAAGAGCTGAACCTTTTCTTCTCTATCAGGCATCTCAATGCCATAGAATTTAAAATCTTTCTTTCGTCCAGCATCATATATAGGTAGTCGAGGACATACCTTATCAAGTACGAACTTGATATCAGTGGAGCGATGGATGTGGAGATTAGGTGGATAGGCAACAGCTTGATCTTGAATATACATCTGTTGGAGCAGCTTGCCGAGATCGTCATAGTTGTTGGGCTGAAAGTTGAGCACTGGAGTTCCAGGGGGGAGTGGAATGAACTTTGTGATGGGGGTCAAAATTTGGATGTCTTTAACCCATTTCACCTCTGGACGTTGCTTTGACTTGGATGGGTCCAGGCTTTCTTTAATGGCTATTTGTAGTTCAGCAGCCAATTCATCATTATTGCTAGGAGGGGGCTTCTTTGTTGCTAGTTTCCTCTTTCTTTGATTCTTTCCCTTCTGCTTTGCCACAGTTTTGGCAAATTGTGATGCAATTTCAATTTTTGGCTCAGGAAGATCATCTTCAGCTGAACACACCCTTTGCTGAGTACCAGTTGGACACAGATAGGGGCATTCCATCCTAACCATGTTTGGATAGAATTCTCTCGTCCAAGTTGATGGAGGATTGCTGATTATAGTCCCCTCTGGTAACGAAGCAAATTCAACAGACTGAGGATGAACATAGCCATACCTCGTCCATTCAGGTGCAGATACTGGAATTAGACTTCTCTCCAGTGGTTCCTATTGAGATCTCCATATAACATCTTTCTTTTTGCAATAGTTCTGTTCATTCCTTGTGAAGAATGCAACAGGGAACTTTGCTTTGTCTACTTCTTCTTGTGTCTTCTCTTTTGGTGGAATCGTCCATTGAGGCCATGCATCTCTCCAAGCATCCCTTGGATGCATAAATTTAGTCAAATTTAACTGGAAAGGTGGACGTTGTGCTGTTGCAGATGTTGGAGCTATTGTTGGAGCAGGTTGTGGAGCACTTGTAGATTCGCTCTCAATGTCTTGAGAGGTGGGGAGTGAAATTGGAAGTTTCCTTGGCCTTGCTGCCTGAGTCTTTACTCTCCTTGGTACTTTAGAAGGAAGAACATAAGTACCTCCGTTGGACGCTGTAGATACCTTCTGTTTCTTCTGTTGTGTATACTCCATCTCTTCAGCTTTTCTTTTGATTTGCCCAATTGACATGTGATCCTCATCATCAGAATCATCTAGCATCTTCAACTTGCGAACTCTAGGCTTTTCGGGTGTAGGCTTCACCGAAGCAGTCTTTGGACGTTGCTCATCTTGTGCAGGCTTGGACGGAGCAGGCCTTGGATGCTTCTCAGCAGGAGGATTGGACGGTGCAGGAGTAGCATATCTTTTCTTGGTTCTTCTCTCTTTTTCTGCAGCTTCTTCTTGCTATTGTGACATATGTCTTCTCACTTTCCTGCTTTCTTGTTCTTGCATCAGTCTTTTGATCTTCTTCCCAAGACCAAGAAGATCAATATCTTCTTCTTCGTCATTTTGAATGAGTCTGCTTTGCTCATGACGCTTCTTATTTATGCTTTCCTCGTCCAAATCCCTTAGGACCTTTGCAGTAAGCTTTATCTTCATTGGCTTAATGTTTGATTCACCGAATTTCTGCTGTGTTTCAATCATTCCTCCTTTTCTTATAATACGCTCATGATCAGCTTTGTCCAACTCATCAAAAAATCGTTGGTATACCTTCTGATCCCAGAGGATCTTGTTTAGTAGTGCGGTGTAGAAGATGTCGTCATTTCCACCAATAGTCTTCATCATACACAAAATATTGATGTAAATGGTGTGAGGTAGGTTGAATGGTATACCTTCCATTAGATGAAATATCATGAACGTGTGTAAGTCCGTGACTGAGTCCTTAGACCCAGCTTTGTGCAGAATGCTCTTGTTGCACACTTGCTGCCATATTTTTGCTTCCTCACACAGATTCTTGTATTCAATCTTGGATGAGTCTATGGTCTTGTCCTTGCAAAGCACCTTTCTAACATGGTTTCCATATTTCTTGGCCCACTCTGAACTGTATTGATTTTGTTCCCTGACACAGCCAGTGACTTTGGCTATAGATTCAGTGGACAGAGTCGCTTCCCGTCCAAGTACAGTGGCCACAAGTTCCCTTGAATTGTGGAACCTTGCATTCCTCCAGAACATCCTAATCAACTCTGGAAATATCTTCTAGTTGTCATTGAAGTATCCTCTGGTCCCATATTTTAGGAGACTTTCTTCAATGTTGAGACCTAACTTTTCAAGTTGTTCAATGTCGAAGAAGTGATCAACGTGTACAGTAGTAGCACCTTGAGTCACTATAGTGGTTTCAAGATAGGTATGAACATCAAGTTCGGAGGCACTTGAGTTATCAGAGTTCGACATGATGATAAAGGTTGGATTTTAAGGTTTTGCAGAGAGAGTGAGAGAGAGAATGCTTAAGGTAGTAGATAATCTCAGAGTAGGGAAATTGGTAAAGTATTTTTCTGAGTGGATTTGACAGTTTAAGTATGGGCTTTGTTTGGAGAACATGAAATGGTTTTGGGCTTTATGAATATTTGAATTTTGAGGTTATGCCACTAAACCCGCCATGATGAGGCGTGCTGAGGATATGGGTAACTGTGTATGGTTACCAATAGTTAAGTGACTTAGCATAGAGCATTTACTCACACTTACTCAAAACGAAACCGTTTTGGCCATTATGTAAAAGCATGTTAAAAAAAATAACAAAAAAAATCGTCCAGTTATTGGACTTAAGTGTAACACATGCAGTGCACATGCATGACTATGTGACCTTTGGACGACATGTCCATTGGACGCTGTTGTCATATTGGACGCTACATGTAGATGTTAATCATTCCTTTACAAGGTCCATGCCAAGTTTATTCCTTAGAAGGACTAGCTTGTCTTTAGTAAGGGGTTTTGTAAATATATCAGCAAGCTGATTATCTGTGGTTACAAAATATAATTCCACAGTACCTTTCTGAACATGATCTCTTATAAAGTGATGTTTAATCTCTATATGTTTTGCCCTCGAATGCAATATAGGGTTTTTAGAAAGATCAATTGCAGCTTTGCTATCACAGAAGATGGGAATGTTACTCTCATATATTCTGTAGTCCTCAAGTTGATGCTTGATCCATAAGATTTGAGAGCAGCACTTTGCAGCTGGAATATACTTTGCTTCAGCAGTGGATAGTGCAATGGTTCCTTGCTTCTTGCTTATCCAGGAGACTAAGTTTCCACCAATAAAGTGACATCCTCCACTAGTGCTTTTTCTTTCAATTATGTCTCCAGCATAGTCAACATCACAGTATCCAACTAATCTAAAATCTTTCTGCCTTTTGAAATATAGACCAAGATTAGTTGTTCCAACAAGGTATCAAATATTCTTTTAACAGCAGTTAAGTGAACTTCCCTTGGGTTAGTTTGGAATCTGCCACACAAGCATACACTGAACATGATGTCAGGTTTGGACGCTGTGAGGTATAGGAGTGATCCAATCATTCCTCTGTATAGGGTGTTGTCCACCTTCTTTGAACTATTGTCCAGTCTAAGTACTGTTGTTGGATGCATAGGAGTTTTCATTGGTTTTGCATCGTCCATCTTGAACTTCTTCAGAAGCTCCTTAACATACTTGGTTTGATGTATGTATTTGCCTTTATCAGTTTGCTTGATTTGCAGTCCAAGGAAGAATTTTAGTTCTCCCATGATGCTCATCTCAAACTTTGTCTGCATTAACTTAGCAAACTCCTCACAAAGAGATTCATTAGTAGCACCAAATATGATATCATCAACATATATTTGAGCAATAATAAAATCAGAAGAATAATCTTTGCGAAACAATGTAGTGTCTACTTTTCCTCTTGAAAAACCATTTTCTGAAAGAAATGAGCTGAATTTTTCATACCAAGCTATTGGTGCTTGTTTCAGTCCATATAAAGCTTTGTTAAGTTTGAAAACATGATTAGGAAAGGCATCACTCTCAAACCCTGGGGGTTGTTCCGCATAGATTTCTTCTTTTATTAATCCATTGAGGAATGCACTTTTTACGTCCATTTGATATAGCTTCATATTGCTATGAGCTGTAAATGATAGTAAAATACGAATTGCCTCTAGACGTGCAACAGGTGCATAAGTTTTAGTATAATCTATACCTTCTTGTTGTGAGTAACCTTTGGCTACCAGCCTGGCTTTGTTTCTCACAACTTTACCTATTTCGTCCAGCTTGTTTTTGAACACCCACTTAGTGCTACAGCTTCTTTGTCATCAAGGAGTTCTACAAGCTTCCAGACATCGTTCTTTTGAAACTGTTTAAGTTCTTCTTGCGTTGCTTTAACCCAGCTTTCATCTTCCAGGGCATCGTCCAAAGTCTTAGGTTCTATCTGTGATATGAATGTTGTGTGACCTTGTTGAAGCGAAGATCTAATTCTGACTTTATCCTTTGGATCACCAATGATTTGATCTTCTGGATAGTGCTTCTTCATTTGCCAGTTGCGTCCAGTTGGTTCCCTTTGTTCTTTTATTGGACCGTCCAGGGGTGCATTGGACTCTTCAACTGAGACATCATTGTTGGACGCGTCTGATGACTTCTTTGCATCATCCAACCTGAGGATCTGCAAATGATTCATCCAGCTCTGATAATTCCTTTTCAGGCTTGGTGTCATTGAACTTCACATGGATGGCTTCTTCAACAACTAAGGTTCTAGAATTATAAACTCTGTATGCCTTTGAGGTTTCAGAATATCTAAGCAATATTCCTTCATCACACTTAGAGTCAAATTTTCCCAACTTGTCCTTAGTGTTCAGAATGAAACATTGACATCCAAATGGATGGAAGTAGGATATGTTGGGTCTTCTCCCTTTCCACAATTCACATGGAGTCTTTTTCATGATAGGCCTAATATAGATTTTGTTTTGTAAATAACAGGCAGTATTCACTGATTCAGCCCATAAGTGTTTAAGGGTTAAATTATCATTCAACATGGTTCTAGCCATCTCTTGGAGTGACCTATTCTTCCCCTCAACAACACCATTCTGTTGTGGTGTTCTAGGTGTTGAGAAGTTGTGAAGGATACCATTGTCCTCACAGAACCTTTGAAAACTTTCATTTTCAAATTCTCCCCCATGATCACTTCGGATCGAAGTAATGCATACTCCTTTTTCATTTACAGAAGTTATAGAAGACCTTAAAAGACTCATCTTTGTGAGATAGGAACATGACCCATGTCCATCTAGTATAGTCGTCCACTGTAACCAATCTGTATCTCTTACCACTTACTGAGGCTGTTCTTGTGGGTCCAAACAAGTCAATATGTAACAACTCAAGAGGTTTAGAAGTGGAAAAAATGTTTTTACTTTGAAAAGAACTTTTCACTTGTTTCCCTTTCTGACAGGCTTCACAAAAAAGATCATCTTTATATGACATACTTGGTAATCCTCTCATGAGGTTGTGCCTATTAAGCTTTGAGATTAATCTCAAGCTGGCATGCCCAAGTCTTTTATGCCATAGCCAATGATTTTCTTTAACTGAAACTAAGCATGATACATTTTGACTTGATAGTTCCCCAAGTTTAATCTTGTACAGATTACCTTGCCTCTTTGCAGTAAAGAGAAGGGATCCATCAGAGTTCTTGACTATACATTCACCTTTGTTAAAGGCAACATCATATCCACTATCACATAATTGACTTATGCTTAGTAGATTGTGCTTGAGACCTTTAACATAAAGAACATTATCAATAAAGGGATAGGGTGGCATACCAATCTTACCCACGCTAGCTATCATCCCTTTCTGATTCCCTCCGAAAGTGGCTGTCCCACCAGTCTTGGGTTGGAGGCTTTGGAACATACACCTTTCTCTTGTCATGTGATGCGAGCACCCACTGTCCAGGTACCATGACTGGAGTTTCTTTCCTGTTGTTAAGCGTGTTTGCAACAGGAACAATTTTATCCTTAGGTACCCAGATTGACTTGGGTCCTTTCTTGTTAGTTTGAAGGGCACTAGACACTCCCCTCTTAGGCAGGTGTCTGCATTTGGATGTTATATGTCCAGGTTTCCCACAAAAGTAACACACATCTACGTCCTCGTCATGAATATATTTCTTTCCCTTATATCCATGCCCTGACCTGTCATTTGGTCTCTTACAACCTTCATATTTTAAAAGCATTTTAAGGTTGTCAAATCCCTTGACAAAGTTAGACAGATCTTTCTTTAGGCTATCAATCTATTCATGAAGTTTTACAGCATCATGTGGTTGGCCTCTTAAAGAAGTATCTGCTTCAACTTTCAGAAGCTTCTCAACTAGCCTTTTGTTTTCTACTTTGAGAGTTCGAATCTCTATGGAAAGATTCATTTCTCTAGTCCTTGAATCCTCATAGGATTTATAGGCTTGAGCAGTATCATTCCAGAGAGTTTGCCTATCCTCATTTAAGACTTCATGTTCCTTTGAGAGCTATGTTAACTTTTTCTGTAAATCTTCCTTTTCACTTTCAAGTTGTTTGAGACTGTTTTCTAAAACTTCTTTTTCTTTTGAAAGTGACTTGGACGATTTCTTCAAAGTTTTATAGGCCTTTGATAGAATAGAAGAGTTTGAAAGTAAATCATGATAAGCTTCTTGATGTGACTTTAAATCATTAAAGTTTACCTCATCTTCCTCTTCTGGTTCGGAAGAATTTGATGTAGTGTCTGCCATCAGGCATATGTGTGCTTCCTCTTCCTCTTCATCGTCCGATGATGAGTCATCGTCCAGATCTTCCCATGTGGACATCAGAACCTTTTTGCCCTTCTTTTTCTTGAAGACTTTCTTCTTCTTGTCCTTGCTCTTGTCAAGGTCTCGGCATTCTGATTTGAAGTGTCCGGACTTCTTGCATTCGTAGCATACGATTAGACTCTTCTCCTTCTTTTCCTTGAGACCTTTCTTGTTTAGGTTTCTCCATCTGGATCCACCTTTCTTCTTCCACATAGAGTGGATTCTCTTGGATATGAAGGATAGCTCATCATCCTCGTCTGAGTCATCATCTTCAGATTGTTCGTCTGATGATGCTTCAGCTTGCATGGCTTTGGACGATGGTGCTTTCTTTGGCTTCTGGATGCTGAGTGCCAGAGACTTGCTTTTCTTGCCATCACCATCTTGTTGCAATTCCAGCTCATGCACTTTAAGGATTCCCACAAGCTCTTCTAAGGACATATCTTCCAGTCCTTTGGTTGCTCTCAAAGCTGTAACCTGTGGTCTCCATTGACTAGGCAAACTCCTTAGAATTTTGTCAATATGTTCATAGTTATTGTAATCTTTACCATGTACTCTAAGCTCATTTAGTATGGTTTGAAACCGTCCAAACATACTTTGTATGTCCTCATTTCCTTCCATACTAAACAATTCATATTGACGAGTAAGAAGACTGAGTTTGTTACGTTTTACCTGGGTGGAACCCTCATACGTTAATGCAAGAGTGTCCCAAATTTGTTTGGAGCTTTTGAAACTGTACACTTTGTTGTATTCTTGTTCGGATAATGCACACATGATGATGTTTCTGGCTTTGGAGTTGAGGTGAAATCTCTATTTTTGCTCCTTCGTCCATCTAGCCTTTGGGATCTCGTTGAGATTCTCATCGAATGGAATGTAGTCACCCATCTCCACAACGTCCCACATGTCTATATGATAGGACTCAAAGAATGCTATCATTCTTTGCTTCCAGTAATCATATTTGACTCCCTTGAAGAGCGGTGGTCTATTCACAGCTTGTCCCTCATTTTCCATCTTTCTCAGGATCTAGTTTCCTCTGTACTGCTAAGTACTCAACCCGAGAGGCCAAGCTCTGATGCCAACTGAAATGCAGATAATCACACTAGAAGAGGGGTTGAATAGAGTGTTAGGTAAAACCTTATAATCTTTTCGCAAGGATGGAGATATTTTAACTTAAGTTTTACAAGGAGCTTGCAAAACAGAAGATTGTAGCTATCGGTTAATCGTTCAGAATAATAGTTCAACGAAACTGCGTTTTAGCTTATCATCCAAGCATGAAGCAGAAAGATTTTCACAAATATAATAAAAGTAAAGAGACTTGTGCATATTATGCGAAGAAACAACTTAAGAGAATAACAGGTAAGCTTAAAAGCGATAGAGTAAAAACACTTGGTTTATACTGCTGGTTCACTCAACCTGAGCTACGTCCAGTTCTCCTTCAAAAAACCTTTTGAAGGGTTCCACTAATTAAATCCTGATTACAAACAAGTATTATATACCCTGCCACTTCTGGCAAACCTTTAATCTCCCCTGAGATTAAAGAACACCCAAGTATTCTTTGTCACTAAGCCACTCCTGGCTTTCCAAACAGAAACTGTTTGAGTACAAGTTAAAGAGATAACTCTCACAAAGAGGATATTACAATATAACTTGAATACACAAAATAACTTAGCAAAGCTAAGAAGATTGCTCTTTTTGCACGAGTGTAGGTCGTCCAATTGATTTGGCAGAGTTACAGCTCTTAGAAAAACTTGAATGCTTTGTTGTTGATTTCGTGAGCTTGTTCCTCTATTTATAGGCAACTTGGTGAAGATATCCGTTGTGGGATCTGTACCTTTGCCAATAACCATTCTCTCACAATCATATGACCATTGCTACGTGTTAGCTTGGCGTGGAGAGATGGAGGAGACAACAGTACATGCAACGCCTCCACTACTTGTACGATTTCTGCAGAGAGAAGCTTTTCTGTCCCCTGTGGTACACTTTTCAAATTTTCAAATGAAATGTCACATTAGAAAAGAGAGGGAATAACAGAACATTTCAGAGAATCATCATCGAAAAGCAAAAGTGTACTTCCACAAAATCATGGACGCATTATATAACTGTTTGATAGAAAAGATGATGTAAGTTATATAGGCGCTGGACGCTTCCTTGAATGGATGCAGTGTTTACACACTGATTTTCATAATGCATTGGGCGCTTGTTTTATAATAGCGTATTGGACGCTGGGTTTTATACTTGGCAAAGCAAGTTTCCAGTTACTCATTGGACGTACTGTATATTTAATGGTTAAAGGATACCCTTAGGCATTATTAATAATAGTTACCTTATATTAAGAGTTGACAAGAATAAGATAATAGGACCCAGATGGGGAGCCAAGGCCCAAGATGGGCCAAGGCCCGCTAAGCCCACACACACGGTTTAAGTAGAGAAGGAGAAGGGAAAGTTAGATAGAGAAAGAGAAAAGAAAGAAAAAGAGTTGGAGAGAAGAAGGAGATGGAGCAGAGATCTGAAAACCCAGTGTCGGGAACTCATCTCTACGTGTCCCGGGAGGTGAGTGCTTTCCTCTAGTCCTTCCCTATCCTTTTGAGTTGCATGTTTTCCCCTTTTTCTCTTTTGAACCTTAGGTTTGGAGATTTTGGGTTTTTGGTGATTTTGTTTGATTAAGGGGTTTTTCGGGTAAATCAATCGGTTGGAAATGTAATAGAAGTGTTTAGGGTTTGATTTTTATGCTTGGGTGAGTCTTTGCATAGGGTTAGAATGAGTGGGTAAGCCATTGATAGCCATGGAGCTCGCAGGTCGCAGCCCCATATTTCGCTCTCCAGGAGAGCTCATGCCCAGCATGAAAGTTGGTGCTACCGGGCATGAGAGAGTCAATAGCAATATTCACTTCCAGAGAGCTCATGCCCAGCATGAAAGCTTGTGTTGCCGGACATGAGAGTGTCAGAATGGGTATTTAGCTCCAGGGGGCTCTGGCTCAGCATGAGAGCTTATGCTACTAGGCATGGGGGCTCTGGCTCAGCATGAAAGCTTGCGTGGCTGGGCATGGGGGTTCTGGCTCAGCACGAGAGTTTATGCAGCCAGGCTAGAATTTGGTTAATTGATATTCTATTGAAACTTTTCCCCTTTTTATTTATATGATTTTAAAATGTTTATATAAATGTAGTATGTTTAATTATAAGATGATTATGTTGTTTTTGAGGTGTTTATATTATTGTTGTAATAATCATGTTTTGATGAGATAACGATTTATAAAAGAAAAGTAATCATGCAAAAGGATAGTCACACCCTCTTTAGAAGGTAGGCGGGACCCCTTCCGTCACTTCCTACCCTCCAAAGATGCGTGTAGCTCCTCATGACAGGAGGAGGATAATACGAGGTCAGCTCCTCGGGTTGGAGGAGGATAATACGAGGCCATGACATATTAGTGGGAGGGACGCCTTCCCTATTGAGCTTAATAGAATGCCAAAGGACGGAAGAAGAAAAGAAAACTTAAAGGTTAAGCATGATGTTAATGTTAAAGTTGAAGCTTACTCATACAAAGTTAAAGTAAGACTATATTAATAATGAAGTAAATGTTAAATATAGCTTTATGTTACTATGTGTATGATGTATGTATGTATGTTCTATGTTAGAACATTAGAGAAATCATGAGCCTAGTTGCTAGGTGAGCAATGAGAGATAAGCCTATACATTAGAAGAGGACGTGTGTGCAATGTGAGCTACCCATAGGGGTATGCAAAAGAATATGCCTTGTAGAGAGGCTATATAGGCCCTAGTCGGGCTAAAAGGAAAGGTAAGGTTAATCATGTTCTCCTCTAGTGTGATAGGAAAGTGAGACCCTAGTATGAGGTCAAAGAGTAAGAGTGATGTTTAGGTGCCTTAGTGCACTGGTGGCCTTAGATTTGGCATAGGAGGCCAACTCTAAGTGCCTTAGTAAAGGTTAAGGATGGTCTAAGGAAATAGTAGTGAGGATGTGATTAGGTAATAGTTGTGAGTGTGATCATCAATAAAAGAAAAGAGAAGCCATGAGAGTTAAGAAAAGGATCTCTAGAATAGATAGTCAGCCTAGAGTCCTTGGAACACTCACAGAAACATTATGTCTCATCCCTTTTAGTTTCACGTTTTTACAGGTTAAGCAGGGGGATGCTTCATGAGAGAAGCTTGGAGCATGGAGCTGTTGGCTTGAAGGAAGATGTTTCTAGTTTTGCATCTCCCATGTTTGGGAATTGGTTTTATGTTATAAGTATCTTGCTTATGTTTTGTAAGGCAAATAAGTGCCAACAACTTTGTTTTAGATTTATTTCATGTAATACATATTTATCTTTTAGTTTCCGCATAATTAACTCTGATATTCTTATATGCTAATCTCAATTAATTTAGCAATATAAGGAGACAAAGGTAATATCCTCTAGGGTGTTACAATCTCCTCGTTCGCCTTACACAGTTGACAGAATTCAATTTCAAGTTTGACATGTCTTTCAATCTAACGCTTCACAGATGTGAGTTATTTTTATCATATCTTCAGCTATACAACTCCAAATCACATCAAACCACTGTCAATATCTCAATAACACATTTATCAACAACTTTCATGAAGACAACAAAACTTAAGTAGGTCATCTTAAGGATTGTTAATTCATCAACATGAACAAAAATGTGAAGCTAATACATACCCAATTACTCAAATTGTACTTACTAAAAAATAACTAACATACATATAGATATAAATATAGACATTGAGTTTTTTGAGAAATATATTTTAATACATTTTTAATTAATTATTTATTTTATTTATATAATTTAATTTTTTATTTATTATTTTTTTATTAACTTATTTATTTATTTGCAGCACGTTCCTCATGAAAATCCATGCAAAATGCACATATAATTTGCCCAGGTCCGACGTCCCAGTCAAAAGTTATGTCCTTTCAAACTTTAAGCCTCTTTCTGTCATGCATGTACGTGCTTATTCAGTGCCTCCTAACTTTCTCTCCCGAAATGTGATCCGGGTCATCTTTGTGTCCATACAAAACTTAAACAAATACCTACATTTCTTGTGAACACATCATCTCCTCGTTCACCTTGCACTGTGGACAGAATTCAATTTCAAGTTTGACATGTTCATCAATCTCATACTTCACATATGTGCGCTATTTTCATGATATCATCAGCTCTCCAACTCCAAATCACATCAAACCACTATCAATATCTCAATAACACATTTATCTACAACTTTCATACAGGCAACAAAACTTAATTAGGTCATCTTAAGGATTGTTAATTCATCAACATGAACAAAACTGTGAAGCTAATACACACCCAATTACTCAAATTGTACTTATTAACAAATAACTAACATACATATAGATATAGATATAGATATAGACATTGAGTTTTTTGAGAAATATATTTTAATAAATTTTTAATTATTTATTATTTATTTTATTTATATATTTAATTTTTTATTTATCAATTTTTTTTATTTTCTATTTTTTTCATTTTATTTACTTATTTTTAATCTATCTATTTTTTATAAAATTATTTCTTTATTTGCAGCGTGTTCCTCGCAAAAATCTATGCAAAATGCACATATTATTTTCCCAGATCCAACGTCCCAATTAAAAGTTATGTCCTTTCAATCTTTAAGCCTTTTCCTGTCACGCATGTTTGTGCTTATTCAGTGCCTCATAACTTTTTCTCCCAAAATGTGATATAGGTCATCTCTGTGTCCATACAAAGCTTAAATAGATACCTACATTTCTCGTGAACACATCATCTCCTCGTTCGCCTTGCACAGTGGACAGAATTCAATTTCAAGTTTTACATGTCCTTCAATCTCACGCTTAACATATGTGTGCTATTTTCATCATATCTTCAGCTATACAACTCAAAAAAACATCAAACCATTTTCAATATCTCAATAACACATTTATCTACAACTTTCATGAAGACAACAAAACTTAATTAGGTCATCTTAAGGATTGTTAATTCATCAATATGAACAAAATGGGAAGCTAATACATACCCAATTACTCAAATTGTGCTTACTAAGAAATAACAAACATACATATAGATATAGATATAGACATTGAGTTTGTTGAGAAATATATTTTAATACATTTTTAATTATTTATTTATTTATTTTATTTATATATTTAATTTTTCATTTATTAATTTTTTTCATTTTCTACTTTATCATTTTATTTACTATTTTTTTTCTATCTATTTTTTTATTAAATTATTTATTTATTTGCAGCGCGTTCCTCGTGAAAATCTATGACAAAGGCACATATAATTTGCCTAGATCCGACGTCCTAGTGAAAAGTTATGTCTTTTCAACCTTTAAGCCTCTTTCTGTCTTGCATGTACGTGCTTATTCAGTGCCTCGTAACTTTCTCTCCCGAAATGCGATCCAGGTCATCTCTGTGTCCATACAAAGCCTAAACAGATACCTCCATGTCTCCTGAAGACATCATCTCCTCGTTTGCCTCGCACAGTGGACATAATTCAATTTCAAGTTTGACATGTCCTTCAATCTAACACTTCACATATGTGCGCTATTTTCATCATATCTTCAGCTATACAACTCCAAATCACATCAAACCACTGTCAATATCTCAATAACACATTTATCTACAACTTTCATGAAGACAACCAAACTTAATTATGTCATCTTAAGGACTATTAATTCATCAACATGAACAAAATTGTGAAGCTAATACATACCCAATTACTCAAATTGTACTTACTAACAAATAACTAACATACATATAGATATAGATATAGACATTGAGTTTTTTGAGAAATATATTTTAATACATTTTTAATTAATTACTTATTTATTTTATTTATATGTTTCATTTTTTATTTATTAATTTCATTGATTTTCTATTTTTTCATTCTATTTACTTTTTTTTTTAATCTATATATTTTTTATTAAATTATTTATTTGTTTGCAGCGTGTTCCTTGTGAAAAGTTATGCAAAATGCACATATTATTTTCCCAAATCCGAAGTTCTGGTCCAAAGTAATGTCCTTTAAAACTTTAAGCCTCTTTCTGTCAAGCATGTATGTGCTTATTCAGTGCCTCGTAACTTTGTCTCCCGAAATGCGATCCGGGTCATCTCCGTGCCCATACAAAGCCTAAACAAATACCTACATTTCTCGACAATACATCATCTCTTCGTTCACCTTGCACAGTGCACAGAATTCAATTTCAAGTTTGACATGTCCTTCAATCTCATGCTTCACATATGTACGCTATTTTCATCATATCTTTATCTATACAACTCCAAATCACATCAAACCACTGTCAATATCTCAATAACACATTTATCTACAACTTTCATGAAGACAACAAAACTTAATTAGGTCTTCTTAAGGATTGTTAATTCATCAACATGAACAAAATTGTGAAGCTAATACATACCCAATTACTCAAATTGTACTTACTAACAAATAACTAACATAGATATAGATACAGATATAGACATTTAGTTTTTTGAGAAATATATTTTAATACATTTTTAATTATTTATTTATGTATTTTATTTATATATTTAATTTTTTATTTTTTTATTTTTGTAATTTCTATTTTTTTCATTTTATTTATTTATATATTTTAATATATTTTTTTATTAAATTATTTATTTATTTACAGCGCGTTCCTCATGAAAATATATGCAAAATGCACATATAATTTGCCCAGATCCGACGTCCCAGTCAAAAGTTATGTCCTTTCAAACTTTAAGCCTCTTTCTGTCATGCATGTACGTGTTTATTCAGTGCCTCGTAACTTTCTCTCTCGTAATGCAATCTGGGTCATCTCTGTGTCCATACAAAGCTTAAACAGATACCTACTTTTCTCTTGAACACATCATCTCCCCGTCTGCCTTGCACAGTGGACAGAATTCAATTTCAAGTTTGACATGTCCTTCAATCTCACACTTCACATATGTGCGCTACTTTCATCATATCTTCAGCTATACAACTCGAAATCACATCAAACCACTGTCAATATCTCAATAACACATTTATCTACAACTTTCATGAAGACAACAAAACTTAATTAGGTCATCTTAGGGATTGTTAATTCATCAACATGAACAAAAATGTGAAGCTAACACATATCCAATTATTCAAATTGTACTTACTAACAAATAACTAACATAGATATAGATATAGATATAGACATTGAGTTTTTTGAGAAATATATTTTAATACATTTTAATTATTTATTTATTTATTTTATTTATATATTTAATTTTTTATTTTTTATTTTATTTACTAATTTTTATCTATATATTTTTTTATTAATTTAGTTATTTATTTGCAGCGTGTTCCTCGCAAAAATCTATGCAAAATGAACTTATTATTTGCCCAGATCCGACGTCCCAGTCAAAAGTTATGACCTGTCAAACTTTAAGCCTCTTTCTGTCATGCATGTACGTGCTTATTCAATATCTCGTAACTTTCTCTTCGGAAATGCGATCCAGGTAATCTCCATATCCATACAAAGCTTAAACAGATACATACATTTCTCGTGAACACATCATCTCCTCATTTGCCTTGCACAGTGGACAGAATTCAATTTCAAGTTTGACATGTCCTTCAATCTCACACTTCACATATGTGCGCTATTTTCATCATATCTTCAGCTATACAACTCCAAATCACATCAAACTACTGTCAATATCTTAATAACACATTATCTACAACTTTCATGAAGACAACAAAACTTAATTAGGTCATCTTAAGGATTGTTAATTCATGAACATGAACAAAAAAGTGAAGCTAACACATACCCAATTATTCAAATTGTACTTACTAACAAATAACTAACATGGATATATATATATATATATATATATATATATAGACATTGAGTTTTTTGAAAAATATATTTTACTGCATTTTTAATTATTTATTTATTTATTTTATTTATATATTTAATTTTTTATTTATTATTTTTTTATTTTCTATTTTTCATTTTATTTACTAACTTTTTTTATCTATATGTTTCTTTATTAAATTATTTCTCTATTTGTAGCGCGTTCCTTGTGAAAAGTTATGCAAAATACACATATAATTTGCCCAGATCTGACGTCTCAGTCAAAAGTTATGTCATTTCAAACTTTTCAGCCTCTTTCTGTCATGCATGTATGTGCTTATTCAGTGCCTCATAACTTTCTCTCCGAAATGCGATCCGGGTCATCTCTATGTCCGTACAAAGGTTAAACAGATACATACATTTCTCGTGAACACATCATCTCCTCGTTCGCCTTGCACAGTGGACAGAATTCAATTTCAACATTGACATCTCCTTCAATCTCACACTTCACATATGTGCGCTACTTTCATCATATCTTCAGCTATACAACTCGAAATCACATCAAACCACTGTCAATATCTCAATAACACATTTATCTACAACTTTCATGAAGACAACAAAACTTAATTAGGTCATCTTAGGGATTGTTAATTCATCAACATGAACAAAAATGTGAAGCTAACACCTATCCAATTATTCAAATTGTACTTACTAACAAATAACTAACATAGATATAGATATAGATATAGACATTGAGTTTTTTGAGAAATATATTTTAATACATTTTAATTATTTATTTATTTATTTTATTTATATATTTAATTTTTTATTTTTTATTTTATTTACTAATTTTTATCTATATATTTTTTTATTAATTTAGTTATTTATTTGCAGCGTGTTCCTCGCAAAAATCTATGCAAAATGAACTTATTATTTGCCCAGATCCGACGTCCCAGTCAAAAGTTGTGACCTGTCAAACTTTAAGCCTCTTTCTGTCATGCATGTACGTGCTTATTCAATATCTCGTAACTTTCTCTTCGGAAATGCGATCCAGGTAATCTCCATATCCATACAAAGCTTAAACACATACATACATTTCTCGTGAACACATCATCTCCTCATTTGCCTTGCACAGTGGACAGAATTCAATTTCAAGTTTGACATGTCCTTCAATCTCACACTTCACATATGTGCGCTATTTTCATCATATCTTCAGCTATACAACTCCAAATCACATCAAACTACTGTCAATATCTTAATAACACATTATCTACAACTTTCATGAAGACAACAAAACTTAATTAGGTCATCTTAAGGATTGTTAATTCATGAACATGAACAAAAAAGTGAAGCTAACACATACCCAATTATTCAAATTGTACTTACTAACAAATAACTAACATGGATATATATATATATATATATATATATAGACATTGAGTTTTTTGAAAAATATATTTTACTGCATTTTTAATTATTTATTTATTTATTTTATTTATATATTTAATTTTTTATTTATTATTTTTTTATTTTCTATTTTTCATTTTATTTACTAACTTTTTTTATCTATATGTTTCTTTATTAAATTATTTATCTATTTGTAGCGCGTTCCTTGTGAAAAGTTATGCAAAATACACATATAATTTGCCCAGATCTGACGTCTCAGTCAAAAGTTATGTCATTTCAAACTTTTCAGCCTCTTTCTGTCATGCATGTACGTGCTTTTTCAGTGCCTCATAACTTTCTCTCCGAAATGCGATCCGGGTCATCTCTATGTCCGTACAAAGGTTAAACAGATACATACATTTCTCGTGAACACATCATCTCCTCGTTCGCCTTGCACAGTGGACAGAATTCAATTTCAACATTGACATCTCCTTCAATCTCACGCTTCACATATGTGCGCTATTTTCTTCATATCTTCAGCTATACATTTCCAAATCACATCAAACCACTGTCAATACCTCAATAACACATTTATCTACAACTTTCATGCAAACAACAAAACTTAATTAGGTCATCTTAAGGATTGTTAATTCATCAACATGAACAAAAATGTGAAGCTATTACATACCCAAAATTTCAAATTATACTTACTAACAAATCACTAACATACATATAGATATAGATATAGACATTGAGTTTTTTGAGAAATATATTTTAATACATTTTAAATTATTTATTTATTTATTTATTTATTTTATTTATATATTTAATTTTTTATTTTTTATTTATTATTTATTATTTATTATTTTTTTCATTTTATTTACTAACTATTTTTATCTATATATTTTTTTATTAAATTATTTATTTATTTGCAACGCGTTCCTTGAGAAAAGTTATGCAAAATACACATATAATTTGCCCCGATCCGACATCCCAGTCAAAAGTTATGTCCTTTCAAACTTTAAGCATCTTTCTGTCATGCATGTACATGCTTATTCAGTGCCTCATAACTTTGTCTCCCGAAATGCGATCTGGGTCATCTCTGTGTCCATACAAAGCTTAAACAGATAAAGTACATTTCTCGTGAACACATCATCTCCTCGTTCGCCTTGCACAGTGGACAAAATTCAAATTCAAGTTTGACATGTCCTTCAATCTCACGCTTCACATATGTGCACCATTTTCATCATATCTTCAGCTATACAACTCCAAATCACATCAAACCACTCTCAATATCTCAATAACACATTTATCTACAACTTTCATGAAGACAACAAAACTTAATTACATTATCTTAAGGGTTGTTACTTCATCAACATGAACAAAAATGTGACGCTAGTACATACCCAATTAGTCAAATTGTACTTACTAGCAAATAACTAACATACATATAGATATAGATATAAACATTGAGTTTTATGAGAAATATATTTTAATACATTTTAATTATTCATTTATTTATTTTATTTATATATTTAATTGTTTTTTCTATTTTTTTCATTTTATTTACTAAGTTTTTCATCTATATATTTTCTTATTAAATTATTTATTTAATTAGAACGCGTTCCTTGCGAAAAGTTATGCAAAATGCACATATAATTTGCCCAGATCCGACGTCCCAGTCAAAAGTTATGTCCTTTCAAACTTTAAGCCTCTTTTTGTCATGCTTATACGTGCTTGTTCAGTGCCTCGTAACTTTCTCTCCCGAAATGTGATCCGAGTCATCTCCGTATCCATACAAAACTTAAAAAGATACCTACATTTCTCGTGAACACAACATCTCCTCGTTCGCCTTGCACAGTGGAAAGAATTCCATCTCATGTTTCACATGTCGTTCAATCTCAAGCTTCACATATGTGCGTTGTTTTCATCATATCTTCAGCTATACAACTCCAAATCACATAAAACCACTGTCAGTATCTCAATAACACATTTATCTACAACTTTCATGCAAACAACAAAACTTAATTAGGTCATCTGATGGATTGTTAATTCATCAACATGAAGAAATATGTGAAGCTAATACATTCCCAATTACTCAAATTGTACTTACTAACAAATAACTAACATACATATAGATATAGATATAGACATTCAGTTTTTTGAGAAATATATTTTAATACATTTTTAATTATTTATTTATTTATATGTTTAATTTTTTATTTATTATATTTTTTTACTTTCAATTTTTTCATTTTATTTACTATTTTTTTATTTATAAATTTTTTATCAAATTATTTATTTATTTACAGCACGTTCCTCGTAAAATTCTATGCCAAATGCACATATAATTTGTCCAGATCCGACGTCCCAGTCAAGGGTTATGTCCTTTCAAACTTTAAGCCTCTTTCTGTCAAGCATGTACGTGCTTATTTAGTGCCACGTAACTTTCTCTCCAGAAATGCAATCCAGGTCATCTCCATGTCCATACAAATCTTAAACAGATACCTGCATTTCTCGTGAACACATCATCTCCTGGTTTGCGTTGCACGGTGGACAGAATTCAATTTCAAGTTTGACATGTCCTTTAATATCACCCTTCACATATGCGCACTATTTTCATAATATCTTCAGCTATACAACTCCAAATCACATCAAACCACTGTCAATATCTCAATAACACATTTATCTACAACTTTCATAAAGACAATAAAACTTAATTAGGTCATCTTAAGGATTGTTAATTCATCAAGTTGAACAAAAATGTGAAGCTAATACATACCCAATTACTCAAATTGTACTTACTAATAAATAACTAACATACATATAGATATAGATATAGACATTGAGTTTTTTGAGAAATACATTTTTATTTATTTATTTATCTATTTTGTTTATATATTTAATTTTTTTATTTATTAAATTTTTTTATTTTCTATTTTTTCATTTTATTTACAAATTTTTTTATTTATAAATCTTTTATTAAATTATTTATTTATTTGCAGTGCGTTACTCGTAAAAATCTATGCAAAATGCACATATAATTTGCCCAGATCAAACGTTCCAGTCAAAAGTTATGTCCTTTCAAACTTTAAGTCTCTTTCTGTCACACATGTCCGTCCTTATTCAGTGCATCGTAACATTCTCTCCCGAAATGCAATCCGGGTCATCTCCATGTCCATAAAAAGCTTAAATAGATACCTACATTTCTCGTGAACACATCATCTCCTGGTTCGCATTTCACTGTGGACAGAATTCAAGTTCAAGTTTGACATGTCCTTTAATTTCACGCTTCACATATGTGCACTATTTTCATCATATCTTCAGCTATACATCTCCAAATCACATCAAACCACTATCAATATCTCAATAACACATTTATCTACAACTTTCATACAGACAATAAAACTTAATTAGGTCATCTTAAGGATTGTTAATTCATCAACTTGAACAAAAATGTGAACCTAATACATACCCAATTACTCAAATTGTACTAACTAACAAATAACTAACATACATATAGATGCAGATATAGACATTGAGTTTCTTGTGAAATATGTTTTAATACATTTTCAATTATTTATTTATTTACTTTATTTATATATTTAATTTTTATTTATTAATTTTTTTATTTTATATTTTTTTCATTTTATTTACTAATTTTTTTATCTATATATATATTTTTATTAAATTATTTATTTATTTGCAGCCCGTTCCTTGCGAAAAGTTATGCAAAATGCACATATAATTTGCCCAACTCCGACGTCCCAGTCAAAAGTTATGTCCTTTCAAACTTTAAGCATCTTTCTGTCATGCATGTACGTGCTTATTCAGTGCCTCGTAACTTTGTCTCCCGAAATGCGATTCGGGTCATCTTTGTGTCCATACAAAGCTTAAACAGATACAGTACGTTTCTCATGAACACATCATCTCCTCGTTCGCCTTGCACAGCGGACAAAATTCAATTTCAAGTTTGACATGTCCTTCAATCTCACACTTCACATATGTGTGCCATTTTCATCATATCTTCAGCTATACAACTCCAAATCACATCAAACCACTCTCAATATCTCAATAACACATTTATCTACAACGTTCATGTAGACAATAAAACTTAATTACGTCATCTTAAGGGTTGTTACTTCATCAACATTAACAAAAATGTGAAGCTAATACAGACCCAATTAGTCAAATTGTACTTACTAGCAAATAACTAACATACATATAGATATAGATATAGACATTGAGTTTTCTGAGAAATATATTTTAATACATTTTTAATTATTCATTTATTTATTTAATTTATATATTTAATTTTTTTTCTATTTTTTTCATTTTATTTACTAAGTTTTTCATCTATATATTTTCTTATTAAATTATTTATTTAATTGCATCGCGTTCCTTGCGAAAAGTTATGCAAAATGCACATATAATTTGCCCAGATCCGACGTCCCAGTCAAAAGTTATGTCCTTTCGAACTTCAAGCCTCTTTTTGTCATGCTTGTACGTGCTTGTTCAGTGTCTCGTAACTTTCTCTCCCGAAATGCGATCTGAGTCATCTCCGTGTCCATACAAAACTTAAACAGATACCTACGTTTCTCGTGAACACAACATCTCCTCGTTCGCCTTACACAGTGGAAAGAATTCAATCTCATATTTGACATGTCCTTCAATCTCAAGCTTAACATATGTGCGTTATTTTCATCATATCTTCAGCTATACAACTCAAAATCACATAAAACCACTGTCAATATCTCAATAACACATTTATCTACAACTTTCATGCAAACAACAAAACTTAATTTGGTCATCTGAAGGATTGTTAATTCATCAACATGAAGAAAAATGTGAAGCTAATACTTTCCCAATTACTCAAATTGTAATTACTAACAAATAACTAACATACATATAGATATAGATATAGACATTGAGTTTTTTGAGAAATATATTTTAATACATTTTTAATTATCTATTTATTTATTTTATTTATATGTTTAATTTTTATTTATTATATTTTTTTACTTTCAATTTTTTTCATTTTATTTACTATTTTTTATTTATAATTTTTTTTATCAAATTATTTATTTATTTGCAGCACGTTCCTCGTAAAAATCTATGCCAAATGCACATATAATTTGTCCAGATCCGACGTCCCAGTCAAGAGTTATGTCCTTTCAAACTTTAGCCTCTTTGTGTCAAGCATGTACGTGCTTATTTAGTGCCACGTAACTTTCTGTCCAGGAATGCGATCCAGGTCATCTCCATGTCCATACAAATCTGAAACAGATACCTACATTTCTCGTGAACACATCATCTCCTGGTTCGCGTTGCACAGTGGATAGAATTCAATTTCAAGTTTGACATGTCCTTTAATTTCACCCTTCACATATGTGCACTATTTTCATCATATCTTCAGCTATACAACTCCAAATCACATCAAACCACTGTCAATATCTCAATAACATATTTATCTACAACTTTCATATAGACAATAAAACTTAATGAGGTCATCTTAAGGATTGTTAATTCATCAACTTGAACAAAAATGTGAAGCTTATACAGACCCAATTACTCAAATTGTGCTTACTAACAAATAACTAACATACATATAGATATAGATATAGACATTGAGTTTTTTGAGAAATACATTTTAATGCATTTTTAATTATTTATTTATCTATTTTGTTTATATATTTAATTTTTTTATTTATTATTTTTTTTTATTTTCTATTTTTTTCATTTTATTTATAATTTTTTTTATTTATAAATCTATTATTAAATTATTTATTTATTTGCAGTGTGTTTCTCTTAAAAATCTATGCAAAATGCACATATAATTTGCCCAGATCCAACATTTCAGTCAAAAGTTATGTCCTTTCAAACTTTAAGTCTCTTTGTGTCACACATGTCCGTCCTTATTCAATGCATCGTAACATTCTCTCTCGAAATGCGATCCGGGTCATCTCCATGTACATACAAAGCGTAAACAAATACCTAAAATTCTCGTGAACTTATCGCCTCCTCGTTCGCCTAGCACAGTGGACAGAATTCAATTTCAAGTTTTACTTGTCCTTCAATCTCACGCTTCACATATGTGCGCTATTTTCATCATATCTTCAGCTATACAACTCCAAATCACATCAAATCACTGTCAATATCTCAATAACACATTTATCTACAACTTTCATGAAGACAACAAAACTTAATTAGGTCATCTTCAGGATTGTTAATTCATCAACATGAACAGAAATGTGAACCTATTACATACCCAATTACTCAAATTGTACTAACTAACAAATACCTAACGTACATATAGATATAGATATAGACATTGAGTTTCTTGAGAAATATGTTTTAATACATTTTCAATTATTTATTTATTTATTTTATTTATATATTTAATTTTTTATTTATTAATTTTTTTTATTTTCTTTTTATTTTCATTTTATTTACTAATTTTTTATCTATATATATTTTTTATTAAATTATTTATTTATTTCCAGCACGTTCCTTGCGAAAATCTAGGCAAAATGCACATATAATTTGCCCAGATCTGACGTCCCAGTCAAAAGTCATGTCCTTCCAAACTTTAAGCCTCTTTTCTGTCACGCATGTACATGCTTATTTAGTGCCTCATAACTTTCTCTCCCGAAATGCGATTGGGGTCATCTCCATGTCCATACAAAGCTTAAACAGATACCTACATTTCTCATAAACACATCATCTCCTCGTTCGCCTTGCACAGTGGACAGAATTCAATTTCAAGCTTGACATGTCCTTCAATCTCACGTTTTACATATGTGCGTTATTTTCATCATATCTTCAGCTATACAACTCCAAATCGCATCAAACTACTGTCAATATCTCAATAACACATTTATCTACAACTTTTATGAAGACAACAAAACTTAATTAGGTCATCTTAAGGATTGTTAATTTATGAACATGAACAAAAATGTGAAGCTAATACATAACCAATTACTCAAATTGTACTTACTAACAAATAACTAAGATACATATAGATATAGATATAGACTTTGAGTTTTGTGAGAAATATATATCAACACATTTTTAATTATTTATTTATTTATTTATTTTATTTATATCTTTAATTTTTATTTATTAATTTTTTTATTTTTTATTTTTTTCATTTTATTTACTAATTTTTTTATCTATATATTTTTATTAAATTATTTATTTATTTGCAGCGTGTTCGTTGCATAAAGTTATGCAAAATGCACATATAATTTCCCCAGATCCGACGTCCCAGTCAAAAGTTATGTCCTTTCAAACTTTAAGCCTCTTTCTGTCATGCATGTACGTGCTTATCCAGTACCTCGTAACTTTCTTTCTCGAAATTTGATCCGGGTCATCTCTGTATCCATACAAAGCTTAAAATGATACCTATATTTCTCGTGAACACATCATCTCCTCGTTCACCTTGCACAGTAGACAGAATTCAATTTCAAGTTTGACATGTCCTTCAATCTCACGCTTCACATATGTGCGCTATTTTCATCATATCTTCAGCTATACAACTCCAAATCACATCAAACCACTGTCAATATCTCAACAACACATTTATCTACAACTTTCATGAAGACAACAAAACTTAATTAGGTCATCTCAAGGATTGTTAATTCGTTAACATGAACTAAAATGTGAAGCTAATACATACCCAATTACTCAAATTGTACTTACTAAAAAATAACTAACATACATATAGATATAGATATAGAGATTGAGTTTTTGGAGAAATATATTTTAATACATTTTTAATTATTTATTTTATTTATATAGTTAATTTTTTTTATTTTCTATTTTTTTCATTTTATTTACTAATTTTTTTATTTATATATTTTTATTAAATTATTTAATTCTTTGCAGCGCCTTCCTCACGAAAAGTTATGCAAAATGCACATATAATTTGCCCAGATCCGACATCCCAGTCAAAAGTTATGTTCTTTCAAACTTTAAGCCTCTTTCTGTCATGCATGTACGTGCTTATTCAGTGCCTCATAACTTTCTCTCCCAAAATGCGATCCATGTCATCTCCATGTCCATACAAAGCTTAAACAGATACCTGCATTTCTCGGGCAGACATCTTCTCCTCGTTCGCCTTGAACAGTGGACATAATTCAATTTCAAGTTAAACAAGTCCTTCAATCTCATGCTTCACATATGTGCACTATTTTCATAATATCTTCAGCTATACAACTCCAAATCACATCAAACCACTGTCAATATCGCAATAACACATTTATCTACAACTTTCATGCAGACAACAAAACTTAATTAGGTCATCTTAAGGACTGTTAACTCATCAACATGACCAAAAATGTGAAGCTAATACATACCCAATTAGTCAAATTGTACTTACTAACAAATAACTAACATACATAGAGATATAGATATAGACATTGAGTTTTTTGAGAAATATATATTAAAACATTTTTTATTTTTTATTTTATTTATATAATTAATTTTTTCTTTTTTTTCTTTTTTATTTATTAATTTTGACTGGGACGTCGAATCTGGGCAAATTATATGTGCATTCTGCATAACTTTTCGTGAGGAACGCAGTGCAAATAAATAAATAATTTAACAAAAAAATATATAGATAAAAAAATTAGTAAATAAAAAAAAATAGAAAATAAAAAAATTAATAAATAAAATATATAAATAAAATGAATAAATAAATAATTAAAAAAGTATTAAAATACATTTGTAAAAAAACTCAATGTCTATATCTATATCTATATGTATGTTAGTTAATTTTTAGTAAGTACAATTTGAGTAATTGGGTATGTATTACCTTCACATTTTTGTTCATGTTGATGAATTAACAATCCTTAAGATGACCTAATTAAGTTTTGTTGTCTTCATGAAAGTTGTAGATAAATGTGTTATTGCGATATTGACAGTGGTTTTGTAACGAACCAAAAACTTAGTTACAGATGTGTTATACTAAACTCTCTATTTAATTATTATCATGTGAAAGAACGTATAAATTTTTCACATTTAAAATACATACATATGTACCTACATAAAACGTTCATCACCGCATCGTCCAAATATAATATACCGATTTACACCTTAAAATACTAGGATACATATAACATCAGAAGAAAGATCCCCTTGTAGAGAACGTTCACATTAATCTTAATATTTATACAAAATCCTAAGCTGGTCCCCCTAATATGTACATATATACTAGAACAAAATTAGCAAAACAGGAGGATCGTCCAATCTTAGGATCATCCAATCAACATAGCAGGAGGATCGTCCAATCTTCTATCGTGACTAGCATGAGAGCCAGCACCATCACTGCTACCTGCTCCCGTGTTAACCACACGATCATTGCAGTAAAACAATACAAACACAAATTGCAAGGGCAAGCTTACTTATAAAAAAGAATGATATAATATACACAATTTCAATCAACATCATTCACAATAAACATTCAGTTCACTTCAGGTATCATTTCATACAGCAATATCATCATGCAACATTATGCTGACTCGACTCCATGGAGATTTCAACAACTTTCAGGCGGTGCCCATAGGCCCCATCCCCTACCATTAGTCTCAACTTAGACCATTCAGGGAGTCCCTTGAGCCACCATGTGGAGGAAGTGTGAATTTAATCGAATATAGACAAGTGTGGGTATTGGCTTACCTTTGTCAGGTTTGCAAAATCTTCCATCTTTAGGAATTCACCCACTTGTCTATTCTACATGCCCACCATTGGCCATCACGAAATCCTCCAGCACTAGGTTGAGAGCCCACCTAGCACCCTCAACTTACGTGCCTACCCTTATGCAATATCATGCACAACTCAACAACTCTGATTGCCACACGTTCCCACTATGTTATAAATTCACCATTTTTCTCAAATCAAGCTTATGAACCCATCCAGCAATTCAATAAGCACAAGTAAGGCATTCTCAACACTTGAATCCTTACTCACAACTCAACATCAACGTTAACCAAAAATGTGAATTTCCTAACATAGTTCTAGAACCAAAATAGTGGCATATCCAACATCCTCGTTCGTAACAAGACTAGGTTCTGATTCTCTGTTAAACACACCCTCAAAATTTCACAACCACCATTACTGGACGTCAGACTTTACTGAACATCAGGCACCACTGGACGCGAGTCATTAGTCACTGAATCATTGGACGCTGGTCGCTAGACACTGGGTCATTGGACGCTGGTTTTACTACTCTCTAGTATTCACTGGACGTTGTTTATAGTTGTAGTATAGGTAGATGGACAAGTGGTTTTCTGCAGAGCCCGGAACCTTTCAAAACCCATTACGAACACATGTTTCAAAGATTTTGAAACCATTTCCATCACTTACAATATCATTCCAAAGCACAACAACATTTTATCACAACAAACTCAGCTCAAATCATCAAAATATCAAGAGTGCAAAATCATCACATCATCATAACAAATCTTTAAAGCATACAAACAGAAACAGAATTCCTAACATATCACCACCAGATTATTTCAAATAGTTATGAAGCTTCCCTTACCTACAGCTCTTGACTCAAACCGTGAAGAAGAAAAAGCTAGAGAGGATAACTTTGAGGTTCTCGAGTGATCTGTCCTCAAGTTTTGTTACATAATCAATTAGGAGACACCTAAAACAACATCAAAGTAAACTCAAAAATCAAGATTTCTCTCATCTCTTAAAATCTAACCAAGACCTATTTCTCATGTTCTTGGGAAGAGATGAAGAAGTTACTTAGAAATCAAGAATAAGAAGGAACTGGACTTACCAACTTAAAATCAGCTAAGAAATCTCTAGGAAAGAAGAAATCAAGCTTCAAGCTAAGGTAGAAAATAAATCTCTCACTCACGGTAAAGAAACTTATAGATAAAGAAAGATAAGGATGAAGGAGAATGGAAGAAACAGGAAGCTTTGCACGTTTAATAAGAAGATTTGCATGGAATTTTGCTATTTGTCTCCACCTTTCCTCTAAAGACACTCCCTTCTCTTATTATTTTCTTCTACAACTTACGGGACTTACGTAAAAATCCTGAAAATCTCCCAACACACACTCTGAGCCCAACACCTCATTAAATTCCAAGAGTAATACCACAGCACATAGCACAACGTATAACTTAAGTTAATTATCATATTATTTCAACATAATTTAATTTTAATTTTTCTCTTGCATTTTTAGTCAAACACTTAATCATACAATTAGGAAAACTACAACGCTACAATTCTCCCCAACAAGAAAATTTTTGTCCTTGAAAATTCGCTTACCTGGAAAGAGATAAGGGTATTGTTCACGCATTTTATCTTCAAGTTCCCATGTAGCATCACCCATAGTATCACTCCATATAACTTTAACCAAACTAATAGTTTTGTCCCTAAGCTGCTTAGTCTTTTGATCCTCAATCCTGACTGGACGAGTCTCAAGCGTCCAATCCTCTCGTACATGTATCACATCTGGTTCAATGATATGAGTAGGATCAAAAACATATTTCCTCAATTGAGACACATGTAATACATTGTGTAAGTTGGCTATAGTAGGTGGTAAAGGTATCTCATAAGCCACTGGACCTATGCGTCGAAGGATTTGATAGGGTCCAATAAACTTTGGTGTAAGCTTCTTCGACTTAATTGATCGTCCAATACCTATAGTTGGTGTAACTTTCAGAAAAACATGATCACCCATTTCAAACTCAAGCGGTCTTCTTCTTTTATTTGCATAAGATTTCTGTCTACTTTGTGAGGCTTTCATCCTTTCCTGAATCAACTTAATCTTTTCTGTAGTCTGTTGTAACATCTCTGGCCCTACTACCATATTCGTTCCGTCTTGATACCAACAAAGAGGTGTTCTACACCTTCTACCATATTAGGCTTCAAATGGTGCCATACCAATACCAGCATGGAAACTGTTGTTGTAGGTGAGTTCTACCAAAGGTAAAACTTCATCCCAACTTCCAAGATGATCCAAAACACTTGCCCGCAACAAATCTTCTAGTGATTGGATCGTTCTCTCAGATTGTCCATCAGTCTGTGGGTGATAAGCAGAACTAAGTCTCAACTTAGTCCCTAAAGCTTCATGCAAACTTTGCCAAAACCTTGAAGTAAATCTCGGGTCTCTGTCAGAGATGATACTGGACGGTACTCCATGCAGTCTTACAATCTCTCTGATATACAGTTCAGTGAGCTTCTCCAAAGAATATTTTATGTTAACAGGTAGGAAATGAACACACTTTGTCAATCTGTCAACTATCACCCATATGGCATCACAACCTTTAGTTGTTCTAGGCAAACTAGATACAAAATCCATGGTAATACTATCCCATTTCCACTCTGGAATCTCCATTGCTTGCAACAAACCACCGGGTCTTTGATGTTCTACTTTCGCTTTCTGACAAGTTAAATAGGCTGCTACATATCGTACTACATCTTTCTTCATACTGGACCACCAAAACATCTTTCTCAAATCTTGATACATCTTAGTCATACCGGGATGTAGACTAAGTTTACTTTTATGACCTTCGTCCAATATGAGTCTTTTTAACTCAACATCTTGTGGTACACAAATTCTAACTTTGAATCTCAAAATACCATCATCACCCAAACTGAAGTCTATTGCTTTATCCGTACCCAACAACTCCATTGTTCTTCTCAAGCTAGGATCTAATAATTGTTTCTCCTTAATCATTCTCAGAAAATCATTAGTCACGGTTAACATACCACAACTAAAGTGATCATAGGCCACTTCGACATACAAGTTCAGATCTCTAAATTTCTCCACCAATTCTAACTCTTTCACCATCAAAGTGGACATCTGGACGGTCCTTCTACTAAGGGCATCAGCTACCACGTTAGCTTTACCCGGATGGTACATTAGTTGAAAATCATAATCCTTCAAAAATTCCATCCATCGCCTTTGTCTCATATTGAGCTCCTTCTGATCAAACAAGTATTTTAAACTCTTGTGATCACTAAATACATCGAATTTAGCTCCATAAAGATAATGTCTCCATAATTTCAAGGCAAACACCACTGCTGTTAATTCCAAATCATGAGTGGGATAGTCCTCTCATGAGTCTTCAACTATCTTGAGGCATAAGCCACAACTTTCCTTCCTTGCATTAACACACAACCCAATCCTTGATGAGATGCATCACAGTAAACCTCAAAAGGTTCACTAGTATCAGGTATTATAAGGACAGGAGAAGAAGTCAATCTTTACTTTAATTCTAGAAAACTCTTTTCACAAGCTTCAGTCCATGCAAATGGTTGGTCCTTGCGAGTAAGTTGAGTCAATGGTGTTATTATCTTAGAGAATCCTACTATGAATCTCCGATAGTATCCGGCTAACCCAACAAAACTTCTAATTTCTGTAGCTGTCTTTGGACGTTCCCATTGCAAAACTGCTTCTACTTTAGAAGGATCCACTGCAATCCCTTCAGCTGAGATCACATGACCCAAAAACTTTACTTCTTCTAACCAAAACTCGCGCTTGGAGAGCCTTGCATACAATTGCTTTTCTCTTAAAATCTCCAATACAACTCTTAAATGTTCTTCATGCTCTTCACAAGTATGGGAGTAGATAAGAATGTCATTGATGAACACAACCACAAACTTATCCAAGAATGGACGAAAGATCCTATTCATGTAATCCATGAATATAGCAGGAGCATTTGTCACTCCAAAAGGCATGACCACATACTCATAATGTCCATACCGAGTCCGGAAAGCTGTTTTCGGTATATCCTCATCTTTTACCCTTATTTGATGATACCCTGACTTCAAATCAATTTTTGAGAAAATCCTCGCTCCACGCAACTGATCCATCAAATCATCTATCCTTGGCAAAGGATATTTATTCTTGATAGTGATCTTATTCAATTGACGATAGTCAACACATAGTCTTGAACTACCATCTTTCTTCTTGACCAGTAACACAGGTGCTCCCCAAGGAGATACACTAGGTCTGATCATTTCCTTTTCAAACAAATCTTCAATTTGTTTCTTCAGTTCAGTTAATTCTGCTAGTGCCATTCTATAAGGAGTTATTGACATTGGTCCCACACCTGGAACTAGTTCAATAGCAAACTCAACCTCTCTTTGTGGAGGCAAGCCAGGTACTTCTTCTGGAAAGACTTCAGGAAAGTCTCTAACAACGTCTATAGAAGTCAAGTCAAGATCACCCTTGACTTCCAAGAAAGAAAGGACCACAAAACATGAGGCTCCTTCCTTCAAAGAAACTTGTACTTGTTTCACAGAAACAATTTCAAGATCTTCATGATTAGGGAATACAAGAGTCTTTTGAGCACAATCTATAAGAATACGATTGGAGGACAACCAATCCATTCCTAAAATTATGTCTAAATCAGTCAAAGGGAGGCAAATCAAGTTAACCTTGTACTTGCGTCCATTGACTACAACAGGACACCCTATGCATACTAAAGAAGTCAACACAGGGGTGGCTGTAGGGGTAGAAACAAGCAGATCAAACAACAAAGGACATGTAGATAATTTCAACCTTTTCACACAATCATGAGAAATGAAGGAGTGTGTAGCTCTAGAATCAAACAAAACAGATAAAGGGTTACCGTCCACTTCACACACACCTTGGACCAGATCATCAGATTTGGAGGCTTCCGCTCCACTCATAGAAAAGACCCGTCCAGTTACCTTAGGCTTCTCAACCTTAGGTACACTTCTTGCTGGTGTCGCTCTTTCATTAACTTGGCAATCTCTTGCCACATTCCCAGGCTTCTGACATTTGAAACAAATAGTCCCTCTATATGTGCAATGACTGCTGTAATGTGGACCACCACATTTAAAGCATCTAATACCTTGAGCTCCGATCTGAGTTACAACTGAACTTCCCCGAGGCTGTTGAGGTCTAGAATATGGTTTCTTCTGAAAATTTCCCTTTCTACTGCCTGAGGATCCATCACCATAGGGTCTAATTACTCTACTAATACCCTCTAGGCATTCCACTATCTTTGCCTTTTCTACCAATGCAGGAAACTCCCTAATAGCCATAGGGATAACCATTCGCTTCACCTCTTATTTCAATCCTTCCTCAAATTTCCTACACCTCCAAGCTTCAGTAGTAGCTTGAGAATAAAAACGAGCTAAGTATTCAAACTTAGTCGCATATTTGTGAACCGTCATGTGTCCTTGTTCCAACTTTATGAATTCAATTTCTTTTTCATACTTAGCATTATCTGGAAAATATTTTCCCAGAAAATGCTCCCTGAAGTTTCCCCAAGTGAAGGGTTCTCCACGTGCTTCCATCATCTGTCGAGTTCCATGCCACCAGAACTCTGCTTCATCATTTAACATATATGTGGCATAAGTAACCTTCTTATCTTCAGGACATGCCATTGCCCTAAAGATCTTCTCTAAAGCTCTTATCCAGTTATCAGCTACATCCGAATCAGAGTTTCCTCTAAATTGTGGTGGATCATTTTTCCTAAATTCAGCCAATCCCTGATATTCAGGTGGGATTACTGCTTGAGCTGCTTGGGCAGCAACTCTAGTGGCCTCTAACTGTGCCAAGGCTACTTGATGCTGATGAGCCATAGTAGCACTCTGTTGTTGCATTGCACCTACCATCACTTCCATGGCATGGGCCATTTGGGCCATATCAGAGGGAGGAGGAGGAGGTTTAAGGGGTCTCACCATCCTAACAGAAGACCAAACCAAGTTAGAGAATAACATTGGTTAAAGCCTTCTACTCATCATGTCAATCACACAGAACAAAAACATAATAGACCTATCCCCATAGGTTCGTCCAAAAGATACTAGCAGGAAATTTCAAGAGAAACTATCCTTGATCTCGGTTTTTGCCTGCCATAATGTCCTATTCGTCGCTCAAAGTATTGAGATGGCCAGTCTCAATATTTCACGACAGTGCAACTAGGATTTATGGTATAATGAACAACCAAAACATTCAACATCCTCAAATAACTTCACAACAACCACATAAGAAACATAGAAGACACATAATGCACAGTCCGATTTGAATCGAACTGCTCTGATACCACTAGTGTAACGACTCAAAAACTTAGTTACAGATATGTTATACTAAACTCTCTATTTAATTATTATCATGTGAAAGAACGTATAAATTTTTCACATTTAAAATACATACATATGTACCTACATAAAACGTTCATCACCGCATCGTCCAAATATAATATACCGATTTACACCTTAAAATACGAGGATACATATAACATCAGAAGAAAGATCCCCTTCTAGAGAACGTTCACACTAATCTTAATATTTATACAAAATCCTAAGTTGGTCCCCCCTAATATGTACATATATACTAGAACAAAATTAGCAAAACAGGAGGATCGTCCAATCTTAGGATCGTCCAATCAACATAGCAGGAGGATCGTCCAATCTTCAATCGTGACTAGCATGAGAGCCAGCACCATCACTGCTACCTGCTCCCGTGTTAACCACACGATCATTGCAGTAAAACAATACAAACACAAATTGTAAGGGTAAGCTTACTTATAAAAAGAATGATATAATATACACAATTTCAATCAACATCATTCACAATAAACATTCAGTTCACTTCAGGTATCATTCCATACATTAATATCATCATGCAACATTATGCTGACTCGACTCCATGGAGATTTCAACAACTTTCGGGCGGTCCCCATAGGCCCCATCCCCTACCATTAGTCTCAACTTAGACCATTCAGGGAGTCCCTTGAGCCACCATGTGGAGGAAGGGTGAATTTAATCGAATATAGACAAGTGTGGGTATTGGCTTACCTCTGTCAGGTTTGCAAAACCTTCCATCTTTAGGAATTCGCCCACTTGTCTATTCTATATGCCCACCATTAGCCATCACAAAATCCTCCAGCACTAGGTTGAGAGCCCACCTAGCACCCTCAACTTATGTGCCTAGCCTTATGCAATATCATGCACAACTCAACAACTCTGATTGCCACACGTTCTCTCTATCTTATAAATTCACCATTTTTCTCAAATCAAGCTTATGAACCCATCCAACAGTTCAATAAGCACAAGTAAGGCATTCTCAGCACTTGAATCCTTACTCACAACTCAACATCAACGTTAACCAAAAGTGTGAATTTCCTAACATAGCTCTAGAACCAAAATAGTGGCATATCCAACATCCTCGTTCGTAACAAGACTAGGTTCTGATTCTCTGTTAAACACACCCTCAAAATTTCACAACCACCATTACTGGATGTCAGACTTTACTGAACATAAGGCACCACTGGACGCGGGTCATTAGACACTGAATCATTGGACGCTGGTCGCTAGACACTGGGTCATTGGACGCTGGTTTTACTACTCTCTAGTATTCACTGGACGTTATTTTTAGTTGTAGTATAGGTAGATGGACGATGGTTTTTCTTTGGACGAGTGGTTTTCTGCAGAGCCCAAAACCTTTCAAAACCCATTAAGAACACACGTTTCAAAGATTTTGAAACCATTTCCATCACTTACAATATCATTCCAAAGCACAACAACATTTTATCACAACAAACTCAGCTCAAATCATCAAAACATCAAGAGAGCAAAATCATCACATCATCATAACAAATCTTTAAAGCATACAAACAGAAACAGAATTCCAAACATATCACCACCAGATTATTTCAAACAGTTATGAAGCTTCCCTTACCTACAGCTCTTGACTCAAACCGTGAAGAAGAAAAAGCTAGAGAGGATAACTTTGAGGTTCTCGAGTGATCTGTCCTCAAGTTTTGTTATAGAATCAATTAAGAGACACCTAAAACAACATCAAAGTAAACTCAAAAATCAAGATTTCTCTCATCTCTTAAGATCTAACCAAGACCTATTTCTCATGTTCTTGGGAAGAGATGAAGAAGTTACTTAGAAATCAAGAATAAGAAGGAACTTGACTTACCAACTTAAAATCAGCTAAGAAATCTCTAGGAAAGAAGAAATCAAGCTTCAAGCTAAGGTAGAAAATAAATCTCTCACTCATGGTAAAGAAACTTATAGAAAAAGAAAGATAAGGATGAAGGAGAATGGAAGAAACAGGAAGCTTTGCACGTTTAATAAGAAGATTTGCATGGAATTTTGCTATTTGTCTCCACCTTTCCTCTAAAGACACTCCCTTCTCTTATTATTTTCTTCTACAACTTACGAAACTTACATAAAAATCTCGAAAATCTCTCAACACACACTCTAAGCCCAACACCTCATTAAATTCCAAGAGTGATACCACAGCACATAGCACAACGTATAACTTAAGTTAATTATTATATTATTTCAACATAATTTAATTTTAATTTTTCTCTTGCATTTTTAGTCAAACACTTAATCATACAATTAGGAAAACTACAACGTTACAGGTTTGATGTGATTTGGAGTTGTATAGTTGAAGATATGATGAAAATAGTGCACATATGTGAAGCGTGAGATTGAAGGACATGTCAAACTTGAAATTGAATTATGTCCACTGTGCAAGGTGAACGAGGAGATGATGTGTTGACAAGAAATGTAGGTATCTATTTAAGCTTTGTATGGACACGGAGATGACCCGGATCGCATTTCAGGAGAGACAGTTATGAGGCGCTGAATAAGCATGTACATGCGTGACAGAAAGAGGCTTAAAGTTTGAAAGGATGTAAATTTTGACTGGGACATCGGATCTGGGCAAATTATATGTGCATTTTGCCTAACCTTTCGGGAGGAACGCACTGCAAAGAAATAAATAATTTAATAAAAAAATTAGTAAATAAAATGAAAAAATGGAAAATAAAAAAATAATATATAAAAAATTAAATATATAAATAAATAAATAATTGAAAATGTATTAAAATATATTTCTCAAAAATATCAATGTCTATATCTATATCTATATGTATGTTAGTTATTTGTTAGTAAGTACAATTTGAATAATTGGGTATGTATTAGCTTCACATTTTTGTTCATGTTGATGAATTAACAATCCTTAAGATGACCTAATTAAGTGTTGTTGTCTTCATAAAAGTTGTAGATAAATGTGTCAATGCGATATTGACAGTGATTTGATGTGATTTGGAGTTTGTATAGCTGAAGATATGATGAAAATAGCGCACATATGTGAAGCATGAGATTGAAGGACATGTCAAACTTGAAATTGAATTATGTCTACTGTGCGAGGCAAACGAGGATATGATGTGTTCACAAGAAATGTAGGTATCTGTTTAAACTTTGTATGGACTGGGAGATGACCCAGATCGCATTTCGGGAGAGAAAGTTACGAGGCACTAAATAAGCACGTACATGCATGACAGAAAGAGGCTTAAAGTTTGGAAAGACATAACTTTTGACTGGGACGTCGGATCTGGGCAAATTATATGCGCTTTTTGCATAAATTTTAGCGAGGAACACACTTCAAATAAATAAATAATTTAATAAAAAAATATATAGATAAAAAAATTAGTAAATAAAATGAAAAAAATAAAAAATAAAAAAATTAATAAATAAAAAATTAAATATATAAAATAAATAAATAAATAATTGAAAACGTATTAAAATATATTTCTCAAAAAACTCAATGTCTATATCTATATCTATATGTATGTTAGTTATTTTTTAGTAAGTACAATTTGAGTAATTGGGTATGTATTAGCTTCACATTTTAGTTCATGTTAATGAATTAACAATCCTTGAGATGACCTAATTAAGTTTTGTTGTCTGCATGAAAGTTGTAGATAAATGTGTTGTTGAGATATTGATAGTGGTTTGATGTGATTTGAAGTTGTATAGCTGAAGATATGATAAAAATAGTGCACATATGTGAAGCATGAGATTGAAGGACATGTCTAACTTGAAATTGAATTATGTCCACTGTGCAAGGCGAACGAGGAGATGATATGTGCACGAGAAATGTAGGTATCTGTTTAAGCTTTGTATGGACATGGAGATGACACAGATCGCATTTCGGGAGAGAAAGTTACGAGGCACTAAATAAGCACGTACAAGCGTGACAGAAAGAGGCTTAAAGTTTGAAAGCACATAACTTTTGACTGGGATGTCGGATCTGGGCAAATTATATGTGCATTTTGCATAACTTTTCGTGAGGAACGCACTGCAAAGAATTAAATATTTTAATAAAAAATATATAAATAAAAAAATTAGTAAATAAAATGAAAAAATAAAAAATAAAAAAAATTAATAAATAAAAAATTAAATATATAAATAAAATAAATAAATAAATAATTGAAAATGTATTAAAATATATTTCTCAAAAAACTCAATGTCTATATCTATATCTACATAGTCTAAGTTGTTATTTTCACCATTTACGTTCAATTATTTTGTTTTTAATATTTAAATATAAAAAATAATGCTATATATAAATTAAAAATAATTATTTTATTTATTACTTTTTTTTTATAAATTTTTAAATACATGCATATTAAAATTGTATTTCAAAATCAACAAGAGTTAGATCAAGTGGAAGAAGCTAGTATCTTACGACGTAACAAACTAATAAGAAAAATATTCACATTTAGTACTTGACAATAATTCAAATGAGTTTGCCTCCAAAGAAAAATAGTTATGTGGAGACCAAATAAAGATATAATTTAAAATTAAAAACATAGCACTATGTCTAGTGACAGACTTACGGGGGGCAAGCACGGGCATTAGCCCCGCCACCCCCCCTTAAAAATCTAACACACACACACACACACACACACACACACACACACACACATATATATATATATATATATATATATATATATTATAATAATTAATAATATATATTTGGAGAAGATATGGGAATGGTGAGAATGATTTCTTTCAAAACTAACAATTTTTTTTATTAAAATCAAAACTAACGAATTTAAAAGTTATATCTTGGAGAAGATATTATTATCTCTTAAAATAATTATTGTCTTTTAAAATTGCCATATTTTTAGAGAAGATAACTTATCAGAGCCTATCTTAGCGATATGTTGTTGTGTTTATTGTGCCTTGTTGTGGGCCTATCGTACCACTCGCTATCGGACTGCTATCAGACCACCCGCAGATGTCCAATCCTGCAAATTTCACCCTCGAGATGTCTAGTCCTCAGCGTGAAGGGGGTGTGTTAAAGATCCCACATTGACGCTCGAGATGTCCAGTCCTCGGTGTGAAGGGGTGTGTTAAGAGATCCCACATTGACTAGTTATATGATCAAGTTAGTGTATATAAGTGGAGGGCAACCCTTACCTTACAAGTCGGTTTTATAGGATTGAATTAGGCCCAAACCCATATTTCTAAGAGTTTGAGAATTTTTTTTTTATAGATTTCACATTACCCTTACCAAATTTTTTTCTTTCATTCTTAGATTTTGGCTGAATCTATCCGATATGCACCATTGTGAGCGCCTATCTCTAATCTTTGTTTGAAGAAGAATAAGGTAAGAGTATCTTTTTTCCTAATTTGTTTGGTGTTTAGAAATTAAAACATATTTTTTATATACTTTCATAATGTATATGGTGTTTAGTTTAGACTTGTTTTTGTGATACAGATTCTATTATTGATGAAGTTTATGATATGAAAGAACGACGTGCACAGCTTAAATAAAGGGTACGATACATGTAAACTGTTAATCTATTATAATTTGATTTTTATTTAATATTTTTTTCTAGCCCCCCTTTGATTGACTTTTGGATTCGTCCTTGACTATGTAGTTTAATTTTTATACACCAGTGTAAAAATTACTTTTTTTCACTGTCAATCAATAAAAAATTATGATAAATGTGACTTTTTAAGTAATTATTATAAAAGTTAAAGAACTTATCCTATATAACAATTTGTAATTGAATGACACCATATATTTATTCATAGATAATTTACTCAATATTTTAATGTTTACAAAATATTTTCTTTTACTTTCATTTGCATGTTATATTAACTTGTATTTCTCTTATTTTTCTTTAATTTTTTATTTTTAAAATAAGGTTAAAGGTAAGCAAAAATATGTATAAATAAATGTATTTTCATGTCACCTTTTTAATTATGATAGATACATTTATAATATCACTAACACTAATTAATAAATATATGTAAAGATTAAAAATAAAATGAGAGAATGTTCCAACAATTTCTGACTCTAATTGGATTAAGAAGCACCTAGCGAGCAAATAAACTAATACTCTTTGATGAATTGATATTAAGAATAGTCAATAGCTTTTGAATTGCTATTTGTAAAATTTAGGGTAGGTTTCTTTGGTGGTTCTAGGAAAAGGTTTTTCCTAGATTCTGTGAGTACATTTTTCTCTAGTTTGTAAGGGTAGGTTTCTTTAGTGGGTGATTAGAGAGATAAGTGAGGAATATCCTGAAATTAGGTTGTCAAGATGAGTTTCTTTGAGTGTAAAATATTTGTTGCATTGTAACCTATAATTAATTAGTGGAAAACTTTCAGGTGATTCTTGCGCACTTAATGTAGGTCAAGTTGACTTAACTAATATAAATCCTGATGCATTCTTCTCCATAATTGCTTATAATTGAATTGCTTGCTTTTTCACCTTCTCTAATATTTGTTTCAATTCAATTTGGATTTTTTATTAGGATTTTTCTTTTGAAAAAGTTTTTTAAAAGTTAATTAACCTTCCTCTTGAGTTTTCTTGACTATTTGGGTAACAAAATTGGATCTAATCATAAACACTCCAATGAAGGAGGGATGAAAAATGAAATTAGTTCTCTTTCACTTTTTATTGGATACTGAAATAAGGATGGAAGTAACAAATTGTGTTCTTCATAATTGAGTGAATATATATGTGATTTAATTAAAATGCAAGAAGAATTAAATTTAATTTGTGTGTTTGAATAAATTAATAAATAAATGTGGTGAGTAATTATATGTTGATTATATGTTGTATGTGTGTTTAGTGGGTTTTTGATGTGTTGGGCCTAAAAGGATTGGCTTTTGATTATGAGTGAAGGGAGGACGTATCTAGTAAAGCTTAGGTGAGAGAGGGTAGTCCAAAGGTTTTCTAAAACCTCTCATAAACCCTCAAATTTAGAAACACTTTCATAAAAACCTTTCCTTCACTCTCTTCTTCTTCTTCTTCTTCTTCTTCTTCTTCTAAGAGAGACTAAAAATACTGATGAAAAATTAATGGAGAATTAAAAATTGTCAAAAAATTTTGAGGGACTAAAAATTGGAATATGAAAAAGTTGAGGGACTAAAAACTTAATTAACCCTTTTTAAGTATAGGGACTAAAAGGTAAATTTTGTACAACTATAAGGACTAAATAAGTAATTAAACCTATAATCTATATAAGTAAATTAAACTTAAAAGAAAATATTAATATAGCATGACACAATTTCAAATGCTATATAAATTAGTTTATAAATATATTTTTAAAAGGGTTATTTTATTATTTTTTTTCTTGTTACAGTGATATATATCAATGTTTTTAAAATCGGATTGGTTATTGAACCGATTAAGGTACTGGTTCAAAGTTCAATCTTGACTAAACCATGCTCGAAATGTTATCAATAATATTATAATAAATAATTTATAAAGGCTTAAATGTGTTTTAGGTCCCTCATAAATTAGCGAATTTTGTTTTGGGTCCTTAATAAAAATTTTTTTTGCATTGAGTCCTTAATAAAACAAAAATTTTGTTTTGGGTCCTTGTTATTTTGTCTTGATCCTTCTAATATATCTATTTTTTCATTTGAGTCCCTAAAATATGTAGATAATTTGTTATTAGTCCCTACCAAATATTTTTTGAAGGGACTAATACAAAATGAACAAAATATTATAAGGACTCAAATGAAAAAATACATATATTAGAAGGACTAAGTCAAAATAATAAGGATCAAACAATTTTTTTGTTTTATTAGGGACTCAATGCAAAGAAAATTTTTATTAGGGACCTAAAACAAAATTCGCTAATTTATCAGGGACCCAAAACATAATAGTCTTAAATAAATATAATATCACAACTTTATAGCACTAAAAACTAAAATAAAAAAATGCATTTTATAGGTTCTTAACATTCAAAGTACATATAAAAGTCCAAATTAAGTACTAGTATATCATAATACTTAGGTTTAAGTTTTAATAAAATAGAATAATGTCCATTACCAATAACAAGTTTACATCTAAAATAAAGAAGAAAGTGACATATTAATATAATATAAAATCATAAAAAATCAAGATATAAAAATTGCAAATGAACATAAGTGACTAAATTGTATATTTTATAAGATAATAATAATAATAATAATAATAATAATAATAATAATAATAATAATAATAATTCATAAAATAATTTATACATATTTTTAATCTTTATTAAATATGTGTTTTTATTTATTTTAAAAATATTTTACATTAAATTTAAAAATTAATTTTTTTTTAAAATACCAATTCAAACCGTACAACGGATTTAGACTAGCTTTTATTAGTTTTCATTGATTTTAGACCAATTTGACTGGTTCTTAACTGATTCTCACCAATTTTGAAATGGTCAATTTTTTTTAGAGATAACAGACCAGTCACCAGTCAATATCCGTCGAACTGGCCAATCTGGTCCATTTCTCAAAACTACGTTTAACACAACTGCATAATCAAGACTAGAATTCGAAACCATTGGTTAAATTGGAACAAACCTACCCTAGTTGATCCATATATATGGTTAATGATTCTTAAGTTTAATTTACTTATGTAATTTTTTTTAATTTTTGTATATTATATTAATGAAGATTTGACTTTTTATTTTTAAAAAAGGGGTTAAGTAAGTTTTTAGTCTCTCAACTTTTTTAAATTTTTAATTTTTAGTCCTTCAAATTTTTTTGACAACTTTTAGTCATCCATTAATTTTTTGTTAGCATTTTTAGTCCCTCTAAATTTTTTTGCTCATTTTTAGTCTCTCGTCTATTTTTATGCTCAAAATTAGTCCCAAATATAAAATAAATGAGGGTCTAAAAATAGTATAAACATGAACTAATTTTGAGCAATAAAAATAAATGAGGGACTAAGAATAAGCAAAAAAATTTAGAGGGGCTAAAAACTTAATAAACTCTTTTTAAAAATAAAAAGTCAAATCTTGTTAATATAATATACAAAAATTAGTAAATTACATAAGTAAATTAAACTTAAGAATCATTGACCATATGGATCAACTAGGGTAGGGTTGTTCCAATTTAACCAGTGGTTTTGAATTCTAATCTTATATTTGCAGTTGTGTTAAATGTAGTTTTAAGAAATGGACCGGATTGGGCGGTTCGATAGATCGAGTAGGAACTTGTTTAGTGACTGGTCTATTATCTCTAAAAAATTTGACCATTTTAGAATTGATGAGAATCAGTCAAATTGGTCTAAACTCAAATCAATAAAAACTAATAAAAGCTTGTCTAAATCCGGTGTACGGTTTGAAATGGTATTATCCAAAAAAAAAGTATTTTTAATTTTTTAAATTTTATGTAAAATATTTTTAAGATAAATAAAAACACTTATTTAATAAAGTTTTTTAATCAAGGGCTAGGAATGAGGAAACATCACTATAGAACCTCACATCCCAACTAGAAAAACACATATTTAGTAAATATTACAAATATATGTATAAATTATTTTATTAATTATTATTATTATTTTATTTTTCTTATTAAATATACAATTTAGTCACTTATATTAAATTGCAATTTTTATATCTTGATTTCTTATAATTTTATATTATATTAATATTTTATTTTCTTCTTTATTTTATATGTAAACTTGTTATTGGTAATGGACATTATTGTATTTTTATTAAAACTTAAACCTAAGTATTATGATATATTTAATTTGGACTTTTATGTGTATTTTAAATGTTTTTTTTACAGAATGTGTACTTTAAATGTTAAGAACATATAAAATGAGTGTTTTTATTTTAGTTTTTAGTGTTATAAAGTTGTGATATTATATTTATTTAATATTATTTTGTAAATTATTTTATTATAATGTTATTAATAACATTTTGACCATAATTTAGTCACGATTGAACTTTGAACCAGTGCCTTTATCGGTTCAAAAACCAATCTAGTTTTAAAAACATTGGTATATCACTATAACAAGAATTACATTATAAAAAAATGCGACTTTTGTTGCTATAAAAAATAAAAGATATATAAATTATATTATAAATGTAGTCTATATTTAACCCGACGCGTTGGCATAGTGGTTAGGCATTTTGCACTCACACGTTATAGGGAGGATCTATTTAGTGGGAAATCTCGTGATTGATCCCCGCCTTGTGCGAAAACCCTTCGGGCCAGCAGTAATCACTGTACCGCGAGCGAAATTAGTCTCTGTCCTAGTGGGTAGGGGATACCTGCGGCAGGACCAAAAAAAATGTAGTCTATATTAAAATATTTAATAAATTGCTTTAGTCAAATAAAATATCTAATATAATTTATTAAAATATTAAAATAATTAATATTAATCTTAAAAATAATAAATACATTCATGTTACTTGCTTGCATCCCAAGATACTTCTTCAAGTATATATAGGCGATGATATCTCAGTTCTGAACACCACATCTATCAATCATAGTTCTCTGCCCACTCCTACCTACCTTTAAACACTTCTATTCCTTTCTCTCTTTCGATTTTTTATCAGTCATGGCCCAACTCTCATTTCATATTATTGTCTTCATGTGCCTTATCACTTTGTTGGTCTCCGCCAGTGCGAGGCCATACTGGATGCTAACCTTCTCCTTCTCCTTATCTTCTGATTCCACAACTAACAACACCATCACCGAGAGCCAATCAGTCAACCCTTCTATGAAACCCTCCTATACCATTCGTGATCGTGACCTTTTGCAATTCTTTGGATACGACTTCAATTCCCTCTACGAGCTTGCTAAGGACAATATTATTAGTGTGATCGCTTTATCACTCTTATTTGCCCTGGGCTGCCGCGCCACCATATACCTTCTTTGGTCCATGTTCTCCACCCACTCACGACTGGGTCGAAAGCTCCGAGAAAATGGAGTTCATAAAGCTTTTCAACCAAGGAAACTGCGCATGTGGTGTGAGAATAGCATATTCTAAAGCATGATTGTTGTCCCCACCGAGGATTTGTAATATATTTGTTATTTGTAATAATGATCATAATGGAATTATTTGTATTATAATTATAATAATAATCAACACAAAGTGCACCTTGTGTCACTATTTGTAGTTTTAGGTTTTATTTACCTTGTGGTCATGTTGATCATGTATATTTGTATTTTCTCTTTCACTCCACTTCTTGGTATTAGTAATTAAATATTTTATCCTAAGCAGTTGATTAAAAAATCAAGCTAACTAGAGAGAGTTATCTGGTGTGTAGGATGTATGGTATCACTATGAACCTTAGATGAATCTAAGGGTTAATAAAAGTCTTTCATAGTAGACTAGATAAAGGTGATCCACCGTAGCCTCTGCCCTTTATGTATTGTGATTTTAGAATTTTAGGTTCCAATTTTGCGAATTAGGTATTTTAATATCGCAATTTGCGAATTAGGTCTTCTAAATATTTGAATTGTGCAATTTTGATCCCTTCCTCAATCTTTATATTTAATAAATTTTATTGACGTGAAACTCGATGATGATGTATCGATGTCAATGACGTGACAACTGATGTGTTGCCTAACCTAACACATATATTGATGTGACTTAATTACGCTTTTGACCTCTCTTATATCGCAATCGTGAGTGAGGATGCTTAATAAAAAATTGTACCAAATCAATTTAAACTGCCAAAAAGATAAAAAAAAATAATTGATCAAATCGAAAAGAAAATAAACCAAAAACACACAAAAAAAGTGTATGTTTTTCTTTTTACAGTTTGGTTCAGATTTTGGTTCTTGTTGTGAAAACCAAGCCATACTGCATATTATACTTATATGGTTGAAATACACTTTTAGTCTTTTATATTTTTTATTAGGCGGCGTCTATCGTGGTCCAGTTATTCAAGTGGTCCACGGAGAACCACTTTTTAAACCCATTATAATATTATTTTACTATTTTGTTGACTTTTTATGATAAAGTTGAAAAATAATTTTGTAAATATGAAATTCCTTTTATGTCCTTCATTAATGAACGGGATTTACATGTGTGGAAGTTAATGTGTTGTTTCAACAGAGGATAACCCACTACAACGGAGTATGTGAGTGGGTGGTTCTGGATTACTTTCATCTACGACAGAGGGGTTGTTAAGAATTGTTTAGGGTGGTGTGAGAGGGTTGTTTGAGAATCGATAACAGTGGTGTGGCTAAGAAACAAGAGTCGGACCTTTGTGTTAGTCGGTGCTGTTTGGAGCGTCTATCGGAGGAGACACGGTAGTCGTTGGAGGTTTGTTTATATTAATCATTTTTGTTATTTTCACAACCTTAATCTAATTGCTGACCTCAACAACACGAATAAAATTCAAAAAAAAAGAGAAAGAAAAACAAACCACTCAGACAATGGAAAACATGACAACCCCAAAATTTATTCCGTCAAATAATACTTAACATTTACCACACCAAACAGAGAAATCATAATAATAATCGTAACAACCACACCTCTAACCTCAAGCCATCATCACCGGTTACCGGTAACTACGAAAATTTTCACATGAATTTGACGGCTACTACCATTAGTGAGATCTGACAAACGATTTGACCCCCAATCTGCCAAACGCTGATGAATCCATAATTCAAATATCCTAAAAATCAAACTTCAACCCAAATAGAACAAATGCTAGACAATCCCTAATCCAAATCTAAATATCCTAACACTCCAATTTCAACCCAACCATTCCAAACGCCAAAGTCCATCCATGGAATTCTTCCACCAAACATTGGAGAGTCCCTAATCGAAGTTTCCAAACAATTGAACTTCAACCCTAATCTAAGTTCAACCCCAAATACTCACGCCGGAGAACCCCTAATCGAAATCTTCCACAAATCTTATATCCAAATTACCCATGCTACTGAAATTCATAATTTTTTAGAGAGGGTAATATCATAAAATGCATATAAAATCAAAATAACCAATTGCACTTAAAAAAAACAACTTTAAAAAATTCAACTAATCATCTTAGCCTTTCAATTTTTTTGTGTTATATCCAACGGCCAATAAAAAATTGGTCTTCGGTGAACTACTTAAATAAGTGGTCCACCGTAAAAGTAGTCTTTTGATTATATTCAGTTTGGTCCCTTATCTTTTGAAAAATTCAATTTAGTCCTTTAAGTTTTTAAAGTGAGTCAAAATAGTCATTTCGAAACCATGATCGTTTTTTATTTTGTTACACAATTTTGAACCTTTTTTTTGTCTAATTTGAGACGTGAAACTTGTCCCATTAGATTCACTTGCATGGAAATTATGGGACCCAACTGATGTTCAAAAAGAGCCATATATATGGTGAAGATCGCATGAAAATGAGTCTCACGAGTAACCGCAAAAGAATATGGTATTAATTTTTTTGGTTGCTCGCTGAATTCATTTTTCACATGGTTTTCACTATGTTTATGGTCCTTTTTGGTTTAAACATCAGTTGGATTCTACAGTTTTCATGTACATGAATCTAATGGGACAAGTTTTACGTCTCAAATTAGTAAAAAAAAGCATTTAAAATTGTGCCTAAAAACAAAAAAGAATCATTATTTTGGAAGGACCACTTTGACTCATTTTAAAAACATAAAGAAATAAATTGAACTTTTTAAAAGAGAAGAGACCAAACTGAATATAATAGAAAGCATAAAGGACTAAAATGTATTTTAGCCTACTTATATTGATTTTTCTTTTATATTCTTATATAAAGTATTATTATCATGACTTAAGTCACAACTTAATTTTATTTTATTATTTGTTAATTAAAAAGAACTTTGAAAGTCTTGCAAAAATAAATTGAAAAAATAACAAACAACTAAACTAATCTATATCAAACCGCAAAAAACTAGTTTGATTCTGTTTGGATTTGATACTACATTCAAATCAAACCAAACACAACCACATATTATTTTTATATTCCATTCGAATGACTTTTTGTCAAAAACATCAAACCAAACTGCACCGCAAATACTATTGTGATGGACCAAAAGTGTTATTAAGTCACATCAACATATATGTTAGGCAGCACGTTAGCTGTTATGTCATCATCCAATGTCACATTAGAAAAATCTGTTAAATATTTCATGGAAGATCGATTAAAATCACACAATTATGATACCTAGAAGATCTAATTCGCACAATTGAAACTTGATAGACCAAAGTACAATTGTAATATTTGAGAGACTAAAAACACAATTAAACCTATTTTATTTTATAAAATAGGTTTAATTGTACTTTTAGTCAAAGCCAAATTTAATATAATATGTCAATTCCTTTAGCTAGGTTTTGGCTTTTACATCTGATGTACAATGTGTCAATTATTTCTTTTTTTTTTATTATTCTCTATTTGTTCCTTTGGTTGTCTGTCTTTAGTCCCATCATATTTCTGATTATGCTCTTTGAATAACTGAATGTTCGATTTTTTTTCTCCTCTTTTGCTTTTGTTAGTCGGGGTTTGGTATGAATTTGATGGATCAGAGTGAATGAGATTCAGAGGAGGGTTGTTTTTTGAGGGATTAAAAAGTAAATGCTGAAAAAGTTTAGAGACTAAAAACTTAGTTAACCCTGAATATTAAAGCACACTTGTTCCATAGCACATGGCAAACGCAAAGAAATGTAACTTCATTTTTATAAGCTAATTTTTTATTATTAAAAGACCAATCATAGCACAAGTTGTGCAAGAGATTGGACAAATAAAACCAAGTACAAAGTGTGACTTATTTCACTCCCACCCAAAATTACATAAGCAATAGAAATGATACAAAGATAAGAAAACCATTTCTCTACTTTCATGTCTCCCACCTTTTGATCATAATAACTTGTTTCTTCGTTATTAAGATAGTACCAAAACATAAACCCCTCAAAAAATGCCACAGCAAAATATGCCACAACATGATACCAATTGACACACTTCTTGGAACGAGATACCTTACTAAAATCTTCCATTTCCATACCGCAATTTTTAAAGAAAAGCCCCTTGCCTAACACAAACATATGTTGTACCCACTTACCAAGCAAGCTAAAGTTAAACAACTCCATACTTTTAACCCCTAAACCTCCTTGATATTTGGATTGACAAACTTTATCCCAACTTATCCAAGCAGTTTTCTTTTTCTCATCCAGCCCACACCACAAAAATTTTCTATGAATACCCACTAACAATTTAACAACACTCGTTAGAATCTTATAGAAAGATAAGAAATATAAAGGCAGACTTGATAGGACAAAGTTTAGGAAGGTGATTCTATTTCCAAATGAGATTTTCTTTCCTTTCCATGTCATTAGCTAGCATTTTCTTGAAAGTGTCTAAAACAGGCTGCCATGTCTCAGCTTTCCTAGGATTGACGCCTCTTGGAAGTTCGATAAATTAAGAGGAACACTAGCAATACTGCACAACAAAAAACTAGAAGTTGCCTGTAGGGGAAAAAATCTTTCACACATGCACTGCCACATTAATAGCCAACACTATCACATCAAATCAACTAGTGATGATGGGTGATCAACTAGTGTATTTATTAAATTTAAATAATACCAACATTATGTTAGCTCAAGTGGAATTGGACTTATCGGTCTAAAACCAATGAAAACTGGTAAAAACTAGTGTAGAAAACAGAGTTGAATTAGTATTTTAAGAGAAAAAAATATTTTTTACAATTTAATCTAAAATATTTTAAAGATAAATAAAAAAACATACTTAAAAAGGATTACAAATATGTATAAATTATTTTATCAATTATTATTAAATTTTCTTATAAAACATATAATTTAGCCATTTATATTAATTTATAATTTTTTATATCTTGATTTCTTATAATTTTATATTATATTAATTTGTCATTTTCTTTTTCATTGTAAATGTAAACTCATTATTGTTATAATTTGCGCAATTAAAAACTTGAAGATCAAAATTATATAATTACAATACTTGGGGTACCAAATGTGCAATTAAACCTATTTTATTTTATTTTTTCTTTGTCTTTGACTAGGAATCTTCCTGGTCAAAGCCATGTAGTTGGCTTTTACACATGAATATATGATGTACAATGTGTCAATTCTTTCGTTTCTTGTTTTCTTCTTTTATTCCCATTCGTCCCTTAGTATGTATGTCTTCAGTCCCATCATATTTCTGATTATGCTCTTTGTATAAATGAATGTTCATTTTTTTCTCCTTTTTTGCTCTTGTTAGCTAGGGTTTGGAATGACTATCATTTTGATGGATCAAAGTGATTGAGATTCATATCAGGAGGGTTGTTTTTTTACTTCCCTTTTGTGTCTTTCTATTTTGTTATTAAATTTTAAGGCATGCTTGTTCCATCTCGTGACGTGTGTAACTTTCAATGAAGTTATAGCACTTAGCACATGGCAAAAGCAAAAAATAAAATAAAAAATGCAATCAATAGAGAAAGTTGTGAATGTTTGAATTGGTTGAAAGCTGACCAATGAAATTTTCTTGACTTGGATTTCCCTTCTATCTAGTTTGCTTTTTAATATATTTACTATACGCTTTTGAGCAGTTAATTATTCTGCTTGGTTGACCTAACGGGGATGTATAGACATTGATTACGGGTCATAGGGTTTTATATAACCTTTTAGTAATAAGAGGATTTTAATATATACATCTTAGTTTTGGACGGCTGAGATCAAACTCGTCATTAAAATTTCTATTTACAAGATGTGCTTTCTAGTGAACAAACCGGGTAGAGTTACTCTTACTAATGTTGTGCTTTCTAGTATCCCTACTTATGGAATGCAAATCCAATGGTTGCCACAATATATTTGTGAGTTCCTTTGACAAATCTGCAAGAGAATTTATCTGGAAAGGAGGGACTGGGAGAGGTGTTAATATGGTAAACTGGGGAACTATAACGAAGCCTCGTAAGTGGTGTTGGGGTTAGAATTGCCCGTCACCAGAATACTGCAATGCTTGGAAAGCTAGTGTGGGAAGTGTTGCAACCCGCCAATAAATTATGGGTCTCTCTCATGAAATCTATATATGTGGGGGAAGGAAGTGTGTTTATGACCAAGAAGAAGAAAGGTTCAAAGGTCTGGAATTCTCTATGCCGAGCTTTAGATTAAGAGAGGGAAGATGTATGGGTTTAGCTTTAAGGTTCAAAGGAAATGCCTGACATAGTGAAGCAGGTGATGAACTCAACCAAACCCTTGCTGGTTGAGTCGCCTATGCCCGACATGTGGGTTTGGGAACCTAATATACTTGGTACGTATACTAGTAATAGTTCTTACAAGTGGCTTTGTGGTCCCCATGTGGATCCTCAAAATCCAGATAAGTGGACGTGGATTTGGAAGTCGAACCTCCCAGCCAACAATCAACATTTCATTGGCAAACTTGTCATGGTGCTCTGCCAATTCGTGATGTCTTAAAGATGAAGCATATTATATATTACATGGCACGTCCAATTACCCATTTCCGCAGGCATAGTTAGGATCATCAGGTATTGTCCGCTTAGGTGCTCGGTGGGTTATAGAGGGAGAAAGGTTTTTATAAGCTACCCATGGCCTCGACTCCTAAGTGATGTGGGACTTTATGGCTACCGGAATACATCCCAATAATTTTCTTTGGCAAAGTTTATTCAGCAAGACAAATTTCTTCTAAGGACCTTGAGAGCAAGGTCTAAGTGAACCCGGTGGCAATGATAGGATGGCCTATACATGTCCTAGAATTTAAGTTGCTAAATGATTATATATTTATATTGGATGGACTTATAATTTAACATAGGGTATGCACTATGTATTGATCATCAATGAAGAAGTATGAAGTTTATTTTATTCTCTTTAGCTTTTCTTCTGTAGCTTTAATGGTAGATTGTAGGAGTAGTGTAGGACAGAGCTCTCATGCATAGTTTTAAAAACCGATCGGTGATCGACCCGGTCAAGGCACTAGGTCACTGGGTCAATGGTTGAATCAGTGGGTCACTAATTGAACCGCATAACCCGCTATTATAGTGTTAAAAATAATTATATATGATTTATATAGTATATATATTATAAATATTTCATTTGTTAACAATATATCACTGTATAGCGTTTAGCCCAGTGGTAAATCGCACTTTACGCTTGTTGTTGTCCCTGGTTGTGGGTTCAAATCATGGTGAGAGTGCTTTTTTCAGTATTATTCGATTAAATACATATATACATATTATAAATATTTAACTTGTTAACAATATACCATCATATAACGTCTAGTGCAGCGGTAAAACTGTGCTACATGCTTGTTCCAGTTGTAGGTCTTGGGTTCGAACTTGGCAAGGGCTATATTTTCAGTATTTTTTAATAAAAATAAGTGCAGCTGGCAATTGACCCGGAACCCACGATTCGATGGTTTTTTCGAAACCTGGCCAGGTTGCATGGGTTGCACCAGGTCTCACCGGTTTGATTGCACGTCCGATCTGATGACTGGACCGAACCGGTTAGTCCTCCAGTTCCCAGTCGGACCGGTCCGACCGGCCGGTTCGGTCCAAGTTTTAAAACTATGCTCTCATGTGTCTATCAAACATATTCAACATTTTATGTGGCCAACTTGTCATGGTGCTCTACCAGTTCGTGATGTCTTAAAGAGGAGGCATACTATATTACATGGCATGTGTCTATTTTGCCATGTTGAAGAGGAGAGCATTAGCCATTGCTTATTCAGTTGTCATGAAGCCAATGCCTTTTGGGTGGCTCTTGGATTGCATTTCCAGCAAAACTGGGGAAAGCTGGCTTTAGTGGTTTATGCAGGAATCATGTTGGTAATTTCATTTTTGGCTTCTATGGGTTGATTGGGGAGCCAACAATCCTTCATGCAGAATCTAGTTGAGAGGCCGGATTTAGAAGGGTTGCCTGTTTCTCTAATTCCAAACAAGTGTTGAATATGGTGGAAGTTGGTGTTCCTATATATATATATACAGCATCGATCGATATGCTAATCACATCCAACTAATTCGTAGCTTTCTGTCTATGAATTAGAACACCTGGGTTCAACATACCTTTTGGGAAGGGAACTTCAACGCTGATGTTTTGGCCAAGTTAGGGACTCACAAGGTGCGTTTGATTCGCTAAATTTTAGAGGACTGGACAACACAAAAACATTTGTCCAGTATTTGTTTTAAATAATAGTGAGTAAACAACACAAAATTAGGAGTATGGGAATTTGCGTAAATTTCGTATTATTATGTTTGTGCTGTGCATAGTTCATCAAACAAGGTACACAATAAAAAGTTATCCTGTAACCTAAGCAGTTGTCATGTACTGTTCTATCTGTGTTGTACGTCAGTGTGCATCAAACAGACCCACAGAGCCACAGCTGTGATTGTTCGTTGACTGTTTTGCAACAACCCCTGCAGTCTTTATCTTATTCTTCATGCAGATGCCACTGGAGTCTGTTTCTCTAGGTCTTGAGTTTGTGTTTTTTGCCTTTTTGCTTCTAGTTTTCTCCTTTGTAATAAAAAAAAGACTAAAAGTAAAATGAGAGAATGTTACAACAATTTCTAACTCTGAATGGATTAAGAAGCACCTAGCGAGCAAATAAACTAATTAATACTCTTTGATGAATTGGTACTGAGAGTAGTCAAATAGCTTTTGAATTGCTATTTGAAAAATTTAAGGCAGGTTTCTATAGTGGTTCTAGGAAAAGATTTTTTTTTTCTAGATTCTGAGAGTACGTTACGTTTTTCTCTAGTTTGTAGGGGTAGGTTTTCTTGGGGTATCTTAGGGTAGGTTTCTGTAGTGGGTGATTAGAGAGTGAAGTAAGGAGCATCTTGAAAAGTTGTCAAGATGAGTTTTCTTGAGTGTAAAATGCTTGTTGCATTGTAACTTCTAATTAGTTAGTGGAAAACTTTCAAGTGAGTCTTGTGCACTTGACGTAGGTTAAGTTTACTTAACAATATAAATCTTGATGCGTTCTTCTCTATAATTACTTATAATTGAATTGTTTGCTTTTCTCTAATATTTGTTTCAATTCAATTTGGATTTTTAATTGGTATTTTGATTTTGAAAGAGTTTTTATAAAAGTTAATTGACCTAACTCAACCTTACAAAACCAGTTTGTAAGATGAGGGTTATTCCCCACTTATATACTATATGTTATTCCCCACTTATATACTATATTTTGGTGATATCACTAGTTGACGTGGGATCTCTAACGAACCATATTATAGTTTAGGTTTTAGGCATAACTCACTGAACATTTGTGGGCGGTCTAATAACAGGTTGATAGCAAGTGCCCAATAGGCTCAATAACAATCGCTAAGATAGGTCCAACTCTTATTTTAACTAAGCCCAACATGTGTGACAACCCATTTTTTTTATAGCTACAACACGTATCTTATCAAGCTAAGGCCCAATTAATTATTCTTCTAGTTATTGTAATTACTAACATAATCTCCTATTTACATTATTCAATAACTTGACTTTTTAGCTGTAAAAAAATAACTTGACTTTTTAAATTACTAACAATTTAAATAATTATTTTAAACATCTAATCCATTAAAACTTTATTTATTTTATTCACATAAAATCATACACATCACATATAATTCATATCGTATGGACCTAAAGCAAATAAAAGTGTCAAATGTCAAAACGTTAAAATATCAAAAGAAATTAATCACAAATCCTTGTGTATTACTATTGCTCATGCCAAACAATTATTTCTAAGGTTTTATCATTCTTACAATTTTATAGACGTCACCAAAATAATTAAATTCCTGGCCACCTTTACTTTACATTTATAACATTGGCTAACAAAAGAATTAATATATATTTTTTAAATGTATGACTTTTCATATGAGATTTTATATATAACAAATATATTATTATATAAAAAGTAACTATTATATAATTTAATATCTATAAATATGCCTATAAATTAAAATATACATTAATTTTTTTATTAATTTTCTTCTTGTTTAAAAAAATAGTTTATAAAAAATATTTTAAAATAGAAATTTTTAAATTTATATTAATGTAATATAAAAAAATTAATAAATATATATCAACAATTTATATTTTAAATTCTATCTTTGACTATTACAATAGAAAAATATTGTTAATTATTTCAAAATTAACTATATATTTAAAAATATATTTATTTTTAATTATTATTGTTGACAAAACATATTTTGTAATAATTAAATTAAAATACATATTAATATACCACTGACCATGTTGATCAACTGCCATAGGATTGCTCCAGTTTAACCAGATATCTCGAGTTTGATTCCTTGGTATACGATCGGCTAGTGAATACTTTACATATATAATAGGTTAACAAAATAATTAATAGATATTTATCAAATGTATGACTTTTCATATGAGTCTATGTATATTAAAAATATATTATGAAATAAAAATAACTATTACATAATTTAATAGCTATATATACATGTATATATATATATTAAAATATATATTATTATAAAAATTATTAAATACATATTAAAAGTTTTATTACTTTTCTTATTGTTTAAGAAATTAATATATAAAACATATTTTAAAATGGAGAATTTTAAATATATATTAATATAATTTAAAGAAATTAATAAATATATATCAATAATTTATATTTTAATTTCTAGCTTTAATTATTATTTTAGAAAAAATATTATTAATTATTTCAAAATTTTCTATATATTTATGGCAATGGTTGCAGTCTTTTTTGCCTTGCTCGCTGGTTTTTTCCTCTTGCCTCGATGTGCTCTTATCCGTGAACAGGTCTTGCAGCTCTCAAGTGAAGGATGTTTTGATTTCTGCTGTTGTGCATGTATTCTGGGTAATTTGGTGGTGCAGGAACAGTATCAGGTTTCGTAATGTTCAGCTTACTTTGAGACAAGCCTCCTCTATGGTGATCTCTACTGTCTCTCTTTCGTGTTTTATTTCTAAGGGACAAGCTTCAAATTCTATTTCTGAATTCACTCTTCTTCAGAAGTTCTTAGTCTCAGCTAAGCCTCCTAAGCTGACTCAGGTTAAGCAAGTGACATGGTTTCCCCCTGCTATTGGTTACATCAAATGTAACACTGATGGTGCAGCTAGAGGTTCCCCTGGACATGCGGCGAGTGGTGGTATTTTTCGGGACAACTTTGGGGTTTTTCGTGGATGCTTTGCTGCTTATATTGGTGTTAAGACAGCGTTACATGCTGAGCTTTTTGCTGCAATATTAGCTATTGAATATGCTCATTCTGTTGGTTGGGATAAGCTGTGGTTGGAGTGTGACTCTAAGTTGGTGCTTGCTGCTTTCGATAAGGTTGACTTAGTTCCTTGGGATCTCAGAAGCCGTTGGATTCGTTGTATTAATTTATGTTCCCAAATGCACTTTACATGTTCTCATATATATAGAGAAGGAAACCTTTGTGCAGATAGATTAGCTAATTATGGGATTGATCATAGGATGGGGTTAATTAGGTGGGAGCATATTCCCTTATTTGTTAGGGATAGTTTTGCACGCAATCATTGTGGATTGCCTTATTTCCGCTTTTCTTGATTGTTTCCATGGGTTTTGGTCTAGTCCCCCCATGCCTTTTGTTGGTTTTTCTCTTTCTTTAAATAAATTGTGGTTTGCTGCCGGTGATTTGTTGGTGGGGGGGGTGCCAACGTTGTTGGGATGTCCTTGTCCAACTTTGAGGTTTGCTGGCTACTTTTTCTCAAAAAAAAAAAAAACATATTTGTTTTTAATTATTATTTTTGACAAAACATATTTGTTTTTAATTATTATTGTTGACAAAACATATATTAAAATAATAGAATTGAAAGGCATATCAATATACCATCGAGAACGTGTATCAACTAGCATGGGATTGTTCCAACTTAACTAGTGATTTCAAGTTTGAATCCTAGGTATACAATTGGAAAGGTCGGTGAATATCATGATAACAAAAATGTTAAAAAATAGTTATTAAATATATGAAATTTTTATATCAGTCTATGTATATTAAAAATATATTATTAAATAAAATGTAACTATTATATAATTTAATAGCTAAATATATGTATATACATTTAAAGTTTAATGAATTTTCTTATTGTTTAAAAAATTAGTTTATAAAACATATTTAAAATGGAAAAATTTAAAATGTAAAGAAATTAATATATATATATATATATATATATATCAATAATTTATATTTTAAAAATTTACTATATATTTAAAAACTTGTTTATTTTTAATTTTTATTGTTGACAAACCATATTTTAAAATAATTAAATTAAAATGCATATTAACATACCACTGAGCTTTTTCCAATGAATTAAAAAAGTACTATTCAGCATGTGAATCAACTGAGATGGTAATGTTTCAACTCAACTCATGGTCTCATGTTTAAATTTGGGGTATGCAACTATGTTAAATATTCAGAGAGAGACTTTGCACTCATAGTGGTCCTACAAGGTTCAAGTAGGATTGTCTCCCACGAATGATGCCTATTGTTTAGACCAAAAAATGCCTATAATATATCTTAAAATTTTGTTACATGTTTACAATTGATTTACTTATTGAATCTAATATTGAAGCTTGCATCTAATTTTGGAAAATATAGTTAGTAAAAAATTAAAATATAATATTTTTAAAAATTGACTTTTTTATGTAAGAGGAAAGATATTAAACTAAATTTAAAAATAGATTACTCTAATGAGACAGTTTTATTATTTAAATACATTTTTACCCATTTATAAATCATTTATTTTTGTCATTTTGTGGAGCCCACAATATTTGATCTAGTATTTTCTTTTATCGGCAAAATAAATTTATTTATATCATAGGAACCAGTGGTACCATGTAATCATAGTACGTATACTTGGTCTCAAAGGTTAATACGTATTTAAATTCTAATTGATTTAAATACTTCTTAACCAAAGATACACCAATGCAACCAAAACACACATCAGAACCATCAACTTATAGAACATACTAATACCCAAACCCCACCTATTCGAAACCAACAACCAGCCCCTGCATGTATTTGACTCTGTCCCATTGGTTGATCCAAAATAAACCGATATCACCCAGCAAAACCAAAACAATATCCCAAAAACCCAAATGATTACGTATTTAATTCATCCAACAGACATACTTCGGGATTCACCAACCACATAACAAAGGAGTGATCTAGTATTTATAGTGGTACCATTTGATCTAGTATTTATAGTGATGCCAACTTGTGTCTTCTTGTAAGCTTGACAGTTCTCTATCTCTATAATTTATTTCTCTGTCGTCATGGGCATGGCCCAACTCCTCCGCATGCAGATCGCCATTCTCTTGGGTCTCACCACGCCCTTCCGGACCTTCACCATCTCCTCCAATTCTACAACCATCGCCGAGATTCGGTCATTCATCCATGCCATAAAACCCTCTATATCATCTGTGGTCGTGCCACTGCCATGGCCCAACTCCACTGCTTGCAGACAGCCGTCCTCTTGAGCCTAATTGCTCTCTCAGGCTCTACTACTGCAAGGCCCTTCCCCTGATTCCTGCCCACTCCCACTTACCTTCAAACACTTACTTGTATTCCTTTCTTTCTTTCGATTTTTTATCTGTCATGGCCCAAGTCCTCTCCATGCAGATTGCCATCCTTATGTGCCTCCTTACTTTCTTGGTCTCTGCCAGTGCGAGGCCATGCTGGATGCTAACCTTCTCCTTATCCTTATCCTCTGATTCGGCAACCAACACCACCATCACTGAGATCCAGTCAGTCAACCCTGCCACAAAACCCTCCTATATCGCCATTTGGGCTTTTAAGCTATTCTTAGACCGCAACTTTTGTGGTTGAAATCTTCACGTTATTGAAAACCCCATTGGAGATTTGTATTATAATTATAATAATACTTATAATTGAACTATTCAATGCAAAATGCACCTAGTGTCTCTCTTTGTAGTTTTACATATACCCTTATGTTCATGCTGATCAATTGTATTTGTATTTGCTCTATCACTTCACTTCTCCATGGTATATATAGTATTAGTAATTAAGTATCTTATCCTAAGCTCTTGATTTAAAGACCAAGCTAGCCATTAGAATTGAACTTATTTTATTGATTTATTTGCATTTTTAGTCGATTATATATTATAATTTAAGATTAAGAGATGCGTTGTTTTTTACTCCCCTTACATGTCTTTCTGTTTTGTTATTAAATATTAAGGTATGTTTGTTGCATCTCATTACGTTTACAACTTTCAATGAAGTTAGTCGCGAATGTTATATCATCACTTTGAACTGGATGAAAGATGGCCAATGAAATAAGCTTGACTTGGATTCTCCTGCTATATATTTTGCTTATTAATAATAGAAATTATTTAGTTGAATAAATTTGACATGTGGTTAGTGGAAGTAATGTCATGTACACATGAAGACAATGTAGACTAGGTTTATAAGCAACTAAAATGGAAACAGAATAAAATAAGTACTGGTTTTACAAAATTATTAGATAGACATTATTAAATGTATGACTTTTTCAAATGAGTCTATGTAGGGACGGATGGAAGGGGCAAGCTGGGGGAGGGGGCCCGTGAAAATATGTTGTAGTTTATAGTAATGCTTGGTATAGTTTTATTCTATGAAGTTTTAAAAATATTGTGCACCTCTATTATTTTGTTTACTATTTTAGAAATATCCATTCAAGCTTCTCAACAATCTAGTAAATATCTATAATGAGTCATTATTACACTTAACAAAAAATTTGAAAGAAAATAATTATACATTTCCTTACTTTTTTTAAATAATAGACATCCTATAATGAATTATATAAATTTTTATCAATTGTAACAATTTTTTATTATGTTTTCTTATTTTTATTACTTGAAATAAAAATTAGTTTAATTTTATGTATAAAATTAGTAAATATTCTATTAAAGTCATTATTTATTAAATAATTATTTTTAAAAATAATTATTTAAATAATTGTGGTGCATTTTCGGCCCATGGTGCAGTTTTCGTGCGAAAATAAGACTTTTGGGTTTTGGTGCCCCGTGATCCCTGGTGCATTCTTATGCATAAAAAACCATAATGCTCAGAGCACTTTTTAGTTTTGGGGTCTGTGGTGTCCCGTGGTGCATTTTCGACCTATGGTGCAATTTTCGTGCGAAAATAAGACTTTTGGGTTGTGGTGCCCCGCGATCCCTGGTGCATTCTTATGCATAAAAAACCATAATGCTCAGAACACTTTTCAAATTTGAGGTTCGTGGTGCCCTGTGGTCCAATTTTGATGCCGATGGTGCATTTTCGGCCATTTGTGCAATTTTCGTGCAAAAATAAGACTTTTGGATTTTGGTGCTCCGTGATCCCTTGTGCATTCTTATGCATAAAAAACCTTAATGCTCAGAACAATTTTCAGTTTTCAGGTCTGTGGTGCCCCATGGTCCAATATTGTTGCCGGTAATGCATTTTCGGCCATTTGTGCAATTTTCGTGCGAAAATAAGACTTTTGGGTTTTGGTGCCCTGTGATCCCTGGTGCATTCTTGTGCATAACAAACCATAATGCTCATACCACTTTTAAGTATTGAAGTCCGAGGTGCCCCGTGGTCCAATTTTGTTGCCCGTGGTGCATTTTCGGCCCGTTGTACAATTTTCGTGCGAAAATAAGACTTTTTGGTTTTGGTTCTCCATGATCCTTGCTGCATTCTTATGCATAAAAAAAAATAATGATTGGAGCACTTTTAAGTTTTGAGCTCCCAGGTGCCCCGTGGTCAAATTTTGGTGCCGGTTGTGCATTTTCGGCCCATTGTGCAATCTTCGTGTGAAAATAAGACTTTTGCGTTTTGGTGCCCCATGAGCCCTGGTGCATTCATATGCATAAAAAATAATAATGCTTGGAGCACTTGTCAATTTTGAGGTCCGTGTTGCACCGTGTTCCAATTTTGGTGCCGGTGGTGCATTTTCAGCCATTTGTGAAATTTTCGTGCGAAAATAAGACTTTTGGGTTCTAGTGCCCCATGGTCCCTGGTGCATTCTTATGCATAAAAAACCATAATGCTCAGAACACTTTTAAATCTCAAAGTTCGTGGTGCCCCGTGGTCCAATTTTGGTGTCGAGGGTGCATTTTCGGCCATTTGTGCAATTTTCGTGCAAAAATAAGACTTTTGGGTTTTGGTGCCCCGTGATCCTTGGTGCATTCTTATGCATAAAAAACCAGAATGCTCGGAACACTTTTCAGTCTTGATGTTCGTGGTGCCCCGTGGTCCAATTTTGGTGTCGGGGGTGCATTTTCGGCCATTTGTGCAATTTTCGTGCGAAAATAAGACTTTTGGGTTTTGGTGCCCCGTGATCCCTGGTGCATTCTTCTGCATAAAAAACCACAATCCTTTGAGCACTTTTCAGTTTTGAGGTCCCAAGTGCCACGTGGTCCAATTTTGGTGCCCGTGGTGCATTTTCGGCCCATTGTGCAATCTTCGTGCGAAAATAAGACTTTTGGGTTTTGGTGTCCCGTGATCCCTGATGCATTCTTATGCATAAAAAACCTTAATTCTCGGGGAACTTTTCAGTTTTCAGCTCCAAGGTGCCCCGTGGTCTAATTTTTGTGCCCGTGGTGCATTTTCGACCCATTTTGCAATTTTCGTGCAAAAATAAGGCTTTTGGGTTGTGGTGCCCCGTGATCCCTGGTGCATTCTTATGCATAAAAAACCATAATGCTCGGAACACTTTTCATTTTTGAGGTTCGTGGTGCCCCGTGGTCCAATTTTGATGCCGGTGGTGCATTTTCGGCCATTTGTGCAATTTTCGTGCAAAAATAAGACTTTTGGGTTTTGGTGCCTCGGATACCTTGTGCATTATTATGCATAAAAAACCTTAATGCTCGGAACACTTTTCAGTTTTGAGGTCCGTGGTGCCCCATGGTCCAATTTTGTTGCCGGTAATGCATTTTCGGCCATTTGTGCAATTTTTGTGCGAAAATAAGACTTTTGGGTTTTGGTGCCCTGTGATCCATGGTGCATTGTTATGAAAAAAAACCATAATGCTTGGACCACTTTTAAGTATTGAAGTCCTAGCTGCCCCGTGGTCCAATTTTGTTGCCCGTGGTGCATTTTCGACCCATTGCACAATTTTCGTGCGAAAATAAGACTTTTGGGTTTTGGTTCCCCGTTATCCCTGCTGCATTCTTATGCATAAAAAACAATAATGATTGGAGCACTTTTAATTTGTGAGCTCCTAGGTGCCCCGTGGTCAAATTTTGGTGCCGGTTGTGCATTTTCGGCCCATTGTGCAATCTTCGTGTGAAAATAAGACTTTTGCGTTTTGGTGCCTCATGATCCTTGGTGTATTCTTATGCATAAAAAAGAATAATGCTTGGAGCACTTTTCAGTTTTCAGGTCCGTGTTGCCCCGTGTTCTAATTTTGGTGCCGGCAGTGCATTTTCCGCCATTTGTGCAATTTTCATGCGAAAATAAGACTTTTGGGTTTTGGTGCCCTGTGAACCCTGGTTCCTTCTTATGCATAAAAAACCATAATGCTCATAGCACTTATCTTTTTGGGGGTCCGAGGTACCCCGTGATCCAATTTTGGTGCCCGTGGTGCATTTTCGGTCCTTTGTTCAATTTTCGTGCGAAAATAAGACTTTTGGGCTTTTTTGCCCCGTGATCCTTGGTGCATTCCTATGCATAAAAAAACCATAATGCTCAGAATACTTTTCAGTCTTGAGGTTTGTGGTAACCCTGTGGTCCAATTTTGGTGTCGGGTGTGCATTTTTGGTACGAAAATAAGACTTTTAGGTTTTAGAGCCCCGTGATCCCTGGTGCATTCTTATGCATAAAAAACCTTAATGCTCATAGCACTTTTCAGTTTTCAGGTCCGACGTGCCCCGTGGTCTAATTTTTGTGCCCGTGGTGAATTTTCGGCCCATTTTCCAATTTTCATGCGAAAATAAGACTTTTGGATTTTAGTGCCCCGTGATCCCTGGTGCATTCTTATGCATAAAAAACCATAATGCTCAGAACACTTTTAAATCTAGAAGTTCGTGGTGCCCCGTGGTAGAATTTTGGTGCCCGTGGTGCATTTTTGGCCCATTGTGCAATTTTCTGGCGAGAATAAGACTTTTGGGTTTTGGTGCACCATGATCCTTGGTGCATTCTTATGCATAAAAACCCAGAATGCTTGAAACACTTTTCAGTCTTGAAGTTCGTGGTGCCCCGTGGTCCAATTTTGGTGTCGGGAGTGCATTTTCGGCCATTTGTGCAATTTTCGTGCGAAAGTAAGACTTTTGGGTTTTGGTGCCCCATGATCCCTGGCGCATTCTTATGGATAAAAAACCACAATGCTTGGAGCACTTTTAAGTTTTGAGGTCCCAGGTGCCACGTGGTCCAATTTTGGTGCCCGTGGTGCATTTTCGGCCCATTGTGCAATCTTCGTGCGAAAATAAGACTTTTGGGTTTTGGTGCCCCCTAATCCCTGATGCATTCTTATGCATAAAAAACCTTAATGCTCGGAGAACTTTTCAATTTTCAGCTCCAAGGTGCCCCGTGGTCTAATTTTTGTGCCCGTGGTGCATTTTCGACCCATTTTGCAATTTTCGTGCGAAAATAAGGCTTTTAGGTTTTGGTGCCCTGTGATCCCTGGTGCATTCTTATGCATAAAAAACCATAATGCTCAGAACACTTTTCATTTTTGAGGCTCGTGGTGCCCCGTGGTCCAGTTTTGATGTCGGTGGTGCATTTTCGGCCATTTGTGCAATTTTCGTGCAAAAATAAGACTTTTGGGTTTTGGTGCCTTGTGATCCCTTGTGCATTCTTATGCATAAAAAACCTTAATCCTCGGAACACTTTTCAGTTTTGAGGTCCGTGGTGCCCCATGGTCCAATTTTGTTGCCGGTAATGCATTTTCGGCAATTTGTGCAATTTTCGTGCGAAAATAAGACTTTTGGGTTTTGGTGCCCTGTGATGCATGGTGCATTCTTATGGAAAAAAAACCATAATGCTTGGACCACATTTAAGTATCGAAGTCCTAGCTGCCCCGTGGTGCATTTTCGACCCATTTTGCAATTTTCGTGCGAAAGTAAGGCTTTTGGGTTTTGGTGCCCCATGATCCGTGGTGCATTCCTATGCTTAAAAAACCATAATGCTCGGAAGAATTTTCAGTTTTGAAGTTCGTGGTGCCCCGAGGTCCAATTTTGGTGCTGGTGGTGCATTTTCGGCCATTTGTGAAATTTTCGTGCGAAAATAAGACTTTTGAGTTTTGGTGCCCTATGAACCATGGTGCATTCTTATGCATAAAAAACCATAATGCTCATAGCACTTTTCAGTTTTGAGGTCCGAGTTGCACCGTGGTCCAATTTTGGTGCCCATGGTTCATTTTCAGTCCTTTTTTTCAATTTTCGTGCGAAAATAAGACTTTTGGGTTTTGGTGCCCTTTGATCCTTGGTGCATTCTTATGCATAAAAAACCATAATGCTCGGACCACTTTTAAGTGTTGAGGTCTTAGGTGCCTCGTGGTCCAATTTTGGTGTCGGTGGTGCATTTTCGGCCCATTGTGCAATTTTCGTGCGAAAATAAGGCTTTTGGGTTTTGGTGCCCCGTGATACCTGGTGCATTCTTATGCATAAAAAACCACAATGCTCGGAACACTTTTCAATTTTGAGGTTCGTGGTGCCCCGTGGTCCAATTCTGGGGCCCGTGGTGCATTTTCGGCCCATTGTACAATTTTTGTGCGAAAATAAGGATTTTGGATTTTGGTGCCCCGTGATCCCTGGTGCATTCTTATGCATAAAAAATCATAATGCTCGGAACACTTTTCAATTTTGAGGTTCGTGGTGCCCCGTGGTCCAATTTTGATACCGGTGGTGCATTTTCGGCCATTTGTGCAATTTTTGTGCAAAAATAAGTCTTTTGGGTTTTGGTGCCCCGTGATCCCTTATGCATAAAAAACCTTAATGCTCGTAACATTTTTCACTTTTGAGGTCGGTGGTGCCCCATGGTCCAATTTTGTTGCCGGTAATGCATTTTCGGCCATTTGTGCAATTTTCGTGCGAAAATAAGACTTTTGGGTTTTGGTGCCCTGTGATCCCTGGTGCATTCTTATGCATAAAAAACAATAATGATTGGAGCACTTTTAAGTTTTGAGCTCCCAGGTACCTCGTGGTCAAATTTTGGTGCCGGTTGTGCATTTTTTGCCCATTGTGCAATCTTCGTGTGAAAAATAAGACTTTTGCGTTTTGGTGCCCCGTGATCCCTGGTGCATTCTTATGCATAAAAAACATTAATGCTCAGAGCACTTTTCAGTTTTCAGGTCCGACGTGCCCTTGGTCTAATTTTTGTGCCCGTGGTGAATTTTCGGCCCATTTTCCAATTTTCGTGCAAAAATAAGACTTTTGGATTTTAGTGCCCCATGATCCCTGGTGCATTCTTATGCATAAAAAACCATAATGCTCGGACCACTTTTAAGTTTCGAGGTCCGACGTGCCCCGTGGTCGAATTTTGGTGCCCGTGGTGCATTTTTGGCCCATTGTGCAATTTTCTGGCGAGAATAAGACTTTTGGGTTTTGGTGCACTGTGATCCTTGGTGCATTCTTATGGACAAAAAACCATAATTCTTGGGGTACTTTTAAGTATTGAGGTCCGAGCTTCCCCGTGGTCCAATATTGGTGCCCGTTATGCATTTTCGGCCCATTGTGCAATTTTCGTGCGAAAATAAGACTTTTTGGTTTTGGTGCCCTGTGATCCTTGGTGCATTCTTATGCATAAAAAAACATAATTCATGGAACACTTTTCATTCTTGAGGTTCGTGGTGCCCCGTGGTCCAATTTTGGTGCCGATGGTGCATTTTCGGCCATATGTGCAATTTTCGTGCGAAAATAAGACTTTTGGGTTTTGGTGCCCCGTGATCCTTGGTGCATTCTTTTGCATAAAAAATCATAATTCTTGGAGCACTTTTCAGTTTTGAGGTCAATGGTGCCTCATGGTCCAATTTTGGTGCTGGTGGTGCATTTTCGGCCATTTGTGCAATTTTTGTGCGAAAATAAGACTTTTAGGTTTTGTTGCCCTGTGAACCCTGGTGCATTCTTATGAATAAAAACCATAATGCTAATAGCACTTTTCAGTTTGGAGGTCCGAGGTGCCCCGTGGTCCAATTTTGGTGCCGGTGGTGCATATTTAGCCATTTGTGCAATTTTCGTACGAAAATAAGACTTTTGGGTTTTGTTTCCCTGTGAACCCCGGTGCATTGTTATGCATAAAAAACCATAATGCTCATAACACTTTTCAGTTTTGAGGTTCGAGGTGCCCCGTGGTCCAATTTTGGTGCCCAGGGTGCATTTTCGGCCCATTGTGTAATTTTCGTGCGAAATAAAACTTTTGGGTTTGGTGCCCCGTGATCCCTGGTGCATTCATATGCATAAAAAGACCATAATGCTCGGAACACTTTCCAGTTTTGATGTTCGTGGTTCCCCGTGGTTCAATCTTGGTGCCCAGGGTGCATTTTCTGCCCATTGTGTAATTTTCGTGCGAAAATAAAACTTTTCGGTTTGGCGCCCCGTGATCCCTGATGCATTCTTATGCATAAAAAACCATAATGCTTGGAGCACTTTTCAGTTTTTAGTTCCGTGGTGCCCTGTGGTCCAATTTTGGTGCCGATGGTGCATTTTCGGCCAATTAAGAAATTTTCGTGCGAAAATAAGACTTCTAGGTTTTGGTGCCCCGTGATCCCAGGTGCATTCTTATGCATAAAAAAACATAATGCTCGAACTACTTTTAAGTATTGAGGTCCGAGGTGCCCCATGGTGCACTTTCGACCCATTGTGCAATTTTCGTGCGAAAATAACACTTTTGGGTTTTTGAGCCCCGTCATCCCTAGTGCATTCTTATGCATAAGAAACCATAATGCTTGGAGCACTTTTCAGCTTTGAGGTCCGTGGTGCCTCATGGTCGAATTTTGGAGCTGGTGGTGCATTTTCGGCCATGTGTGCAATTTTCGTGCGATAATAAGACTTTTGGGTTTTGGTGCCTTGTGAACCCTGGTGCATTCTTATGCATAAAAAACCATAATGCTCAGTGTACTTTTCAGTTTTGAGGTCCGAGGTGCCCCGTGGTCCAATTTTGGTGCCTGTGGTGCATTTGCGGCCATTTGTGCAATTTTCATCCGAAAATAAGACTTTTGGATTTTGGTGCTCTGTGAAACCTAGTGCATTCTTATGCATAAAAACCATAATGCTCATAGCACTTTTAAGTTTTGAGGTCCGAGGTGCCCCGTGGTCCAATCTTGGTGCCCAGGGTGCATTTTCGGCCCATTGTGTAATTTTCGTGCGAAAAAAACTTTTCGGTTTGGCGCCCCGTGATCCCTGGTGCATTCTTATGCATAAAAAAACCATAATGGTCGGAACACTTTTCAATTTTGATGTTTGTGGTGCCTCGTGGTCTAATTTTTGTGCCGGTGGTACATTTTCGGCCATTTGTGCAATTTTCGTGCAAAAATAAGGGTTTTGGTGGCCCATGATCCCTGGTGCATTCTTATGCATAAAAAACCATAATGCTGGGAGCACGTTTTAGTTTTTAGGTCCGTGGTGCCCAGTGGTCCAATTTTGGTGTCGGTAATGCATTTTCGGCCATTTGCGCAATATTCGTGCGAAAAAAAGACTTTTGGGTTTTGGTACCCTGTCATCCCTGGTGCATTCTTATGCATGAAAAACCATAATGCTTGGACCACTTTTAAGTATTGAGGTCTGAGGTGCACCGTTGTCCAATTTTGGTGCCCGTGGTGCATTTTCGGCCCATTGTGCAATTTTCGTGCGAAAATAACACTTTTGGGTTTTTGAGCCCCGTCATCCCTAGTGCATTCTTATGCATAAGAAACCATAAAGCTTGGAGCACTTTTCAGTTTTGAGGTCCGTGGTGCCCCGTGATCCAATTTTGGAGCTGGTGGTGCATTTTCGGCCATGTGTGCAATTTTCGTGCGATAATAAGACTTTTGGGTTTTGGTGCCCTGTGAACCCTGGTGCAATCTTATGCATAAAATACCATAATGCTCAGTGCACTTTTCAGTTTTGAGGTCCGAGGTGCCCCGTGGTCCAATTTTGGTGCCCGTAGTGCATTTTCGGCCCATTATCCAATTTTCGTGCAAAAATAAGACTTTTAGGTTTTGGTGCCCCGTGATCCCTGGTGCATCCTTATGCATAAAAATCAATGATGCTCAGAGCACTTTTCAGCTTTGAGGTCTGTGGTGCCCCGCGGTCCAATTTTATTGCCCATTGTGCATTTTCGCCCCATTGTGCAATTTTCGTGCAAAAATAAGACTTTTGGGTTTTGGTGCCCTGTGATCCCTCTTGCATTCTTATGAATAAAAAACCATAATGCTCGGAGAACTTTTCAGTTTGGAGGTTCGTGGTGCCCCGTGGTCCAATTTTTTGCTCGTGGGGCATTTTCGCCCCATTGTGCAATTTTCGTGCGAAAAGAAGACCTTTGGGTTTTGGTGCCCCGTGATCCCTTGTGAATTCTTATGCATAAAAAACAATAATGCTCGGAGCACTTTTTAGTTTTGAGGTCCATGGTGCCCCGTGGTCAAATTTTGGTGCTCGTAGTGCATTTTCGTCACATAATGCAATTTTCGTTCCAAACTAAGACTTTTGGGTTTTGGAGCCCCGTGATCCTTGGTACATCCTTATGCATAAAAATGCATAATGCTCGGAGCACTTTTCAGTTTTGACGTCCGTGGTGCCCCGTGGTCTAATTTTTGTGTCCCTTGTGCATTTTCACCCCATTGTGCAATTTTCGTGCAAAAATAAGACTTTTGGGTTTTGGTGCCCTGTGATCCCTCTTGCATTCTTATGCATAAAAGACCATAATGCTCGGAGCACTTTTCAGTTTGGAGGTTCGTGGTGCCCCGTGGTCCAAATTTTTGCCCATGGTGCATTTTCGCCCCATTGTGCAATTTTCGTGCGAAAATAAGACCTTTGGGTTTTGGTGCCCCGTGATCCCTGGTGAATTCTTATGCATAAAAAACAATAATGCTCGGAGCACTTTTCAGTTTTGAGGTCCATGGTCCCCCGTGGTCAAATTTTGGTGCTCGTGGTGCATTTTCATCACATAATGCAATTTTCGTTCCAAAATAAGACTTTTGGGTTTTGGAGCATCGTGATCCTTGGTGCATCCTTACGCATAAAAATGCATAATGCTCGGATCACTTTTCAATTTTGACGTCCGTGGTGCCCCGTGGTCCAATTTTTGTGTCCCTTGTGCATTTTTGCCCCATTGTGCAATTTTTGTGCGAAAATAAGACTTTTGGGTTTTGGTGCCCCGTGATCCCTGGTGCATTCTAATGCATAAAAAACCATAATGCTTGGAGCACTTTTTAGTTTTGAGGTCTGTGGTGCCCCGTAGACCAATTTTGGTGCTCGTGGTGAATTTTCGTCACGTGGTGTAAATTTCGTGCCAAAATAAGACTTTTAGGTTTTGGTGCCCCGTGATCCCTGGTGCATTCTTATGCATAAAAACTATAATACTTGGAGCACTTTTCAGTTTTGATGTCCATGGTGCCTCGTGGTCCAACTTTGGTGCCGATGGTGCATTTTTCGTCGTATAATGCAATTTTCGTTCCAAAATAAGACTTTTGGGTTTCAGAGCCCTGTGATCCTTGGTGCATCCTTATGCATAAAAAACCATAATGCCTGGAGCACTTTCAGTTTTGAGGTTCGTGGTGCCCCATCATCCAATTTTGGTGCCCGTGGTGCATTTTCGGCCGATTATGCAACTTCTTGCCAAAATAAGACTGTTAGGTTTTGGTGCCCCTTGATCCCTGGTGCATCCTTATGCATAAAAATCCATAATGCTCATAGCACTTCTCAGTTTTGAGGTACGTGGTGCCCTGTGGTCCAATTTTGGTGCCCGTGGTGAATTTTCGGCACATGGAGCAATTGTCGTTCCAAAATAAGACTTTTGGATTTTGGTGCCCCGTGATCCCTGGTGCATTCTTATGCAAAAAAAACCATAATGCTCAGGGCACTTTTATGTTTTGAGGTCCGTGGTGCCCCATGGTCCAATTTTGGTGCCAGTGGTGCATTTTCGTGCAAAAAAAGACTTTTGGGTTTTGGTGCCCCGTGATCCCTAGTGCATTCTTATACATAAAAATCCATAATGCTCAGAGCAATTTTCAGTTTTAAGGTCTGTGGTTCCCCGTGGTCAAATTTTGGTGCCCGTCATGCATTTTCGGCCCATTGTGCAATTTTCGTGCGAAAAAAAGACTTTTGGGTTTTGGTGCCCCGTGATTCCTAATGCATTCTTATTGATAAAAAAACCATAATGCTCGGAGCACTTTTTAGTTTTGAGGTCTGTGGTGTCTAGTGGTCAAATTTTGGTGCCCGTGGTGCAATTTCGGCACATGATACAATTTTTGTGCGAAAATAAGACTTTTGGGTTTTGGTGCCCTGTGATCCCTTGTGCATTCTTATGCATAAAAAACCATACGCTTGGAGCACTTTTCAGTTTTGAGGTCTGTGGTGCCCCGTGGTCTAATTTTGGTACCTGTGGTGCATTTTCGGCCATTTGTGAAATTTTCGTGCGAAAATATGACTTTTGGGTTTTGGTGCCCTGTGATCCCTGGTGCATTCTTATACATAAAAAACAATGATGCTCGGAGCACTTTTTAGTTTTGACGTCCATGGTGTCTAGTGGTCAAATTTTGGGTTTTGGTGCCCCATGATACCTGGTGCATCCTTGTGCATAAAAAACCATAGTGCTCAGAGCACTTTCCAGTTTGGAGGTCTGTGGTGCCCCTTGGTCCAATTTAGGTGCTCGTGGTGAATTTTCGGCACATGGTGCAAATTTCGTGACAAAATAAGACTTTTAGGATTTGGTACCCCGTGATCCCTGGTGCATCCTTATGCATAACAATCAGTAATGCTCGGAGCACTTTTCCGTTTTGAGGTCCGTGGTGTCCCGTGGTCCAATTTTTGTGCCCGTGGTAAATTTTCGCCCCTTTGTGCAATTTTCGTGCGAAAATAAGACTTTTCGGTTTTGGTGCCCCTGTTTCCTGGTGGATTCTTATGCATAAAAAATCATAATGCTCGGAACACTTTTCAATTTTGAGGTCAATGGTGCCCCGTGGTCCAATTTTGGTGCCCGTGGTGAAATTTCGGCACATGGTGCAATTTTCGTGCCAAAATAAGACTTTTGGGTTTTGGGGCCCCGTGATCCCTGGTGCACCCTTATGCATAACAAACCATAATGCTCTGAGCACTTTTCAGTGTTGATGTCCGTGGGGCCCCGTGGTCCAATTTTCGTGGCCGTGGTACATTTTCGGCCCATTGTGCAATTTTCGTGCGAAAATAAGACTTTTGGGTTTTGGTGCCCCATAATCCAATTTTGGTGCTCGTGGTGAATTTTCGCCACATGGTGCAAATTTCGTGCCAAAATAAGACTTTTAGGTTTTGGTGCCCCGTGATCCCTGGTGCATTCTTATGCATAAAAAACCATAATGCTCGGAGCAATTTTTAGTTTTGAGTTCAGTGGTGCCCCATGGTTAAATTTTGGTGCCCGTGGTGCATTTTCGTCGTATAATTCAATTTTCGTTCCAAAATAAGACTTTTGGGTTTTGGAGCCCCGTGATCCTTGGTGCATCCTTATGCATAAAAAACCATAATGCCCGGAGCACGTTTGAGTTTTGAGGTCCGTGGTGCCCCGTCGTCCAATTTTGGTGCCCATGGTGCATTTTCGGCCCATTGTGCAATTTTTGTGTGAAAATAAGGCTTTTGGGTTTTGGTGCCTCGTGATCCCTGGTGGATTCTTATGCATAACAATCCATAATGCTTGGAGCACTTTTCAGTTTTGAGGGTTGTGGTGCCTCGTGGTCCAATTTTTGTGCCCGTGGTGCTTTTTCGCCCCATTGGGCAATTTTCGTGCGACAATAAGACTTTTGGGTTTGGGTGCCTCATGGTTCGTGGTGCATTCTTATGCATAAAAACCAATAATGCTCAAAGCACTTTTCAGTTTTGAGGTTCGTGGTCCACCGTGGTCCAATTTTGGTGCCGGTGGTGCATTTTCGGGCATTTCTGCAATTTTCGTGCGAAAATAACAATATTGGGTTTTGGTACCTCCTGATCCCTGGTGCATTCTTATGCATAAAAAAATAATGTTGGGCGTAGTTTTATGTTTTGAGGTCCGTGGTGCCCCGTGGTCAAATTTTGGTGCATGTGGTGCATTTTCGGCCCATTGTGCAATTTTCGTGCGAAAATAAGACTTTTGGGATTTTGTGTCCCGTGATCCCTGGTGCACCCTTATGCATAAGAAAACCATAATCTCTAAACACTTTTTAGTTTTGAGGTCCGTGGTTCCCCTTTGTCCAACTTTGGTGCCCATGGTGCATTTTCGGCCTATTGTGCAATTTTCGTGTGAATATAAGACTTTTGGGTTTTGGTGCCCCGTGATCCCTGGTGCATTCTTATGCATAAAAAACCATAATGCTTGGAGCACTTTTCAGTTTCGAGGTCCGTGGTGCCCCGTGGTCCAATTTTGGTGTCGGTGGTGCATTTTCGGCCATTTCTGCAATTTTCGTGCGAAAATAACACTATTGGGTTTTGGTACCTTGTGATCCATGGTGCATTCTTATGCGTAACAAAAATAATGTTGGGAGCAGCTTTATGTTTTGAGGTTCGTGGTGCCCCGTGGTCCAATTTTGGTGCCCGTGGTGCATTTTGGGCCCATTGTGCAATTTTCGTGCGAAAATAAGACTTTTGGTTTTTGGTGCCCCGTGATCCCTGGTGCATTCTTATACATAAATAACGATAATCCTTGGAGCACTTTTCAGTTTTGAGGTCCGTGGTGTCCAGTGGTAAAATTTTGGTGCCCGTGGTGATATTTCGGAACATGGTGCAATTTTTGTGCGAAAATAAGACCTTTGGGTTTTGGTTTCCCATGATCCCTAGTGCATTGTTATGGATAAAAAACCATAATGCTCGGAGCACTTTTCAGTTTTGAGGTCTCTGGTGCCCCGCGTTCCAATACTGGTACCGGTGGTGCATTTTTGGCCATTTGCGAAATTTTCGTGCGAAAATAAGACTTTTGGGTTTTGGTGCCCCATGATCCCTGGTGCGTTCTTATACATAAAAAATGATAATGCTTGGAGCACTTTCCAGTTTTGAGGTCCATGGTGGCCCGTGGCCCAATTTTGGTGCCCGTAATGCATTTTCGGCCCATTGTGCAATTTTTGTGCGAAAATAAGGCTTTTGGGTTTTGGTGTCCCGTGATCCTTGGTGCACCCTTATCCATAAAAAACCATAATGTTCTGCACACTTTTCAGTTTTGAGGTCCGTGGTTCCCCGTGGTCCAACTTTGGTGCCCGTTGTGCATTTTCGGCCCATTGTGCAATTTTCGTGCGAATATAAGATTTTTGGGATTTGGTGCCTCAGGATTTCTGGTGCATTCTTATGAATAAAAAACCATTATGCTCGAAGCACTTTACAGTTTTGAGGTCCGTGGCGTCCCGTGGTCCAATTTTGGTGCCGGTGGTGCATTTTCACCCATTTGTGCAATTTTCGTGCAAAAATAAGACTTTTGGGTTTTGGTGCCCCGTGATCCCTGGTGCATTCTTTTACATAAATAACGATAATGCTCGGAGCAATTTTCAGTTTTGAGGTCTGTGGTGTCCAGTGGTCAAATTTTGGTGCCCGTGGTGCATTTTCGGCACATGGTGCAATTTTCTTGCGAAAATAAGACTTTTGAGTTTTGGTGACCCATGATCCCTAGTGCATTCTTATGCATAAAAAACCGTAATGCTCGGAGCACTTTTCAGATTTGAGGTCCGAGGTGCCCCTTGGTCAAATTTTGGTGCCCGTGGTGCATTTTCGGCACATGGTGCAATTTTCTTGCGAAAATAAGACTTTTGAGTTTTGGTGACCCATGATCCCTAGTGCATTCTTATACATAAAAAACCATAATGCTCTGAGCACATTTCATTTTTGACGTCCGCGGTATCCAGTGGTCATATTTAGGTGCCCTGTGGAGCATTTTCGGCCCATGGTGCAATTTCCGTGCCAAAATAAGACTTTTGGGTTTTGGTGCCCCGTGATCCTTGGGGCATTCTTATGCATAAAAAACCATAAATCTCGGAGCACTTTTCAGTTTTCAGGTTCGTGGTGCCCTGTGGTCCAATGTTGGTGCCCGTGGTGCATTTTCGGCTCATTGCGCAATTTTCGTGTGAAAATAAGACTTTTGGGTTTTGGTGCCCCGTGATCCCTGGTGCATTCTTATGCATAAAAAACCAAAATGCTTGAAGCACTTTTCAGTTTTGAGGTCCGTGGTACCCCGTGGTCCAATTTTGGTGCCAGTGGTGCATTCTTGGCCATTTACGCAATTTTCGTGCTAAAAGAAGACTTTTGGGTATTGGTGCCCTGTGATCCCTGGTGCATTCTTATGCATAAAAAACCATAACGCTCGGAGCACTTTTCAGTTTTGAGGTCCGTCATGCGCTGTGGTACAATTTTGGTGCCGGTGGTGCATTTTCGGCCATTTGTGCAATTTTCGTGCAAAATAAAGACTTTTGGGTTTTGGTGCCCCGTGATCCCTGGTGTATTCTTATGCATAAAAAAACATAATGCTCGGAGCACTTTTCAGTTTTGAGGTTCCTGGTCCCCCGTGGTCCAATTTTGGTGCCCGTGGTGAATTTTCGGCACATGGTGCAATTTTCTTGCCAAAATAAGACTTTTGGGTTTTGGTGCCCCGTGATCCCTGGTGCACCATTATGCATAAAAAACCATAATGATTTGAACACTTTTCAGTTTTGAGGTTCGTGGTGCCCCGTGGTCCAATTTTGGTGCCAGTGGTACATTTTCGGCCATTTATGCAATTTTCGTCCGAAAATAAGACGTTTAGGTATTGGTGCCCCATGATCCCTGGTGCATTCTTATGCATAAAAAACCATAATGCTTGGAGCACTTTTCAGTTTTGAGGTCCGTGGTGCCCCGTGGTCGAAATTTGGTGCCAGTGGTGCATTTTCGGCCATTTACGCAATTTTCGTGCGAAAATAAGACCTTTGGGTATTGGTGCCCCGTGATACTTGGTGCTTTCTTATGCATAAAAAACCATAATACTTGGAGCACTTTTCAGTTTTGAGGTCCGTCGTGCCCGTGGTCAAATTTTGGTGCCCGTGGTTTATTTTCGGTAGATAATGCAATTTTCGGGCCAAAATAAGACTTTTGGGTGTCGTAGCCCCATGATCCTTTGTGCATCCTTATGCATAAAAAACGATAATGCTCAGAGCACTTTTCAGTTTTGAAGTTCGTGGTGCCCCGTTGTCCAAACGTGGTGCCCGTGGTGCTTTTTTGGCCCATTATGCAATTTTCGTGTCAAAATAAGACTTTTAGGTTTTCGTGCCTCGTGATCCCTGGTGCATCTTCATGCATTAAAATCCATAATGCTTGGACCACTTTTCAGTTTTGAGGTCCGTGGTGCCCCATGGTCCAATTTTTGTGCCCATGGTGCATTTTCGCCCTATTGTGCAATTTTCGTGCGAAAGTAAGGCTTTTGCGTCTGGGTGCCTTGTGGTCCCTGGTGCATTCTTATGCATAAAAAACCATAATTCTCGGACAACTTTTCAGTTTTTAGGTTCGTGGTCCCCTGTGGTCCAATTTTGGTGCCCGTGGTGAATTTTCGGCACATGGTGCAATTTTCGTGTGAAAATAAGACTTTTGAGTTTTGGTGCTTCGTGATCCCTGGTGCAAACTTTTGCATAAAAACCATAATGCTCTGAACAATTTTCAGTTTTGAGGTCTGTTGTTCCACGTGGTCCAAGTTTGGTGCCCGTGGAGCATTTTCGGCCCATTGTACAATTTTCGTGCAAATATAAGACTTTTGGGTTTCGGTGCCCCATGAACCTTGGTTCATTCTTATGCATAAAAAACCATAATGCTTGGAGCACTTTTCAGTTTCGAGGTCCATGGTGCCCCGTGGTCCAATTTTGGAGACGGTGTTGCATTTTCGGCCATTTCTGCAATTTTCGTGCGAAAATAACAGTATTGGGTTTTGGTACCTCATGATCTCTGGTGCATTCTTATGCAAAAAAAAGATAATGCTGGGGGCAGTTTTATGTTTTGAGGTCCGTGGTGCCCCGTGGTCCAATTTTGATGCCCGTGGTACATTTTCGGCCCATTGTGCAATTTTCGTTCAAAAATAAGACTTTTGGGTTTTGGTGCCCCGTGGTCCAATTTTGGTGCCCGTGGTGAATGTTCGGCACATGGTGCAATTTTTGTGGCAAAATAAGCTTTTTGATTTTGGTGCCCCGTGATCTCTGGTGCCCCCTTATGCATAAAAAACCATAATGCTCTGAACACTTTTCAATTTTGATGTCCGTGGTTCCCCGTGGTCCAACTTTGGTACACGTGGTTCATTTTCGGCCCATTGTGCAATTTTCGTGCAAATATAAGACCTTTGGGTTTTGGTGCCCCGTGATCCCTGGTGCACCCCTAAGCATAAAAAAGCATAATGCTCTGAACACTTTTGAGTTTTGAGGGCTTGGTTCCCTGTGGTCCAACTTTGGTGCACGTGGTGCATTTTTGGCCCATTGTGCAATTTTCGTGCGATTATAAGACTTTTGGGTTTTGGTGCCCCGTGATCCCTGGTGTATTCTTATGCATTAAAAACCATAATGCTCGGGGGTACATTTAAGTTTTGAGGTCCGAGGTGCCCCGTGGTCCAATTTTGGGGCCCGTGGTGCATTTTCGGCCCATTGGTGCCGGAAAAGCACCACAGGCACCAAAATTGGACCACGGGGCACCTCGGACCTCAAAACTGAAAAGTGCTATTAGCATTATGGTTTTTTATGCATAAGAATGCACCAGGGTTCATAGGGCCCCAAAACCCAAAAGTTTTATTTTCGCACGAAAATTGCATAAATGGCCGAAAATGCACCACCAGCACCAAAATTGGACAACGGGGCACCACGAACCTCAAAACTGAAAAGTGCACCAAGAATTACGGTTTTTTATGCATAAGAATGCACCCGGGATCACGGGGCATCAAAACCCAAAAGTCTTATTTTCGCACGAAAATTGTACAATGGGACAAAAATGCACCACGAAGCACAAAAATTGGACCATGTCCGAAAATGCTCCAGGGGACACCAAATTGGATCACGGGGCACCACGGACCTCAAAACTGAAAAGTGCTCTCAGAATTATGGTTTTTTATGCATAAGAATGCACCAGGGATCACGGGACAGAAAAACCCAAAAGTCTTATTTTCACACGAAAAATGCACAGATGGCCGAAAATGCACCACCGGCACCAAAATTGGACCTCGGGGCACCACGAAACTCAAAACTGAAAAGTGCTCAGAGCATTCTTATTTTTTATGCATGAGGGTGCACCAGGGATCACAGGGCACAAGAACCCAAAATTCTTCTTTTTGGACGAAAAATGCACAAATGGCCGAAAATGCACCCCCAGCACCAAATTGGACCACGCGGCACCTCGGACCTCAAAACTGAAAAGTGTTATGAGCATTATAGTTTTTTATGGATAAGAATGCACCAGGGTTCGCAAGGCACCAAAACCCTGAAGTCTTATTTTCGCACGAAAATTGCGCAAGTGGCCGAAAATGCACCACCGGCACCAAAATTGGACCGCGGGGCGCCACATACCTCAAAACTGAAATGTGCTCCAATCGTTACGGTTTTTTATGCATAAGAATGCACCAGGGATCACGGGGCACCAAAACCCTAAATTCTTATTTTTGCACGAAAATTGCACAATGGGCCAAAATGCACAACGGGGACCAAAATTGGACCACGGGGCACCTGGGACCTCAAAACATAAAAGTGCTCCAAGGATTATGGTATTTTATGCATAAGAATGCGCCAGGGATCACGGGACACCAAAACCCAAAAAGTCTTATTTTTGCACGAAAATTTAACAAATGGCCGAAAATGCACCACCGGCACCAAAATTGGACCAGGGGGCACCACAGACCTTAAAACTGAAAAGTTCTCAAAGCATTATTGTTTTTTATGCATAACAATGCACCACGAATCACGGGGCAGCAAAACCCAAAAGTCTTATTTTCGCACGAAAATTGTACAAATGGCCGAAAATGCATTACCGGCCCCAAAATCGGACCATGGGGCACTAGGGACCTCAAAACTGAAAAGTGTTTCGAGAATTACGGTTTTTTATGCATAACAATGCACCAGGGATCACTAGGCTCCAAAACCAAAAAGTTTAATTTTCGCACGAAAATTGCACAATGGGCCGTAAAAGCACCACAGTCACCAAAATAGGACCATGGGGCACCACAAAGCTCAGGACTAAAAAGTTTTCTGAGCATTATGGTTTTTTATGCATAAGAATGCACCCAGGATAACGGGGCACCAAAACCCAAAAGTCTTATTTTCGCACGAAAATTGCGCAATGGGCCGAAAATACACAACGGGCACCAAAATTGGACCACGGGGTACCTAGGACCTCAAAACTGAAAAGTGCTCCAAGAATTATGGTTTGTTATGCATAAGAAACTACTAGGGATCATGGGGCATCAAAAACAAAAAGTATTATTTTCGCACGAAAATTGCACAAATGGCCGAAAATGCATTACCGGCACCTAAATTGGTCCACAGGGCACCACAGACCTCAAAAATGAAAAGTGTTCTGAGCATTATTGTTTTTTATGCATAAGAATGCACTAGGGATCACGGGCCACCAAAACCCAAAAGTCTTATTTTCACACGAAAATCGCTCACGGCCGAAAATGCACCCCCGGCAGCAAAATTGGACCACCGGGCTCCACGAACCTCAAAACTGAAAAGTGTTCCGAGCATTATGCTTTTTTTATGCATAAAATGCACCAGGGATCACGGGGCACCAAAACCTAAAAGTCTTATTTTCGCACAAAAATTGCACCATGGGCCTAAAATGCATCACGGGCACCAAAATTGGACCACAGGGCACCTCGGACCTCAAAACTTAAAAGTGTTCTAAGCATTATGGTTTTTTATGCATAAGAATGCACCAGGGATCACGGGGAACCAAAACCCAAAAGTCTTATTTTCGCACAAAAATTGCACAAATGGTCGATAATGCACCCCTAACATCAAAATTGGACCACGGGGCACCACGAAGCTCAAGACTGAAAAGTGTTCCAAGCATTTTGGTTTTTTATGCATAAGAAAGCCACAGGGATCATGGGGCACCAAAACCCAAAAGTCTTATTTTCGCACGAACATTGCACAAATGGCCGGAAATGTACCCCCGGCACCAAAATTGGACCACGGGGCACCACAAAGCTCAGGACTAAAAAGTTTTCTGAGCATTATGGTTTTTTTATGCATAAGAATGCACCAAGGATAACGGGGCACCAAAATGCAAAAGTCTTATTTTCGAACGAAAATTTCACAATGGGCCGAAAATACACAACGGGCACCAAAATTGGACCACGGGGTACCTCAGACGTCCAAACTGAAAAGTGCTCCGAGCATTAAGGGTTTTTATGCATTAGAATGCACTAGGGATCACGGGGCACCAAAACCCAAAAGTCTTATTTTCGTACAAATGGACGAAAATGCACCACCGGCACCAAAATTGAACCACGGGGCACCACGAACCTCAAAACTGAAAAGTGTTCCGAATATTATGGTTTTTTATGCATCAGAATGCACCAAGGATCACGGGGCACCAAAACCCAAAAGTCTTATTTTCGCACGAAAATTGCACAACGGGCCAAAAAGGCATCACGAGCACCAAAATTGGACCGCGGGGCACCATAGACCTCAATACTTAAAAGTGCTCCAAGTATTTTGGTTTTTTATACATAAGAATGCACCAGGGATCACGGGGCACCAAAACCCAAAAGTCTTATTTTCGTACAAATGGCCGAAAATGCATTACCGGCACCAAAATTGGTCCACGAGGCACCACAGACCTCAAAACTGAAAAGTGTTCCGAGCATTGTGGTTTTTTATGCATAAGACTACACCAGGAATCACGGCGCACCAAAACCTAAAACTCTTATTTTCGCACGAAAATTGCACAATGGACCGAAAATGCACCACGGGCACCAAAATTGGACCATGGGGCACATCGGACCTCAAAACTTAAAAGTTTTCCGAGCATTATGGGTTTTTATGCATAAGAATGCACCAGGGATCACAGGGCACCAAAACCCAAAAGTCTTATTTTCGCACGAAAATTTCATAATGGGCCGAAAATACACAACGGGCACCAAAATTGGACCAAGGGTTACCTCGGACCTCCAAACTAAAAAGTGCTCCAAGAATTATGGTTTTTTATGCATTAGAATGCACCAGGGATCATGGGGCACCAAAACCCAAAAGTCTTATTTTCGCACGAACATTGCACAAATGGCCCGAAATGTACCCCCGGCACCAAAATTGGACCACGGGGCACCACAAAGCTCAGGACTAAAAAGTTTTCTGAGCATTATGGTTTTTTTATGCATAAGAACGCACCACGGATAACGGGGCACCAAAACGCAAAAGTCTTATTTTCGAACGAAAATTTCACAATGGGCTGAAAATACACAACGGGCACCAAAATTGGACCACGGGGTACCTCGGACCTCCAAACTGAAAAGTGCTCCGAGCATTAAGGGTTTTTATGCATTAGAATGCACTAGGGATCACGGGGCACCAAAACCCAAAAGTCTTATTTTCGTACAAATGGACGAAAATGCACCACCGGCACCAAAATTGAACCACGGGGCACCACGAACCTCAAAACTGAAAAGTGTTCCGAATATTATGGTTTTTTATGCATCAGAATGCACCAGGGATCACGGGGCACCAAAACCCAAAAGTCTTATTTTCGCACGAAAATTGCACAACGGGCCAAAAAGGCATCACGAGCACCAAAATTGGACCGCGGGGCACCATAGACCTCAATACTTAAAAGTGCTCCAAGTATTTTGGTTTTTTATACATAAGAATGCACCAGGGATCACGGGGCACCAAAACCCAAAAGTCTTATTTTCGCACAAATGGCCGAAAATGCATTACCGGCACCAAAATTGGTCCACGAGGTACCATAGACCTCAAAACTGAAAAGTGTTCCGAGCATTATGGTTTTTTATGCATAAGACTACACCAGGAATCACAGGGCACCAAAACCTAAAACTCTTATTTTCGCACGAAAATTGCACAATGGACCGAAAATGCACCACGGGCACCAAAATTGGACCACGGGGCACATCGGACCTCAAAACTTAAAAGTTCTCCGAGCATTATGGGTTTTTATGCATAAGAATGCACCAGGGATCACAGGGCACCAAAACCCAAAAGTCTTATTTTCGCACGAAAATTTCATAATGGGCCGAAAATACACAACGGGCACCAAAATTGGACCAAGGGTTACCTCGGACCTCCAAACTGAAAAGTGCTCCAAGAATTATGGTTTTTTATGCATTAGAATGCACCAGGGATCACGGGGGTACCAAAACCCAAAAGTCTTATTTTCGTACAAATTGTCGAAAATGCATTACCGGCACCAAAATTGGTCCATAAGGCACCACATACCTCAAAACTGAAAAGTGTTCCGAGCATTATGGTTTTTTATGCATAAGAATGCACCAGGAATCATGGGGCACCAAAACCCAAAACTCTTATTTTTGCACGAAATTTTGCACAACGGATCGAAAATGCACCACGGGCACCAAAATTGGACCACGGGGCACCTCGGACCTCAACACTTAAAAGTTCTCCGAGCATTATGGGTTTTAATGCATAAGAATGCACCAGGGATCATAGGGCACCAAACCCCAAAAGTCTTATTTTCGCACGAAAATTTCACAATGGGCCGAAAATACACAACGGGCACCAAAATTGGACCACGGGGTACCTCGGACCTCCAAACTGAAAAGTGCTCCAAGCATTATGGTTTTTTATGCATAAGAATGCCCAAGGGATCACGGGGCACCAAAACCAAAAAGTCTTATTTTCGCACGAAAATTGTACAATTGGCTGAAAATGCACTACGGGCACCAAAATTGGACCACTTGGCACCTCGGACCTCAAAACTTAAAAGTTCTCTGAGTATTATGGGTTTTTATGCATAAGAATGCACCATGGATCACGGGGCACCAAAACCCAAAAGTCTTATTTTCGTACGAAAATTGCACAAATATACGAAAATGCACCACCGGCACCAAAATTGAACCACGGGGCACCACGAACCTCAAAACTGAAAAGTGTTCCGAATATTATGGTTTTTTATGCATTAGAATGCACCAGGGATCACGGGGCACCAAAACCCAAAAGTCTTATTTTCGCACGAAAATTGCACAATGGGCCAAAAAGGAATCACGGGCACCAAAATTGGACCGCGGGGCACCATGGACCTCAATACTTAAAAGTGCTCCAAGTATTTTGGTTTTTTATGCATAAGAATGCACCAGGGATCACGGGGCACCAAAACCCAAAAGTCTTATTTTCGCAAAAATGGCCAAAAATGCATTACCGGCACCAAAATTGGTCCACGAGGCACCACAGACCTCAAAACTGAAAACTGTTCCGAGCATTGTGGTTTTTTATGCATAAGACTGCACCAGGAATCACAGGGCACCAAAACCCAAAACTCTTATTTTCGCACGAAAATTGCACAATGGACTGAAAATGCACCACGGGCACCAAAATTGGACCACGGGGCACATCAGACCTCAAAACTTAAAAGTTCTCCGAGCATTATAGGTTTTTATGCATAAGAATGCACCAGGGATCACAGGCACCAAAACCCAAAAGTCTTATTTTCGCACGAAAATTTCATAATGGGTCGAAAATACACAACGGGCACCAAAATTGGACCACGGGTTACCTTGGACCTCTAAACTGAAAAGTGCTCCGAGAATTATGGTTTTTTATGCATTAGAATGCACCAGGGATCACGGGGCACCAAAACCCAAAAGTCTTATTTTCGTACAAATTGTCGAAAATGCATTACCGGCACCAAAATTGGTCCACGAGGCACCACAGACCTCAAAACTGAAAACTGTTCCGAGCATTATGGTTTTTTATGCATAAGAATGCACTAGGAATCATGGGGCACCAAAACCCAAAACTCTTATTTTCGCACGAAAATTGCACAATGGACCGAAAAATGCACCACGGGCACCAAAATTGGACCACGGGGCGCCTCGGACCTCAAAACTTAAAATTTCTCCGAGATTTATGGGTTTTTATGCATAAGAATGCACCAGGGATCACAGGGCACCAAAACCCAAAAAGTCTTATTTTCGCATGAAAATTTCACAATGGGCCGAAAATACACAACGGGCACCAAAATTTGACCATGGGGTACCTCGGACCTCCAAACTGAAATGTGCTCCAAGCATTTTGGTTTTTTATGCATAAGAATGGACCAGGCGTCACGGGGCACCAAAACCCAAAACTCTTATTTTCGCACGAAAATTGCATAATGGACCGAAAATGCACCACGGGGCACGTCAGACCTCAAAACTTAAATGTTCTCCAAGTATTATGGGTTTTTATGCATAAGAACACACCAGGGATCACAGGGCACCAAAACCCAAAAGTCTTATTTTCGAACGAAAGTTTCACAATGGGCCGAAAATACACAACGGGCACCAAAATTGTACCACGGGGTACCTCGGACCTCCAAACTGAAATGTGCTCTGAGCATTATGGTTTTTAATGCATAAGAATGCACCAGGGATCACCGGGCACAAAGACCCAAAAGTCTTATTTTTACACGAAAGTTGCACAAATGGCCGAAAATACACCACCGCCACCAAAATTGGACCACGGGGCACCATGAACCTCAAAACTGAAAAGTATTCTGAGCATCATGGTTTTTTGTGCATAAGAATGCACCAGGGATCACGGGGCACCAAAACCCAAATGTCTTACTTTCGCACGAAAATTGGACAATGGGCCGAAAATGCATGACGGGCACCAAAACTGGACCACAGGACACCTCAGACCTCAAAACATAAAAGTACTCCGAGCATTATGATTTTTTATGCATAACAGTGCCCCAGGGATCACGGGGCTCCAAAACCAAAAAGTCTAATTTTCGCAAGAAAATTTCACAAATGGCCGAAAATGCACCACCGGCACCAAAATTGGACCACGGGGCACCACGGAACTCAAAACTGAAAAGTGCTCCAAGCATTATATTTTTTTATGGATAAGGATGCACAAAGGATCACGGGGCACCACAGACCTCAAAACTGAAAAGTGTTCCGAGCAATATTGTTTTTTATTTATGCATAAGAATGCACTAGGGATCACGGGGCTCCAAAACCCAAATGTCTTACTTTCGCACAAAAATTGCACAATGGCCTGAAAATGCACCACAAGCACCAAAATTGGACCATGGGGCACCTCAGACCTCAATACTTAAAAGTGCTCCGAGCATTATAGTTTTTTATGCATATGAATGCACCAGGGATCACGGGGGCACCAAAACCCAAAAGTCTTATTTTCACACGAAAATTGCACAATGGGCCGAAAATGCCCCACGGGCACCAAAATTGGATCACGTGGCACCTCGGACCTTAAAACCGAAAAGTACTATGAGCATTATGGTTTTTTATGCATAAGAATGCACTAGGGTCCACAGGGCACCAAAACCCAAAAGTCTTATTTTCGCACGAAAGTTGCAAAAATGGCCGAAAATGCACCACCGGAACAAAAATTGGATCACGGGGCACCACGGACCTCAAAACTGAAAATTGCTCCAAGCATTATCGTTTTTTATGCCTAAGAATGCACCAGGGATCACGGGGCACCAAAACCCAAAAGTCTTATTTTCGCACGAAAATTGCACAAATAGCCGAAAATGCATTACCAGCACCAAAATTGATCCACGGGGCACCACAGACCTGAAAACTGAAAAGTGTTCTGAGCATTATGGTTTTCTATGCATAAGAATGACCAGTGATCACGGCGCACCAAAACCCAAAGGTCTTCTTTTCGCACGAAAATTGCACAAATGGCCGAAAATGCATTACCGGCACCAAAATTGGACCACGGGGCTCCACGGACCTCAAAACTAAAAAGTGTTCCGAGCATTATGGTTTTTTATGCATTAGAATGCACCAGGGATCACGGGGCTCCAAAACCCAAAAGTCTTATTTTCGTATGAAAAATGCACAATCGGCCAAAAATACACCACGGGTACCAAAATCGTACCACGGGGCACCTCGGACTTCAATACTTAAAAGTGGTCTGAGCTTTCTAGTTTTCTATGCATAAGCATGCACCAGGGATCACAGGGAACCAAAACCCAAAAGTCTTATTTTCGCACGAAAATTGCACAAACGACCGAAAACGCATTACTGGCACAAAAATTGGACCATGGGGCACCACGGACCTCAAAACTGAAAAGTGTTCCGAGCATTAAGGTTTTTCCTGCATAAGAATGCACCAGGGATCACAGGGCACCAAAACCCAAAAGTCTTATTTACGCCCGAAAAATGCACAAATGTTCGGAAATGCACACCCGGCACCAAAATTGGACCACGGGACACCACGAACCTTAAGATTGAAAAGTGTTCCGAGCATTATGGTTTTTTATGCATAAGAATGCACCAAGGATCATGGGGCACAAAAACCCTAAAGTCTTATTTTCGCACGAAAATTGCACAAAGGGCCGAAAAGACACCATGGGCACCAAATTTGTACCACGGGGCACCTCGGACCTCAAAACTGAAAAGTGCTATGAGCATTATGGTTTTTTATGCATAAGAATGCACCAGGTTTCGAAGGGTACCAAAACCCAGAAAATTGCACAAATGGCCGGAAATGCACCACCGGCACCAAAATTGGAACACGGGGCACCACGGACCTCAAAACTGAAAAGTGCTCCAAGCATTATGGTTTTTTATGCATAAGAATGCACCAGGGATCACAGGGCACCAAAATCCAAAAGTCTTATTTTCGCACGAAAATTGCACAAACGGCCGAAAATGCATTACCGGCACCAAAATTGGACCACGGGGTTCCGCGAACCTCAAAACTAAGATGTGTTCCAAGCAATATGGTTTTTTATGCATAAGAATGTGCCAGGGATCACGGGGCACCAATACCCAAAAGTCTTATTTTCGCATGAAAATTGCACAAATGGCCGAAAATGCACCACCGGCACCAAAATTGGAGCACGGGGCACCACGGACCTCAAAACTGAAAAGTGCTCCGACCATTATGATTTTTTATGCATAAAAATGCACCAGGGATCACGGGGCACCAAAACCCAAAAGTCTTATTTTCGTAAGAAAATTGTACAACTGGCCGAAAATGCATGAGCGGCACCAAAATTGGACCACGGGGCAGCATAGACCTCAAAACTGAAAAATGTTCTGAGGATTATGGTTTTTTTATGCATAAGAATGCCCTAGGGATCACGGGGCACCAAAATGAAAACGTTTCATTTTCGCACGAAAATTGCACAATTGGCCGAAAATGCACCTCGGGCACCAAAATTGGACCAAGGGGCACCTCGGACATGAAAACTGAAAAGTGCTCTGTGCATTATGGTTTTTTATGCATAAGAATGCACCAGAGATCACGGGGCACCAAAACCCAAAAGACTGATTTCCGCACGAAAATTGCACAAATGTTAGAAAATGCACCACCGGCACAAGAATTCGACCACGGGGCACCACGGACCTCAAAAATGAAAAGTGCTCCAAGCATTATGTTTTTTTATGTATAATAATGCACCAGGGATCACGAGGTGCCAAAACCAAAAAGTCTTATTTTCGCACGAAAATTACACAATGGGCCGAAAATGCACCACAGGCACCAAAATTTGACCAAGGGGCACCTCAGACATCAATACTAAAAAGTGTTCTTAGCATTACTGTTTTTTATGCATAAGAATGCACTAGGGATCCCGGGGCACCAAAACCCAAAAGTCTTATTTTCGCACGAAAATTGCACAAGGGGCCGAAAATGCACGACGGGCACCAAAATTGGACCATGGGGCACCTCGGACCTCAAAACTTAAAAGTGCTACAAGAATTATGGTTTTATATGCATAAGAATGCACTAGGGATCACGGGGCACCAAAAACCAATTATTTTAGCACGAAAATTGCACAAATGGCCGAAAATGATTAACGGCATCAAAATTAGACCATGGGGCACCACGGACCTCAAAATTGAAAAGTGTTCTGAGCATTATGGTTTTTTATGCATAAGAATGCACCATAGATCACGGGGCACAAAATCCCAAAAGTTTTATTTTGCACAAAATTTGCACAATGGGCCGAAAATGCACCACGGGCACCAAAATTGGAACACGGGGCACCTCGGACCTCAAAATTGAAAAGCGCTATGAGTATTATGGTTGTTTATGCATAAGAATGCATCAGGGATCACGGGGCACCAAAACCCAAAGGTCTTATTTTCGCTCGAAAATTGCACAATAGGCCAAAAAGGCACTACGGGCACAAAATCGGACCACGGGTCACCTGGGACCTCAAAACTTAAAAGTGGTCCAAGCATTATGGTGTTTTATGCAGAAGAATGCACTAGGGATCACGGGGCACCAAAACCCAAAAGTCTTATTTTTGCACGAAAATTGCACAAATGGCCGAAAATGCATTACCGGCACCAAAATTAGACCACGGGGCACCACGAACCTCAAAACTGAAAAGTGTTCCGAGCATTATGGTTTTTTATGCATAAGAATGCAGCAGGGATCCTGGGGCACCAAAACCCAAAAGTCTTATTTTTCGACAAAAAATTCAAAAATGGCTGAAAATGAACCACTGACACCAAAATTGGACCATGAGGCACCAAGGACCTCAAAAATGAAAGGTGCTCCAAGCATTATGGTTTTTTATGCATAAGAATGCACCAGGGATCACGGGGCTCTAAAATCCAAAAGTCTTATTTTCACACAAAAATTGCACAAATGGCCGAAAATGCACCGCTGGCACCAAAATTAGACCACGGGGCACCACGAAAATAAGATTTTTTTGGTTTTGGTGCCCTGTGATCCCTGGTGCATTCTTATGCATAAAAAACCATAATGCTCTGAGCGCTTTTAAGTTTGGAGGTCCGTGGTCCCCCGTGGTCCAATTTTGGTCACCGTGGTGCATTTTCAGCCCACAGTGCAATTTTCGTAAGAAAATAAGACTTTTGGGTTTTGGTGCCCCATGATCCCTAGTGCATTCTTATGCATAAAAAACATTAATACTAGGAGCACTTTTCAGTTTTGAGGCATCTGGTTCCCCGTGGTCCAATTTTGGTGCCATTGGTGCATTTTCGCCCCATTGTGCAATTTTCGTCCCAAAATAAGACTTTTGGGTTTTTGTGCCCTGTGATCCTTGGTGCATCCTTATGCATAAAAAACAATAATGCTCTGAGCACTTTTCAGTTTTCAGGTCCGTGGTACCCCGTAGTCCAATTTTGGTGCCCGTAGTGCATTTTTGGCCCATTGTGCAATTTTTGTGCAAAAATATGACTTTTGGGTTTTGGTGCCCCATAATCCCTGGTGCATTCTTATGCATAAAAATCCATGATGCTCAAAGTACTTTTCAGTTTTGAGGTCCGTGGTGCCCCGTGGTCCAATTTTGCTGCCCGTGGTGCATTTCCGAGTCATGGTGCAATTTTCGTTCCCAAATAAGACTTTTGGGTTTTTGTGCTACGTAGTCCCTAGTGCATTGTTATGCATAAAAAACCATAATGCTCAGAGCACCTTTCAGTTTTGAGGTCAGTGGTGCCCCGTGGTCCAATTTTGGTACCCGTGGTGCATTTTCGGCCAATTGTGCAATTTTCGTGCAAAAATAAGACTTTTGGGTTTTGGTGCCCCATGATCCTTGTTGCATCCTAATGCATAAAAACCATAATGCTCGGAGCACTTTCAGTTTTGTGGTCTGTGGTGCCCCGTTGTCCAATTTTGGTGCCCGTGGTGCATTTTCGGCCCATGGTGCAATTTTCGTGCCAAAATAAGAGTTTTGGGTTTTGGTGCCCCGTGATCCATTGTGCATTGTTATGCATAAAAAACATAATGCTCGGAGCACTTTTCAGTTTTGAGGTCCGTGGTGCCCCGTGGTCCAATTCTGGTGCCGGTGGTGCATTTTCTGCTATTTGTGCAATTTTCGTGCGAAAATAAGACTTTTGGGTTTTGGTGCCCCGTGATCCATGGCGAATTGTTATGCATAAAAAAACATAATGCTTGAAGCACTTTTCAGTTTTGAGGTCCGTGGTGCCCCGTGGTCCAATTTTGGTGTCGGTGGTGCATTTTCGGTCATTTGTGCAATTTTCATGCGAAAATACGACTTTTTGGTTTTGGTTACCCATGATCCCTGGTGCATTCTTATGCATAAAATACCAAAATGCTTCGGAGAACTTTTCAATTTTGAGGTCCGAGGTACCCTGTGATCCAATTTTGGTGCCCGTGGTACATTTTCGGCCCATTGTGCAATTTTCGTGCGAAAATAAGGCTTTTGGGAGTTGGTGGCCCGTGATCCCTATGCATTTTTATGCATAAAAAATCATCATGCTCGGAGCACTTTTCAGTTTTAAGGTCCGAGGTGCCCCGTGGTCCAACTTTGGTGCCAGTGGTGCATTTCGGCCATTTGTGCAATTTTTGTGCAAAAATAAGACTTTTGGGTTTTGGTGCCTAGTGATCCCTGGTGCATTCTTATGCATAAAAGTCCACAATTCTCGGAACTCTTTTTCAGTTTTGAGGTCCGTGGTGCCCCATGGTCCAATTTTGGTGTTGGTGGCGCATTTTCAGCCATTTGTGCAATTTTCATGCGAAAATAAGACTTTTGGGTTTTGGTGCCCCGTGATCCCTGGTGCCTTCTTATGCATAAAAAACCATAATTCTCGGAACACTTTTAAGTATCGAGGTCCGAGCTGCACCGTCGTCCAATTTTGGTGCCCGTGGTGCATTTTTGGACCATTGTGTTTTCGTGCGAAAATAAGACTTTTAAGTTTTTGTGCCCCGTGATCCCTGGTGCATTCTTAAGCATAAAAAACCATAATGCTCGGAACACTTTTCAGATTTGAGGTCCGTAGTGCCCCGTGGTCCAATTTTGGTGTCGGTGGTGCAATTTCGGCCATTTCTGCAATTTTCGTGAAAAAATAAGACTTTTGGGTTTTGGTGCCCCATGATCCCTGGTGCATTCTTATGCATAAAAAACCATAATGCTCGGAGCACTTTTAAGTATTGAGGTCCGAGGTGCCCCTTGGTCAAATTTTGGTGCCCGTAGTGCATTTTCGGCCCATTGTACAATTTTCGTGCGAAATTAAGACTTTTGGAATTTGGTGCCCCATGATCCCTGGTGCATTCTTATGCATAAAAAACCATAATGCTCGGAACACTTTTCAGATTTGAGGTCCGTGGTGCCCCGTGGTCCAATTTTGGTGTCGGTGGTGCAATTTCGGCCATTTCTGCAATTTTCGTGAAAAAATAAGACTTTTGGGTTTTGGTGCCCCATGATCCCTAGTGCATTCTTATGCATAAAAAACCATAATGCTCGGAGCACTTTTAAGTATTGAGGTCTGAGGTGCCCCTTGGTCAAATTTTGGTGCCCGTAGTGCATTTTCGGCCCATTGTGCAATTTTCGTGCGAAATTAAGACTTTTGGAATTTGGTGCCCCATGATCCCTGGTGCATTCTTATGCATAAAAAACCATAATGCTCGGAGCACTTTCACTTTTGAGGTCCATGGTGCCCCGTCGTCCAATTCTGGTGTTGGTGGTGCATTTCTGGACATTTGGGCAATTTTCGTTCGAAAATAAGACTTTTGGGTTTTGGTGTCCCGTGATCCATCGTGCATTCTTATGCATAAAAACCATAATTCTTGGAGCACTTTTCAGTTTTGAGGTCCGTGGTGCCCCGTGGTCCAATTTTGGTTCCGATAATGCATTTTAAGCCATTTGTGCAATTTTCGTGCGAAAATAAGACTTTTGGGGTTTGGTGCCCCGTGATCCCTGGTGCAATCTTATGCATAAAAAACCATTATGCTCGGAACACTTTTCAGTTTTGAGGTATGTGGTGCCCGTGGTCCAATTTCGGAGTCGGTGGTGCATTTTTGGCCATTTGTGCAATTTTCCTGCGAAAATAAGACTTTTGGGTTTTTGTGCCCCGTGATCCTTGGTGCATTCTTATGAATAAAAAAACATAATGCTCGGAGCACTTTTCAAATTTGGGGTCCGAGGTGCCCCGTGGTCCAATTTTTTTGCCCGTGGTGCATTTTCGGCACATTGGCAATTTTCGTGCGAAAATAAGACTTTTGGGTTTTGGTGCCTCGAGATCCCTAGTGCATTCTTATTCATAAAAAACCATAATGCTCGGAGAACTTTTCAAGTTTGAGGTCCGAGGTGCCTCGTGGTCCAATTTGGTGTTGGTAGTGCATTTTCAGCCCATTGTGCTATTTTCGTGCGAAAATAAGACTTTTGGGCTTTGGTACCCCGTAATCCTTGGTGCATTCTTATGTATAAAAAACAATAATGCTCGGAGCACTTTTCAGTTTTGCGGTCCGAGGTGTCCCGTGGTCCAATTTTGGTGCCCGTGGTACATTTTCGGCCATTTGTGCAATTTTCTTGCGAAAATAAGACTTTTGGGTTTTGGTGCCCCGTGATCAGTGGTGCATTCTTATCCATAAAAAACAATAATGCTCGGAGAACTTTTCAGTTTTTGAGGTCCGAGGTGCCCCGTGGTCCAATTTTGGTGCCCGTGGTGCATTTTCGGACCATTGTGCAATTTTCGTGTGAAAATAAGACTTTTGGGTTTTGGCGCCCCGTGATCCCTGGTTCATTCTTATGCATAAAAAACAATAATGCTCAGAACTCTTTTCAGTATTAAGGTCCAAGGTGCCCCGTGGTCCAATTTTGGTACCCGTGGTGCATTTTCGGCCAATTGTGCAATTTTTGTGCAAAAATAAGACTTTTGGGTTTTGGTGCCCCATGATCCTTGTTGCATCCTAATGCATAAAAACCATAATGCTCGGAGCACTTTCAGTTTTGTGGTCTGTGGTGACCCGTTGTCCAATTTTGGTGCCCGTGGTGCATTTTCGGCCCATGGTGCAATTTTCGTGCCAAAATAAGAGTTTTGGGTTTTGGTGCCCCGTGATCCATTGTGCATTGTTATGCATAAAAAACATAATGCTCGGAGCACTTTTCAGTTTTGAGGTCCGTGGTGCCCCGTGGTCCAATTCTGGTGCCGGTGGTGCATTTTCTGCTATTTGTGCAATTTTCGTGCGAAAATAAGACTTTTGGGTTTTGGTGCCCCGTGATCCATGGCGAATTGTTATGCATAAAAAAACATAATGCTTGAAGCACTTTTCAGTTTTGAGGTCCGTGGTGCCCCGTGGTCCAATTTTGGTGTCGGTGGTGCATTTTCGGTCATTTGCGCAATTTTCATGCGAAAATATGACTTTTTGGTTTTGGTAACCCATGATCCCCGTTGCATTCTTATGCATAAAATACCAAAATGCTTCGGAGCACTTTTCAATTTTGAGGTCCGAGGTACCCTGTGATCCAATTTTGGTGCCCGTGGTACATTTTCGGCCCATTGTGCAATTTTCGTGCGAAAATAAGGCTTTTGGGAGTTGGTGGCCCGTGATCCCTGTGCATTCTTATGCATAAAAAATCATCATGCTCGGAGCACTTTTCAGTTTTAAGGTCCGAGGTGCCCCGTGGTCCAACTTTGGTGCCAGTGGTGCATTTCGGCCATTTGTGCAATTTTTGTGCAAAAATAAGACTTTTGGGTTTTGGTGCCTAGTGATCCCTGGTGCATTCTTATGCATAAAAGTCCACAATTCTCGGAACTCTTTTTCAGTTTTGAGGTCCGTGGTGCCCCATGGTCCAATTTTGGTGTTGGTGGCGCATTTTCAGCCATTTGTGCAATTTTCATGCGAAAATAAGACTTTTGGGTTTTGGTGCCCCATGATCCCTGGTACCTTCTTATGCATAAAAAACCATAATTCTCGGAACACTTTTAAGTATCGAGGTCCGAGCTGCACCGTCGTCCAATTTTGGTGCCCGTGGTGCATTTTTGGACCATTGTCTTTTCGTGCGAAAATAAGACTTTTGAGTTTTTGTGCCCCGTGATCCCTGGTGCATTCTTAAGCATAAAAAACCATAATGCTCGGAACACTTTTCAGATTTGAGGTCCGTGGTGCCCCGTCGTCCAATTTTGGTGTCGGTGGTGCAATTTCGGCCATTTCTGCAATTTTCGTGCAAAAATAAGACTTTTGGGTTTTGGTGCCCCATGATCCCTGGTGCATTCTTATGCATAAAAAACCATAATGCTTGGAGCACTTTTAAGTATTGAGGTCCGAGGTGCCCCTTGGTCAAATTTTGGTGCCCGTAGTGCATTTTCGGCCCATTGTACAATTTTCGTGCGAAATTAAGACTTTTGGAATTTGGTGCCCCATGATCCCTGGTGCATTCTTATGCATAAAAAACCATAATGCTCGGAACACTTTTCAGATTTGAGGTCCGTGGTGCCCCGTGGTCCAATTTTGGTGTCGGTGGTGCAATTTCGGCCATTTCTGCAATTTTCGTGAAAAAATAAGACTTTTGGGTTTTGGTGCCCCATGATCCCTAGTGCATTCTTATGCATCAAAAACCATAATGCTCGGAGCACTTTTAAGTATTGAGGTCCGAGGTGCCCCTTGGTCAAATTTTGGTGCCCGTAGTGCATTTTCGGCCCATTGTGCAATTTTCGTGCGAAATTAAGACTTTTGGAATTTGGTGCCCCATGATCCCTGGTGCATTCTTATGCATAAAAAACCATAATGCTCGGAGCACTTTCACTTTTGAGGTCCATGGTGCCCCGTCGTCCAATTCTGGTGTTGGTGGTGCATTTCCGGACATTTGGGCAATTTTCGTTCGAAAATAAGACTTTTGGGTTTTGGTGTCCCGTGATCCATCGTGCATTCTTATGCATAAAAACCATAATTCTTGGAGCACTTTTCAGTTTTGAGGTCCGTGGTGCCCCGTGGTCCAATTTTGGTTCCGATAATGCATTTTAAGCCATTTGTGCAATTTTCGTGCGAAAATAAGACTTTTGGGGTTTGGTGCCCCGTGATCCCTGGTACAATCTTATGCATAAAAAACCATTATGCTCGGAACACTTTTCAGTTTTGAGGTATGTGGTGCCCGTGGTCCAATTTCGGAGTCGGTGGTGCATTTTTTGCCATTTGTGCAATTTTCCTGCGAAAATAAGACTTTTGGGTTTTTGTGCCCCGTGATCCTTGGTGCATTCTTATGAATAAAAAAACATAATGCTCGGAGAACTTTTCAAATTTGGGGTCCGAGGTGCCCCGTGGTCCAATTTTGTTGCCCGTGGTGCATTTTCGGCACATTGGCAATTTTCGTGCGAAAATAAGACTTTTGGGTTTTGGTGCCTCGAGATCCCTAGTGCATTCTTATTCATAAAAAACCATAATGCTCGGAGAACTTTTCAAGTTTGAGGTCCGAGGTGCCTCGTGGTCCAATTTTGGTGTTGGTAGTGCATTTTCAGCCCATTGTGCTATTTTCGTGCGAAAATAAGACTTTTGGGCTTTGGTACCCCGTAATCCTTGGTGCATTCTTATGTATAAAAAAACAATAATGCTCGGAGCACTTTTCAGTTTTGCGGTCCGAGGTGTCCCGTGGTCCAATTTTGGTGCCCGTGGTACATTTTCGGCCATTTGTACAATTTTCTTGCGAAAATAAGACTTTTGGGTTTTGGTGCCCCGTGATCAGTGGTGCATTCTTATCCATAAAAAACAATAATGCTCGGAGCACTTTTCAATTTTTGAGGTCCGAGGTGCCCCGTGGTCTAATTTTGGTGTCCGTGGTGCATTTTCGGACCATTGTGCAATTTTCGTGTGAAAATAAGACTTTTGGGTTTTGGCGCCCCGTTATCCCTGGTTCATTCTTATGCATAAAAAACAATAATGCTCAGAACTCTTTTCAGTATTAAGGTCCAAGGTGCCCCGCGGTCCAATTTTGGTGCCCGTGGTACATTTTCGGCCATTTGTGCAATTTTCATGAGAAAATTAGACTTTTGGGTTTTGGTTCCCTGTGATCCCTGGTGCATTCTTATGCATTAAAAAAATAATGCCAAAAAATCTTTTCAGTTTTGAGGTCCGAGGTGCCCCGCTGTCCAATTTTGGTGACCGTGGTACATTTTCGGCCATTTGTACAATTTTCATGCGAAAATAAGCCTTTTGTGTTTTGGTGCCCCATGATCCCTGGTGCATTCTTATGCATAAAAAACCATAATGCTCGGAACACTTTTCAGTTTTGAGGTCCACAGTGCCCTGTGGTCCAATTCTAGTGTCGGTGGTGCATTTGCGGCCAATTGTGCAATTTTCGTGCGAAAATAAGCCTTTTGGGTCTTAGTGCCCCGTGATCCCTGGTGCATTCTTATGCATAAAAAACCATAATGCTCGGAGCACTTTCACTTTTGAGGTCCATGGTGCCCCGTCGTCCAATTCTGGTGTTGGTGGTGCATTTTCGGCGATTTAGGCAATTTTCGTTCGAAAATAAGACTTTTGGGTTTTGGTGTCCCGTGATCCATCGTGCATTCTTATGCATAAAAACCATAATTCTTGGAGCACTTTTCAGTTTTGAGGTCTGTGGTGCCCCGTGGTCCAATTTTGGTTCCGATAATGCATTTTAAGCCATTTGTGCAATTTTCGTGCGAAAATAAGACTTTTGGGTTTTGGTGCCCCGTGATCCCTGGTGCAATCTTATGCATAAAAAACCATTATGCTCGGAACACTTTTCAGTTTTGAGGTCCGTGGTGCCCGTGGTCCAATTTCGGAGTCGGTGGTGCATTTTTGGCCATTTGTGCAATTTTCTTGCGAAAATAAGACTTTTGGGTTTTTGTGCCCCGTGATCCTTGGTGCATTCTTATGAATAAAAAAACATAATGCTCGGAGCACTTTTCAAATTTGGGGTCCGAGGTGCCCTGTGGTCCAATTTTGTTGTCCGTGGTGCATTTTCGAAACATTGGCAATTTTCGTGCGAAAATAAGACTTTTGGATTTTGGTGCCTCGAGATCCCTGGTGCATTCTTATTCATAAAAAACCATAATACTCGGAGAACTTTTCAAGTTTGAGGTCCGAGGTGCCTCGTGGTCCAATTTTGGTGTTGGTAGTGCATTTTCAGCCCATTGTGCTATTTTCGTGCGAAAATAAGACTTTTGGGCTTTGGTACCCCGTAATCCTTGGTGCATTCTTATGTATAAAAAACAATAATGCTCGGAGCACTTTTCAGTTTTGCGGTCCGAGGAGTCCCGTGGTCCAATTTTGGTGCCCGTGGTACATTTTCGGCCATTTGTGCAATTTTCTTGCGAAAATAAGACTTTTGGGTTTTGGTGCCCCGTGATCAGTGGTGCATTCTTATCCATAAAAAACAATAATGCTCGGAGCACCTTTCAGTTTTTGAGGTCCGAGGTGCCCCGTGGTCCAATTTTGGTGCCCGTGGTGCATTTTCGGACCATTGTGCAATTTTCGTGTGAAAATAAGACTTTTGGGTTTTGGCGCCCCGTGATCCCTGGTTCATTCTTATGCATAAAAAACAATAATGCTCAGAACTCTTTTCAGTATTAAGGTCCAAGGTGCCCTGTCGTCCAATTCTGGTATTGGTGGTGCATTTTCGGCCATTTGGGCAATTTTCGTGCGAAAATATGACTTTTGGGTTTTGGTGTCCATTGATCCTTGGTGCATTCTTAAGCATAAAAAACCATAATGCTCGGAGCACTATTTATATTTAAGATTCGAGGTGCCCCGTGGTCCAATTTTGGTGTCTGTGGTACATTTTCGGCCATTTGTGCAATTTACATGCGAAAATAAGCCTTTTGGGTTTTGATGCCCCGTGATCCCTGGTGCATTCTTATGCACAAAAATCCATAATGCTTGGAGCAGTTTTCACTTTTGAGGTCCATGGTGCCCCGTGGTCCAATTCTGGTGCCGGTGGTGCATTTGCGGCCATTTGTGCAATTTTCGTGCGAAAATAACCCTTATGGGTTTTGGTGTCCCGTGATCCCTGGTGCATTCTTATGCCTAAAAAACCATAATGCTCGGAGCACTTTTCACTTTTGAGGTCCATGGTGCCCCGTGGTCCAATTCTAGTGCTGGTGGTGCATTTTCGTCCATTTGTGCAATTTTCGTACGAAAATAAGACTTTTGGGTTTTGGTGCCCCGTGATCCCTGGTGCATTCTTATGCATAAAAAACCATAATGTTCAGAGCACTTTTTAGTTTTGAGGTACGAGGTGCCCCGTGGTCCAATTTTGGTGCCCGTGGATAATTTTCGGCACATTGTACAATTTTGGTTCGAAAATAAGACTTTTGGGTTTTGGTGCCCCATGATCCCTAATGCATTCTTATCCATAAAAAACCATAATGCTCGGAGCACTTTTCAGTTTTGAGGTCCGAGGTGCCCCGTGGTCCAATTTTGGTGCCCGTGGAGCATTTTAGGCCCAATGTGCAATTTTCGTGCAAAAATAAGCCTTTTGGGTTTTGGTGCCCCGCTATCCCTGGTGCAGTCTTATGCATAAAAAACTATAATGCTCGGAACTCTTTACAGTTTTGAGGTCCGTGGTGCGGCGTGGTCCAATTTTGGTGTCGGTGGTGCATTTTCGGCCATTTGTGCAATTTTCATGCGAAAATAAGATTTTGGGTTTTGGTGCCCCATGATCCTTGGTGCATTCCTATGCATAAAAAACCATAATGCTAGGAGTACTTTTCAGTTTTCAGGTCCGAGGTGCCCCGTGGTCCAATTTTGGTGTCCATGGTACATTTTCGACTATTTGTGCAATTTTCATGCGTAAATAAGACTTTTGGGTTTTGGTGCCCCGTGATCCCTGGTGTATTCTTATGCATAAAGAACCATAATGCTTGAAAAACTTTTCAGTTTTGAGGTGCGTGGTTCCCCGTGGTCCAATTTTGGTGCCTTTGGTGCATTTTCGGCAATTTGTGAAAATTTCATGCGAACATAAGACTTTTGGGTTTTCTTACCCCGTGATTCCTGGTGCATTCTTATACATAAAAAACCATAATGCTCATAACACTTTTCAGTTTTGAGGTCCGAGGTGCTTCGCGGTACAGTTTTGGTGCCCGTGGTACATTTTCGGCCATTTGTGCAACTTTCATGCGAAAATAAGACTTTTGGGTTTTGGTGCCCTGTGATCCCTGGTGCATTCTTATGCATAAAAAACAGTCATGCTCAGAAATATTTTCAGCTTTGAGGTTCAAGGTGCCTCGTGGTGCAATTTTTGTGCCCGTGGTGCATTTTCGGCCTATTGTGCAATTTTCGTGCGAAAATAAGCCTTTGGGGTTTTGGTGCCCCGTGATCCCTGGTGCATTCTTATGCATAAAAAACCATAATACTCGGAGCACCTTTCACTTTTGAGGTCCATGGTGCCCCATAGTCCAATTCGGGTGCTGGTGGTGCTTTTTCGGCCATTTGTGCAATTTTCGTGCGAAAATAAGCCTTTTGGGTTTTGGTGCCCCGTGATCCCTGGTGCATTCTTATGCATAAAAAAACCATAATGTTCAGAGCACTTTTCAGTTTTGAGGTCCGAGGTGCCCCATGGTCCAATTTTGGTGCCCGTGGATAATTTTCGGCACATTGTACAATTTTCGTGCGAAAATAAGACTTTTGGGTTTTGGTGCCCCATGATCCCTGGTGCATTCTTATCCATAAAAAACCATAATGCTCGGAGCACTTTTCAATTTTGAGGTCCGAGGTGCCCCGTGGTCCAATTTTGGTGCCCGTGGAGCATTTTAGGCCCATTGTGCAATTTTCGTGCGAAAATAAGCCTTTTGGGTTTTGGTGCCCCGCTATCCCTGGTGCAGTCTTATGCATAAAAAACTATAATGCTCGGAACTCTTTACAGTTTTGAGGTCCGTGGTGCGGCATGGTCCAATTTTGGTGTCGGTGGTGCATTTTCGGCCATTTGTGCAATTTTCATGCGAAAATAAGATTTTGGGTTTTGGTGCCCCGTGATCCTTGGTGCATTCCTATGCATAAAAAACCATAATGCTAGGAGTACTTTTCAGTTTTCAGGTCCGAGGTGCCCCGTGGTCCAATTTTGGTGTCCGTGGTACATTTTCGACTATTTGTGCAATTTTCATGCGTAAATAAGACTTTTGGGTTTTGGTGCCCCGTGATCCCTGGTGCATTCTTATGCATAAAGAACCATAATGCTCGAAAAACTTTTCAGTTTTGAGATGCGTGGTTCCCCGTGGTCCAATTTTGGTGCCTGTGGTGCACTTTCGACTATTTGTGAAAATTTCATGTGAACATAAGACTTTCGGGTTTTGTTACCCCATGATTCCTGGTGCATTATTATACATAAAAAACCATAATGCTCATAACACTTTTCAGTTTTGAGGTCCGAGGTGCCCCGTGGTCCAATTTTGGTGCCCGGGTGCATTTTCAGCCTATTCTGAAATTTTCATGCGAAAATCAGACTTTTGGAGTTTGGTGCCCCGTGATTCCTAGTGCATTCTTTTGCATAAAAATCCATAATGCTCGGAACACTTTTCAGTTTTGAGGTGCATGGTGCCCGGTGGTCCAATTTTCGGGCCAGTGGTGCATTTTCAGCCATTTGTGACACTTTCATGCAAAAATAAGACTTTTGGGTTTTGGGGCCCCGTGATCCCTGGTGCATTCTTATGCATAAAAAACCATAATGCTCGGACCACTTTTCAATTTTGAGGCCCGAGGTGCCCCGTGGTCCAATTTTGGTGCCTGTGGTGCATTTTCGGCCATTTGTACAATTTTCATGCGAAAATAAGACTTTTGGGATTTAGTGGCCCGTGATCCCTGGTGCATGCCTATGCATAAAAAATCATAATGCTAGGAGCACTTTTCAATTTTGAGGTTCGACGTGTCCCGCGGTCCAATCTTGGTGCCCATGATGCATTTTCGGCCCATTATGCAATTTTCGTGCCAAAATAAGACTTTTGGCTTTTGGTGCCTCGAGATCCCTGGTGCATTGTTATACATAAAAAACTATAATGCTCAGAGCACTTTTTAGTTTCGAGGTCTGAGGTGCCCCGTGGTCCAATTTTGCTGCCTATGGTACATTTTCGGCCCATTGTGCAACCTTCGTGCGAAAATAAGACATTTGGATTTTGGTGCCCCGTGATCCCTGGTGCAATCTTATGTGTAAAAAACCATAATGCTCAGAGAAATTTTCAGTTTTGAGGTCTGAGGTGCCCCATGGTTCAATTTTGGTGATGGTCGTGCATTTTCGGCCATTTGTGCAATTTTCATGCTAAAATAAGACCTTTGGGTTTTGGTGCCCCATGATCCCTAGCGCATTCTTATGCATAAAAAACCATCATGCTGCAAGCACTTTTCAGTTTTGAGGTCCGAGGTGCCCCGAGGTCCAATTTTGGTTCACGTGGTACATTTTCGGCCATTTGTGCAATTTTCACGCGAAAATAAGACTTTTGGATTTTGGCGAACCGTGATCCCTGGTGCATTCTTATCCATAAAAAATATAATGCTCGGAGCACTTTTCAGTTTTGAGGTCCGAGGTGCACTGTGGTCCAATTTTGGTGCCCTTGGTACATTTTCGGCCATTTGTGCAATTTTCATGCGAAAATAAGACTTTTTGGTTTTGGCGAACCATGATCCCTGGTGCATTCTTATGCATAAAAATCCATAATGCTCGGAGCACTTTTCAGTTTTGAAGTCCGAGGTGCCCCGTGGTCCAATTTTGGTGCCCGTGGTAAATTTTCGGCCATTTGTGCAATTTTCATGCCAAAATAAGACTTTTGGGTTTTGGTGCCCCGTGATCCCTTGTGCATTCTTATGCATAAAAAACCATAAATTTCAGAGCACTTTTCAGTTTTGAGGTCTGAGGTGCCCTGTGGTCCAATTTTGGTGCCCGTGGTGCATTTTCGGCCCATTGTGCAATTTTCATGCGAAAATAAGACTTTTGGGTTTTGGTGCCCCGTGATCCCTGGTGCATTCTTATGCATAAAAAACCATAATGCTCGGAGCACTTTTCAGGTTTGAGGTCTGAGGTGCCACGTCGTCCAATTTTGGTGCATGTGTTGCATTTTTGGCCCATTGTACAATCTCCGTGCGAAAATAAGACTTTTGGATTTTAGTGCCCCGTGATCCCTGGTGCATTCTTATGCATAAAAAACAATAGTGCTCGGAGCAATTTTCAGTTTTGAAGTCCGAGGTGCCCCGTGGTCCAATTTTGGTGCCCGTGGTGCATTTTCGGCCCATTGTGCAATTTTCATGTGAAAATAAGACTTTTGGGTTTTGGTGCCCCGTGATCCCTGGTGCATTCTTATGCATAAAAAACCATAATGCTCGGAGCACTTTTCAGGTTTGAGGTCTGAGGTGCCACGTCGTTCAATTTTGGTGCATGTGTTGCATTTTCGGCCCATTGTGCAATCTCCGTGCGAAAATAAGACTTTTGGGTTTTAGTGCCCCGTGATCCCTGGTGCATTCTTATGCATAAAAAACAATAATGCTCGGAGCACTTTTCAGTTTCGAAGTCCGAGGCGCCCCGTGGTCCAATTTTTGTGCCCGTGGTACATTTTCGGCCATTTGTGCAATTTTCATGCGAAAATAAGACTTTTTGGTTTTGGTGAACCGTGATCCCTGGTGCATTCTTATCCATAAAAAACCATAATGGTCGGAGAAATTTTCAGTTTTGAGGTCCGAGGTACCTAGTGGTCCAATTTTGGTGCCTGTGGTGCATTTTCGGCCCATTGTGCAATCTTCGTGCGAAAATAAGAATTTTGAGTTTCGGTGCCCCGTGATCTCTGGTGCATTCTTATGCATAAAAATCCATAATGCTCGAAGCACTTTTCAGTTTTGAAATCCGAAGTGCCCCGTGGTCCAATTTTGGTGCCCGTGGTAAATTTTCGGATATTTGTGCAATTTTCATGCCAAAATAAGACTTTTGGGTTTTGGTGCCCCGTGATCCCTTGCGCATTCTTATGCATAAAAAACCATAAATCTCAGAGCACTTTTCAGTTTTGAGGTCCGAGGTGCCCCGTGGTCCAATTTTGGTTCTCGTGGTACATTTTCGGCCATTTGTTCAATTTCCATGCGAAAATAAGACTTTTGGATTTTGGTGGCCCGTGATCCCTAGCGCATTCTTATGCATAAAAAACTATAATGCTCGGAGCACTTTTCAGTTTTGAGGTCCGAGGTGCCCAGAGGTCCAATTTTGGTGCTCGTGGTACATTTTCGGCCATTTGTGCAATTTTCATGCGAAAATAAGACTTTTTGGTTTTGGTGCCCCGTGATCCCTTGTGCATTCTTATGCATAAAAAACCATAAAGCTCAGAGCACTTTTCAGTTTTGAGGTCCGAGGTGCCCCGTGGTCCAATTTTGGTTCTCGTGGTACATTTTCGGCCATTTGTTCAATTTCCATGCGAAAATAAGACTTTTGGGTTTTGGTGGCCCGTGATCCCTAGCGCATTCTTATGCATAAAAAACTATAATGCTCGGAGCACTTTTCAGTTTTGAGGTATGGGTGCGCCGAGGTCCAATTTTGGTTCACGTGGTACATTTTCGGCCATTTGTGCAATTTTCACGCGAAAATAAGACTTTTGGATTTTGGCGAACCGTGATCCCTGGTGCATTCTTATCCATAAAAAAATATAATGCTCGGAGCACTTTTCAGTTTTGAGGTCCGAGGTGCACTGTGGTCCAATTTTGGTGCCCTTGGTACATTTTCGGCCATTTGTGCAATTTTCATGTGAAAATAAGACTTTTTGGTTTTGGCGAACCGCGATCCCTGGTGCATTCTTATGCATAAAAATCCATAATGCTCGGAGCACTTTTCAGTTTTGAAGTCCAAGGTGCCCCGTGGTCTAATTTTGGTGCCTGTGGTAAATTTTCGGCCATTTGTGCAATTTTCATGCCAAAATAAGACTTTTGGGTTTTGGTGCCCCGTGATCCCTTGTGCATTCTTATGCATAAAAAACCATCAATCTCAGAGCACTTTTCAGTTTTGAGGTCCGAGGTGCCCCGTGGTCCAATTTTGGTGCCCGTGGTGCATTTTCGGCCCATTGTGCAATTTTCATGCAAAAATAAGACTTTTGGGTTTTGGTGCCCCGTGATCCCTGGTGCATTCTTATGCATAAAAAACAATAATGCTCGGAGCACTTTTCAGGTTTGAGGTCTGAGGTGCCACGGGGTCCAATTTTGGTGCATGTGTTGCATTTTCGACCCATTGTGCAATCTCCGTGCGAAAATAAGACTTTTGGGTTTTAGAGCCCCGTGATCCCTGGTGCATTCTTATGCATAAAAATCCATAATGCTCGGAGCACTTTTCAGTTTCGAAGTCCGAGGCGCCCCGTGGTCCAATTTTGGTGCACGTGGTACATTTTCGGCCATTTGTACAATTTTCATGCGAAAATAAGACTTTTTGGTTTTGGTGAACCGTGATCCCTGGTGCATTCTTATCCATAAAAAACCATAATGGTCGGAGAAATTTTCAGTTTTGAGGTCCGAGGTACCTAGTGGTCCAATTTTGGTGCCTGTGGTGCATTTTCGGCCCATTGTGCAATCTTCGTGTGAAAATAAGAATTTTGAGTTTCGGTGCCCCGTGATCTCTGGTGCATTCTTATGCATAAAAATCCATAATGCTCGGAGCACTTTTCAGTTTTGAAATCCGAGGTGCCCCGTGGTCCAAGTTTTGTGCCAGTGGTAAATTTTCGGATATTTGTGCAATTTTCATGCCAAAATAAGCCTTTTGGGTTTTGGTGCCCCGTGATCCCTTGTGCATTCTTATGCATAAAAAACCATAAATCTCAGAGCACTTTTCAGTTTTGAGGTCCGAGGTGCCCCGTGGTCCAATTTGGGTTCTCGTGGTACATTTTCGACCATTTGTTCAATTTCCATGCGAAAATAAGACTTTTGGATTTTGGTGGCCCGTGATCCCTAGCGCATTCTTATGCATAAAAAACTATAATGCTCGGAGCACTTTTCAGTTTTGAGGTCCGAGGTGCCCCGAGGTCCAATTTTGGTGCTCGTGGTACATTTTCGGCCATTTGTGCAATTTTCATGCGAAAATAAGACTTTTTGGTTTTGGTGCCCCGTGATCCCTTGTGCATTCTTATGCATTAAAAACCATAAAGCTCAGAGCACTTTTCAGTTTTGAGGTCCGAGGTGCCCCGTGGTCCAATTTTGGTTCTCGTGGTACATTTTCGGCCATTTGTTCAATTTCCATGCGAAAATAAGACTTTTGGGTTTTGGTGGCCAGTGATCCCTAGCGCATTCTTATGCATAAAAAACTATAATGCTCGGAGCACTTTTCAGTTTTGAGGTCCGGGTGCGCCGAGGTCCAATTTTGGTTCACGTGGTACATTTTCGGCCATTTGTGCAATTTTCACGCGAAAATAAGACTTTTGGATTTTGGTGCCCCGTGATCCCTTGTGCATTCTTATGCATTAAAAACCATAAAGCTCAGAGCACTTTTCAATTTTGAGGTCCGAGGTGCCCCGTGGTCCAATTTTGGTTCTCGTGGTACATTTTCGGCCATTTGTTCAATTTCCATGCGAAAATAAGACTTTTGGGTTTTGGTGGCCCGTGATCCCTAGCGCATTCTTATGCATAAAAAACTATAATGCTCGGAGCACTTTTCAGTTTTGAGGTCTGGGTGCGCCGAGGTCCAATTTTGGTTCACGTGGTACATTTTCGGCCATTTGTGCAATTTTCACGCGAAAATAAGACTTTTGGATTTTGGCGAACCGTGATCCCTGGTGCATTCTTATCCATAAAAAATATAATGCTCGGAGCACTTTTCAGTTTTGAGGTCCGAGGTGCACTGTGGTCCAATTTTGGTGCCCTTGGTACATTTTCGGCCATTTGTGCAATTTTCATGTGAAAATAAGACTTTTTGGTTTTGGCGAACCATGATCCCTGGTGCATTCTTATGCATAAAAATCCATAATGCTCGGAGCACTTTTCAATTTTGAAGTCCGAGGTGCCCCGTGGTCCAATTTTGGTGCCCGTGGTAAATTTTCGGCCATTTGTCCAATTTTCATGCCAAAATAAGACTTTTGGGTTTTGGTGCCCCGTGATCCCTTGTGCATTCTTATGCATAAAAAACCATAAATTTCATAGCACTTTTCAGTTTTGAGGTCTGAGGTGCCCCGTGGTCCAATTTTGGTGCCCGTGGTGCATTTTCGGCCCATTGTGCAATTTTCATGCGAAAATAAGACTTTTGGGTTTTGGTGCCCCGTGATCCCTGGTGCATTCTTATGCATAAAAAACCATAATGCTCGGAGCACTTTTCAGGTTTGAGGTCTGAGGTGCCACGTCGTCCAATTTTGGTGCATGTGTTGCATTTTCGGCCCATTGTACAATCTCCGTGCGAAAATAAGACTTTTGGATTTTAGTGCCCCGTGATCCCTGGTGCATTCTTATGCATAAAAAACAATAGTGCTCGGAGCAATTTTCAGTTTTGAAGTCCGAGGTGCCCCGTGGTCCAATTTTGGTGCCCGTGGTGCATTTTCGGCCCATTGTGCAATTTTCATGTGAAAATAAGACTTTTGGGTTTTGGTGCCCCGTGATCCCTGGTGCATTCTTATGCATAAAAAACCATAATGCTCGGAGCACTTTTCAGGTTTGAGGTCTGAGGTGCCACGGGGTCCAATTTTGGTGCATGTGTTGCATTTTCGACCCATTGTACAATCTCCGTGCGAAAATAAGACTTTTGGGTTTTAGTTCCCCGTGATCCCTGGTGCATTCTTATGCATAAAAAAAAAATGCTCGGAGCACTTTTCAGTTTCGAAGTCCGAGGCGCCCCGTGGTCCAATTTTGCTGCCCGTGGTACATTTTCGGCCATTTGTGCAATTTTCATGCGAAAATAAGACTTTTTGGTTTTGGTGAACCGTGATCCCTGGTGCATTCTTATCCATAAAAAACAATAAATCTCAGAGCACTTTTTAGTTTTGAGGTCCGAGGTGCCCCGTGATCCCTGGTGCATTCTTATGCATAAAAAACAATAATGCTCGGAGCACTTTTCAGTTTCGAAGTCCGAGGCGCCCCGTGGTCCAATTTTGGTGCCCTTGGTACATTTTCGGCCATTTGTGCAATTTTCATGTGAAAATAAGACTTTTTGGTTTTGGCGAACCGTGATCCCTGGTGCATTCTTATGCATAAAAATCCATAATGCTCGGAGCACTTTTCAGTTTTGAAGTCCGAGGTGCCCCGTGGTCCAATTTTGGTGCCCGTGGTAAATTTTCGGCCATTTGTGCAATTTTCATGCCAAAATAAGACTTTCGGGTTTTGGTGCCCCGTGATCCCTTGTGCATTCTTATGCATAAAAAACCATCAATCTCAAAGCACTTTTCAGTTTTGAGGTCCGAGGTGCCCCGTGGTCCAATTTTGGTGCCCGTGGTGCATTTTCGGCCCATTGTGCAATTTTCATGCAAAAATAAGACTTTTGGGTTTTGGTGCCCCGTGATCCCTGGTGCACTCTTATGCATAAAAAACCATAATGCTCGGAGCACTTTTCAGGTTTGAGGTCTGAGGTGCCACGTCGTCCAATTTTGGTGCATGTGTTGCATTTTCGGCCCATTGTGCAATCTCCGTGCGAAAATAAGACTTTTGGGTTTTAGTGCCCCGTGATCCCTGGTGCATTCTTATGCATAAAAAACAATAATGCTCGGAGCACTTTTCAGTTTCGAAGTCCGAGGTGCCCCGTGGTCCAATTTTGGTGCCCGTGGTACATTTTCGGCCATTTGTGCAATTTTCATGCGAAAATAAGACTTTTTGGTTTTGGTGAACCGTGATCCCTGGTGCATTCTTATCCATAAAAAACCATAATGGTCGGAGAAATTTTCAGTTTTGAGGTCTGAGGTACCTAGTGGTCCAATTTTGGTGCCTGTGGTGCATTTTCGGCCCATTGTGCAATCTTCGTGCGAAAATAAGTCTTTTGAGTTTTGGTACCCCGTGATCTCTGGTGCATTCTTATGCATAAAAATCCATAATGCTCGGAGCACTTTTCAGTTTTGAAGTCCGAGGTGCCCCGTGGTCCAATTTTGGTGCCCGTGGTAAATTTTCGGCCATTTGTGCAATTTTCATGCCAAAATAAGACTTTTGGGTTTTGGTGCCCCGTGATCCCTTGTGCATTCTTATGCATAAAAAACCATAAATCTCAGAGCACTTTTTAGTTTTGAGGTCCGAGGTGCCTCGTGGTCCAATTTTTGTTCGTGTGGTACATTTTCGGCCATTTGTTCAATTTCCATGCGAAAATAAGACTTTTGGGTTTTGGTGGCCCGTGATCCCTAGCGCATTCTTATGCATAAAAAACTATAATGCTCGGAGCAGTTTTCAATTTTGAGGTCCGAGGTGCCCCGAGGTCCAATTTTGGTGCTCGTACATTTTCGGCCATTTGTGCAATTTTCATGCGAAAATAAGACTTTTTGGTTTTGGTGCCCCGTGATCCCTTGTGCATTCTTATGCATAAAAAACCATAAACCTCAGAGCACTTTTCAGTTTTGAGGTCCGAGATGCCCCGTGGTCCAATTTTGGTTCTCGTGGTACATTTTCGGCCATTTGTTCAATTTCCATGCGAAAATAAGACTTTTGGGTTTTGGTGGCCCGTGATCCCTAGCGCATTCTTATGCATTAAAAACTATAATGCTCGGAGCACTTTTTAGTTTTGAGGTCCGAGGTGCCCCGAGGTCCAATTTTGGTTCACGTGGTACATTTTCGGCCATTTGTGCAATTTTCACGCAAAAATAAGACTTTTGGATTTTGGCGAACTGTGATCCCTGGTGCATTCTAATCCATAAAAAAATATAATGCTCGGAGCACTTTTCAGTTTTGAGGTCCGAGGTGCACTGTGTTCCAATTTTGGTGCCCTTGGTACATTTTCGGCCATTTGTGCAATTTTCATGCGAAAATAAGACTTTTTGGTTTTGGCGAACCGTGATCCCTGGTGCATTCTTATGCATAAAAATCCATAATGCTCATAGCACATTTCAGTTTTGAAGTCCGAGGTGCCCCGTGGTCCAATTATGGTGCCCGTGGTAAATTTTCGGCCATTTGTGCAATTTTCATGCCAAAATAAGACTTTTGGGATTTGGTGCCCCGTGATCCCTTGTGCATTCTTATGCATAAAAAACCATAAATCTCAGAGAACTTTTCAGTTTTGAGGTCCGAGGTGCCCCGTGGTCCAATTTTGGTTCTCGTGGTACATTTTCGGCCATTTGTTCAATTTCCATGCGAAAATAAGACTTTTGGGTTTTGGTGGCCCGTGATCCCTAGCGCATTCTTATGCATAAAAAACTATAATGCTCGGAGCACTTTTCAGTTTTGAGGTCCGAGGTGCCCCGTGGTCCAATTTTGGTGCTCGTGCTACATTTTCGGCCATTTGTGCAATTTTCATGCGACAATAAGACATTTTAGGTTTTGGTGCCCCGTGATCCCTGGAGCATTCTTATGCATAAAAAACCATAAAACTCCGAGCGCTTTTCAGTTTTGAGGTCCGAGGTGCCCCGTGGTCCAATTTTGGTTCACGTGGTACATTTTCGGCCATTTGTTCAATTTTCACACGAAAATAAGACTTTTGGATTTTGGTGAACCGTGATCCGTGGTGCATTCTTATGCATAAAAAAATATAATGCTCGGAGCACTTTTCAGTTTTGAGGTCCAAGGTGCACTGTGGTCCAATTTTGGCGCCCTTGGTACATTTTCGGCCATTTGTGCAATTTTCATGCGAATATAAGACTTTTGGGTTTTGGTGGCCCATTATCCCTGGTGCATTCTTATACATGACAAACCATAATGCTCAGAGCACTTTTCAGTTTTGAGGTCCGACGTGCCCCGTGGTCCAATTTTGGTGCCCGTGGTGCATTTTCGGCCCATTGTGACTTCATGCGAAAATAAGACTTTTGGGTTTTGGTGCCCCGTGATCCCTTGTGCATTCTTATGCATAAAAAACCATAATGCTCGGAGCACTTTTAAGGTTTGAGGTCTGAGGTGCCACGTGGTCCAATTTTGGTGCATGTGTTGCATTTTCGGCCCATTGTGCAATCTCCGTGCGAAAATAAGACTTTTGGGTTTTGGTGCCCCGTGATCCCTGGTGCATTCTTATGCATAAAAAACAATAATGCTCGGAGCACTTTTCAGTTTTGAAGTCCGAGGTGCCCCGTGGTCCAATTTTGGTGCCCATGGTACATTTTCGGCCATTTGTGCAATTTTCATGCGAAAATAAGACTTTTTGGTTTTGGCGAACCGTGATCCCTGGTGCATTCTTATCCATAAAAAACCATAATGCTCGGAGCAATTTTCAGTTTTGAGGTCCGAGTTACCTAGTGGTCCAATTTTGGTGCCTGTGGTGCATCTTCGGCCCATTGTGCAATCTTCGTGCGAAAATAAGAATTTTTAGTTTTTGTGTCCCGTGATCTTTGGTGCATTCTTATGCATAAAAATCCATAATGCTCGGAGCACTTTTCAGTTTTGAAGTCCGAGGTGCCCCGTGGTCCAATTTTGGTGCCCATGGTACATTTTCGGCCATTTGTGCAATTTTCATGCGAAAATAAGACTTTTTGGTTTTGGCAAACCGTGATCCCTGGTGCATTCTTATCCATAAAAAACCATAATGCTCGGAGCAATTTTCAGTTTTGAGGTCCGAGGTACCTAGTGGTCCAATTTTGGTGCCTGTGGTCCATTTTCGGCCCATTGTGCAATCTTCGTGCGAAAATAAGAATTTTTAGTTTTTGTGTCCCGTGATCTCTGGTGCATTCTTATGCATAAAAATCCATAATGCTCGGAGCACTTTTCAGTTTTGAAGTCCGAGGTGCCCCGTGGTCCAATTTTGGTGTTCGTGGTACATTTTCAGCCATTTGTGCAATTTTCATGCGAAAATAAGACTTTTTGGTTTTGGCGAACCGTGATTCCTGGTGCATTCTTATCCACAAAAAACCATAATGCTCGGAGCAATTTTCATTTTTGAGGTCCGAGGTACCTAGTGGTCCAAATTTGGTGCCTGTGGTGCATTTTCGGCCCATTGTCCAATCTTCATGCGAAAATAAGACTTTTGAGTTTTCGTGCCCCGTGATCTCTGGTGCATTCTTATGCATAAAAATCCATAATGCTCGGAGCACTTTTCAGTTTTGAAGTCCGAGGTTCCTCGTCGTCCAATTTTGGTGCCCGTGGTACATTTTCAGCCATTTGTGCAATGTTCATGCGAAAATAAGACTTTTTGGTTTTGGCGAACCGTTATCCCTGGTGCATTCTTATGCATAAAAAACCATAATGCTCGGAGCACTTTTTAATTTTGAGTTCCGACGTGCCCCGTGGTCCAATTTTGGTTCCCGTGGTGCATTTTCGGCCCATTGTGAAATTTTCGTGCGAAAATAAGACTTTTGGGTTTTGGTGCCCCGTGATCTCTGGTACATTCTTATGCATAAAAAACCATAATGCTTGGAACAATTTTCAATTTTGAGGTCCGTGGTGCCCCGTGGTCAAATTTTGGTGCTGTTGGTGCATTTTCGGCCATTTGTGCATTACTCATGCGAAAATAAGACTTTTGGATTATAGTGCCCCATGATCCCTAGTGCATTCTTATGCATAAAAACCATAATGCTCGGAGCACTTTTCAGTTTTGAGGTCCGACGTGTCCCGTGGTCCAATTTTGGTGCACGTGGTGCATTTTCGGCCCATTGTGCAATTTTCGTGCGAAAATAAGACTTTTGGGTATTGGTGCCCTGTGATCCCTGCTGAATTCTTATGCATAAAAAACCATAATGCTCAGAGCACTTTTCAGTTTTGAGGTTCGACGTGCCCCGTGGCCCAATTTTGGTGCCCGTGGTGCATTTTCGGCCATTTGTACAATTTTCATGCGAAAATAAGGCTTTTGGGTTTTGGTGCCCTGTGATCTCTGCTGAATTTTTATGCATAAAAAACCATAATGGTCAGACCACTTTTCAGTTTTGAGGTCCGACGTGCCCCGTGGTCCAATTTTGGTGCCCGTGGTGCATTTTCTGCCAATCATGCAATTTTCGTGCGAAAATAAGACTTTTGGATTTTTGTGCCCCGTAATCCCTCATGCATTCTTATGCATAAAAAACCTTAATGCTTGGAATACTTTTCAGTTTTGAGGTCCGTGGTGCCCTGTGGTGAAATTTTGGTGCCGGTGGTGCATTTTCGGCCATTTGTGCAATTTTCGTGCGAAAAGAAGACTTTTGGGTTTTGGTGCCCCGTGATCCCTAGTGCATTCTTACGCATAGAAAAGTATAATGCTTGGAGCACTTTTAGGTATTGAGGTCCGAGGAGCCCCTTGGTCAAATTTTGGTGCCCGTGGTGCATTTTCGGCCCGTTGTGCAATTTTCGTGCGAAAATAAGAGTTTTGGCTTTTGGTGCCCCGTGATCCCTGGTGCATTCTTATGCATAAAAAAACCATAATGCATGGAACAATTTTCTGTTTTGAGGTCCGTGGTGCCCCGTGGTCAAATTTTGGTGCCAGTGGTGCATTTTCGGCCGTTTGTGCAATTTTGGTGGGAAAATAAGACTTTTGGGTTTTGGTGCCCCGTGATCCCTGGTGCATTCTTATGCATAAAAAACCATAATGCTTGGAGCACTTTTCAGTTCTGAGGTCCGAGGTGCCCCGTGGTCCAATTTTGGTGCCCGTGGTGCATTTTAGGCCCATTGTGCAATTTTCGTATGAAAATAAGACTTTTGGGTTTTGGTGCCCCGTGATCCCTGCCGAATTCTTATGCATAAAAAACCATAATGCTCAGAGCACTTTTCAGTTTTTAGGTCCGACGTGCCCGGTGGCCTAATTTTGGTGCCCGTGGTGCATTTTCGGCCATTTGTGCAATTTTCGTGCGAAAATAAGGCTTTTGGGTTTTGGTGCCCCATGATCCCTGCTGAATTCTTATGCATAATAAACCATAATGCTCAGAGCACTTTTCAATTTTGAGGTCCGACGTGCCCCGTGGTACAATTTTGGTGCCCGTGGTGCATTTTCTACCAATCATGCAATTTTCGTGTGAAAATAAGACTTTTGGGTTTTTGTGCCCCGCGATCCCTCGTGCATTCTTATGCATAAAAAACCTTAATGCTTGGAATACTTTTCAGTTTTGAGGTCCGTGGTGCCCCGTGGTCAAATTTTGGTGCCAGAGGTGCATTTTCGGCCATTTGCGCAATTTTCGTGCGGAAATAAGACTTTTGGGTTTCGGTGCCCCGTGATCCCTGGTGCATTCTTATGCATAGAAAACCATAATGCTCGGAGCACTTTTAGGTATTGAGGTCCGAGGTGCCCTTTGGTCAAAGTTTGGTGCCCGTGGTTCATTTTCGGCCATTTGTGCAATTTTCGTGCGATAATAAGACTTTTGGGTTTTGTTGCCCCGTGATCCCTAGTGAATTCTTATGCATATAAAACCATAATGCTCAGAGCACTTTTCAGTGTTGAGGTCCGACATGCCCCGTGGTCCAAATTTGGTGCCCGTGGTGCATTTTCGGCCCATTGTACAATTTTCGTGCGAAAATAAGACTTTTGGGTTTTGGTGCCCCGTGATCCCTGGTGCATTCTTATGCAGAAAAAACCATAATGCTTGGAGCACTTTTCAGTCTTGAGTTCCGAGGTGCCCCGTGGTCAAATTTTGGTGCCGGTGGTGCCTTTTCGGCCCATTGTGTAATTTTCGTGCGAAAATAAGACTTTTGGATTTTCGTGGCACGTGATCCCTGGTGCATTCTTATGCATAAAAAACCATAATGCTTGGAACACTTTTCAGTTTTGAGGTCCGTGGTGCCCCGTGGTCAAATTTTGGTGTCGGTGGTGCCTTTTCGGCCATTTGTGCAATGTTCGTGCGAAAATAAGACTTTTGCGTTTTGGTGCCCCGTGATCCCTGGTGCATTCTTATGCCTAGAAAACCATAATCCTTGGAGCACTTTTAGGTATTGATGTCCGAGGTGCCCCTTGGTCAAATTTTGGTGCCAGTGGTGCGTTTTCCATTGTGCAATTTTTTTGCGAAAAGAAGACTTTTGGGTTTTGGTGCCCCGTGATCCCTAGTGCATTCTTATGCATAAAAAACCATTATGCTTGGAAATATTTTCTGTTTTGAGTTCCGTGGTGCCCCGTGGTCGAATTTTGGTTCCGGCGGTGCATTTTCGGCCATTTGTGCAACTTTCGTGCGAAAAAAGGACTTTTGGGTTTTGGTGCCCCGTGATCCCTGGTGCATTCTTCTGCATAAAAAACCATAATGCTCAGAGCACTTTTCAGTTTTGAGGTCCGACGTGTCCCATGGTCCAATTTTATTGCCCGTGGTGCATTTCCAGCCCATTGCGCAATTTTCGTGCGAAAATAAGACTTTTGGGTTTTGGTGCCCCGTGATCCCTGGTGAATTTTTATGCATAAAAAACCATAATGCTCAGAGCACTTTTCAGTATTGAGGTCCGAGGTGCCCAGTGGTCCAATTTTGGTGCCCATGGTGCATTTTCGGCTCGTTGTGCAATTTTCGTGCGAAAATAAGACATTGGGGTTTTGGTGCCCCATGATTCCTGGTGCATTCTTATGCAAAAAAATCATAATTCTTGGAGCACTTTTCAGTTTTGAGGACTGACGTGTCCCGTGGTCCAATTTTGGTGCCTGTGGTGCATTTTGGGCCCATGATGCAAATTACGTACGACAATAAGACTTTTGGGTTTTGGTGCCCCGTGATTCCTGGTGGATTCTTATGCATAAAAAACCATAATGCTCAGAGCACTTTTCAGGTTTGAAGTCCGACGTGCCCCGTGGTCCAATTTTGGTGCCCGTGGTGCATTTTCGGCCCGTTGTGCAATTTTCGTGTGAAAATTATACTTTTGGGTTTTGGTGCCCCGTGATCCCTCGTGCATTCTTATGCTTAAAAAACCATAATCCTCATAGCCCTTTTCAATTTTGAGGACCGACGTGCCTCGTGGTCAAATTTTGGTGCCCGTGGTGCATTTTCGGCCCATTTTGCAATTTTCGTGCGAAAATAAGACTTTTGGGTTTTGGTGCCCCGTGATCCCTGGTGCATTCTTATCCATAAAAAACCATAATGCTCAGAGTACTTTTCAGTTTTGAGGTCCGAGGTTCCCCGTGGTCCAATTTTGGTGTCCGTGGTACATTTACGACCATTTGTGCAATTTTCATGCGAAAATAAGACTTTTGGATTTTTGTGCCCCGTGATCTCTGGCACATTCTTATCCATAAAAAACCGTAATGCTCAGTGCACTTTTCGGTTTTGAGGTCCGAGGTGTGCTGTGGTCCAATTTTGGTGCCTGTGGTGGATTTTCGGCCCATTGTGCAATTTTCGTGCGAAAATAAGACTTTTGGGTTTTGGTGCCCCATGATCCCTAGTTAATTCTTATGCATAAAAAACCATAATGCTCGGAGCACATTTCAGTTTTGAGGTCCGTGGTGCCCCATGGTCAAATTTTGGTGCCGGTGGTGCATTTTCGGCCATTTGTGCAATGTTCGTGTGAAATAAGACTTTTGCATTTTGGTGCCCCGTGATCCCTGGTGCATTCTTATGCATAGAAAACCATAATGCTCGGAACTTTTAGGTATTGATGTCCGAGGTGCCCCTTGGTCAAATTTTGGTGCCCGTGGTGCATTTTCGGCCCATTGTGCAATTTTTTTAGCGAACATAAGACTTTTGGGTTTTGGTGCCACGTGATCCCTTGTGCATTCTTATGCATAAAAAAACCATTATGCTTGGAACAATTTTCTGTTTTGAGGTCCGTGGTGCCCCGTGGTCAAATTTTGGTGCCGGTGGTGCATTTTCGGCCATTTGTGCAATTTTCGTGCGAAAAAAAGTCTTTTTGGTTTTGGTGCCCCGTGATCCTTGGTGCATTCTTATGCATAAAAAACCATAATGCTCAGAGCACTTTTCAGTTTTGAGATAGCACTTTTCAGTTTTGAGATCCGACGTGTCCCGTGATCCAATTTTGGTGACCGTGGTGCATTTCCAGCCCGTTGTGCAATTTTCGTGCGAAAATAAGATTTTCGGGTTTTGGTGCCTCGTAACATAAATAACCATAATGCTCAGAGCACTTTTCAGTTTTGAGGTCCGACGTGCCCCGTGGTCCAATTTTGCTGCCCGTGGTGCATTTTCGGCCCGTTGTGCAATTTTCGTGCGAAAATAAGAATTTTGCGTTTTGGTGCCCCGTGATCCCTTGTGCATACTTATCCATAAAAAACCATAATGCTTGGAACAATTTTCTGTTTTGAGGTCCGTGGTGCCCCGTGGTCAAATTTTGGTGCCGGTGGTGCATTTTCGGCCGTTTATGCAATTTTCGTGCGAAAATAAGATTTTTGGGTTTTAGTGCCCCGTGATCCCTGGTGCATTCTTATGCATAAATAACCATAATGCTCGGAGCAGTTTTCAGTTTTGAGGTCCGACGTGTCCCGTGGTCCAATTTTGGTGCCAGTGGTGCATTTTCGGCCCATTGTTCAATTTTCGTGCGAAAATAAGACTTTTTGGGTTTTGGTGCCCCGTGATCCCTGGTGAATTCTTATGCATAAAAAACAATAATGCTCAGAGCACTTTTCGATTTTGAGGTCCGAGGTGCCCCGTGGTCCAATTTTGGTGCCCGTGGTGCATTTTCAACCCATTGTGTAATTTTTGTGCGAAAATAAGACTTTTGGGTTTTCGTGCCCCGTGATCCCTGGTGCATTCTTATTAATAAAAAACCATAATTCTTGGTGCATTTTCAGCCATTTGTGCAATTTTCGTGCGACAATAAGACTTTTTGGGTTTTGGTGCCCCGTGATCCCTGGTGCATTCATATGCATAAAAACCATGATGCTCGGAGCACTTTTCAGTTTTGAGGTCGGAGGTGCCCCGTGGTCCAATTTTGGTGTCCGAGGTACATTTTCGGCAACTTGTGGAATTTTCATGCGAAAATAAGACTTTTGGGTTTTGGTTCCCTGTGATCCCTGGTGCATTCTTATCCATAAAAAACCATATTGCTCGGAGCACTTTTCAGTTTTAAGGTCCGAGCTGCCCCGTGGTCCAATTTTGGTGCCCGTAGTACATTTTCGGCCATTTGTGCAATTTTCATGCGAAAATAACACTTTTGGGTTTTGGTGGCCCGTGATCCTTGGTGCATTCTTATCTATAAAAGACAATAATGCTCGGAGCACTTTTCAGTTTTGAGGTCCGAGGTGCCCCGTGGTCCAATTTTGGTGCAGTGGTGCATTTTCGGCCCAATGTGCAATCTTCGTGCCAAAATAAGTCTTTTGGGTTTTCGTGCTCCGTGATCCCTGGTGCATTCTTATGCATAAAAAACCGTAATGCTCGGAGAACTTTTCAGTTTTGAGGTCCGCGGTGCCCCGTGGTCCAATTTTGGTGCCCGTGGTACATTTTCGTCCATTTGTGTAATTTTCTTGCGAAATTAAGTCTTTTGGGTTTTGGTGCCCCGTGATCCCTCGTGCATTCTTATTTATAAAAAACCATAACGCTTGGAATACTTTTCAGTTTTGAGGTCCGTGGTGCCCCGTGGTCAAATTTTGGTGCTGGTTGGGGATTTTGGGCCATTTGTGCAATTTTCGTGCGAAAATAAGACTTTTGGGTTTTGGTTCCCCGTAATCCCTGGTGCATTCTTATCCATAAAAACCATATTGCGCGGAGCACTTTTCAGTTTTGAGGTCCGAGGTGCCCCGTGGTCCAATTTTGGTGCCCGTAGTACATTTTCGGCCATTTGTGCAATTTTCATGCGAAAATAAGACTTTTGGGTTTTGGTGGCCCGTGATCCTTGGTGCATTCTTATCTATAAAAGACCATAAGGCTCCGAGCACTTTTCAGTTTTGAGGTCCGAGGTGCCCCGTGGTCCAATTTTGGTGCAGTTGTGCATTTTCGGTCCATTGTGCAATCTTCGTGCGAAAATAAGTCTTTTGGGTTTTCGTGCTCCGTGATCCCTAGTGGATTCTTATGCATAAAAAACCATAATGCTCAGAGCACTTTTCAGTTTTGAAGTCCGACGTGCCCCGTGGTCCAATTTTGCTGCCCGTGGTGCATTTTCGACCCGTTGTGCAATTTTCGTGTGAAAATAAGACTTTTGGGTTTTGGTGCCCCGTGATCCCTCGTGCATTCTTATGCTTAAAAAACCATAATCCTCATAGCCCTTTTCAATTTTGAGGTCCGACGTGCCCCGTGGTCAAATTTTGGTGCCAGTGGTGCTTTTCGGCCCATTTTGCAATTTTCGTGCGAAAATAAGACTTTTGGGTTTTGGTGTCCCGTGATCCCTGGTGCATTCTTATACATAAAAAACCATAATGCTCGGAGCACTTTTTAGTTTTGAGGTCCGACGTGTCACGTGGTTCAATTTTGGTGCCTGTGGTGAATTTTCGGCCCATTGTGCAATTTTCATGCGAAAATAAGACTTTTGGGTTTTGGTGCCCCGTGATCCCTAGTGAATTCTTATGCATAAAAAACCATAATGCTCAGAGCACTATAAGTTTTGAGGTCCGACGTGCCCCGTGGTCCAATTTTTGTGGCCGTGGAGTATTTTCGGCCCATTGTACAATTTTCGTACGTAAATAAGACTTTTGGATTTCGGTGCCCCGTGATCCCTCGTGCATTCTTATGCATAAAAAACCATAATGCTTGGAATACTTTTCAGTTTTGAGGTCCGTGGTGCCCCGTGGTCAAATTTTGGTGCCAGTGGTGCATTTTCGGTCATTTATGCAATTTTCGTGCGAAAATAAGACTTTTGGGTTTTGGTGCCCCGTGATCCTTTGTGAATTCTTATGCATACAAAACCATAATGCTCGGATAACTTTTAGGTATTGAGGTCCGAGGTGCCTTTTGGTCAAATTTTGGTGCTTGTGGTTCATTTTCGACCCATTGTGCAATTTTCGTGCGAAAATAAGACTTTTGGGTTTTGGTGCCCCGTGATCCCTGGTGCAATCTTATGCATAAAAAACCATAATGCTCGGAGCAATTTTCAATTTTGAGGTCCGACGTGCCCCGTGGTCCAATTTTGGTGCCCGTGGTGCATTTTCGGCCCATTGTGCAATTTTCGTGCGAAAATAAGACTTTTGGGTTTTGGTGCCCCGTGATCCATGGTTCATTCTTGTGCATAAAAAACCATAATGCTCAGAGCACTTTGCAGTTTTGAGGTCCGAGGTGCCCCGTGGTCCAATTTTGGTGCCCGTGGTACATTTTCGTCCATTTGTGCAATTTTCTTGCGAAATTAAGTCTTTTGGGTTTTGGTGCCCCGTGATCCCTCGTGCATTCTTATTTATAAAAAACCATAATGCTTGGAATACTTTTCAGTTTTGAGGTCCGTGGTGCCCCGTGGTCAAATTTTGGTGCCGGTTGGGGATTTTGGGCCATTTGTGCAATTTTCGTGCGAAAATAAGACTTTTGGGTTTTGGTTCCCCGTGATCCCTGGTGCATTCTTATCTATAAAAGACCATAATGCTCCGAGCACTTTTCAGATTTGAGGTCCGAGGTGCCCCGTGGTCCAATTTTGGTGCAGTTTTGCATTTTCGGTCCATTGTGCAATCTTCGTGCGAAAATAAGTCTTTTGGGTTTTCGTGCTCCGTGATCCCTAGTGGATTCTTATGCATAAAAAACCATAATGCTCAGAGCACTTTTCAGTTTTGAAGTCCGACGTGCCCCGTGGTCCAATTTTGGTGCCCGTGGTGCATTTTCGGCCCGTTGTGCAATTTTCGTGTGAAAATAAGACTTTTGGGTTTTGGTGCCCCGTGATCCCTCGTGCATTCTTATGCTTAAAAAACCATAATCCTCATAGCCCTTTTCAATTTTGAGGTTCGACGTGCCCCGTGGTCAAATTTTGGTGCCAGTGGTGCATTTTCGGCCCATTTTGCAATTTTCGTGCGAAAATAAGACTTTTGGGTTTTGGTGTCTCGTGATCCCTGGTGCATTCTTATACATAAAAAACCATAATGCTCGGAGCACTTTTTAGTTTTGAGGTCCGACGTGTCACGTGGTTCAATTTTGGTGCATGTGGTGCATTTTCGGCCCATTGTGCAATTTTCATGAGAAAATAAGACTTTTTGGTTTTGGTGCCTCGTGATCCCTAGTGAATTCTTATGCATAAAAAACCATAATGCTCAGAGCACTATAAGTTTTGAGGTCCGACGTGCCCCGTGGTCCAATTTTTGTGCCCGTGGAGTATTTTCGGCCCATTGTGCAATTTTCGTACGTAAATAAGACTTTTGGATTTCGGTGCCCCGTGATCCCTCGTGCATTCTTATGCATAAAAAACCATAATGCTTGGAATACTTTTCAGTTTTGAGGTCCGTCGTGCCCCGTGGTCAAATTTTGGTGCCAGTGGTGCATTTTCGGTCATTTATGCAATTTTGGGGCGAAAATAAGACTTTTGAGTTTTGGTGCCCCATGATCCCTGGTGCATTCTTATGCATAAAAAACCCTAATGCTTAGAGCACTTTTCAGTTTTGAGGTCTGAGGTGCCCCGTGGTCCAATTTTGGTGCCGGTGGGGCATTTTCGTCCCATTGTGCAATTTTTGTGCGAAAATAAGACTTTTGGGTTTTGGTACCACGTGATCCCTTGTGCATTCTTATGCATAAAAAATCAAAATGCTTGGAACACTTTTTAGTTTTGAGGACCGTGGTGCCCCGTGGTCAAATTTTGATGCCGGTGGTGCATTTTCGGCCATTTGTGCAATTTTCGTGCGCAAAATAAGACTATTGTGTTTTGGTGCCCCGTGATCAGTGGTGCATTCTTATGCATAAAAAACCATAATGCTTGGAACAATTTTCTGTTTTGACGTCCGTGGTGCCCCGTGGTCAAATTTTGGTGCCGGTGGGGCATTTTCGTCCCATTGTGCAATTTTCGTGCGAAAATAAGACTTTTGGGTTTTGGTACCACGTGATCCCTAGTGCATTCTTATGCATAAAAAATCAAAATGCTTGGAACACTTTTTAGTTTTGAGGTCCGTGGTGCCCCGTGGTCAAATTTTGATGCCGGTGGTGCATTTTCGGCCATTTGTGCAATTTTCGTGCGAAAATAAGACTTTTAGGTTTTATTGCCCCGTGATATCTAGTGTATTCTTATGCATAAAAAACCATAATGCTTGGAGAACTTTTAAGTATTGAAGTCCAAGGTGCACCGTGGTCCAATTTTGGTGCTCGTGGTGCATTTTCGGCCCATTGTGCAAATTTCGTACGTAAATAAGACTTTTGGGTTTTGGTGCCCCGTGATCTCTAGTGCATTCTTATGCATAAAAAACCATAATGCTTGGAATACTTTTCAGTTTTGAGGTCCGTGGTGCCCCGTGGTCAAATTTTGGTGCCAGTGGTGCATTTTCGGTCATTTATGCAATTTTCGTGCGAAAATAAGACTTTTGGGTTTTGGTGCCCCGTGATCCTTGGTGCATTCTTATGCATACAAAACCATAATGCTCGGAGCACTTTTAGGTATTGAGGTCCGAGGTGCCCCTTGGTCAAATTTTGGTGCTCGTGGTTCATTTTCGACCCATTGTGCAATTTTCGTGCGAAAATAAGACTTTTGGGTTTTGGTGCCCCGTGATCCCTGGTGCAATCTTATGCATAAAAAACCATAATGCTTGGAACAATTTTCTGTTTTGAGGTCCATGGTACCCAGTGGTCAAATTTTGCTGCCAGTGGTGCATTTTCGGCCATTGGTGCAATTTTGGTGCGAAAATAAGACTTTTGAGTTTTGGTGCCCCGTGATCCCTGGTGCATTCTTATGCATAAAAAACCCTAATGCTTAGAGCACTTTTCAGTTTTGAGGTCTGAGGTGCCCCGTGGTCAAATTTTGGTGCCGGTGGGGCATTTTCGTCCCATTGTGCAATTTTTGTGCGAAAATAAGACTTTTGGGTTTTGGTACCACGTGATCCCTTGTGCATTCTTATGCATAAAAAATCAAAATGCTTGGAACACTTTTTAGTTTTGAGGACCGTGGTGCCCCGTGGTCAAATTTTGATGCCGGTGGTGCATTTTCGGCCATTTGTGCAATTTTCGTGCGCAAAATAAGACTATTGTGTTTTGGTGCCCCGTGATCAGTGGTGCATTCTTATGCATAAAAAACCATAATGCTTGGAACAATTTTCTGTTTTGACGTCCGTGGTGCCCCGTGGTCAAATTTTGGTGCCGGTGGGGCATTTTCGTCCCATTGTGCAATTTTCGTGCGAAAATAAGACTTTTGGGTTTTGGTACCACGTGATCCCTAGTGCATTCTTATGCATAAAAAATCAAAATGCTTGGAACACTTTTTAGTTTTGAGGTCCGTGGTGCCCCGTGGTCAAATTTTGATGCCGGTGGTGCATTTTCGGCCATTTGTGCAATTTTCGTGCGAAAATAAGACTTTTAGGTTTTATTGCCCCGTGATATCTAGTGTATTCTTATGCATAAAAAACCATAATGCTTGGAGAACTTTTAAGTATTGAAGTCCAAGGTGCACCGTGGTCCAATTTTGGTGCTCGTGGTGCATTTTCGGCCCATTGTGCAAATTTCTTACGTAAATAAGACTTTTGGGTTTTGGTGCCCCGTGATCTCTAGTGCATTCTTATGCATAAAAAACCATAATGCTTGGAATACTTTTCAGTTTTGAGGTCCGTGGTGCCCCGTGGTCAAATTTTGGTGCCAGTGGTGCATTTTCGGTCATTTATGCAATTTTCGTGCGAAAATAAGACTTTTGGGTTTTGGTGCCCCGTGATCCTTGGTGCATTCTTATGCATACAAAACCATAATGCTCGGAGCACTTTTAGGTATTGAGGTCCGAGGTGCCCCTTGGTCAAATTTTGGTGCTCGTGGTTCATTTTCGACCCATTGTGCAATTTTCGTGCGAAAATAAGACTTTTGGGTTTTGGTGCCCCGTGATCCCTGGTGCAATCTTATGCATAAAAAACCATAATGCTTGGAACAATTTTCTGTTTTGAGGTCCATGGTACCCAGTGGTCAAATTTTGCTGCCAGTGGTGCATTTTCGGCCATTGGTGCAATTTTGGTGCGAAAATAAGACTTTTGAGTTTTGGTGCCCCGTGATCCCTGGTGCATTCTTATGCATAAAACACCCTAATGCTTAGAGCACTTTTCAGTTTTGAGGTCTGAGGTGCCCCGTGGTCCAATTTTGGTGCCGGTGGGGCATTTTCGTCCCATTGTGCAATTTTTGTGCGAAAATAAGACTTTTGGGTTTTGGTACCACGTGATCCCTTGTGCATTCTTATGCATAAAAAATCAAAATGCTTGGAACACTTTTTAGTTTTGAGGACCGTGGTGCCCCGTGGTCAAATTTTGATGCCGGTGGTGCATTTTCGGCCATTTGTGCAATTTTCGTGCGCAAAATAAGACTATTGTGTTTTGGTGCCCCGTGATCAGTGGTGCATTCTTATGCATAAAAAACCATAATGCTTGGAACAATTTTCTGTTTTGACGTCCGTGGTGCCCCGTGGTCAAATTTTGGTGCCGGTGGGGCATTTTCGTCCCATTGTGCAATTTTCGTGCGAAAATAAGACTTTTGGGTTTTGGTACCACGTGATCCCTAGTGCATTCTTATGCATAAAAAATCAAAATGCTTGGAACACTTTTTAGTTTTGAGGTCCGTGGTGCCCCGTGGTCAAATTTTGATGCCGGTGGTGCATTTTCGGCCATTTGTGCAATTTTCGTGCGAAAATAAGACTTTTAGGTTTTATTGCCCCGTGATATCTAGTGTATTCTTATGCATAAAAAACCATAATGCTTGGAGAACTTTTAAGTATTGAAGTCCAAGGTGCACCGTGGTCCAATTTTGGTGCTCGTGGTGCATTTTCGGCCCATTGTGCAAATTTCGTACGTAAATAAGACTTTTGGGTTTTGGTGCCCCGTGATCTCTAGTGCATTCTTATGCATAAAAAACCATAATGCTTGGAATACTTTTCAGTTTTGAGGTCCGTGGTGCCCCGTGGTCAAATTTTGGTGCCAGTGGTGCATTTTCGGTCATTTATGCAATTTTCGTGCGAAAATAAGACTTTTGGGTTTTGGTGCCCCGTGATCCTTGGTGCATTCTTATGCATACAAAACCATAATGCTCGGAGCACTTTTAGGTATTGAGGTCCGAGGTGCCCCTTGGTCAAATTTTGGTGCTCGTGGTTCATTTTCGACCCATTGTGCAATTTTCGTGCGAAAATAAGACTTTTGGGTTTTGGTGCCCCGTGATCCCTGGTGCAATCTTATGCATAAAAAACCATAATGCTTGGAACAATTTTCTGTTTTGAGGTCCATGGTACCCAGTGGTCAAATTTTGCTGCCAGTGGTGCATTTTCGGCCATTGGTGCAATTTTGGTGCGAAAATAAGACTTTTGAGTTTTGGTGCCCCGTGATCCCTGGTGCATTCTTATGCATAAAAAACCCTAATGCTTAGAGCACTTTTCAGTTTTGAGGTCTGAGGTGCCCCGTGGTCCAATTTTGGTGCCGGTGGGGCATTTTCGTCCCATTGTGCAATTTTTGTGCGAAAATAAGACTTTTGGGTTTTGGTACCACGTGATCCCTTGTGCATTCTTATGCATAAAAAATCAAAATGCTTGGAACACTTTTTAGTTTTGAGGACCGTGGTGCCCCGTGGTCAAATTTTGATGCCGGTGGTGCATTTTCGGCCATTTGTGCAATTTTCGTGCGCAAAATAAGACTATTGTGTTTTGGTGCCCCGTGATCAGTGGTGCATTCTTATGCATAAAAAACCATAATGCTTGGAACAATTTTCTGTTTTGACGTCCGTGGTGCCCCGTGGTCAAATTTTGGTGCCGGTGGGGCATTTTCGTCCCATTGTGCAATTTTCGTGCGAAAATAAGACTTTTGGGTTTTGGTACCACGTGATCCCTAGTGCATTCTTATGCATAAAAAATCAAAATGCTTGGAACACTTTTTAGTTTTGAGGTCCGTGGTGCCCCGTGGTCAAATTTTGATGCCGGTGGTGCATTTTCGGCCATTTGTGCAATTTTCGTGCGAAAATAAGACTTTTAGGTTTTATTGCCCCGTGATATCTAGTGTATTCTTATGCATAAAAAACCATAATGCTTGGAGAACTTTTAAGTATTGAAGTCCAAGGTGCACCGTGGTCCAATTTTGGTGCTCGTGGTGCATTTTCGGCCCATTGTGCAAATTTCGTACGTAAATAAGACTTTTGGGTTTTGGTGCCCCGTGATCTCTAGTGCATTCTTATGCATAAAAAACCATAATGCTTGGAATACTTTTCAGTTTTGAGGTCCGTGGTGCCCCGTGGTCAAATTTTGGTGCCAGTGGTGCATTTTCGGTCATTTATGCAATTTTCGTGCGAAAATAAGACTTTTGGGTTTTGGTGCCCCGTGATCCTTGGTGCATTCTTATGCATACAAAACCATAATGCTCGGAGCACTTTTAGGTATTGAGGTCCGAGGTGCCCCTTGGTCAAATTTTGGTGCTCGTGGTTCATTTTCGACCCATTGTGCAATTTTCGTGCGAAAATAAGACTTTTGGGTTTTGGTGCCCCGTGATCCCTGGTGCAATCTTATGCATAAAAAACCATAATGCTTGGAACAATTTTCTGTTTTGAGGTCCATGGTACCCAGTGGTCAAATTTTGCTGCCAGTGGTGCATTTTCGGCCATTGGTGCAATTTTGGTGCGAAAATAAGACTTTTGAGTTTTGGTGCCCCGTGATCCCTGGTGCATTCTTATGCATAAAAAACCCTAATGCTTAGAGCACTTTTCAGTTTTGAGGTCTGAGGTGCCCCGTGGTCCAATTTTGGTGCCGGTGGGGCATTTTCGTCCCATTGTGCAATTTTTGTGCGAAAATAAGACTTTTGGGTTTTGGTACCACGTGATCCCTTGTGCATTCTTATGCATAAAAAATCAAAATGCTTGGAACACTTTTTAGTTTTGAGGACCGTGGTGCCCCGTGGTCAAATTTTGATGCCGGTGGTGCATTTTCGGCCATTTGTGCAATTTTCGTGCGCAAAATAAGACTATTGTGTTTTGGTGCCCCGTGATCAGTGGTGCATTCTTATGCATAAAAAACCATAATGCTTGGAACAATTTTCTGTTTTGACGTCCGTGGTGCCCCGTGGTCAAATTTTGGTGCCGGTGGGGCATTTTCGTCCCATTGTGCAATTTTCGTGCGAAAATAAGACTTTTGGGTTTTGGTACCACGTGATCCCTAGTGCATTCTTATGCATAAAAAATCAAAATGCTTGGAACACTTTTTAGTTTTGAGGTCCGTGGTGCCCCGTGGTCAAATTTTGATGCCGGTGGTGCATTTTCGGCCATTTGTGCAATTTTCGTGCGAAAATAAGACTTTTAGGTTTTATTGCCCCGTGATATCTAGTGTATTCTTATGCATAAAAAACCATAATGCTTGGAGAACTTTTAAGTATTGAAGTCCAAGGTGCACCGTGGTCCAATTTTGGTGCTCGTGGTGCATTTTCGGCCCATTGTGCAAATTTCGTACGTAAATAAGACTTTTGGGTTTTGGTGCCCCGTGATCTCTAGTGCATTCTTATGCATAAAAAACCATAATGCTTGGAATACTTTTCAGTTTTGAGGTCCGTGGTGCCCCGTGGTCAAATTTTGGTGCCAGTGGTGCATTTTCGGTCATTTATGCAATTTTCGTGCGAAAATAAGACTTTTGGGTTTTGGTGCCCCGTGATCCTTGGTGCATTCTTATGCATACAAAACCATAATGCTCGGAGCACTTTTAGGTATTGAGGTCCGAGGTGCCCCTTGGTCAAATTTTGGTGCTCGTGGTTCATTTTCGACCCATTGTGCAATTTTCGTGCGAAAATAAGACTTTTGGGTTTTGGTGCCCCGTGATCCCTGGTGCAATCTTATGCATAAAAAACCATAATGCTTGGAACAATTTTCTGTTTTGAGGTCCATGGTACCCAGTGGTCAAATTTTGCTGCCAGTGGTGCATTTTCGGCCATTGGTGCAATTTTGGTGCGAAAATAAGACTTTTGAGTTTTGGTGCCCCGTGATCCCTGGTGCATTCTTATGCATAAAAAACCCTAATGCTTAGAGCACTTTTCAGTTTTGAGGTCTGAGGTGCCCCGTGGTCCAATTTTGGTGCCGGTGGGGCATTTTCGTCCCATTGTGCAATTTTTGTGCGAAAATAAGACTTTTGGGTTTTGGTACCACGTGATCCCTTGTGCATTCTTATGCATAAAAAATCAAAATGCTTGGAACACTTTTTAGTTTTGAGGACCGTGGTGCCCCGTGGTCAAATTTTGATGCCGGTGGTGCATTTTCGGCCATTTGTGCAATTTTCGTGCGCAAAATAAGACTATTGTGTTTTGGTGCCCCGTGATCAGTGGTGCATTCTTATGCATAAAAAACCATAATGCTTGGAACAATTTTCTGTTTTGACGTCCGTGGTGCCCCGTGGTCAAATTTTGGTGCCGGTGGGGCATTTTCGTCCCATTGTGCAATTTTCGTGCGAAAATAAGACTTTTGGGTTTTGGTACCACGTGATCCCTAGTGCATTCTTATGCATAAAAAATCAAAATGCTTGGAACACTTTTTAGTTTTGAGGTCCGTGGTGCCCCGTGGTCAAATTTTGATGCCGGTGGTGCATTTTCGGCCATTTGTGCAATTTTCGTGCGAAAATAAGACTTTTAGGTTTTATTGCCCCGTGATATCTAGTGTATTCTTATGCATAAAAAACCATAATGCTTGGAGAACTTTTAAGTATTGAAGTCCAAGGTGCACCGTGGTCCAATTTTGGTGCTCGTGGTGCATTTTCGGCCCATTGTGCAAATTTCGTACGTAAATAAGACTTTTGGGTTTTGGTGCCCCGTGATCTCTAGTGCATTCTTATGCATAAAAAACCATAATGCTTGGAATACTTTTCAGTTTTGAGGTCCGTGGTGCCCCGTGGTCAAATTTTGGTGCCAGTGGTGCATTTTCGGTCATTTATGCAATTTTCGTGCGAAAATAAGACTTTTGGGTTTTGGTGCCCCGTGATCCTTGGTGCATTCTTATGCATACAAAACCATAATGCTCGGAGCACTTTTAGGTATTGAGGTCCGAGGTGCCCCTTGGTCAAATTTTGGTGCTCGTGGTTCATTTTCGACCCATTGTGCAATTTTCGTGCGAAAATAAGACTTTTGGGTTTTGGTGCCCCGTGATCCCTGGTGCAATCTTATGCATAAAAAACCATAATGCTTGGAACAATTTTCTGTTTTGAGGTCCATGGTACCCAGTGGTCAAATTTTGCTGCCAGTGGTGCATTTTCGGCCATTGGTGCAATTTTGGTGCGAAAATAAGACTTTTGAGTTTTGGTGCCCCGTGATCCCTGGTGCATTCTTATGCATAAAAAACCCTAATGCTTAGAGCACTTTTCAGTTTTGAGGTCTGAGGTGCCCCGTGGTCCAATTTTGGTGCCGGTGGGGCATTTTCGTCCCATTGTGCAATTTTTGTGCGAAAATAAGACTTTTGGGTTTTGGTACCACGTGATCCCTTGTGCATTCTTATGCATAAAAAATCAAAATGCTTGGAACACTTTTTAGTTTTGAGGACCGTGGTGCCCCGTGGTCAAATTTTGATGCCGGTGGTGCATTTTCGGCCATTTGTGCAATTTTCGTGCGCAAAATAAGACTATTGTGTTTTGGTGCCCCGTGATCAGTGGTGCATTCTTATGCATAAAAAACCATAATGCTTGGAACAATTTTCTGTTTTGACGTCCGTGGTGCCCCGTGGTCAAATTTTGGTGCCGGTGGGGCATTTTCGTCCCATTGTGCAATTTTCGTGCGAAAATAAGACTTTTGGGTTTTGGTACCACGTGATCCCTAGTGCATTCTTATGCATAAAAAATCAAAATGCTTGGAACACTTTTTAGTTTTGAGGTCCGTGGTGCCCCGTGGTCAAATTTTGATGCCGGTGGTGCATTTTCGGCCATTTGTGCAATTTTCGTGCGAAAATAAGACTTTTAGGTTTTATTGCCCCGTGATATCTAGTGTATTCTTATGCATAAAAAACCATAATGCTTGGAGAACTTTTAAGTATTGAAGTCCAAGGTGCACCGTGGTCCAATTTTGGTGCTCGTGGTGCATTTTCGGCCCATTGTGCAAATTTCGTACGTAAATAAGACTTTTGGGTTTTGGTGCCCCGTGATCTCTAGTGCATTCTTATGCATAAAAAACCATAATGCTTGGAATACTTTTCAGTTTTGAGGTCCGTGGTGCCCCGTGGTCAAATTTTGGTGCCAATGGTGCATTTTCGGTCATTTATGCAATTTTCGTGCGAAAATAAGACTTTTGGGTTTTGGTGCCCCGTGATCCTTGGTGCATTCTTATGCATACAAAACCATAATGCTCGGAGCACTTTTAGGTATTGAGGTCCGAGGTGCCCCTTGGTCAAATTTTGGTGCTCGTGGTTCATTTTCGACCCATTGTGCAATTTTCGTGCGAAAATAAGACTTTTGGGTTTTGGTGCCCCGTGATCCCTGGTGCAATCTTATGCATAAAAAACCATAATGCTTGGAACAATTTTCTGTTTTGAGGTCCATGGTACCCAGTGGTCAAATTTTGCTGCCAGTGGTGCATTTTCGGCCATTGGTGCAATTTTGGTGCGAAAATAAGACTTTTGAGTTTTGGTGCCCCGTGATCCCTGGTGCATTCTTATGCATAAAACACCCTAATGCTTAGAGCACTTTTCAGTTTTGAGGTCTGAGGTGCCCCGTGGTCCAATTTTGGTGCCGGTGGGGCATTTTCGTCCCATTGTGCAATTTTTGTGCGAAAATAAGACTTTTGGGTTTTGGTACCACGTGATCCCTTGTGCATTCTTATGCATAAAAAATCAAAATGCTTGGAACACTTTTTAGTTTTGAGGACCGTGGTGCCCCGTGGTCAAATTTTGATGCCGGTGGTGCATTTTCGGCCATTTGTGCAATTTTCGTGCGCAAAATAAGACTATTGTGTTTTGGTGCCCCGTGATCAGTGGTGCATTCTTATGCATAAAAAACCATAATGCTTGGAACAATTTTCTGTTTTGACGTCCGTGGTGCCCCGTGGTCAAATTTTGGTGCCGGTGGGGCATTTTCGTCCCATTGTGCAATTTTCGTGCGAAAATAAGACTTTTGGGTTTTGGTACCACGTGATCCCTAGTGCATTCTTATGCATAAAAAATCAAAATGCTTGGAACACTTTTTAGTTTTGAGGTCCGTGGTGCCCCGTGGTCAAATTTTGATGCCGGTGGTGCATTTTCGGCCATTTGTGCAATTTTCGTGCGAAAATAAGACTTTTAGGTTTTATTGCCCCGTGATATCTAGTGTATTCTTATGCATAAAAAACCATAATGCTTGGAGAACTTTTAAGTATTGAAGTCCAAGGTGCACCGTGGTCCAATTTTGGTGCTCGTGGTGCATTTTCGGCCCATTGTGCAAATTTCGTACGTAAATAAGACTTTTGGGTTTTGGTGCCCCGTGATCTCTAGTGCATTCTTATGCATAAAAAACCATAATGCTTGGAATACTTTTCAGTTTTGAGGTCCGTGGTGCCCCGTGGTCAAATTTTGGTGCCAGTGGTGCATTTTCGGTCATTTATGCAATTTTCGTGCGAAAATAAGACTTTTGGGTTTTGGTGCCCCGTGATCCTTGGTGCATTCTTATGCATACAAAACCATAATGCTCGGAGCACTTTTAGGTATTGAGGTCCGAGGTGCCCCTTGGTCAAATTTTGGTGCTCGTGGTTCATTTTCGACCCATTGTGCAATTTTCGTGCGAAAATAAGACTTTTGGGTTTTGGTGCCCCGTGATCCCTGGTGCAATCTTATGCATAAAAAACCATAATGCTTGGAACAATTTTCTGTTTTGAGGTCCATGGTACCCAGTGGTCAAATTTTGCTGCCAGTGGTGCATTTTCGGCCATTGGTGCAATTTTGGTGCGAAAATAAGACTTTTGAGTTTTGGTGCCCCGTGATCCCTGGTGCATTCTTATGCATAAAAAACCCTAATGCTTAGAGCACTTTTCAGTTTTGAGGTCTGAGGTGCCCCGTGGTCCAATTTTGGTGCCGGTGGGGCATTTTCGTCCCATTGTGCAATTTTTGTGCGAAAATAAGACTTTTGGGTTTTGGTACCACGTGATCCCTTGTGCATTCTTATGCATAAAAAATCAAAATGCTTGGAACACTTTTTAGTTTTGAGGACCGTGGTGCCCCGTGGTCAAATTTTGATGCCGGTGGTGCATTTTCGGCCATTTGTGCAATTTTCGTGCGCAAAATAAGACTATTGTGTTTTGGTGCCCCGTGATCAGTGGTGCATTCTTATGCATAAAAAACCATAATGCTTGGAACAATTTTCTGTTTTGACGTCCGTGGTGCCCCGTGGTCAAATTTTGGTGCCGGTGGGGCATTTTCGTCCCATTGTGCAATTTTCGTGCGAAAATAAGACTTTTGGGTTTTGGTACCACGTGATCCCTAGTGCATTCTTATGCATAAAAAATCAAAATGCTTGGAACACTTTTTAGTTTTGAGGTCCGTGGTGCCCCGTGGTCAAATTTTGATGCCGGTGGTGCATTTTCGGCCATTTGTGCAATTTTCGTGCGAAAATAAGACTTTTAGGTTTTATTGCCCCGTGATATCTAGTGTATTCTTATGCATAAAAAACCATAATGCTTGGAGAACTTTTAAGTATTGAAGTCCAAGGTGCACCGTGGTCCAATTTTGGTGCTCGTGGTGCATTTTCGGCCCATTGTGCAAATTTCGTACGTAAATAAGACTTTTGGGTTTTGGTGCCCCGTGATCTCTAGTGCATTCTTATGCATAAAAAACCATAATGCTTGGAATACTTTTCAGTTTTGAGGTCCGTGGTGCCCCGTGGTCAAATTTTGGTGCCAGTGGTGCATTTTCGGTCATTTATGCAATTTTCGTGCGAAAATAAGACTTTTGGGTTTTGGTGCCCCGTGATCCTTGGTGCATTCTTATGCATACAAAACCATAATGCTCGGAGCACTTTTAGGTATTGAGGTCCGAGGTGCCCCTTGGTCAAATTTTGGTGCTCGTGGTTCATTTTCGACCCATTGTGCAATTTTCGTGCGAAAATAAGACTTTTGGGTTTTGGTGCCCCGTGATCCCTGGTGCAATCTTATGCATAAAAAACCATAATGCTTGGAACAATTTTTTGTTTTGAGGTCCATGGTACCCAGTGGTCAAATTTTGCTGCCAGTGGTGCATTTTCGGCCATTGGTGCAATTTTGGTGCGAAAATAAGACTTTTGAGTTTTGGTGCCCCGTGATCCCTGGTGCATTCTTATGCATAAAACACCCTAATGCTTAGAGCACTTTTCAGTTTTGAGGTCTGAGGTGCCCCGTGGTCCAATTTTGGTGCCGGTGGGGCATTTTCGTCCCATTGTGCAATTTTTGTGCGAAAATAAGACTTTTGGGTTTTGGTACCACGTGATCCCTTGTGCATTCTTATGCATAAAAAATCAAAATGCTTGGAACACTTTTTAGTTTTGAGGACCGTGGTGCCCCGTGGTCAAATTTTGATGCCGGTGGTGCATTTTCGGCCATTTGTGCAATTTTCGTGCGCAAAATAAGACTATTGTGTTTTGGTGCCCCGTGATCAGTGGTGCATTCTTATGCATAAAAAACCATAATGCTTGGAACAATTTTCTGTTTTGACGTCCGTGGTGCCCCGTGGTCAAATTTTGGTGCCGGTGGGGCATTTTCGTCCCATTGTGCAATTTTCGTGCGAAAATAAGACTTTTGGGTTTTGGTACCACGTGATCCCTAGTGCATTCTTATGCATAAAAAATCAAAATGCTTGGAACACTTTTTAGTTTTGAGGTCCGTGGTGCCCCGTGGTCAAATTTTGATGCCGGTGGTGCATTTTCGGCCATTTGTGCAATTTTCGTGCGAAAATAAGACTTTTAGGTTTTATTGCCCCGTGATATCTAGTGTATTCTTATGCATAAAAAACCATAATGCTTGGAGAACTTTTAAGTATTGAAGTCCAAGGTGCACCGTGGTCCAATTTTGGTGCTCGTGGTGCATTTTCGGCCCATTGTGCAAATTTCGTACGTAAATAAGACTTTTGGGTTTTGGTGCCCCGTGATCTCTAGTGCATTCTTATGCATAAAAAACCATAATGCTTGGAATACTTTTCAGTTTTGAGGTCCGTGGTGCCCCGTGGTCAAATTTTGGTGCCAGTGGTGCATTTTCGGTCATTTATGCAATTTTCGTGCGAAAATAAGACTTTTGGGTTTTGGTGCCCCGTGATCCTTGGTGCATTCTTATGCATACAAAACCATAATGCTCGGAGCACTTTTAGGTATTGAGGTCCGAGGTGCCCCTTGGTCAAATTTTGGTGCTCGTGGTTCATTTTCGACCCATTGTGCAATTTTCGTGCGAAAATAAGACTTTTGGGTTTTGGTGCCCCGTGATCCCTGGTGCAATCTTATGCATAAAAAACCATAATGCTTGGAACAATTTTCTGTTTTGAGGTCCATGGTACCCAGTGGTCAAATTTTGCTGCCAGTGGTGCATTTTCGGCCATTGGTGCAATTTTGGTGCGAAAATAAGACTTTTGAGTTTTGGTGCCCCGTGATCCCTGGTGCATTCTTATGCATAAAAAACCCTAATGCTTAGAGCACTTTTCAGTTTTGAGGTCTGAGGTGCCCCGTGGTCCAATTTTGGTGCCGGTGGGGCATTTTCGTCCCATTGTGCAATTTTTGTGCGAAAATAAGACTTTTGGGTTTTGGTACCACGTGATCCCTTGTGCATTCTTATGCATAAAAAATCAAAATGCTTGGAACACTTTTTAGTTTTGAGGACCGTGGTGCCCCGTGGTCAAATTTTGATGCCGGTGGTGCATTTTCGGCCATTTGTGCAATTTTCGTGCGCAAAATAAGACTATTGTGTTTTGGTGCCCCGTGATCAGTGGTGCATTCTTATGCATAAAAAACCATAATGCTTGGAACAATTTTCTGTTTTGACGTCCGTGGTGCCCCGTGGTCAAATTTTGGTGCCGGTGGGGCATTTTCGTCCCATTGTGCAATTTTCGTGCGAAAATAAGACTTTTGGGTTTTGGTACCACGTGATCCCTAGTGCATTCTTATGCATAAAAAATCAAAATGCTTGGAACACTTTTTAGTTTTGAGGTCCGTGGTGCCCCGTGGTCAAATTTTGATGCCGGTGGTGCATTTTCGGCCATTTGTGCAATTTTCGTGCGAAAATAAGACTTTTAGGTTTTATTGCCCCGTGATATCTAGTGTATTCTTATGCATAAAAAACCATAATGCTTGGAGAACTTTTAAGTATTGAAGTCCAAGGTGCACCGTGGTCCAATTTTGGTGCTCGTGGTGCATTTTCGGCCCATTGTGCAAATTTCTTACGTAAATAAGACTTTTGGGTTTTGGTGCCCCGTGATCTCTAGTGCATTCTTATGCATAAAAAACCATAATGCTTGGAATACTTTTCAGTTTTGAGGTCCGTGGTGCCCCGTGGTCAAATTTTGGTGCCAGTGGTGCATTTTCGGTCATTTATGCAATTTTCGTGCGAAAATAAGACTTTTGGGTTTTGGTGCCCCGTGATCCTTGGTGCATTCTTATGCATACAAAACCATAATGCTCGGAGCACTTTTAGGTATTGAGGTCCGAGGTGCCCCTTGGTCAAATTTTGGTGCTCGTGGTTCATTTTCGACCCATTGTGCAATTTTCGTGCGAAAATAAGACTTTTGGGTTTTGGTGCCCCGTGATCCCTGGTGCAATCTTATGCATAAAAAACCATAATGCTTGGAACAATTTTTTGTTTTGAGGTCCATGGTACCCAGTGGTCAAATTTTGCTGCCAGTGGTGCATTTTCGGCCATTGGTGCAATTTTGGTGCGAAAATAAGACTTTTGAGTTTTGGTGCCCCGTGATCCCTGGTGCATTCTTATGCATAAAACACCCTAATGCTTAGAGCACTTTTCAGTTTTGAGGTCTGAGGTGCCCCGTGGTCCAATTTTGGTGCCGGTGGGGCATTTTCGTCCCATTGTGCAATTTTTGTGCGAAAATAAGACTTTTGGGTTTTGGTACCACGTGATCCCTTGTGCATTCTTATGCATAAAAAATCAAAATGCTTGGAACACTTTTTAGTTTTGAGGACCGTGGTGCCCCGTGGTCAAATTTTGATGCCGGTGGTGCATTTTCGGCCATTTGTGCAATTTTCGTACGAAAATAAGACTTTTAGGTTTTATTGCCCCGTGATATCTAGTGTATTCTTATGCATAAAAAACCATAATGCTTGGAGAACTTTTAAGTATTGAAGTCCAAGGTGCACCGTGGTCCAATTTTGGTGCTCGTGGTGCATTTTCGGCCCATTGTGCAAATTTCGTACGTAAATAAGACTTTTGGGTTTTGGTGCCCCGTGATCTCTAGTGCATTCTTATGCATAAAAAACCATAATGCTTGGAATACTTTTCAGTTTTGAGGTCCGTGGTGCCCCGTGGTCAAATTTTGGTGCCAGTGGTGCATTTTCGGTCATTTATGCAATTTTCGTGCGAAAATAAGACTTTTGGGTTTTGGTGCCCCGTGATCCTTGGTGCATTCTTATGCATACAAAACCATAATGCTCGGAGCACTTTTAGGTATTGAGGTCCGAGGTGCCCCTTGGTCAAATTTTGGTGCTCGTGGTTCATTTTCGACCCATTGTGCAATTTTCGTGCGAAAATAAGACTTTTGGGTTTTGGTGCCCCGTGATCCCTGGTGCAATCTTATGCATAAAAAACCATAATGCTTGGAACAATTTTCTGTTTTGAGGTCCATGGTACCCAGTGGTCAAATTTTGCTGCCAGTGGTGCATTTTCGGCCATTGGTGCAATTTTGGTGCGAAAATAAGACTTTTGAGTTTTGGTGCCCCGTGATCCCTGGTGCATTCTTATGCATAAAAAACCCTAATGCTTAGAGCACTTTTCAGTTTTGAGGTCTGAGGTGCCCCGTGGTCCAATTTTGGTGCCGGTGGGGCATTTTCGTCCCATTGTGCAATTTTTGTGCGAAAATAAGACTTTTGGGTTTTGGTACCACGTGATCCCTTGTGCATTCTTATGCATAAAAAATCAAAATGCTTGGAACACTTTTTAGTTTTGAGGACCGTGGTGCCCCGTGGTCAAATTTTGATGCCGGTGGTGCATTTTCGGCCATTTGTGCAATTTTCGTGCGCAAAATAAGACTATTGTGTTTTGGTGCCCCGTGATCAGTGGTGCATTCTTATGCATAAAAAACCATAATGCTTGGAACAATTTTCTGTTTTGACGTCCGTGGTGCCCCGTGGTCAAATTTTGGTGCCGGTGGGGCATTTTCGTCCCATTGTGCAATTTTCGTGCGAAAATAAGACTTTTGGGTTTTGGTACCACGTGATCCCTAGTGCATTCTTATGCATAAAAAATCAAAATGCTTGGAACACTTTTTAGTTTTGAGGTCCGTGGTGCCCCGTGGTCAAATTTTGATGCCGGTGGTGCATTTTCGGCCATTTGTGCAATTTTCGTGCGAAAATAAGACTTTTAGGTTTTATTGCCCCGTGATATCTAGTGTATTCTTATGCATAAAAAACCATAATGCTTGGAGAACTTTTAAGTATTGAAGTCCAAGGTGCACCGTGGTCCAATTTTGGTGCTCGTGGTGCATTTTCGGCCCATTGTGCAAATTTCTTACGTAAATAAGACTTTTGGGTTTTGGTGCCCCGTGATCTCTAGTGCATTCTTATGCATAAAAAACCATAATGCTTGGAATACTTTTCAGTTTTGAGGTCCGTGGTGCCCCGTGGTCAAATTTTGGTGCCAGTGGTGCATTTTCGGTCATTTATGCAATTTTCGTGCGAAAATAAGACTTTTGGGTTTTGGTGCCCCGTGATCCTTGGTGCATTCTTATGCATACAAAACCATAATGCTCGGAGCACTTTTAGGTATTGAGGTCCGAGGTGCCCCTTGGTCAAATTTTGGTGCTCGTGGTTCATTTTCGACCCATTGTGCAATTTTCGTGCGAAAATAAGACTTTTGGGTTTTGGTGCCCCGTGATCCCTGGTGCAATCTTATGCATAAAAAACCATAATGCTTGGAACAATTTTCTGTTTTGAGGTCCATGGTACCCAGTGGTCAAATTTTGCTGCCAGTGGTGCATTTTCGGCCATTGGTGCAATTTTGGTGCGAAAATAAGACTTTTGAGTTTTGGTGCCCCGTGATCCCTGGTGCATTCTTATGCATAAAAAACCCTAATGCTTAGAGCACTTTTCAGTTTTGAGGTCTGAGGTGCCCCGTGGTCCAATTTTGGTGCCGGTGGGGCATTTTCGTCCCATTGTGCAATTTTTGTGCGAAAATAAGACTTTTGGGTTTTGGTACCACGTGATCCCTTGTGCATTCTTATGCATAAAAAATCAAAATGCTTGGAACACTTTTTAGTTTTGAGGACCGTGGTGCCCCGTGGTCAAATTTTGATGCCGGTGGTGCATTTTCGGCCATTTGTGCAATTTTCGTGCGCAAAATAAGACTATTGTGTTTTGGTGCCCCGTGATCAGTGGTGCATTCTTATGCATAAAAAACCATAATGCTTGGAACAATTTTCTGTTTTGACGTCCGTGGTGCCCCGTGGTCAAATTTTGGTGCCGGTGGGGCATTTTCGTCCCATTGTGCAATTTTCGTGCGAAAATAAGACTTTTGGGTTTTGGTACCACGTGATCCCTAGTGCATTCTTATGCATAAAAAATCAAAATGCTTGGAACACTTTTTAGTTTTGAGGTCCGTGGTGCCCCGTGGTCAAATTTTGATGCCGGTGGTGCATTTTCGGCCATTTGTGCAATTTTCGTGCGAAAATAAGACTTTTAGGTTTTATTGCCCCGTGATATCTAGTGTATTCTTATGCATAAAAAACCATAATGCTTGGAGAACTTTTAAGTATTGAAGTCCAAGGTGCACCGTGGTCCAATTTTGGTGCTCGTGGTGCATTTTCGGCCCATTGTGCAAATTTCGTACGTAAATAAGACTTTTGGGTTTTGGTGCCCCGTGATCTCTAGTGCATTCTTATGCATAAAAAACCATAATGCTTGGAATACTTTTCAGTTTTGAGGTCCGTGGTGCCCCGTGGTCAAATTTTGGTGCCAGTGGTGCATTTTCGGTCATTTATGCAATTTTCGTGCGAAAATAAGACTTTTGGGTTTTGGTGCCCCGTGATCCTTGGTGCATTCTTATGCATACAAAACCATAATGCTCGGAGCACTTTTAGGTATTGAGGTCCGAGGTGCCCCTTGGTCAAATTTTGGTGCTCGTGGTTCATTTTCGACCCATTGTGCAATTTTCGTGCGAAAATAAGACTTTTGGGTTTTGGTGCCCCGTGATCCCTGGTGCAATCTTATGCATAAAAAACCATAATGCTTGGAACAATTTTCTGTTTTGAGGTCCATGGTACCCAGTGGTCAAATTTTGCTGCCAGTGGTGCATTTTCGGCCATTGGTGCAATTTTGGTGCGAAAATAAGACTTTTGAGTTTTGGTGCCCCGTGATCCCTGGTGCATTCTTATGCATAAAAAACCCTAATGCTTAGAGCACTTTTCAGTTTTGAGGTCTGAGGTGCCCCGTGGTCCAATTTTGGTGCCGGTGGGGCATTTTCGTCCCATTGTGCAATTTTTGTGCGAAAATAAGACTTTTGGGTTTTGGTACCACGTGATCCCTTGTGCATTCTTATGCATAAAAAATCAAAATGCTTGGAACACTTTTTAGTTTTGAGGACCGTGGTGCCCCGTGGTCAAATTTTGATGCCGGTGGTGCATTTTCGGCCATTTGTGCAATTTTCGTGCGCAAAATAAGACTATTGTGTTTTGGTGCCCCGTGATCAGTGGTGCATTCTTATGCATAAAAAACCATAATGCTTGGAACAATTTTCTGTTTTGACGTCCGTGGTGCCCCGTGGTCAAATTTTGGTGCCGGTGGGGCATTTTCGTCCCATTGTGCAATTTTCGTGCGAAAATAAGACTTTTGGGTTTTGGTACCACGTGATCCCTAGTGCATTCTTATGCATAAAAAATCAAAATGCTTGGAACACTTTTTAGTTTTGAGGTCCGTGGTGCCCCGTGGTCAAATTTTGATGCCGGTGGTGCATTTTCGGCCATTTGTGCAATTTTCGTGCGAAAATAAGACTTTTAGGTTTTATTGCCCCGTGATATCTAGTGTATTCTTATGCATAAAAAACCATAATGCTTGGAGAACTTTTAAGTATTGAAGTCCAAGGTGCACCGTGGTCCAATTTTGGTGCTCGTGGTGCATTTTCGGCCCATTGTGCAAATTTCTTACGTAAATAAGACTTTTGGGTTTTGGTGCCCCGTGATCTCTAGTGCATTCTTATGCATAAAAAACCATAATGCTTGGAATACTTTTCAGTTTTGAGGTCCGTGGTGCCCCGTGGTCAAATTTTGGTGCCAGTGGTGCATTTTCGGTCATTTATGCAATTTTCGTGCGAAAATAAGACTTTTGGGTTTTGGTGCCCCGTGATCCTTGGTGCATTCTTATGCATACAAAACCATAATGCTCGGAGCACTTTTAGGTATTGAGGTCCGAGGTGCCCCTTGGTCAAATTTTGGTGCTCGTGGTTCATTTTCGACCCATTGTGCAATTTTCGTGCGAAAATAAGACTTTTGGGTTTTGGTGCCCCGTGATCCCTGGTGCAATCTTATGCATAAAAAACCATAATGCTTGGAACAATTTTCTGTTTTGAGGTCCATGGTACCCAGTGGTCAAATTTTGCTGCCAGTGGTGCATTTTCGGCCATTGGTGCAATTTTGGTGCGAAAATAAGACTTTTGAGTTTTGGTGCCCCGTGATCCCTGGTGCATTCTTATGCATAAAACACCCTAATGCTTAGAGCACTTTTCAGTTTTGAGGTCTGAGGTGCCCCGTGGTCCAATTTTGGTGCCGGTGGGGCATTTTCGTCCCATTGTGCAATTTTTGTGCGAAAATAAGACTTTTGGGTTTTGGTACCACGTGATCCCTTGTGCATTCTTATGCATAAAAAATCAAAATGCTTGGAACACTTTTTAGTTTTGAGGACCGTGGTGCCCCGTGGTCAAATTTTGATGCCGGTGGTGCATTTTCGGCCATTTGTGCAATTTTCGTGCGCAAAATAAGACTATTGTGTTTTGGTGCCCCGTGATCAGTGGTGCATTCTTATGCATAAAAAACCATAATGCTTGGAACAATTTTCTGTTTTGACGTCCGTGGTGCCCCGTGGTCAAATTTTGGTGCCGGTGGGGCATTTTCGTCCCATTGTGCAATTTTCGTGCGAAAATAAGACTTTTGGGTTTTGGTACCACGTGATCCCTAGTGCATTCTTATGCATAAAAAATCAAAATGCTTGGAACACTTTTTAGTTTTGAGGTCCGTGGTGCCCCGTGGTCAAATTTTGATGCCGGTGGTGCATTTTCGGCCATTTGTGCAATTTTCGTGCGAAAATAAGACTTTTAGGTTTTATTGCCCCGTGATATCTAGTGTATTCTTATGCATAAAAAACCATAATGCTTGGAGAACTTTTAAGTATTGAAGTCCAAGGTGCACCGTGGTCCAATTTTGGTGCTCGTGGTGCATTTTCGGCCCATTGTGCAAATTTCGTACGTAAATAAGACTTTTGGGTTTTGGTGCCCCGTGATCTCTAGTGCATTCTTATGCATAAAAAACCATAATGCTTGGAATACTTTTCAGTTTTGAGGTCCGTGGTGCCCCGTGGTCAAATTTTGGTGCCAGTGGTGCATTTTCGGTCATTTATGCAATTTTCGTGCGAAAATAAGACTTTTGGGTTTTGGTGCCCCGTGATCCTTGGTGCATTCTTATGCATACAAAACCATAATGCTCGGAGCACTTTTAGGTATTGAGGTCCGAGGTGCCCCTTGGTCAAATTTTGGTGCTCGTGGTTCATTTTCGACCCATTGTGCAATTTTCGTGCGAAAATAAGACTTTTGGGTTTTGGTGCCCCGTGATCCCTGGTGCAATCTTATGCATAAAAAACCATAATGCTTGGAACAATTTTCTGTTTTGAGGTCCATGGTACCCAGTGGTCAAATTTTGCTGCCAGTGGTGCATTTTCGGCCATTGGTGCAATTTTGGTGCGAAAATAAGACTTTTGAGTTTTGGTGCCCCGTGATCCCTGGTGCATTCTTATGCATAAAAAACCCTAATGCTTAGAGCACTTTTCAGTTTTGAGGTCTGAGGTGCCCCGTGGTCCAATTTTGGTGCCGGTGGGGCATTTTCGTCCCATTGTGCAATTTTTGTGCGAAAATAAGACTTTTGGGTTTTGGTACCACGTGATCCCTTGTGCATTCTTATGCATAAAAAATCAAAATGCTTGGAACACTTTTTAGTTTTGAGGACCGTGGTGCCCCGTGGTCAAATTTTGATGCCGGTGGTGCATTTTCGGCCATTTGTGCAATTTTCGTGCGCAAAATAAGACTATTGTGTTTTGGTGCCCCGTGATCAGTGGTGCATTCTTATGCATAAAAAATCATAATGCTTGGAACAATTTTCTGTTTTGACGTCCGTGGTGCCCCGTGGTCAAATTTTGGTGCCGGTGGGGCATTTTCGTCCCATTGTGCAATTTTCGTGCGAAAATAAGACTTTTGGGTTTTGGTACCACGTGATCCCTAGTGCATTCTTATGCATAAAAAATCAAAATGCTTGGAACACTTTTTAGTTTTGAGGTCCGTGGTGCCCCGTGGTCAAATTTTGATGCCGGTGGTGCATTTTCGGCCATTTGTGCAATTTTCGTGCGAAAATAAGACTTTTAGGTTTTATTGCCCCGTGATATCTAGTGTATTCTTATGCATAAAAAACCATAATGCTTGGAGAACTTTTAAGTATTGAAGTCCAAGGTGCACCGTGGTCCAATTTTGGTGCTCGTGGTGCATTTTCGGCCCATTGTGCAAATTTCGTACGTAAATAAGACTTTTGGGTTTTGGTGCCCCGTGATCTCTAGTGCATTCTTATGCATAAAAAACCATAATGCTTGGAATACTTTTCAGTTTTGAGGTCCGTGGTGCCCCGTGGTCAAATTTTGGTGCCAGTGGTGCATTTTCGGTCATTTATGCAATTTTCGTGCGAAAATAAGACTTTTGGATTTTGGTGCCCCGTGATCCTTGGTGCATTCTTATGCATACAAAACCATAATGCTCGGAGCACTTTTAGGTATTGAGGTCCGAGGTGCCCCTTGGTCAAATTTTGGTGCTCGTGGTTCATTTTCGACCCATTGTGCAATTTTCGTGCGAAAATAAGACTTTTGGGTTTTGGTGCCCCGTGATCCCTGGTGCAATCTTATGCATAAAAAACCATAATGCTTGGAACAATTTTCTGTTTTGAGGTCCATGGTACCCAGTGGTCAAATTTTGCTGCCAGTGGTGCATTTTCGGCCATTGGTGCAATTTTGGTGCGAAAATAAGACTTTTGAGTTTTGGTGCCCCGTGATCCCTGGTGCATTCTTATGCATAAAACACCCTAATGCTTAGAGCACTTTTCAGTTTTGAGGTCTGAGGTGCCCCGTGGTCCAATTTTGGTGCCGGTGGGGCATTTTCGTCCCATTGTGCAATTTTTGTGCGAAAATAAGACTTTTGGGTTTTGGTACCACGTGATCCCTTGTGCATTCTTATGCATAAAAAATCAAAATGCTTGGAACACTTTTTAGTTTTGAGGACCGTGGTGCCCCGTGGTCAAATTTTGATGCCGGTGGTGCATTTTCGGCCATTTGTGCAATTTTCGTGCGCAAAATAAGACTATTGTGTTTTGGTGCCCCGTGATCAGTGGTGCATTCTTATGCATAAAAAACCATAATGCTTGGAACAATTTTCTGTTTTGACGTCCGTGGTGCCCCGTGGTCAAATTTTGGTGCCGGTGGGGCATTTTCGTCCCATTGTGCAATTTTCGTGCGAAAATAAGACTTTTGGGTTTTGGTACCACGTGATCCCTAGTGCATTCTTATGCATAAAAAATCAAAATGCTTGGAACACTTTTTAGTTTTGAGGTCCGTGGTGCCCCGTGGTCAAATTTTGATGCCGGTGGTGCATTTTCGGCCATTTGTGCAATTTTCGTGCGAAAATAAGACTTTTAGGTTTTATTGCCCCGTGATATCTAGTGTATTCTTATGCATAAAAAACCATAATGCTTGGAGAACTTTTAAGTATTGAAGTCCAAGGTGCACCGTGGTCCAATTTTGGTGCTCGTGGTGCATTTTCGGCCCATTGTGCAAATTTCGTACGTAAATAAGACTTTTGGGTTTTGGTGCCCCGTGATCTCTAGTGCATTCTTATGCATAAAAAACCATAATGCTTGGAGAACTTTAAAGTATTGAAGTCCGAGGTGCACCGTGGTCCAATTTTGGTGCCCGTGGTGCATTTTCGGCCCATTGTGCAATTTTCATGCGAAAATAAGACTTTTGGGTTTTGGTGCCCCGTGATCCCTGGTGCATTCTTATGCATAAAAAACCATAATGCTCGAAACACATTTCAGTCTTGAGGTCCGTGGTGCCCCTTGGCCCAATTTTGGTGCCGGAGGTTCATTTACGGCCATTTGTGCTATTTTCATGCGAAAATAAGACTTTTAGGTTTTATTGCCCCGTGATATCTAGTGCATTCTTATGCATAAAAAATCACAATGCTTGGAGAACTTTTAAGTATTGAAGTCCAAGGTGCACCGTGGTCCAATTTTGGTACTCGTGGTGCATTTTCGGCCCATTGTGCAAATTTCGTACGTAAATAAGACTTTTGGGTTTTGGTGCCCCGTGATCTCTAGTGCATTCTTATGCATAAAAAACCATAATGCTTGGAGAACTTTGAAGTATTGAAGTCCAAGGTGCACCGTGGTCCAATTTTGGTGCCCGTGGTGCATTTTCGGCCCATTGTGCAATTTTCATGCGAAAATAAGACTTTTGGGTTTTGGTGCCCTGTGATCCCTGCTGCATTCTTATGCATAAAAAACCATAATGCTCGAAATACTTTTCAGTTTTGAGGTTCGTGGTGCCCCATGGTCCAATTTTGGTGCCGGTGGTGCATTTTCGGCCATTTGTGTAATTGTTGTGCGAAAATAAGACTTTTGGGTTTTGGTGCCCCATGATCCCTAGTGCATTCTTATGGATAAAAAACCATAATCCTTGGAGCACTTTTATGTTTTGAGGTCCGGGGTGCCCCGTGGTCCAATTTTGTGCCCGTGATGCATTTTCAATCCATTGTGGAATTTTCGCACGAAAATAAGACTTTTGGGTTTTGGTGCCCCGTGATCCCTGGTGCATTCTTATGCATAAAAAACCATGATGCTCGAAACACTTTTCAGTCTTGAGGTCCGTGGTGCCCCTTGGCCCAATTTTGGTGCCGGAGGTTCATTTACGGCCATTTGTGCTATTTTCGTGCGAAAATAAGACTTTTGGGTTTTGGTGCCCCGTGATCCCTAGTGTATTCTTATGCATAAAAAACCATAATGCTCGGAGCACTTTTTAGTTTGGAGGTCCGTGGTGCCCCGTGGTCGAATTTTGGTGTCCCGTGGTGCATTTTTTGCCCATGGTGCAAATTTTGTGGCAAAATAAGACTGTTTGGAAGGTGCCACGTGATCCCTGCTGTATCCTTATGAATTAAAAACCATAATGCCCATAGAACATTTCATTGTTTAGGTTCATGGTGCCCCGTGGTCCAATTTTGGTGCCCGTGGTTCATTGTCGGCCCATTGTGCAATATTCCTACAAAAATAAGACTTTTGGGTTTTGGTGCCCTGTGATCCCTGGTGCATTCTTGTGCATAAAAAACCATAACGCTTAGAGCATTTTACTTTTGAGGACTTAGGTGCCCTGTGGTCCAATTTTGGTGCCCGTGATGCATTTTCGGCCCATTGTGCAATTTTCGTGCGAAAATAAGACTTTTGGGTTTTGGTGCCCCGTGATCCCTGGTGCATTCTTTTGCATAAAAAACCATAATGCTCGGAGCACTTTTAGTTTTGAGGACCGTGGTGCCCCGTGGTCCAATTTTGGGGCCAGTGGTGGATTTTCGGCACATGGTCCAACTTTCGTGCCAAAATAAGACTTTTGGGTTTTGGTGCCTCGTGATCCCTGGTGCATTCTTATGCATAAAAAATGACAATGCTTGGATCACTTTTTAGTTTTGAGGTCCGTGGTGCCCTGTGGTCAAATTTTGGTGCCGGTAGTGCATTTTCGACCATTTGTGCAATTTTCGTGCGAAAATAAGACTTTTGGGTTTTGTTGCCCCGTAATCCCTGGTGCATTCTTATGCATAAAAAAACCATAATGCTTGGAACACTTTTAAGTTTTGAGGTCCGAGGTGCCCCGTGGTCCAATTTTGGGGCCCGTGGTGCATTTTCGACCCATTGTTCAATTTTCGTGTGAAAATAACACTTTTGGGTATTGGTACCCCGTGATCCCTGGTGCAGTCTTATGCATAAAAACGATAATGCTCGGAACACATTTCAGTCTTGAGGTCCGTGGTGCGCCGTGGTCCGATTCTAGTGCCGGTGGTGCATTTTCGGTAATTTGTGCAATTTTCGTGCGAAAATAAGACTTTTGGGTTGTGGTGCCCATGATCCCTGGTGTATTCTTATGCATAAAAAACCATAATGCTTGGAGCACTTTTTAGTTTTGAGGTCCGTGGTGCCCCGTGGTCGAATTTTGGTGTCCCGTGGTGCATTTTTTTCCCATGATGCAATTTTTATGGCAAAATAAGACTGTTGGGAAGGTGCCACGTGATCCCTGCTGTATCCTTATGCATTAAAAACCATAATGCCCGTAGAACTTTCAATTTTTAGGTCCATGGTGTCCCGTGGTCCAATTTTGGTGCCCGTGGTTCATTTTCGGCCCATTGTGCAATATTCCTGCGAAAATAAGACTTTTGGGTTTTGGTGCCCCGTGATCCCTAGTGCATTGTTGTGCATAAAAAACCATAATGCCCGTAGAACTTTCAATTTTTAGGTCCATGGTGTCCCGTGGTCCAGCTTTTGTGCCCGTGGTTCATTTTCGGCCCATTGTGCAATATTCCTGCGAAAATAAGACTTTTGGGTTTTGGTGCCCCGTGATCCCTAGTGCATTGTTGTGCATAAAAAACCATAATGCCCGTAGAACTTTCAATTTTTAGGTCCATGGTGTCCCGTGGTCCAGCTTTTGTGCTCGTGGTTCATTTTCGGCCCATTGTGCAATATTCCTACAAAAATAAGACTTTTGGGTTTTGGTGCCCTGTGATCCCTTGTGCATTCTTATGCATAAAAAACCATAATGGTTGGAGCACTTTGCAGTTTTCAGGTTCGTGGTGCCCCATGGTCCAATTTTGGTGCCCGTGGTGCATTTTCGGCCATTTGTGTAATTGTTGTGTGAAAATAAGACTTTTGGGTTTTGGTGCCCCATGATCCCTAGTGCATTCTTATGCATAAAAAACCATAATCCTCGGAACACTTTTATGTTTTGAGGTCCGGGGTGCCCCGTGGTCCAATTTTTGTGCCCGTGATGCATTTTCAATCCATTGTGGAATTTTCGCACGAAAATAAGACTTTTGGGTTTTGGTGCCCAGTGATCCCTGGTGCATTCTTATGCATAAAAAACCATGATGCTCGAAACACTTTTCAGTCTTGAGGTCCGTGGTGCCCCTTGGCCCAATTTTGGTGCCGGAGGTTCATTTACGGCCATTTGTGCTATTTTCGTGCGAAAATAAAACTTTTGGGTTTTGGTGCCCCGTGATCCCTAGTGTATTCTTATGCATAAAAAACCATAATGCTCGGAGCACTTTTTAGTTTGGAGGTCCGTGGTGCCCCGTGGTCGAATTTTGGTGTCCTGTGGTGCATTTTTTGCCCATGGTGCAAATTTTGTGGCAAAATAAGACTGTTTGGAAGGTGCCACGTGATCCCTGCTGTATCCTTATGAATTAAAAACCATAATGCCCATAGAACTTTTCATTGTTTAGGTCCATGGTGCCCCGTGGTCCAATTTTGGTGCCCGTGGTTCATTGTCGGCCCATTGTGCAATATTCCTACAAAAATAAGACTTTTGGGTTTTGGTGCCCTGTGATCCCTGGTTCATTCTTGTGCATAAAAAACCATAACGCTTAGAGCATTTCACTTTTGAGGTCTTAGGTGCCCTGTGGTCCAATTTTGGTGCCCGTGATGCATTTTCGGCCCATTGTGCAATTTTCGTGCGAAAATAAGACTTTTGGATTTTGGTGCCCCGTGATCCCTGGTGCATTCTTTTGCATAAAAAACCATAATGCTCGGAGCACTTTTAGTTTTGAGGACCGTGGTGCCCCGTGGTCCAATTTTGGGGCCAGTGGTGGATTTTCGGCACATGGTCCAACTTTCGTGCCAAAATAAGACTTTTGGGTTTTGGTGCCTCGTGATCCCTGGTGCATTCTTATGCATAAAAAACGACAATGCTTGGATCACTTTTTAGTTTTGAGGTCCGTGGTGCCCTGTGGTCAAATTTTGGTGCCGGTAGTGCATTTTCGACCATTTGTGCAATTTTCGTGCGAAAATAAGACTTTTGGGTTTTGTTGCCCCGTAATCCCTGGTGCATTCTTATGCATAAAAAAACCATAATGCTTGGAGCACTTTTAAGTTTTGAGGTCCGAGGTGCCCCGTGGTCCAATTTTGGGGCCCGTGGTGCATTTTCGACCCATTGTTCAATTTTCGTGTGAAAATAACACTTTTGGGTATTGGTACCCCGTGATCCCTGGTGCAGTCTTATGCATAAAAATGATAATGCTCGGAACACATTTCAGTCTTGAGGTCCGTGGTGCGCCGTGGTCCGATTCTAGTGCCGGTGGTGCATTTTCGGTAATTTGTGCAATTTTCGTGCGAAAATAAGACTTTTGGGTTGTGGTGCCCATGATCCCTGGTGTATTCTTATGCATAAAAAACCATAATGCTTGGAGCACTTTTTAGTTTTGAGGTCCGTGGTGCCCCGTGGTCGAATTTTGGTGTCCCGTGGTGCATTTTTTTCCCATGATGCAATTTTTATGGCAAAATAAGACTGTTGGGAAGGTGCCACGTGATCCCTGTTGTATCCTTATGCATTAAAAACCATAATGCCCGTAGAACTTTCAATTTTTAGGTCCATGGTGTCCCGTGGTCCAATTTTGGTGCCCGTGGTTCATTTTCGGCCCATTGTGCAATATTCCTGCGAAAATAAGACTTTTGGGTTTTGGTGCCCCATGATCCCTAGTGCATTGTTGTGCATAAAAAACCATAATGCTTAGAGCACTTTTCAGTTTTGAGGTCTTAGGTGCCCCGTGGTCCAGCTTTTGTGCCCGTGATGCATTTTCGGCCCATTGTGCAATTTTCGTGCGAAAATAAGACTTTTGGGTTTTGGTGCCCCGTGATCCCTTGTGCATTCTTATGCCTAAAAAACTATAATGGTCGGAGCACTTTTCAGTTTTAGGGTGCGAGGTGTCCCGTGGTCCAATTTTGGTGCCCGTGGTGTATTTTCGGCCCTTAGTTCAATTTTCGTGCGAAAATAACACTTTGGGTTTTTAGTGCCCCGTGATCCTTGGTGCATTCTTATGCATAAAAAATCATAATGCTCGGAACACTTTTCTGTCTTGAGGTTCGTGGTGCGCCGTGGTACAATTTTTGTGCCCGTGGTGCATATTCGGCCCATTGTGCAATTTTCGTTCAAAAATAATACTTTTGGGTTTTGGTGCCCCGTGATCCCTGGTGCATTCTTATGCATAAAAAACCATAATTCTTCGAACACTTTTCAGTTTTGAGGTCCGTGGTGCCCCGAGGTCAAATTTTGGTGCCGGTAGTGCATGTTCGGTCATTTGTGCAATTTTCGTGCGAAAATAAGACTTTTGGGTTTTGGTGCCCCGTGATCCCTGGTGCATTCTTATGCATAAAAAACCATAATGCTTGGAGCACTTTTAAGTTTTGAGGTCCGAGGAGCCCCGTGGTGCATTTTTCACCCATTGTTCAATTTTCGTGCGAGAATAAGACTTTTGGGTTTTGGTGCCCCGTGATCCCTGGTGCATGCTTATGCATAAAAAACCATAATACTCTAAACACTTTTTAGTGTTGAGGTCCGTCGTGCGCCGTGGTCCAATTCTGGTGCCGGTGGTGCATTTTCGGCCCAGTTGTGCAATTTTCGTGCGAAAAAAAGACTTTTGGGTTCTGGTGCCCCGTGATCCCTGGTGCATTCTTATGCATAAAAAATCATAATACTCAGAGCATTTTTCAGTTGTGAGGTCCGAGGTGCGCCGTGGTCCAATTTTGGTGCCTGTGGTGCATTTTTAGCCATTTGTGCAATTTTCGTGCGCAAAATAAGACATTTAGGTTTTGGTGCCTTGTGAACCCTGGTGCATTCTTATGCATAAAATGCCATAATGCTCATATTACTTTTCAATTTTGAGGTCTGATATGCCCCGTGGTCCAATTTTGGTGCCGGTGGTGCATTTTCGGCCATTTGTGAAATTTTTGTGCGAAAATAAGACCTTTGTGTTTTGGTGCCCCGTGATTCCTGGTGCAATTTTTATGCATAAAAAACCATGATATTCGGAACAATTTTCAGTTTTGAGGTCTGTGGTGCCCCGTGGACCAATTTTGGTGTCGGTAAAGCATTTTCGGCCATTTGTGCAATTTTCGTGCAAAACTAAGACTTTTGGATTTTGGTGCCCCGTGATCCCTGGTTCAATTCTTATGCATAAAAAACCATACTACTCTAAACACTTTTTAGTTTTGAGGTCTGTGGAGCCCCGTGGACCAATTTTTGTGTCGGTAATGCATTTTCGGCCATTTGTGCAATTTTTGTGCGAAAATAAGACTTTTGGGTTTTGGTGCCCGTGATGCTTGGTGCATTCTCATGCATAAAAAACCATAATGCTCAGAGAACTTTTAAGTTTTGAGGTCTAACGCGCCCCATGGTCCAATTTTGGTGTCGGTGGTGCATTTTCGGCCATTTGTGAAATTTTCTTGCGAAAATAAGACTTTTGGGTTTTGGTGCCCCACAATTTGGGGTGCATTCTTATGCATAAAAAACCATAATGCTCGGAGCACTTTTAAGTTTTGAGGTCTGAGGTGCCCCGTGGTCCAATTTTGGTGCCCGTGATGCATTTTCGACCCATTGTACAATTTTCGAGCGAAAATAAGACTTTTGGGTTTTGGTGCCCCGTGATCCCTGGTGCATTCTTATACATAAAAAACCATAATGCTCGGAACACTTTTCAGTTTTGAGGTCCGAGGTGCCCCGTGGTCCAATTTTGGGTGCCCGTTGTGCATTTTCGGCCTATTCTGCAATTTTCATGCAAAAATAAAGGGTTATGGTGCCCCGCGAGCCCTGGTGCATTCTTATGTGTAAAAAACCATAATTCTCGAAACACTATTCAGTTTTGAAGTCCGTGCGGCCCCGTGGTCCAATTTTGGTGCTGGTGGTGCATTTTCGGCCATATGTGGAATTTTCGTGCGAAAATAAGACTTTTGGGTTTTGGTACCCCGCGATCCCTGGTGCATTCTTATGCATAAAAAACCATAATGCTTGGAGCACTTTTAAGTTTTGAGGTCCATGGTGCCCCATGGTCCAATTTTGGTGCCTATGGTGCATTTTCGGCCATATGTGGAATTTTTGTGCGAAAATAAAACTTTTGGGTTTTGGTGCCCCGTGATCCCTGGTGCATTCTTATACATAAAAAACCATAATGCTTGGAGAACTTTTCAGTTTTGAGGTCCATGGTGCCCCATGGTCCAATTTTGGTGCCTATGGTGCATTTTCGGCCATTTGTGCAATTTTCGTGCGAAAATAAGACTTTTGGATTTTGGTACCCCGTGATCCTTGGTGCATTCTTATGCATAAAAAACCATAATGCTCGGAGCACTTTTAACTTTTCAGGTCCGAGGTGCCCCGTGGTCCAATTTTGGGGCCTATGGTGCATTTTCGACCATTTGTGCAATTTTCGTGCGAAAATAGGACTTTTTGATTTTGGAGCCCCATGATCCCTGGTGCATTCTTATGCATAAAAAACCATAATGTTTAGAACACTTTTCAGTCTTGAGGTTCGTGGTTCCCCGTGGTCCAATTTTGTTGCCGGGGGTGCATTTTCGGCCATTTGTGCAATTTTCGTGCGAAAATAAGACTTTTGGGTTTTGGTGCTCCATGAAACCTGTGGCATTCTTATGCATAGAGAACCATAATGCTCGGAGAACTTTTAATTTTTGAGGTCCGAGGTGCCCCGTGGTCCAATTTTGATGACCATGGTGCATTTCCGGTACATTCTGCTATTTTCATGCGAAAATAAGACTTTCGGGTTTTGGTGCCCCGTGATCCCTGGTGCATTGTTTTGCATAAAAAACCATAATGCTTGGAGCACTTTTTAGTTTTGAGGTTCGTGGCGCCTCGTGGTCCAATCTTGGTGCCCGTGATGCATTTTCGGCACATTTTGCAATTTTCGTGCGAAAATAAGACTTTTGGGTTTTGGTGCCCCGTGATCCCTGGTTCATTCTTATGCATAAAAAACCATAATGCTCGAAGCACTTTTCAGTTTTGAGGTCCGAGGTGCCCCGTGGTCCAATTTTGGTGCCCGTGGTGCATTTTCAGGCAATTGTACAATTTTCGTGCTAAAATAAGACTTTTGGGTTTTGGGGCCCCGTGATCCCTGGTGCATTCTTATGCATAACAAACTATAATGCTCAGAGCACTTTTCAGTTTTGAAGTCTGAGGTGCTCCGTGGTCCAATTTTGGTGCCCGTGGTGCATTTCCATCCCATTGTGTAATTTTCGTGCGAAAATAACACTTTTTGGATTTCGTGCCTCGTGATCCCTGGTGCATTCTTATGCGTAAAAACCATAATGCTCTGCACACTTTTCAGTTTTGAGGTACGAGGTATCCCGTCGTCCAATTTTGGTGCCCGTGGTGCATTTTCCGCCCATTGTCCAATTTTCGTGCGAAAATAAGACTTTTGGGTTTTGGTGCCCATGATCCCTAGTGCATTCTCATGCATAAAAAACCATAATGCTCAGAACACTTTTCAGTTTTGAGGTTTATGGTTCCTCGTGGTCAAATTTTGGTGCCAGTGGTTCATTTTCGGCCATTTGTGCAATTTTCGGGCGAAAATAAGACTTTTGGGTTTTGGTCACCCGTGATCCCTGGTGCATTCTTATGCATAAAAAACGATAATGCTTAGAGTACTTTTAAGTTTTGAGGTCCGAGGTGCCCCGTGGTCCAATTTTGGTGCCCGTTTGGCATTTTCAACCATTAGTTCAATTTTCGTGCGAAAATAAGACTTTTCGTTTTTGGTGCCCCATGATCCTTGGTGCATTCTTATGCATAAAAAACCATATTGCTCGGAACACTTTTCTGTCTTGAGGTTCGTGGTGCCTCGTGGTACAATTTTGATGCCGGGTGTGCATTTTCGGACATTTGTTTACTTTTCGGGCGAAAATAAGACTTTTGGGTTTTGGTGCCCCACGATCCCTGGTGCATTCTTATGCATAAGAAACCATAATGCTCAGAGCACCTTTCAGTTTTGAGGTCCGAGGTGCCCCGTGGTCCAATTTTGGTACCCGGGGTGCATTTTCGACCCATTGTGCAATTTTCGTGCGAAAATAAGACTTTTGGGTTTTGGTGCCTCGTGATCCCTTGTGCATTCTTATGCCTAAAAAACTATAATGGTCGGAGCACTTTTCAGTTTTAGGGTGCGAGGTGTCCCGTGGTCCAATTTTGGTGCCCGTGGTGTATTTTCGGCCCTTAGTTCAATTTTCGTGCGAAAATAACACTTTGGGTTTTTAGTGCCCCGTGATCCTTGGTGCATTCTTATGCATAAAAAACCATAATGCTCGGAACACTTTTCTGTCTTGAGGTTCGTGGTGCGCCGTGGTACAATTTTTGTGCCCGTGGTACATATTCGGCCCATTGTGCAATTTTCGTTCAAAAATAATACTTTTGGGTTTTGGTGCCCCATGATCCCTGGTGCATTCTTATGCATAAAAAACTATAATGCTCGGAGCACTTTTCAGCTTAGAGGTCTGAGGTGCCCCGTGGTCCAATTTAGGTGACCGTTGTGCATTTTCGTCCCTTAGTTCAATTTTTCGTGCGAAAATAAGACTTTTGGTTTTGGGTGCCCCGTGATCCTTGGTGCATTCTTATTCATAAAAAACCATAATGCTCATAACACTTTTCAGTTTTGAGGTCTGTGGTGCCCCGTGGTCCAATTTTGGTGCCCGTGGAACATTTTCGGCCAATTGTACAATTTTCGTGCTAAAATAAGACTTTTGGATTTTGGTGCCCCGTGATCCCTGGTGCATTCTTATGCATAAAAAACCTTAATGCTCGGAACACTTTTCAGTTTTGAGGTCCGTGGTGCCCCGTGGTCCAATTTTGGTGCCCGTGGTGCATTTTCGAACATTTGTTCATTTTTTAGGTGAAAATAAGACTTTTAGGTTTTGGTGCCCCGTGATCCCTGGTTCATTCTTATGCATAAAAATCCATAATGCTTGGAGCACTTTTCAGTTTTGAGGTCCGTGGTACCCCGTGTTCCAATTTTGGTGCCGATGGAGCATTTTCGGCCATTTATGGAATTGTCGTGCGAAAATAAGACTTTTGGGTTTTGGTGCCCTGTGATCCTTGGTGCATTCCTATGCAAAAAAAAAAAAGCATAATGCTTGGAAAAGTTTTCAGTCTTGAGGTCCGTGGTGCCCCATGGTCTAATTTTGGTGCCGGGGGTGCATTTTCGGCCATTTGTGCAACTTTCGTGCGAAAATAAGACTTTTGGGTTTTGGTACCCGATGATGGCTGGTGCATTCTTATGCAGAATAAACCATAATGCTCGGAACACTTTTTAGTTTTGAGGTCCGTGCTGCCTCGTGGTCCAATTTTGTTGCACGTGGTAGATTTTCGGCCCTTTGTGCAATTTTCGTGCGAAAATAAGACTTTTGGGTTTTGGTACCTCGTGATCCCTGGTGCATTCTTATGCATAAAAAACCATAATGCTTGGAGCACTTTTCAGTTTTGAGGTCCATGGTGCCCCGTGGTCCAATTTTGGTGCCGGTGGTGCATTTTCGGCCACTTGTCAAATTTTTGTGCGAAAATAAGACTTTTGTGTTTTTGTGCCCTGTGATCCCTGTTGCATTCTTATGCATAAAAACCATAATGCTTGGATAACTTTTAAGTTTTGAGGTCGGAGGTGCCCCGTGGTCCAATTTTGGTGCCCGTGGTGCATTTTCGTCCCTTTGTGCAATTTTCGTGCGAAAATAAGATTTTGGAGTTTTGGTGCCCCGTGATCCTTGGTGCATTCTTATGGATAAAAGACCATAATGCTCGGGACACTTTCAATCTTGAAGTTCGTGGTGCCTCGTGGTCCTTTTTTGGTGTCAGGGGGTGCATTTTCGGCCATTTGTGCAATTTTCGTGTGAAAATAAGACTTTTGGGTTTTGGTGCCCAGTGAACCCTGGGGCATTCTTATGCATAAAAAACCATAATGCTCAATGCACTTTTCATTCCTGAGGTTCGTGGTGCCCCGTGGTCCAATTTTGGTGCCCGTGGTGCATTTACGACCCATTGTGCAATTATCGTGTGAAAATTAGAATTTTGGGTTTTGGTGCCCAATGATCCCTGGTGCATTCTCATGCATAAAAAACCATAATGCTCGGAACACTTTTCAGTTTTGAGGTCCATGGTGCCCCGTGGTCCAATTTTGCTGTCGGTAATGCTTTTTCGGCCATTTGTGCAATTTTTGTGCGAAAATAAGACTTTTGGGTTTTGGTGCCCCGAGATCCCTGGTGCATTCTCATGAATAAAAAACCATAATGCTCGGAACGCTTTTCAGTCTTGATGTTCGTGGTGCCCCGTGGTCCAATTTTGGTGCCTGTGGTGCATTTTCGGCCCATTGTGCAATTTTCGTGCGAAAATAAGACTTTTGGATTTTGGTGCTCCGTGATCCCTGATGCATTCTTATGCATAAAAAACCATAATGCTTGGAGCACTTTTCAGTTTTCAGGTCCGAGGTGCGCCCCGTGGTCCAACTTTGGTGCCAGTGGTGCATTTTCGGCCATTTGTGCAATTTTCGTGCAAAAATAAGACTTTTGGGTTTTGGTGCCCCGTGATCCCTAATGCATTCTTATGCATAAAAAATAATATTGCTCATAGCACTTTTTAGTTTTGAGGTTTATGGTGCCTCGTGATCCAATTTTTGTGCCTGTGGTGCATGATCGGCCCATGGTGTAATTTTCGTGCCAAAATAAGACATTTAGGTTCTGGTGCCCTGGGATCCCTGGTGCACCCTCATGCATAAAAAATAAGAATTCTCTTAGCGCTTTTCAGTTTTGAGGTCCGTGGTACCCCGTGGTTCAATTTTGGTGCCGGTGGTGCATTTTCGACCAATTGGGCAATTTTCGTGCGAAAATAAGGCTTTTGGGTTTTGGTGTCCCGTGATCCCTGGTACATTCTTATACATAAAAAATGATATTTCTGAGAGCACTTTTCAGTTTTGAGGCCTGTGGTGCCCCGTGATCCAATTTGGTGCCCCTGGAGCATTTTCGGACATGGTCCAATTTTTGTGCTTCGTGGTGCATTTTTGGCCCATTGTGCAATTTTCGTGCGAAAATCAGACTTTTGGGTTTTGGTGCCCCGCGATCCCTGGTGGATTCTTATGCATAAAAAACCATAAGGCTCGGCGTACTTTTTAGTTTTGAGGTACTTGCTTCCCCCCGTGTTCCAATTTTGTTGCTAGTGGGGCATTTTCGGCCCATTGTTCAATTTTCGTTCCAAAAAAAGACTTTTGGGTTTTGGTTCCCCGTGATCCCTGGTGCATTCTTATGCATAAAAAACCATAATGCTCAGAGCACTTTTCAGTTTTGAGGTCCGTGGTGCCCCATGGTCCAATTTTGGTGCCCGTGGCGAATTTTCGGCCCATTATCCAATTTTAGTGCCAAAATAACACTTTTGGGTTTTGGTGCCGTGTGATCCTTGGAGCATCCTTGTGCATAAAAACCATAATGCTCAGAGCAGTTTTCACGTTTCAGGTTCGTGGTGCCCCGTGGTCCAATTTTTGTGCCCGTGGTGCATGTTCGGCCCATGGTGCAATTTTCGTGCCAAAATAAGACTTTTGAGTTTTGGTGCCACATGATCCCTGGTGCAATCTTATGCATAAAAAACCATAATACTTGGAGCACTTTTTAGTTTTGAGGTACGTGTTGTCCAGTGGTCCAATTTTGGTGCCCCGTGGTGCAGTTTTGGCCCAAGGTGCAATTTTCGTGCCAAAATAAGACTTTTAGGTTTTGGTGCCCCATGATCCCTGGGGTATTCTTATGCATAAAAAACCATAAAGCTCGGAACACTTTTCAGTTTTGAGGTTCGAGGTGCCCCGTGGTCTAATTTTGGTGCCCGTGGTGTATTTTCGGCCCATTATGCAATTTTCGTGCCAAAATAAGATTTTTGGGTTTTGGTGCCCCATGATCCTTAGGGCATCCTTATGCATAAAAAACCATAATGCTCGAAGTACTTTTAGGGCTTAAGGTCTGTGATGCCCAATGGTCCAATTTTGGTGCCCGTGGTGGCTTTCCGGTACATAGGGCAATTTTCGTGCCAAAATTAGACTTTTGGGTTTTGGTGCCCTGGGATTCCTGGGGCATCCTTATGCATAAAAAACCATAATGCTCAGAGAACTTTTAAGTATTGAGGTCCGTGGTGCCCAATTTTGGTGACCGTGGTGCATTTTCGACACTAGTGCAATTTTCTTGCCAAAATAAGACTTTTGGGTTTTGCTGCCTTATGATCCCTAGTGCATTCTTATGCATAGAAAACCATAATGCTCGGAGCACTTTCGATTTCGAGGTCTGTGGTGTCCAGTGGTCCAATTTTGGTGCCCCGTGGTTCATTTTTGGCCCATGGTGCAATTTTCGTGCAAAAATAAGAATTTTTAGTTTTGGTGCCCCGTAATCCCTAGGGAATTCTTATGCATAAAAAACCGTAATCGTCGATGCACATTTCAGTTTTGAGACCCGTGGTGCGCCGTGGTCCAGTTTTTGTGCCCCTGGTGCATTTTCGCCCAATTGTGCAATTTTCGTGCGAAAATAAGACTTTCGGGTTTTGGTGCCCCGTGATCCCTAGTGCATCATTATGCATAAATATCCATAATGCTCAGAGCACTTTTCAGTTTTGAGGTCCGTGGTGCCCCGTGGTCCAATTTTGTGCCCCTAGTGCATTTTCGTCCAATTGTGCAATTTTCGTGCGAAAAGAAGACTTTTGGGTTTTGGTGTCCCGTGATACCTGGTGCATCCTTATGCAAAAAATCCATAATGCTCAGAGCACTTTTCAGTTTTGAGATTCGTGGAGCCCCGTGGTCCAATTTTTGTGCCTGTGGTGCGTGTTCGGCCCATGGTGTAATTTTCGTGTGAAAATAAGACTTTTGGGTTTTGGTGCCCCGTGATCCCTGGGGCATTGTTATGCATAAAAAACCATAATGCTCAAAGCACTTTTCAGTTTTGAGGTTCGTGGTGCCCCGTGGTCCAATTTTGGTCCCCGTGGTGCATTTTCGACACCAGGTGCAATTTTTGTGCCAAAATAAGACTTTTGTGTTTTGGTTCCCCGTGATCCTTGGTGCATCCTTATACATAAAAAACCATAATGCTTAGAGCACTTTTCAGTTTTGAGGTCCGTGGTGCCCCGTGGTCCAATTTTGGTGCTCGTACTACATTTTCGGCCCATTATGCAATTTTCGTACCAAAATAAGACTTTTGGGTTTTGGTGCCCCATGATCCTAGGGGCATCTTTACGCATAAAAACCATAATGCTCGAAGCACTTTTTAGGTTTGAGGTCCGTGATGCCCCGTGGTCCAATTTTGGCGCCCGTGGTGCCTTTTCGGCACATGGGGCAATTTTCGTGCCAAAATAAGACTTTTGGTTTTTGGTGCCCTGTGATCCTTGCTGCATCCTTATGCACAAAAAACCATAGTGCTAAGATAACTTTTCAGTATTGAGGTCCGTGGTGCCCCGAGGTCCAATTTTGGTGCCTATGGTGCATTTTCGACAACGGTGCAATTTTCGTGCCAAAATAAGACTTTTGGGTTTTGGTGCCCCGTGATCCCTGGTGGATTCTTATGCATAAAAAACCATAATGCAAAAAAGCACTTATCAGTTTTGAGGTTCGTGGTGTCCAGTGGTCCAATTTTGATGCCTTGTGGTGCATTTTTGGCCAATGGTGCAATTTTTGTGCCAAAATAAGACTTTTGGGTCTTGGTGCCCCGTATCCTTAGGGCATTCTTATGCATAAAAAATCATAATGCTCAGAGCACTTTTCAGTTTTGAGGTTCGTGGTACCCCGTGGTCCAATTTTGGTGCCGGTGGTTCATTTTCTTCCATTTCTGCAATTTTCGTGCGAAAATAAGCTTTTGGGTTTTGGTGCCCCGTGATCCCTGGTGCATTCTTATGCATAAAATACCATAATGCTCGGACCACTTTTTAGCTTTGAGGTCCGTGGTGCCCCGGGGTCAAATTTTGGTGCCCGTGGTGCATTTTTGGCACATGGTGCAATTTTTGTGCCAAAATAAGACTTTTGGGTTTTGGAGCCCCGTGATCCTTGGTGCATCCTTATTCATAAAAAACCATAATGCTTAGAGCACTTTTCAGTTTATAGTTCCGTGGTGCCCGGTGGTCCAATTTTGGTGCCCGTGGTGAATTTTCTGCACATGGTGCAATTTTCGTTCCAAAATACGACTTTTGGATTTTGGTGCCCCATGATCCTTGGGGCATTCATATGCATAAAAAACCATAATGGTCGAAGCACTTTTCAGTTTTGAGGTCCGTGGTGCCCGTGGTGGATTTTCCGCACATGGTGCAATTTTCGTGCCAAAATAAGACTTTTGGGTATTGGAGCCCCGTGATCCTTGGTGCATTCTTATGCATCAAATACCATAAAGCTCGGGGCACCTTTCAGTTTTGTGGTCCATGGTGCCCCGTGGTCCAATTTTGGTGCCTGTGGTACATTTTCGCCCCATTGTGCAATTTTCGTACGAAAATAAGACTTTTGGGTTTTTGTACCCCATGATCACTGGGGATTCTTATGCCAAAAATACCATGATGCTCATAGCACTTTTCGATTTTGAGGTTCGTGGTGTCCAGTGGTCCAATTTTGATGCCCAGTGGTGCATTTTTGGCCAATCATGCAACTTTCGTGCCAAAAGAAGACTTTTGGGTCTTGATGTCCCGTGATCCTTTGGGAATTCTTATGCATAAAAAATCATAATACTCGAAGCACTTTTTAGTTTTGAGGTTCATGGTATCTCGTGGTCCAATTTTGGTGCTGGTGCTTCATTTTCTTCCATTTCTGCAATTTTCGTGCGAAAATAAGCTTTTGGGTTTTGGTGCCCCGTGATCCCTAGTGAATTCTTTTGCATAGAAAACCATAATGCTCGGAGCACTTTTCAGTTTTGAGGTCCAGGTGCCCCATGGTCAAATTTTGGTGCCCGTGGTGCATTTTCGGCACATGGTGTAATTTTCGTGCCAAAATAAGACTTTTGGGTTTTGGAGCCCCCTGATCCTTGGTGCATCCATATGCATAAAAAATCATAATGCTAGCCGCGCTTTTCAGTTTTGAGGTCCGTGGTGCCCCGTGGTTCAATTTTGGTGCCGGTGGTGCATTGTTGACCCATTATGGTTTTTTATGCATAAGAATGCACCAGGGATCATGGGGCACCAAAACCCAAAAGTCTTGTTTTCACATGAAAATTGCACAATGGGCCAAAAATGCACCACGAAGCACAAAAATTGGACCATGTCCGAAAATGCTCCACGGACACCAAAATTCTATCACGGGGCACCACGGAACTCAAAACTAAAAAGTTCTCTTAGCATTATGGTTTTTCTGCATAAGGATGCACCAGGTATCACGGGCACCAAAACCCAAAAGTCTTATTTTGGCACGAAAATTACACCATGGGCCAACAATGCACCACGGGGCACCAAAATTGGACCACTGGACACGACGTACCTCAAAACTGAAAAGTTCTCCAAGCGTTATGGTTTTTTATGCATAAGAATGCACTAGGGATCACGGGGCACCAAAACCCAAAAGTCTTATTTTGGCACGAAAATTGCATCATGGGCCAAAAATGCATCACAGGGCACCAAAATTGGACCACTGGACACCACGTACCTCAAAACTAAAAAGTCCTCCAAGCATTATGGTTTTTTATGCATAAGAATGTGCAAGGGATCACGGGGCACCAAAACCCAAAAGTCTTATTTTGGCACAAAAATTGCACCGGTGTTGAAAAGGTACCACGGGTGCCAAAATTGGGCCACGGGGCATCGCGGACCTCAAACTTAAAAAGTGGTTTGAGCATTATGGTTTTTTATGCATAAGGATTCCCCTAGGATTATGGGGCACCAAAACCCAAAAGTCTTATTTTGGCACGAAAATTGCATAATGGGCCGAAAATGCACCACGGGCACCATAATTGGACCATGGGGCACCACTGACCTCAAAACTGAAAAGTGCTCCGAGCATTATGGTTTTTTATGCATAAGGATGCACCAAGGATCATGGGGCACCGAAACACAAAAGTCTTATTTTGGCACGAAAATTGCACTAGGTTCCGAAAATGCACCACGGGGATCAAAATTGGACCACGGGGCACCACAAACCTCAAAATTGAAAAGTGCTTTGAGCATTATGGTTTTTTTTGCATAAGAATGGCCCATGGATCACGGGGCACAAAAACCCAAAAGTCTTATTTTCGCATGAAAATTACACAATGGGCCGAACATGCACCACAGGCACAAAAATTGGACCACGGGGCTCCACGAACCTCAGAACTAAAAAGTACTCTGAGCATTATGGTTGTTTTGCATAAGGATGCACTAGGTATCAAGGGGACCAAAACCAAAAAGTCTTATTTTCTCACGAAAATTGCACAATGGGCCGAACATGCACCTGGGGCACTAAAATTGGACCACGGGGCACAAGAGACCTCAAAACTGAAAAGTGCTACTAGCATTATGGATTTTTATGCATAATAATGCAACAGGGATCATAGGGGCACAAAACCCAAAAGTCTTATTCTGGCACAAAAATTGCACCATTGGCAGACAATACACCATGGGCACCAAAATTGGACAACGGGGCACCACGGACCTAGAAACTGAAAATTGCTTAGAGCATTATGGTTTTTTATGCATAAGAATGCACCAGGGGTTACAGGGCACCAAAACCCAAAAGGCTTATTTTCGCACGAAAATTGCACAAATGGACGCTAATGCACCACCGGCACCAAAACTGGACCACGGGGCACCACGAACCTCAAAACTGGAAAGTGTTCCAAGCTTTATGGATTTTTATGCATAAGAATGCACCAGGGATCACGAGGCACCAAAACCAAAAATTTTATTTTCGCACAAAAATTGCAGAACGGGCCGAAAATGCACACCGGGCACCAAAATTGGAACACGGGGAACCTCGGACCTCAAAACTGAAAAGTGATCTTAGCAATAAGTTTTTTTATGCATAAGAATGCACGAGGGATCACGGGGTACCAAAACACAAAAGTCTTATGTTACCACGAAAATTGAACATAGGGCGGAAAATGCACCACGGGCACCAAAATTAGACCACGGGGTACCTCGGACCTCAATACTTAAAAGTGGTCTAAGCATTATGGTGTTTTATGCCTATGAGTGCACCAAGGATCATCGGGCACCAAAACCCAAAAGTCTTATTTTCGCACAAAAATTTCACAAATGGCCGAAAATGCACCACCTGCCCCAAGATTGGACCACGGGGCACCACGGACCTCAACACTGAAAAGTACTCCAGGCCTTATTCCACGGGGCACCACGGACCTCAATACTGAAAAGTGCTCCAAGGATTATGGTTTTTTATACATAAGAATGCACCAGGGATCATGGGGCACCAAAACCCAAAAGTCTTATTTTCGCATGAAAATTGCACAGTGGGCCAAAGATGCACCACGGGCAACAAAATTGGACCACGACGCACTTGGGACCTCAAAACTTAAAAGTGGTCCAAGCATTATGGTTTCTTATGCTTAAGAATGCACTGGGGATCATAGGGCACCAAAACCCAAAAGTCTTATTTTCGCACGAAAATTGCACAAGGGGCCGAAAATGTACGACGGGCTCCAAAATTGGACCACGAGGCACCTCGGACCTCAAAACTTAAAAGTGTTCCAAGCATTATGGTTTTTTATGCGTAAGAATGCACCAAGGATGATGGGGCACCAAAACCCAAAAGTTTTATTTTCGTACGAAAATTGCATAAATGACCGAAAATGCATTACCGGCACCAAAATTGGCCCATGGGGCACCACGGACCTCAAAACTGAAAAGTGTTCCGAGCATTATGGTTTATTATGCATAAGAATGCACCAGGGATCACGGGGCACCAAAACCCAAAAGTCTTATGTTCGCACGAAAATTGCACAATGGCCGAAAATGCACCACCGATACCAAATTTGGACCACGGGGCACCACGTACCTCAAAAATGAAAAGAGTTCCGAGCATTATGGTTTTTTATGCGAAAGAATTCCCCAGGGATCACGGGACACCAAAACCCAAAAGTCTTATTTTCGCACGAAAATTGCATAATGGGTAGAAAATGCAGTAAGGGCACAAAAATTGGACCACAGGGCACCTCGGACCTCAAAACTTAAAAGTGCTCTAAGCATTATTGTTTTTTATGCATAAGAATGCACCAGGGATCACGAGGCACCAAAATCCACAAGTCTTATTTTCGCACGAAAATTGCACAATGGGCCGAAAATGCACCACGGGCACCGAAATTGGACCACGGGGCACCTCAGACCTCAAAACTGAAAAGTGCTCTGAGCAATATGGTTTTTTATGCATAAGAATGCACCAGGGATCATGGGGATCCAAAACCAAAAAGTCTTATTTTCGCACGAATATTGCACCATGGGCCGAAAATGCACCACGGGCACCAAAATTGGACCACGGGGCACCTCAGACCTCAAAACTGAAAAGTGCTCTGAGCATTATGGATTTTTATGGAGAAGAATGCACCAGGGATCATGGGGCACCAAATCCCAAAAGTCTTATTTTCGCATGAAAATTGCACAAATGGCCGAAAATGTACCACGGACACCAAAATTGGACGACGAGGCACCTCGAACCTCAAAACTGAAAAGTGCTCCGAGCATTATGGTTTTTTATGCATAAGAATGCACCAGGTATAACGGGGCACCAATACCCAAAAGTATTGTTTTCGCACGAAAATTGCACAATGAGCCGAAAATGCATCACGGGCACCAAAATTGGACCACGGGGCACCCCGGACCAAAAAACTGAAAAGTGCTCCGAGCATTATGGATTTTTATGCATAAGAATGCACCAGGGATAACAGGGCACCAAAACCCAAAAGTTTTATTTTCGCACAAAAATTGCACAATGGGCCGAAAATGCACCATGGGCACCAAAATTGGACCACGGGGCACGTCGGACCTCAAAACAGAAAAGTGCTCCAAGTATTATGGGTTTATACACATAAAAATGCACCAGGGATCACTGGGCACCAAAAGCCAAAAGTTATATTTTCGCATGAAGATTTCACAAATGGCCGAAAATGCACCACCGACACCAAATTTGGACCATGGGGCACCACGGACCTCAGAACTGAAAAGAGTTCCAAGCATTATGGTTTTTTATGCGTAAGAATGCACCAGGGATCACAGGGCACCAAAACCCAAAAGTCTTATTTTCGCACGAAAATTGCACAATGGGCTGAAAGTGTACCACGTGCACCAAAATTGGACCACGGGGCACCTCGGACCTCAAAAATGAAAACTGCTCCGAGCATTATGATTTTTTATGGATAAGAATGCACCAAGTCACGGGGCACCAAAATCCAAAAGTCTTATTTTCGCACGAAAATTGCACCATGTGCCGAAAATGCACCACGGGAACCAAAATTGGACCACGGTGCACCACGTACCTCAAAACTAAAAAGTGCTCCAAACATTATGGTTTTTTATGCATAAGGATGCAACAAGAATGACGGGGCACCAAAACCCAAAAGTCTTATTTTGGCACGAAAATTGCACCATGTGCCGAAAATGCACCACGGGAACAAAAATTGGACCACGGGGCACCATGGACCTCAAAACTAAAAAGTGCGCCGAGCATTATGGTTTTTTATGCATAACGATTCAACAAGGATCACGGGGCACCAAAACCCAAAAGTCTTATTTTGGCACGAAAATTGCACCATGGGTCGAAAATCCACCACGGACACCAAAATTGGACCACGGGGCACCACGGACCTCAAAACTGAAACGTGCTCTGAGCATTATGGTTTTTTATGCATAAGGATGCAACAAGGATCACGGGGCACCAAAACCCAAAACTCTTATTTTGGTATGAAAGTTGCACCATGGGCCGAAAATCTACCACGGGCACCAAAATTGGAACACGGGGCACCACCGACCTCAAAACTGAAAAGTGCTCCGAGCTTTATTATTTTTTATGCATAAGAATCCACCAGGGATCACAGACACCAAAACTCAAAAGTCTTATTTTGGCACGAAATTGCACCATGGACCAAAAATGAACCACGGGGCACCAAAATTGGAGCACTGGACACCATGGACCTCAAAACTGATAAGAGCTCCGAGCATTATGCTTTTTTATGCATAAGCATGCACCAAGGATCATGTGGCTCCAAAACACAAAAGTCTTATTTTGGCATGAAAATTGTACCATGTGCCGAAAATTCACCTCGGACACCAAAATTGGACCACTGGGAACCACGGACCTGAAAACTTAAAAGTGCTCTGAGCATTATGGTTTTTTATGCATAAGAATGGACCAGGGATCACGGGGCACCAAAACCCAAAAGTCTTATTTTGGCACGAAAATTGCACCATGTGCCGAAAATGCACCACGGGCACCAAAATTGGACCACGGGGCACGTCGGACCTCAAAACTAAAAGGTGCTCTGAGCATTATGGTTTTTTATGCATAAGAATGCACCAGGGATAACGGGGCACCAAAACCCAAAAGTCTTATTTTGGCACGAAAATTGCACCATGTGCCAAAAATGCACCACGGGAACAAAAATTAGACCACGGGTCACCATGGACCTCAAAACTAAAATGTGCACCGAGCATTATGGTTTTCTATGCATAACGATTCAACAAGTATCATGGGGCACCAAAACCTAAAAGTCTTATTTTAGCACGAAAATTGCACCATGGGTCGAAAATCCACCACGGGCACCAAAATTGGGCCACGGGGCACCACGGACCTCAAAACTGAAAAGTGCTCCAGGCATTATATTTTTTTATGGATAAGGATGCACAAAGGATCACGGGGCACCAAAATGCAAAAGTCTTATTTTGGCACGAAAATTGCACCATGGGTCGAAAATCCACCACGGGCACCAAAATTGGGCCACGGGGCACCATGGACCTCAAAACTGAAAAGTGCTCCGAGCATTATGGTTTTTCATGGATAAGGATGCACCAAGGATCACGGGGCACCAAAATGCAAAAGTCTTATTTTGGCACAAAAATTGCACCATGTGCCGAAAATGCACCACGAGAAGCAAAATTGGACCACGGGGCACCACGTACCTCAAAACTAAAAAGTGCTCCGAGCATTATGGTTTTTTATGCAACAAGGATCACGGGGCACCAAAACCCAAAAGTCTTATTTTGGCACGAAAATTGCACCATGTGCCGAAAATGCACCACGGGAACAAAAATTGGACCACGGGGCACCATGGACCTCAAAACTAAAAAGTGCACCAAGCATTATGGTTTTTTATGCATAACGATTCAACAAGGATCACGGGGCACCAAAACCCAAAAGTCTTATTTTGGCACGAGAATTGCACCATGGGTCGAAAATCCACCACGGACACCAAAATTGGACCACGGGGCACCACGGACCTCAAAACTGAAACGTGCTCCGAGCATTATGGTTTTTTATGCATAAGGATGCAACAAGTATCACGGGGCACCAAAACTCAAAAGTCTTATTTTGGCATGAAAGTTGCACCATGGGCCGAAAATCTACCACGGGCACCAAAATTGGAACACGGGGCACCACTGACCTCAAAACTGAAAAGTGCTCCGAGCTTTATTGTTTTTTATGCATAAGAATCCACTAGGGATCACAGACACCAAAACCCAAAAGTCTTATTTTGGCACGAAATTGCACCATTGGCCAAAAATGCACTAGGGATCACGGGGCACCAACATTGGAGCACTGGATACCACGGACCTCAAAACTGATAAGAGCTCCGAGCATTATGCTTTTTTATGCATAAGCATGCACCAAGGATCATGCGGCACCAAAACGCAAAAGTCTTATTTTGGCACGAAAATTGTACCATGTGCCGAAAATGCACATCGGACACCAAAATTGGACCACTGGGAACCACGGACCTGAAAACTTAAAAGTGCTCTGAGCATTATGGTTTTTTATGCATAAGAATGGACCAGGGATCACGGGGCACCAAATCCCAAAAGTCTTATTTTGGCATGAAAATTGCACCATGTGCCGAAAATGCACCACGGGCACCAAAATTGGACCACGGGGCACCACGGACCTCAAAACTAAAAGGTGCTCTGAGCATTATGGTTTTTTATGCATAAGAATGCACCAGGGATCATGGGGCACCAAAACCCAAAAGTCTTATTTTCACACGAAAATTGCACAATGGGCCGATAATGCACCACGGGCACCAAAATTGGACACGGGGCACCACGGACCTCAAAAAAGAAAAGTGCTCCAAGCATTATGGTTTGTTATGCATAATAATTCGTAGGAAAATTGAACAATGGGCATAAAATGCACCACGGACACCAAAATTAGACCATGGGGGTCCACGGATCTCAAAACTGAAAAGTGCTTAGAGCATTATGGTTTTTTATGCATAAGAATGTACCAGGGATCATGGGGCACCAAAACCCAAAAGTCTTATTTTGGCAAGAAAATTGGACTATGTGCCGAAAATGCACCACGGGCACCAAAATTGGACCATGGGGCACCACGGACCTCAAAATTAAAAAGTGTTCCGAGCATTATGGTTTTTTATGCATAAGGATACAACAAGGATCACGAGGCACCAAAACCCAAAAGTCTTATTTTGGCACGAAAATTGCACCATGGGTCAAAAATCCACCACGGGCACCAAAATTGGACCACGGGGCACCACGAACCTCAAAACTGAAAAGTGATGCGAGCATTATGGTTTTTTATGCATAAGCATGCAACAAGGATCACGGGGCACCAAAACTCAAAAGTCTTATTTTGGCACGAAAATTGCACCATTGGACAAAAATCAGCCCTGGGCACCAAAAATGCACCACGGAGCACCACGGACCTCAAAACTGAAAAGTGCACCGAGCATTATGATTTTTTATGCATAATAATTCGCACGAAAATTGCACAATGGGCATAAAATTCACCACGGACACCAAAATTGGACCATGGACCTCAAAACAGAAAAGTGCTCAGAGCATTATGGACTTTTATGCATAAGAATACCATAGGGATCACGGGGCACCAAAACCCAAAACTCATATTTTGGCATGAAAATTGCACCATGGGCCGAAAATGCACCACGGGCACCAAAATTGGACAGCAGGGCACCACAGACCTCAAAACTGAAAAGTTCTCCAAGCATTATGGTATTTTACGCATAAGAATGCACCAAGAATCACGTGGCACCAAAACCCATAAGTCTTATTTTGGCACGAAAATTGGACCATGTGTAGAAAATCCACCATAGGCACCAAAATTCGACCACGGGGCACCACGGACCTCAAAACTAAAAGGTGATCTGATCATTATGGTTTTTTATGCATAAGAATGCACCAGGGATCACGGGGCACCAAAACCCAAAAGTCTTATTTTCGCATGAAAATTGCACCGTGGGCCGAAAATGCACCACCGGCACTAAAATTGGACCACGGGGCACCACAGACCTCAAAACTAAAAAGTGCTCCGAGCATTATGGTTTTTTATGCATAAGAATCCACACGAAAATTGCACAATTATCAAAAAATGCACCACGGACACGAAAATTGGACCACGGGCCACCACTGACCTCAACATTGAAAAATGGTCAGAGCATTATGGTTTTTTATGCATAAGAATGCCCCAGGGATCATAGGGGCACAAAACCCAAAAGTCTTATTCTGGCACGAAAATTGCACCATTGGCAGACAATACACCATGGGCACCAAAATTGGACAACGGGGCACCACGGACCTCGAAACTGAAAATTGCTTAGAGCATTATGGTTTTTTATGCATAAGAATGCACCAGGGGTTACAGGGCACCAAAACCCAAAAGGCTTATTTTCGCACGAAAATTGCACAAATGGACGCTAATGCACCACCGGCACCAAAATTGGACCACGGGGCACCACGAACCTCAAAACTGGAAAGTGTTCCAAGCATTATGGATTTTTATGCATAAGAATGCACCAGGGATCACGAGGCACCAAAACCAAAAATTTTATTTTCGCACGAAAATTGCAGAATGGGCCGAAAATGCACACCGGGCACCAAAATTGGAACACCGGGAACCTCGGACCTCAAAACTGAAAAGTGATCTTAGCAATAAGTTTTTTTATGCATAAGAATGCACGAGGGATCACGGGGTACCAAAACACAAAAGTCTTATGTTACCACGAAAATTGAACATAGGGCCGAAAATGCACCACGGGCACCAAAATTAGACCACGGGGTACCTCGGACCTCAATACTTAAAAGTGGTCTAAGCATTATGGTGTTTTATGCCTATGAGTGCACCAAGGATCATCGGGCACCAAAACCCAAAAGTCTTATTTTCGCACAAAAATTTCACAAATGGCCGAAAATGCACCACCTGCCCCAAGATTGGACCACGGGGCACCACGGACCTCAACACTGAAAAGTACTCCAGGCCTTATTCCACGGGGCACCACGGACCTCAATATTGAAAAGTGCTCCAAGGATTATGGTTTTTTATACATAAGAATGCACCAGGGATCATGGGGCACCAAAACCCAAAAGTCTTATTTTCGCATGAAAATTGCACAGTGGGCCAAAGATGCACCACGGGCAACAAAATTGGACCACGACGCACTTGGGACCTCAAAACTTAAAAGTGGTCCAAGCATTATGGTTTCTTATGCTTAAGAATGCACTGGGGATCATAGGGCACCAAAACCCAAAAGTCTTATTTTCGCACGAAAATTGCACAAGGGGCCGAAAATGTACGACGGGCTCCAAAATTGGACCAAGAGGCACCTCGGACCTCAAAAATTAAAAGTGTTCCAAGCATTATGGTTTTTTATGCGTAAGAATGCACCAAGGATGATGGGGCACCAAAACCCAAAAGTTTTATTTTCGTACGAAAATTGCATAAATAACCGAAAATGCATTACCGGCACCAAAATTGGCCCATGGGGCACCACGGACCTCAAAACTGAAAAGTGTTCCGAGCATTATGGTTTATTATGCATAAGAATGCACCAGGGATCACGGGGCACCAAAACCCAAAAGTCTTATTTTCGCACGAAAATTGCACAATGGGCCAAAAATTCATTACCGACACCAACATTAGACCACGAAGCACCACGGACATCAAAACTGAAAGGTGCTCCGACCGTTATGGTTTTTTATTCATCAGAATGCACTAGGGATCATGGGGCACCAAAAATCAAAAGTCTTATTCGCGCACGAAAATTTCACAAATGGCCGAAAATGGACCACCGGCACCACGAGGCACCATGGACCTCAAAACCGAAAAGTGCTCAAAAAATTATGGTTTTTTATGGATATGAATGCACCAGGGATCACGGGGCTCCAAAACCCAAAAGTCTTATTTTCGCACGAAAATTGCATAAATTGCCGAAAATGCACCACCGGCACCAAAATTGGACCACAGGGCACCACAAACCTCAACACTGAAAACTGTTCCAAGCATTATGGTTTTTTATGCATAAGAATACACCAAGGATGATGGGGGACCAAAAGCTAAAAGTCTAATTTTCGCACAAAAATTGCACAGATGGCCGAAAATGCATTACCGGCACTATTATTGGACCACGGGGCACCATGGACCTCAAAACTTAAAAGTGTTCTGAGCATTAAGGTTTTTTATGCATAAGAATGCACCTGGGATCGCGGGGCACCAAAACCCACAAGTCTTATTTTCGCACGAAAAATGCAAAAATTTTCGAAAATGCACCCCCGGCACCAAAATTGGACCACGGGACACCACGAACCTCAATACTGAAAAGTGTTTCGAGCATTATGGTTTTTTATGCATAAGAATGCACCAAGGATCACGGGGTACCAAAACCCAAAAGTCTTATTTTCGCATGAAAATTGAACAAATGGCCGAAAATGCACCACGGGCACCAAAATCGGACAACGGAGCACCTTGGACCTCAAAACTAAAAAGTTCTCTGAGCATTATGGTTTTTTATGCATAAGAATACACCTGGGGTCACAGGGCACCAAAAGCCAAAAGTCTTATTTTCGCACGAAAATTGCACAAATTGCCGAAAATGCACCACCGGCACCAAAATTGGACCACGAGGCACCACGGACCTCAAAACTGAAAAGTGTTCCGAGCATTATGGTTTTTTATGCATAAGAATGCACCACAGATCACGGGACACTAAAACCCAAAAGTCTTATTTTCGCAAGAAAATTGCACAATGGACCGAAAAGCACCACCGACACCAAAATTGGGCCACGGGGCACCAGGAACCTCAAAACAGAAAAGACATCAGAGCATTATGGTTTTTTATGCATAAGAATGCACCACGGATCACTGGGCACCAAAATCGAGAAGTCTGATTTGCGCACGAAAATTGCACAAATGGCCGAAAATGCACCACCGGCACCTAAATTGGACCGCGCGACGCCAAAGACCTCAAAACTGAAAAGTGCTCCAAGAATTATTATTTTTTATGCATAAGAATGCACTACGGATCACGGGGCACCAAACTCGAGAAGTCATATTTTCGCACGAAAATTACACAAATGGCCGAAAATGCACCACCGGCACCAAAATTGGACCACGGGGCACCATGAACCTCAAAACTGAAAAGTGTTCCGAGCATTATGGTTTTTTATGCATAAGAATGCACCAGGGATCACGGGCACCAAAACCCAAAAGTCTTATTTTCGCACGAAGATTGCATAATGGGCCGAAAATACACCACGGGCACCAAAGTTGGACCACGGGGCACCTCGGACCTCAAAACTGAAAAGTGATGATAGTATTATGGTTTTTAATGCATAAGAATGCACCAGGGTTCACAGGGGCACCAAAACCCAAAAGTCTTATTTTTGTACGAAAATTGCACAATGGGACGAAAATGCATTACAGGCACCAAAGTTGGACCACGGGGCACCATAGACCTCAAAACTGAAAAGTGTTCCGAGCATTATGATTTTTTATGCATAAGAATGCACCAAGGATCACTGGGAACCAAAACCCAAAAGTCTTATTTTCGCACAAAAATTGAACAAAGGGCGGAAAATGCACCACGGGCACCAAAATTGGACCACAGGGCACCATAGACCTCAAAATTGAAAAGTGTTCCGAGCATTATGGTTTTTTATGCATAAGAATGCACCAAGGATCACGGGGTACCAAAACCCAAAAGTCTTATTTTCACACGAAAAGTCCTCAAATGCCGGAAATGCACCACCGGCACCAAAATTGGGCCACGGGGCACCAGGAACCTCAAAACTGAAAACACTTCCGAGCATTACAGTTTTTAATGCATAAGAATGCACCACGGATCATGGGGCACCGAAATCCAAAAGTCTTATTTCGCACAAAAATTGCACAAATGGCCGAAAATGCATTACCGGCACCAAAATTCGACCACGGGGCAGCATAGACCTCAAAACTCAAAAGTGTTCCGAGTGTAACATCCTCATTTTACTATTTGTACGCATTTATATGTGTACATTATGAACACTTATGCACTGTATTTTATAAAACTCTATGAACATATTTTCTTAATGAAATTAATACAGTTCTACTCAGAAGATTTTTCTGAATTTCTAAATGTCTTCGTTTTTGCTGAAATTAATTGTTGACTGGACTGCTATGTCAGACAGCTGTCCAGGATAAATTTTCAAGTATAGAATTTTGAACTCAATTATAACTTAAAAGAAAGGTAATAGAATATAGATTAAAAATATATACAGATAAAGAATTAAAATGCTTATTCAGAATTGTTAGGATTTTCTGAAAGTTAGAACTTTGAGAAATTATTACGGTAAAATTTTAAGACAGAAAATTTAGAGAAAATTCATAGGATATCTATAGAATTATCTAATAATTATAATATACTTAGAATAATTATTAAAATGTTTAACCAAGAAAAATTTAATTTAGAACATTAACCAATCAAAAAGTGACAACTTAGGCTTTTCTAAGATCACTAAATTAAGCTAATTAGGCTTGGATTAAGAGATAAGTAAGACACTACCCCAAGGTTTTTGATAGTAAGGAATTCAATGGTGGTGTTATTTTCTTCAAATTCTAATTAGTTTGTAAGATAATTAACAGCCCTAAATTATTCTAGAAAATTCCATTAAATTACCTACAAATGTTGACTTTTGACCTTTTGGAAGGCAAGTCACTTGCTGCACTCCTTTGGCTGTCCAAGTGGATGGGGAAGCTTGGAGAACTGATCTCCCTTGGCCAATAGGGGCTGCTGGACGTGCAGGAGCTGCTGGATGTGAAGGAAACATCCAATTTGGTTAATTCTTGGTTTAATGAAGCAAATAACTTAAGAAAAAAGGCAAAAAGTCACAAAAGCTATTTTTCTCTCCAAAACAGAACCGTGAGACTCCAAAACCCAGCAGCTGCAGTTCTTCATTAAATTTCATCTTAACTTCACCATTTCAACTCAAATTAAGAAACCAAACCATCCAAACTTCCAAAACACAAAGCTAATTCGGCTAGTAGAGAAAGAATTGGAGAAAATCTCAAAAATTCCTACAAGACCAAGGAGTGAGGGAGAAAGGAATTCAAGGCTTTTTCTTCAATTAAAGAGTCTAAGGTAAGGATCTAGGCATTTAATTTCAATTAGAACCCTTGGAATTAGAAGAAAACATGTTGTAGGCTTAGATTAAAAATTTGAACTAAAATCATGAAAACTTGAAATTGATTTAGGGGTTTTGTGTTTTTGATGCTTGTGATTGTAATTCATGGATTGGAATGATGTTTGATTGAATTTTTAAGGTGTTGTAATGGTTGAAAATTGGTTTGTTGAATGTTGATTGAAATTGTGATTTGATTGAATTTTGGTTGGAATTGGAGTTTGTAGCTTTGGAAGAATTGTTGAGAATGGCTTGTAGACCATTCGGCCAGCCCTAAATGCAAGGGATATTATGTGGAAATTTTTATAAAACCAAGGGCAAAATGGTCATTTTACATGTAGGGACACATTGGGTATTTTGGAAAAAGATTGAGGGCATTTTTGGAAATTATTAAAAATACTAATGTTATAATGTAAATTGCTTAAATCTTTGTATCCTTGTATGTTAATGTGTACAAATTATTTATTTGATTGTGATCATGAAAAAAATTCATTAGCATGAGTCTTTTTGGGGGATTTATAAAAGTATCAAATGAGAAAGAATTATGTTGACTAACCAGGACTGTGGTAGTCATGAGAATTGAGTTGATCTATGAGAAATGACTTTTGTTGACTAACCGGGACTGCGGTAGTCATGTGAAATGAAACTGATTGAGAAATGAATTGTTGACTAACCGGGACTGCGGTAGTCATGTGAAATGAAAATGATTGAGAAATGATTTTTGGGGTGAGTAGAATTTGTTAAACAGGACCGTATAATCTGTGATTATATAGTCTGTGGGGATAAGGATATTGGCAATTCCATATGTGGCTGTAATCTGGACAGAGATGCGGTCGTGGTGGCCTTCCTGGGTATCCTGATCTCCTAATTCTGTTTAGTTTATTCGCGTTTAGTAGGGGCTGATGGCTGAATTGCTGTACGTAATGGTAGGCCAGTTACTTACTAAACACTCAAAGGGGAAGTCTCCATGGAGCAGGGTCAAAAATGAATTTGAGTCAAAAATTGCATTTGCATAAATCATACTGCATTTAATTATGTGTGTAATTAATTAAATTGTTATGATGTGTAATTGTTTGAAATTGTTTTATTCTATGAGAAATTAAATGCCTGATCCGGTAATGCTGTCCCCAGATACTAGGGGAGTGTGATTGCAGGTATAAAGAAGAATAATTAGAAGTCACAGATGCAGACATGTTCCAGAGCTATAGGAATATGGGTTTTTGGTTTTAGATACTTTTGTATTAATTAGAAATAATTTTGTACTAGTATTTTCTGTAAATTTTAATAATGTAAATGATAAAGGCAAACTTTGAACTTTAATGGATTGTATTTATTTTCCTTGGAAATTATATATATATTTTTTTATACGTATTAGATGTAAAATTAATTAATTTAGAAGGGGGTTACACCGAGCAATATGGTTTTTTATGCATAAGAACGCACCAAAGATCATGGGGCACCAAAACCCAAAAGTCTTATTTTCGCACGAAAATTGAACAAAGGGCCGAAAATGCACCAATGGCACCTAAATTGGACCACGGGGCACCACGAACCTCAAAACTGAAAAGTGTTCCGAGCATTGTGGTTTTTTATGCATAAGAATGCACAAGGGATCGTAAGGCACCCAAACCCAAAAGTCTTGTTTTCGCACGAAAATTGCACATTGGGCCGAAAATGCAACACGGGCACCAAAATTGGATCACGGGGCACCTCGGACCTCAAAACTTAAAAGTTCTCCGAGCATTATGATTTTTTATGCATAAGAATGCACCAAGGATCACGGGGCACCAAAACCCAAAAGTCTTATTTTCGCACGAAAATTACACAAATGGCCGAAAATGCACCACTGACACCAAAATTGGACCACGGGGCACCACAAACCTCAAAACTGAAAAGTGTTCCGAGCATTATGGTTTTTTATGCATAAGAATGCACCAGGGATCACGGGGCAACAAAACCCAAAAGTCTTATTTTCGCGCGAAAATTGCACAAATGGACGAAAATCCATTACCGGCTTCAAGAATGGACCAATAGGCACCACGGACCTCAAAACTGAAAAGTGTTTCGAGCATTGTGGTTTTTTAAGCATAAGAATGCACCAGGGATCGCGGTTCCCCAAAACCTAAAAGTCTTATATTTGCACGAAAATTGCACAATGGGCCGAATATAAACCACCGGCACCTGAATTGGACCACGGGTCACCATGGACCTCAAAACTGAAAAGGGTTCCGAGCATTGTGGTTTTTTATGCATAAGAATGCACCACGGATCACGGGGCACAAAAACCCAAAAGTCTTATTTTCGCACGAATATTTCACATATGGCTGAAAATGCACCACCGACACCAAAATTGGACCACGGGGTACCACGAACCTCAAAATTGAAAAGTGATCCAAGCATTATGGTTTTTTATGCATAAGAATGCACCAGGGATCACAGGACACAAAAACCCAAAAGTCTTATTTTCGTACGAAAATTGCACAATGGGCCGAAAATGCAACTCGGGCACCAAAATTGGAACATGGGGCACCTCGGACCTCAAAACTTAAAATTTCTCCGAGCATTATGATGTTTTATGCAAAAGAATGCACCACGGGTCACGGGGCACCAAAACCCAAAAGTCTTAAAAATTGCACAATGGGCCGAAAATGCAACACGGGCACCAAAATTTGACCATGGGGAACCTCAGACCTCAAAACTTAAAAGTACTCCTAGCATTATGGTTTTTAATGCATAATAATGCACCAGGGATGACGGGGCACCAAAACCAAAAAGTCTTATTTTCACACGAAAATTTCACAAATGGCCGAAAATGCACCACTGGCACCCAAATTGGACTGCGGGACACCATAGACCTCAAAACTGAAAAGTGCTCCAAGCATTATGGTTTTTTATGCATAAAAATGCACCAGGGATAACTAGGCACCAAAACCCAAAAGTCTTAATTTCGCACGAAAATTGCACAAATGGCCGAAAATCCATTACCGGCACCAAAAATGGACCAATAGGCACCACGGACCTCAAAACTGAAAAGTGTTCCGAGCATTGTGATTTTTTAAGCATAAGAATGCACCAGGGATCGCGGGGCCCGAAAACCCAAAAGTCTTATTTTTGCACGAAAATTGCACAATAGGCCAAATATACAACACGGGCACCAAAATTGGACCACGGGATACCTCGGACCTCAAAACTTAAAAGTTCTCCAAGCATTATATTTTTTATGCATAAGAATGCACCAGGGATAAGGGGGCTCCAAAACCCAAACGTCTTATTTTCGCACGAAAATTTTACAAATGGCTGAAAATTCACCACCGGCACCTAAATTGGACCACGGGGCACCACGGACCTCAGAACTGAAAAGTGTTCCGAGCATTGTGGTTTTTTTTGCATAAGAATGCACCAGGGATCGCGGGGCACCAAAACCCAAAAGTCTTATTTTCGCACGAAAATTGCACAATGGGCCGAAAATACAACACGGGCATAAAAATTGGACACCATGGGGTACCTCGGAACTCAAAACTTAAAAGTTCACCGAGCATTATGATTTTTTATGCATAAGAATGCACCAGGGATCACAGGGCACCAAAACCCAAAAGTCTTATTTGCGCACGAAAATTACACAAATGGCCGAAAATGCACCACCGGCACCAAAATTGGAACACGGGCACCACAGACCTCAAAACTCAAAAGTGTTCCGAGCATTATAGTTTTTTATGCATAAGAATGCACCAGGGATCACGGGCACCAAAACCCAAAAGTCTTATTTTCGCACGAAGATTCCATAATGGGCCGAAAATACACCACGAGCACCAAAGTTGGACCACGGGGCACCTCGGACCTCAAAACTGAAAAGTGATGATAGTATTATGGTTTTTTATGCATAAGAATGCACCAGGGTTCATAGGGGCACCAAAACCCAAAAGTCTTATTTTCGTACGAAAATTGCACAATGGGCCGAAAATGCATTACAGGCACCAAAATTGGACCACGGGGCACCATAGACCTCAAAACTGAAAAGTGTTCCGAGCATTATGATTTTTTATGCATAAGAATGCACCAAGGATCACTGGGTACCAAAACCCAAAAGTCTTATTTTCGCACAAAAATTGAACAAAGGGCGGAAAATGCACCACGGGCACCAAAATTGGACCACAGGGCACCATAGACCTCAAAATTGAAAAGTGTTCTGAGCATTATGGTTTTTTATGCATAAGAATGCACCAAGGATCACGGGGTACCAAAACCCAAAAGTCTTATTTTCACACGAAAAGTCCTCAAATGCCGGAAATGCACCACCGGCACCAAAATTGGGCCACGGGGCACCAGGAACCTCAAAACTGAAAACACTTCCGAGCATTACAGTTTTTTATGCATAAGAATGCACCACGGATCATGGGGCACCGAAACCCAAAAGTCTTATTTCGCACGAAAATTGCACAAATGGTCGAAAATGCATTACCAGCACCAAAATTCGACCACGGGGCACCATAGACCTCAAAACTCAAAAGTGTTTCGAGCAATATGGTTTTTTATGCATAAGAACACACCAAAGATCATGGGGCACAAAAACCCAAAAGTCTTATTTTCGCACGAAAATTGAACAAAGGGCCGAAAATGCACCAATGGCACCAAAATTGGACCACGGGGCACCACGAACCTCAAAACTGAAAAGTGTTCCGAGCATTGTGGTTTTTTATGCATAAGAATGCACAAGGGATCGTAAGGCACCCAAACCCAAAAGTCTTGTTTTCGCACGAAAATTGCACATTGGGCCGAAAATGCAACACGTGCACCAAAATTGGACCACGGGGCACCTCGGACCACAAAACTTAAAAGTTCTCCGAGCATTATGATTTTTTATGCATAAGAATGTACCAGGGATCACGGGGCACCAAAACCCAAAAGTCTTATTTGCGCACGAAAATTACACAAATGGCCGAAAATGCACCACCGGCACCAAAATTGGAACACGGGCACCATGAACCTCAAAACTGAAAAGTGTTCCGAGCATTATAGTTTTTTATGCATAAGAATGCACCAGGGATCACGGGCACCAAAACCCAAAAGTCTTATTTTCGCACGAAGATTCCATAATGGGCCGAAAATACACCACGAGCACCAAAGTTGGACCACGGGGCACCTCGGACCTCAAAACTGAAAAGTGATGATAGTATTATGGTTTTTTATGCATAAGAATGCACCAGGGTTCATAGGGGCACCAAAACCCAAAAGTCTTATTTTCGTACGAAAATTGCACAATGGGCCGAAAATGCATTACAGGCACCAAAATTGGACCACGGGGCACCATAGACCTCAAAACTGAAAAGTGTTCCGAGCATTATGATTTTTTATGCATAAGAATGCACCAAGGATCACTGGGTACCAAAACCCAAAAGTCTTATTTTCGCACAAAAATTGAACAAAGGGCGGAAAATGCACCACGGGCACCAAAATTGGACCACAGGGCACCATAGACCTCAAAATTGAAAAGTGTTCTGAGCATTATGGTTTTTTATGCATAAGAATGCACCAAGGATCACGGGGTACCAAAACCCAAAAGTCTTATTTTCACACGAAAAGTCCTCAAATGCCGGAAATGCACCACCGGCACCAAAATTGGGCCACGGGGCACCAGGAACCTCAAAACTGAAAACACTTCCGAGCATTACAGTTTTTTATGCATAAGAATGCACCACGGATCATGGGGCACCGAAACCCAAAAGTCTTATTTCGCACGAAAATTGCACAAATGGTCGAAAATGCATTACCAGCACCAAAATTCGACCACGGGGCACCATAGACCTCAAAACTCAAAAGTGTTTCGAGCAATATGGTTTTTTATGCATAAGAACACACCAAAGATCATGGGGCACAAAAACCCAAAAGTCTTATTTTCGCACGAAAATTGAACAAAGGGCCGAAAATGCACCAATGGCACCAAAATTGGACCACGGGGCACCACGAACCTCAAAACTGAAAAGTGTTCCGAGCATTGTGGTTTTTTATGCATAAGAATGCACAAGGGATCGTAAGGCACCCAAACCCAAAAGTCTTGTTTTCGCACGAAAATTGCACATTGGGCCGAAAATGCAACACGTGCACCAAAATTGGACCACGGGGCACCTCGGACCACAAAACTTAAAAGTTCTCCGAGCATTATGATTTTTTATGCATAAGAATGTACCAGGGATCACGGGGCACCAAAACCCAAAAGTCTTATTTGCGCACGAAAATTACACAAATGGCCGAAAATGCACCACCGGCACCAAAATTGGAACACGGGCACCATGAACCTCAAAACTGAAAAGTGTTCCGAGCATTATAGTTTTTTATGCATAAGAATGCACCAGGGATCACGGGCACCAAAACCCAAAAGTCTTATTTTCGCACGAAGATTCCATAATGGGCCGAAAATACACCACGAGCACCAAAGTTGGACCACGGGGCACCTCGGACCTCAAAACTGAAAAGTGATGATAGTATTATGGTTTTTTATGCATAAGAATGCACCAGGGTTCATAGGGGCACCAAAACCCAAAAGTCTTATTTTCGTACGAAAATTGCACAATGGGCCGAAAATGCATTACAGGCACCAAAATTGGACCACGGGGCACCATAGACCTCAAAACTGAAAAGTGTTCCGAGCATTATGATTTTTTATGCATAAGAATGCACCAAGGATCACTGGGTACCAAAACCCAAAAGTCTTATTTTCGCACAAAAATTGAACAAAGGGCGGAAAATGCACCACGGGCACCAAAATTGGACCACAGGGCACCATAGACCTCAAAATTGAAAAGTGTTCTGAGCATTATGGTTTTTTATGCATAAGAATGCACCAAGGATCACGGGGTACCAAAACCCAAAAGTCTTATTTTCACACGAAAAGTCCTCAAATGCCGGAAATGCACCACCGGCACCAAAATTGGGCCACGGGGCACCAGGAACCTCAAAACTGAAAACACTTCCGAGCATTACAGTTTTTTATGCATAAGAATGCACCACGGATCATGGGGCACCGAAACCCAAAAGTCTTATTTCGCACGAAAATTGCACAAATGGTCGAAAATGCATTACCAGCACCAAAATTCGACCACGGGGCACCATAGACCTCAAAACTCAAAAGTGTTTCGAGCAATATGGTTTTTTATGCATAAGAACACACCAAAGATCATGGGGCACAAAAACCCAAAAGTCTTATTTTCGCACGAAAATTGAACAAAGGGCCGAAAATGCACCAATGGCACCAAAATTGGACCACGGGGCACCACGAACCTCAAAACTGAAAAGTGTTCCGAGCATTGTGGTTTTTTATGCATAAGAATGCACAAGGGATCGTAAGGCACCCAAACCCAAAAGTCTTGTTTTCGCACGAAAATTGCACATTGGGCCGAAAATGCAACACGTGCACCAAAATTGGACCACGGGGCACCTCGGACCACAAAACTTAAAAGTTCTCCGAGCATTATGATTTTTTATGCATAAGAATGTACCAGGGATCACGGGGCACCAAAACCCAAAAGTCTTATTTGCGCACGAAAATTACACAAATGGCCGAAAATGCACCACCGGCACCAAAATTGGAACACGGGCACCATGAACCTCAAAACTGAAAAGTGTTCCGAGCATTATAGTTTTTTATGCATAAGAATGCACCAGGGATCACGGGCACCAAAACCCAAAAGTCTTATTTTCGCACGAAGATTCCATAATGGGCCGAAAATACACCACGAGCACCAAAGTTGGACCACGGGGCACCTCGGACCTCAAAACTGAAAAGTGATGATAGTATTATGGTTTTTTATGCATAAGAATGCACCAGGGTTCATAGGGGCACCAAAACCCAAAAGTCTTATTTTCGTACGAAAATTGCACAATGGGCCGAAAATGCATTACAGGCACCAAAATTGGACCACGGGGCACCATAGACCTCAAAACTGAAAAGTGTTCCGAGCATTATGATTTTTTATGCATAAGAATGCACCAAGGATCACTGGGTACCAAAACCCAAAAGTCTTATTTTCGCACAAAAATTGAACAAAGGGCGGAAAATGCACCACGGGCACCAAAATTGGACCACAGGGCACCATAGACCTCAAAATTGAAAAGTGTTCTGAGCATTATGGTTTTTTATGCATAAGAATGCACCAAGGATCACGGGGTACCAAAACCCAAAAGTCTTATTTTCACACGAAAAGTCCTCAAATGCCGGAAATGCACCACCGGCACCAAAATTGGGCCACGGGGCACCAGGAACCTCAAAACTGAAAACACTTCCGAGCATTACAGTTTTTTATGCATAAGAATGCACCACGGATCATGGGGCACCGAAACCCAAAAGTCTTATTTCGCACGAAAATTGCACAAATGGTCGAAAATGCATTACCAGCACCAAAATTCGACCACGGGGCACCATAGACCTCAAAACTCAAAAGTGTTTCGAGCAATATGGTTTTTTATGCATAAGAACACACCAAAGATCATGGGGCACAAAAACCCAAAAGTCTTATTTTCGCACGAAAATTGAACAAAGGGCCGAAAATGCACCAATGGCACCAAAATTGGACCACGGGGCACCACGAACCTCAAAACTGAAAAGTGTTCCGAGCATTGTGGTTTTTTATGCATAAGAATGCACAAGGGATCGTAAGGCACCCAAACCCAAAAGTCTTGTTTTCGCACGAAAATTGCACATTGGGCCGAAAATGCAACACGTGCACCAAAATTGGACCACGGGGCACCTCGGACCACAAAACTTAAAAGTTCTCCGAGCATTATGATTTTTTATGCATAAGAATGTACCAGGGATCACGGGGCACCAAAACCCAAAAGTCTTATTTGCGCACGAAAATTACACAAATGGCCGAAAATGCACCACCGGCACCAAAATTGGAACACGGGCACCATGAACCTCAAAACTGAAAAGTGTTCCGAGCATTATAGTTTTTTATGCATAAGAATGCACCAGGGATCACGGGCACCAAAACCCAAAAGTCTTATTTTCGCACGAAGATTCCATAATGGGCCGAAAATACACCACGAGCACCAAAGTTGGACCACGGGGCACCTCGGACCTCAAAACTGAAAAGTGATGATAGTATTATGGTTTTTTATGCATAAGAATGCACCAGGGTTCATAGGGGCACCAAAACCCAAAAGTCTTATTTTCGTACGAAAATTGCACAATGGGCCGAAAATGCATTACAGGCACCAAAATTGGACCACGGGGCACCATAGACCTCAAAACTGAAAAGTGTTCCGAGCATTATGATTTTTTATGCATAAGAATGCACCAAGGATCACTGGGTACCAAAACCCAAAAGTCTTATTTTCGCACAAAAATTGAACAAAGGGCGGAAAATGCACCACGGGCACCAAAATTGGACCACAGGGCACCATAGACCTCAAAATTGAAAAGTGTTCTGAGCATTATGGTTTTTTATGCATAAGAATGCACCAAGGATCACGGGGTACCAAAACCCAAAAGTCTTATTTTCACACGAAAAGTCCTCAAATGCCGGAAATGCACCACCGGCACCAAAATTGGGCCACGGGGCACCAGGAACCTCAAAACTGAAAACACTTCCGAGCATTACAGTTTTTTATGCATAAGAATGCACCACGGATCATGGGGCACCGAAACCCAAAAGTCTTATTTCGCACGAAAATTGCACAAATGGTCGAAAATGCATTACCAGCACCAAAATTCGACCACGGGGCACCATAGACCTCAAAACTCAAAAGTGTTTCGAGCAATATGGTTTTTTATGCATAAGAACACACCAAAGATCATGGGGCACAAAAACCCAAAAGTCTTATTTTCGCACGAAAATTGAACAAAGGGCCGAAAATGCACCAATGGCACCAAAATTGGACCACGGGGCACCACGAACCTCAAAACTGAAAAGTGTTCCGAGCATTGTGGTTTTTTATGCATAAGAATGCACAAGGGATCGTAAGGCACCCAAACCCAAAAGTCTTGTTTTCGCACGAAAATTGCACATTGGGCCGAAAATGCAACACGTGCACCAAAATTGGACCACGGGGCACCTCGGACCACAAAACTTAAAAGTTCTCCGAGCATTATGATTTTTTATGCATAAGAATGTACCAGGGATCACGGGGCACCAAAACCCAAAAGTCTTATTTGCGCACGAAAATTACACAAATGGCCGAAAATGCACCACCGGCACCAAAATTGGAACACGGGCACCATGAACCTCAAAACTGAAAAGTGTTCCGAGCATTATAGTTTTTTATGCATAAGAATGCACCAGGGATCACGGGCACCAAAACCCAAAAGTCTTATTTTCGCACGAAGATTCCATAATGGGCCGAAAATACACCACGAGCACCAAAGTTGGACCACGGGGCACCTCGGACCTCAAAACTGAAAAGTGATGATAGTATTATGGTTTTTTATGCATAAGAATGCACCAGGGTTCATAGGGGCACCAAAACCCAAAAGTCTTATTTTCGTACGAAAATTGCACAATGGGCCGAAAATGCATTACAGGCACCAAAATTGGACCACGGGGCACCATAGACCTCAAAACTGAAAAGTGTTCCGAGCATTATGATTTTTTATGCATAAGAATGCACCAAGGATCACTGGGTACCAAAACCCAAAAGTCTTATTTTCGCACAAAAATTGAACAAAGGGCGGAAAATGCACCACGGGCACCAAAATTGGACCACAGGGCACCATAGACCTCAAAATTGAAAAGTGTTCTGAGCATTATGGTTTTTTATGCATAAGAATGCACCAAGGATCACGGGGTACCAAAACCCAAAAGTCTTATTTTCACACGAAAAGTCCTCAAATGCCGGAAATGCACCACCGGCACCAAAATTGGGCCACGGGGCACCAGGAACCTCAAAACTGAAAACACTTCCGAGCATTACAGTTTTTTATGCATAAGAATGCACCACGGATCATGGGGCACCGAAACCCAAAAGTCTTATTTCGCACGAAAATTGCACAAATGGTCGAAAATGCATTACCAGCACCAAAATTCGACCACGGGGCACCATAGACCTCAAAACTCAAAAGTGTTTCGAGCAATATGGTTTTTTATGCATAAGAACACACCAAAGATCATGGGGCACAAAAACCCAAAAGTCTTATTTTCGCACGAAAATTGAACAAAGGGCCGAAAATGCACCAATGGCACCAAAATTGGACCACGGGGCACCACGAACCTCAAAACTGAAAAGTGTTCCGAGCATTGTGGTTTTTTATGCATAAGAATGCACAAGGGATCGTAAGGCACCCAAACCCAAAAGTCTTGTTTTCGCACGAAAATTGCACATTGGGCCGAAAATGCAACACGTGCACCAAAATTGGACCACGGGGCACCTCGGACCACAAAACTTAAAAGTTCTCCGAGCATTATGATTTTTTATGCATAAGAATGTACCAGGGATCACGGGGCACCAAAACCCAAAAGTCTTATTTGCGCACGAAAATTACACAAATGGCCGAAAATGCACCACCGGCACCAAAATTGGAACACGGGCACCATGAACCTCAAAACTGAAAAGTGTTCCGAGCATTATAGTTTTTTATGCATAAGAATGCACCAGGGATCACGGGCACCAAAACCCAAAAGTCTTATTTTCGCACGAAGATTCCATAATGGGCCGAAAATACACCACGAGCACCAAAGTTGGACCACGGGGCACCTCGGACCTCAAAACTGAAAAGTGATGATAGTATTATGGTTTTTTATGCATAAGAATGCACCAGGGTTCATAGGGGCACCAAAACCCAAAAGTCTTATTTTCGTACGAAAATTGCACAATGGGTCGAAAATGCATTACAGGCACCAAAATTGGACCACGGGGCACCATAGACCTCAAAACTGAAAAGTGTTCCGAGCATTATGATTTTTTATGCATAAGAATGCACCAAGGATCACTGGGTACCAAAACCCAAAAGTCTTATTTTCACACAAAAATTGAACAAAGGGCGGAAAATGCACCACGGGCACCAAAATTGGACCACAGGGCACCATAGACCTCAAAATTGAAAAGTGTTCTGAGCATTATGGTTTTTTATGCATAAGAATGCACCAAGGATCACGGGGTACCAAAACCCAAAAGTCTTATTTTCACACGAAAAGTCCTCAAATGCCGGAAATGCACCACCGGCACCAAAATTGGGCCACGGGGCACCAGGAACCTCAAAACTGAAAACACTTCCGAGCATTACAGTTTTTTATGCATAAGAATGCACCACGGATCATGGGGCACCGAAACCCAAAAGTCTTATTTCGCACGAAAATTGCACAAATGGTCGAAAATGCATTACCAGCACCAAAATTCGACCACGGGGCACCATAGACCTCAAAACTCAAAAGTGTTTCGAGCAATATGGTTTTTTATGCATAAGAACACACCAAAGATCATGGGGCACAAAAACCCAAAAGTCTTATTTTCGCACGAAAATTGAACAAAGGGCCGAAAATGCACCAATGGCACCAAAATTGGACCACGGGGCACCACGAACCTCAAAACTGAAAAGTGTTCCGAGCATTGTGGTTTTTTATGCATAAGAATGCACAAGGGATCGTAAGGCACCCAAACCCAAAAGTCTTGTTTTCGCACGAAAATTGCACATTGGGCCGAAAATGCAACACGTGCACCAAAATTGGACCACGGGGCACCTCGGACCACAAAACTTAAAAGTTCTCCGAGCATTATGATTTTTTATGCATAAGAATGTACCAGGGATCACGGGGCACCAAAACCCAAAAGTCTTATTTGCGCACGAAAATTACACAAATGGCCGAAAATGCACCACCGGCACCAAAATTGGAACACGGGCACCATGAACCTCAAAACTGAAAAGTGTTCCGAGCATTATAGTTTTTTATGCATAAGAATGCACCAGGGATCACGGGCACCAAAACCCAAAAGTCTTATTTTCGCACGAAAATTGAACAAAGGGCCGAAAATGCACCAATGGCACCTAAATTGGACCACGGGGCACCACGAACCTCAAAACTGAAAAGTGTTCTGAGCATTGTGGTTTTTTATGCATAAGAATGCACAAGGGATCGTAAGGCACCCAAACCCAAAAGTCTTGTTTTCGCACGAAAATTGCACATTGGGCCGAAAATGCAACACGGGCACCAAAATTGGACCACGGGGCACCTCGGACCACAAAACTTAAAAGTTCTCCGAGCATTATGATTTTTTATGCATAAGAATGCACCAGGGATCACGGGGCACCAAAACCCAAAAGTCTTATTTTCGTAAGAAAATTACACAAATGGCCGAAAATGCACCACTGACACCAAAATTGGACCACGGGGCACCACGAACCTCAAAACTGAAAAGTGTTCCGAGCATTATGGTTTTTTATGCATAAGAATGCACCAGGGATCACGGGGCACCAAAACCCAAAATTCTTATTTTCGCGCGAAAATTGCTCTAATGGCCGATAATCCATTACTGGCTTCAAGAATGGACCAATAGGCACCACGGACCTCAAAACTGAAAAGTGTTTTGAGCATTGTGGTTTTTTAAGCATAAGAATGCACCAGGGGTCGCGGGGCCCCAAAACCTAAAAGTCTTATATTTGCAAGAAAATTGCACAATGGGCTGAATATAAACCACCGTCACCTGAATTGGACCACGGGTCACCATGTTCCTCAAAACTTAAAAGTTCTCCGAGCATTGTGGTTTTTTATGCATAAGAATGCACCACGGATCACGGGGCACAAAAACCCAAAACTCTTATTTTCGCACGAAAATTACACAAATGGCCGAAAAGGCACCACCGACACCAAAATTGGACCACGGGGCACCACGAACCTCAAAACTGAAAAGCGTTCCGAGCATTATGGTTTTTTATTCATAAGAATGCACCAAGGATCACTGGGTACCAAAACCCAAAAATCTTATTTTCGCACAAAAATGGAACAAAGGGCCAAAAATGCACCACGGGCACCAAAATTGGACCACGGGGCACGTTGGACCTCAAAACTAAAAAGTGCAATGAGCATTATGGTTTTTTATGCATAAGAATGCACCAGGGATCATGGGCACCAAAACCCAAAAGTCTTATTTTCACACGAAGATTGCACAATCGGCCGAAAATGCACCACGGGCAAAGTTGGACCACGGGGCACCTCGGACCTCAAAACTGAAAAGTGCTATCAGCATTATGGTTTTTTTATGCATAAGAATGCACCAGGGTTCATAGGGGCACCAAAACCCAAAAGTCTTATTTTCGTACGAAAATTGCACAATGGGCCGAAAATGCATTACAGGCACCAAAATTGGACCACGGGGCACCATAGACCTCAAAACTGAAAAGTGTTATGGCATTATGGTTTTTTATGCATAAGAATGCACCAAGGATCACTTGGTACCAAAACCCAAAAGTCTTATTTTCGCACAAAAATTGAACAAAGGGCTGAAAATGCACCACAGACACTAAAATTGGACCACGGGGCACGTTGGACGTCATAACTGAAAAGTGCTATGAGCATTATGGTTTTTTATGCATAAGAATGCACCAGGGATCATGGGGCACCAAAACCCAGAAGTCTTATTTTCGCACGAAAATTGCACAAATGGCCGAAAATGCATTACCGGCACCAATATTGGACCACGGGGAACCATACACCTCAAAACTGAAAAGTGTTATGAGCATTATGGTTTTTTATGCATAAGAATGCACCAGGGATCACAGGGTACCAAAATCCAAAAGTCTTATTTTCGCACGAAAAGTCCTCAAATGGCTGAAAATGCACCACCGGCACCAAAATTGGGCCACGGGGCACCAGGAACCTCAAAACTGAAAACACTTCCGAGCACTATAGTTTTTTATGCATAAGAATGCACCATGGATCATGGGGCACCAAATCCCAAAAGTCTTATTTTCGCACGAAAATTGCACAAATGACCGAAAATGCATTACCGGCACCAAAATTGGACCACGGGGCCCCATAGACCTCAAAACTGAAAAGTGTTCCGTGCATTATGGTTTTTTATGCATAAGAATGCACCAAGGATCACTAGTTACCAAAACCCAAAAGTCTTATTTTCACTCAAAAATTGAACAAAGGGCCGAAAATGCACCACGGGCACCAAAATTGGACCTCGGGGCACCTCGGACCTCAAAACTGAAAAGTGTTATGAGCATTATGGTTTTTTATGCATAAGAATGCACCAGGGATCACGGGGCACCAAAACCCAAAAGTCTTATTTTCGCACGAAAATTGTACAAATGGCCGAAAATGCACCACCGGCACCGAAATTGGGCCACGGGGCACCAGGAACCTCAAAATTGAAAACATTTTCAAGTATTATAGTTTTTAATGCATAATAATGCACCCCAGATCACGGGGCACCAAAACTCAAAAGTCTTATTTTCGCACGAAAATTGCACAAATGGCCGAAAATGCATTATCGGCACCAAAATTGGACCACGGGACACCATAGACCTCAAAACTGAAAAGTGTTTTGAGCATTATGGTTTTTTATGCATAAGAATGCACCAAGGATCATTGGGTAACAAAACCCAAAAATCTTATTTTTGCACAAAAATTGAACAAAGGGCCAAAAATGCACCACAGGCACCAAAATTGGACCACGGGGCACGTTGGACCTCAAAACTGAAAAGTCCTATGAGCATTATGGTTTTTTATGCATAAGAATGCACTAGTGATCACGGGGCACCAAAACCCAAAAGTCCTATTTTCGCACAAAATTGCACAAATGGCCGAAAAAGCATTACCGACACCAATATTGGACCATGGGGAACCATACACCTCAAAACTGAAAAGTGTTCCGAGCATTATGATTTTTTATGCATAAGAATGCACCAGGGATCACGGGGTTCCAAAATCCAAAAGTCTTATTTTCGCACGAAAAGTCCTCAAATGGCCGAAAATGCACCACCGGCACCAAAATTGGGCCACGGGGCACCAGGAACCTCAAAACTAAAAACACTTCCGAGCACTATAGTTTTTTATGCATAAGAATGCACCATGGATCATGGGGCACCAAATCCCAAAAGTCTTATTTTCGCACGAAAATTGCACAAATGGCCGAAAATGCATTACCGGCACCAAAATTGGACCACGGGACCCCATAGACCTCAAAACTGAAATGTGTTCCGAGCATTATGGTTTTTTATGCATAAGAATTCACCTAGGATCATTGGGTACCGAAACCCAAAAGTCTTATTTTCGCACAAAAATTGAACAAAGGGCCGAAAATGCACCACGGCACCAAAATTGGACCACGAGGCACCTCGGACCTCAAAACTGAAAAGTGCTCTGAGCATTATGCTTTTTTATGCAGATGAATACACCAGGGATCACGGGGCACCAAAACTCAAAAGTCTTTTTTTCGCACGAAAATTGCACAAATGGCCGAAAATGCACCACCGGCACCAAAATTCGACCACGAGGCACCTCGGACCTCAAAACTAAAAAGTTCTCTGAGTATAATGGGTTTTTATGCATAAGAATGTACCAGGGAATAAGGGGCACCAAAACCCAAAAGTCTTATTTTCGCACGAAAATTGCACAATGGGCCGAAATGCACTACGGGCAGAAAAGTTGTACCACGGGACACCTCGGACCACAAAAATTGAAAAGTGCTCTGAGCATTATGGTTTCTTATGCATAAGAATGCACTAGGGATCACGGGGCACGAAAACCCAAAAGTCTTATTTTCGCACGAAAATTGCACAAATGGACGAAAATGCACCACTGGCACCAAAATTGGACAACGAGGCACCACGGACCTCCAAACTGAAAAATGTTCTAATCATTATGGTTTTTTATGCATAGGAATGCACCAGGGATCACTGGGCACCAAAACCCAAAAGTCTTATTTTCGCACGAAAATTGCACAATGGGCCGAAAATGCACCACCGGCACCAAAATTCGACCACGAGGCACCTCGGACCTCAAAACTAAAAAGTGCTTTGAGTATAATGGGTTTTTATGCATAAGAATGTACCAGGGAATAAGGGGCACCAAAACCCAAAAGTCTTATTTTCGCACGAAAATTGCACAATGGGCCGAAATGCACTACGGGCAGAAAAATTGTAGCACGGGACACCTCGGACCACAAAAATTGAAAAGTGCTCTGAGCATTATGGTTTCTTATGCATAAGAATGCACTAGGGATCACGGGGCACGAAAACCCAAAAGTCTTATTTTCGCACGAAAATTGCACAAATGGACGAAAATGCACCACTGGCACCAAAATTGGACAACGAGGCACCACGGACCTCAAAACTGAAAAATGTTCCGATCATTATGGTTTTTTATGCATAGGAATGCACCAGGGATCACTGGGCACCAAAACCCAAAAGCCTTATTTTCGCACGAAAATTGCACAATGGGCCGAAAATGCACCACCGGCACCAAAATTCGACCACGAGGCACCTCGGACCTCAAAACTAAAAAGTGCTCTGAGTATAATGGGTTTTTATGCATAAGAATGTACCAGGGAATAAGGAGCACCAAAACCCAAAAGTCTTATTTTCGCACGAAAATTGCACAATGGGCCGAAATGCACTACGGGCAGAAAAATTGGACCACAGGGCACCTCGGACCTCAAAACTGAAAAGTGCACCGATTATTATAGTTTTTTATGCATAAGAAAGCACCAGGAATCACGGGGCACCAAAACCCAAAGGTCTTATTTTTGCACAAAAAATTTAACAACTGGCCGAAAATGCACCACCGGCAACAAAATTGGTCCACAGGGCACCACGAACCTCAAAACTGAAAAGTGCTCCAAGCGTTATGATTTTTTATGCATAAGAATGAACCAGGGATCACGGGGACCCAAAACACAAAAGTCTTATTTTCGCACGAAAATTGCACAATGGACCGAAAATGCTCCACGGGCACCAAAATTGGACCACGGGGCACCTCGGACCTCAAAACTTAAAAGTTCTTCGAGCATTATGGGTTTTTATGCATAAGAATGCACCAGAGATCACGGGGCACCAAAACCCAAAAGTCTTATTTTCGCACGAAAATTTCACAACTGGACGAAAATGCACCCCCGGCACCACAATTGGACCCCGGCACCACGGATCCGAAAACGGAAAAGTGCTCCAAGCATTATGGTTTTTTATGGATAAGAATGCACCAGGGATCACAGAGCACCAAAACCGAAAAGTCTTAATTTCGCATGAAAATTTCACAAATGGCCGAAAATGCACCACAGGCACCAAAATTGACCACGGGGCACCATGGACCTCAAAACTGAAAAGTGCTCTGAGCATTATGGTTTTTTATGCATAAGAATGCACCAAGGATCACAAGGTACCAAATCCCAAAAGTGTTATTTTCTCATGAAAACTGCGCAATTGGCCGTAAATTTATCACGGTTACCAAAATTGGACCACGGGGCACCTCGAACCTCAAAACTTAAAAGTGCTCCGAGCATTATGGTGTTTTATGCATAAGAATGCACCAGGGATCACGGGGCATAAAAACCCAGAAGTCTTATTTTTGCACTTGGTGCCCTATAATCCCTGGTGTATTCTTATGCATAAAAAACCATAATGCTAAGAGCACTTTTCAATTTTGAGGTCCGTGGGCCCTCGTGGTCCAATTTGGTGCACGTGGTGCATTTTCGGCCCATTGTGCAATTTTTGTGCGAAAATAAGACTTTTGGGATTTGGTGCCCCGTGATCCCTGGTGCATTCTTATGCATAAAAACCCTTAATGCTCGGAGCAGTTTTAAGTTTTGAGGTCTGTGGTGCCCCGTGGTCCAATTTTGATGCCCGTTGGTGCATTTTCGGCCCATGGTGCAATTTTCGTCCCAAAATAAGACTTTTTGGTGTTGGTACACTATGATGCCTGCAGTATTCTTATGCATAAAAAACAATAGTGCTCGGAGCTTTTTTCAGTTTTGAGCTGTGTGGTGCCCCGTGGTCCAATTTTGATGCCCGTAGTGCATTTTCAGCCCATTGTGCAATTTTTGTGCGATAATAAGACTTTTGAGTTTTGGTGCCCCATAATCCCTGGTGCATCCTTATGCATAAAAAACCATAATGCTCAGAGCACTTTTCAATTTTGAGGTCCGTGGTGCCTTGTCGTCCAATTTTGGTGCACGTGGTGCATTTTCGGCCCATTGTGCGAAAATAAGACTTTTGGGATTTGGTGCCCGGTGATCCCTGGTGCATTCTTATGCTTAAAAACCCATAATGCTCAGAGCACTTTTCAGTTTAGATGTCTGTGGTGCCCTGTGGTACAATTTTGGTGCCCCTGGTGAATTTTCGTCACATGGTGCAATATTCGTGCCAAAATAAGACTTTAGGGTTTTGGTGCCCTATGATCCTTATGCATAAAAAACTATAATGCTCGGAGAACTTTTCAGTTTTGAGGTCCATGGTACCCCATGGTCCAATTTTGGTGCCCGTTGTGCATTGTCGGCCCATTTTGCAATTTTTGTGCGAAAATAAGACTTTTGAGTTTTGGTGCCCCGTAATCCTTGGTGCATTCTTATGCATAAAAAACAATAATGCTCAGAGCACTTTCCAATTTTGAGGCCTGTGGTGCCCCGTGGTCCAATTTTGGTGCCCGTGGTGGATTTTCAGCAAATGGACCAATTTTCGTGCCAACATAAGAATTTTGGGTTTTGGTGCCACATGATCCCTGATGCATTCTTATGCATAAAACACCATAATGCTCAGAGCACTTTTCAGTTTTGACGTCCGTGGTGCCCCGTGGTCCATTTTTTGTGCCCTTGGTGCATTTTCGACCCATTATGCATTTTTCGTGCGAAAATAAGATTTTTTGGGTTTTGGTGCCCCGTGATCCCTGGTGCATTCTTATGCATAAAAAAGCATAATACTCTAAGCACGTTTCAGTTTTGAGGTTCGTGGTGCCCCATGGTCAAATTTCGGTGCCCATTGGTTCATTTTCGGCCCATGGCGCAATTTTCGTGCCAAAATAACACTTTTGGGTTTTGGTGCCCCGTGATCCCTGGGACATTCTTATGCATAAAAACCCATAATACTGTGAGCACTTTTCAGTTTTGAGGTCCGTGGTCCCTTGTGGTCCAATTTTGGTGCCCGTGGTGAATTTTGGGCACAAGGTCCAATTTTCGTGCAAAAATAAGACTTTTGGGTTTTGGTGCCACGTGATCTCTGGAGCATTCTTATGCATAAAAAACCATAAGGCTCAGAGCACTATTTAGTTTTTAGGTCCATGATGCCTCGTGGTCCAATTTTGGTGCCCATTGGTGAATTTTTGACCCATTGTGCAATTTTTGGGCGAAAATAAGACTTTTGGGTTCTGGTGCCCTGTAATGCCTGGTTCATTCTTATGTATAAAACACCATAACGCTTGGATCACTTTTCAGTTTTGAGGTCTGTGGTGCTCCGTGGTCCAATTTTGGTGTCCTGTGGTGCATTTTGGCTTATGGTGCAATTTTCGTGCCAACATAAGACTTTTGGATTTTGGTGCCACGTCATCCCTGATGCATTCTTATGCATAAAACACCATAATGCTTGGAGGACTTTTCAGTTTTGAGGTCCGTGGTGGCCCGTGGTCCAATTTTTGTGCCCGTGGTGCATTTTCGACCCATTATGCAATTTTCGTGCGAAAATAAGATTTTTTGGGTTTTGGTGCCCCGTGATCCATGATGTATTCTTATGCATTAAAACCATAATGCTCTGAGCGCTTTTTAGTTTTGAGGTTCGTGGTGCCCCGTGGTCCAATTTTGGTGACCGTGGGGCATATTCGGCCCACGGTGCAATTTTCGTGGGAAAATAAGACTTTTTGGTTTTGGTGCCCTATGATCCTTCGTGCATCCTTATGCATAAAAAACCATAATGCTCGGATCACTTTTCAATTTTCAAGTCCGTGGTGCTCCATGGTCCAATTTTGATGCCAATTGGTGCATTTTCTACCCATGGTGCAATTTTCGTCCCAAACTAAGACTTTTGGGTGTTGGTGCCTTGTGATCCCTGGGGCATTCTTATACATAAAAAACCATAATGCTAGGAGCACTTTTCAGTTTTGAGCTCCGTGGTGCCCCGTGGTCCAATTTTGATGCCCGTAGTTCATTTTCGACCCATTGTGCAATATTTGTGCGAAAATAAGACTTTTGGGTTTTGGTGCCCCGTAATCCTTGGTGCATTCTTATGCATAAAAAACCATAATTCTCAGAGCACTTTTCAGTTTTGAGGTCCGTGGTGCCCCGTGGTCCAATTTTGGTGTCCGTGGTACATTTTCGGCCCATGGTGCAATTTTCGTCCCAAAATTAGACTTTTGGGTGTTGGTGCCCTGTGATCCCTGGGGCATTCTTATTCATAAAAAACCATAATGCTCGAAGAACTTTTTAGTTTTGAGGTCCTTGGTCCCCCGTGGTGCAATTTTGGTGCCCGTGGTGCATTTTCGGCCCATGGTGCAATTTTCGTGCCAAAATAAGACTTTTGGATTTTGTTGCCCCGTAATCCTTCGTGCATCCTTATACATAAAAAACCATAATGCTCAGAGCACTTTTCAATTTTGATGTCCATGGTGCCCCGTGGTCCAATTTTGGGGCCCGTGGTGGATTTTCGACACATGGACCAATTTTCGTGCCAACGTAAGACTTTTGGGTTTTGGTGCCCCATGATCCCCGGTGCATTCTTATATATAAAAAACCATAATGCTCGGAGCACTTTTTAGTTTTGAGGTCCATGGTGTCTAGTGGACCAATTTTGGTGCCCCGTGGTGCATTTTTGGCCCATGGTGCAATTTTCGTGCCAAAATAACACTTTTGGGTTTTGGTGCCCCGTGATCCCTGATGCATTCTTATGCATAAAACACCATAATGCTCAGAGCACTTTTCAGATTTGAGGTCCATGGTGCCCCGTGGTCCATTTTTTGTGCCCGTGGTGCATTTTCGGCACTTGGTGCAATATTCGTGCGAAAATAAGATTTTTTGGGTTTTGCTGCCCCGTGATCCCTGGTGCATTCTTATGCATAAAAAACCATAATGCTCTGAGCACTTTTCAGTTTTGAGGTTTGTGGTGCCCCGTGGTCGAATTTTGGTGCCCATTGGTGGATTTTCGGCCCATGGTGCAATTTTCGTGCCAAAATAACACTTTTGGGTTTTGGTGCCCCGTGATCCTTGGGGCATTCTTATGCATAAAAACCCATAATGCTGTGAGCACTTTTTAGTTTTGAGGTCGGTGGTCCCCTGTGGTCCAATTTTGGTGCCCGTGGTTGATTTTGGGCACATGGTCAAATTTTTGTGCAAAAATAAGACTTTTGGGTTTTGGTGCCACGTGATCCCTGGTGCATTCTTATGCATAAAAAACCATAAGGCTCGGAGCACTATTTAGTGTTTAGGTCCATGGTGCCTCGTGGTGCAATTTTGGTGCCCATTGGTGCATTTTCGGCCCATGGTGCAAGTTTTGTCCCAAAATAAGACTTTTGGGTTTTGGTGCCCTGTGATCCCTGGTGCGTTCTTATGCATAAAAAACTATCATGATCATACCACTTTTAAGTTTTGAGGTCCGTGGTGCCCCGTGGTACAATTTTGGTGCCCGTGGTGCATTTTCGACACATGGTACAATTTTTGTGCCAAAATAAGACTTTTGGGTTTTGGTGCCCTGTAATCCTTGGTGCATCCTTATGTATAAAAAACCATAATGCTCTGAGCACTTCCCAGTTTTGAGGTCCGTGGTGCCCTGTGGTCCAATTTTTGTTACCGTGGTGCATATTCGGCCCACTGTGCATTTTTTGTGCGAAAACAAGACTTTTGGGTTTTGGTGCCCCGTGATCCCTAGTGCATTCTTATGTATAAAAACGATAATGCTCAGAGCACTTTTCAGTTTTGAGGTCCGTGGTGTCCAGTGGTCCAATTTTGGTGCCCCATGGTGCTTTTTTGGCCCATGGTGCAATTTCGTGCCAAAATAAGACTTTTGGGTTTTGGTTCCCCGTGATCCCTGGTGGATTCTTATGCCTAAAAAACCATAAAGCTCGTAGCACTTTTCAGTTTTGAGATCCGTGGTGCCCTGTGGTCCAATTTTGGTGCCAGTGGTAGACTTTCAGCCCATGGTGCAATTTTCGTGCCAAAATAAGACTTTTGGGTTTTGGTGCCCCGTGATCCTTGTTGCATCCTTGTGCATAAAAAACCATAATGCTCGGAGTACTTTTTAGTTTTGAGGTCCGTGGTGCCCTGTGGTCCAATTTTGGTGCCCGTGGTGGATTTTCGGTACATGGTCCAATTTTCGTGCCAAAATAAGACATTTGGGTTTTGGTGCCACGTGATCCCTGGTGCATTCTTATGCATAAAACACCATAATGCTCGTAGAACTATTCAGTTTTGAGGTCTGTGGTGCCCCGTGGTCCAATCTTGGTGCCCGTGGTGCATTTTCGACCCATGGTGCAATTTTCGTGCCAAATTAAGACTTTTTTGTTTTGGTGCCCCGTGATCCTTGGGGCATTCTTATGCATAAAAAACCATAATGCTCCGAGCACTTTTCAGTTTTTAGGTCCGTGCTTCCCCGTGGTGCAATTTTCATGTCCATGGTGCATTTTCTACTCATTGTGCAACTTTCGTGCGAATTCTTATGCATAAAAAAACCATAATACTTGGAGCACTTTTTAGTTTTGAGGTCCGTGGTGCCCGTGGTGCATTTTCAGCACATGGTGCAATTTTCGTGCCATAATAAGACTTTTGGGTTTTGGTGCCCCGTAATCCTTGGTGTATCCTTATGCATAAAATACCATAATGGTCGTAGCTCTTTTCAGTTTTAAGGTCCGTGGTGTCCAGTGCTCTAATTTTGGTGCCCCGTGGTGCATTTTTGGCCTATGGTGAAATTTTCGTGCCAAAATAAGAATTTTGGGTTTTGGTGCCCCGTGATCCTTGGTGAATGCTTATGCATAAAAAGGCATAAAGCTCGGAGCACTTCTAAGTTCTGAGGTCCGTGGTGCCACGTGGTCCAATTTTGGTGCCCGTGGTAAATTTTCGGCCCATGGTGCAATTTTCGTGTGAAAATATGACTTTTGGGTTTTAGTGCCCCGTGATCCCTGGCGCATTCTTATGTATAAAAAACCATAATGCTCGGAGCACTTTTCAGTTCTGAGGTCCGCGGTGTCCAGTGGTCCAATTTTGCTGCCCCGTGGTGCTTTTTTGGCCCATGGTGCAATTTTCTTGCCAAAATAAGACTTTTGGATTTTGGTTCCCCATGATCCCAGGTGGATTCTTATGCCTAAAAAACCATAAAGCTCGTAGAACTTTTCAGTTTTGAGATCCATGGTGCCCTGTGGTCCAATTTTGGTGCCAGTGGTAGATTTTCGGCCTATGGTGCAATTTTCCTGCCAAAATAAGACTTTTGGGTTTTGGTGCCCCATGATCCTTGTTGCATCCTTGTGCATGAAAAACCATGCTCGAAGCACTTTTTAGCTTTGAGGTCCGTGATGCCCCGTGATCCAATTTCGGTGCCCGTGGTGGATTTTCGGTACATGGTCCAATTTTCGTGCGAAAATAAGACATTTGGGTTTTGGTGCCATGTGATCCCTGGTGCATTCTTATGCATAAAACACCATAATGCTCGTAGAACTATTCAATTTTGAGGTCCGTGGTGCCCTGTGGTCCAATCTTGGTGCCCGTGGTACATTTTCGGCCTATGGTGCAATTTTTGTGCCAAAATAAGACTTTTGTGTTTTGGTGCCCCGTGATCCCTAGGGCATTCTTATGCATAAAAAACCATAATGCTCTGAGCACTTTTTAGTTTTTAGGTCCGTGGTGCCCCGTGGTGCAATTTTCATGTCCGTGGTGCATTTTCTGCTCATTGTGCAACTTTCGTGCGAATTCTTATACATAAAAAACCATAATGCTCAGACCACTTTTTAGTTTTAAGGTACGTGGTGTCCGTGGTGCATTTTCAGCACATGGTGCAATTTTTGTGCCAAAATAAGACTTTTGGGTTTTGGTGCCCCGTGATCCCTTGTGCATCCTTATCCATAAAAACCATAATGCTCAGAGTACTTTTCAGTTTTGAGGTCCGTGGTGCCTTAGGGTCCAATTTTGGTGCCCGTGGTAGATTTTTGGCACATGGTCTAATAAATATACGCAAATAAGACTTTTGGGTTTTGGTGCCCCATGATCCCTGATGCATTCTTATGCATAAAAAACCATAATGCTTGGAGCACTTTTAAGTTTGGAGCTCTGTGGTGCCCCGTGGTCCAATTTTGGTGCCCGTGGTATGTTTCCGGCACATGGTGCAATTTTCGTGCCAAAATAAGACTTTTGGGTTTTGGTTCCCCGTGATCCTTAGTGAATCCTTATGCACAAAAAACCATAGTGCTCGATGCCCTTTTCAGTTTTGAGGTCCGTGGTGTCCAGTGGTCCAATTTTGGTGCCCCGTGGTGCATTGTTGGCCCATGGTGCAATTTTCTTGCCAAAACAAGACTTTTGGGTTTTGTTGCCCCGTCACCCTTGGTGGTTGCTTATGCTTAAAAAGCCATAAAGCTCGGAGCACTTCTAAGTTTTGAGGTCCGTGGTGCCCCGTGGTCCAATTTTGGTTCCTGTGGTGCGTTTCTGGCAAATGGTGCATTTTTCGTGCCAAAATAAGACTTTTCGGTTTTGGTGCCCCGTGATCCTTGGTGCATCGTTATGCATCAAAAACCATAATGCTCGAAGCCCTTTTCAGTTTTGAGGTCCGTGGTGTCCAGTGATCCAATTTTGGTGCCCCGTGATGCATTTTTGGCCCACGGTGCAATTTTCGTGCCAAAATAAGACTTTTGGGTTTTGGTGTCCTGTGATCCTTGGTGAATGCTTATGCATAAAAAGCCATAAAGCTCAGAGCACTTCCAAGTTTTGAGGTCCGTGGTGCCCCGTGGTCCAATTTTGGTGCCCGTGGTGGATTTTTGGCACATGGTGCAATTTTCGTGAGCAAATAAGACTTTTGGGTTTTTGTGCCCCATGATCCCTGGTGCATTCTTATGCATAAAAAACCATAATGCTCAGAGCACTTTTAAGTTTGGAGGTCTGTGGTGCCCCGTGGTCCAATTTTGGTGCTCGTGGTGCGTTTCCGGCACATGGTGCAATTTTCGTGCAAAAATAAGACTTTTGGGTTTTGGTGCCCCATGATCCTTGGTGCATCCTTATGCATAAAAAACCATAGTGCTCGAAGCCCTTTTCAGTTTTGAGGTCCGTGGTGTCCAGTGGTCCAATTTTGGTGCCCCGTGGTGCATTTTTGGCCCATGGTGCAATTTTCTTGCCAAAACAAGACTTTTGGGTTTTGTTGCCCCCTGATCCTTCGTGGTTGCTTATGCATAAAAAGCCATAAAGCTCAGAGCACTTCTAAGTTTTGAGGTCCGTGGTGCCCCGTGGTCCAATTTTGGTGCCGGTGGTGCATTTCCAGCCTTTTGTGTAATTTTCATGCGAAAATAGGATTGTTGGGTTTGGTGCCCTGTGAACGTTGGTGCATTCTTATGGATAAAAAACCATAATGCTCGTAGCACTTTTCAGTTTTGAGGTGCGAATTGCCCCGTGGTCCAATTTAGGTACCGGGGTGCATTTTCGACCATTTGTGCAATTTTCGCGCGAAAATAAGACTCTTGGGTTTCGGTGCTCCGTGATCCCTAGTGCATTCTTATGTATAAAAAACCATAATTCTTGGAGCACTTTTCAGTTTTGAGGTCCGAGGTTTCCTGTGGTCCAATTTTGGTGCCCGTGGTGCATTTTCGGCCCATTGTACAATTTTCGTTTGAAAATAAGACTTTTGGGTTTTGGTGCCCCGTGATCCCTGGTGCATTCTTATCCATAAAAAACCATAATGCTCGGAGTACTTTTCAGTTCTGAGGTTCGAGGTGCCCCGTGATCCAATTTTTGTGCCCGCGGTGCATTTTCGGCCCATTATGCAATTTTCCTGCGAAAATAAGACTTTTGGGTTTTGGTTCCCCGTGATCTCTGGTGCATTCTTATGCATAAAAAAAAAGAATGCTCGGAACACTTTTCAGTTTTGAGGTCTGTGGTGCCCCGTGGTTCAATTTTGGTGTCGGTAATGCATTTTCGGCCCATTGTACAATTTTTGTGCGAAAAAAAAACTTTTGGGTGTTGGTGCCCCGTGATCCCTGGTGCATTCTTATGCATAAAAGACGATAATGCTTGGAGCACTTTTCAGTTTTGAGGACCGTGGTGCCTCGTGGTCCAATTTTGGTGCTCGTGGTGCATTTCCAGCCATTTGTGCAATTTTCATGCGAAGATAGGACTGTTGGGTTTGGTGCCCTGTGAACGCTGGTGCATTCTTATGGATAAAAAACCATAATGCTCATACCACTTTTCAGTTTTGAGGTGCAACGTGCCCTGTGGTCCAATTTTGGTGCCGGGGTGCATTTTCGGCCATTTGTGCAATTTTCGTGCGAAAATAAGACTTTTGGGTTTTGGTGCCCCGTGATCCCTGGTGCATTCTTATGCATAAAAAACCATACTGCTCAGAGAACTTTTCAGTTTTGAGGTCCGAGGTTCCCTGTGGTCCAATTTTGGTGCCCATGGTGCATTTTCGGCCCATTATGCAATTTTCGTGCGAAAATAAGACTTTTGGGTTTTGGTTCCCCGTGATCTCTGGTGCATTCTTATGCATAAAAAAAAAAAAGAATGCTCGGAACACTTTTCAGTTTTGAGGTCTGTGGTGCCCCGTGATTCAATTTTGGTGTCGGTAATGCATTTTCGGCCCATTGTACAATTTTTGTGCGAAAAAAAGACTTTTGGGTGTTGGTGCCCCGTGATACCTGGTACATTCTTATGCATAAAAAATGGTAATACTTGGAGCACTTTTCAGTTTTGAGGACCGTGGTGCCTCGTGGTCCAATTTTGGTACCCGTGGTGCATATCCAGCCATTTGTGCAATTTTCATGCGAAGATAGGACTGTTGGGTTTGGTGCCCTATGAACGCTGGCACATTCTTATGGATAAAAAACCATAATGCTCGTAGCACTTTTCAGTTTTGAGGTGCGATGTGCCCCGTGGTCCAATTTTGGTGCCGGGGTGCATTTTCGGCCATTTGTACAATTTTCGTGCGAAAATAAGACTTTTGGGTTTTGGTGCCCCGTGATCCCTGATGCATTCTTATGCATAAAAAACCATAATGCTCGGAGCACTTTTCAGTTTTGAGGTCCGAGGTTCCCTGTGGTCCAATTTTGGTGCCCGTGGTGCATTTTCGGCCCATTGTACAATTTTCATTTGAAAATAAGACTTTCGGGTTTTGGTGCCCCGTGATCCCTGGTGCATTCTTATGCATAAAAAACCATAATACTCGGAGTACATTTCAGTTATGAGGTCCGAGGTGCCCCGTGATCCAATTTTCGTTCCCGTTATGCATTTTCGGCCCATTATGCAATTTTCGTGCGAAAATAAGACTTTTGGGTTTTGCTTTCCCGTGATCTCTGGTGCATTCTTATGCATAAAAAAAAAAGAATGCTCGGAACACTTTTCAGTTTTGAGGTCTGTGGTGCCCTGTGGTTCAACTTTGGTGTCGGTAATGCATTTTCAGCCCATTGTACAATTTTCGTGCGAAAATAAGACTTTTGGGTGTTGATGCCCCGTGATCCTTGGTGAGTTCTTATGCATAAAAAACCATAATGCTCAGAACACTTTTCAGTCTTGAGGTTCGTGGTGCCCCGTGGTCCAATTTTGGTGCCGGGGTGCATTTTCGGCCATTTGTGCAATTTTCATGCGAAAATGAAACTTTTGGGTTTTGGTGCCCCGTGATCCCTAGTTCATTCTTGTGCATAAAAAACCATAATCCTTGGAGCACTTTTCAGTTTTGAGGTCCGTGGTGCCCCGTGGTCCAATTTTGGTGCCGCTGGTGCATTTTCGGCCAGTTGTGAAATTTTCGTGCGAAAATAAGACTTGTGGGTTTTGGTGCCCCGTGATCCCTGTTTCATTCTTATGCATAAAAACCATAATACTCGAAGCACTTTAAAGTTTTGAGGTCCGAGGTACCCCGTGGTCCAATTTTGGTGCCCGTGATGCATTTTCGGCACATTCTGCAATTTTTGTGCGAAAGTAAGACTTTTGGGTTTTGGTGCCCCGTGATCCCTGGTGTATTGTTATGCATAAAAAACCATAATGCTTGGAGCACTTTTCTGTTTTGAGGTCTGTGGTGCACCGTGGTCCAATTTTGGTGCCGGTGATGCATTTTCGGCCATTTGTGCAATTGTCGTGTGAAAATAAGACTTTTGGGTTTTGGAAACCCGTGATCCCTGGTGCATTCTTATGCGTAAAAAACCATAATGCTTGGAGCACTTTTCAGTTTTGAGTTCCGTGGTGCCCCATGGTCCAATTTAGGTGTCGGTGTTGCATTTTCGGCCCTTTGTGCAATTTTCATGCGAAAATAAGACTTTTGGGTTTTAGAGCCCCGTAATCCCTGGTGCATTCTTATGCATAAAAAACAATAATGCTTGGAGCACTTTTCATTATTGAGGTCCGTGGTGCCCCATGGTCCAATTTTGGTGCCGGTGATGCATTTTTGGCCATTTGTGCAATTTTCGTGTGAAAATAAGACTTTTGGGTTTTGGTGCCCCGTGATCCTTGGTGCATTCATATGTATAAAAAACCATAATGCTCAAAACACTTTTCAGTCTTGAGGTTCATGGTGCCCCGTGGTCCAATTTTGGTGCCGGAGGTGCATCTTCGGCCATTTGTGCAATTTTCGTGCGAAAATTAGACTTTTGGATTTTGGTTCCCCGTGATCCAAGGTGCTTTCTTATGCATAAAAAACCATAATTCTAGGAGAACTTATCAGTTTAGAGGTCCGAGGTGCCCCCTGGTCCCATTTTGGTGCCCGTGGTGCATTTTCGGCCTATTGTGCAATTTTCATGCGAAAATGAGACTTTTGGAATTTGGTACCCCATGATCCCTGGTGCATTATTATGCATAAAAAACCATAATCCTAAGAACATATTTTAGTTTTGAGGTCCATGGTGTCCCGTGGTCCGATTTTGGTGCCGGTGGTGCATTTTCGACAAGTTATGAAATTTTCGTGCGAAAATAAGACTTTTGGGTTTTGGTGCCCCGTGATCCTTGGTTCATTCTTACGCATAAAAAACCATATTGCTCAGAGCACTTTTGTGTTTTGAGATCCGAGGGGCCCCATGGTCCACTTTTGGTGCCGGTGGTGCATTTTCGACAAGTTGTGAAATTCGTGCGAAAAAAAACTTTTGGGTTTTGGTGCCCTGTGATCCCTAGTGCATTCTTATGCATTAAAAACCATAATTATGGGAGCACTCTTAAGTTTTGAGGTCCGTGGTGCCCCATGGTCCAATTTTGGTGCCCGTGATGCATTTTCGGCCATTTGAGCAATTTTCGTGCGAAAATAAGACTTTTGGGTTTTGGTGCACCGTGATCCCTGGTGCATTCTTATGCATAAAAAACCATAATGCTTGGAGCCCCTTTCAGTTTTGAGGTGCATGGTGGCCCGTGGTCCAATTTTGGTCCCGGTGGTGCATTTTCGGCCATTTTCGAGCGAAAATAAGACTTTTGGGTTTTGGTGCCCTGTGATCCCTGGTGCATTCTTATGCATAAAAAACCATAATGATGGGAGCACTTTTCAGTTTTGAAGTTTGTGGTGCCCCGTGGTCCAATTTTGGTGCCGGTGGTGCATTTTCGACTGTTGTGAAATTTTCGTACGAAAATAAAACTTTTGGGTTTTGGTGCCCCGTGATCCCTGGTACATTCTTATGCATAAAAAACCATATTGCTCAGAGCACTTTTGTGTTTTGAGATCCGAGGGGCCCCATGGTCCACTTTTGGTGCCGGTGGTGCATTTTCGACAAGTTGTGAAATTCGTGCGAAAAAAAACTTTTGGGTTTTGGTGCCCTGTGATCCCTAGTGCATTCTTATGCATAAAAAACCATAATCATGGGAGCACTCTTAAGTTTTGAGGTCCGTGGTGCCCCATGGTCCAATTTTGGTGCCCGTGATGCATTTTCGGCCATTTGTGCAATTTTCGTGCGAAAATAAGACTTTTGGGTTTTGGTGCACCGTGATCCATGGTGCATTCTTATGCATAAAAAACCATAATGCTTGGAGCCCCTTTCAGTTTTGAGGTGCATGGTGGCCCGTGGTCCAATTTTGGTCCCGGTGGTGCATTTTCGGCCATTTTCGAGCGAAAATAAGACTTTTGGGTTTTGGTGCCCAGTGATCCCTGGTGCATTCTTATGCATAAAAAACCATAATGATGGGAGCACTTTTCAGTTTTGAAGTCTGTGGTGCCCCGTGGTCCAATTTTGGTGCCGGTGGTGCATTTTCGACTGTTGTGAAATTTTCGTACGAAAATAAAACTTTTGGGTTTTGGTGCCCCGTGATCCCTGGTTCATTCTTATGCATAAAAAACCATATTGCTCAGAGCACTTTTGTGTTTTGAGATCCGAGGGGCCCCATGGTCCACTTTTGGTGCCGGTGGTGCATTTTCGACAAGTTGTGAAATTCGTGCGAAAAAAAACTTTTGGGTTTTGGTGCCCTGTGATCCCTAGTGCATTCTTATGCATAAAAAACCATAATCATGGGAGCACTCTTAAGTTTTGAGGTCCGTGGTGCCCCATGGTCCAATTTCGGTGCCCGTGATGCATTTTCGGCCATTTGTGCAATTTTCGTGCGAAAATAAGACTTTTGGGTTTTGGTGCACCGTGATCCCTGGTGCATTCTTATGCATAAAAAACCATAATGCTTGGAGCCCCTTTCAGTTTTGAGGTGCATGGTGGCCCGTGGTCCAATTTTGGTCCCGGTGGTGCATTTTCGGCCATTTTCGAGCGAAAATAAGACTTTTGGGTTTTGGTGCCCAGTGATCCCTGGTGCATTCTTATGCATAAAAAACCATAATGATGGGAGCACTTTTCAGTTTTGAAGTCTGTGGTGCCCCGTGGTCCAATTTTGGTGCCGGTGGTGCATTTTCGACTGTTGTGAAATTTTCGTACGAAAATAAAACTTTTGGGTTTTGGTGCCCCGTGATCCCTGGTTCATTCTTATGCATAAAAAACCATATTGCTCAGAGCACTTTTGTGTTTTGAGATCCGAGGGGCCCCATGGTCCACTTTTGGTGCCGGTGGTGCATTTTCGACAAGTTGTGAAATTCGTGCGAAAAAAAACTTTTGGGTTTTGGTGCCCTGTGATCCCTAGTGCATTCTTATGCATAAAAAACCATAATCATGGGAGCACTCTTAAGTTTTGAGGTCCGTGGTGCCCCATGGTCCAATTTCGGTGCCCGTGATGCATTTTCGGCCATTTGTGCAATTTTCGTGCGAAAATAAGACTTTTGGGTTTTGGTGCACCGTGATCCCTGGTGCATTCTTATGCATAAAAAACCATAATGCTTGGAGCCCCTTTCAGTTTTGAGGTGCATGGTGGCCCGTGGTCCAATTTTGGTCCCGGTGGTGCATTTTCGGCCATTTTCGAGCGAAAATAAGACTTTTGGGTTTTGGTGCCCTGTGATCCCTGGTGCATTCTTATGCATAAAAAACCATAATGATGGGAGCACTTTTCAGTTTTGAAGTCTGTGGTGCCCCGTGGTCCAATTTTGGTGTCGGTGGTGCATTTTCGACTGTTGTGAAATTTTCGTACGAAAATAAAACTTTTGGGTTTTGGTGCCCCGTGATCCCTGGTTCATTCTTATGCATAAAAAACCATATTGCTCAGAGCACTTTTGTGTTTTGAGATCCGAGGGGCCCCATGGTCCACTTTTGGTGCCGGTGGTGCATTTTCGACAAGTTGTGAAATTCGTGCGAAAAAAAACTTTTGGGTTTTGGTGCCCTGTGATCCCTAGTGCATTCTTATGCATAAAAAACCATAATCATGGGAGCACTCTTAAGTTTTGAGGTCCGTGGTGCCCCATGGTCCAATTTTGGTGCCCGTGATGCATTTTCGGCCATTTGTGCAATTTTCGTGCGAAAATAAGACTTTTGGGTTTTGGTGCACCGTGATCCATGGTGCATTCTTATGCATAAAAAACCATAATGCTTGGAGCCCCTTTCAGTTTTGAGGTGCATGGTGGCCCGTGGTCCAATTTTGGTCCCGGTGGTGCATTTTCGGCCATTTTCGAGCGAAAATAAGACTTTTGGGTTTTGGTGCCCAGTGATCCCTGGTGCATTCTTATGCATAAAAAACCATAATGATGGGAGCACTTTTCAGTTTTGAAGTCTGTGGTGCCCCGTGGTCCAATTTTGGTGCCGGTGGTGCATTTTCGACTGTTGTGAAATTTTCGTACGAAAATAAAACTTTTGGGTTTTGGTGCCCCGTGATCCCTGGTTCATTCTTATGCATAAAAAACCATATTGCTCAGAGCACTTTTGTGTTTTGAGATCCGAGGGGCCCCATGGTCCACTTTTGGTGCCGGTGGTGCATTTTCGACAAGTTGTGAAATTCGTGCGAAAAAAAACTTTTGGGTTTTGGTGCCCTGTGATCCCTAGTGCATTCTTATGCATAAAAAACCATAATTATGGGAGCACTCTTAAGTTTTGAGGTCCGTGGTGCCCCATGGTCCAATTTTGGTGCCCGTGATGCATTTTCGGCCATTTGAGCAATTTTCGTGCGAAAATAAGACTTTTGGGTTTTGGTGCACCGTGATCCCTGGTGCATTCTTATGCATAAAAAACCATAATGCTTGGAGCCCCTTTCAGTTTTGAGGTGCATGGTGGCCCGTGGTCCAATTTTGGTCCCGGTGGTGCATTTTCGGCCATTTTCGAGCGAAAATAAGACTTTTGGGTTTTGGTGCCCTGTGATCCCTGGTGCATTCTTATGCATAAAAAACCATAATGATGGGAGCACTTTTCAGTTTTGAAGTCTGTGGTGCCCCGTGGTCCAATTTTGGTGCCGGTGGTGCATTTTCGACTGTTGTGAAATTTTCGTACGAAAATAAAACTTTTGGGTTTTGGTGCCCCGTGATCCCTGGTTCATTCTTATGCATAAAAAACCATATTGCTCAGAGCACTTTTGTGTTTTGAGATCCGAGGGGCCCCATGGTCCACTTTTGGTGCCGGTGGTGCATTTTCGACAAGTTGTGAAATTCGTGCGAAAAAAAACTTTTGGGTTTTGGTGCCCTGTGATCCCTAGTGCATTCTTATGCATAAAAAACCATAATCATGGGAGCACTCTTAAGTTTTGAGGTCCGTGGTGCCCCATGGTCCAATTTTGGTGCCCGTGATGCATTTTCGGCCATTTGTGCAATTTTCGTGCGAAAATAAGACTTTTGGGTTTTGGTGCACCGTGATCCATGGTGCATTCTTATGCATAAAAAACCATAATGCTTGGAGCCCCTTTCAGTTTTGAGGTGCATGGTGGCCCGTGGTCCAATTTTGGTCCCGGTGGTGCATTTTCGGCCATTTTCGAGCGAAAATAAGACTTTTGGGTTTTGGTGCCCAGTGATCCCTGGTGCATTCTTATGCATAAAAAACCATAATGATGGGAGCACTTTTCAGTTTTGAAGTCTGTGGTGCCCCGTGGTCCAATTTTGGTGCCGGTGGTGCATTTTCGACTGTTGTGAAATTTTCGTACGAAAATAAAACTTTTGGGTTTTGGTGCCCCGTGATCCCTGGTTCATTCTTATGCATAAAAAACCATATTGCTCAGAGCACTTTTGTGTTTTGAGATCCGAGGGGCCCCATGGTCCACTTTTGGTGCCGGTGGTGCATTTTCGACAAGTTGTGAAATTCGTGCGAAAAAAAACTTTTGGGTTTTGGTGCCCTGTGATCCCTAGTGCATTCTTATGCATAAAAAACCATAATCATGGGAGCACTCTTAAGTTTTGAGGTCCGTGGTGCCCCATGGTCCAATTTTGGTGCCCGTGATGCATTTTCGGCCATTTGTGCAATTTTCGTGCGAAAATAAGACTTTTGGGTTTTGGTGCACCGTGATCCATGGTGCATTCTTATGCATAAAAAACCATAATGCTTGGAGCCCCTTTCAGTTTTGAGGTGCATGGTGGCCCGTGGTCCAATTTTGGTCCCGGTGGTGCATTTTCGACCATTTTCGAGCGAAAATAAGACTTTTGGGTTTTGGTGCCCAGTGATCCCTGGTGCATTCTTATGCATAAAAAACCATAATGATGGGAGCACTTTTCAGTTTTGAAGTCTGTGGTGCCCCGTGGTCCAATTTTGGTGCCGGTGGTGCATTTTCGACTGTTGTGAAATTTTCGTACGAAAATAAAACTTTTGGGTTTTGGTGCCCCGTGATCCCTGGTTCATTCTTATGCATAAAAAACCATATTGCTCAGAGCACTTTTGTGTTTTGAGATCCGAGGGGCCCCATGGTCCACTTTTGGTGCCGGTGGTGCATTTTCGACAAGTTGTGAAATTCGTGCGAAAAAAAACTTTTGGGTTTTGGTGCCCTGTGATCCCTAGTGCATTCTTATGCATAAAAAACCATAATCATGGGAGCACTCTTAAGTTTTGAGGTCCGTGGTGCCCCATGGTCCAATTTCGGTGCCCGTGATGCATTTTCGGCCATTTGTGCAATTTTCGTGCGAAAATAAGACTTTTGGGTTTTGGTGCACCGTGATCCCTGGTGCATTCTTATGCATAAAAAACCATAATGCTTGGAGCCCCTTTCAGTTTTGAGGTGCATGGTGGCCCGTGGTCCAATTTTGGTCCCGGTGGTGCATTTTCGGCCATTTTCGAGCGAAAATAAGACTTTTGGGTTTTGGTGCCCAGTGATCCCTGGTGCATTCTTATGCATAAAAAACCATAATGATGGGAGCACTTTTCAGTTTTGAAGTCTGTGGTGCCCCGTGGTCCAATTTTGGTGCCGGTGGTGCATTTTCGACTGTTGTGAAATTTTCGTACGAAAATAAAACTTTTGGGTTTTGGTGCCCCGTGATCCCTGGTTCATTCTTATGCATAAAAAACCATATTGCTCAGAGCACTTTTGTGTTTTGAGATCCGAGGGGCCCCATGGTCCACTTTTGGTGCCGGTGGTGCATTTTCGACAAGTTGTGAAATTCGTGCGAAAAAAAACTTTTGGGTTTTGGTGCCCTGTGATCCCTAGTGCATTCTTATGCATAAAAAACCATAATCATGGGAGCACTCTTAAGTTTTGAGGTCCGTGGTGCCCCATGGTCCAATTTCGGTGCCCGTGATGCATTTTCGGCCATTTGTGCAATTTTCGTGCGAAAATAAGACTTTTGGGTTTTGGTGCACCGTGATCCCTGGTGCATTCTTATGCATAAAAAACCATAATGCTTGGAGCCCCTTTCAGTTTTGAGGTGCATGGTGGCCCGTGGTCCAATTTTGGTCCCGGTGGTGCATTTTCGGCCATTTTCGAGCGAAAATAAGACTTTTGGGTTTTGGTGCCCTGTGATCCCTGGTGCATTCTTATGCATAAAAAACCATAATGATGGGAGCACTTTTCAGTTTTGAAGTCTGTGGTGCCCCGTGGTCCAATTTTGGTGCCGGTGGTGCATTTTCGACTGTTGTGAAATTTTCGTACGAAAATAAAACTTTTGGGTTTTGGTGCCCCGTGATCCCTGGTTCATTCTTATGCATAAAAAACCATATTGCTCAGAGCACTTTTGTGTTTTGAGATCCGAGGGGCCCCATGGTCCACTTTTGGTGCCGGTGGTGCATTTTCGACAAGTTGTGAAATTCGTGCGAAAAAAAACTTTTGGGTTTTGGTGCCCTGTGATCCCTAGTGCATTCTTATGCATAAAAAACCATAATCATGGGAGCACTCTTAAGTTTTGAGGTCCGTGGTGCCCCATGGTCCAATTTTGGTGCCCGTGATGCATTTTCGGCCATTTGTGCAATTTTCGTGCGAAAATAAGACTTTTGGGTTTTGGTGCACCGTGATCCATGGTGCATTCTTATGCATAAAAAACCATAATGCTTGGAGCCCCTTTCAGTTTTGAGGTGCATGGTGGCCCGTGGTCCAATTTTGGTCCCGGTGGTGCATTTTCGGCCATTTTCGAGCGAAAATAAGACTTTTGGGTTTTGGTGCCCAGTGATCCCTGGTGCATTCTTATGCATAAAAAACCATAATGATGGGAGCACTTTTCAGTTTTGAAGTCTGTGGTGCCCCGTGGTCCAATTTTGGTGCCGGTGGTGCATTTTCGACTGTTGTGAAATTTTCGTACGAAAATAAAACTTTTGGGTTTTGGTGCCCCGTGATCCCTGGTTCATTCTTATGCATAAAAAACCATATTGCTCAGAGCACTTTTGTGTTTTGAGATCCGAGGGGCCCCATGGTCCACTTTTGGTGCCGGTGGTGCATTTTCGACAAGTTGTGAAATTCGTGCGAAAAAAAACTTTTGGGTTTTGGTGCCCTGTGATCCCTAGTGCATTCTTATGCATAAAAAACCATAATCATGGGAGCACTCTTAAGTTTTGAGGTCCGTGGTGCCCCATGGTCCAATTTTGGTGCCCGTGATGCATTTTCGGCCATTTGTGCAATTTTCGTGCGAAAATAAGACTTTTGGGTTTTGGTGCACCGTGATCCATGGTGCATTCTTATGCATAAAAAACCATAATGCTTGGAGCCCCTTTCAGTTTTGAGGTGCATGGTGGCCCGTGGTCCAATTTTGGTCCCGGTGGTGCATTTTCGGCCATTTTCGAGCGAAAATAAGACTTTTGGGTTTTGGTGCCCAGTGATCCCTGGTGCATTCTTATGCATAAAAAACCATAATGATGGGAGCACTTTTCAGTTTTGAAGTCTGTGGTGCCCCGTGGTCCAATTTTGGTGCCGGTGGTGCATTTTCGACTGTTGTGAAATTTTCGTACGAAAATAAAACTTTTGGGTTTTGGTGCCCCGTGATCCCTGGTTCATTCTTATGCATAAAAAACCATATTGCTCAGAGCACTTTTGTGTTTTGAGATCCGAGGGGCCCCATGGTCCACTTTTGGTGCCGGTGGTGCATTTTCGACAAGTTGTGAAATTCGTGCGAAAAAAAACTTTTGGGTTTTGGTGCCCTGTGATCCCTAGTGCATTCTTATGCATAAAAAACCATAATCATGGGAGCACTCTTAAGTTTTGAGGTCCGTGGTGCCCCATGGTCCAATTTCGGTGCCCGTGATGCATTTTCGGCCATTTGTGCAATTTTCGTGCGAAAATAAGACTTTTGGGTTTTGGTGCACCGTGATCCCTGGTGCATTCTTATGCATAAAAAACCATAATGCTTGGAGCCCCTTTCAGTTTTGAGGTGCATGGTGGCCCGTGGTCCAATTTTGGTCCCGGTGGTGCATTTTCGGCCATTTTCGAGCGAAAATAAGACTTTTCGGTTTTGGTGCCCTGTGATCCCTGGTGCATTCTTATGCATAAAAAACCATAATGATGGGAGCACTTTTCAGTTTTGAAGTCTGTGGTGCCCCGTGGTCCAATTTTGGTGCCGGTGGTGCATTTTCGACTGTTGTGAAATTTTCGTACGAAAATAAAACTTTTGGGTTTTGGTGCCCCGTGATCCCTGGTTCATTCTTATGCATAAAAAACCGTATTGCTCAGAGCACTTTTGTGTTTTGAGATCCGAGGGGCCCCATGGTCCACTTTTGGTGCCGGTGGTGCATTTTCGACAAGTTGTGAAATTCGTGCGAAAAAAAACTTTTGGGTTTTGGTGCCCTGTGATCCCTAGTGCATTCTTATGCATAAAAAACCATAATCATGGGAGCACTCTTAAGTTTTGAGGTCCGTGGTGCCCCATGGTCCAATTTTGGTGCCCGTGATGCATTTTCGGCCATTTGTGCAATTTTCGTGCGAAAATAAGACTTTTGGGTTTTGGTGCACCGTGATCCCTGGTGCATTCTTATGCATAAAAAACCATAATGCTTGGAGCCCCTTTCAGTTTTGAGGTGCATGGTGGCCCGTGGTCCAATTTTGGTCCCGGTGGTGCATTTTCGGCCATTTTCGAGCGAAAATAAGACTTTTGGGTTTTGGTGCCCTGTGATCCCTGGTGCATTCTTATGCATAAAAAACCATAATGATGGGAGCACTTTTCAGTTTTGAAGTCTGTGGTGCCCCGTGGTCCAATTTTGGTGCCGGTGGTGCATTTTCGACTGTTGTGAAATTTTCGTACGAAAATAAAACTTTTGGGTTTTGGTGCCCCGTGATCCCTGGTTCATTCTTATGCATAAAAACCATATTGCTCAGAGCACTTTTGTGTTTTGAGATCCGAGGGGCCCCATGGTCCACTTTTGGTGCCGGTGGTGCATTTTCGACAAGTTGTGAAATTCGTGCGAAAAAAAACTTTTGGGTTTTGGTGCCCTGTGATCCCTAGTGCATTCTTATGCATAAAAAACCATAATCATGGGAGCACTCTTAAGTTTTGAGGTCCGTGGTGCCCCATGGTCCAATTTTGGTGCCCGTGATGCATTTTCGGCCATTTGTGCAATTTTCGTGCGAAAATAAGACTTTTGGGTTTTGGTGCACCGTGATCCCTGGTGCATTCTTATGCATAAAAAACCATAATGCTTGGAGCCCCTTTCAGTTTTGAGGTGCATGGTGGCCCGTGGTCCAATTTTGGTCCCGGTGGTGCATTTTCGGCCATTTTCGAGCGAAAATAAGACTTTTGGGTTTTGGTGCCCTGTGATCCCTGGTGCATTCTTATGCATAAAAAACCATAATGATGGGAGCACTTTTCAGTTTTGAAGTCTGTGGTGCCCCGTGGTCCAATTTTGGCGCCGGTGGTGCATTTTTGACTGGTTGTGAAATTTTCGTACGAAAATAAAACTTTTGGGTTTTGGTGCCCCGTGATCCCTGGTTCATTCTTATGCATAAAAAACCATATTGCTCAGAGCACTTTTGTGTTTTGAGATCCGAGGGGCCCAATGGTCCACTTTTGGTGCCGGTGGTGCATTTTCGACAAGTTGTGAAATTCGTGCGAAAAAAAACTTTTGGGTTTTGGTGCCCTGTGATCCCTAGTGCATTCTTATGCATAAAAAACCATAATGATGGGAGCACTCTTAAGTTTTGAGGTCCGTGGTGCCCCATGGTCCAATTTTGGTGCCCGTGATGCATTTTCGGTCATTTGTGCAATTTTCGTGCGAAAATAAGACTTTTGGGTTTTGGTGCACCGTGATCCCTGGTGCATTCTTATGCATAAAAAACCATAATGCTTGGAGCCCCTTTCAGTTTTGAGGTGCATGGTGGCCCGTGGTCCAATTTTGGTCCCAGTGGTGCATTTTCGGCCATTTTCGACATTTTCGAGCGAAAATAAGACTTTTGGGTTTTGGTGCCCTGTGATCCCTGGTGCATTCTTATGCATAAAAAACCATAATGATGGGAACACTTTTCAGTTTTGAAGTCTGTGGTGCCCCGTTGTCCAATTTTGGTGCCGGTGGTGCATTTTCGACTGGTTGTGAAATTTTCGTACGAAAATAAAACTTTTGGGTTTTGGTGCCCCGTGATCCCTGGTTCATTCTTATGCATAGAAAACCATATTGCTCAGAGCACTTTTGTGTTTTGAGATCCGAGGGGCCCCATGGTCTACTTTTGTTGCCGGTGGTGCATTTTCGACAAGTGAAATTTTTGTGCGAAAATAAAACTTTTGGGTTTTGGTGCCCCGTGATCCCTGGTTCATTCTTATGCATAAAAAATCATAATGCTCGGAACACTTTTGAGTTTTGAGGTCTGAGGTGCACCGTGGTCCACTTTTGGTGCTCGTGATGCATTTTCGGCCCATTCTGCAATTTTTGTGCGAAAATAAGACTTTTGGGTTTTGGTGCACCATGATCCCTGGTGCATTCTTATGCATAAAAAACCATAATGCTTGGAGCCCCTTTCAGTTTTGAGGTGCATGGTGCCCCGTGGTCCAATTTTGGTCCCGGTGGTGCATTTTCAGGCATTTGCGTAATTTTCGAGCGAAAATAAGACTTTTGGATTTTGGTGCCCTGTGATCCCTGGTGCACTTTTATGCATAAAAAATAATGATGGGAGCACTTTTCAGTTTTGAGGTCCGTGGTGCCCCGCGGTCCCATTTTGGTGCCGGTGGTGCATTTTCAACAAATTGTGAAATTGTCGTGCAAAAATAAAACTTTTGGGTTTTGGTGCCCCGTGATCCCTGGTTCATTCTTATGCATTAAAAACCGTATTGCTCGGAGCACTGTTGAGTTTTGAGATCCGAGGTGCCCGTGGTCCACTTTTGGTGCCGGTGGTGCATTTTCGACAAGTTGTTAAATTCGTGTGAAAAAAATTTTTGGGTTTTGGTGCCCTGTGATCCCTGGTGCTTTCTTATGCATAAAAAACTATAATGATGGGAGCAATTTTCAGTGTTGAGGTCCGTGGTGCCCCATGGTCCAATTTTGGTGCCGGTAATGCATTTTTGGCCATTTGTGCAATTTTCGTGCGAAAATAAGACTTTTGGGTTTTGGTGCACCGTGATCCCTGGTGCATTCTTATGCATAAAAAACCATAATGCTTGGAGCCCCTTTCAATTTTGAGGTGCATGGTGCCCCGTGGTCCAATTTTGGTCCCGGTGGTGCATTTTCGGCCATTTTCGAGCGAAAATAAGACTTTTGGGTTTTGGTGCCCTGTGATCCCTGGTGCATTCTTATGCATAAAAAACCATAATGATGGGAGCACTTTTCAGTTTTGAGGTCCGTGATGCCCCGTGGTCCAATTTTGGTGCCATGGTGCATTTTCGACAAATTGTGAAATTTTCGTGCGAAAATAAAACTTTTGGGTTTTGGTGCCCCGTGATCCCTGGTTCATTCTTATGCATCAAAAACCATAAGGCTCAGAACACTTTTTAGTTTTGAGGTCCATGGTGCCCCGTGGTTCAAGTTTGGTGCCGGTGGTGCATTTTCGACAAGTGAAACTTTTGTGCGAAAATAAAACTTTTGGGTTTTGGTGCCCCGTGATCCCTAGTTCATTCTTATGCATAAAAAATCATAATGCTCGGAACACTTTTGAGTTTTGAGGTCTGAGGTGCCCCGTGGTCCACTTTTGGTGCTCGTGATGCATTTTCGGCCCATTCTGCAATTTTTGTGCGAAAATAAGACTTTTGGGTTTTGGTGCACCATGATCCCTGGTGCATTCTTATGCATAAAAAACCATAATGCTTGGAGCCCCTTTCAGTTTTGAGGTGCATGGTGCCCCGTGTTCCAATTTTGGTCCCGGTGGTGCATTTTCAGGCATTTGCGTCATTTTCGAGCGAAAATAAGACTTTTGGGTTTTGGTGCCCTGCGATCCCTGGTGCATTCTTATGCATAAAAAACCATAATGATGGGAGCACTTTTCAGTTTTGAGGTCCGTGGTGCCCCGCGGTCCCATTTTGGTGCCGGTGGTGCATTTTCAACAAATTGTGAAATTTTCGTGCGAAAATAAAACTTTTGGGTTTTGGTGCCCTGTGATCCCTGCTTCATTCTTATGCATAAAAAACCATGATGCTCGGAGAACTTTTAAGTTTTAAGGTCCGAGGTTTCCCGCGGTCCAATTTTGGGGCCGGTGGTGCATTTTCGACAAATTGTGAAATTTTCGTGCGAAAATAAAACTTTTGGGTTTTGGTGCTCCGTGATCCCTGGTTCATTCTTATGCATCAAAAACCATAAGGCACAGAACAGTTTTTAGTTTTGCGGTCCATGGTGCCCCGTGGTCCAATTTTGCTGCCGGTGGTGCATTTTCGACAAGTGAAATTTTTGTGCAAAAATAAAACTTTTGGGTTTTTGTGCCCCGTGATCCCTGGTTCATTCTTATGCATAAAAAACCATAATACTCGGAACACTTTTGATTTTGAGGTCCGAGGTGCCCCGTGGTCCACTTTTGGTGCTCGTGATGCATTTTCGGCCCATTGTGCAATTTTTGTGCGAAAATAAGACTTTTGGGTTATGGTGCACCGTGATCCCTGGTGCATTCTTATGCATAAAAAACCATAATGCTTGGAGCCCCTTTCAGTTTTGAGGTGCATGGTGCCCCGTGGTCCAATTTTGGTCCCGGTGGTGCATTTTCAGCCATTTGCGACATTTTTGAGCGAAAATAAGACTTTTCGGTTTTGGTGCCCTGTGATCCCTGGTGCATTCTTATGCATAAAAAACCATAATGATGGGAGCACTTTTCAGTTTTGAGGTTCGTCGTGCCCCGTGGTCCAATTTTGGTGCGGTGGTGCATTTTCGACAAATTGTGAAATTTTCGTGCGAAAATAAAACTTTTGGGTTTTGGTGCCCCATGATCCCTGGTTCATTCTTATGCATTAAAAACCGTATTGCTCGGAGCACTTTTGAGTTTTGAGATCCGAGGTGCCCCGCGGTCCACTTTTGGTGCCGGTGGTGCATTTTTGACAAGTTGTGAAATTCGTGCCAAAAAACTTTTGGGTTTTGGTGCCCTGTGATCCCTGGTGCATTCTAATGCATAAAAAACTATAATGATGGCAGCACTTTTCAGTTTTGAGGTCCGTGGTGACCCATGGTCCAATTTTGGTGCCGATAATGCATTTTCGGCCATTTGTGCAATTTTCGTGCGAAAATAAGACTTTTGGGTTTTGGTGCCCTGTGATCCCTGGTGCATTCTTATGATAAAAAACCATAATGCTCGGAGCACTTTTCAGTTTTGAGGTCCGACGTGCCCCATGGTCCAATTTTGGTGCCCGTGGTGCATTTTCAGCCCATTGTGCAATTTTCTTGCGAAAATAAGACTTTTGGGTTTTGGTGCCCTGCGATCCCTGGTGCATTCTTATGCATAAAAAACCATAATGATGGGAGCACTTTTCAGTTTTGAGGTCCGTGGTGCCCCGCGGTCCCATTTTGGTGCCGGTGGTGCATTTTCAACAAATTGTGAAATTTTCGTGCGAAAATAAAACTTTTGGGTTTTGGTGCCCCGTGATCCCTGCTTCATTCTTATGCATAAAAAACCATGATGCTCGGAGAACTTTTAAGTTTTAAGGTCCGAGGTTTCCCGCGGTCCAATTTTGGGGCCGGTGGTGCATTTTCGACAAATTGTGAAATTTTCGTGCGAAAATAAAACTTTTGGGTTTTGGTGCTCCGTGATCCCTGGTTCATTCTTATGCATCAAAAACCATAAGGCACAGAACAGTTTTTAGTTTTGCGGTCCATGGTGCCCCGTGGTCCAATTTTGCTGCCGGTGGTGCATTTTCGACAAGTGAAATTTTTGTGCAAAAATAAAACTTTTGGGTTTTTGTGCCCCGTGATCCCTGGTTCATTCTTATGCATAAAAAACCATAATACTCGGAACACTTTTGATTTTGAGGTCCGAGGTGCCCCGTGGTCCACTTTTGGTGCTCGTGATGCATTTTCGGCCCATTGTGCAATTTTTGTGCGAAAATAAGACTTTTGGGTTATGGTGCACCATGATCCCTGGTGCATTCTTATGCATAAAAAACCATAATGCTTGGAGCCCCTTTCAGTTTTGAGGTGCATGGTGCCCCGTGGTCCAATTTTGGTCCCAGTGGTGCATTTTCAGCCATTTGCGACATTTTTGAGCGAAAATAAGACTTTTCGGTTTTGGTGCCCTGTGATCCCTGGTGCATTCTTATGCATAAAAAACCATAATGATGGGAGCACTTTTCAGTTTTGAGGTTCGTCGTGCCCCGTGGTCCAATTTTGGTGCGGTGGTGCATTTTCGACAAATTGTGAAATTTTCGTGCGAAAATAAAACTTTTGGGTTTTGGTGCCCCATGATCCCTGGTTCATTCTTATGCATTAAAAACCGTATTGCTCGGAGCACTTTTGAGTTTTGAGATCCGAGGTGCCCCGCGGTCCACTTTTGGTGCCGGTGGTGCATTTTTGACAAGTTGTGAAATTCGTGCCAAAAAACTTTTGGGTTTTGGTGCCCTGTGATCCCTGGTGCATTCTAATGCATAAAAAACTATAATGATGGCAGCACTTTTCAGTTTTGAGGTCCGTGGTGACCCATGGTCCAATTTTGGTGCCGATAATGCATTTTCGGCCATTTGTGCAATTTTCGTGCGAAAATAAGACTTTTGGGTTTTGGTGCCCTGTGATCCCTGGTGCATTCTTATGATAAAAAACCATAATGCTCGGAGCACTTTTCAGTTTTGAGGTCCGACGTGCCCCATGGTCCAATTTTGGTGCCCGTGGTGCATTTTCAGCCCATTGTGCAATTTTCTTGCGAAAATAAGACTTTTGGGTTTTGGTGCCCTGCGATCCCTGGTGCATTCTTATGCATAAAAAACCATAATGATGGGAGCACTTTTCAGTTTTGAGGTCCGTGGTGCCCCGCGGTCCCATTTTGGTGCCGGTGGTGCATTTTCAACAAATTGTGAAATTTTCGTGCGAAAATAAAACTTTTGGGTTTTGGTGCCCCGTGATCCCTGCTTCATTCTTATGCATAAAAAACCATGATGCTCGGAGAACTTTTAAGTTTTAAGGTCCGAGGTTTCCCGCGGTCCAATTTTGGGGCCGGTGGTGCATTTTCGACAAATTGTGAAATTTTCGTGCGAAAATAAAACTTTTGGGTTTTGGTGCTCCGTGATCCCTGGTTCATTCTTATGCATCAAAAACCATAAGGCACAGAACAGTTTTTAGTTTTGCGGTCCATGGTGCCCCGTGGTCCAATTTTGCTGCCGGTGGTGCATTTTCGACAAGTGAAATTTTTGTGCAAAAATAAAACTTTTGGGTTTTTGTGCCCCGTGATCCCTGGTTCATTCTTATGCATAAAAAACCATAATACTCGGAACACTTTTGATTTTGAGGTCCGAGGTGCCCCGTGGTCCACTTTTGGTGCTCGTGATGCATTTTCGGCCCATTGTGCAATTTTTGTGCGAAAATAAGACTTTTGGGTTATGGTGCACCATGATCCCTGGTGCATTCTTATGCATAAAAAACCATAATGCTTGGAGCCCCTTTCAGTTTTGAGGTGCATGGTGCCCCGTGGTCCAATTTTGGTCCCAGTGGTGCATTTTCAGCCATTTGCGACATTTTTGAGCGAAAATAAGACTTTTCGGTTTTGGTGCCCTGTGATCCCTGGTGCATTCTTATGCATAAAAAACCATAATGATGGGAGCACTTTTCAGTTTTGAGGTTCGTCGTGCCCCGTGGTCCAATTTTGGTGCGGTGGTGCATTTTCGACAAATTGTGAAATTTTCGTGCGAAAATAAAACTTTTGGGTTTTGGTGCCCCATGATCCCTGGTTCATTCTTATGCATTAAAAACCGTATTGCTCGGAGCACTTTTGAGTTTTGAGATCCGAGGTGCCCCGCGGTCCACTTTTGGTGCCGGTGGTGCATTTTTGACAAGTTGTGAAATTCGTGCCAAAAAACTTTTGGGTTTTGGTGCCCTGTGATCCCTGGTGCATTCTAATGCATAAAAAACTATAATGATGGCAGCACTTTTCAGTTTTGAGGTCCGTGGTGACCCATGGTCCAATTTTGGTGCCGATAATGCATTTTCGGCCATTTGTGCAATTTTCGTGCGAAAATAAGACTTTTGGGTTTTGGTGCCCTGTGATCCCTGGTGCATTCTTATGATAAAAAACCATAATGCTCGGAGCACTTTTCAGTTTTGAGGTCCGACGTGCCCCATGGTCCAATTTTGGTGCCCGTGGTGCATTTTCAGCCCATTGTGCAATTTTCTTGCGAAAATAAGACTTTTGGGTTTTGGTGCCCTGCGATCCCTGGTGCATTCTTATGCATAAAAAACCATAATGATGGGAGCACTTTTCAGTTTTGAGGTCCGTGGTGCCCCGCGGTCCCATTTTGGTGCCGGTGGTGCATTTTCAACAAATTGTGAAATTTTCGTGCGAAAATAAAACTTTTGGGTTTTGGTGCCCCGTGATCCCTGCTTCATTCTTATGCATAAAAAACCATGATGCTCGGAGAACTTTTAAGTTTTAAGGTCCGAGGTTTCCCGCGGTCCAATTTTGGGGCCGGTGGTGCATTTTCGACAAATTGTGAAATTTTCGTGCGAAAATAAAACTTTTGGGTTTTGGTGCTCCGTGATCCCTGGTTCATTCTTATGCATCAAAAACCATAAGGCACAGAACAGTTTTTAGTTTTGCGGTCCATGGTGCCCCGTGGTCCAATTTTGCTGCCGGTGGTGCATTTTCGACAAGTGAAATTTTTGTGCAAAAATAAAACTTTTGGGTTTTTGTGCCCCGTGATCCCTGGTTCATTCTTATGCATAAAAAACCATAATACTCGGAACACTTTTGATTTTGAGGTCCGAGGTGCCCCGTGGTCCACTTTTGGTGCTCGTGATGCATTTTCGGCCCATTGTGCAATTTTTGTGCGAAAATAAGACTTTTGGGTTATGGTGCACCATGATCCCTGGTGCATTCTTATGCATAAAAAACCATAATGCTTGGAGCCCCTTTCAGTTTTGAGGTGCATGGTGCCCCGTGGTCCAATTTTGGTCCCAGTGGTGCATTTTCAGCCATTTGCGACATTTTTGAGCGAAAATAAGACTTTTCCGTTTTGGTGCCCTGTGATCCCTGGTGCATTCTTATGCATAAAAAACCATAATGATGGGAGCACTTTTCAGTTTTGAGGTTCGTCGTGCCCCGTGGTCCAATTTTGGTGCGGTGGTGCATTTTCGACAAATTGTGAAATTTTCGTGCGAAAATAAAACTTTTGGGTTTTGGTGCCCCATGATCCCTGGTTCATTCTTATGCATTAAAAACCGTATTGCTCGGAGCACTTTTGAGTTTTGAGATCCGAGGTGCCCCGCGGTCCACTTTTGGTGCCGGTGGTGCATTTTTGACAAGTTGTGAAATTCGTGCCAAAAAACTTTTGGGTTTTGGTGCCCTGTGATCCCTGGTGCATTCTAATGCATAAAAAACTATAATGATGGGAGCACTTTTCAGTTTTGAGGTCCGTGGTGCCCCATGGTCCAATTTTGGTGCCGATAATGCATTTTCGGCCATTTGTGCAATTTTCGTGCGAAAATAAGACTTTTGGGTTTTGGTGCCCTGTGATCCCTGGTGCATTCTTATGATAAAAAACCATAATGCTCGGAGCACTTTTCAGTTTTGAGGTCCGACGTGCCCCATGGTCCAATTTTGGTGCCCGTGGTGCATTTTCAGCCCATTGTGCAATTTTCTTGCGAAAATAAGACTTTTGGGTTTTGGTGCCCCGTGATCCCTGGTACACTCTTATGCATAAAAAACCATAACGCTCAGACCACTTTTAAGTATTGTGGTCCGAGGTGCCCCGTGGTCCAATTTTGGTGTCCGTGGTGCAATTTCGGCCCATTGTGCATTTTTCGTGCGAAAATAAGACGTTTGGGTTGTGGTACCCCGCAATCCCTGGTGCATTCTTATGCATAAAAAACCATAATGGTCGGAGAACTTTTAAGTTTTGAGGTCCGAGGTGCCCCGAGGTCCAATATTGGTGCCCTGTGGTCCAATATTGGTACCCGTGGTGCATTTTTGGCCGATTGTGCAATTTTCGTGCGAAAATAAGGCTTTTGGGTTTTGGTGCCCCGTGATATCTGGTGCATTCTTATGCATAAAAAATCATAATTCTTGGAGCACTTTTCAGTTTTGAGGTCCGTGGAGCCCCATGGTCCAATTTTGGTGCCGGTAGTCCATTTTCGGTCAGTTGTGAAATTTTCGTGCAAAAATAATACTTTTGGGTTTTGGTGCCCCGTGATCCCTGGTTCATTCTTATGCATAAAAAACCATAATGCTAAAATCACTTTTAAGTTTTTGAGGTCCGAGGTGCCCCGTGGTCCAATTTTGGTGCCCGTGATTCATTTTCGGCCCATTGTGAAATTTTCGTACGAAAATAAGACTTTTGGGTTTTGGTGCCCAAGGATCGGTGGTGGATTTTCGGCCATTTCTGCAATTTTTCTTCGAAAATAAGACTTTTGGATTTTTGTGCCCATGATCCCTGGTACATTCTTAGGCATAAAAAACCATAATGCTCGGAGCAGTTTTAAGTATTAAGGTCTGAGGTGACCCGTCTTCCAATTTTGGTGCCCGTGGTACATTTTCGGCCTATTGTGCAATTTCCGTATGAAAATAAGACTGTTGGGTTTTGGTGCCCCGTCATCCGTGAAAAGTGAAAAGTGTTCCTAGCATTATGGTTTTTTATGCATAAGAATGCCCCAGGGATCATAGGGCACTAAAACCCAAAAGTCTTATTTTGGCATGAAAATTGCACCATGGGCCAAAAAAGCACCACGAGGCACCAAATTTGGACCACTGGACACCACATACCTCAAAACTGAAAAGTGCTCCGAGCATTATGATTTTTTATGCATAATAATGCACCAGGGATCACGGGGCACCAAAACCTAAAAGTCTTATTTTGCCAAGAAAATTGGAGCACGGGGCACCACGAAGCTCAAACTTGAAAAGTACGTTGAGCATTATGGTTTTTTATGCACAAGGATGCTCCAGGGATCATAGGGCACCAAAATCCAAAAGTCTTGTTTTGGCACGAAAATTACATAATGGGTCGAAAATGCACCACGGCCACCAAAATTGGACCACGGGGCACCACGAACCTCAAAATTGAAAAGTGTTCCGAGCATTATGGTTTTTTATGCATAAGAATGCTCCAAGGATCATGGGGCACCAAAACCCAAAAGTCTTATTTTGGCACGAAAATTGCACCATGGGCCAAAAATGCACCACGGGGCAGCAAAATTGAACCACTGAACACCACGTACCTCAAAACTGAAAAGTGCTCCGAGCATTATGGTTTTTTATGCATAAGAATGCACTAGGGATCGCGGGGCACCAAAACCCAAAAGTCTTATTTTGGCACGAAAATTGGATCACGGGGCACCATGAACCTCAAACCTGAAAAGTGCTATGAGCATTATGGTTTTTTATGCACAAGGATGCTCCAGGGATCATAGGGCACCAAAATCCAAAAGTCTTGTTTTGGCACGAAAATTACATAATGGGTCGAAAATGCACCACGGCCACCAAAATTGGACCACGGGGCACCACGAACCTCAAAATTGAAAAGTGTTCCGAGCATTATGGTTTTTTATGCATAAGAATGCTCCAAGGATCATGGGGCACCAAAACCCAAAAGTCTTATTTTGGCACGAAAATTGCACCATGGGCCAAAAATGCACCACGGGGCAGCAAAATTGAACCACTGAACACCACGTACCTCAAAACTGAAAAGTGCTCCGAGCATTATGGTTTTTTATGCATAAGAATGCACTAGGGATCGCGGGGCACCAAAACCCAAAAGTCTTATTTTGGCACGAAAATTGGATCACGGGGCACCATGAACCTCAAACCTGAAAAGTGCTATGAGCATTATGGTTTTTTATGCACAAGGATGCTCCAGGGATCATAGGGCACCAAAATCCAAAAGTCTTATTTTGGCACGAAAATTGCATAATGGGTCGAAAATGCACCACGGGCACCAAAATTGGACCACGGGGCACCACGAACCTCAAAACTGAAAAAGTGTTCCGAGCATTATGGTTTTTTATGCATAAGAATGCCCCAGGGATCACGGGGCACCAAAACCCAAAAGTCTTATTTTGGCACGAAAATTGCACCATGGGCCAAAAATGCACAACGGGGCACCAAAATTGGACCACTGGACACCACGTACCTCTAAACTGAAAAGTACTCCGAGCATTATGGTTTTTTATGCATAAGAATGCACTAGGGATCACGGGGCACCAAAACCTAAAACTCTTATTTTGGCACGAAATTTGGATCACGGGGCACCACGAACCTCAAACCTGAAAAGTGCTCAGAGCATTATGGTTTTTATGCACAAGGATGCTCCAGGGATCACAGGGCACCAAAATCCAAAAGTCTTATTTTGGCACAAATATTGCATAATGGGTCGAAAATGCACCACGGGCACCAAAATTGGATCATGGGGCACAACGAACCTCAAAACTGAAAAGTGTTCCGAGCATTATGGTTTTTTATGCATAAGAAGAATGCCCTAGGGATCATAGGGCACCAAAACCCAAAAGTCTTATTTTGGCACGAAAATTGCACCATGGGCCAAAAATGCACCACGGGGCACCAAAATTGGACCACGGGGCACCACGAACCTCAAACCCGAAAAGTGCTCTAAGCATTATGATTTTTTATGCACAAGGATGCTCCAGGGATCATAGGGCACCAGAATCCAAAAGTCTTATTTTGGCATGAAAATTGCATAATGGGCCGAAAATTCGCAACGGGCACCAAAATTGGACCACGGGGCACCACGTACCTTAAAACTAAAAAGTGCTTTGAGCATTATGGTTTTTTATGCATAAGAATGCACCAGGGATCACAGGGAACCAAAACCCAAAAGTCTTTGTTTGGGACGAAAATTGCACAATGGGCCGAAAATGCCCCACGGGCAACAAAATTGGAACACGGGGATGCACAAACATCAAAACTGAAAAGTGCGCCGAGCTTTATGGTTTTTTACGCATAAGAATCCACCAGGGATCGTGGGGCACAAAAACCCAAAAGTCTTCTTTTTGCACGAAAATTGCATAATGGGCCGAAAATGCACCACGGGCACCAAAATTGGACCACGGGGCACCACGGACCTCAAAACTGAAAAGTGCTCCAAGAATTATGGTTTTTTATGCATAAGGATGCATCAAGGATCACGGGGCAACAAAACACAAAAGTCTTATTTTGTCACGAAAATTGCACAAGGTGTCGAAAATGCACCAAGGGTACCAAAATTGGACCACGGGGAACCACGAACCTCAAAATTGAAAAGTGATCTGAGCATTATGGTTTTTTATGCATAAGAATGCACCAGGGATCACAAGGCACCAAAATCCAAAAGTCTTATTTTCGCACAAAAATTGCACAATTGGGCGAAAATGCACCACGGGAACAAAAATTGGACCACGGGGCACCACGGACATGAAAACTGAAATGTGCATTGACCATTATGGTTTTTTATGCATAAGAATGTCCCAAGGATGACGGGGCACCAAAATCCAAAATTTTTATTTTGGCACGAAAATTTCTCCAGGGGCCAAAAATGCACCACGAGTAGTGGCGGATCCAGAAATTTTTTTCAGTGGGGGCAAAAAAAAAGTCTAATATTTTCTCAGAAAAAAATAATATAAGTTTTATTTAAAGGGTATTAGAGAAATTGGAAAAAGTAAAAATTAAAAGGATAAAGGGGGTAAAATTAGTACAAATTTATTTTCTCTTTTATCTTTTACAATTTTTGACATTCATCTTTTTTAAAAAATTATTTTATGGGGGCAATACCTATTTTTTTATGGGGGCAAAAAAAAATATTTATTTAACATATTCAAAGTAAAAAAAATTGCTTTGTGGGGGCAATTGCCCCCATTACTTTGCATGTAGATCCGCCCCTGACCACGGGGCCCCAAAATTAAACCACTGAACACCACGGATGTTAAAACTTAAAAGTGCTACGAGCATTATGGTTTTTTATGCATAAGAGTGCACCAGGGATCACGAGGCACCAAAACCCAAAATTCTTATTTTCGCACGAAAATTGCACCATGGGCCGAACATGCACCAGGGGCACAAAAATTGGACCACGGGGCACCACGGACCTTAAAAATTAAAAATGATCCGAGCATTATGGATTTTTATGCATAAGGATGCACCAGGGATCATGGGGCACCAAAACCCAAAAGTCTTATTTTAGCACAAAAATTGCACAATTGGGCGAAAATTCACCACGGACACCAAAATTGGACCACGGGGCACCAAATTGGACCACACGGCACCGCGGACCTCAAAACTGAAAAGTGCTCCAAGCATTATGGTTTTTTATGCATAAGAATGAACCAGGTATCACAGGGCTCCAAAACCGAAAAATCCTATTTTCGCACGAAAATTGCACAAATGGCTGAAAATACACCACCGACACCAAAATTGGACCATTGGGCAACTAGAACCTCAAAACTGAAAAGTTCTCCGAGCATTATGGTTTTTTATGCATAAGAATGCACCATGTATCAGGGGGCACCAAAACCCAAAAGTCTTATTTTCGCACAAAAAATGCACAATGGGCCGAAAATGCACCACGGGCACCAAAATTGGACCACGGGGAACCTCGGACCTTAGAACTGAAAAGTGCTCCAAGCATTATGGTTTTTTATGGATAAGAATGCACCAGGGATCACAGGGTACCGAAACCCAAAAGTCTTATTTTCGCGTTAAAGTTGCACAAATGGCCGAAAATGTACCACGGGCACCAAAATTGGACCACGGGGCACCTCGGACCTCAAAACTGAAAAGTGCTCCGAGCATGATGGTTTTTTATGCATTAGAATGCACTAGGGATCACGGGCCACCAAAACCCCAAAGGGTTTTTTTTGTACAAAAATTGCACAATGGGCCGAAAATGCACCACGTGCACCAAAATTGGACTACAGGGCACCATGAACCTCAAAACTGAAAAATGTGTTGAGCATTATGGTTTTTTATGCATAAGAATGCAACAGGGATCATGGGGCACCAAAACCCAAAAGTCTTATTTTTGCACGAAAATTGCACAATGGGCTGATAATGCACCACCGACACCAAAATTGGACCACAGGGCACCTCGGACCTCAAAACTGAAATTTCTCTTAGAATTATGGTTTTTTATGCATAAGAATGCACCATGGATCACGGGGCACCAAAACCCAAAAGTCCTATTTTTGCACGAAAATTGCACAATGGGCTGATAATGCACCACCGACACCAAAATTGGACAAGGGGCACCACGGACTTCAAAACTGAAAAGAGTTCCGAGCATTATGGTTTTTTATGCATAAGAATGCACCAGGGATCACGTGGCACCAAAACGCAAAAGTCTTATTTTGGCACGAAAATTGGACCATATGCCGAAAATCCACCATTGGCACCAAAATTGGACAACGGGGCACCACGAACCTAGAAACTGAAAAGTGCTCCGAGCCTTATATTTTTTTATGCATAAGAATGCACCAGGGATGACGTGGCACCAAAACCCAAAACTCTTATTTTTGCATGAAAATTAGACCAAGTGACGAAAATCCACCACGGTACCAAAATTGGAACACAGGGCGCCATGGACCTCAAAACTATAAAGTGCTCCGAGCATTATGGTTTTTTATGCATAAGAATGCACCAGGGATCACGGGGAACTAAAACCGAAAAGTCTTATTTTGGAACGAAATTTGCACCATGGGCCGAAAATGCACCAGGGGCACCAAAATTGGACCATGAGGCACCACAGACCTCAAAACTAAAAAGTGCTCCGAGCATTATGTTTTTTATGCATAATAATTCGCACGAAAAATGCACAATGGGCATAAAATGCACCACATACACCAAAATTGGACCGTGGGGGACCACGGACCTCAAAACTGAAAAGTGCTTAGAGCATTATGGTTTTTTATGCATAAGAATGCCCTAGGGATCACGGGGTACCAAAACCCAAAAGTCTTATTTTGGGACGAAAATTGTACCATGGGCCGAAAATGCACCAATGGGCACCAAAATTGGACAACGGGGCACCATGAACCTAGAAACTGAAAAGTGCTCTGAGCCTTATGGTTTTTTATGCATAAGAATGCACCAGGGATGACGTGGAACCAAAACCCAAAACTCTTATTTTTGCATGAAAATTAGACCATGTGACGAAAATCCACCACGGTACCAAAATTGGAACATAGGGCGCCATGGACCTCAAAACTATAAAGTGCTCCGAGCATTATGGTTGTTTATGCATAACGATGCAACAAGAATCACGGGGCACCCAAACCCGAAAGTCTTATTTTGGCATGAAAATTGCACCATGGGCCGAAAATATCCCACGGGCACCAAAATTGGACCACGGGGCACCACTGACCTCAAAACTAAAAAGTGCTCCGAGCTTTATGGTGTTTTATGCGTAAGAATCCACCAGGGATCACGGGGCACAAAAACCCAAAAGTCTTATTTTGGGACGAAAATTGCACCATGGGACGAAAATGCACAAACGGGTACCAAAATTAGACAAAGGGGCACCATAAACCTAGAAACTGAAAAGTGCTCCGAGCATTATGGTTTTTTATGCATAAGATTTCACAGGAAGATTGCTCAATGACCAGAAAATGCACCACTAACACGAAAATTGCACCACGAGGCACCACGGACCTCAAAACTGAAAAGTGCTCAGAGCATTATGGTTTTTTATGCATAAGAATGCCCCAGGGATCACGGGGCACCATAACCCAAAAGTCTTATTTTGGCACGAAAATTGCACAATGGGCAGAAAATGAAAAACGAGCACCAAAATTGGACCACGGGGAACCTCGGACCTCAAAACTGAAAAGTCCTCCGAGCATTATGGTTTTTTATGCATAAGAATGCACCAGGGATCATGGGGCACCAAAACTCAAAAGTCTAATTTTCGCACGAAAATTGCACAGTAGGACGAAAATGCACCGAGGCTCCAAAATTGGACCACGGGGCAACTCAGACATCAAAACATAAAAGTGCTCCGAGCACCATGGTTTTTTATGCATAAGAATGCACCAGGGATCATGGGGCACCAAAACCCAAAAGTCTTATTTTTGCACGAGAATTGCACAATGGGCCGAAAATGCACCCGGGCACCAAAATTGGACCATGGGGCACCTCGGACCTCAAAACTTAAAAGTGCTTCTTCGAGCATTATGGTTTTTTATGCATAAGAATGCACCAGGGATCACGGGGCACCAAAACCAAAAAGTCTTATTTTCGCACGAAAATTGCACAAATGGCCGAAAATGCACCACGAGCACCAAAATTGGACCACGGGGCACCACAGACCTCAAATCTGAAAAGTGTCCCGATCATTATGGTTTTTTATGCATAAGAGTGGACCAGAGACCACGGGACACCAAAAACCAAAAGTCTTATTATCGCACGAAAATTGCACAATGGCCCGAAAATACACCACGGGCACCAAAATTGGACCACGGGGTACCTCAGACCTCAAAACTGAAAAGTGCTCTGAGTATTATGGTTTTTTATGCACAAGAATGCACCAGCGATCACAGGGAACCAAAACCCAAAAGTCTTATTTTCGCACGAAAATTGCACAAATGGCCGAAAATGCCCCACGGGCACCAAAATTTGACCACGGGGCACCATGGACCTGAAAAATGAAAAGTGTCCCAAGAATTATGGTTTTTTATGCATTGGAATGGACCAGGGATGACGTGGCACCAAAACCCAAAAGTCTTATTTTCGCACGAAGATTGCACAATGGGCCGAAAATGCACCACGGGCACCAAAATTGGACCACGGGGCACCTCGGACCTCAATACTTAAAAGTGGTCCGAGCATTATGATTTTTTATCCATAAGGATGCACCGGGGATCACGGGGCACCAAAACCCAAAAGTCTTATTTTCGCACGAAAATTGCACAAATGGCCGAAAATGCACTATGGGCAGAAAAATTGACCACGGGGCACCTCGGCCTCAATACTTAAAAGTGGTCCGAGCATTATGGTTTTTTATGCATAAGAATGCACCAGGGATCACGGGGCACCAAAACCCAAAAGTCTTATTTTCGCCCAAAAATTGCACAATGGACCGAAAATGCACAACGTGACCAAAATTGGACAACGGGGCACCTTGGACCTCAAAACTGAAAAGTTCTCTGAGCATTATGATTTTTTATCCATAAGGATGCACCAAGGATCACGGGGCACCAAAACCAAAAAGCCTTATTTTCGCACGAAAATTGCACAAATGGCCGAAAATGCACCACGGGCACCAAAATTGGACCACGGGGCACCACAGACCTCAAATCTGAAAAGTGTCCCGATCATTATGGTTTTTTATGCATAAGAGTGGACCAGAGATCACGGGACACCAAAATCCAAAAGTCTTATTATCGCACGAAAATTGCACAATGGCCCGAAAATACACCACGGGCACCAAAATTGGACCACGGGGTACCTCGGACCTCAAAACTGAAAAGTGCTATGAGTATTATGGTTTTTTATGCACAAGAATGCACCAGGGATCACAGGGCACCAAAACCCAAAAGTCTTATTTTCGCACAAAGATTGCACAATAGGCCGAAAATGCACCACGGGCACCAAAATTGCACCACGGTGCACCACTAACCTAAAAACTAAAAAGTGTGTCGAGCGTTATGGTTTTTTATTCATAACAATGCACCAGGCATCATGGGGCACCAAAACCCAAAATTCTTATTTTCGCACGAAAATTGCACAAATGGCCGAAAATGCACCACGGGCACCAAAATTTGACCACGGGGTACCTCGGACCTCAAAACTGAAAAGTGCTATGAGTATTATGGTTTTTTATGCACAAGAATGCACCAGGGTTCACAGGGCACCAAAACCCAAAAGTCTTTTTTTCGCACAAAAATTGCACAGTGGGCCGAAAATGCACCACGGGCACCAAAATTGGACCACGGTGCACCACTAACCTAAAAACTAAAAAGTGGGTCGAGCATTATGGTTTTTTATTCATAACAATGCACCAGGGATCACGGGGCACCAAAACCCAAAAGTCTTATTTTCGCACAAAAATTGCACAAATGGCTGAAAATGCACTGCGGGCACCAAAATTTGACAACGGGGCACCATGGACCTTAAAAATGAAAAGTGTCCCAAGAATTATGGTTTTTTATGCATTGGAATGCACAAGGGATGACGGGGCACCAAAACCCAAAAGTCGTATTTTCGCACGAAGATTGCACAATGGGCCGAAAATGCACCAGGGGGACCAAAATTGGACCACGGGGCACCTCGGACCTCAATACTTAAAAGTGGTCCGAGCTTTATGATTTTTTATCCATAAGGATGCACCAGGGATCACGGGGCACCAAAACCCAAAAGTCTTATTTTCGCACGAAAATTGCACAAATGGCCGAAAATGCACTATGGGCAGCAAAATTGACCACGCGGCACCTCGGCCTCCATACTTAAAAGTGGTCCGCGCATTATGGTTTTTTATGCATAACAATGCACCAGGGATGACGGGGCACCAAAACCCAAAAGTCTTATTTTCGCACAAAAATTGCACAAATAGCCGAAAATGCACCACAGGCACCAAAATTTGACCACGGGGCACCATGGACCTTAAAAATGAAAGTGTCCCAAGAATTATGGTTTTTTATGCATTGGAATGCACCAGGGATGACGGGGCACCAAAACCCAAAAGTCTTATTTTCGCACGAAAATTGCACAAATGGCCGAAAATGCACTATGGGCAGCAAAATTGACCACGCGGCACCATGGACCTTAAAAATGAAAGTGTCCCAAGAATTATGGTTTTTTATGCATTGGAGTGCACCAGGGATGACGGGGCACCAAAACCCAAAAGTCTTATTTTCGCACGAAGATTGCACAATGGGCCGAAAATGCACCACTGGCACAAAAATTGGACCACGGGGCACCTCGGACCTCAATACTTAAAAGTGGTCCGAGCATTATGATTTTTTATCCATATGGATGCACCAGGGATCACGGGGCACCAAAACCCAAAAGTCTTATTTTCGCACAAAAATTGCACAAATGGCTGAAAATGCACTATTGGCAGCAAAATTAACCACGGGGCACCTCGGTCTCAATACTTAAAAGTGGTCCGATTATTATGGTTTTTTATGCATAAGAATGCACCAGGGATCATGGCGCACCAAAACCAAAAAGTCTTATTTTCGCACGAAAATTGCACAAATGGCGGAAAATGCACCACAGGCACCAAAATTGGACCACGGGGCACCACAGACATCAAATCTGAAAAGTGTCCTGATCATTATGGTTTTTTATGCATAAGAGTGGACCAGAGATCACGGGACACCAAAACCAAAAAGTCTTATTATCGCACGAAAATTGCATAATGGCGTGAAAATACACCACGGGCACCAAAATTAGACCACGGGGTACCTCGGACCTCAAAACTGAAAAGTGCTATGATTATTATGGTTTTTTATACACAAGAATGCACCAGGGATCACAGGGCACCAAAACCCAAAAGTCTTATTTTCGCACAAAGATTGCACAGTGGGCCGAAAATGCACCACGGGCACGAAAATTTGACCACGGGGCACCATGGACCTTAAAAATGAAAAGTGCTATGAGTATTATGGTTTTTTATGCACAAGAATGCACTAGGGTTCACAGGGCACCAAAATCCAAAAGTCTTATTTTCGCACAAAGATTGCACAGTGGGCCGAAAATGCACCACGGGCACCAAAATTGGACCACGGTGCACCACTAGCCTAAAAACTAAAAAGTGGGTCGAGCATTATGGTTTTTTATTCATAACAATGCACCAGGGATCACGGGGCACCAAAACCCAAAAGTCTTATTTTCGCACAAAAATTGCACAAATGGCTGAAAATGCACTGCGGGCACCAAAATTTGACAACGGGGCACCATGGACCTTAAAAATGAAAAGTGTCCCAAGAATTATGGTTTTTTATGCATTGGAATGCACAAGGGATGACGGGGCACCAAAACCCAAAAGTCGTATTTTCGCACGAAGATTGCACAATGGGCCGAAAATGTACCAAGGGCACCAAAATTGGACCACGGGGCACCTCGGACCTCAATACTTAAAAGTGGTCCGAGCTTTATGATTTTTTATCCATAAGGATGCACCAGGGATCACGGGGCACCAAAACCCAAAAGTCTTATTTTCGCACGAAAATTGCACAAATGGCCGAAAATGCACTATGGGTAGCAAAATTGACCACGGGGCACCTCGGCCTCCATACTTAAAAGTGGTCCGCGCATTATGGTTTTTTATGCATAACAATGCACCAGGGATGACGGGGCACCAAAACCCAAAAGTCTTATTTTCGCACAAAAATTGCACAAATAGCCGAAAATGCACCACGGGCACCAAAATTTGACCACGGGGCACCATGGACCTTAAAAATGAAAAGTGTCCCAAGAATTATGGTTTTTTATGCATTGGAATGCACCAGGGATGACGGGGCACCAAAACCCAAAAGTCTTATTTTCGCACGAAGATTGCACAATGGGCCGAAAATGCACCACTGGCACAAAAATTGGACCACGGGGCACCTCGGACCTCAATACTTAAAAGTGGTCCGAGCTTTATGATTTTTTATCCATAAGGATGCACCAGGGATCACGGGGCACCAAAACCCAAAAGTCTTATTTTCGCACGAAAATTGCACAAATGGCCGAAAATGCACTATGGGTAGCAAAATTGACCACGGGGCACCTCGGCCTCCATACTTAAAAGTGGTCCGCGCATTATGGTTTTTTATGCATAACAATGCACCAGGGATGACGGGGCACCAAAACCCAAAAGTCTTATTTTCGCACAAAAATTGCACAAATAGCCGAAAATGCACCACGGGCACCAAAATTTGACCACGGGGCACCATGGACCTTAAAAATGAAAAGTGTCCCAAGAATTATGGTTTTTTATGCATTGGAATGCACCAGGGATGACGGGGCACCAAAACCCAAAAGTCTTATTTTCGCACGAAGATTGCACAATGGGCCGAAAATGCACCACTGGCACAAAAATTGGACCACGGGGCACCTCGGACCTCAATACTTAAAAGTGGTCCGAGAATTATGATTTTTTATCCATATGGATGCACCAGGGATCACGGGGCACCAAAACCCAAAAGTCTTATTTTCGCACAAAACTTGCACAAATGGCTGAAAATGCACTATTGGCAGCAAAATTAACCACGGGGCACCTCGGTCTCAATACTTAAAAGTGGTCCGATTATTATGGTTTTTTATGCATAAGAATGCACCAGGGATCACGGCGCACCAAAACCAAAAAGTCTTATTTTCGCACGAAAATTGCACAAATGGCGGAAAATGCACCACGGGCACCAAAATTGGACCACGGGGCACCACAGACATCAAATCTGAAAAGTGTCCCGATCATTATGGTTTTTTATGCATAAGAGTGGACCAGAGATCACGGGACACCAAAACCCAAAAGTCTTATTTTCGCATGAAAATTGCACAAATGGCCGAAAATGCACTATGGGCAGCAAAATTGACCACGGGGCACCTCGGCCTCCATACTTAAAAGTGGTCCGCGCATTATGATTTTTTATGCATAACAATGCACCAGGGATGACGGGGCACCAAAACCCAAAAGTCTTATTTTCGCACAAAAATTGCACAAATAGCCGAAAATGCACCACGGGCACCAAAATTTGACCATGGGGCACCATGGACCTTAAAAATGAAAAGTGTCCCAAGAATTATGGTTTTTTATGCATTGAAATGCACCAGGGATGACGTGGCACCAAAACCCAAAAGTCTTATTTTCGCACGAAGATTGCACAATGGGCCGAAAATGCACCACTGGCACAAAAATTGGACCACGGGGCACCTCGGACCTCAATACTTAAAAGTGGTCCGAGCATTATGATTTTTTATCCATAAGGATGCACCAGGGATCACGGGGCACCAAAACCCAAAAGTCTTATTTTCGCACAAAAATTGCACAAATGGCCGAAAATGCACTATGGGCAGCAAAATTAACCACGGGGCACCTCGGTCTCAATACTTAAAAGTGGTCCGATTATTATGGTTTTTTATGCATAAGAATGCACCAGGGATCACGGGGCACCAAAACCAAAAAGTCTTATTTTCGCACGAAAATTGAACAAATGGCGGAAAATGCACCACGGGCACCAAAATTGGACCACGGGGCACCACAGACATCAAATCTGAAAAGTGTCCTGATCATTATGGTTTTTTATGCATAAGAGTGGACCAGAGATCACGGGACACCAAAACCCGAAAGTCTTATTATCGCACGAAAATTGCACAATGGCATGAAAATACACCACGGGCACCAAAATTAGACCACGGGGTACCTCGGTCCTCAAAACTGAAAAGTGCTATGAGTATTATGGTTTTTTATACACAAGAATGCACCAGGGATCACAGGGCACCAAAACCCAAAAGTCTTATTTTCGCACAAAGATTGCACAGTGGGCCGAAAATGCACCATGGGCACCAAAGTTGGACCACGGTGCACCACTAACCTAAAAACTAAAAAGTGGGTCGAGCATTATGGTTTTTTATTCATAACAATGCACCAGGGATCACGGGGCACCAAAACCCAAAAGTCTTATTTTCGCACAAAAATTGCACAAATGGTCGAAAATGCACCACGGGCACGAAAATTTGACCATGGGGCACCATGGACCTTAAAAATGAAAAGTGTCCCAAGAGTTGTGGTTTTTTATGCATTGGAATGCACCAGGGATGATGGGGCACCAAAACCCAAAAGTCTTATTTTCGCACGAAGATTGGACAATGGGCCGAAAAGGCACCACGGGCACCAAAATTGGACCACGGGGCACCTCGGACCTCAATACTTAAAAGTGGTCCGAGCATTATGATTTTTTATCAATAAGGATGCACCAGGGATCACGGGGCACCAAAACCCAAAAGTCTTATTTTCGTACAAAAATTACTCAAATGGCCGAAAATGCACTATGGGCAGCAAAATTGACCACGGGGCACCTCGGCCTCCATACTTAAAAGTGGTCCGAGAATTATGATTTTTTATGCATAAGAATGCACCAGGGATCACGGGGCACCAAAACCCAAAAGTCCTATTTTCGCACGAAAATTGCACAATGGACCGAAAATGCACGTGACCAAAATTGGACAACGGGGCACCTTGGACCTCAAAACTAAAAAGTGCTCTGAGCATTATGATTTTTATCCATAAGGATGCACCAGGGATCACGGGGCCCTAAAACCAAAAAGTCTTATTTTCGCACGAAAATTGCACAAATGGCCGAAAATGCACCACGGGCACCAAAATTGGACCACGGGGCACCACATAACTCAAATATGAGAAGTGTCCTGATCATTATGGTTTTTTATGCATAAGAGTGGACCAGAGATCACGGGACACCAAAACCCAAAAGTCTTATTATCGCACGAAAATTGCACAAATGGCCGAAAATGCACTATGGGAAGCAAAATTGACCACGGGGCACCTCGGCCTCAATACTTAAAAGTGGTCCGAGCATTATGGTTTTTTATGCATAAGAATGCACCAGGGATCACGGGGCACCAAAACCCAAAAGTCTTTTTTTCGCACGAAAATTGCACAATGGACCGAAAATGCACAACGTGACCAAAATTGGACGACGGGGCACCTTGGACCTCAAAACTGAAAAGTGCTCTGAGCATTATGATTTTTTATCCATAAGGATGTACCAGGGATCACGGGGCACCAAAACCAAAAAGTCTTATTTTCGCACGAAAATTGCACAAATGGCCGAAAATGCACCACGGGCACCAAAATAGGACCACGGGGCACCACAGACCTCAAATCTGAAAAGTGTCCTGATCATTATGGTTTTTTATGCATAAGAGTGGACCAGAGATCACGGGACACCAAAACCCAAAAGTCTTATTATCGGACGAAAATTGCACAATGGCCTGAAAATACACCACGGGCACCAAAATTAGACCACGGGGTACCTCGGACCTCAAAACTGAAAAGTGCTATGAGTATTATGGTTTTTTATGCACAAGAATGCACCAGGGATCACAGGGCACCAAAACCCAAAAGTCTTATTTTCGCACAAAGATTGCACAGTGGGCCGAAAATGCACCACGGGCACAAAAATTGAACCACGGTGCACCACTAACCTAAAAACTAAAAAGTGTGTCGAGCATTATGGTTTTTTATTCATAACAATGCACCAGGGATGACGGGGCACCAAAACCCAAAAGTCTTATTTTCGCACAAAAATTGCACAAATGGCCGAAAATGCACCACGGGCACCAAAATTTGACCACGGGGCACCATGGACCTTAAAAATGAAAAGTGTCCCAAGAATATGGTTTTTTATGCATTGGAATGAACCAGGGATGACGGGGCACCAAAACCAAAAAGTCTTATTTTCGCACGAAGATTGCACAATGGGTCGAAAATGCACCACGGGCACCAAAATTGGACCACGGGGCACCTCGGACCTCAATACTTAAAAGTGGTCCGAGCATTATGATTTTTTGTCCATAAGGATGCACCAGGGATCACGGGGCACCAAAACCCAAAAGTCTTATTTTCGCACGAAAATTGTACAAACGGCCGAAAATGCACTATGGGCAGCAAAATTGACCACGGGGCACCTCGGTCTCAATACTTAAAAGTGGTCCGATTATTATGGTTTTTTATGCACAAGAATGCACCAGGGATCACGGGGCACCAAAACCCAAAAGTCTTATTTTCGCACGAAAATTGCACAAATGGCCGAAAATGCACTATGGGAAGCAAAATTGACCACCGGGCACCTCGGTGTCAATACTTAAAAGTGGTCCGATTATTATGGTTTTTTATGCACAGGAATGCACCAGGGATCACGGGGCACCAAAACCCAAGAGTCTTTTTTTCGCACGAAAATTGCACAATGGACCGAAAATGCACATCGTGACCAAAATTGGACAACAGGGCACCTTGCACCTCAAAACTGTAAAGTGCTCTGAGCATTATGATTTTTTATCCATAAGGATGCACCAGGGATCACGGTGCACCAAAACCAAAAAGTCTTATTTTCGCACGAAAATTGAACAAATGGCCGAAAATGCACCACGGGCACCAAAATTGGACCACGGGGCACCACAGACCTCAAATCTGAAAAGTGTCCTGATCATTATGGTTTTTTATGCATAAGAGTGGACCAGAGATCACGGGACACCAAAACCCAAAAGTCTTATTATCGAACGAAAATTGCACAATGGCCTGAAAATACACCACGGGCACCAAAATTAGACCACGGGGTACCTCGGACCTCAAAACTGAAAAGTGCTATGAGTATTATGGTTTTTTATGCACAAGAATGCACCAGGGATCACAGGACACCAAAACCCAAAAGTCTTATTTTCGCACAAAGATTGCACAGTGGGCCGAAAATGCACCACGGGCACCAAAATTGGACCACGGTGCACCACTAACCTAAAAACTAAAAAGTGTGTCGAGCATTATGGTTTTTTATTCATAACAATGCACCAGGGATCACGGGGCACCAAAACACAAAAGTCTTATTTTCGCACGAAAATTGCACAAATGGCCGAAAATGCACCACGGGCACCAAAATTTGACCACGGGGCACCATGGACCTTAAAAATGAAAAGTGTCCCAAGAATTATGGTTTTCTATGCATTGGAATGCACCAGGGATGACGGGGCACCAAAACCAAAAAGTCTTATTTTCGCACGAAGATTGCACAATGGGCCGAAAATGCACCACGGGCACCAAAATTGGACCACGGGGCACCTCGGACCTCAATACTTAAAAGTGGTCCGAGCATTATGATTTTTTATCCCTAAGGATGCACCAGGGATCACGGGGCACCAAAACCCAAAAGTCTTATTTTCGCACGAAAATTGCACAAATGGCCGAATATGCACTATGGGCAGCAAAATTGACCACGGGGCACCTCGGTCTCAATACTTAAAAGTGGTCCGATTATTATGGTTTTTTATGCACAAGAATGCACCAGGGATCACGGGGCACCAAAACCCAAAAGTCAGTTTTTCGCACGACAATTGCACAATGGACCGAAAATGCACATCGTGACCAAAATTGGACAACAGGGCACCTTGCACTTCAAAACTGAAAAGTTCTCTGAGCATTATGATTTTTTAACCATAAGGATGCACCAGGGATCACGGTGCACCAAAACCAAAAAGTCTTATTTTCGCACAAAAAATGAACAAATGGCCGAAAATGCACCACGGGCACCAAAATTAGACCACGGGGCACCAAAGACCTCAAATCTGAAAAATGCCCTGATCATTATGGTTTTTTATGCATAAGAGTGGACCAGAGATCACGGGACACCAAAACCCAAAAGTCTTATTATCGCACGAAAATTGCACAATGGCCTGAAAATACACCACGGGCACCAAAATTAGACCACGGGGTACCTCGGACCTCAAAACTGAAAAGTGCTATGAGTATTATGGTTTTTTATGCACAAGAATGCACCAGGGATCACAGGGCACCAAAACCCAAAAGTCTTATTTTCGCACAAAGATTGCACAGTGGGCCGAAAATGCACCACGGGCACCAAAATTGGACCACGGTGCACCACTAACCTAAAAACTAAAAAGTGTGTCGAGCATTATGGTTTTTTATTCATAACAATGCACCAGGGATGACGGGGCACCAAAACCCAAAAGTCTTATTTTCGCACAAAAATTGCACAAATGGCCGAAAATGCACCACATGCACCAAAATTTGACCACCGGGCACCATGGACCTTAAAAATGTAAAGTGTCCCAAGAATTATGGTTTTTTATGCATTGGAATACACCAGGGATGACGGGGCACCAAAACCAAAAAGTCTTATTTTCGCACGATGATTGCACAATGGGCCGAAAATGCACCACGGGCACCAAAATTGGACCACGGGGCACCTCAGACCTCAATACTTAAAAGTGGTACGAGCATTATGATTTTTTATCCATAAGGATGCACCAGGGATCACGGGGCACCAAAACCCAAAAGTCTTATTTTCGCACAAAAATTGCACAAATGGCCGAAAATGCACTATGGGCAGCGAAATTGACCACGGGGCACCTCGGTCTCAATACTTAAAAGTGGTCCGATTATTATGGTTTTTTATGCACAAGAATGCACCAGGGATCACGGGGCACCAAAACCCAAAAGTCTTTTTTTCGCACGAAAGTTGCACAATGGACCGAAAATGCACATCGTGACCAAAATTGGACAACAGGGCACCTTGCACCTCAAAACTGAAAAGTGCTCTGAGCATTATGATTTTTTATCCATAAGGATACACCAGGGATCACGGTGCACCAAAACCAAAAAGTCTTATTTTCGCACGAAAATTGAACAAATGGCCGAAAATGCACCGCGGGCACCAAAATTGGACCACGGGGCATCACAGACCTCAAATCTGAAAAGTGTCCTGATAATTATGGGTTTTTATGCATAAGAGTGGACCAGAGATCACGGGACACCAAAACCCAAAAGTCTTTTTATCGCACGAAAATTGCACAATGGCGTGAAAATACACCACGGGCACCAAAATTAGACCACGGGGTACCTCGGACCTCAAAACTGAAAATTGCTATGGGTATTATGGTTTTTTATGCACAAGAATGCACCAGGGATCACAGGGCACCAAAACCCAAAAGTCTTATTTTCGCACAAAGATTGCACAGTGGGCCGAAAATGCACCACAGGCACCAAAATTGGACCATGGTGCACCACTAACCTAAAAACTAAAAAGTGTGTCGAGCATTATGGTTTTTTATTAATAACAATGCACCAGGGATGACGGGGCACCAAAACCCAAAAGTCTTATTTTCGCACAAAAATTGCACAAATGGCCAAAAATGCACCACGGGCACCAAAATTGGACCACGGGGCACCTCGGACCTCAATACTTAAAAGTGGTCCGAGCATTATGATTTTTTATCCATAAGGATGCACCAGGGATCACGGGGCACCAAAACCCAAAAGTCCTATTTTCGCACGAAAATTGCACAAATGGCTGAAAATGCACTATGGGCAGCAAAATTGACCACGGGGCACCTCGGTCTCAATACTTAAAAGTGGTCCGATTATTATGGTTTTTTATGCACAAGAATGCACCAGGGATCGCGGGGCACCAAAACCCAAAAGTCTTTTTTTCGCACGAAAATTGCACAATGGACCGAAAATGCACATCGTGACCAAAATTGGACAACAGGGCACCTTGCACCTCAAAACTGAAAAGTGCTCTGAGCATTATGATTTTTTATCCATAAGGATGCACCAGGGATCACGGTGCACCAAAACCAAAAAGTCTTATTTTCGCACGAAAATTGAACAAATGGCCGAAAATGCACCACGGGCACAAAAATTGGACCACGGGGCACCACAGACCTCAAATCTGAAAAATGTCCTGATCATTATGGTTTTTTATGCATATGAGTGGACCAGAGATCACGGGACACCAAAACCCAAAAGTCTTATTATCGCACGAAAATTGCACAATGGCCTGAAAATACACCACGGGCACCAAAATTAGACCACGGGGTACCTCGGACCTCAAAACTGAAAAGTGCTATGAGTATTATGGTTTTTTATGCACAAGAATGCACCAGGGATCACAGGGCACCAAAACCGAAAAGTCTTATTTTCGCACAAAGATTGCACAGTGGGCCGAAAATGCACCACGGGCACCAAAATTGGACCACGGTGCACCACTAACCTAAAAACTAAAAAGTGTGTCGAGCATTATGATTTTTTATTCATAACAATGCACCAGGTATCACGGGGCACCAAAACCCAAAAGTCTTATTTTCGCACGAAAATTGCACGAATGGCCGAAAATTAACCACGGGCACCAAAATTTGACCACGGGGCACCATGGACCTTAAAAATGAAAAGTGTAACAAGAATTATGCTTTTTTATGCATTGGAATGCACCAGGGATGACGGGGCACCAAAACCCAAAAGTCTTATTTTCGCACGAAGATAGAACAATGGGCCGAAAATGCACCACGGGGCACCTCGGACCTCAATACCTAAAAGTGGTCCGAGCATTATGATTTTTTATCCATAAGGATGCACCAGGGATCACGGGGCACCAAAACCCAAAAGTCTTATTTTCGCACGAAAATTGCACAAATGGCCGAAAATGCACTATGGGCAGCAAAATTGACCACGGGGCACCTCGGTCTCAATACTTAAAAGTGGTCCGAGCATTATGATTTTTTATCCATAAGGATGCACCAGGGATCACGGGGCACCAAAACCCAAAAGTCTTATTTTCGCACGAAAATTGCACAAATGGCCGAAAATGCACTATGGGCAGCAAAATTGACCACGGGGCACCTCGGTCTCAATACTTAAAAGTGGTCCGATTATTATGGTTTTTTATGGACAAGAATGCACCAGGGATCACGGGGCACCAAAACCCAAAAGTCTTTTTTTCGCACGAAAATTGCACAATGAACCGAAAATGCACATCGTGACCAAAATTGGACAACAGGGCACCTTGCACCTCAAAAATGAAAAGTGCTCTGAGTATTATGATTTTTTATCCATAAGGATGCACCAGGGATCACGGTGCACCAAAACCAAAAAGTCTTATTTTCGCACGAAAATTGAACTAATGGCCGAAAATGCACCACGGGCACCAAAATTGGACCACGGGGCACCACAGACCTCAAATCTGAAAAGTGTCCTGATCATTATGGTTTTTTATGCATAAGAGTGGACCAGAGATCACGGGACACCAAAACCCAAAAGTCTTATTATCGCACGAAAATTGCACAATGGCCTGAAAATCCACCACGGGCACCAAAATTAGACCACGGGGTACCTCGGACCTCAAAACTGAAAAGTGCTATGAGTATTATGGTTTTTTATGCACAAGAATGCACCAGGGATCACAGGGCACCAAAACCCAAAAGTCTTATTTTCGCAGAAAGATTGCACAGTGGGCCGAAAATGCACCACGGGCACCAAAATTGGACCACGGTGCACCACTAACCTAAAAACTAAAAAGTGTGTCGAGCATTATGGTTTTTTTATTCATAACAGTGCACCAGGGATGACGGGGCACCAAAACCCAAAAGTCTTATTTTCGCACAAAAATTGCAGAAATGGCCGAAAATGCACCACGGGCACCAAAATTTGACCACGGGGCACCATGGACCTTAAAAATGAAAGGTGTCCCAAGAATTATGGTTTTCTATGCATTGGAATGCACCAGGGATGACGGGGCACCAAAACCAAAAAGTCTTATTTTCGCACGAAGATTGCACAATGGGCCGAAAATGCACCACGGGCACCAAAATTGGACCACGGGGCATCTCGGACCTCAATACTTAAAAGTGGTCCGAGCATTATGATTTTTTATCCATAAGGATGCACCAGGGATCACGGGGCACCAAAACCCAAAAGTCTTATTTTCGCACGAAAATTGCACAAATGGCCGAAAATGCACTATGGGCAGCAAAATTGACCACGGGGCACCTCGGTCTCAATACTTAAAAGTGGTCCGATTATTATGGTTTTTTATGCACAAGAATGCACCAGGGATCACGGGGCACCAAAACCCAAAAGTCTTTTTTTCGCACGAAAATTGCACAATGGACCGAAAATGCACATCGTGACCAAAATTGGACAACAGGGCACCTTGCACCTCAAAACTGAAAAGTGCTCTGAGCATTATAATTTTTTATCCATAAGGATGCACCAGGGATCACGGTGCACCAAAACCAAAAAGTCTTATTTTCGCACGAAAATTGAACAAATGGCCGAAAATGCACCACGGGCACCAAAATTGGACCACGGGGCACCACAGACCTCAAATCTGAAAAGTGTCCTGATCATTATGGTTATTTATGCATAAGAGTGGACCAGAGATCACGGGACACCAAAACCCAAAAGTCTTATTATCGCACGAAAATTGCACAATGGCCTGAAAATACACCACGGGCACCAAAATTAGACCACGGGGTACCTCGGACCTCAAAACTGAAAAGTGCTATGAGTATTATGGTTTTTTATGCACAAGAATGCACCAGGGATCACAGGGCACCAAAACCCAAAAGTCTTATTTTCGCACAAAGATTGCACAGTGGGTCGAAAATGCACCACGGGCACCAAAAATGGACCACGGTGCACCACTAACCTAAAAACTAAAAAGTGTGTCGAGCATTATGGTTTTTTATTCATAACAATGCACCAGGGATGACGGGGCACCAAAACCCAAAAGTCTTATTTTCGCACAAAAATTGCAGAAATGGCCGAAAATGCACCACGGGCACCAAAATTTGACCACGGGGCACCATGGACCTTAAAAATGAAAAGTGTCCCAAGAATTATGGTTTTCTATGCATTGGAATGCACCAGGGATGACGGGGCACCAAAACCAAAAAGTCTTATTTTCGCACGAAGATTGCACAATGGGCCGAAAATGCACCACGGGCACCAAAATTGGACCACGGGGCATCTCGGACCTCAATACTTAAAAGTGGTCCGAGCATTAGGATTTTTTATCCATAAGGATGCACCAGGGATCACGGGGCACCAAAACCCAAAAGTCTTATTTTCGCACGAAAATTGCACAAATGGCCGAAAATGCACTATGGGCAGCAAAATTGACCACGGGGCACCTCGGTCTCAATACTTAAAAGTGGTCCGATTATTATGGTTTTTTATGCACAAGAATGCACCAGGGATCACGGGGCACCAAAACCCAAAAGTCTTTTTTTCGCACGAAAATTGCACAATGGACCGAAAATGCACATCGTGACCAAAATTGGACAACAGGGCACCTTGCACCTCAAAACTGAAAAGTGCTCTGAGCATTATAATTTTTTATCCATAAGGATGCACCAGGGATCACGGTGCACCAAAACCAAAAAGTCTTATTTTCGCACGAAAATTGAACAAATGGCCGAAAATGCACCACGGGCACCAAAATTGGACCACGGGGCACCACAGACCTCAAATCTGAAAAGTGTCCTGATCATTATGGTTATTTATGCATAAGAGTGGACCAGAGATCACGGGACACCAAAACCCAAAAGTCTTATTATCGCACGAAAATTGCACAATGGCCTGAAAATACACCACGGGCACCAAAATTAGACCACGGGGTACCTCGGACCTCAAAACTGAAAAGTGCTATGAGTATTATGGTTTTTTATGCACAAGAATGCACCAGGGATCACAGGGCACCAAAACCCAAAAGTCTTATTTTCGCACAAAGATTGCACAGTGGGTCGAAAATGCACCACGGGCACCAAAAATGGACCACGGTGCACCACTAACCTAAAAACTAAAAAGTGTGTCGAGCATTATGGTTTTTTATTCATAACAATGCACCAGGGATGACGGGGCACCAAAACCCAAAAGTCTTATTTTCGCACAAAGATTGCATAGTGGGCCGAAAATGCACCACGGGCACCAAAATTGGACCACGGTGCACCACTAACCTAAAAACTAAAAAGTGTGTCGAGCATTATGGTTTTTTTATTCATAACAATGCACCAGGGATGACGGGGCACCAAAACCCAAAAGTCTTATTTTCGCACAAAAATTGCAGAAATGGCCGAAAATGCACCACGGGCACCAAAATTTGACCACGGGGCACCATGGACCTTAAAAATGAAAGGTGTCCCAAGAATTATGGTTTTCTATGCATTGGAATGCACCAGGGATGACGGGGCACCAAAACCAAAAAGTCTTATTTTCGCACGAAGATTGCACAATGGGCCGAAAATGCACCACGGGCACCAAAATTGGACCACGGGGCATCTCGGACCTCAATACTTAAAAGTGGTCCGAGCATTATGATTTTTTATCCATAAGGATGCACCAGGGATCACGGGGCACCAAAACCCAAAAGTCTTATTTTCGCACGAAAATTGCACAAATGGCCGAAAATGCACTATGGGCAGCAAAATTGACCACGGGGCACCTCGGTCTCAATACTTAAAAGTGGTCCGATTATTATGGTTTTTTATACACAAGAATGCACCAGGGATCACGGGGCACCAAAACCCAAAAGTCTTTTTTTCGCACGAAAATTGCACAATGGACCGAAAATGCACATCGTGGCCAAAATTGGACAACAGGGCACCTTGCACCTCAAAACTGAAAAGTGCTCTGAGCATTATAATTTTTTATCCATAAGGATGCACCAGGGATCACGGTGCACCAAAACCAAAAAGTCTTATTTTCGCACGAAAATTGAACAAATGGCCGAAAATGCACCACGGGCACCAAAATTGGACCACGGGGCACCACAGACCTCAAATCTGAAAAGTGTCCTGATCATTATGGTTATTTATGCATAAGAGTGGACCAGAGATCACGGGACACCAAAACCCAAAAGTCTTATTATCGCACGAAAATTGCACAATGGCCTGAAAATACACCACGGGCACCAAAATTAGACCACGGGGTACCTCGGACCTCAAAACTGAAAAGTGCTATGAGTATTATGGTTTTTTATGCACAAGAATGCACCAGGGATCACAGGGCACCAAAACCCAAAAGTCTTATTTTCGCACAAAGATTGCACAGTGGGTCGAAAATGCACCACGGGCACCAAAAATGGACCACGGTGCACCACTAACCTAAAAACTAAAAAGTGTGTCGAGCATTATGGTTTTTTATTCATAACAATGCACCAGGGATGACGGGGCACCAAAACCCAAAAGTCTTATTTTCGCACAAAAATTGCAGAAATGGCCGAAAATGCACCACGGGCACCAAAATTTGACCACGGGGCACCATGGACCTTAAAAATGAAAAGTGTCCCAAGAATTATGGTTTTCTATGCATTGGAATGCACCAGGGATGACGGGGCACCAAAACCAAAAAGTCTTATTTTCGCACGAAGATTGCACAATGGGCCGAAAATGCACCACGGGCACCAAAATTGGACCACGGGGCATCTCGGACCTCAATACTTAAAAGTGGTCCGAGCATTAGGATTTTTTATCCATAAGGATGCACCAGGGATCACGGGGCACCAAAACCCAAAAGTCTTATTTTCGCACGAAAATTGCACAAATGGCCGAAAATGCACTATGGGCAGCGAAATTGACCACGGGGCACCTCGGTCTCAATACTTAAAAGTGGTCCGATTATTATGGTTTTTTATGCACAAGAATGCACCAGGGATCACGGGGCACCAAAACCCAAAAGTCTTTTTTTCGCACGAAAATTGCACAATGGACCGAAAATGCACATCGTGACCAAAATTGGACAACAGGGCACCTTGCACCTCAAAACTGAAAAGTGCTCTGAGCATTATAATTTTTTATCCATAAGGATGCACCAGGGATCACGGTGCACCAAAACCAAAAAGTCTTATTTTCGCACGAAAATTGAACAAATGGCCGAAAATGCACCACGGGCACCAAAATTGGACCACGGGGCACCACAGACCTCAAATCTGAAAAGTGTCCTGATCATTATGGTTATTTATGCATAAGAGTGGACCAGAGATCACGGGACACCAAAACCCAAAAGTCTTATTATCGCACGAAAATTGCACAATGGCCTGAAAATACACCACGGGCACCAAAATTAGACCACGGGGTACCTCGGACCTCAAAACTGAAAAGTGCTATGAGTATTATGGTTTTTTATGCACAAGAATGCACCAGGGATCACAGGGCACCAAAACCCAAAAGTCTTATTTTCGCACAAAGATTGCACAGTGGGTCGAAAATGCACCACGGGCACCAAAAATGGACCACGGTGCACCACTAACCTAAAAACTAAAAAGTGTGTTGAGCATTATGGTTTTTTATTCATAACAATGCACCAGGGATGACGGGGCACCAAAACCCAAAAGTCTTATTTTCGCACAAAAATTGCAGAAATGGCCGAAAATGCACCACGGGCACCAAAATTTGACCACGGGGCACCATGGACCTTAAAAATGAAAAGTGTCCCAAGAATTATGGTTTTCTATGCATTGGAATGCACCAGGGATGACGGGGCACCAAAACCAAAAAGTCTTATTTTCGCACGAAGATTGCACAATGGGCCGAAAATGCACCACGGGCACCAAAATTGGACCACGGGGCATCTCGGACCTCAATACTTAAAAGTGGTCCGAGCATTAGGATTTTTTATCCATAAGGATGCACCAGGGATCACGGGGCACCAAAACCCAAAAGTCTTATTTTCGCACGAAAATTGCACAAATGGCCGAAAATGCACTATGGGCAGCAAAATTGACCACGGGGCACCTCGGTCTCAATACTTAAAAGTGGTCCGATTATTATGGTTTTTTATGCACAAGAATGCACCAGGGATCACGGGGCACCAAAACCCAAAAGTCTTTTTTTCGCACGAAAATTGCACAATGGACCGAAAATGCACATCGTGACCAAAATTGGACAACAGGGCACCTTGCACCTCAAAACTGAAAAGTGCTCTGAGCATTATAATTTTTTATCCATAAGGATGCACCAGGGATCACGGTGCACCAAAACCAAAAAGTCTTATTTTCGCACGAAAATTGAACAAATGGCCGAAAATGCACCACGGGCACCAAAATTGGACCACGGGGCACCACAGACCTCAAATCTGAAAAGTGTCCTGATCATTATGGTTATTTATGCATAAGAGTGGACCAGAGATCACGGGACACCAAAACCCAAAAGTCTTATTATCGCACGAAAATTGCACAATGGCCTGAAAATACACCACGGGCACCAAAATTAGACCACGGGGTACCTCGGACCTCAAAACTGAAAAGTGCTATGAGTATTATGGTTTTTTATGCACAAGAATGCACCAGGGATCACAGGGCACCAAAACCCAAAAGTCTTATTTTCGCACAAAGATTGCACAGTGGGTCGAAAATGCACCACGGGCACCAAAAATGGACCACGGTGCACCACTAACCTAAAAACTAAAAAGTGTGTCGAGCATTATGGTTTTTTATTCATAACAATGCACCAGGGATGACGGGGCACCAAAACCCAAAAGTCTTATTTTCGCACAAAAATTGCAGAAATGGCCGAAAATGCACCACGGGCACCAAAATTTGACCACGGGGCACCATGGACCTTAAAAATGAAAAGTGTCCCAAGAATTATGGTTTTCTATGCATTGGAATGCACCAGGGATGACGGGGCACCAAAACCAAAAAGTCTTATTTTCGCACGAAGATTGCACAATGGGCCGAAAATGCACCACGGGCACCAAAATTGGACCACGGGGCATCTCGGACCTCAATACTTAAAAGTGGTCCGAGCATTAGGATTTTTTATCCATAAGGATGCACCAGGGATCACGGGGCACCAAAACCCAAAAGTCTTATTTTCGCACGAAAATTGCACAAATGGCCGAAAATGCACTATGGGCAGCAAAATTGACCACGGGGCACCTCGGTCTCAATACTTAAAAGTGGTCCGATTATTATGGTTTTTTATGCACAAGAATGCACCAGGGATCACGGGGCACCAAAACCCAAAAGTCTTTTTTTCGCACGAAAATTGCACAATGGACCGAAAATGCACATCGTGACCAAAATTGGACAACAGGGCACCTTGCACCTCAAAACTGAAAAGTGCTCTGAGCATTATAATTTTTTATCCATAAGGATGCACCAGGGATCACGGTGCACCAAAACCAAAAAGTCTTATTTTCGCACGAAAATTGAACAAATGGCCGAAAATGCACCACGGGCACCAAAATTGGACCACGGGGCACCACAGACCTCAAATCTGAAAAGTGTCCTGATCATTATGGTTATTTATGCATAAGAGTGGACCAGAGATCACGGGACACCAAAACCCAAAAGTCTTATTATCGCACGAAAATTGCACAATGGCCTGAAAATACACCACGGGCACCAAAATTAGACCACGGGGTACCTCGGACCTCAAAACTGAAAAGTGCTATGAGTATTATGGTTTTTTATGCACAAGAATGCACCAGGGATCACAGGGCACCAAAACCCAAAAGTCTTATTTTCGCACAAAGATTGCACAGTGGGTCGAAAATGCACCACGGGCACCAAAAATGGACCACGGTGCACCACTAACCTAAAAACTAAAAAGTGTGTCGAGCATTATGGTTTTTTATTCATAACAATGCACCAGGGATGACGGGGCACCAAAACCCAAAAGTCTTATTTTCGCACAAAGATTGCATAGTGGGCCGAAAATGCACCACGGGCACCAAAATTGGACCACGGTGCACCACTAACCTAAAAACTAAAAAGTGTGTCGAGCATTATGGTTTTTTTATTCATAACAGTGCACCAGGGATGACGGGGCACCAAAACCCAAAAGTCTTATTTTCGCACAAAAATTGCAGAAATGGCCGAAAATGCACCACGGGCACCAAAATTTGACCACGGGGCACCATGGACCTTAAAAATGAAAGGTGTCCCAAGAATTATGGTTTTCTATGCATTGGAATGCACCAGGGATGACGGGGCACCAAAACCAAAAAGTCTTATTTTCGCACGAAGATTGCACAATGGGCCGAAAATGCACCACGGGCACCAAAATTGGACCACGGGGCATCTCGGACCTCAATACTTAAAAGTGGTCCGAGCATTATGATTTTTTATCCATAAGGATGCACCAGGGATCACGGGGCACCAAAACCCAAAAGTCTTATTTTCGCACGAAAATTGCACAAATGGCCGAAAATGCACTATGGGCAGCAAAATTGACCACGGGGCACCTCGGTCTCAATACTTAAAAGTGGTCCGATTATTATGGTTTTTTATGCACAAGAATGCACCAGGGATCACGGGGCACCAAAACCCAAAAGTCTTTTTTTCGCACGAAAATTGCACAATGGACCGAAAATGCACATCGTGACCAAAATTGGACAACAGGGCACCTTGCACCTCAAAACTGAAAAGTGCTCTGAGCATTATAATTTTTTATCCATAAGGATGCACCAGGGATCACGGTGCACCAAAACCAAAAAGTCTTATTTTCGCACGAAAATTGAACAAATGGCCGAAAATGCACCACGGGCACCAAAATTGGACCACGGGGCACCACAGACCTCAAATCTGAAAAGTGTCCTGATCATTATGGTTATTTATGCATAAGAGTGGACCAGAGATCACGGGACACCAAAACCCAAAAGTCTTATTATCGCACGAAAATTGCACAATGGCCTGAAAATACACCACGGGCACCAAAATTAGACCACGGGGTACCTCGGACCTCAAAACTGAAAAGTGCTATGAGTATTATGGTTTTTTATGCACAAGAATGCACCAGGGATCACAGGGCACCAAAACCCAAAAGTCTTATTTTCGCACAAAGATTGCACAGTGGGTCGAAAATGCACCACGGGCACAAAAAATGGACCACGGTGCACCACTAACCTAAAAACTAAAAAGTGTGTCGAGCATTATGGTTTTTTATTCATAACAATGCACCAGGGATGACGGGGCACCAAAACCCAAAAGTCTTATTTTCGCACAAAAATTGCAGAAATGGCCGAAAATGCACCACGGGCACCAAAATTTGACCACGGGGCACCATGGACCTTAAAAATGAAAAGTGTCCCAAGAATTATGGTTTTCTATGCATTGGAATGCACCAGGGATGACGGGGCACCAAAACCAAAAAGTCTTACTTTCGCACGAAGATTGCACAATGGGCCGAAAATGCACCACGGGCACCAAAATTGGACCACCGGGCACCTCGGACCTCAATACTTAAAAGTGGTCCGAGCATTATGATTTTTTATCCATAAGGATGCACCAGGGATCACGGGGCACCAAAACCCAAAAGTCTTATTTTCGCACGAAAATTGCACAAATGGCCGAAAATGCACTATGGGCAGCAAAATTGACCATGGGGCACCTCGGTCTCAATACTTAAAAGTGGTCCGATTATTATGGTTTTCTATGCACAAGAATGCACCAGGGATCACGGGGCACCAAAACCCAAAAGCCTTTTTTTCGCACGAAAATTGCACAATGGACCGAAAATGCACATCGTGACCAAAATTGGACAACAGGGCACCTTGCACCTCAAAACTGAAAAGTGCTCTGAGCATTATGATTTTTTATCCATAAGGATGCACCAGGGATCACGGTGCACCAAAACCAAAATGTCTTATTTTCGCACGAAAATTGAACAAATGGCCGAAAATGCACCACGGGCACCAAAATTGGACCACGGGGCACCACAGACCTCAAATCTGAAAAGTGTCCTGATCATTATGGTTATTTATGCATAAGAGTGGACCAGAGATCACGGGACACCAAAACCCAAAAGTCTTATTATCGCACGAAAATTGCACAATGGCCTGAAAATACACCACGGGCACCAAAATTAGACCACGGGGTACCTCGGACCTCAAAACTGAAAAGTGCTATGAGTATTATGGTTTTTTATGCACAAGAATGCACCAGGGATCACAGGGCACCAAAACCCAAAAGTCTTATTTTCGCACAAAGATTGCACAGTGGGTCGAAAATGCACCACGGGCACAAAAAATGGACCACGGTGCACCACTAACCTAAAAACTAAAAAGTGTGTCGAGCATTATGGTTTTTTATTCATAACAATGCACCAGGGATGACGGGGCACCAAAACCCAAAAGTCTTATTTTCGCACAAAAATTGCAGAAATGGCCGAAAATGCACCACGGGCACCAAAATTTGACCACGGGGCACCATGGACCTTAAAAATGAAAAGTGTCCCAAGAATTATGGTTTTCTATGCATTGGAATGCACCAGGGATGACGGGGCACCAAAACCAAAAAGTCTTACTTTCGCACGAAGATTGCACAATGGGCCGAAAATGCACCACGGGCACCAAAATTGGACCACCGGGCACCTCGGACCTCAATACTTAAAAGTGGTCCGAGCATTATGATTTTTTATCCATAAGGATGCACCAGGGATCACGGGGCACCAAAACCCAAAAGTCTTATTTTCGCACGAAAATTGCACAAATGGCCGAAAATGCACTATGGGCAGCAAAATTGACCATGGGGCACCTCGGTCTCAATACTTAAAAGTGGTCCGATTATTATGGTTTTCTATGCACAAGAATGCACCAGGGATCACGGGGCACCAAAACCCAAAAGTCTTTTTTTCGCACGAAAATTGCACAATGGACCGAAAATGCACATCGTGACCAAAATTGGACAACAGGGCACCTTGCACCTCAAAACTGAAAAGTGCTCTGAGCATTATGATTTTTTATCCATAAGGATGCACCAGGGATCACGGTGCACCAAAACCAAAATGTCTTATTTTCGCACGAAAATTGAACAAATGGCCGAAAATGCACCACAGGCACCAAAATTGGACCACGGGGCACCACAGACCTCAAATCTGAAAAGTGTCCTGATCATTATGGTTTTTTATGCATAAGAGTGGACCAGAGATCACGGGACACCAAAACCCAAAAGTCTTATTATCGCACGAAAATTGCACAATGGGCTGAAAATACACCACGGGCACCAAAATTAGACCACGGGGTACCTCGGACCTCAAAACTGAAAAGTGCTATGAGTATTATGGTTTTTTATGCACAAGAATGCACCGGGGATCACAGGGCACCAAAACCCAAAAGTCTTTTTTTCGTACAACGATTGCACAGTGGGCCGAAAATGCACCACGGGCACCAAAATTGGACCACGGTGCACCACTAACCTAAAAACTAAAAAGTGTGTCGAGCATTATGGTTTTTTATTCATAACAATGCACCAGGGATGACGGGGCACCAAAAACCAAAAGTCTTATTTTCGCACAAAAATTGCAGAAATGGCCGAAAATGCACCACGGGCACCAAAATTTGACCACGGGGCACCATGGACCTTAAAAATGAAAAGTGTCCCAAGAATTATGGTTTTTTATGCATTGGAATGCACCAGGGATGACGGGGCACCAAAACCCAAAAGTCTTATTTTCGCACGAAGATTGCACAGTGGGCCGAAAATGCACCACGGGGCACCTCGGACCTCAATACTTAAAAGTGGTCCGAGCATTATGTTTTTTTATCCATAAGGATGCACCAGGGGTCACGGGGCACCAAAACCCAAAAGTCTTATTTTCGCACGAAAATTGCACAAATTGCCGAAAATGCACTATGGGCAACAAAATTGACCACGGGGCACCTCGGTCTCAATGCTTAAAAGTGGTCCGATTATTATGGTTTTTTATGCATAAGAATGCACCAGGGATCACGGGGCACCAAAACCCAAAAGTCTTTTTTTCGCACGAAAATTGCACAATGGACCGAAAATGCACATCGTGACCAAAATTGGACAACAGGGCACCTTGCACCACAAAACTGAAAAGTGCTCTGAGCATTATGATTTTTTATCCATAAGGATGCACCAGGGATCACGGTGCACCAAAACCAAAAAGTCTTATTTTCGCACGAAAATTGAACAAATGGCCGAAAATGCACCACGGGCACCAAAATTGGACCACGGGGCACCACAGACCTCAAATCTGAAAAGTGTCCTGATCATTATGGTTTTTTATGCATAAGAGTGGACCAGAGATCATGGGACACCAAAATCCAAAAGTCTTATTATCGCACGAAAATTGCACAATGGCTCGAAAATACACCACGGGGTACCACTATCCTAAAAACTAAAAAGTGTGTAGAGCATTATGGTTTTTTATTCATAACAATGCACCAGGGATCACGGGGCACCAAAACCCAAAAGTCTTATTTTCGCACAAAAATTGCAGAAATGGCCGAAAATGCCCCACGAGCACCAAAATCTGACCACGGGGCACCATGGACCTTAAAAATGAAAAGTGTCCCAAGAATTATGGTTTGTTATGCATTGGAATGCACCAAGGATGACAGGGCACCAAAACCCAAAAGTCTTATTTTCGCACGAAGATTGCACAATGGGCCGAAAATGCACCACGGGCACCAAAATTGGACCACGGGGCACCTCGGACCTCAATACTTAAAAGTGGTCCAAGCATTATGATTTTTTATCCATAAGGATGCACCAGGGATCACGGGGCACGAAAACCCAAAAGTCTTATTTTCGCACGAAAATTGCACAAATGGCCGAAAATGCACTATGGGCAGCAAAATTAACTACGGGGCACCTCGGCCTCAATACTTAAAAGTGGTCCGAGCATTATGGTTTTTTATGCATAAGAGTGCACCAGGGATCACGGGGCACCAAAACGCAAAAGTCTTTTTTTCGCACGAAAATTACACAATGGACCGAAAATGCACAACGTGACCAAAATTGGACAACCGTGCACCTTGGACCTCAAAACTGAAAAGTGCTCTGAATATTATGATTTTTTATCCATAAGGATGCACCAGGGATCATGGGGCACCAAAACCAAAAAGTCTTATTTTCGCACGAAAATTGTACAAATGGCCGAAAATGCACTACGGGCACCAAAATTGGACCACGGGGCACCACAGACCTCAAATCTGAAAACTGTCCCTATCATTATGGGTTTTTATGCATAAGAGTGGACCAGAGATCACGGGACACCAAAACCCAAAAGTCTTATTATCGCATGAATATTGCATAATGGCCCGAAAATACACCACGGGCACCAAAATTGGACCACGGGGTACGTCGGACCTCAAAACTGAAAAATGCTCTGAGTATTATGGTTTTTTATGCACAAGAATGCACCAGGGATCACAGGGCACCAAAACCCAAAAGTCTTATTTTGTCACGAAAATTGCACCATGCGACGAAAATGCACCATGGGAACAAAAATTTGACCACGGGGCACCACGGACCTCTAAATTGAAAAGTGCTCCGAGCATTAAGGGTTTTTATGCATAAGAATGCACCAAGGATCACGGGGCACCAAATCCCAAAAGTCTTATTTTCGCACGAAAATTGCACAATGGGCCGAAAATGCACCACGTGCACCAAAATTGGACCACGAGGGCCCACGGACCTCAAAATTGAAAAGTGCTATGAGAATTATGGTTTTTTATGAATAAGAATACACCAGGAATTGCGGGGCACCAAGTACGAAAATAAGACTTTTGGGTTTTTGTACCCCGTGATCCCTGGTACATTCTTATGCATAAACCACCATAATGCTCGGAGCACTTTTAAGTTTTGAGGTTCGAGGTGCCCCGTGGTCCAATTTTGGTGCCCGTGATGCATTTTCGGCCAATTATGAAGTTTTCGTGCGAAAATAAGACTTTTGGGTTTTGGTGCCATATGATCCCTAGTGCATTCTTATGCATAAAAAACCATAATGCTCAGAGCACTTTTCAGTTTTGAGGTCCATGGTGCCCTGTGGTCAATTTTGGTGCCGGTGGTGCATATTCGGTCATTTGTGAAATTTTCGTGCGAAAATAAGACCTTTTGGTTTTGGCGCTCTGTGATCCCTGGTGCATTCTTATGCATAAAAAACCATAATGCTCGGAGAACTTTTAAGTTTCGAGGTCCGAGGTGCCCCGTGGTCCAATTTTGGTGCCCGTGGAGCATTTTCGGCCCATTGTGCAATTTTCGTGCGAAAATAAGGCTTTTGGGTTTTGGTGCCCATGATCCCTGGTGCATTCTTATGCATAAAAAATCATAATGCTTGGAGCACTTTTCCGTTTTTGGGTCCGTGGTGCCCCGGGGTCAAATTGTGGTGCCGGGGGTGCATTTTCGGCCAGTTGTGAAATTTTCGTGCGAAAATAAGACTTTTGGGTTTTGGTACCCCGTGATCCCTGGTGCATTCTTATGCATAAAAAACCATAATGCTTGGAGCACTTTTCAGTTTTGAGGTTCGTGGTGCCCCGTGGTCCAATTTTGGTGCCGGTGGTGCATTTTCGACCATTTGTGCAATTTTTGTGCGAAAATAAGACTTTTGTGTTTTGGGGCCCCGTGATCCCTAGTTCATTCTTATGCATAAAAAACCATAATTCTTGGAGCACTTTTCAATTTTGAGGTCTGTGGTGCCCTGTGGACCAATTTTGGTGCCAGTGGTGCATTTTCGGCCATTTGTGCAATTTTCATGTGAAAATAAGACTTTTGGATTTTGGTGCCCCGTAATCCCTGGTACATTCTTATGCATAAAAATCCATTATACTCGGAGCACTTTTTAGTTTTGAGGTCCGAGGTGCCTCGTGGTCGAATTTTGGTGCCGGTGGTGCATTTTCGGCCCATTGTGCAGTTTTCGTGCGAAAATAAGCATTTGGTTTTTGGTGCCCAGTGATCCCTGGTGCATTCATATGCATAAAAAACCATAATGCTCGGAACACTTTTTAGTTTTGAGGTTCGTGGTGCCTCGTTGTCCAATTTTGGTGTTAGTGGTGCATTTTCGTCCATTTGTGCAATTTTCGTGCGAAACTAAGACTTGTGGGTTTTGGTGCCCCGTGATCCCTAGTGCATTCTTATGCATAAACAACCATAATGCTTGGAGAACTTTTCAATTTTTGAGGTCCGAGGTGCCCCGTAGTCCAATTTTGGTGCCCGTGGTGCATTTTTGGCCCATTGTGCAATTTTCCTCCGAAAATGAGACTTTTGGGTTTTGGTGCCCCGTGATCCCTCGGGCATTCTTATGCATAAAAAACCATAATGCTTGGAGAAATTTTAAGTATTGAGGTCCGAGGTGCCCCGTGATTCAATTTTGGTGCCTGTTGTGCATTTTCGACCCATTGTGCAATTTTCCTGCGAAAATAAGTCTTTTGGGTTTTGGTGCCCTGTAATCCTTGAGGCACTCTTATGCATAAAAATCCATTATACTCGGAATACTTTTCAGTTTTGAGGTCCGTGGTGCCCCGTGGTCCAATTTTGGTACCGGTGGTGCATTTTCGGCCATTTGTGAAATTTTCGTGCAAAAATAAGACTTTTAGGTTTTGGTGCCCCGTGATCCCTGGTGCATTCTTATGCATAAAAACCATAATGCTTGGAGCACTTTTCATTTTTGAGGTCCGTGGTGCCCCGCCGTCCAATTTTGGTACCGGTGGTGCATCTTCGGCCATTTGTGAAATTTTTGTGCGAAAAGAAGACTTTTGGGATTTAGTGCCCTGTGAACCCTGGTGCATTCTTATGCATAAAAAACCATAGTGCTCATAGCACTTTTCAGTTTTGAGGTCCGAGGTGCCCCGTGGTCCAATTTTGGTGCCCCTGGTGCATTTTCGACCCATTGTGCAATTTTCGTTCGAAAATAAGACTTTTAAGTTTTGGTGCCCCGTAATTCCTAGTGCATTATTATGCATAAAAAACCATAATGCTTGGAGCCCTTTTCAGTTTTGAGGTCCGTGGTGCCCCGTGATCCAATTTTGGTGCCGGTGGTGCATTTTCGGCCATTTGTGAAATTTTCGTGTGAAATTTAGAGTTTTGTGTTTTGGTGCCCCATGATCCTAGGTGCATTCTAATGCATAAAAAACCATAATACTTGGAGCACTTTTCCGTTTTGAGGTCCATGGTTCCCCGTGGTCCAATTTTGGACCTGGTGGTGCATTTTCGGCCATTTGTGAAATTTTCGTGCGAAAATAAGACTTTTGGGTTTTGGTGCCCCGTCATCCCTGGTGCATTCTTATGCATAGAAAACCATAATGCTCGGAGAACTTTTATATTTTGAGGTCCGAGGTGCCCCGTGGTCCAATTTTGGTTCCCATTGTGCATTTTCAGCCCATTGTGCAATTTTCGTGCGATAATATGACTTTTCGATTTTGGTGCCCATGATCCTTGGTGCATCCTTGGTGCATTCTTATGTATAAAAAACCATGATCCTTCAGTTTTGAGGTCTGTGGTGCCCCGTGGTCCCATTTTGGTGCCGGTAATGCATTGTCAGCCACTTGTCCAATTTTCGTGCGAAAATAAGACTTTTGGGTTTTAGTGCCCTATGAAATTGGTGCATTCTTAGGCATAAAACACCATAATGCTCGGACCACTTTTAAGTATTGAAGTCCGAGGTGCCTCGTGGTCCAATTTTGGTGCCGTGGTGCATTTTCGATCCATTGTGCAATTTTTGTGCGAAAATAAGAGTTTTGGGTTTTGGTACCCCGTGATTCATGTACATTCTTATGCATAAAAAACCATAATGCTCGAAACACTTTTCAGTTTTGAAGTCTGTGGTGCCCCGAGGACCAATTTTGGTGCAGGTAATGTATTTTCGGTAATTTGTGCAATTTTCGTCTGAAAATAAGACTTTTGGGTTTCGGTGCCCCGTGGTCCCTGGTGCATTCTTATGCATAAAAGACCATAATGCTCGGAACACTTTTCAATTTTGAGGTCTGTGGTGCCCCGTGGTCCAATTTTGGTGCCGGTGGTGCATATTCGGCCATTTATGCAATTTTCGTACGAAAATAAGACTTTTGGGTTTTGGTGCCCCATGATCCCTGGTGCATTCTTATGCATAAAAACCATAATAGTTGGAGCACTTTTCAGTTTCGACGTCCATGGTGCCTCGTGGACCAATTTTGGTGCCGGTAATCCATTTTCGGCCATTTGTGGAATTTTTGTGCGAAAATAAGACTTTTGGATTATGGTTCACCGTGATCCCTTGTGCATTCTTATGCCTAAAACACGATCATGCTCGAAACACTTTTCAGTTTTGAGGTTTGTGGTGCCCCTTGGACCAATTTTTGTGCCGGTAATGCATTTTCGGTCATTTGTGGAATTTTCGTGCGAAAATAAGACTTTTGGGTTTTGGTGCCCCGTGATCCCTTGTGCATTCTTATGAATAAAAAGCATAATAGTTGGATCACTTTTCAGTTTTGATGTCCAAGGTGCCTCGTGGTCCAATTTTGGTGTCGGTGGTGCATTTTCGACCATTTGTGAAATATTCGTGCGAAAATAAGACTTTTAGGTTTTTGTTTCCCGTGATCCCTGGTGCATTCTAATTCATAAAAAACTGTAATGCTTGGAACACTTTTAAGTTTTGAGGTCCCAGGTTCCCTTTCGTCCAATTTTGGTGCCCATGGTGCATTATCGGCCCATTGTGCAATTTTCGTTCAAAAATAAGACTTTTGGGTTTTGGTGCCCCGTGATCCCTAGTGCATTCTTATGCATAAAAAACCATAATTCTCGGAACACTTTTCAGTTTTGAGGTCCGTGGTGCCCCGTTGTCCAATTTTGGTGCTGGTGGTGAATTTTCGACCGTTGTGCAATTTTCGCGCGAAAATAAAACTTTTGGGTTTTGGTGCCCCGTGATCCCTAGAGCATTTTTATACATAAAAAACCATAATGCTCGAAGTCCTTTTAGGTATTGAGGTCTGAGGTTCCTCGTGGTCCAATTTTGGTGCCCTTGGTGTATTATCGGTCCATTGTGCAATTTTCGTCCGAAAATAAGACTTTTGGGTTTTGGTACCTCGTGATCCCTGGTGCATTCTAATGCATAAAAAACCATAATGCTTGGAGAACTTTTAAGTTTTGAGGTCCCAGGTTCCCCGTCATCCAATTTTGGTGCCCTTGGTGCATTATCGGTCCATTGTGTAATTTTTGTACGAAAATAACACTTTTGGGTTTTGGTCCCCCGTGATCCCTGGTGCATTCTTATGCAAAAAACACCATCATGCTCGAATCACTTTTAAGTTTTGAGGTCCGAGGTGCCTCGTGGTCCAATTTTGGTGCTCGTGGTGCATTTTCCGCCCATTGTGCAATTTTCGTGCGAAAATAAGACTTTTGGGTTTTGGTGCCCCATGATCCCTGGTGCATTCTTATGCATAAAAAACCATAATACTTGGAGCACTTTTCAGTTTTGAGGTCCATGGTGCCTTGTGGTCCAATTTTGGTGCCGGTGGTGCATTTTCGGCCATTTGTGAAATTTTCGTGAGAAGATAAGTCTTTTGGGTTTTGATGCCCTATGAACCCTGGTGCATTCTTATGCATAAAAACCCATAATTCTCAAAGAACTTTTAAGTTTTGAGGTCCGAGGTGCCCCGTTGTCCAATTTTGGTGCCGGTAATGCATTTTCGGTCATTTGTGGAATTTTCATGCGAAAATAAGACTTTTGGGTTTTGGTGCCCCGTGATCCCTTGTGCATTCTTATGCATAAAACACCAAAATGCTTGGAGCACTTCTCAGTTTTGAGGTCCGAGGTGCCCCGTGGTCCAATTTTCGTGTCCGTAATGCATTTTCGGCCTATTGTGCAATTTTCATGCGAAAGTAAGACTTTTGGGTTTTGGTGCCTCGTGATCCCTAGTGCATTCTTATGCATAAAAACCCATAATCCTCTGAACACTTTTCAGTTTTGAGGTTCGTGGTGCCCCATGTTCCAATTTTGGTGCCGGTGGTGCATTGTCGGCCATTTGTGAAATTTTTGTGCGAAGATAAGTCTTTTGGGTTTTGGTTCCCTATGAACCCTGGTGCATTCTTATGCATAAAAACCCATAATGCTCAGAGAACTTTTAAGTTTTGAGGTCCGACGTGCCCCGTGGTCCAGTTTTGGTGCCCGTAATGCATTTTCGGCCCATTGTGCAATTTTCGTGCGAAAATAAGACTTTTGGGTTTTGGTGCCCCGTGATCCCTGGTGCATTTTTAGGCCTAAAAACCCATAATGCTCTGAACACTTTTCATTTTTGAGGTTCGTGGTGCCCCATGTTCCAATTTTGGTGCCGGTGGTGCATTTTCGGTCATTTGTGGAATTTTCGTGCGAAAATAAGATTTTTGGGTTTTGGTGCCCCGTGATCCCAAGTGCATTCTTATGCATAAAAAACCATAATTCTTGGAACACTTTTCTGTTTTGAGGTCCATGGTGCCCCGTGGTCCAATTTTGGTGCTGGTGGTGAATTTTCGATCGTTTGTGGAATTTTCGTGCGAAAATTAAACTTTTGGGTTTTGGTGCCCCGTGATCCCTAGTGCATTCTTATACATAAAAAACCATAATGCTCGAAGTCCTTTTAAGTATTGAGGTCTAAGGTTCCCCGTGGTCCAATTTTGGCGCCCGTGGTGCATTTATTGCCCATAGTGCAATTTTCGTGCGGAAATAAGACTTTTGGGTTTTGGTGCCCCATGATCCCTGGTGCATTCTAATGTATAAAAAACCATAATTCTTGGAGCACTTTTAAGTTTTGAGGTCCCAGGTTACTTGTCGTCCAATTTTGGTGCCAATGGTGTATTATCAGCCCATTGTGCAATTTTCATACGAAAATAAGACTTTTGGGTTTTGGTCCCCCGTGATCCCTGGTGCATTCTTATGCAAAAAAAAACCATCATGCTCGAATCACTTTTAAGTTTTGAGGTCCGAGTTGCCTCGTGTTCCAATTTTGGTGCCCGTGGTGCATTTTCCGCCCATTGTGCAATTTTCGTGCGAAAATAAGACTTTTGGGCTTTTGGTCCCCCATGATACCTGGTGAATTCTTATGCAAAAAAAAACCATCATGCTCGGAACACTTTTCAGTTTTGAGGTTCGTGGTGCAACGAGGTCCAATTTTGGTGCCGGTGGTGCATTTTCGGCCATTTGTGCAATTTTCGTGCGAAAATAAGACTTTTGGGTTTTGGTGCTCCATGATCCCTGGTGCATTCATATGCATAAAAAACCATAATGCTCAGAACACTTTTCAGATTTGAGGTTCGTGGTGCAACGAGGTCCAATTTTGGTGCCGGTGGTGCATTTTCGGCCATTTGTGCAATTTTCGTGCGAAAATAAGACTTTTGGGTTTTGGTGCTCCGTGATCCCGGGTGCATTCATATGCATAAAAAACCATAATACTCGGAACACTTTTCAGATTTGAGGACCGTGGTGCCCCGTGGTCAAATTTTGGTGCTGGTAATGCATTTTCGACCCTTTGTTCAATTTTCGTGCGAAAATAAGACTTTTGGGTTTTGGTGCCCCGTGATCCCTGGTGCATTATTGTGCATAAAAAACCATAATGCTCAGAACACTTTTCTGTTTTGAGGTCCGTGGTGCCCCGTTGTCCAATTTTTGTGCCGGTGGTGAATTTTTGGCCGTTTGTGCAATTTTCGTGCGAAAATAAAACCTTTGGGTTTACGTGCCCCGTGATCCCTAGTGCATTCTTTTACATAAAAAACCATATACGTGCCAGAGATATTACAAAAGACTACAGAAAAGATTAAGTTGATTCAGGAAAGGATGAAAGCCTCACAAAGTAGACAGAAATCTTATGCAGATAAACGAAGAAGACTACTTGAGTTTGAAATGGGTGATCATGTTTTTCTGAAAGTTACACCAACTACGGGTATTGGACGATCAATTAAGTCGAAGAAGCTTACACCAAAGTTTATTGGACCCTATCAAATCCTTCGACGCATAGGTCCAGTGGCTTATGAGATAGCTTTACCACCTACTCTAGCCAACTTACACAATGTATTACATGTGTCTCAATTGAGGAAATATGTTTCTGATCCTACTCATATCATTGAACCAGATGTGATACATATACGAGAGGATTGGACGCTTGAGACTCGTCCAGTCAGGATTGAGGATCAAAAGACTAAGCAGCTTAGGGGCAAAACTATTAATTTGGTTAAAGTTATATGGTGTTGGACTTAGAGTGTGTGTTGAGAGATTTTCGGGATTTTTACGAGAGTTCCGTAAGTTGTAGAAGAAAATAATAAGAAAAGGGAGTGTCTTTAGAGGAAAGGTAGAGACAAATAGCAAAATTCCATGCAAATCTTCTTATTAAACATGCAAAGCTTCATGTTTCTTCCATTCTCCTTCAGTCTTATCTTTCTTTTTCTATAAGTTTCCTTACCGTGAGTGAGAGAGCTATTTTCTACCTTAGCTTGAAGCTGGATTTCTTCTTTCTTAGAGATTCTTAACTGATTTTAAGTTGGTAAGTCCAGTTCCTTCTTATTCTTGATTTCTAAGTAAATTCTTCATCTCTTCCCAAGAACATGAGAAATAGGTCTTGGTTAGGTTTTAAGAGATGAGAAAAATCTTGATTTTTGAGTTTACTTTGATGTTGTTTTAGGTGTCTCCTAGTTGATTCTATAACAAAACTTGAGGACAGATCACTCGAGAGTCTCAAAGTTGTCATCTCTAGCTTTTTCTTCTTCACGATTTGAGTCAAGAGTAGTAGGTAAGGGAAGCTTCATAACTGTCTGAAATGATCTGGTGGTGATATGTTTTGGAATTCTGTTTCTGGTTGTATGCTTTAAAGATTTGTTATGATGATGTGATGATTTTGCTCTTGATGTTTAAGTGATTTGAGCTGAGCTTGTTGTGATAATATGTGGTTGTGCTTTGAATTGATATTGTAAGCGATGGAAATGGTTTCAAAATCTTTGAAACATGTGTTCGTGATAGGTTTTGAAAGGTTTTGGACTCTGCAGAAAACTCCTCGTCCAAAGAAAACCATCGTCCATCTACCTATACTATAACTAAAAATAGCGTCCAATAATATCATTGTATAAGACCAATGTCCAATGATATTATTGTATACTACCAGCGTCCAATGACTTCATTGTATAAGACCAGTGTCCAATGATCCAGTGTTTAACAACCGCGTCCAGCGGTACCTTAGGTTCAGTAAAGTCTGACGTCCAGTAATGGTGGTTGTGAAATTCTGGGGGGGTGTTGAGCAGAGAATCAGAACCTAGTCTTGTTACGAACAAGGATGTTGGATATGCCACTATTTTGGTTCTAGAACTATGTTAGGAAATTCACATTTTTGGTTAACGATGATGTTGAGTTGTGAGTAAGGGTCAAGTGTTGAGAATGCCTTACTTATGCTTATTGAACTACTGAATGGGTTCATAAGATTGATTTGAGAGAAATGGTGAATTTATAACATAGAGGGAACATGTGGAAATCCGAGTTGTTGAGTTATGTATGATATTGCATACGGGTAGGCATGTAAGTTGAGAGTGCTAGGTGGGCTCTCAACCTAGTGCTGGAGGATTTCGTGATGGCCAATGGTGGGCATATAGAATAGACAAGTGGGCGAATTCCTATAGATGGAAGGTTTTACAAACCTGACAGAGGTAAGCCAATACCCACACTTGTCTATATTCGATTAAATTCACACTTCCTCCGCAAGGTAGCTCAAGGGACTCCCTGAATGGTCTAAGGTGAGACTAATGGTAGGGGATGGGGCCTATGGGCACCACTCGAAAGTTGTTGAAATCTCCATGGAGTCGAGTCAGCATAATGTTGCATGATGATGTTGATGTATGGAGTGATGCATGAAGTGAATTGAATATTTATTGTGAATGATGTTGACAGAAATTTTTGTATATTTGATCATTTTTTTTATAAGTAAGCTTACCCTTGTAATTTGTGTTTGATTGTTTTACTGCAATGATCGTGTGGTTAACACGGGAGCAGGTAGCAGTGATGGTGCTGGCTCTCATGCTAGTCATGATTGAAGATTGGACGATCCTCATGTTATGTTGATTGGACGATCCTAAGATTGGACGATCCTTCTGTTTTGTTGATTTTGTTATAACATATATGTATATATTACGGGGACCAGCTTAGGATTTAGGTATAGATATTAATCTGGTGTGAATGTCTTCTACAAGGGGATCTTTCTTATGATATTATACTTGGACGATGTGATGATGAAAGTTTTATGTAGCTACATATGTATGTATTTTAAATGTGAAAAATTTATACATTCTTTCACATGGAAATAAATTAATAGAGCGTTTAGTATAACATATCTATAACCAAGATGTGTCGTTACACATTCTTATGCATAAAAAACCATAAAGCTCGGAACACTTTTCAGTCTTGAGGATCGTGGTGCCCCGTGGTCCAATTTTGGTGTCTGGGGTGCATTTTCGGCCATTTGTGCATTTTTCGTGCAAAAATAAGACTTTTGGGTTTTGGTGCTCCGTGATCCTTGATGCATTCTTATGCATAAAAAACCTTAATGCTCGGAGAACTTTTCAGTTTTCAGGTCCGAGGTGTCCCGTGGTCTAATTTTTGTGCCTATGGTGATTTTCGGCCCATTGTGCAATCTTCGTGCGAAAATAAGACTTTTGGGTTTTGGTGACCTATGATCCCTAGTGCATTCTTATGCATAAAAAACCATAATGCCTGTAGAATTTTTCAGTTTTGAGGTCCGTGTTGCCCCGTGGTCCAATTTTGGTGCCGGTGGTGCATTTTCGGCCATTTGTGCAATTTTCATGCGAAAAGAAGACTTTTGGGTTTTGCAGCCCTGTGAAACCTGGTGCATTCTTATGCCTAAAAAATCATAATGCTGGAAACACTTTTCAGTTGAGGTCCGTGGTGCCCCGTGGTCCAATTTAGGTGTCGGTGGTGCATTTTCGGCCATTTGTGCAATTTTCGTGAGAACATAAGACTTTTGGGTTTTGGTACCCCGTGATCCTTGGTGCATTCTTATGCATAAAAAACCAGAATGCTCGGAATACTATTCAATCTTGAAGTTTTTGGTTCCCCATGGTCCAATTTTGGTGCCGGGGGTGCATTTTCGGCCATTTGTGCAACTTTCGTGCGAAAATAAGACTTTTGGGTTATGGATCCCCGTGATCCCTGGTGTATTCTTATGCATAAAAAATGATAATGCTCAGAGCACTTTTCAGTTTTGAGGTCTGAGGTGCCCCGTGGTCTAATTTTGGTGCCCGTGGTGCATTTTCGACACATTGTGCAATTTTCGTGCGAAAATAAAACTTTTGGGTTTTAGTGCCCCGTGATCCCTGGTGCAATCTTATGCATAAAAAACCATAATGCTCGGAACACTTTTCAATTTGAGGTCCGTTTGGGTTTTGGCGCCCCGTGATCCATGGTGCATTGTTATGCATAAAAAACCAGAATGCTCAGAACACTTTTCAATTTTGAGGTCCGTGGTGCCCCATGGTCCAATTTTGGTGCCGGTGGTCCATTTTTGGTCAGTTGTGAAATTTTCGTGCAAAAATAATACTTTTGGGTTTTGGTGCCCCGTGATCCTTGGTTCATTCTTATGTATAAAAAACCATAATGCTAAAAGCACTTTTAAGTTTTTGAGGTCCGAGGTGCCCCGTGGTCCAATTTTGGTGCCCGTGATTCATTTTCGGCCCATTGTGAAATTTTTGTACGAAAATAAGACTTTTGGGTTTTGGTGCCCAAGGATCAGTGGTGCATTTTCGGCTGTTTCTGCAATTTTCGTGCGAAAATAAGACTTTTGGGTTTTTGTGCCCATGATCCCTGGTACATTCTTATGCATAAAAAACCATAATGCTCGAAGCAGTTTTAAGTATTAAGGTCCGAGGTGACCCGTCTTCCAATTTTGGTGCCCATGGTACATTTTCGGGCCATTGTGCAATTTCCGTATGAAAATAAAACTGTGGGGTTTTGGTGCCTCGTCATCCCTGAAAAGTGAAAAGTGTTCCTAGCATTATGGATTTTTATGCATAAGAATGCCCCAGGGATCATAGGGCACCAAAACCCAAAAGTCTTATTTTGGCATGAAAATTGCACCATGGGCCAAAAATGCACCACGAGGCACCAAAATTGGACCACTGGACACCACATACCTCAAAACTGAAAAGTGCTCCGAGCATTATGGTTTTTTATGCATAATAATGCACCAGGGATCACGGGGCACCAAAACCTAAAAGTCTTATTTAGCCAAGAAAATTGGATCACGGGGCACCACGAACCTCAAACCTGAAAAGTACGCTGAGCATTATGGTTTTTTGTGCACAAGGATGCTCCAGGGATCATAGGGCACCAAAATCCAAAAATCTTGTTTTGGCATGAAAATTACATAATGGGTCGAAAATGCACCACCGGCACCAAAATTGGACCACGGGGCACCACGAACCTCAAAACTGAAAAGTGTTCCGAGCATTATGGTTTTTTATGCATAAGAATGCTCCAAGGATCATGGGGCAGCAAAACCCAAAAGTCTTATTTTGGCACGAAAATTGCACCATGGGCCAAAAATGCCCCACGGGGCAGCAAAATTGAACCACTGAACACCACGTACCTCAAAACTGAAAAGTGCTCCGAGCATTATGGTTTTTTATGCATAAGAATGCACTAGGGATCGCGGGGCACCAAAACCCAAAAGTCTTATTTTGGCACGAAAATTGGATCACGGGGCACCATGAACCTCAAACCTGAAAAGTGCTATGAGCATTATGGTTTTTTATTCACAAGGATGCTCCAGGGATCACAGGGCACCAAAATCCAAAAGTCTTATTTTGGCACGAAAATTGCATAATGGGTCGAAAATGCACCACGGGCACCAAAATTGGACCACGGGGCACCACGAACCTCAAAACTGAAAGTGTTCCGAGCATTATGGTTTTTTATGCATAAGAATGCCCCAGGGATGATGGGGCGCCAAAACCCAAAAGTCTTATTTTCGCACGAAAATTGCACCATGGGCCAAAAATGCACAACGGGGCACCAAAATTGGACCACTGGACACCACGTACCTCAAAACTGAAAAGTCCTCCGAGCATTATGGTTTTTTATGCATAAGAATGCACTAGGGATCACAGGGCACCAAAACCTAAAACTCTAATTTTGGCACGAAATTTGGATCACGGGGCACCACGAACCTCAAACCTGAAAAGTGCTCAGAGCATTATGGTTGTTTATGCACAAGGATGCTCTAGTGATCACAGGGCACCAAAATCCAAAAGTCTTATTTTGGCACAAATATTGCATAATGGGTCGAAAATGCACCACGGGCACCTAAATTGGATCATGGGGCACAACGAACCTCAAAACTGAAAAGTGTTCCGAGCATTATGGTTATTTATGCATAAGAAGAATGCCCCAGGGATCACGGGGCACCAAAACCCAAAAGTCTCATTTTGGCACGAAATTTGCACCATTGGCCGAAAATGCACCAGGGGCACCAAAATTGGACCATGAGGCACCACAGACCTCAAAACTAAAAAGTGCTCCGAGCATTATGTTTTTTATGCATAATAATTCGCACGAAAATTGTACAATGGGCATAAAATGCACCACAGACACCAAAATTGGACCATGGGGGACCACGGACCTCAAAACTGAAAAGTGCTCAGAGCATTATGGTTTTTTATGCATAAGAATGCCCCAGGGATCATGGGGCACCAAAACCCAAAAGTCTTATTTTGGCACGAAATTTGCACCATGGGCCGAAAATGCACCACGGGCACCAAAATTGGACCATGGGGCACCACCGACCTCGAAACTGAAATGTGCTATGAGCTTTATGGTTTTTTATGCATAAGAATCCGCCAGGGATCACGGGGCACCAAAACCCAAAAGTCTTATTTTGGGACGAAAATTGCACCATGGGCCGAGAATGCACCAATGGGCACCAAAATTGGATAACGGGGCACCACGAACCTAGAAACTGAAAAGTGCTCCGAGCCTTATGGTTTTTTATGCATAAGAATGCACCAGGGATGACGTGGCACCAAAACGCAAAACTCTTATTTTTGCATGAAAATTAGACCATGTGACGAAAATCCACCACGGTACCAAAATTGGAACACAGGGCGCCATGGACCTCAAAACTATAAAGTGCTCCGAGCATTATGGTTTTTTATGCATAAGAATCCACCAGGGATCACGGGGCACCAAAACCCAAAAGTCTTATTTTGGGACGAAAATTGCACCATGGGCCGAGAATGCACCAATGGGCACCAAAATTGGACAACGGGGCACCACGAACCTAGAAACTGAAAAGTGCTCCGATCCTTATGGTTTTTTATGCATAAGAATGCACCAGGTATGACGTGGCACCAAAACCCAAAACTCTTATTTTTGCATGAAAATTAGACCATGTGACGAAAATCCACCACGGTACCAAAATTGGAATACAGGGCGCCATGGACCTCCAAACTATAAAGTGCTCCGAGCATTATGGTTTTTTATGCATAAGAATCCACCAGGGATCACGGGGCACCAAAACCCAAAAGTCTTATTTTGGGACGAAAATTGCACCATGGGCCGAGAATGCACCAATGGGCACCAAAATTGGACAACGGGGCACCACGAACCTAGAAACTGAAAAGTGCTCCGATCCTTATGGTTTTTTATGCATAAGAATGCACCAGGTATGACGTGGCACCAAAACCCAAAACTCTTATTTTTGCATGAAAATTAGACCATGTGACGAAAATCCACCACGGTACCAAAATTGGAACACAGGGCGCCATGGACCTCAAAACTATAAAGTGCTCCGAGCATTATGGTTTTTTATGCATAAGAATCCACCAGGGATCACGGGGCACCAAAACCCAAAAGTCTTATTTTGGGACGAAAATTGCACCATGGGCCGAGAATGCACCAATGGGCACCAAAATTGGACAACGGGGCACCACGAACCTAGAAACTGAAAAGTGCTCCGATCCTTATGGTTTTTTATGCATAAGAATGCACCAGGTATGACGTGGCACCAAAACCCAAAACTCTTATTTTTGCATGAAAATTAGACCATGTGACGAAAATCCACCACGGTACCAAAATTGGAATACAGGGCGCCATGGACCTCCAAACTATAAAGTGCTCCGAGCATTATGGTTTTTTATGCATAAGAATGCACCAGGGATCACGGGGCACCAAAACCCAAAAGTCTTATTTTGGAACGAAATTTGCACCATGGGCCGCAAATGCACCAGGGGCACCAAAATTGGACCATGAGGCAACACAGACCTCAAAACTAAAAAGTGCTCCGGCATTATGTTTTTAATGCATAATAATTCGCACGAAAAATGCACAATGGGCATAAAATGCACCACAGACACCAAAATTGGACCATGGGGGACCACGGACCTCAAAACTGAAAAGTGCTTAGAGGATTATGGTTTTTTATGCATAAGAATGCCCCAGCGATCACGGGGCACCAAAACCCAAAAGTCTCATTTTGGCACGAAATTTGCACCATTGGCCGAAAATGCACCAGGGGCACCAAAATTGGACCATGAGGCACCACAGACCTCAAAACTAAAAAGTGCTCCGAGCATTATGTTTTTTATGCATAATAATTCACACGAAAATTGCACAATGGGCATAAAATGCACCACAGACACCCAAATTGGACCATGGGGGACCACGGACCTCAAAACTGAAAAGTGCTCAGAGCATTATGGTTTTTTATGCATAAGAATGCCCCAGGGATCACGGGGCACCAAAACCCAAAAGTCTAATTTTGGGACGAAATTTGCACCATGGGCCGAAAATGCACCACGGGCACCAAAATTGGACCATGGGGCACCACCGACCTCAAAACTGAAATGTGCTCTGAGCTTTATGGTTTTTTATGCATAAGAATCCACCAGGGATCACGGGGCACCAAAACCCAAAAGTCTTATTTTGGGACGAAAATTGCACCATGGGCCGAGAATGCACCAATGGGCACCAAAATTGGACAACGGGGCACCACGAACCTTGAAACTGAAAAGTGCTCCGAGCCTTATGGTTTTTTATGCATAAGAATGCACCAGGGATGACGTGGCACCAAAACCCAAAACTCTTATTTTTGCATGAAAATTAGACCCTGTGACGAAAATCCACCACGGTACCAAAATTGGAACACAGGGCGCCATGGACCTCCAAACTATAAAGTGCTCCGAGCATTATGGTTTTTTATGCATAAGAATGCACCAGGGATCACGAGGCACCAAAACCCAAAAGTCTTATTTTGGAACAAAATTGGCACCATGGGCTGCAAATGCACCAGGGGCACCAAAATTGGACCATGAGGCAGCACAGACCTCAAAACTAAAAAGTGCTCCGGCATTATGTTTTTTATGCATAATAATTCGCACGAAAAATGCACAATGGGCATAAAATGCACCACAGACACCAAAATTGGAGCATGGGGGACCACGGACCTCAAAACTGAAAAGTGGTTAGAGCATTATGGTTTTTTATGCATAAGAATGCCCCAGCGATCACGGGGCACCAAAACCCAAAAGTCTCATTTTGGCACGAAATTTGCACCATTGGCCGAAAATGCACCAGGGGCACCAAAATTGGACCATGAGGCACCACAGACCTCAAAACTAAAAAGTGCTCCGAGCATTATGTTTTTTATGCATAATAATTCACACGAAAATTGCACAATGGGCATAAAATGCACCACAGACACCAAAATTGGACCATGGGGGACCACGGACCTCAAAACTGAAAAGTGCTCAGAGAATTATGGTTTTTTATGCATAAGAATGCCCCAGGGATCACGGGGCACCAAAACCCAAAAGTCTTATTTTGGGACGAAATTTGCACCATGGGCCGAAAATGCACCACGGGCACCAAAATTGGACCATGGGGCACCACCGACCTCGAAACTGAAATGTGCTTTGAGCTTTATGGTTTTTTATGCATAAGAATCCACCAGGGATCACGGGGCACCAAAACCCAAAAGTCTTATTTTGGGACGAAAATTGCACCATGAGCCGAGAATGCACCAATGGGCACCAAAATTGGACAACGGGGCACCACGAACCTAGAAACTGAAAAGTGCTCCGAGCCTTATGGTTTTTTATGCATAAGAATGCACCAGGGATGACATGGCACCAAAACCCAAAACTCTTATTTTTGCATGAAAATTAGACCATGTGACGAAAATCCACCACGGTACCAAAATTGGAACACAGGGCGCCATGGACCTCAAAACTATAAAGTGCTCTGAGCATTATGGTTTTTTATGCATAAGAATGCACCGGGGATCACGGGGCACCAAAATCCAAAAGTCTTATTTTGGAACGAAATTTGCACCATGGGCTGCAAATGCACCAGGGGCACCAAAATTGGACCATGAAGCAACACAGACCTCAAAACTAAAAAGTGCTCCGGCATTATGTTTTTTATGCATAATAATTCGCACGAAAAATGCACAATGGGCATAAAATGCACCACAGACACCAAAATTGGACCATGGGGGACCACAGACCTCAAAACCGAAAAGTGCTTAGAGCATTATGGTTTTTTATGCATAAGAATGCCCCAGGTATCACGGGGAACCAAAACCCAAAAGTCTTATTTTGGCACGAAATTTGCACCATTGGCCGAAAATGCACCAGGGGCACCAAAATTGGACCATGAGGCACCACAGACCTCAAAACTAAAAAGTGCTCCGAGCATTATGTTTTTTATGCATAATAATTCGCACGAAATTGCACAATGGGCATAAAATGCACCACAGACACCAAAATTGGACCATGGGGGACCACGGACCTCAAAACTGAAAAGTGCTCAGAGCATTATGGTTTTTTATGCTTAAGAATGCCCCAGGGATCACGGGGCACCAAAACCCAAAAGTCTTATTATGGCACGAAATTTGCACCATTGGCCGAAAATTCACCAGGGGCACCAAAATTGGACCATGAGGCACCACAGACCTCAAAACTAAAAAGTGCTCCGAGCAGTATGTTTTTTATGCATAATAATTCGCACGAAAATTGAACAATGGGCATAAAATGCACCACAGACACCAAAATTGGACCATGGGGGACCACAGACCTCAAAACTGAAAAGTGCTCAGAGCATTATGGTTTTTTATGCATAAGAATGCCCCAGGGATCACGGGGCACCAAAACCCAAAAGTCTTATTTTGGCACGAAATTTGCACCATGGGCCGAAAATGCACCACGGGCACCAAAATTGGACCATAGGGCACCACCGACCTCGAAATTGAAATGTGCTCTAAGCTTTATGGTTTTTATGCATAAGAATCCACCAGGGATCACGGGGCACCAAAACCCAAAAGTCTTATTTTGGGACGAAAATTGCACCATGGGCCGAGAATGCACCAATGGGCACCAAAATTGGACAACGGGTCACCACGAACCTAGAAACCGAAAAGCGCTCCGAGCCTTATGGTTTTTTATGCATAAGAATGCACCAGGGATGACGAGGCACCAAAACCCAAAACTCTTATTTTTGCATGAAAATTAGACCATGTGACGAAAATCCACTACGGTACCAAAATTGGAACACAGGGCGCCATGGAGCTCAAAACTATAAAGTGCTCCGAGCATTATGGTTTTTTATGCATAACGATGCAACAAGGATCACGGGGCACCCAAACCCAAAAGTCTTATTTTGGCATGAAAATTGCACCATGGGCCGAAAATATCTCTCGGGCACCAAAATTGGACCACGGCGCACCACTGACCTCAAAACTAAAAAGTGCTCCGAGCTTTATGGTGTTTTATGCGTAAGAATCCACCAGGGATCACGGGACACCAAAACCCAAAAGTTTTATTTTAGGACGAAAATTGCACCATGGGACGAAAATGCACCAACGGGTACCAAAATTAGACAAAGGGGCACCATAAACCTAGAAACTGAAAAGTGTTCCGAACATTATGGTTTTTTATGCATAAGATTTCACAGGAAGATTGCTCAATGACCAGAAAATGCACCATTAACACGAAAATTGCACCACGGACCTCAAAACTGAAAAGTGCTCAAAGCATTATGGTTTTTTATGCATAAGAATGCCCCATGGATCACGGGGCACCATAACCCAAAAGTCTTATTTTGGCACGAAAATTGCATCATGCGCCGAAAATGCGCCACGGGGACAAAAGTTGGACCATGGGGCACCTCGGACATCAAAACTGGACCGCGGGGACCTCAAAAATGAAAAGTGCTCTGAGCATTATGGTTTTTTATGCATAAGGATGCACCAAGGATCACGTGGCACCAAAACCCAAAAGTCTTATTTTCGCACGAAAATTGCACAATGGGCTGAAAATACACCGGGACACCAAAATTGGACCACGGGCAACTCGGATATCAAAACTTAAAAGTGCTCCGAACATTATGGTTTTTTATGCATAGGAATGCACCAGGGGAGATGGGTCACCAAAACCCAAAAGTCTTATTTTCGCATGAAAATTGTACAATGGGCCGAAAATGCACCCGGGCCCCAAAATTGGACAACGGGGCACCTCGGACCTCAAAACTTAAAAGTGCTTTGAGCATTATGGTTTTTAATGCATAAGAATGCACCAGGGATCACGGGGCACCAAAACTCAAAAGTCTTATTTTCGCACGAAAATTGCACAATGGGCAGAAAATGAAAAACGAGCACCAAAATTGGACCACGGGGAACCTCGGACCTCAAAACTGAAAAGTGCTCCGAGCATTATGGTTTTTTATGCATAAGATTGCACCAGGGATCATGGGGCACCAAAACTCAAAAGTCTTATTTTCGCACGAAAATTGCACAGTAGGACGAAAATGCACCGAGGCTCCAAAATTGGACCACGGGGCAACTCAGACATCAAAACTTAAAAGTGCTCCGAGCACCATGGTTTTTTATTCATAAGAATGCACCAGGGATCATGGGGCACCAAAACCCAAAAGTCTTATTTTTGCACGACAATTGCACAATGGGCCGAAAATGCACCTGGGCGCCAAAATTGGACCATGGGGCATCTCGGACCTCAAAACTTAAAAGTGCTTCTTCGAGCATTATGGTTTTTTATGCATAAGAATGCACCAGGGATCACGGGGCACCAAAATCCAAAAGTCTTATTTTCGCACGAAAATTACACAATGGGCCGTAAATGCACCACGGCACCCAAAATTGGACCACCGGGAACCTGGGACCTCAAAACATAAAAGTGCTCCAAGCATTATGGTTTTTTATGAATAATATTGCACCAGGGATCACAGGGCATCAAAACCCAAAAGTCTTATTTTCGCACGAAAATTGCACAATGGGACGTAAATGCACCATGGGCACCAAAATTGGACCACGGGGCACGATGGACCTAAAAACTAAAAAGTGCTCCAAGCATTATGATTTTTTATGCATAAGAATGCACAATGGACCATGGGGCACCAAAACCCAAAAGTCTTATTTTCGCATGAAAATTGAACAAATGACTGAAAATGCAACACCAGCACCAAAATTGGACCACGGGGAACCACGAACCTCAAAATTGAAAAGAGTTCCGAGCATTATGGTTTTTTATGCATAATAATGCACCAGTGATCACGGGGCGCCAAAACCTAAAAGTCTTATTTTTGCACGAAAATTGCACAATGGGACATAAATGCACCACGGGCACGAAAATTGGACCACGGGCACCTCGGACAACAAAACTGAAAAGTGCTCCGAGCATTATGGTTTTTTAAGTATAAGAATGGACTGGGGATCACAGGGCACAAAAACCCAACAGTCTTATTTTCGAGCGAAAATTGCACAAATGACCGAAAATGCATTACCGTCACCAAAACTGGACCACGGGGCACCACAAACCTCAAAACTAAAAAGTATTCAAAGAATTATGGTTTTTTATGCATAAGAATGCACCAGGGATGACGGGACACCAAAACCCAAAAGTCTTATTTTCGCACGAAAACTTCGCAAATGGCCGAAAATGCAGCACCTGCACCAAAATTGGACCATAGGGCCCCACGGACCTCAAAACTGAAAAGTGTTCCAAGCATTATGGTTTTTTATGCATAAGAATTCACTAGGGATCACGGGGCATCAAAACCTAAAAGTCTTACTTTCGCACGAAAAGTGCACAATGGGCCGAAAATGCATCACCGGAGCCAAAATTGGATCACGGGGCAAGTCGGACCTCAAAACTTAAAAGTGCTCCTAGCATTATGGTTTTTTATGTATAAGAATGAACCAGGGGTCCCGGGGCATCAAAATCCCAAGGTCTTATATTGGCACAAAAATTGCACAATAGGCCGATAATGCACCACGGGTACCAAAATTGGACCACGGGGCACCACGGACCTCAAAACTGAAAAGTTCTAACGGCATCATGGTTTTTTATGCATAACGATACACCAGGGATCACGTGGCACCAAAACCCAACAGTCTTATTTTGCTACAAAACTTGCACGATGGGCCAAAAATGCTCCACAGGACACCAAAATCGGACCACGGGGCACCACGGACCTCAAAACTAAAACTGCGCCGAGAATTTTGGTTCATTATGCATAAGAATACACCCCGACACCAAAATTGGACCACGGGGCACCACGAACCTCAAGACTGAAAAGTGTTCCGAGCATTATTGTTTTTTATGCATAAGAAAGCACCAGGGATCAGGGGGCACCAAAACCCAAAAGTCTTATTTTCGTACGAAAATTCTCCAATGGGCCAAAAATGCACCATGGGCACCAAAATTCGACCATGGGGCACCTCGGACTTCAAAACTTAAAAGTTCTCTGAGCATTATGGTTTTTTATGCATAAGAATGCACCAGGGATCACGGGGCACCAAAACCCAAAAGCCTTATTTTCGCACGAAAATTGCACAAACGGCCAAAAATGCACCACTGGCACCAAAATTGGACCACGGGGCACCTCGGACCTCAAAACTGAAAAGTGCTCCGAGCATTATGGTTTTTTATGCATAAGAATGCACCAGGGATCACGGCGCACCAAAACCCAAAAGTTTTATTTTCGCACGAAAATTGCACAAATAGTCGAATATGCACCCCCGGCACCAAAATTGGACCACGGGGGCACCACGAACCTCAAGACTGAAAAGTGTTCCGAGCATTATTGTTTTTTATGCATAAGAAAGCACCATGGATCAGGGGGCACCAAAACCCAAAAGTCTTATTTTCGTACGAAAATTCTCCAATGGGCCAAAAAAGCACCACGGGCACCAACATTGGACCATGGGGCACCTCGGACTTGAAAACTTAAAAGTTCTCTGAGCATTATGGTTTTTTATGCATAAGAATGCACCAGGGATCACGGGGCACCAAAACCCAAAAGCCTTATTTTCGCATGAAAATTGCACAAACGGCCGAAAATGCACCACTGGCACCAAAATTGGACCACAGGGCACCAAAACCCAAAAGTCTTATTTTCGCACGAAAATTGCACAAATGGTCGAATATGCACCCCGGCACCAAAATTGGACCACGGGGCACCACAAACCTCAAGACTGAAAAGTGCTCCGAGCATTATGGTTTTTTATGTATAAGAATGCACCAGTGATCACGGGGCGCCAAAACCCAAAAGTCTTATTTTTGCACGAAAATTGTACAATGGGACGTAAATGCACGTCGGGCACCAAAATTGGACCACGAGGCACCTCGGACCACAAAACTGAAAAGTGCTCCGAGCATTATGGTTTTTTATGTATAAGAATGCACTAAGGATCACGGGGCACCAAAACCAAAAATTCTTATTTTCACAAGAAAATTGCACAAATGGCCAAAAATGCACTATAGGCACCAAAATTGGACCACGGGAACCAAAATTGGAAGTCGGGGCACCTCGAACCTCAATACTTAAAAGTGCTCCTAGCATTATGGTTATTTATGCATAAGAATGCACCGAGGATCACGAGGCACAAAAACCCAGCAGTCTTATTTTCGCACGAAAATTGCACCAATGGCCGAAAATGCATTACCGTCATCGAAATTGGACCACGGGGCACCACGAACCTCAAAACTGAAAAGTGTTCCAAGCATTGTGGTTTTTTATGCATAAGAATGCACTAGGGATCACGGGGCACCAAAACCCAAAAGTCATATTTTCGCACGAAAATTTCGTAAATGGCCGAAAATGCACCACTTGCACCAAAATTGGACCACGGGGCACCACGGACCTCAAAACTGAAAAGTGTTCCAAGCATTATGGTTTTTTATGCATAAGAATGCACCAGGGATCATAGGGCACCAAAACCCAATAGTCTTGTTTTCACACGAAAATTGCAAAAATGGCCGAAAATGCACCACCGGCAGCAAAATTGGACCACGCGGCACGACGAACCTCTAAACTGAAAAGTGTTATGAGCATTATGGTTTTTCATGCTTAAGAATGCACCAGGGATCCCGGTGCTTCAAAATCCCAAGGTCTTATATTGGCAAGAAAATGGCACAATAGGCCGAAAATGCACCACGGGCACCAAAATTGGACCACAGGGCACCACAGACCTCAAAACTGAAAAGTTCTAAGGGCGTCATGGTTTTTTATGCATAAGGATACACCAGGGATCACGTGGCACCAAAACCCAATAGTCTTATTTTGCCACATAACTTGCATTATGGACCAAAAATGCACCACAGGACACCAAAATCCGACCACGGGGCACCACGGACCTCTAGAGTGAAAAGTGTTCCGAGCATTATGGTTTGTTATGCATAAGAATGCACCAGGGATCATGGGGCACCAAAATCCAAAAGTCTTATTTTCACAAGAAAATTGAACAATAGGCCGAAAATGCACCCCCGGTACCAAAATTGGACCACGTGGAACCACGAACCTAAAGACTGAAAAGTGTTCCGAGCAATATTTTTTTTATGCAAAAGAAAGCACCAGGAATCAGGGTGTACCAAAACCCAAGAGTCTTATTTTCGCACGAAAATTCTCCAATGGGCCGAAAATGCACCACGGGCACCAAAATTGGACCATGGGGCACCTCGGACCTCAAAACTTAAATGTTCTCCATGCATTATGCTTTTTTATGCATAAGAATGCACCAGGGATCACGGGGCACCAAAACCAAAAAGCCTTATTTTCGCACAAAAATTGCACAAATGGACGAAAATGCACCACCGGCACCAAAATTGGACCACGGGGCATCACGAACCTCAAAACTGAAAAGTGTTCCGAGCATTATGGTTTTTTATGCATAAGAATGTACCAGGGATCTAGGGGCACCAAAACCCAAGAGTCTTATTTTAGCAAGAAAATTCCATAATAGGCCGAAAATGCACCACAGGCACCAAAATTGGAGCACGGGGCACATTGGACCTCAAAACTGAAAAGTGCTCTGTGTATTGAGGTTTTTTATGCATAAGAATGCACCAGGGATCCCGTGGCTCCAAAATCCCAAGGTCTTATATTGGCACGAAAATTGCACAATGGGCCGAAAATACACCACGTGCACCAAAATTGGACCACGGGGCACTGCGGACCTCAAAACTAAAAGTGTTTCGACCATGATGGTTTTTTATGCAGAAGAATTCACCAGGGATGACGGGGCACCAAAACCCAAAAGTCTTATTTTCACAAGAAAATTGCAAACTAGGCCAAAAATGAACCACAAGCACCAAAATTGCATCACGGGGAACCACGGATCTCAAAACTGAAAAGTGCTCCAAGTATTATGGTATTGTATGCATAAGAATGCACCAGGGATCACGAGGCACCAAAACCCAAAAGCCTTATTTTCGCACGAAAATTGCACAATGGGCCGAAAATGCACCACGGGCACCAAAATTGGACCACGGGGCACCTGGGACCTCAAAACTGAAAAATATTCTGAGCATTATGGTTTTTTATGCATAAGAATGCACCAGGGATCACGGGGCACCAAAACCCAAAAGTTTTATTTTCGCACGAAAATGCACAACCGGCACCAAAATTGGACCACGAGGCACCGCGAACATCAAAACTGACAAGTGTTCTGAGTATTATGGTTATATATGCATAAGAATGCACCATGAATCACGGGGCACCAAAACCCAAAAGCCTTATTTTTGCACGAAAATAGCACAATGGGTCGAAAATGCACCACGGGCACCAAAATTAGACCACGGGGCACCTCGGACCTCAAAACAGAAAAGTGCTATGGGCATTATGGTTTTTTATGCATAAGAATGCACTGGGGATCACGGGGCACCAGAACCCAAAAGTCTTATTTTCGCACGACAATTGCACAATTGGCCAAAAATGCATCACGTGCACCAAAATTGGACCACGGGACACCTCGGACTTCAACACTTAAAAGTGGTCCGAGCATTATGGTTTTGTATGCATAATAATGTACCAAGGATCACGGGGCACCAAAACCCAAAAGTCTTATTTTAACACGAATATTGCACAAATAGGCGAAACTGCATTACCGGCACCAAAATTGAACCATGGGACACCACAGACCTCAAAACTGAAAAGTGTTCCGCAGATTACGGTTTTTTATGCATAAGCATGCACCAGGGATCACGGGGCACCAAAACCAAAAGTCTTATTTTCGCACGAAAATTGCACAATTGGCCGACAATGCAACACCGGAACCAAAATTGGGCCACGGGGTACCACGGACCTCAAAACTGAAAAGTGCTTAAAGAATTATGGTTTTTTATGCATTAGAATGCACCAGGGAACGCAGGGCACCAAAACCTAAAAGTCTTATTTTCTAACTAAAATTGCATAAATGGCCGAAAATGCACCAGTGGCAGCAAAATTGGACCACGGGGCACCACGAACATCAAAACTGAAAAGTTTTCCAAGCATTATGGTTTCTTATGCATAAGAATGCACCAGGGATCATGAGGCACCAAAACCCAAAAGTTTTATTTTCGCACGAAAATTGCAAAATGGGACGAAAATGCACCCTGGGCATCAAAATTGGACAACGGGGCACCTCGGACCTCAAAACTAAAAAGTGCTATGAGCATTATGTTTTTTTATGCATAAGAATGCACTAGGGATCACGAGGCACCACAACCCAAAAGTCTTATTTTAGCACGAAATTGCACAATGGGCCGAAAATGCACCCCGGGCATCAAAATTGGACCACGGGGAACCTCGGACCTCAAAACTGAAAAGTGCTCTGAGCTTTATGCTTTTTTATGCATAAGAATGCACCAGGGATCACGGGAAACCAAAACCCAAAAGTCTTATTTTCGCACTAAAATTGCACAAATGGCCGAAAATGCACCACCGGCACCAAAATTGGACCACGGGGCACCACGAACATCAAAACTAAAAAGTGTTCCGAGTATTATGGTCTTTTATGCATAAGAATGCACCAGGGATCACGAGGCACCAAAACCCAAAAGTCTTATTTTCGCACGAAAATTGCACAATTGGCCCAAAATGTACCACGGGCACCAAAATTGGACGACGGGGCACCTGGGACCTCAAAACTTAAAAGTTCTCCAAGCATGATGGTTTTTTATGCATTAGAATGCACCAAGGATCACGGGGCACCAAAACCTAAAAGTCTTACTTTCGCACGAAAATTGCTTAAATGGCCGAAAATGCATTACCTGCTCCAGAATTGCACCACGGGGCACAACGGACCTCAAAACTGAAAAGTGTTCCGAGCATTATGGTGTTTTATGCGCAAGAATGCACCAGGGGTCACGGGGCACCAAAATCCAAAAGTCTTATTTATGCACCAAAATTGCACAATGGGCCGTAAATGCACCACGGCACCCAAAGTTGGACCACCGGGCACCTGGGACTTCAAAACTTAAAAGTGCTCCAAGCATTATGGTTTTTTATGCATAAGAATGCACCAGGGATCACGGGGCACCAAAACTCAAAAGTCTTATTTTCGCATGAAAATTTCACAAATGGCAGAAAATGCACCACCGTCACCAAAATTGGACCACGAGGCACCACAGACCTCAAAACTCTAAAGTGTTCCGAGCATTATGGTTTTTTATGCATAAGAATGCACCAGGGATGACGGGGCAGCAAAACCCAAAAGACTTATTTTCACACGAAAATTGCACAAGGGGCCTAAAATGCACGACGGGCACCAAAATTGGACCACGGGGTACCTCGGACCTCAAAACTTAAAAGTTCTACAAGCATTATGGTTTTTTATGCATAAGAATGAACCAGGGATCACAATGGGCCGAAAATGAACCATGGGCACCAAAATTGGACTACGGGGCACCTCGAACATCAATACTTAAAAGTGATCCATGCATTATGGTTTTTTATGCATAAGAATGCACCAGGGATCACGGGGCACCAAAACCCAAAACTCTTATTTTCGCCCGAAAACTGTACAATGAGCCGAAAATGCACCACGGGCATCAAAATTGGAAGACAGGGCACCTCAGACCTCAAAACTTAAACGTTCTCAGAGCATTATGGTTTTTTATGCATAAGATTGCACCAGGGATCACGGGGCACCAAAACCCAAAAGACTTATTTTTGCACGAAAACTGCACTAGGGGCCTAAAATGCACCACCGACACCAAATTTGGACCACGGGAAACCACGGACCTGAAAACTGAAAAGTGATCCGAGCATTATGGTTTTGTATGCAAAAGAATGCAACAGGGATCAAGGGGCACCAAAATCCAAAAGTCTTATTTACGCACGAAAATTGCACAATGGGCCGTAAATGCACCACGGGCACCAAAATTGGACAACAGGGTACCTCGGACGTCAAAACTTAAAAGTTCTCCGACTATTATAATTTATTAGGCATAAGAATGCACCAGGGATCACGGGGCACCAAAACCCAAAAGTCTTATTTTCGCACAAAAATTTCACAAATAGCCGAAAATGCACCACCGACACCAAAATTGAACCACGGGGCACCACGGACCTTAAAACTTAAAAGTGCTCCAAGCATTATGGATTTTTATGCATAAGAATGCTCCAGGGATCACGGGGCACCAAAACCCAAAAGTCTTATTTTCGCACAAAAATTTCACAAATGGCCGAAAATGCACCACCGTCACGAAAATTGGACCACGGGGCACCACAGACCTCAAAAATGAAAAGTGTTCTGAGCATTATGGTTTTTGATGCATAAGAATGCACCAGGGATCATGGGGCACCAAAACCCAAAAGTCTTATTTTCGCACGAAAATTGTACGAGGGGCTTAAAATGCACGACGGGCACCAAAATTGTACCACCGGCCACCTGGGACCTCAAAACTTAAAAGTGCTCTGAGCATTATGGTTTTTTATGCATAAGAATGCACCAGGGATCACGGGGCACCAAAACCAAATGTCTGAATGTCGCACAAAAATTTCACAAATGGCCGAAAATGCACCACCGACACCAAATTTTGACCACCGGGCACCACGGACCTCAAAACTGAAAAGTGATCCAAGAATTATAGTTTTTTATGCACAAGAATGCACCAGGGATCACGGGGCACCAAAATCCAAAAGTCTTATGTTTGCTCGACAATTGCACCATCGGCCGTAAATGCACCACGGGCACGAAAATTGGACCACGAGGCACTTGGGACCTCAAAACTTAAAAGTGCTCCAAGCATTATGGATTTTTATGCATAAGAATGCACCAGGGATTGCGGGGCACCAAAACCCAAAAGTCTTATTTTCGCACGAATATTTCACAAATGGTCGACAATGCACCACCGTCACCAAAATTGGACCACGAGGCACCACAGACCTCAAAACTGAAAAGTGTTCCGAGCGTTATGGTTTTTTAAGCATAAGAATGCACCAGGGATAACAGGGCACCAAAACCCAAAATTCTTATTTTCGCACGAAAATTTCACAAATGGCCGAAAATGCACCACCATCACCAAAATTGGACCATGAGGCACCACAAACCTCAAAACTGAAATGTGTTCCAAGCATTATGGTTTTTTATTCATAAGAATGCTCCAAGGATCACGGGGCACCAAAACCCAAAAGTCTTATTTTCGCACGAAAATTGCACAATGGGCCGTAAATGCACCACGGGCACCAACATTGGATCACGGGGCACCTGGGACCTGAAAACTTAAAAGTGCTACGAGCATTATGGTTTTTTATGCATAAGAATGCACCAGGGATCACGGGGCACCAAAACCCAAAAGTCTGAATGTCGCACGAAAATTTCACAAATGGCCGAAAAAGCATTACCGGCACCAAAATTGGACCACGGGGCACCACGGAACTCAAAACTGAAAAGTGGTCCGAGCATTATAGTTTTTTTATGCACAAGAATGCACCAGGGATCACGGGGCACCAAAATCCAAAAGTCTTATTTTCGCACGAAAATTGCACAATAGGCCGTAAATGCACCACGGGCACCAAAATTGGAGCACGCGGCACCTGGGACCCTTCAAAAATTAAAAGTTCTCCAAGCATGATGGTTTTTTATGCATTTGAATGCACCAGGGATCACGGGGCACCAAAACCCCAAAGTCTTATTTTCACACGAATATTTCACAAATGGCCGAAAATGCATTACCGGCACCAAAATTGGACCACGAGGCACCACAGACCTTAAAACTTAGAAGTGCTCCAAGCATTATGATTTTTCATGCATAAGAATGCTCCAGGGATCACGGGGCACCAAAACCCAAAAGTCTTATTTTCGCACGAAAATTTCACAAATGGCCGAAAATGCACCACCGTCTCCAAAATTGGACCACGGGGCACCACAAACCTCAAAACTGAAAAGTTTTCTGAGCATTATTGTTTTTCATGCATAAGAATGCACCAGGGATCACGGGGCACCAAAACCCAAAAGTCTTATTTCCGCACGAAAATTGGACTAGGGGCCTAAAATGAACGACAGGAACCAAAATTATACGACCGGGCACCTGGGACCTCAAAACTTAAAAGTGCTCCGAGCATTATGGTTTTTTATGCATAAGAATGCACCAGGGATCGCGGGGGCACCAATACCAAAAGTCTTATTTTTGCACGAAAATTGCACAATGGACCGTAAATTCACCACGGGCACGAAAATTGGACCACGGGGTACCTCAGACCTCAAAACTTAAAAGTTCTCCGAGCATTATGGTTTTTTATGCATAGGAATGAACCAAGGATCACGGGGCACCAAAATCCAAAAGTCTTATTTTCGCACGAAAATTTCACAAATGGCCGAAAATTCACCATCGGCACCAAAATTGGACCACGGGGCACCAAGGACCTCAAAACTTAAAAGTACTCCAAGCATTATGGTTTTTTATGCATAAGAATGCACCAGGGATCACGAGGCACCAAAACCCAAAAGTCTTATTTTCGCACGAAAATTGCCCAAATGGCCGAAATTGCACCACCGGCACCAAAATTGGACCACGGGGCACCACGGACCTCAAAACTGAAAAGTGTTCCGAGCATTATGGTTTTTTATGCATATGAATGCTTCAGGGATCATGGGGCACCAAAACCCAAAAGTCTTATTTTCGCACGAAAATTTCACAAATGGCCGAAAGTGCACCACCGTCACCAAAATTGGACCACGAGGCACCACAGACCTCAAAACTGAAAAGTGCTCCGAGCATTATGGTTTTTTATGCAGAAGAATGCACCAGGGATCACGGGGTACCAAAACCCAAAAGACTTATTTTCGCACGAAAATTGCACAAATGGCTAAAATTGCACCACCGGCAAGAAAATTGGACCACGAGGCACGACTGGACTCAAAACTGAAAAGTGTTTTGAGCATTATGGTTTTTTTGCATAAAAATGCACCAGGGATCACGGGGCACCGTAACCCACAAGTCTCAGTTTCGCATGAAAATTGCACAATGGGCCGAAAATGCACCATGGGCAGCAAAATGGGACCACGGGGCACCTCGGACTTCAAAACTGAAAAGTGCTCCTAACATTATGTATTTTATGCATAAGAAAGCACCTTGGATCACGGGGCACCTAAACCCAAACGTCTTATTTTCGCACGAAATTTGCACAAATGGCCCAAGATGCACCCCCGGCACAAAAATTGAACCACAGGGCATCACGAACCTCAAGACTGAAAAGTGTTCCGAGCATTATTTTCTTTTATGCATAAGAATGCACCAAGGATGACGGGCACCAAAACTCAAAAGTCTTATTTTCGCACGAAAATTGTACAAATGCCCGAAAATGCATCACCCGCACCAAAATTGGACCACGGGGCACCACGGACCTCAAAACTGAAAAGTGCTCCCAGCATTATGGTTTTTTATGCATAAGAAATCACCAGGGATCACGGGGCACCAAAACCCGAAAGTCTTATTTTCTCACGAAAATTGCATAAATAGTCAAAAATGCACCACTGGCACCAAAGTTGGACCACGGGGCACCACGGACCTCAAAAATGACAAGTGTTCCGAGCATTATGGTTTTTTATGCATCAGAATGCACCAGGGATTATGGGCCACCAAAATCCAAAAGTCTTATTTTCGTACGAAAATTTCATAATGGGCCGAAAATTCATCACGGACACAAAAATTGGACCACGGGGCACCTCGGACCTCAAAACTTAAAAGTGCTCTGAGCATTATGGTTTCTTATGCATAAGAATGAACCAGGGATCACGGGGCACCAAAACCCAAAAGTCTTATTTTTTGCATGAAAATTTCACAACTGACCGAAAATGCACCACCGGCACCAAAATTGGACCATGCGGCACCACGAACTTCAAAACTGAAAAGTGATCTAAGCATTATGGTTTTTTATGCATAAGAATGCACCAGGGATCACGGGACACCAAAACCCAAAAGCCTTATTTTCGCACGAAAATTGCACAATCGGCCAAAAATGCACCACGGCCACCAATATTGGACCACGGGGCACCTCGGACCTCAAAACCTTAAAGTTCTTCGACCATTATGGTTTTTTATGCATAAGAATGCACCAGGGATTATGGGGTACCAAAACCCAAAAGTCTTATTTTCGCACGAAAATTGAACAATGGGCTGTAAATGCACCACAGGCGCCAATATTGGACCACGGGGCACCTCGGACCTCAATACTTAAAACTGGTCCGAGAGTTATGGTTTTTTATGCTTAAGAATGCACCAGGGATCATGGGACACCAAAATCCAAAATTCTTATTTTCGCACGAAAATTGCACAATGGGCTGAAAATGAACCACGGGCACCAAAATTGGACCACGGGGCACCACGGACCTCAAAACTGAAAAGTGCTCCTAGCATTATGGTTTTTTATGCATAAGAATGCACCAGGGATCACGGGGCTCCAAAACCCAAAAGTCTTATTTTGGCTCGAAAATTGCATAAATGGTCGAAAATGCACCACCGGCACCAAAATTGGACCACGGGGTACCACGGAACTCAAAACTGAAAAGTGCCCCAAGCATTATGGTTTTTTACGCATAATAATGCACAAGGGATCACGGGGCACCAAAACCCAAAAGTCTTATTTTCGCACGAAAATTGTACAATGGGCCAAAAATGCACCACGAGCACCAAAATTGGACCACGGGGCACGTCGGACCTCAAAATTGAAAAGTGCTCCGAGCATTAAGGTTTTCTATGCATAAGAATGCACCAGGAATCACGGGGAACCAAAACCCAAAAGTCTTATTTTCGCACAAAAATTGCACAATGGGCCGAAAATGCACTATGGGCAGCAAAATTGACCACGGGGCACCTCGGCCTCAATACTTAAAAGTGGTACGAGCATTATGGTTTTTTATGCATAAGAATGCACCAGGGATCACGGGGCACCAAAACCCAAAAGTCTTATTTTTCGCACGAAAATTGCACAATGGACCGAAAATGCACAACGTGACCAAAATTGGACAACGGGGCACCTAGGACCTCAAAACTGAAAAGTGCTATGAGCATTATGGTTTTTTATGCTTAAGAATGCACTAGGGATCACGGGGCACAAAAACCGAAAAGTCTTATTTTTGCACGAAAATTGCACAAATGGCCGAAAATGCACCACAGGCACCAAAATTGGACCACGAGGCACCAAGGACCTTAAAAAAGAAAAGTGTTCCAAGAATTATGATTGTTTATGCATAAGAATGCACCAGGGATCATGGGGCACCAAAACCCAAAAGTCTTATTTTCGCACGAAAAATGCACAAAGGGTCGAAAATGCACCACCGGCACCAAAATTGGACCACGGGGCACAACAGACCTCAAATGTAAAAAGTGTTCCGAGCATTATGGTTTTTTATGCATAAGAGTGCACCAGAGATCACAGGGCACAAACCCAAAAGTCTTATTTTCGCACGAAAATTGCACAATGGGCCGAAAATGCACCACCGACACCAAAATTGGACCACGGGCACCTAGGACCTCAAAACTGAAAAGTGTTTCGAGCATTATGGATTTTTGTTCAGAAGAATGCACCAGGGATCACGGGGAACCAAAACCCAAAAGGCTTATTTTCGCACGAAAATTGCACAAATAGCCGAAAATGCTCCACCAGTGCAAAAATTGGACCACGGGGCAGCACGGACCTCAAAACTGAAAAGAGTTCTGAGCATTATGGTTTTTGATGCATAAGAATGCACCAGGGATCACAAGGCGCCAAAACCAAAAAGTCTTATTTTCGCACGAAAATTGCACAATGGGCCGAAAATACACCACGGGCACCAAAATTAGACCACGGGGTACCTCGGACCTCAAAACTGAAAAGTGCTCTGAGTATTATGGATTTTTATGCCCAAGAATGCACCAGGGATAACAGGCACCAACACCCAAAAGTCTTATTTTCGCACGAATATTGCACAATGGGCTGAAAATGCACCACAGGCACCAAAATTGGACCACGAGGCACCTCAGACCTCTAAACTTAAAAGCGCTCTGAGCATTATGGGTTTTTATGCATAAGAAACCACCAGGGATCACGGGGCACCATGACCCAAAAGTTTTATTTTCGCACGAAAATTGCATAAATGGCCGAAAATGCACCACGGGCACCAAAATTAAACCACGGGGCACCACGACCCTCAAATCTAAAAAGTTTCCCGAGCATTATGGTTTTTTATGCATAAGAGTGGACCAGAGATCACGGGACACCAAAACCCAAAAGTCTTATTCTCGCACGAAAATTGCACAATGGGCCGAAAATGCACCACGGGGCACCAAAATTGGACCACGGGGCACCTCGGACCTCAATACTTAAAAGTGGTCTGAGGATTATGGTTTTTTATGTATAAGAATGCACCAGGGATCACGGGGCACCAAAACCCAAAAGTCTTATTTGCGCACGAAAAATGCACAAAGGGCCGAAAATGCACCACCGGCACCAAAATTGGACCACGGGGCACCACAAACCTCAAATCTGAAAAGTGTTCTGAGCATTATGGTTTTTTTATGCATAAGAGTTCTCCCGAGATGAAGGGGCACCAAAACCCAAAAGTCTTATTTTCGCATGAATATTGCACAAATGGCCGAAAATGCACCACGGGCACCAAAATTTGACCACGGGGCACCATGGACCTTAAAAATGAAAAGTGTCCCAAGAATTATGGTTTTTTATGCATTGGAATGCACCAGGGATGACGGGCCACCAAAACCCAAAAGTCTTATTTTCGCACGAAGATTGCACAATGGGCCGAAAATGCACCACGCGCACCAAAATTGGACCACGGGACACCTTGGACCTCAATACTTAAAAGTGGTTCGAGCATTATGATTTTTTATCCATAAGGATGCACCAGGGATCACGGGGCACCAAAACCCAAAAGTCTTATTTTCACACCAAAATTGCACAAATGGCCGAAAATGCACTATGGGCAGCAAAATTGACCACGGGGCACCTCGGCCTCAATACTTAAAAGTGGTCCGAGCATTATGGTTTTTTATGCATAAGAATGCACAAGGGATCACGGGGCACCAAAATCCAAAAGTCTTATTTTCACACGAAAATTGCACAATGGACCAAAAATGCACAAAATGACCAAAATTAGACAACGGGGCACCTTGGACCTCAAAAATGAAAATTTCTCTAAGCATTATAATTTTTTATCCATAAGGATGCACCAGGGATCACGGGGCACCAAAGCCCAAAAGTCTTATTTTCGCACGAAAATTGCACAAATGGCCGAAAATGCACAACGGGCACCAAAATTGGACCACGGGGCACCACAGACCTCAAATCTGAAAAGTGTCCCAATCATTATGGTTTTTTATGCATAAGAGTGAACCAGAGATCACGGGACACCAAAACCCAAAAGTCTTATTATCGCACGAAAATTGCACAATGGCCTAAAAATACACCACGGGCACCAAAATTGGACCACGGGGTACCTCGGACCTCAAAACTGAAAAGTGCTATGAGTATTATGGTTTTTTATGCACAAGAATGCACCAGGGATCACAGGGCACCAAAACCCAAAAGTCTTATTTTCGCACAAAGATTGCACAATGGGCCGAAAATGCACCACGGGCATCAATCTTGGACCACGGTGCACCACTAACCTAAAAACTAAAAAGTGTGTCGAGCATTATGGTTTTTTATTCATAACAATGCACCAGGGATCACGGGGCACCAAAACCCAAAAGTCTTATTTTCGCACAAAAATTGCACAATGGGTCGAAAATGCACAACGGGCACCAAAATTGTACCACGGTGCACCATGGACCTCAAAACCGAAAAGTGCTCCGAGCATTATGGTTTTTTATGCATAAGAATGCACCAGGGATCACCGGGCACCAAAACCCAAAAGTCTTATTTTGACATGAAAATAGGACAAATGGCCGAAAGTGCACCACCGACACCAAAATTCGACCACGGGGCAGGACGGACCTCAAAACTGAAAAGAGTTCCGAGCATTATGGTTTTTTATGCAAATGAATGCACTAAGGATCACGAGGCACCAAAACCCAAAAGTCTTATTTTGACATGAAAATTGCACAAATGGCCGAAAATGCACCACCGACACAAAAATTGGACCACAGGGCAGCACGGACCTTAAAACTAAAAAGAGTTCCAAGTATTATGGTTTTTTATGGATAAAAATGAACCAGGGATCACGGGGCACCAAAACCCAAAAGTCTTATTTTCTTATGAGAATTGCACAAATGGCCGAAAAAATTGGACCACGGTGCACCACGAACCTCAAAGCTTAAAAATGTGTCCAGCATTATGGTTTTTTATGCATAAGAATGCGCCAGCGATCACAGGGAACCAATATCCAAAAGTCTTATTTTCGCACGACAATTGCACAATGGGCCGAAAATGCACCACGGGCACCAAAATTGGACCACGGGGCACCTCGGACCTCAAAACTAAAACGTGTGTTGAGCATTATAGTTTTTTATGCATAAGAATGCACCAAGGATCACGGGGCACCAAAATCCAAAAGTCTTATTTTCGCACGAAAATTGCACAATGGGACGAAAATGCACAAATGGCCGAAAATGTACCACGAGCACAAAAATTGGACCACGGTGCACCACGAACCTCAAAACTAAAAAGTGCTCCGAGCATTATGGTTTTTTATGGATAACAATGCACTAGGGATCACGGGGCACCAAAACCCAAAAGTCTTATTTTCGCATGAAAATTGCACAAATTGCCGAAAATGTACCATGAGCACCAAAAATTGGACCACAGTGCACCACGAACCTCAAAACTAAAACGTGTGTTGAGCATTATAGTTTTTTATGCATAAGAATGCACCAAGGATCACGGGGCACCAAAACCCAAAAGTCTTATTTTCGCATGAAAATTGCACAATGGGACGAAAATGCACAACGGGCACCAAAATTGGACCACAGTGCACCTCGGACCTCAAAACTGAAAAGTGCTTCGAGAATTGTGGTTTTTTATGCATAAGAATGCACCAGGGATCACGGGGCACCAAAACCCAAAAGTCATATTTTGACATGAAAATTGCACAAATGGCCGAAAATGCACCACGATCACCAAAATTGGACCACGGTGCACCATGAACTTCAAAACTAAAAAGTGTGTCGAGCATTATGGTTTTTTATGCATAACAATACACCAGGGATCACGGGGCACCAAAACCCAAAAGTCTTATTTTCACACGAAAATTGCACAATGGGGCGAAAATGCATAACGGGCACCATCATTGGACCACGGTGCACCTTGGACCTCAAAACTGAAAAGTGCTCCGAGCATTATGGTTTTTTATGCATAAGAATGCACCAGTGATCACGGGGCACCAAAACTCAAAAGTCTTATTTTGACATGAAAATTGCATAATTGGCCGAAAATGCACCACGAGCACCAAAATTGGACCACGGTGCACCACGAACCTCAAAACTAAAAAGTGTGTCGAGCATTATGGTTTTTTATGCATAACAATGCACCAGGGATCACGGGGCACCAAAACCCAAAAGTCTTATTTTCGCACGAAAATTGCACAATGGGCTGAAAATGCACAACGGGCACCAAAATTGGACCATGGTGCACCTTGGACCTCAAAATTGAAAAGTGCTCCGAGCATTATGGTTTTTTACGCATAATAATGCACCAGGGATCACGGGGCACCAAAACCCAAAAGTCTTATTTTCGCATGAAAATTGCACAAATTGCCGAAAATGTACCCGAGCACAAAAATTGGACCACGGTGCACCACGAACCTTAAAACTAAAAAGTGTGTCGAGCATTATAGTTTTTTATGCATAGGAATGCACCAGGGATCACAGGGCACCAAAATCGAAAAGTCTTATTTTCGCACGAAAATTGCACAATGGACCGGAAATGCACAACAGGCACCAAAATTGGACCATGGGGTACCACGGACCTCAAAACTGAAAAGTGCTCCGAGCATTATGGTTTTTTTATGCATAAGGATGCACAAAGGATCACAGGGCATCAAAACCCTAAAGTCTTATTTTGGCACGAAAATTGCACCATGTGACAAAAATGAACCATGGGCACCAAAATTGGACCACAGGGCACCACGGACATCTAAACTGAAAAGTGCTCTGAGCATTATGGGTTTTTAAGCATAAGAATGCACCAGGGATCATGGGGCACCAAATCCCAAAAGTCTTATTTTTGCACGAAAAATTGCACAATGGGCCGAAAATGCACCACGTGCACCAAAATTGGACGACGGGGCACCACGGACCTCAAAATTGAAAAGTTCTCTGACCATTATGGTTTTTATGCATAAGAATGCACTGGGGATTACGGGGCACCAAAACTCAAAAGTCTTATTTTCGCACAAAAATTGCACAATGGGCTGAAAATGCACTACGGGCATCAAAATTGGACCACGGGGCACCACGGAGTTCAAAATTGAAAAGTGCTCTAAGCACTATTGTTTTTTATGCATAAGAATACTCCAGGCATCACAGTGTACCAACACCAAAAAGTCTTATTTTGGGACCAAAATTGCACCATGGGCCGAAAATGCACCAACGGGCATCAAAATTTGACCACGGGGCACCACAGACCTAAAAACTTAAAACTGCTTTGAGCATTATGGTTTTTCATGTATAAGAATGCACTAGGGATCACAGGGCACCAAAACCCAAAAGTCTTATTTTGGCACGAAAATTGCACCATGCGATGAAAATGCAGCATAGGAACAAAAATTTGACCATGGGGCACCACGGACCTCTAAACTGAAAAGTGCTCCGAGCATTAAGGGTTTTTATGCATAAGAATGCACTAAGGATCACGGGGCACCAAATCCCAAAAGTCTTATTTTCGCACGAAAATTGCACAATGGGCCGAAAATGCACCACGTGCACCAAAATTGGACCACGAGGGCCCACGGACCTCAAAATTGAAAAGTGCTATGAGAATTATGGTTTTTTATGAATAAGAATACACCAGGGATTACGGGGCACCAAGTACGAAAATAAGACTTATGGGTTTTTGTGCCCCGTGATCCCTGGTACATTCTTATGCATAAACCACCATAATGCTCGGAGCACTTTTAAGTTTTGATGTTCGAGGTGCCCCGTGGTCCAATTTTGGTGCCCGTGATGCATTTTCGGCCAATTATGAAGTTTTCGTGCGAAAATAAGACTTTTGGGTTTTCGTGCCATATGATCCCTAGTGCATTCTTATGCATAAAAAACCATAATGCTTGGAGCACTTTTCAGTTTTGAGGTCCATGGTGCCCTGTGGTCAATTTTGGTGCCGGTGGTGCATATTCGGCCATTTGTGAAATTTTCGTGCGAAAATAAGACTTTTTGGTTTTGGCGCTTTGTGATCCCTGGTGCATTCTTATGCATAAAAACCCATAATGCTCGGAGAACTTTTAAGTTTTGAGGTCCGAGGTGCCCCATGGTCCAATTTTGGTGCCCGTGGTGCATTTTCGGCCCATTGTGCAATTTTCGTGCGAAAATAAGGCTTTTGGGTTTTGATGCCCATGATCCCTGGTGCATTCTTATGCATAAAAAATCATAATGCTTGGAGCACTTTTCCGTTTTTGGGTCAGTGGTGCCCCGGGGTCGAATTGTGGTGCCGGGGGTGCATTTTCGGCCAGTTGTGAAATTTTCGTGCGAAAATAAGACTTTTGGGTTTTGGTACCCCGTGATCCCTGGTGCATTCTTATGCATGAAAAACCATAATGCTTGGAGCACTTTTCAGTTTTGCGGTCTGTGGTGCCCCGTGGTCCAATTTTGGTGCCGGTGGAGCATTTTCGACCATTTGTGCAATTTTTGTGCGAAAATAAGACTTTTGTGTTTTGGGGCCCCGTGATCCCTAGTTCATTCTTATGCATAAAAAACCATAATTCTTGGAGCACTTTTCAATTTTGAGGTCTGTGGTGCCCTGTGGACCAATTTTGGTGCCAGTGGTGCATTTTCGGCCAGTTGTTAAATTTTCGTGCGAAAATAAGACTTTTGGGTTTTGGTGCCCCGTGATTCCTGGTGCATTCTTATGCATTAAAAGCATAATAGTTGGATCACTTTTCAGTTTTGATGTCCATGGTGCCTCGTGGTCCAATTTTGGTGCCGGTGGTGCATTTTCGACCATTTGTGAAATATTCGTGCGAAAATAAGACTTTTAGGTTTTTGTTCCCCGTGATCCCTTGTGCATTCTAATTCATAAAAAACCGTAATGCTTGGTGCACTTTTAAGTTTTGAGGTCCCAGGTTCCCTTTCGTCCAATTTTGGTGCCCATGGTGCATTATCGGCCCATTGTGCAATTTTCGTGCAAAAATAAGACTTTTGGGTTTTGGTGCCCCGTGATCCCTGGTGCATTCTTATGCATAAAAAACCATAATTCTCATAACACTTTTCAGTTTTGAGGTCCGTGGTGCCCCGTGGTCCATTTTTGGTGCTGGTGGTGAATTTTCGGCCGTTGTGCAATTTTCGCGCGAAAATAAAACTTTTGGGTTTTGGTACCCCGTGATCCCTAGTGCATTCTTATACATAAAAAACCATAATGCTCGAAGTCCTTTTAAGTATTGAGGTCTGAGGTTCCTCGTGGTCCAATTTTGGTGCCCTTGGTGCATTATCTGTCCATTGTGCAATTTTCATCCGAAAATAAGACTTTTGGGTTTTGGTACCCCGTGATCCCTGGTGCATTCTAATGCATAAAAAACCATAATGCTTGGAGCACTTTTAAGTTTTGAGGTCCCAAGTTCCCCGTCATCCAATTTTGGTGCCCTTAGTGCATTATCGGTCCATTGTGCAATTTTCGTACGAAAATAACACTTTTGGGTTTTGGTCCCCCGTGATCCCTGGTGCATTCTTATGCAAAAAACACCATCATGCTCGAATCACTTTTAAGTTTTGAGGTCCGAGGTGCCTCGTGGTCCAATTTTGGTGCTCGTGGTGCATTTTCCGCCCATTGTGCAATTTTCGTGCGAAAATAAGACTTTTGGGTTTTGGTGCCCCATGATCCCTGGTGCATTCTTATGCATAAAAAACCATAATACTTGGAGCACTTTTCAGTTTTGAGGTCCATGGTGCCTTGTGGTCCAATTTTGTTGCCGGTGGTGCATTTTCGGCCATTTGTGGAATTTTCGTGCGAAAATAAGACTTTTGGGTTTTGGTGCCCCGTGATCCCTTGTGCATTCTTATGCATAAAAACAATAATAGTTGGAGCACTTTTCTGTTTTGATGTCCATGGTGCCTCGTGGTCCAATTTTGGTGCTAGTGGTGCATTTTCGGTCATTTGTGAAATATTTGTGCGAAATAAGACTTTTAGGTTTTGGTTCCCCGTTATCCCTGGTGCATTCTAATGCATAAAAAACCATAACTCTTGGAGCATTTTTAAGTTTTGAGGTCCCAGGTTCCCCTTCGTCCAATTTTGGTGCCCATGGTGCATTATCGGCCCATTGTGCAATTTTCATGCGAAAATAAGACTTTTGGGTTTTGGTGCCCCGTGATCCCTAGTGCATTCTTATGCATAAAAAACCATAATTCTCGGAACACTTTTCTGTTTTGAGGTCCGTGGTGCCCCGTGGTCCAATTTTGGTGCTGGTGGTGAATTTTCAATCGTTTGTGGAATTTTCGTGCGAAAATAAAACTTTTGGGTTTTGGTACCCCATGATCCCTGGTGCATTCTTATACATAAAAAACCATAATGCTTTTAAGTATTGAGGTCTGAGGTTCCCCGTGGTCCAATTTTGGTGCCCGTGGTGCATTTATTGCCCATAGTGCAATTTTCGTGCGAAAATAAGACTTTTGGGTTTTGGTGCCCCATGATCCCTGGTGCATTCTAATGTATAAAAAACCATAATGCTTGGATCACTTTTAAGTTTTGAGGTCCCAGGTTCCCCGTCATCCAATTTTGGTGCCCTTGGTGCATTATCGGTCCATTGTGCAATTTTCGTACGAAAATAAGACTTTTGGGTTTTGGTCCCCCGTGATCCCTGGTGCATTCTTATGCAAAAAAACACCATCATGCTCGAATCACTTTTAAGTTTTGAGGTCCGAGGTGCCTCGTGGTCCAATTTTGGTGCTCGTGGTGCATTTTCCGCCCATTGTGCAATTTTTGTGCGAAAATAAGACTTTTGGGTTTTGGTGCCCCATGATCCCTGGTGCATTCTTATGCATAAAAAACCATAATACTTGGAGCACTTTTCAGTTTTGAGGTCCATGGTGCCTTGTGGTCCAATTTTGGTGCCGGTGGTGCATTTTCGGCCATGTGTGAAATTTTCGTGCGAAGATAAGTCTTTTGGGTTTTGATGCCCTATGATCCCTGGTGCATTCTTATGCATAAAAACCCATAATTCTCGAAGAACTTTTAAGTTTTGAGGTCCGAGGTGCCCCGTGGTCCAATTTTGGTGCCGGTAATGCATTTTCGGTCATTTGTGGAATTTTCGTGCGAAAATAAGACTTTTGGGTTTTGGTGCCCCGTGATCCCTTGTGCATTCTTATGCATAAAAAACCAAAATGCTTGGAACACTTCTCAGTTTTGAGGTCCGAGGTGCCCCGTGGTCCAATTTTCGTGCCCGTAATGCATTTTCGGCCTATTGTGCAATTTTCATGCGAAAGTAAGACTTTTGGGTTTTGGTGCCTCGTGATCCCTGGTGCATTCTTATGCATAAAAACCCATAATCCTCTGAACACTTTTCAGTTTTGAGGTTCGTGGTGCCCCATGTTCCAATTTTGGTGCTGGTGGTGCATTTTTGGTCATTTGTACAATTTTTGTGCGAAAATAAGACTTTTGGGTTTTTGTGCCCCATGATCCCTGGTGCATTCTTCTGCATAAAAAACCATATTACTTGGAGCACTTTTGAGTGTTGAGGTCCATGGTGCCTCGTGGTTCAATTTAGGTGCCGGTGGTGCATTGTCGGCCATTTGTGAAATTTTCGTGCGAAGATAAGTCTTTTGGGTTTTGGTTCCCTATGAACCCTGGTGCATTCTTATGCATAAAAACCCATAATACTCAGAGAACTTTTAAGATTTGAGGTCTGACGTGCCCCGTGGTCCAATTTTGGTGCCCGTAATGCATTTTCGGCCCATTGTGCAATTTTCGTGCGAAAATAAGACTTTTGGGTTTTGGTGCCCCGTGATCCCTGGTGCATTCTTAGGCATAAAAACCCGTAATGCTCTGAACACTTTTCAGTTTTGAGGTTCGTGGTGCCCCATGTTCCAATTTTGGTGCCGGTGGTGCATTTTCGGTCATTTGTGGAATTTTTGTGCGAAAATAAGACCTTTGGGTTTTGGTGCCCTGTGATCCCTTGTGCATTCTTATGCATAAAAACCATAATAGTTGGAGCACTTTTCAGTTTTGATGTCCACGGTGCCTCGTGGTCCAATTTTGGTGCCAGTGGTGCATTTTCGGTCATTTGTGAAATATTTGTGCGAAATAAGACTTTTAGGTTTTGGTTCCCTGTTATCCCTGGTGCATTCTAATGCATAAAAAACCATAATTCTTGGAGCATTTTTAAGTTTTGAGGTCCCATGTTCCCCTTCGTCCAATTTTGGTGCCCATGGTGCATTATCGGCCCATTGTGCAATTTTCATGCGAAAATAAGACTTTTGGGTTTTGGTGCCCCGTGATCCCTAGTGCATTCTTATGCATAAAAAACAATAATTCTCGGAACACTTTTTTGTTTTGAGGTCCGTGGTGCCCCGTGTTCCAATTTTGGTGCTGGTGGTGAATTTTCAATCGTTTGTGGAATTTTCGTGCGAAAATAAAACTTTTGGGTTTTGGTACCCCGTGATCCCTAGTGCATTCCTATAAATAAAAAACCATAATGCTCAAAGTGCTTTTAAGTATTGAGGTCTGAGGTTCCCCATGGTCCAATTTTGGTGCCCGTGGTGCATTTATTGCCCATAGTGCAATTTTCGTGCGAAAATAAGACTTTTGGGTTTTGGTGCCCCATGATCCCTGGTGCATTCTAATGTATAAAAAACCATAATGCTTGGAGCACTTTTAAGTTTTGAGGTCCCAGGTTACCTGTCGTCCAATTTTGGTGCCCATGGTGTATTATCGACCCATTGTGCAATTTTCATGCGAAAATAAGACTTTTGGGTTTTGGTCCCCCGTGATCCCTGGTGCATTCTTATGCAAAAAAAACCATCATGCTCGAATCACTTTTAAGTTTTGAGGTCCGAGGTGCCTCGCGGTCCAATTTTAGTGCTCGTGGTGCATTTTTCGCCCATTGTGCAATTTTCGTGCGAAAATAAGACTTTTGGGCTTTTGGTCCCCCATGATCCCTGGTGAATTCTTATGCATAAAAAACCATAATGCTCAGAACACTTTTCAATTTTGAGGTTCGTGGTGCAACGAGGTCCAATTTTGGTGCCAGTGGTGCATTTTCGGCCATTTGTGCAATTTTCGTGCGAAAATAAGACTTTTGGGTTTTGGTGCTCCGTGATCCCTGGTGCATTCATATGCATAAAAAACCATAATTCTCGGAACACTTTTCATATTTGAGGACCGTGGTGCCCCGTGGTCCAATTTTGGTGCTGGTAATGCATTTTCGGCCCTTTGTTCAATTTTCGTGCGAAAATAAGACTTTTGGGTTTTGGTGCCCCGTGATCCCTGGTGCATTCTTGTGCATAAAAATCCATAATGCTCAGAACACTTTTCTGTTTTGAGGTCCGTGGTGCCCCGTTGTCCAATTTTGGTGCCGGTGGTGAATTTTTGGCCGTTTGTGCAATTTTCGTGCGAAAATAAAACCTTTGGGTTTACGTGCCCCGTGATCCCTAGTGCATTCTTTTACATAAAAAACCATATACGTGCCAGAGATGTTACAACAGACTATAGAAAATGTTAAGTTGATTCAGGAAAGGATGAAAGCCTCACAAAGTAGACAGAAATCTTATGCAGATAAACGAAGAAGACTACTTGAGTTTGAAATGGGTGATCATGTTTTTCTGAAAGTTACACCAACTATGGGTATTGGACGATCAATTAAGTCGAAGAAGCTTACACCAAAGTTTATTGGACCCTATCAAATCCTTCGACGCATAGGTCCAGTGGCTTATTAGATAGCTTTACCACCTACTCTAGCCAACTTACACAATGTATTACATGTGTCTCAATTGAGGAAATATGTTTCTGATCCTACTCATATCATTGAACCAGATGTGATACATATACGAGAGGATTGGACGCTTGAGACTCGTCCAGTCAGGATTGAGGATCAAAAGACTAAGCAGCTTAGGGGCAAAACTATTAATTTGGTTAAAGTTATATGGAGTAATGCTACGAGTGATGCTACATGGGAACTTGAAGATAAAATGCGTGAACAATACCCTAATATATTTCCAAGTAAGCGAATTTTCGAGGAAGAAAATTTTCTTGTTGGGGAGTATTGTGACGTTGTAGTTTTCCTAATATATGATTAAGTGTTTGACTAATAATACAAGAGAAAAATTAATAGTAAATTATGTTGAAATAATATAATAATTTACTTAAGTTCTATGTTGTGCTCTGTGTTGTGGTATTACTCTTGGATTTAATTAGGTGTTGGACTTAGAGTGTGTGTTGAGAGATTTTCGGGATTTTTACGAGAGTTCCGTAAGTTGTAGAAGAAAATAATAAGAAAAGGGAGTGTCTTTAGAGGAAAGGTAGAGACAAATAGCAAAATTCCATGCAAATCTTCTTATTAAACGTGCAAAGCTTCATGTTTCTTCCATTCTCCTTCAGTCTTATCTTTCTTTTTCTATAAGTTTCCTTACCGTGAGTGAGAGAGCTATTTTCTACCTTAGCTTGAAGCTGGATTTCTTCTTTCTTAGAGATTCTTAACTGATTTTAAGTTGGTAAGTCCAGTTCCTTCTTATTCTTGATTTCTAAGTAACTTCTTCATCTCTTCCCAAGAACATGAGAAATAGGTCTTGGTTAGGTTTTAAGAGATGAGAAAAATCTTGATTTTTGAGTTTACTTTGATGTTGTTTTAGGTGTCTCCTAGTTGATTCTATAACAAAACTTGAGGACAGATCACTCAAGAGTCTCAAAGTTGTTATCTCTAGCTTTTTCTTCTTCACGGTTTGAGTCAAGAGCAGTAGGTAAAGGAAGCTTCATAACTGTCTGAAATGATCTGGTGGTGATATGTTTTGGAATTCTGTTTCTGGTTGTATGCTTTAAAGATTTGTTATGATGATGTGATGATTTTGCTCTTGATGTTTGAGTGATTTGAGCTGAGCTTGTTGTGATAATATGTGGTTGTGCTTTGAATTAATATTGTAAGCAATGGAAATGGTTTCAAAATCTTTGAATCATGTGTTCGTGATAGGTTTTGAAAGGTTCTGGACTCTGCAGAAAACTCCTCGTCCAAAGAAAACCATCGTCCATCTACCTATACTATAACTAAAAATAGTGTCCAATAATATCATTGTATAAGACCAATGTCCAATGATATTATTGTATACTACCAGCGTCCAATGACTTCATTGTATAAGACCAGTGTCCAATGATCCAGTGTTTAACAACCGCGTCCAACGGTACCTTAGGTTCAGTAAAGTCTGACGTCCAGTAATGGTGGTTGTGAAATTCTGAGGGTGTGTTGAGCAGAGAATCAGAACCTAGTCTTGTTACGAACAAGGATGTTGGATATGCCACTATTTTGGTTCTAGAACTATGTTAGGAAATTCACATTTTTGGTTAACGATGATGTTGAGTTGTGAGTAAGGGTCAAGTGTTTAGAATGCCTTACTTGTGCTTATCGAACTACTGAATGGGTTCATAAGATTGATTTGAGAGAAATGGTGAATTTATAAAATAGAGGGAACGTGTGGCAATCCGAGTTGTTGAGTTGTGTATGATATTGCATACGGGTAGGCACGTAAGTTGAGAGTGCTAGGTGGGCTCTCAACCTAGTGCTGTAGGATTTCGTGATGGCCAATGGTGGGCATATAGAATAGACAAGTGGGCGAATTCCTATAGATGGAAGGTTTTACAAACCTGACAGAGGTAAGCCAATACCCACACTTGTCTATATTCGATTAAATTCACACTTCCTCCGCAAGGTAGCTCAAGGGACTCCCTGAATGGTCTAAGGTGAGACTAATGGTAGGGGATGGGGCCTATGGGGACCACTCGAAAGTTGTTGAAATCTCCATGGAGTCGAGTCAGCATAATGTTGCATGATGATATTGATGTATGGAGTGATGCATGAAGTGAATTGAATATTTATTGTGAATGATGTTGATAGAAATTTTTGTATATTTGATCATTTTTTTTATAAGTAAGATTACCCTTGTAATTTGTGTTTGTATTGTTTTACTGCAATGATCATGTGGTTAACATGGGAGCAGGTAGTAGTGATGGTGCTGGCTCTCATGCTAGTCATGATTGAAGATTGGACGATCCTCAGATTGGACGATCCTCAGATTGGACGATCCTAAGATTGGACGATCCTTCTGTTTTGTTGATTTTGTTATAACATATATGTATATATTACGGGGACCAGCTTAGGATTTAGGTATAGATATTAATCTGGTGTGAATGTCTTCTACAAGGGGATCTTTCTTATGATATTATACTTGGACGATGTGATGATGAAAGTTTTATGTAGGTACATATGTATGTATTTTAAATGTGAAAAATTTATACATTCTTTCACATGGAAATAAATTAATAGAGCGTTTAGTATAACATATCTATAACCAAGATGGGTCGTTACACATTCTTATGCATAAAAAACCATAAAGCTCGGAACACTTTTCAGTCTTTAGGATCGTGGTGCCCCGTGGTCCAATTTTGTTGTCAGGGGTGCATTTTCGGCCATTTGTGCATTTTTCGTGCAAAAATAAGACTTTTGGGTTTTGGCACTCCGTGATCCCTGATGCATTCTTATGCAAAAAAAACCTTAATGCTCGGAGAACTTTTCAGTTTTCAGGTCCGAGGTGCCCTGTGGTCTAATTTTTGTGCCTGTGGTGATTTTCGGCCCATTGTGCAATCTTCGTGCGAAAATAAGACTTTTGGGTTTTGGTGACCTGTGATCCCTAGTGCATTCTTATGCATAAAAAACCATAATGCCTGTATCTTCAGTTTTGAGGTCCGTGTTGCCCCATGGTCCAATTTTGGTGCCGGTGGTGCATTTTCGGCCATTTGTGCAATTTTCATGCGAAAAAAAGACTTTTGGGTTTTGCAGCCCTGTGAAACCTGGTGCATTCTTATGCCTAAAAAACCGTAATGCTCGAAACACTTTTCAGTTGAGGTCCGTGGTGCCCCGTGGTCCAATTTAGGTGTCAGTGGTGCATTTTCGGCCATTTGTGCAATTTTTGTGAGAACATAAGACTTTTGGGTTTTGGTACCCCGTGATCCTTGGTGCATTCTTAAGCATAAAAAACCAGAATTCTCATAATACTATTCAGTCTTGAAGTTTGTGGTTCCCCGTGGTCCAATTTTGGTGTCAGGGTGCATTTTCGGCCATTTGTGCAACTTTCGTGCGAAAATAAGACTTTTGGGTTTTGGATCCCCGTGATCCCTGGTGTATTCTTATGCATAAAAAATGATAATACTCAGAGCACTTTTCAATTTTGAGGTCTGAGGTGCCCCGTGGTCTAACTTTGGTGCCCGTGGTGCATTTTCGGCACATTGTGCAATTTTCGTGCGAAAATAAAACTTTTGAATTTTAGTGCCCCGTGATCCCTGGTGCAATCTTATGGATAAAAAACCATAATGCTCGGAACACTTTTCAATATTAGGTCCGTTTGGGTTTTGGCGCCCCGTGATCCATGGTGCATTGTTATGCATAAAAAACCATAATGCTCAGAACACTTTCAGTCTTGAAGTTTGTAGTTCCCCGTTGTCCAATTTTGCTGTCGAGGATGCATTTTCGGCCATTTGTGCGATTTTCGTGCGAAAATAAGACTTGTGGATTTTGGATCCCCGTGATCCCTGGTGTATTCTTATGCATAAAAAACCATAATGCCCAGAGCACTTTTCAGTTTTGAGATCCGAGGTGCCCCGTGGTCCAATTTTGGTGCCCGTTGTGCATTTTCGGCACATTATGCAATTTTCGTGCAAAATTAAGACTTTTGGGTTTTAGTGCCCCATGATCCCTGGTGCATTCTTATTCATAAAAAATCATAATGCTCGGAACACTTTTCAGTTTTGAGGTCCGTGGTGCCCCGTGGTCCAACTTTGGTACCGATGGGGCATTTTCAGCCATTTGTGCAATTTTTGAGCGAAAATAAGAATTTTGGGTTTTGGTGCCCCGTGATCCTTGGTGCATTATTATCCATAAAAAACCAAAGTGCTCGGAACACTTTTCAGCCTTGAAGTTCGTGGTGCCCCGTGGTCCCATTTTGGTGTCGGGGGTGCACTTTCGGCCATTTGTGCAATTTTCGTGTGAAAATAAGACTTTTGTGTTTTGGTGCCCCGTGATCCCTGGTGCATTCTTATGCATAAAAAAGCATAATGCTTGCAGTATTTTTTAGTTTTGAGGTCCGTATTGCCCCGTGGTCCAATTTTTGTGCCGGTGGTGTATTTTCGGCCATTTGTGCAATTTTCATGCGGAAATAAGACTTTTGGGTTTTGGTTCCCTGTGAACCCTGGTTAATTCTTATGCATAAAAAGCTATAACACTCGTAGCACTTTTCAGTTTTAAGGTCCAAAGTGCCCCGTGATCCAATTTTGGTGCGCGTGGTGCATTTTCGGCCCATTGTGCAATTTTAGTGCGAAAATAAGACTTTTGGGTTTTAGTGACCCGTGATCCCTGGTGCATTCTTATGCATAAAAAACTATAATGCTCAGAACACTTTTCAGTTTTGAGGTCCGTGGTGCCACGTGATCCAATTTAGGTGCCGGTGGTGCATTTTCGGCCATTTGTGCAATTTTCGTTCGAAAATAAGACTTTTGGGTTTTGGTGCCCCGTGATCCTTGGTGCATTCTTATGCATAAAAAACCATAATGCTCAGAATACTTTTCAGTCTTGAGGTTCATGGTGCCCCGTGGTCCAATTTTGGTGCCAGGGGTGCATTTTCGGCCATTTGTACAATTTTCGTGCGAAAATAAGACATTCGGGTTTTGGTGCCCCGTGATCCCTGGTGCATTCTTATGCAGAAAAAACCATAGTGCTTGGAGCACTTTTCAGTTTTGAGATCCATAGTACCCCGTGGTCCAATTTTGGTGTCGGTTCTGCATTTTCGACCATTTTTGAAATTTTCGTTCGAAAATAAGACTTTTGGGTTTTGGTTCCCTGTGATCCCTGCTGCATTCTTATGCATAAAAAATCATAATGATTGGAGCACTTTTAAGTTTTGAGCTCCCAGGTGCCCCGTGGTCAAATTTTGGTGCCGGTTGTTCATTTTCGGCCCATTGTGCAATCTTCGTGTGAAAATAAGACTTTTACATTTTGGTGCCCCGTGATCCCTGGTGCATTGTTATGCATAAAAAAGAATAATGCTCGGAGGACTTTTCAGTTTTGAGGTCCGCGGTGCCCCCTGCTCCAATTTTGGTGCCGGTGGTGCATTTTCAGCCATTTGTGCAATTTTCGTGCGAAAATAAGACTTTTGGGTTTTGGTACCCCGTGATCCCTGGTGCATTCTTATGCATAAAAAACCACAATGCTTGGAGCACTTTTAAGTTTTGAGGTCCCAGGTGCCACGTGGTCCAATTTTGGTGCCCGTGGTGCGTTTTCGGCCCATTGTGCAACCTTCATGCGAAAATAAGACTTTTGGGTTTTGGTGCCCTGTGATCCTTCATGCATTGTTATGCATAAAAAAACCTTATTGCTCGGAGAACTTCTCAATTTTCAGGTTCGAGGTGCCCCGTGGTCTAATTTTTGTGCCCGTGGTGCATTTGACCCATTTTGCAATTTTCGTGCGAAAATAAGACTTTTGGGTTTTAGTTCCCCGTGATCCGTGGTGCATTCTTATGCATAAAAAACCATAATGCTCAGAAGAATATTCAGTTTTGAGGTTCGTGGTGCCCCGAGGTCCAATTTTGGTGCTGGTGGTGCATTTTCGGCCATTTGTGAAATTTTCGTGCAAAAATAAGACTTTTGGGTTTTGGTGCCCCGTGATCCCTAGTGCATTCTTATGCATAAAAAACCAAGATGCCTGGAGCAGTTTTCAGTTTTGAGATTCGTGGTGCCCCGTGGTCAATTTTTGGTGCCCATGGTGCATTTTCAGCCCTTTTTTTCAATTTTCGTGCGAAAATAAGACTTTTGGGTTTTGGTGCCCCGTGATCCTTCGTGCATTCTTATGCATAAAAAACCATAATGCTTGGACTACTTTTCAGTGTTGAGGTCCGAGGTGCCCCGTGGTCCAATTTTGGTGTCGGTGGTGCATTTTCGGCCCATTGTGCAATTTTCGTGCGAAAATAAGACTTTTGGGTTTTGGTTCCCTGTGATCCCTGCTGCATTCTTATGCATAAAAAACCATAATGATTGGAGCACTTTTAAGTTTTGAGCTCCCAGGTGCCCCGTGGTCAAATTTTGGTGCCGGTTGTGCATTTTCGGCCTATTGTGCAATCTTCGTGTGAAAATAAGACTTTTGCATTTTGGTGCCCCGTGATCCATGGTGCATTGTTATGCATAAAAAATCATAATGCTCGGAACACTTTTCAGTTTTGAGGTCCGTGGTGCCCCGTGGTCCAATTTTGGTACCGATGGGGCATTTTAAGCCATTTGTGCAATTTTTGAGCGAAAATAAGAATTTTGGGTTTTGGTGCCCCGTGATCCTTGGTGCATTATTATCCATAAAAAACCAGAATGCTCGGAACACTTTTCAGCCTTGAAGTTCGTGGTGCCCCGTGGTCCCATTTTGGTGTCGGGGGTGCATTTTCGGCCATTTGTGCAATTTTCGTGTGAAAATAAGACTTTTGTGTTTTGGTGCCCCGTGATCCCTGGTGCATTCTTATGCATAAAAAAGCATAATGCTTGCAGCATTTTTTAGTTTTGAGGTCCGTATTGCCCCGTGGTCCAATTTTTGTGCCGGTGGTGTATTTTCGGCCATTTGTGCAATTTTCATGCGGAAATAAGACTTTTGGGTTTTGGTGCCCTGTGAACCCTGGTTAATTCTTATGCATAAAAAACTATAACGTAGCACTTTTCAGTTTTAAGGTCCAAAGTGCCCCGTGATCCAATTTTGGTGCGCGTGGTGCATTTTCGGCCCATTGTGCAATTTTAGTGCGAAAATAAGACTTTTGGGTTTTAGTGCCCCGTGATCCCTGGTGCATTCTTATGCATAAAAAACTATAATGCTCAGAACAATTTTCAGTTTTGAGGTCCGTGGTGCCCCGTGGTCCAATTTAGGTGCCAGTGGTGCATTTTCGGCCATTTGTGCAATTTTCGTTCGAAAATAAGACTTTTGGGTTTTGGTGCCCCGTGATCCTTGGTGCATTCTTATGCATAAAAAACCATAATGCTCAGAATACTTTTCAGTCTTGAGGTTCGTGGTGCCCCGTGGTCCAATTTTGGTGCCAGGGGTGCATTTTCGGCCATTTGTACAACTTTCGTGCGAAAATAAGACATTTGGGTTTTGGTGCCCTGTGATCCCTGGTGCATTCTTATGCAGAAAAAACCATAGTGCTTGGAGCACTTTTCAGTTTTGAGATCCATAGTACCCCGTGGTCCAATTTTGGTGCCGGTTCTGCATTTTCGACCATTTGTGAAATTTTCGTTCGAAAATAAGACTTTTGGGTTTTGGTTCCCTGTGATCCCTGCTGCATTCTTATGCATAAAAAACCATAATGATTGGAGCAGTTTTAAGTTTTGAGCTCCCAGGTGCCCCGTGGTCAAATTTTGGTGCCGGTTGTGCATTTTCGGCCCATTGTGCAATCTTCGTGTGAAAATAAGACTTTTACATTTTGGTGCCCCGTGATCCCTGGTGCATTGTTATGCATAAAAAAGAATAATGCTCGGAGCACTTTTCAGTTTTGAGGTCCGCGGTGCCCCCTGCTCCAATTTTGGTGCCGATGGTGCATTTTCGGCCATTTGTGCAATTTTCGTGCGAAAATAAGACTTTTAGGTTTTGGTACCCCATGATCCCTGGTGCATTCTTATGCATAAAAAACCACAATGCTTGGAGCACTTTTAAGTTTTAAGGTCCCAGGTGCCACGTGGTCCAATTTTAGTGCCCGTGGTGCGTTTTCGGCCCATTGTGCAACCTTCATGCGAAAATAAGACTTTTGGGTTTTGGTGCCCTGTGATCCTTCATGCATTGTTATGCATAAAAAACCTTATTGCTCGGAGAACTTCTCAATTTTCAGGTCCGAGGTGCCCTGTGGTCTAATTTTTGTGCCCGTGGTGCATTTGACCCATTTTGCAATTTTCGTGCGAAAATAAGACTTTTGGGTTTTAGTTCCCCGTGATCCGTGGTGCATTCTTATGCATAAAAAACCATAATGCTCAAAAGAATATTCAGTTTTGAGGTTCGTGGTGCCCCGAGGTCCAATTTTGGTGCTGGTGGTGCATTTTCGGCCATTTGTGAAATTTTCGTGCAAAAATAAGACTTTTGGGTTTTGGTGCCCCATGATCCCTAGTGCATTCTTATGCACAAAAAACCAAGATGCCTGGAGCAGTTTTCAGTTGTGAGATTCGTGGTGCCCCGTGGTCAATTTTTGGTGCCCATGGTGCATTTTCAGCCCTTTTTTTCAATTTTCGTGCGAAAATAAGACTTTTGGGTTTTGGTGCCCCGTGATCCTTCGTGCATTATTATGCATAAAAAACCATAATGCTTGGACTACTTTTCAGTGTTGAGGTCCGAGGTGCCCCGTGGTCCAATTTTGGTGTCGGTGGTGCATTTTCGGCCCATTGTGCAATTTTCGTGCGAGAATAAGACTTTTGGGTTTTGGTTCCCTGTGATCCCTGCTGCATTCTTATGCATAAAAAACCATAATGATTGGAGCAGTTTTAAGTTTTGAGCTCCCAGGTGCCCCGTGGTCAAATTTTGGTGCCGGTTGTGCATTTTCGGCCTATTGTGCAATCTTCGTGTGAAAATAAGACTTTTGCATTTTGGTGCCCCGTGATCCCTGGTGCATTGTTATGCATAAAAAAGAATAATGCTTGGAGCACTTTTCTATTTTGAGGTCCGTGGTGCCCCCTGCTCCAATTTTGGTGCCGGTGGTGCATTTTCGGCCATTTGTGCAATTTTCGTGCGAAAATAAGACTTTTGGGTTTTGGTGCCCTGTCAACCCTGGTGCATTCATATGCATAAAAAACCATAATGCTCATATCACTTATCTGTTTTGAGGTCCGAGGAGCCCTGTGGTCCAATTTTGGTGCCCGTGGTGCATTTTCGGTCCTTTGTTCAATTTTCGTGTGAAAATAAGACTTTTGGCTTTTTTTGCCCCGTGATCCTTGGTGCTTTCTTATGCATAAAAAAACCATAATGCTCTGAACACTTTTCATTCTTGAGGTTTGTGGTAACCCCGTGGTCCAATTTTGGTGTCGGGGGAGCATTTTCGGCCATTTGTGCATTTTTCGTGCAAAAATAAGACTTTTGGGTTTTAGTGCCCCGTGATCCCTGGTGCATTCTTATGCATAAAAAACCTTAATGCTAGGAGCACTTTTCAGTTTTGAGGTTGGAGGTGCCCCGTGGTCTAATTTTTGTGCCCGTGGTGAATTTTCGGCCCACTTTGCAATTTTCGTGCGAAAATAAGACTTTTGGGTTTTGGTACCCCGTGATCCCTGGTGCATTCTTATGCATAAAAAACCATAATGCTCAGAAGAATATTCAGTTTTGAGGTTCGTGGTGCCCCGAGGTCCAATTTTTGTGCTGGTGGTGCATTTTCGGCCATTTGTGAAATTTTCGTGCAAAAATAAGACTTTTGGGTTTTGGTGCCCCGTGATCCCTAGTGCATTCTTATGCATAAAAAACCAAGATGCCTGGAGCAGTTTTCAGTTTTGAGATTCGTGGTGTAACGCCCTTGTTCTAACTAGGAAAATATGCCATATTTAATTCAATTAATTATTTTCTAAAGCTCTTTAATAAATTTGTACTTGTGAAAACGAGTGAAGTTAAAATGTAGTAGGTGGAATTTTAGTGAATTTTTTTAAAAAAAAAATTTAATTGAACTATGCACTTCAAATTTTTAAACTTTAATTTCGAAAGTTCTCATTTGTTTTAGCATTTATTAACGCGTCATTTTAATGGGAGAAGATCTTAACATGTTTATCATTGCAAAAGATCACTTTGAATTCTCAAATATGCGGAATAGATAAATAAGGTAATAATTAAAGACATAAATGAATAACTAAAAGATACACTGCATAAATATATATATAAAGAGTCTAATGAGCATCACGAGGTTCCCAGTAACTGTGTGTAGCAAATACCTAATGTGGTATGCAAGATGACTGAAACATATATAACAAAACATCTGAATGCCTAGATCTACCCAACAAAATACATGGTAAAGATAAAAGAAGATCCTAACATTCAGAGCAGTCATCTACCATCTACCCCAAGAAACTCCGCCCACACCTACGGGAACTGTCGACCAACGGAGGACTAAGTGTGTGACTCACGAGAAGAGACCTCGAAGGAATCCTCAGAAAGATCCTCCTCTAGATCCTCCTCGGGATCCTCCTCGGGGTCCTCCTCGGGATCCTCCTCGGGGTCCTCCTCGGGATCCTCCTCGGGGTCATCCTCGTCCTCTGCTGGTAACCAACCAGCTCCCTCGGCAGGAGCCTCTGCCACCTCCTCTACAGCAGCTGCTGCTGGCTCCTCCCCATCAACCTCCATCGCTGCTGGAGCGGCCTCGTCATCCTCCCCTACTGCCTCATACTCCGGCTGGGGTACGTAGTCAGGCACCGCAGAGGAACTCCCCTCAGTAGGAGTTTCCTCTGTGTCAGAGTCATCTAACTCCTCTAACTGAACTCCTGAAGAATGAGGAGCAGTCTCTGTGCGCTCGGACAAAAGAAGGGATGAGGAGATCATCACTACGTCGACGGGCTCCGCATGACGGTAGTATGGCGGTGTCGGTTGTGTCCACCATGCAAAGTATTCTGCTACTACTGGGTGTGCTCCTATAGGCTCGTCAATGGGCGTCCGAGTAAATCGTATGTAGCCGGTAAAGTGGTCTACGCCCGTAACCACGTCGGCTATCCATCTTCCAAAATAGCAGTCAACCTCCCAATGGAGGGCTGGTTCCTCGTCCGCCATCTGGACCTAAAGAAAATAAACACACAAAAAGGGTAAACTCTTTGCTTCATCAAGCCAATCACACAGAAACGACTGTAGAAGTCACACACAATCCTGCCAACCACTACGGGGTGGTTCTCTAACGTTCACTATCGAAACCTACTCGCTTTCATGACTAAAATCTGTAAACTATAACATACTAGCCAGCTGCCACTTGGAACTCCCAGAACTCAGTGGTCTTACATATATTGAGTGGAATGACTGCTGGGAGTACACCATCACCCTGGTATAAGGTGGGCTCTCACCAACTGAGATTTTCTCGTGGTTATTGTCAGGGTCGCCAAGTCGGTTTGTGTGAACGAAGTCACAACTCGACGCCTACCCTCCAAGGTCGTAATGCCTCACGATCATCTCCCAGGTACCAATCTGTGGTCATTCATACTCCGAGGACTTATTCCTCGCACACTCTCTCACGGAGATTTTCTTTGCCTGTCGCCGTGGGTTTCCGCTACAGGGGGTATTAGACGGATCGAAATTGACGTCAAGCTCAAGACCTTGTCTTGGCTCCACAAAATTATACCATATGAGAATATGCTCTCCATCACCTATTGGTGAACACGTCGTTCGATCTCTGTTAACATCGTAACAACTTTCGCTCATCCGGAATCATCCCACGCGACTTCCTTCATGAGTCCGCCATACACGCGTTTTTCCTCGTTGCATGACTCTCAAGGCGTATATCGCCCTCACGTATCGAAGTCCTTTATTACATTTTATTTGTGCCTTACCCTCTCAATTTTTTTTTTTTAAAGGTTTTAATAATTCATACTTATCGACGGTTCCTCCACGCAAGGGTCCTAGTATATTTATCTAAGTCCAAAGCACAAATTAAAGAGTTAATTTATTATTATTAAGCCTAGAAAAATAAATAAATTCTTCAGTTTAAATTAGTTGTTCTCACTGTTGGAATTTATATTATTATTACTGGTATAATTTTCCCGGATCACTAGGACAATGTCCTAGTCCACATAAGCACTCACGATCGAGTCTTATGCTCACAAATCACAAACATCACAGAGAAATTTAAATCACACTACAGTCCACATGACTGTATCATAGAGCATTTCAAAATGCACAATCACACAAACACAGGTGCCCTAGGTTCACATTCCAAGGGTCTTACAATCACATGAGGCAAGAGTAAATTTTTACCCACTGCCTTGCACATACATATTTAAAATTAATTCACACACTCAAACATATCATAGTTCAAATATCATATATCAAGACAATTTTAAGAACATAATTCCTCTCTGGCAGCACCCAATATTTGTCCAAAATTAATTTAGTAAACGATTTTTGTTTGGTGAAATTCTTATATCAAATTAAAGATCTAAAAACCTATTTTTCAAAATGGTAATCCACATTCTCAGATTAAATCTACAAAAATTTATGAAAATTTCTAAATGTTCGCAGGTCAGCATGCTCCTCACAGTGAGCATACCTTAAAGATGTGAAATTTTCTCAACCTTCCCAAAGGATATTTTCTCTCAAATTTTTATGGTAAAAAGCTAACATTTATAACTTTCAGAAAAAGTAAAACTTGATTTCTAATTCCTCCTACATTTTTCCCAGTAATTTATTTTCTAAGACCTATGTCTCAGGTTCGAAATTTGGGATCCATGTATGAGATCTGTCTAAACCAAATTAATTAACTTAGCTATTGTGGGTGAAAAATTTCAAAAATTACATCATTTTAAAGATCTGTTTATCTAGTTTTATGATCAAAAATTATATTTTAAAAACAGTCATTATTTTGTTTAAAAAGGTCAAAAACCGAACCTTGCCCGAACCAGTTTTCACAAGCAGAATAGTCCCATTGAATGTCACGGATGAACCTTCATTTGAGGTTATCTCACAATGGTCTCAAAAGAAAAGTTGGTGAATTTTGAGTCTACTTTAACTGAGAACAAGTTTCATCAAAATACAACGGTTAGATTAAAAGTTATGTTAAAAAACGTAAACGTTATCCATGGCTTCTACGTGAAACAGCCACTGCCCAACCAGTTTCCGAAAGTAGAACAGTCCCATTGAAGGTCATCGATGAACCTTCATTTGAGGTCATCTCGCAATGGTCTCAAAAGCAAAGTTAGTGTATTTTGAGTCTACTTCAACTGAGGACAAGTTTCATCAAAATCCATCGGTTAGATAAAAAGTTATGGTCGAAAACATAGCCACTGTCCAGGGCTTCTACCATGAGACAGCCACTGTCAGCATCACTTTTTTCGAAATTTCTTGAAAGTGCATGAGTTTCTAACAAATTTTGGGCATGGTCTCCTTTTTATTGGAGTCATCCCACGATTTTTAGGCAAGAAGAAGATGAGGAGAAAAGTTTTGACAAAGACACAGCCACTGCCAAAGAGAAATAAAAGAAAACAAAACAGTCACACACATACAACTACACATTTCATGCAACCAGTTCACATGGGAGGCATTTAGGGTGAGAGTGGCTGGATCCTCCACCTCCAGCCACTTGAATCCATCAAAGAGTCCCCTTACAGTGATGAAGATCTTGCTGGACAGAGGAGAAGAAGCTGGTTAGCTTCCTTCAAAGGAGTATTGGCTGCAGGACACTCCAACTAGAGGATGCAAGAGGAAGAAGAAGCTGAAAAAAAATGGTGTTTGTGAGGGAGAGAGAGGGCTGCGACCAGATGAGGGAAGAGAGAGGGCTGAGCAGTTTTAGTCTTCTCCTTGGACAGATTTGGCTGAAGTTAAGTGAGTGAGTGGTTGAGTGAGTGTAGGTGAGTGTTAGCCTTAAGTGTGATTTGAGTGATGCTTAGCTAGGGAGGCTGAAAAGTGTGATAGGGCTGGCTGTTGGCTGCTGGCAGCAGTGAGGCTGTCTCTACATGAGGTGCAAGTGGCCAATGGTCACTTGATTGGATGGTTGAGGGTCATGTCAATTTACACAGTGTAGAAATACACTGTGTAATTTAACCCAGAACGCGGTTTTTACAACAAAAACTAATCGATAACTATCTAGTTTAAATTTTAGAAATTCTTTACAATTGAAAAACTTTTTTTTTTTTTAAACAACATAAAGACACAAACTACAAATAAACACAGACAATTTTTTTTTTCTACTGGCAGATGAATTCACATCTGTTTCATTAGATACTTCAAACAGAGAAATTATCTATTTTTTTTTTTTTACTGATGAATTTAAACACTGAAATTTAAATTTTCATTACACCACACATCATCAACCTAAATAAAATAACACAGGTTATTTTATTTTCATCGAAACCTAAAATCAAACTAACAGTCAATTACACAGAAAAGCAACTATAGAGAATTTATTCTAGCGAATTAATTTCTATCAGTTACTTGCAGAGATTTATATACAGATAAATATAATTATGCATATTTATATATCTAATCGAGTTGATATTTTTAGGGTGTTACACGTGGTGCCCCGTGGTCAATTTTTGGTGCCCATGGTACATTTTCAGCCCTTTTTTTCAATTTTCGTGCGAAAATAAGACTTTTGGGTTTTGGTGCCCCGTGATCCTTCGTGCATTCTTATGCATAAAAAACCATAATGCTTGGACTACTTTTCAGTGTTGAGGTCCGAGGTGCCCCGTGGTCCAATTTTGGTGTCGGTGGTGCATTTTCGGCCCATTGTGCAATTTTCGTGCGAGAATAAGACTTTTGGGTTTTGGTTCCCTGTGATCCCTGCTGCATTCTTATGCATAAAAAACCATAATGATTGGAGCAGTTTTAAGTTTTGAGCTCCCAGGTGCCCCGTGGTCAAATTTTGGTGCCGGTTGTGCATTTTCGGCCTATTGTGCAATCTTCGTGTGAAAATAAGACTTTTGCATTTTGGTGCCCCGTGATCCCTGGTGCATTGTTATGCATAAAAAAGAATAATGCTTGGAGCACTTTTCTATTTTGAGGTCCGTGGTGCCCCCTGCTCCAATTTTGGTGCCGGTGGTGCATTTTCGGCCATTTGTGCAATTTTCGTGCGAAAATAAGACTTTTGGGTTTTGGTGCCCTGTCAACCCTGGTGCATTCATATGCATAAAAAACCATAATGCTCATATCACTTATCTGTTTTGAGGTCCGAGGAGCCCTGTGGTCCAATTTTGGTGCCCGTGGTGCATTTTCGGTCCTTTGTTAAATTTTCGTGTGAAAATAAGACTTTTGGCTTTTTTTGCCCCGTGATCCTTGGTGCTTTCTTATGCATAAAAAAACCATAATGCTCTGAACACTTTTCATTCTTGAGGTTTGTGGTAACCCCGTGGTCCAATTTTGGTGTCGGGGGAGCATTTTCGGCCATTTGTGCATTTTTCGTGCAAAAATAAGACTTTTGGGTTTTAGTGCCCCGTGATCCCTAGTGCATTCTTATGCATAAAAAACCTTAATGCTAGGAGCACTTTTCATTTTTGAGGTTGGAGGTGCCCCGTGGTCTAATTTTTGTGCCCGTGGTGAATTTTCGACCCACTTTGCAATTTTCGTGCGAAAATAAGACTTTTGGGTTTTGGTACCCCGTGATCCCTGGTGCATTCTTATGCATAAAAAAACCACAATGCTTGGAGCACTTTTAAGTTTTGAGGTCCCAGGTGCCACGTAGTCCAATTTTGGTGCCCGTGGTGCGTTTTCGGTCCATTGTGCAATCTTCATGCGAAAATAAGACTTTTGGGTTTTTGTGCCCTGTGATCCTTGATGCATTGTTATGCATAAAAAACCTTATTGCTCGGAGAACTTCTCAATTTTCAGGTCTGAGGTGCCCCGTGGTCTAATTTTTGTGCCCATGGTGCATTTGACCCATTTTGCAATTTTGGTGCGAAAATTAGACTTTTGGGTTTTAGTGCCCCGTGATCCGTGGTGCATTCTTATGCATAAAAAACCATAATGCTCAGAAGAATTTTCAGTTTTGAGGTTCGTCGTGCCCCGAGGTCCAATTTTGGTGCTGGTGGTGCATTTTCGGCCATTTGTGAAATTTTCGTGCAAAAATAAGACTTTTGGGTTTTGGTGCCCCGTGATCCCTAGTGCATTCTTATGCATAAAAAACCAATATGCCTGGAGCAGTTTTCAGTTTTGAGATCCGTGGTGCCCCGTGGTCCAATTTTGGTGCCCATAGTGCTTTTTCAGCCCTTTTTTTCAATTTTCGTGCGAAAATAAGACTTTTGGGTTTTTGTGCCCCATGATCCTTCGTGCATTCTTATGCATAAAAAACCATAATGCTCGGACCACTTTTAAGTGTTGAGGTCCGAGGTGCCCCGTGGTCTAATTTTGGTGCTGGTGGTGCATTTTCGGCCCATTGTGCAATTTTCATGCGAAAATAAGGCTTTTGGGTTTTTGTGCCCCGTGATACCTGGTGCATTCTTATGAATAAAAAACCACAATGCTCGGAACACTTTTCAATTTTGAGGTTCGTGCTGCTTCGTGGTCCAATTTTATGGCCTGTGGTGCATTTTCGGCCCATTGTGCTATTTTCGTGCGAAAATAAGGCTTTTGGGTTTTGTTTGTAACCCTTTTTTTTATTTTTTATAAAACATAATTTAACTATTTAATTCATTTTATATATTTATTTCAAAGTTCTGATACTATCTCTTACAATCCAAAATATGTTCTGTAATTTACATCATTAAAATTTATATAAACACTGCTACAAAATAATTCTAACTACTACAAATTATTGTCTACCCAAAATAGTCCCATCCTATATGCTCTGGAATTTCTGCATCTTCATCATTTAACTATATCTTCAAGCACCTGCAATTCACACTCCCCCTAGAATCTGGGAACAGCATTACCGGATCAGGCATTTAATTTCTCATACAATAAAACAATTTCAAACAATACATATCATAACAAATTACTTAATTACACACATAATTAAATGCAGTATGATTTATGCAAATGCAGTTTTTGACTCAAATTCATTTTTGACCCTGCTCCATGGAGACTTCCCCTTTGAGTATTTAGTAAGTAACTGGCCTACCATTACGCACTGCAATTCAGCTATTAGCCCCTACTAAACGCGAATAAACTAAACAGAATTAGGAGATCAGGATATCCAGGAAGGCCACCACGACAGCAATCCCGTTCCGGATTACGGTCACATGTGGAATTGCCAATATCCCTCACCCCACAGACTATATAATCACAGACTATACAGCCCTGTCTAACTTATTCTGCTCACCCCAAAGATTCAATTCTCAAATCATATTCATTTCACATGACTACCGCAGTCTCGGTTAGTCAACAAAAATCATTTCTCATATATCAACTCGTTTCTCATGACTACCGCAGTCCCGGTTAGTCAACAAAATCATTTCTCATATATCAACTTGTTTCTTATGACTACCGCAGTCTCGGTTAGTCAACATTTATTCTTTCTTTTCTTTCTTTTCTTTTCTTTTCTTTTCTTTTCTTTCTTTTCTTTTCTTTTCTTTCTTTTCAGGGCTACCGCAATCCCGGTTAGCCAACATCAATTATTTTTCACTTGAATCTTTATAAATCCCCCAAAAAGACTCATGCAATGAATTATGTTCATGTTCATGATCACAATTAAATAAATAATTTGTACACATTAACATACAAGAATACAAAAATTAAGCAATTTACCTTATAACATTAGTATTTTAGTAAATTATCAATTAATTACTATTAGGTAAAGTTACTAAAATACCCTTAATCTTTTTATAAATTTCCAATTGTGTCCTCTAAATGTGAAATTACCTAATTACCCTCAATCTTTTTATAAAATTCCAATTTTGCCCTCAAAGGGTGAAATTACCAAATTACCCTTACTCTTTTTCAAAAATTCCCATTTTGTCCCTACATGTAAAATGACCATTTTGCCCTTAATTTTACAAAAATTTCCACATAATATCCCTTGCATTTAGGGCTGGCCGAATGGTATACACACCATTTCCAACATGTTTTCCAAAGCAACAACTTCCAATTCCAACCAAAAATCAACCAAATCACAAATTCAATCAAAATTCAACAAACCAAATTTCAACCATCACAACACATCAAAAATTCAATCAAACATCATTCCAATCCATGAATTACAATCACAAGCATCAAAAACACAAAACCCCTAAATCAATTTCAAGTTTTCATGATTCTAGGTCAAAATTTTAATCTAAGCCTACAACATGTTTTCTTCTAATTCCAAGGGTTCTAATTGAAATTAAATGCCTAGATCCTTACCTTAAACTCTTTAATTGAAGAAAAAGCCTTGAATTCCTTTCTCCCTCACTCCTTGGTCTTGTAGGAATTTTTGAGATTTTCTCCAATTTCTTTCTCTACTAGCCGAATTATGTGAGGTAGGGTGAAGTTTGGATGGCTTGGTTTCTTAATTTGAGTTGAAATGATGAAGTTAAGAAGAAATTGAAATGAAGGAGCTGCAGCTGCTGTGGAGGAACTCACGGTTCTGTTTTGAGGGAAAATAACTTTTTGTGACTTTTTCTCCTTTTACTTAAGTTAAATGCTTCTAAAAAAATTTTATTAACCAAATTGGACTTTGCCTTCAAGTCCAGCTGCTGCCTGCACGTCCAGCAGCTCAATTGGACCAAGGGAAGTCCACTTGCCAAGCCTTTCCAGCCCACTTGGACAGCCAAGGAGTTCCAAGTCACTTGCCTACCCCAAAAGTCAACATTTCAAGCACTTTGTAGAAAATTCTAGAAGGTAATTAGGGCTGCTAATTATTTTACAATGTGATTAGAATTTGAAGAAAATAACATCACCAATGGATTCCTCACTATCAAAAACCTTGGGGTAGTGTCTCATTTATCTCTTAATCCAAGCCTAATTAGCTTTATTTAGTGACATTAGAAAAGCCTAAGTTGTCACTTTTTGATTGGTTAAGGTTCTAAATTAAATTTTTCTTGGTTAAACATTTTTAATAATTATTTTAAGTATATTACAATTATTAGATAATTCTATAGATATCCTATGAATTTTCTCTAAATTTTCTGTCTTAAAATTTTACCGTAATAATTTCTCAAAGTTCTAACTTTCAGAAAATCCTAACAATTCTGAATAAGCATTTTAATTCTTTATCTGTATATATTTTTAATCTATATTCTATTACCTTTCTTTTAAGTTATAAATGAGTTCAAAATTTTATACTTGAAAATTTATCCTGGACAGCTGTCTGACATAGCAGTCCAGTCAACTATCAATTTCGGCAAAAATAAAGACATTTGGAAATTCAGAAAATTCTTCTGAGTAGAACTGTATTAATTTCATTAAGAGAATATGTACATAAGGTTTCTATAAAATACAGTGCATAAATGTTAATAATATACATATATAAATGCGTACAATTAATAAAATGAGGATGTTACATTGTTGCCCTGTGATCCCTGGTGCATTCTTATGCATAAAAAATCATAATGCTCGGAACACTATTCAATTTTGAGGTTCGTGGTGCCCCGTGGTCCAATTTTAATGCCGGTGCTGCATTTTCGGCCATTTGTGCAATTTTCGTGCAAAAATAAGACTTTTGGGTTTTGGTGCCCCATGATCCCTTGTGCATTCATATGCATAAAAAACCTTAATGCTCAGAACAGTTTTCAGTTGAGGTCCGTGGTGCCCCATGTTCCAATTTTGTTGCCGGTAATGCATTTTCGGCCATTTGTGCAATTTTCGTGCGAAAATAAGACTTTTGGTTTTGGTGCCTTGTGAACCCTAGTGCATTCTTATGCATAAAAAACCAAAATGCTCAGAGCACTTTTATGTTTTGAGGTCCGTTGTGCCCCGTGGTCCAATTTTGGTGCCGGTGGTGCATTTTCGTGCGGAAAAAGACTTTTGGGTTTTGGTGCCCCGTGATCCCTGGTGCATTCTTATACATAAAAATCCATAATGCTCGAAGAAATTTTCAGTTTTAAGGTTTGTGGTGCCCCGTGGTCAAATTTTGGGTTTTGGTGCCCTGTGATCCCTTGTGCATTCTTATACATAAAAAACCACAACGCTTGGAGCACTTTTCAGTTTTGAGGTCTGTGGTGCCCCATGGTCTAACTTTGGTGCCAGTGGTGCATTTTCGGCCATTTGTGAAATTTTCGTGTGAAAATATGACTTTTGGGTTTTGGTGCCCCGTAGTCCAATTTTGGTGGTCGTGGTGAATTTTCGCCACATGGTGCAAATTTCGTGCCAAAATAAGACTTTAAGGTTTTGGTGCCCTGTGATCCATGGTGCATCCTTATGCATAAAAATCCATAATGCTCGGAGCAGTTTTTAGTTTTGAGGTTCGTGGTGCCACGTGGTCCAATTTTTGTACCCGTCGTGCATTTTCTCCCCATTGTGCAATTTTTATGCAAAAATGAGACCTTTGGATTTTGGTGCCCCGTGGTCCCTATGCATTCTTATGCATAAAAGCCATAATGCACGGAACAATTTTAAGTTTTGTGGTCTGTGGTGCCCCATGGTCAAATTTTGGTGCCCATGTTGCATTTTCGTCGTATAATTCAATTTTCGTTCCAAAATAACACTTTTGGGTTTTGGAGCCCCGTGATCCTTGGTGCATCCTTATGCATAAAAAACCATAATGCCCGGAGCACTTTTCAATTTTGAGGTTCGTGGTGCCCCGTCGTCCAATTTTGGTGCCCGTGGTGCATTTTCGGCCCATTGTGCAATTTTTGTGCGAAAATAAGACTTTTGGGTTTTGGTGCCCCGTGATCCCTGGTGCATTCTTATGCATAAAAACCCATAATGCTCAGAGCACTTTACAGTTTTGAGGTCCGTGGTGTCCCGTAGTCCAATTTTGGTGCCGGTGGTGCATTTTCAGCTATTTATGCAATTTTTGTACGAAAAAAAAGACTTTTGGGTTTTGGTGCCTTGTGATCCCTGGTGCATTCTTATGCATATAAGACCGTAATACTAGTAGCACATTTATGTTTTGAGGTCCGTGGTCCCCATGGTCCAATTTTGGTGCCCGTGGTGCATTTTCGTGCAAAAAATGACTTTTGGGTTTTGGTGCCCCATGATCCCTGGTGTATTCTTAAACATAAAAATCCATAATGCTGGGAGCAATTTTCAGTTTTAAGTTCCGTGGTGCCCCGTTGTCCAATTTTGGTGCCCGTCGTGCATTTTCGGCCCATTGTGCAATTTTCGTGCGAAAAAAAGGCTTTTGGGTTTTGGTGCCCCGTGATCCCTAATGCATTCTTATACATAAAAACCATAATGCTCGAAGCACTTTTCAGTTTTGAGGTCCGTGGTGTCTAGTGTTAAAATTTTTGTGCCCGTGGTGCAATTTCGGCACATGATACAATTTTTGTGCGAAAATATGACTTTTGGATTTTGGTGCCCCATGATCCTTGGTGCATCCTTGTGCATAAAAAAACCATAATGCTCAGACCACTTTCCAGTTTGGAGGTTCGTGGTGCCCCTTAGTCCAATTTAGGTGCTCGTGGTGAATTTTCGGTGCATGGTGCAAATTTCGTGCCAAAATATGACATTTAGGATTTGGTGCCCCATGATCCTTGGTGCATCCTTATGCATAACAATCCATAATGCTCGAAGCACTTTTCTGTTTTGAGGACCGTGGTGCCTCGTGGTCCAATTTTTGTGCCCGTGTTAAATTTTCGCCCCCATTGTGCAATTTTCGTGCGAAAATAAGACTTTTGGGGTTTGGTGCCTCGTGACCCCTGGTGCATCCTTGTGCATAAAAAACCATAATGCTCAGAGCACTTCCCATTTTGGAGGTCCAGGGTGCCCCTTGGTCCAATTTAGGTGCCCGTGGTGAATTTTTGGCGCATGGTGCAAATTTTGTGCCAAAATAAGACTTTTAGGATTTCGTGCCCCGTGATCCCTGGTGCATCCATATGCATAACAACCTATAATGCTCGGAGCACTTTTCCGTTTTAAGGTCCGTGGTGCCTCGTGGTCCAATTTTTGTGCCCGTGGTAAATTTTCACCCCATTGTGCAATTTTCGTGCGAAAATAAGACTTTTGGGTTTTGGTGCCTCATGATCCCTGGTGGATTCTTATACATAAAAAGCCATAATGCTAGGAGCACTTTTCAGTTTTCAGGGCCGTGGTGCCCCGTGGACCAATTTTTGTGCCCGTGGTGCTTTTTCGCCCCATTGTGCAATTTTCGTGCGACAATAAGACTTTTAAGTTTGGGTGCCCCATGGTCCCTGGTGCATTCTTATGCATAAAAAACCATAATGCTCGAAGCACCTTTCAGTTTTGAGGTTTGTGGTCCCCCGTGGTCCAATTTTGGTGCCGGTGGTGCATTTTCGGGCATTTCTGCAATTTTCGTGCGAAAATAACACTATTAGGTTTTGGTACCTCCTGATCCCTGGTGCATTCTTATGCATAAAAAAAATAATGCTGGGAGCAGTTTTATGTTTTGAGGTCCGTGGGGCCCCGTGGTCAAATTTTGCTGCTCGTGGTGCATTTTGGCCCCATTGTGCAATTTTCGTGCGAAAATAAGACTTTTGGGTTTTGGTGTCCCGTGATCCTTGGTGCACCGTTATGCATAAAAAACCATAATGCTCTAAACACTTTTTAGTTTTGAGGTCCGTGGTTCCCCGTGGTGCATTTTCGGCCCATTGTGCAATTTTTGTGCGAATATAAGACTTTTGGGTTTTGGTGCCCCGTGATCCCAGGTGCATTCTTATGCATAAAAAACCATAATGCTTGGAGCACTTTTCAGTTTCGAGGTCCGTGGTGCCCCGTGATCCAATTTTGGTGCCCGTGGTGCATTTTCGGCCATTTCTGCAATTTTCGTGCGAAAATAACACTATTGGGTTTTGGTACCTCGTGATCCATGGTGCATTCTTATGCATAAAAAAAAATAATGTTGGGAGCAGTTTTATGTTTTGAGGTCCGTGGTGCCCCGTGGTCTAATTTTGGTGCCCATGGTGCATTTTCGGCCCATTGTGCAATTTTCGTACGAAAATAAGACTTTTGGGTTTTGGTGCCCCGTGATCCCTGGTGCATTCTTATACATAAATAAAGATAATCCTCGGAGCACTTTTCAGTTTTGAGGTCCGTGGAGTCCAGTGGTAAAATTTTGGTGCCCGTGGTGCAATTTCGGCATGTGGTTCAATTTTCGTGTGACAATAAGACCTTTGGGTTTTGGATCCCCATGATCCCTAGTGCATCCTTATGCAGAAAAAACCATAATGCTCGGAGCACTTTTCAAGTTTGAGGTCCGTGGTGCCCCGTGGTCTAATTTTGGTGCCAATGGTGCATTATTGGCCATTTGTGAAATTTTCGTGCAAAAATAAGACTTTTGGGTTTTGGTGACCCATGATCCCTGGTGCATTCTTAGGCATAAAAAATCATAATGCTCAGAGCTTTTCTCAGTTTTGAGGCCCGTGGTGCCCTGTGGTCCAATTTTGGTGCCCGTGATGCATTTTCGGCCCATTGTACAATTTTCGTGTGAGAATAAGACTTTTGGGTTTTGTGCCCCGTGATCCCTGGGGCATTCTTATACATAAATAACCGTAATGCTTAGAGCACTTTTCAATTTTGAGGTCCATGGTGTCCAGTGGTCAAATTTTGTTGCTTGTGGTGCTTTTTCGGCCATTTGTGCAATTTTCATGCGAAAATAAGAGTTTTGGGTTTTATTGCCCCATGATTCCTGGTGCATTATTATGCATAAAAAACAATAATGCTCAGAGCACTTTTCAATTTTGAGGTCCGTGGTCTCCAGTGGGCCAATTTTGGTGTCACGTGGTCCCTTTTTGGCTCATGGTGCAATTTTTGTGCCAAAATAAGACTTTTGGGTTTTGGTGCCCCGTGATCCCTGGTGCATTCTTATGCATAAAAAACCATAATGCTTGGAGCACTTTTCAGTTTCGAGGTCTGTGGTGCCCCGTGGTGCATTTTCGGCCATTTTTGCAATTTTCATGCGAAAATAAGAGTTTTGGGTTTTATTGCCCCATGATTCCTGGTGCATTCTTATGCATAAAAAACAATCATGCTCAGAGCACTTTTCAGTTTTGAGGTCGGTGGTCTCCAGTGGGCCAATTTTGGTGCCCCGTGGTCCATTTTTGGCTCAGGGTGCAATTTTCGTGCCAAAATAAGAGTTTTCGGTTTTGGCGCCCCGTAATCCCTGGTGCATTCTTATGCATAAAAAACCATAATGCTCGGAGCACTTTTCAATTTTGAGGTCCATGGTGCCCCGTGGTCCAATTTTGGTGCCTCTGATGCATTTTCGGACCCTTGTACAATTTCCGTGCCGAAATAAGACTTTTGGGTTTTGGTGCCCCTTGATCCCTGGTGCATTCTTATACATAAAAAACCATAATGCTAGGAGCGCTTTTCAATTTTGAGGTCCGTGGTGTCCAGTGGTCAAATTTTGTTGCTCGTGGTGCATTTTCGGCACATGAAGCAATTTTCGTGCGAAAAAAAGAGTTTTGGGTTTTGGTGTCCCGTGATCCCTGGTGCATTCTTATGCATAACAAACCATAATGCTCGGAGCACTTTTCAGTTTTGAAGTCTGTGATGCCCCATGGTCTAATTTTGGTGCCCGTGGTGCATTTTTGGCCTATGGTGCAATTTCCGTGCCGAAATAAGACTTTTGGGTTTTGGTGCCCCATGATCCCTGGTGCATTCTTATGCATGAAAATCAATAATGCTCGAAGCAATTTTCAGTTTTGAAGTCCGTGGTTCCCCGTGGTCCAATTTTGCTGTCGGTGGTGTATTTTCGGCCATTTGTGCAATTTTTGTGCAAAAATAAGACTTACGGGTTTTCGTACCCAGTGATCCCTGGAGCATTCTTATGCATAAAAAACCATAATGCTAAGAACACTTTTCAGTTTTGAGGTCCTTGTTGCCCGCTGGTCCAACTTTCGTGCTGGTGGTGTATGTTTGGCCATTTGTGCAATTTTCGTGCGAAAATAAGACTTTTGGATTTTGGTGCCCCGTGATTCCTGGTGCATTCTTATGCATAAAAAACCATATGGTCATAGCACTTTTCGGTTTTTAGGTTTGTGGTGTCCAGTGGTCATATTTTGCTGCTCGTGGTCCATTTTCGGCCCATTGTGCAATTTTCGTGCGAAAAGAAGACTTTTGGGTTTTGGGGCCCCGTGATCCCTGGTACATTCTTATACATAAAAAACCAAAATGCTCGGAGCACTTTTCAGTTTTGAGGTCCGTGGTGTCCAATGGTCAAATTTTGCTTCCCGTGGTGCATTTTCTACACATGGTACAATTTTCGTGCGAAAATAAGACTTTTGGGTTTTGGTGCCCCGTGATCCCTGGTGCATTCTTATGCATGAAAATCCATAATACTCGGAGCACTTTTCAGTTTTGAGGTTCGAGGTGCCCCGTGGTCCAATTTTGGTGCTGGTGGTGTATTTTCAGCCATTTGTGCAATTTTCGTACGAAAATAAGACTTTTGGGGTTAGGTGCCCCGTGATCCCTAGTGCATTCTTATGCATAAAAAACCATAATGCTCGAAGTACCTTTCTGTTTTGAGGTCCGTGGTGTCCTGTGGTCATATTTTGGTGCCTCGTCGTGCATTTTTGGCCCATGGTGCTATTTTCGTGCCAAAATAAGACTTTTGGGTTTCGATGCCCCGTGATCCTTGGGCCATTCTTATGCATAAAAAACCATAATTCTTGGATCACTTTTCAGTTTTGAGGTCCGTGGTGCCCGGTGGTCCAATTTTGGTGCCCGTGGTACATTTTCGGCCCATTGCGCAATTTTCGTGCGAAAATAAGACTTTCGAGTTTTGGTTCCACGTGATCCCTGCTGCATTCTTATGCATAAAATATCATAATTCTCGGAGCACTTTTCAGTTTTGAGGTCCGTGGTGCCCCGTGGTCCAATTTTGGTGCCGGTGGTGCAGTTTCGGCCCATTGTGCAATTTTCTTGTGAAAATAAGACTTTTGGGTGTTGGTGCCCCGTGATCCCTGGTGCATTCTTATGCATAAATAACCATAATGCTCGGAGCACTTTTCAGTATCAGGTTCGTGGTGTCCAGTGGTCATATTTTGCTGCCCGTGGTACATTTTCGGCACATGGTGCAATTTTCATGCGAAAATAAGACTTTTGGGTTTTGGTGCCCCGTGATTCCGGGCGCATTCTTATGCATAAAAAACCAATACGCTAGGAGCACTTTTCAGTTTTGAGGTCCGAGGTGTCCCGTGGTCCAATTTTGGTTCCCGGGCTGCATTTTCGGCACACGGTGCAATTTTCGTGCCAAAATAAGACTTTTGGGTTTTGGTGCCCCGTGATCCCTGGTGCATTCTGATGCATAAGAAATGGTAATGCTCAGAGTAATTTTCAGTTTTAAGGTCCGTGGTGCCCCGAGGTCAAATTTTGGTGCCCCATGGTACATCCTCAGAGCACTTTTTCAGTTTTGAGGTCCGTGGTGTGCAGTGGTCCAATTTTGGTGTCTCGTGGTGCATCTTTGGCCCATGGTGCAATTTCCGTGCAAAAAAAACACTTTTGGGTTTTGGTGTCCCATGATCCTTGGGGCATTCTTATGCATTAAAAACCGTAATTCTCATAACACTATTCAATTTTGCTATCCGTGGTGCCCTGTGGTCCAATTTTAGTGCCCGTGATGCATTTTCGGCACACTATGCAATTTTCGTGCTAAAACAAGACTTCTGGGTTTTGGTGCCTCGTGATCCCTGGTGCATTCTTATGCATGAAAAACCATAACGCTCGGAGTACTTTCCAATTTTGAGGTCCGTGGTGTTCAGTTGTCCAATTTTGGTGCCCCGTTGTGCATTTTTGGTCCATGGTGCAATTTCCATGCCAAATTAAGACTTTTGGGTTTTGGTGCCCCGTTATCCTTGGGGCATTCTTATGCATAAAAAACCATAATGCTTGGAGCACTTTTCAGTTTTGAGGTCCGATGTGCCCCGGGGTCCAATTTTGGTGCCCGTGGTGCATTTTCGGCCCATTGTGCAATTTTCGAGCGAAAATAAAACTTTGGGTTCTTGGTACCCCATGATCCCTGGTGCATTCTTATACAGAAAAAACCATAATGCTCAGAGCACTTTTCAGTTTTGTGGTCCGAGGTGCCCCGTGGTCCAATTTTGGTGCCCGTCGTGCATTTTCGGCCCATTGTGCATTTTTCGTGCGAAAATAAGACTTTTGGGTTTTGGTACCCCGTGATCCCTTGTGCATTCTTATGCATAAAAAACCATAATGCCTGGAGCATTTTTCAGTTTTGAGGTTCGTGATCCCTGGTGCATTCTTATCCATAAAAAACCATAATGGTCGGAGAACTTTTAAATTTTGAGGTCCGAGGTGCCCCGCGGTCAAATTTTTGTGCCCGTGGTGCATTTTCGGCCCATTATGCAATTTTCGTGCAAAAATAAGGCTTTTGGGTTTCGGTTCCCCATGATCCTTGGTGCATTCTTAGGCATAAAAAACCATAATGCTCAGAACACTTTTCAGTTTTGAGGTTCGTTGTGCCTTCTGATCCAATTTTGGTGTCGGTAGTGCATTTACGGCCATTTGTGTAATTTTCGTGCGAAAATAAGACTTTTGAGTTTTGGAGCCCCGTCATCCCTGGTGCATTCTTATGCACAACAAACCATAATGCTTGGAGAACTTTTCAGTTTTGAGGTTCGTGGTGCCCCGTGGTCCAATTTTGGTGCAAGTGATGCATTTTTGGCACATTGTGCAATTTTCATGCGAAAATAATAGTTTTGGGTTTTGGTGCCCCGTGATCCTTGGTGCATTCTTATGCATAAAAAACCATAATGCTTGGAGCACTTTTCAGTTTTGAGGTCCCTAGTGCCCCATGGTCCAATTTTGGTGCCGGTGGTGCAATTCCAACCATTTGTGCAATTTTCGTGCGAAAGTAAGACTTTTGGGTTTTGGTACCCTTTGAACCCTGGTGCATTCTTATGGATAAAAAAAACCATAATGCTCATAGCACTTTTCACTTTTGAGGCCTGCATGCCCCGTGGTCCAATTTTGGTGCTCGTGGTGCAATTTCGGCCATTTGTGCAATTTTCATGCAAAAATAAGACTTTTGGGTTTTGGTGCCCTATGAACCCTGGTGCATTCTTATGCATAAAAAACAATAATAAGCATAGCACTTTTCAGTTTTGACGTCTGAGATGCCCCGTGGTCCAATTTTGGTGCCCGTGGTGCATTTACGGACCTTTCTGCAATTTTTGTGCGAAAATAAGACTTTTGGGTTTTCGTGCCCCGTGATCCTTGGTGCATTCTTATGCATAAAAAACCATAATGCTTGAAACACTTTTCAGTTTTGAGGATCGTGGTGCCCCGTGGTCCAATTTTGGTGCCCGTGGTGCATTTTCGGCCCATTCTGTAACTTTCGTGCGAAAATAAGACTTTTGGGTTTTGGTGCCCCGTGATCCTTGGTGCATTCTTATGCATAAAAAAACATAATGCTCGGAACACTTTTCAGTGTTAAGGTTCGTGGTGCCCCGTGGTCCAATTTTGGTGCCAAGAGTGCATCTTCGGCCATTTGTGCAATTTTCGTGCGAAAATAAGACTTTTGGGTTTTAGTTCCCCTTGATCCCTGGTGCATTCTTATGCATAAAAAAGCATAATGCTCAGAACACTTTTCAGTTTTGAGGTCCGTGATGCCTCGTGGTCCAATTTTGGTACCAGTGGTGCATTTTCGGCCATTTGTGCAATTTTCGTGCAAATATAAGACTTTTGGGTTTTGGTGCCCCGTGATCCCTGGTTCATTTTTGTGCATAAAAAACACAATGGTCTGAGCACTTTTAAGTTTTGAGGTCCATGGTGCCCCGTGGTCCAATTTTGCTGCCCGTGATGCATTTTCGGCCCATTGTGGAATTTTCGTGCGAAAATAAGACTTTTGGGTTCTGGTGCCCCGTGATCCCTGGTGCTTTCTTATGCGTAAAAAACCATAATGCTCAGGGCAGTTATCAATTTTGAGGTCCGAGGTGCCCCGTGGTCCAATTTTGGTGCCTGTGGTGCATTTTTGGTCTATTATACAATTTTCATGCGAAAATGAGACTTTTGGGTTTTGATGTCCCGTGATCCCTGGTCCATTTTTATGCATAAAAAACCATATTGCTCATAACACTATTCAGTTTTGAGGTGCATGGTGCCTCGTGGTCTAATTTGGGTACCGGTGGTGCATTTTCGGCTAGTTGTGAAATTTTCGTGCGAAAATAAGACTTTTGGGTTTTGGTGCCCCGTGATCCCTGGTGCATTCTTATGCATAAAAAACCATAATGTTTGAAACACTTTTTAGTTTTGAGGTCTGTGGTGCCCTGTGGTCCAATTTTTGTGTCGGTGGTGCATTTTCGGCCAGTTGTGAAATTTTTGTGCGAAAATAAGACTTTTTGGTTTTGGTGCTCCGTGATTCCTGGTACATTCTTATGCATAAAAATCCATTATACTCAGAGCACTTTTTAGTTTTGAGGTCCGAGGTGACCTGTGGTCCAATTTTGGTGCCGGTGGTGCAATTTTAGCCCATTGTGCAATTTTCGTGTCAAATAAGACTTTTGGGTTTTGGTTCCCCGTCATCCCTCGTGCATTCTCATGCATAAAAAACTATAATGCTTGGAACACTTTTTAATTTTGAGGTCCGTGGTTCCTCGTCGTCAAATTTTTGTGCCGGTGGTGCATTTTCGGCCATTTATGCAATTTTCGTGCAAAAATAAGACTTTTTGGGTTTTGGTGCCCCATGATCGTTGGTGCATTTTTATGCATAAAAAACGATAATGCTCGAAACACTTTTCAGTTTTGACGTTCGTGGTGCCCCGTGGTCCAATTTTGGTGCCGAGGGTGCATCTTCGGCCATTTGTGCAATTTTCGTGCGAAAATAAGACTTTTGGGTTTTTGTGCCCCGTGATCCCTGGTTCATTCTTATGCATAAAAAACCATAATGCTTGGATCACTTTTTAGTTTTGAGGTCCGTGGTGCCCCGTGGTCCAATTTTTGTGCCAATGGTGCATTTTCGGCCAGTTGTGAAATTTTCGTGCAAAAATAAGACTTTTGGGTTTTGGTGCCCCGTGATCCCTGGTGCATTCTTTTGCATAAAAAGCATAATGCTTGGAGCACTTTTCAGTTTTGATGTCCTTGGTGGTGTGTGGTCCAACTTTGGTGCCGGTGGTGCATTTTCGGCCATTTGTGAAATTTTCATACGAAAATAAGGCTTTTGGGTTTTGGTGTCTTGTGAGCCCTGGTGCATGCTTATGCATAAAAAACCGTAATGATCATAGAACTTTTTAGTTTTGAGGTCTGAGGTGCCCCGTGGTCCAATTTAGGTGCTCGTGGTGCATTTTCGCCCGTTTCTTCAATTTTCGTGCGAAAATAAGACTTTTGGGTTGTGGTCCCTCGTGATCCTTGGTGCATTCTTATACATAAAAAACCATAATGCTCAGAACACTTTTCAGTGTTGAGGTTTGTGGTGCCCATGGTTCAATTTTGGTGTCGTTGGTGCAACTTCGGCCATTTGTGCAATTTTCGTGCGAAAATAAGACTTTTGGGTTTTGGTGCCCCATGATCCCTGGTGCTTTCTTATGCATAAAAAACCATAATGCTCGGAGCACCTATTAGTTTTGAGGTTCGAGGTGCCCCGTGGTCCAATTTTTGTGCCTGTGGTGCATTTTCGGCATATTGTGCAATTTTCATGCGAAAATGAGACTTTTGGGTTTTGGTGCCCCGAGATCCCTGGTGCATTCTTATGCATAAAAAAGCATAATGCTTGGAGCACTTTTAAGTTTTGAGGTCCGAGGTGCCCCGTGGTCCAATTTTGGTGCCCGTGATGCATTTTCGGCCCATTGTGCAATTTTCATGCAAAAATAAGACTTTTGGGTTTTGGTGCCCCGTGATCCCTGGTGCATTCTTATGCACAACAAACCATAATGCTTGGAGCACTTTTCAGTTTTGAGGTTCGTGGTGCCTCGCGGTCCAATTTTGGTACCGGTGGTGCATTTTCAGCCATTTGTGAAATTTTCGTGCGAAAATAAGACTTTTGGGTTTTGGTGCGCTGTGATCCATGGTGCATTCTTATGCATAAAAAAACATATTGCATGAAGAACTTTTAAGTTTTGAGGTCCGACGTGTCACGTGGTCTAATTTTGGTGCCCGTGGTGCATTTTCGGCCTATTGTGCAATTTTCGTGCGAAAATAAGGCTTTTGGGTTTTGGTGCACCGTGATCCCTGGTGCATAATTATGCATAAAAATCCATAATGCTTAGAGCACTTTTCAGTTTTGGGGTCCGTGGTGCCCCTTCATCCAATTTTAGTGACGTTGGTGCATTTTCGGCCAGTTGTGAAATTTTTGTGCGAAAATAAGACTTTTGGATTTTGGTGTCCCGTGAACCCTGGTGCATTCTTATGCATAAAAAACTATAATGCTCGGAACACTTTTCAGATTTGAGGTTCGTGGTGTCCCGTGGTCCAATTTTGGTGCCAGTGGTGCATTTTCGACCATTTGTGTAATTTTCGTGCGAAAATAGCACTTATGGGTTTTGGAAAATAGCACTTATGGGTTTTGGTGCCCCATGATCCCTGGTGCATTCTTATGCATAAAAAACCATAATGCTTGAAGCACTTTTAAGTTTTGAGGTCCGAGGTGCCCCGTGGTCCAATTTTGGTGCCCGTGATGCATTTTCGGCCCATTGTGCAATTTTCATGCGAAAATAAGACTTTTGGGTTTTGGTGCCCCGTGATCCTTGGAGCATTCTTATGCATAAAAAACCATAATGTTCGAAACAATTTTCAGTTTTGACGTTTGTGGTGCCCCGTGGTCCAAATTTGGTGCCGAGGGTGCATCTACGGCCATTTGTGCAATTTTCGTGCGAAAATAAGACTTTTGGGATTTGGTTCCCCGTGATATCTGGTGCATTCTTATGCATAAAAAACCACAATGCTTGGAACACTTTTTAGTTTTGAGGTCCGTGGTGCCCCGTGGTCCAATTTTTGTGCCGATAGTGCATTTTCGGCCAGTTGTGAAATTTTCGTGCAAAAATAAGACTTTTTGGTTTTGGTGCCCCGTGATCCCTGGTGCATTGTTTTGCATAAAAAAGCATAATGCTTGGAGCACTTTTCAGTTTTGATGTCCATGGTCATTTGTGCAATTTTCATACGAAAATAAGACTTTTGGGTTTTGGTGCCTTGTGAACCTTGTTGCATTCTTATGCATAAAAAACCGTAATGATCATAGCACTTTTCAGTTTTGAGGTTTGAGGTGCCCCGTGGTCCAATTTAGGTGCCCGTGGTGCATTTTCGACCAATTGTGCAATTTTCGTGCGAAAATAAGAGTTTTGGGTTTTGGTGCCCCGTGATCCCTGGTGCATTCTTATGCATAAAAATCCATAATTCTCGAAGCACTTTTTAGTTTTGAGGTCCGGCGTGCCACGTGGTCCAATTTTGGTGCTCGTGGTAAATTTTTGGCCCATTGTGAATTTTTCGTGCGAAAATAAGACTTTTGGGTTTTAGTGCCCCATGATCCCTTGTGCATTCTTATGCATAAAAAACCATAATGCTCGGACCACCATATAGTTTTAAGGTCCGACGTGCCCCGTGGTCCAATTTTGGTGCCCGTGGCGCATTTTCGGCCCATTGTGCAATTTTCATGCGAAAATAAGACTTTTGGGTTTTGGTGCCCCGTGATCCCTTGGGCATTCTTATGCATAATGCTCGGAGCACTTTTCAGTTTTGAGGTCCAACGTGCCCCGTGGTCCAATTTTGGTGCATGTGGTGCATTTTCAGCCCATGGTGCATTTTTGTGCGAAAATAAGACTTTTGGGTTTTGGTGCCCCGTGAACCCTGGTGCATTCTTATGCATAAAAAACCATAATGCTCGGAGCACTTTTAGGTATTGAGGTCCGTGGTGCCCCTTGGTCAAATTTTGGTGCCCGTGGTGCATTTTCGGCCCACTGTGCAATTTTCATGCGAAAATAAGACTTTTGGATTTTTGTGCCTCGTGATCCCTGGTGTATTCTTATGCATAAAAAACCATAATGCTCAGAGCACTTTTCAGTTTTGAGGTCCGACGTGCCCCGTGGTCCAATTTTGGTTCCGGTGGTGTATTTTTGGCCATTTGTGCAATTTTCGTACGAAAATAAGACTTTTGGATTTTGGTGCCCTGGGATCCCTGGTAAATTCTTATGCATAAAAAACCATATTGCTCGGAACTATTTTCCGTTTTGAGGTCCGGCGTGCCACGTGGTCCAATTTTGGTGCTCGTGGTAAATTTTTGGCCCATTGGGAATTTTTCGTGCGAAAATAAGACTTTTGGGTTTTGGTGCCCCATGATCCCTTGTGCATTCTTATGCATAAAAAACCATAATGCTCAGACCACTTTACAGTTTTAAGGTCCGACGTGCCCCGTGGTCCAACTTTGGTGCCCGTGGCGAATTTTCGGCCCATTGTGCAATTTTCGTGCAAAAATAAGACATTTGGGTTTTGGTTCCCCGTGATCCCTGGTGAATTCTTATGCATAAAAAACCATAATGCTCAGAGCACTTTTCTATTTTGAGGTCCGATGTGCCCCGTGGTCCAATTTTGGTGCCCGTGGTGCATTTTTGGCCCGTTGTGCAATTTTCGTGCGAAAATAAGACTTTTGGGTTTTCGTTCCCCATGATCCCTCGTGCATTCTTATGCATAAAAAACCATAATTCTTGGAATACTCTTCAGTTTTGAGGTCCGTGGTGCCCGGTGGTCAAATTTTGGTGCCGGTGGTGCATTTTCGACCATGTGTGCAATTTTCGTGAGAAAATAATACTTTTGGGTTTTAGTGCCCCGTGATCCCTGGTGCATTCTTATGCATAGAAAACCATAATGCTCGGAGCACTTTTAGGTTTTGAGGTCCGAGGTGCCCCATGGTCAAATTTTGGTGCCCATGGTGCATTTTCAGCCCATTGTGCAATTTTCGGGAAAATAAGACTTTTGGGTTTTGGTGCCCCATGATCCCTGGTGCATTCTTATGCATAAAAAACCATAATTCTTGGAACAATTTTCTATTTTGAGGTCCGTGGTGCCCCGTGGTCAAATTTTGGTGCCCGTGGTGAATTTTCGACCCATTGTTCAATTTTCGTGCGAAAATAAGACTTTTGGGTTTTGGTGCCCCGTGATCCCTGGTGCATTCTTATGCATAAAAAACCATAATGCTTGGAGCACTTTTCAGTTATGAGGTCTGAGGTGCCCCGTGGTCCAATTTTGGTGCCCGTGGTGCACTTTCGGCCCATTGTGCAATTTTCGTGCGAACATAAGACTTTTGGGTTTTGGTGCCCCGTGATCCCTGGTGCATTCTTATGCATAAAAAACCATAATGCTCGGAGCACTTTTCAATTTTGAGGTCTGACGTGTCCCGTGGTCCAATTTTGGTGCCCGTGGTGCATTTTCGGTCCATTGTGCAATTTTTGTACGAAAATAAGACTTTTGGGTTTTGGTGCCCCGTGATCCTTGGTGAATTCTTATGCATAAAAAAGCATAATGCTCAAAGCACTTTTCAGTTTTGAGGTCCGACGTGCCCCGTGGTCCAATTTTGGTGCCCGTGGTGCATTTTCGGCCCATTGTGCAATTTTCGTGCGAAAATAAGACTTTTGGGTATTGGTGCCCCCGTGATCCCTCGTGCATTCTTATGCATAAAAAACCATAATGCTTGGAATACTTTTCAGTTTTCAGGTCCGTGGTGCCTCGTGGTCAAATTTTGGTGCCGGTGGCCCATTTTCGGCCATTTGTAATATTTTCGTGCGAAAATAAGACTTTTGGGTTTTCGTGCCCCGTGATCCCTGGTGCATTCTTATGCATAAAAAAGCTTAATGCTTGGAACAATTTTCAGTTTTGAGGTCCGTGGTGCACCGTGGTCAATTTTTGGTGCCGGTGGTGCATTTTCGGCCATTTATGCAATTTTCATGCGAACATAAGGCTTTTGGGTTTTGGTGGCCTGAGATCCCTGGTGCATTCTTATGCATAAAAAACCATAATGGTTGGAACACTTTTCAATTTTGAGGTCCGTGGTGCCCCGTGGTCAAATTTTGGTGCCGATAGTGCATTTTCGGCTATTTGTACAATTTTCGTGCGAAAATAAGACTTTTGGGTTTTGGTGCCCCGTGATCCCTGGTGCATTCTTATGCATAAAAAACGATAATTCTTGGAGCACTTTTAAGTTTTGAGGTACGAGGTGCCCCGTGGTCCAATTTTGGTGCCCGTGCTGCAGTTTCGGCCCATTGTGCAATTTTCGTGCGAAAATAAAACTTCTGGGTTTTGGTGCCTCGTGATCCCTGGTGCATTCTTACGCGTAAAAACCCTTAATGCTAAAAATTCTTTACAGTTTTGAGGTCTGTGGTGCCCCGTGGTCCAATTTTGGTGTCGATAGTGCATTTTCGGCCATTTGTGCAATTTTCATGCGAAAATAAGACTTTTGGGTTTTGGTGCCTCGTGATCCCTGGTACATTATTATGCATAAAAAAGCATAATGCTTAGAGCACTTTTCATTTTTGAGGTCCAACGTGTCCCGTGCTCCACTTTTGGTGCCCGTGGTGCATTTTCGGTCCATTGTGCAATTTTCGTGCGAAAATAAGACTTTTGGGTTTTGGTGCCCCGTGATCCCTAGTGCATTCTTATGCATAGAAAACCATAATGCTCAGAGCACTTTTAGGTATTGAGGTCCGAGGTGCCGCTTGGTCATATTTTGGTTCCCGTGGTGCATTTTCGGCCTATTGTGCAATTTTCGTGCGAAAATAAGACTTTTGGGTTTTGGTGCCCCGTGATCCCTGGTGCATTCTTATGCATAAAAAACCATAATGCTTGGAACAATTTTCAGTTTTGAGATCCGTGGTGCAACGTGGTCAAATTTTGGTGCCGGTGGTGCATTTTCGTCCATTGTGCAATTTTCGTGCGAAAATAAGACTTTTGGGTTTTGGTGCCCCGTGATCCCTAGTGAATTCTTATGCATAAAAAAGCATTATGCTCAAAGCACTTTTCAGTTTTGAGGTCCGACATGCCCCGCGGTCCAATTTTGGTGCCCGTGGTGCATTTTCGGCCCATTGCGCAATTTTCGTGCGAAAATAAGACATTTGGGTTTTGGTGCCCCGTGATCCCTCGTGCATTCTTATGCATAAAAAAGCATAATGCTCGGAGCACTTTTGAGTTTTGAGGTCCGACGTGTCCTGTGGTCCAATTTTGGTGCCCGTGGTGCATTTTCGGTCCATTGTGCAATTTTCGTGCGACAATAAGACTTTTGGGTTTTGGTGCCCCGTGATCCCTGGTGAATTCTTATGCATAAAAAGGCATTATGCTCAAAGCACTTTTCAGTGTTGAGGTCCGAGGTGACCCGTCTTCCAATTTTGGTGCCCGTGGTGCATTTTCGGCCCATTGTGCAATTTTCGTGCGAAAATAAGACTTTTGGGTTTTGGTGCCCCTTGATCCCTAGTGTATTCTTATGCATAAAAAACCATAATGCTTGGAGCAGTTTTTAGTTTTGAGGTCCGTGGTGCCCCGTGGTCCAATTTTGATGCCCGTGGTTCATTTTCGGCCTATTGTGCAATTTTCGTGCCAAAATAAGACTTTTGGGTTTTGGTGCCCCGTGATCCCTGGTGCATTCTTATGCATAAAAAACCATAATTCTTGGAGCACTTTTCAGTTTTGAGGTCCGTGGTGCCCCGTGGTCCAATTTTGGTGCCGGTGGTGCATTTTCGACAATTTCTGCAATTTTCGTGCGAAAATAAGACTTTTGGGTTTTGCTTCCCCGTGATCCCTGGTCAATTCTTATGCAAAAAAAAACCATAATGCTTGGAGCACTTTTCAGTTTTGAGGTTCGTGGTGCCCCGTGATCCAATTTTGTTGCCCGTGGTGCATTTTTGGCCTATTGTTAAATTTTCTTGTGAAAATAAGACTTTTAGGTTTTGGTGCCCTGTGATCCCTGATGCATTCTTATGCTTAAGAAACCATAATGCTCGGAACACTTTTCAGTTTTGAGGTCTATGGTGTTATGTGGTCCAATTTTGGTGTCGGTAGTGCATTTTCGGCCATTTGTGCAATTTTCGTGCGAAAATAGGACATTTGGGTTTTGGTGCCCTTTGATCCCTGGTGCATTCTTATGCATAAAAAACCAAAATGCTCATAGCACTTTTAAGTATTGAGGTCCGAGGTACCTCGTGGTCCTATTTTGGTCCCCTTGGTGCATTTTCAACCCATTGTGCAATTTTCGTGCGAAAATAAGACTTTTGGATTTTGGTTCCCCGTGATCCCCGGTGCATTCTTTGCATAAAAAAGCATCATGCTCGAAACACATTTCAGTTTTGAGGTCTGTGGTGCTATGCGGTCCAGTTTTGGTGTCGGTAGTGCATTTTCGGCCATTTGTGCAATTTTCGTGCGAAAATAAGAGTTTTGGGTTTTAGTGCTCCGTGGTCCCTGGTGCATTCTTATGCATAAAAAACCATAATGCTCGGAGCACTTTTTAAGTATTGAGGTCCGAGGAGCCCCGTGGTCCAATTTTGGTGCCCGTGGTGCATTTTCGACCCATTGTTCAATATTCGTGCGAAAATAAGACTTTTGGTTTTGGTGCCCCGAGATCCGTGCTGCATTCTTATGCATAAAAAACCATAATGCTCAGAGCACTTTTCAGTTATGAGGTCCAAGGTGCCTCGTGGTCCAATTTTGGTGCCCGTGGTGCATTTTCTGCCCGTTGTGCAATTTTCGGGCAAAAATATGACTTTTGGGTTTTGGTGCCCCGTGATCCTTGCTGCATTCTTATGCATAAAAAACCATAATTGTTGGAACAATTTTCAGTTTGGAGGTCCGTGGCGCCCCATGGCCCAATTTTGGTGTCGGAGGTGCATTTTCGGCCATTTATGCAATTTTTGTGCGAAAATATGACTGTTGGATTTTGGTGCCCCGTTATACCTGGTGCATTCTTATGCATAAAAAACCATAAAGCTTGGAGCACTTTTCAGTTTTGAGGTCCGTGGTGCCCTGTGATCCAATTTTGGTGCTCGTGGTGCATTTTCGGCTCATTGTGCAATTTTCTTGCGAAAATAAGACTTTTGGGTTTTGGTGCCCCGTGATCCCTGGTGCATTCTTATGCATAAAAAACCATAATGCTCAAAGCAGTTTTAAGTACTGAGGTCCGAGGTGACCCGTCTTCCAATTTTGGTGCCCGTGGTGCATTTTCGACCCATTGTGCAATTTTCGTATGAAAATAAGACTTTTGGGTTTTTGTGCCCCGTGATCCTTGGTGCATTCTTATGCATAAAAAACCATAATACTTGGAACACTTTTTAGTTTTGAGGTCCGTGGTGCCCCGTGGTCCAATTTTGGTGCCGGTGGTGCATTTTCAACAATTTCTGCAATTTTCTTGCGAAAATAAGACTTTTGGGTTTTGCGTCCCCGTGATCCCTGGTGCATTCTTATGCAAAAAAAACCATAATGCTTGGAGCACTTTTCATTTTTGAGGTCCGAGGTGCCCCGTCTTCCAATTTTGGTGCTCGTGGTTCATTTTCGGCCCATTGTGCAATTTTCCTGTGAAAATAAGAGTTTTGGGTTTTGGTGCCCCGTGAACCCTGGTGCATTCTTATGCATAAAAAACCATAACTTTCGGAACACTTTTCAGTTTATAGGTTCGTGGTGCTCCGAGGTCCAATTTTGGTGCCGGTTGTGCATTTTCGGCCATTTCTGCAATATTCGTGCGAAAATAAGACTATTGGGTTTTTGTGTCCCGTGATCCAATTTTGGTGCCCGTGGTGCATTTCGGCCCATTGTGCAATTTTCTTGCGAAAATAAGACTTTTGTGTTTTGGTTCCCCGTGATCCCTGGTGCATATCTTATGCATAAAGAACCATAATGCTCGGAACACATTTCAGTTTTGCGGTCTGTGGTGCTATGTGGTCCAATTTTGGTGTCGGTAGTGCATTTTCGGCCATTTGTGCAATTTTCGTGCGAAAATAAGACTTTTGGGTTTTAGTGCCCCGTGATCCCTGGTGCATTCTTATTCATAAAATACCATAATGCTTGGAGCACTTTTAAGTATTGAGGTTCGAGGTTCCCCGTTGTCCAATTTTGGTGCCCGTGGTGCATTTTCGGCCCATTGTTCAATTTTCGTGCGAAAATAAGACTTCGTGGTCCTTTCTTTCTTGGAAGTCAAGGGTGATCTTGAATTGAATTCTATAGATGTTGTTAGAGAATTTTCTGAAGTCTTTCCAGAAGAAATGCCTGGCTTGCCTCCACAGAGAGAAGTAGAGTTTGCTATTGAACTAGTTCCTGGTGTGGGACCAGTGTCAATAACTCCTTATAGAATGGCACCAGCTGAATTAGCTAAACTGAAGAAACAAATTGAAGATTTGTTTGAGAAGGAAATGATCAGACCCAGTGTTTCTCCTTGGGGAGCACCTATGTTACTTACTGGTCAAGAAGAAAGATGGTGGTTCGAGACTATGTGTTGACTATCGTCAATTAAATAAGCTCACTATCAAGAATAAATATCCTTTGCCAAGGATAGATGATTTGATGGATCAGTTGCGTGGAGCGAAGATTTTCTCAAAAATTGATTTGAAGTCAGGGTATCATCAAATAAGGGTAAAAGATGAGGATATACCGAAAATAGCTTTTCGGACTCGGTATGGACATTATGAGTATGTGGTTATGCCTTTTGGAGTGACGAATGCTCCTGCTATATTCATGGATTACATGAATAGCATCTTTCGTCCATTCTTGGATAAATTTGTGGTTGTGTTCATCGATGACATTCTTATCTATTCCCAGACTTGTGAAGAGCATGAAAAACATTTAAGAGTTGTATTGGAGATTTTGAGAGAAAAGTAATTGTATGCAAGGCTCTCCAAGTGTGAGTTTTGGTTAGAAGAAGTGAAGTTTTTGGGTCATGTGATCTCAGCTGAAGGGATTGCAGTGGATCCTTATAAAGTAGAAGCAATTTTGCATTGGGAACGTCCAAAGATAGCCACAGAGATTAGAAGTTTTGTTGGGTTAGCTGGATACTATCGGAGATTCATAGAAGGATTCTCTAAGATAGTAACACCATTGACTCAACTTACTCGCAAGGACCAACCATTTGCATGGACTGAAGCTTGTGAACAAAGTTTTCTAGAATTAAAGCAAAGATTGACTTCTTCTCCTGTCCTTGTAATACCTAATACTAGTGAACCTTTTGAAGTTTACTGTGATGCATCTCATCAAGGATTGGGTTGTGTGTTGATGCAAGGAAGGAAAGTTGTAGCTTATGCCTCAAGATAGTTGAAGATTCATGAGAGGAACTATCCCACTCATGATTTGGAGTTAGCGGCAGTGGTGTTTGCCTTGTAAATATGGAGACATTATCTTTATGGAGCTAAATTTGATGTATTTAGTGATTACAAGAGTTTAAAATACTTGTTTGATCAGAAGGAGCTCAATATGAGACAAAGGCGATGGATGGAATTTTTGAAGGATTATGATTTCCAACTGATGTACCATCTGGGTAAAGCTAACGTGGTAGCTGATGCCCTTAGTAAAAGGACCGTACAGATGTCCACTTTGATGGTGAAAGAGTTAGAATTGGTGGAGAAGTTTAGAGATTTGAACTTGTATGTCGAAGTGGCCTATGATCACTTTAGTTGTGGTATGTTAACCGTGACTAATAATTTTCTGGGAATGATTAAGGAGAAACAGTTATTGGATCCTAGCTTGAGTAGAACAATGGAGTTGTTGGGTACGAATAAAGCAATAGACTTCAGTTTGGGTAATGATAGTATTTTGTGGTTTGTTGCAAACAATGGAAATTCCAGAATGGAAATGGGACAGTATTACCATGGATTTTGTATCCAGTTTGCCTAGGACAATTAAAGTTTGTGATGCCATATGGGTGATAGTTGATAGATTGACAAAGTGTGCTCATTTCTTACCTATTAACATGAAATATTCTTTAGAGAAACTCACTCAACTGTATATCAGACAGATAGTAAGACTGCATGGAGTATCGTCCAGTATCATCTCTGACAGAGACCCGAGATTTACTTCAAGATTTTGGCAAAGTTTGCATGAAACTTTGGGAACTAAGTTGAGACTTAGTTATGCTTATCATCCACAGACTGATGGACAATCTGAGAGGATGATCCAGTCATTAGAAGATTTGTTGCGGACATGTGTTTTGGATCATCTTGGAAGTTGGGATGAAGTTTTACCTTTGGTAGAATTCACCTACAACAACAGTTTCCATGCTAGTATGGTATGGCACCATTTGAAGTCTTATATGGTAGAAGGTGTAGAACACCTCTTTGTTGGTAACAAGATGGAACGAATATGGTAGTAGGGCCAGAGATGTTACAACTGACTATAGAAAAGATTAAGTTGATTCAGGAAAGGATGAAAGCCTCACAAAGTAGACAGAAATCTTATGCAGATAAACGAAGAAGACTACTTGAGTTTGAAATGGGTGATCATGTTTTTCTGAAAGTTACACCAACTACGGGTATTGGACGATCAATTAAGTCGAAGAAGCTTACACCAAAGTTTATTGGACCCTATCAAATCCTTCGACGCATAGGTCCAGTGGCTTATGAGATAGCTTTACCACCTACTCTAGCCAACTTACACAATGTATTACATGTGTCTCAATTGAGGAAATATGTTTCTGATCCTACTCATATCATTGAACCAGATGTGATACATATACGAGAGGATTGGACGCTTGAGACTTATCCAGTCAGGATTGAGGATCAAAAGACTAAGCAGCTTAGGGGCAAAACTATTAATTTGGTTAAAGTTACATGGAGTAATGCTACGGGTGATGCTACATGGGAACTTGAAGATAAAATGCGTGAACAATACCCTTATATATTTCCAGGTAAGTGAATTTTCAAGGACGAAAATTTTCTTGTTGGGGAGTATTGTGACGTTGTAGTTTTCCTAATATTATGATTAAGTGTTTGACTAATAATACAAGAGAAAAATTAATAGTAAATTATGTTGAAATAATATAATAACTTAAGTTCTATGTTGTGCTCTGTGTTGTGGTATTACTCTTAGATTTAATTAGGTGTTGGACTTAGAGTGTGTGTTGAGAGATTTTCGGGATTTTTACGAGAGTTCCGTAAGTTGTAGAAGACAATAATAAGAAAAGGGAGTGTCTTTAGAGGAAAGGTAGAGACAAATAGCAAAATTCCATGCAAATCTTCTTATTAAAAGTGCAAAGCTTCCAATAGCGTCCAATGATCTCATTGTATAAGACCAGCGTCCAATAATATCATTGTATAAGACCAACGTCCAATGATATTATTGTATATTACCAGCGTCCAATGATTTCATTGTATAAGACCAGTGTCCAATGATCCAGTGTTTAACAACCGCGTCCAGCGGTACCTTAGGTTCAGTAAAGTCTGACGTCCAGTAATGGTGGTTGTGAAATTCTGAGGGTGTGTTGAGTAGAGAATCAGAACCTAGTCTTGTTACGAACAAGGATATTGGATATGCCACTATTTTGGTTCTAGAACTATGTTAGGAAATTCATATTTTTGGTTAACGATGATGTTGAGTTGTGAGTAAGGGTCAAGTGTTGAGAATGCCTTACTTGTGCTTATTGAACTACTGAATGGGTTCATAAGATTGATTTGAGAGAAATGGTGAATTTATAACATAGAGGGAACGTGTGGCAATCCGAGTTGTTGAGTTGTGTATGATATTGCATACGGGTAGGCACGTAAGTTGAGAGTGCTAGGTGGGCTCTCAACCTAGTGCTGGAGGATTTCGTGATGGCCAATGGTGGGCATATAGAATAGACAAGTGGGCGAATTCCTATAGATGGAAGGTTTTGCAAACCTGACAGAGGTAAGCCAATACCCGCACTTGTCTATATTCGATTAAATTCACACTTCTTCCGCAAGGTAGCTCAAGGGACTCCCTGAATGGTCTAAGGTGAGACTAATGGTAGGGGATGGGGCCTATGGGGACCGCCCGAAAGTTGTTGAAATCTCCATGGAGTCGAGTCAGCATAATGTTGCATGATGATATTGATGTATGGAGTGATGCATGAAGTGAATTGAATATTTATTGTGAATGATGTTGACTGAAATTTTTGTATATTCAATCATTTTTTTTATACGTAAGCTTACCCTTGTAATTTGTGTTTGTATTGTTTTACTGCAATGATCGTGTGGTTAACACGGGAGCAGGTAGCAGTGATGGTGCTGGCTCTTATGCTAGTCATGATTGAAGATTGGACGATCCTTCTGTTTTGCTGATTTTGTTATAACATATATGTATATATTACGGGGACCAGCTTAGGATTTAGGTATAGATATTAATCTGGTGTGAATGTCTTCTACAAGGGGATCTTTCTTATGATATTATACTTGGACGATGTGATGATGAAAGTTTTATGTAGGTACATATGTATGTATTTTAAATGTGAAAATTTATACATTCTTTCACATGGAAATAAATTAATAGAGCGTTTAGTATAACATATCTATAACGAAGATGGGTCGTTACACTAGTGGTATCAGAGCAGTTCGATTCAAAACAGACTGTGCGTTATGTGTCTTCTATGTTTCTTATGTGTTTGTTGTGAAGTTATTTGAGGATGTTGAGTGTTTTGGTTGTTCGTTATACCATAAATCCTAGTTGCACTGTCGTGAAATATTGAGACTGGCCATCTCAATACTTTGAGCGACGAATAGGACATTATGGCAAGCGAAAACCAAGATCAAGGATAGTTTCTCTTGAAATTTCCTGGTAGTATCTTTTGGACGAACCTGTGGCGATAGGTCTATTATGTTTTTGTTGTGTGTGATTGACATGATGAGTAGAAGGCTTTAACCAATGTTATTCTCTAACTTGGTTTGGTCTTCTGTTAGGATGGTGAGACCCCCTATACCTCCTCCTCCCTCTAATATGGCCCAAATGGCCCATGCCATAGAAGTTATGGCAGCTGTGATGCAACAACAGAGTGCTACTATGGCTCATCAGCATCAAGCAGCCTTGGAACAGTTAGAGGCAACTCGAGTCGCTGCCCAAGCAGCTCAGGCAGTAATTCCACCGGAATATCAGGGATTGGCTGAATTTAGGAAAAATGAGCCACCACAATTTAAAAGAAACTCTGACCCGGATGTAGCTGATAACTGGATAAGAGCTATAGAGAAGATCTTTAGGGCAATGGCATGTCCTGAAGATAGGAAGATTACTTATGCCACATATATGTTAACTGATGAAGCAGAGTTCTGGTGGCATGGAACTCGACAGATGATGGAAGTACGTGGAGAACCCCTCACTTGGGGAAATTTCAGAGAGCGCTTTCTGGAGAGGTATTTTCCAGATAGTGCTAAGTATGAAAAAGAAACTGAATTCATGAAGTTGGAGCAAGGCCACGTGACAGTTCATGAGTATGCGACTAAGTTTGAACACTTAGCTCATTTTTATTCTCAAGCTACTACTGAAGCATGGAGATGTAGGAAATTTAAGGAAGGATTGAAACAAGAAGTGAAACGAATGGTTATCCCTATGGCTATTAGGGAGTTTCCTGCATTGGTAGAGAAGGCAAAGACAGTGGAACGCCTGGAGGGTAGTAGTAGAGTAATTAGACCCTATGGTGATGGATCCTCAGGCAGTAGAAAGGGAAATTTTCAGATAAAACCATATTCTAGACCTCAACAGCCTCGGGGAAGTCCAGTCGTAACTCAGTTAGGAGCTCAAGGTATTAGATGCTTTAAATGTGGTGGTCCACATTATAGCAGTCATTGTACATATAGAGAGGTCATTTTTTTTAAATGTCAGAAGCCCGGGCATGTGGCAAAATATTGCCAAGTTAATGATAGAGCGGCACCAGCATGAAGTGTACTTAAGGTTGAGAAGCCTAAGGTAGCTGGACGGGTCTTTTCTATGAGTGGAGCGGAAGCCTCCAAATCTGATGATCTGGTCCAAGGTGTGTGTGAAGTGGACAGTAACCCTTTATCTATTTTGTTTGATTCTGGAGCTACACACTCATTCATTTCTCATGATTGTATGAAAAGATTGAAATTGTTTGCATGTCCATTGTTGTTTGATCTGTTTGTTTCTACCCCTACAGCCACCCCTATGGTGACTTCTTTAGTATGCATGGGGTGTCCTGTTATAGTCAATGGATGCAAGTACAAGGTTAACTTGATTTGCCTCCCTTTGACTGATTTGGACATAATCTTAGGAATGGATTGGTTGTCCTCCAATCGTATTCTTATGATTATGCTCAAAAGACTCTTGTATTCCCTAATCATGAAGATCTTGAAATTGTTTCTGCGAAGCAAGTACAAGTTTCTTTGAAGGAAGGAGCCTCATGTTTTGTGGTCCTTTCTTTCTTGGAAGTCAAGGGTGATCTTGACTTGAATTCTATAGACGTTGTTAGAGAATTTTTTGAAGTCTTTCTAGAAGAAATACCTGGCTTGCCTCCACAAAGAGAAGTAGAGTTTGCTATTGAACTAGTTCCTGGTGAGGGACCAGTGTCAATAACTCCTTATAGAATGGCACCAGCTGAATTAGCTGAACTGAAGAAACAAACTGAAGATTTATTGGAGAAGGAAATGATCAGACCCAGTGTTTCTCCTTGGGGAGCACCTGTGTTACTGGTCAAGAAGAAAGATGGTGGTTCGAGACTTTGTGTTGACTATCGTCAATTGAATAAGCTCACTATGAAGAATAAATATCCTTTGCCAAGGATAGATGATTTGATGGATCAGTTGCGTGGAGCGAAGATTTTCTCAAAAATTGATTTGAAGTCAGGGTATCATCAAATAAGGGTAAAAGATGAGGATATACCGAAAATAGCTTTCCGGACTCGGTATGGACATTATGAGTATGTGGTTATGCCTTTTGGAGTGACGAATGCTCCTGCTATATTCATGGATTACATGAATAGGATCTTTCGTCCATTCTTGGATAAATTTGTGGTTGTGTTCATCGATTACATTCTTATCTATTCCTAGACTTGTGAAGAGCATGAAAAACATTTAAGAGTTGTATTGGAGATTTTGAGAGAAAAGCAATTGTATGCAAGGCTCTCCAAGTGTGAGTTTTTGTTAGAAGAAGTGATGTTTTTGGGTGATCTCAGCTGAAGGGATTGCAGTGGATCCTTCTAAAGTAGAAGCAGTTTCGCAATGGGAATATCCAAAGACAGCCACAAAGATTAGAACTTTTTTTGGGTTAGCTGGATACTATCGGAGATTCATAGAAGGATTCTCTAAGATACTAACACCAATGACTCAACTTACTCGCAAGGACCAACCATTTCCATGGACTGAAGCTTGTGAACAAAGTTTTCTAGAATTAAAGCAAAGATTAACTTCTTCTCCTGTCCTTCTAATACCTGATACTAGTGAACCTTTTGAAGTTTACTGTGATGCATCTCATCAAGGATTGGGTTGTGTGTTGATGCAAGGAAGGAAAGTTGTAGCTTATGCCTCAAGACAGTTGAAGATTTATGAGAGGAACTATTAATGTGATTGTTGTCGTTTTAATGTGATTGGTAATTGTTGTAGAAACATCAAAATTTCACGATATGTTTGGGAGGGGAAATAATAGAAAGATTATGATTTTTTTTCCGGGGAGATCTGAAAAGACCATTCCCTTCCAAATTGGCATAAAATGAGAGAAGACCTAAAAAAAGTTCAGGATATCTCGTTTAATTTTTTAAAAAATACGTATCTCCTCTCATTAATAATAGAAATTATTATAAACGTTGTGATAAAAAAACTAATAAAGGGAACTATTAATGTGATTGTTGTCGTTTTAATGTGATTGGTAATTGTCGTAGAAACATCAAAATTTCACGATATGTTTGGGAGGTGAAATAATAGACAGATTATGATTTTTTTTTTCCGGTGAGATCTGAAAAGATCATTCCCTTCCAAATTGGCACAAAGTGAGAGAAGACTTAAAAAAAGTTCAGGATATCTCGTTTAATTTTTTAAAAAATACGTATCTCCTCTCATTAATAATGGAAATGATTATAAACGTTGTGATAAAAAAAACTAATAAAGGGAACTATTAATGTGATTGTTGTCATTTTAATGTGATTGGTAATTGTCGTAGAAACATCAAAATTTCACGATATGTTTGGGAGGTGAAATAATAGAAAGATTCTGTTTTTTTTCCCGGTGAGATCTGAAAAGATCATTCCCTTCCAAATTGGCATAAAATGAGAGAAAACCTAAAAAATTTTCAGGATATCTCGTTTAATTTTTTAAAAAATACGTATCTCCTCTCATTAATAATGGAAATTATTATAAACGTTGTGATAAAAAAACTAATAAAGGGAACTGTTAAAGTGATTGTTGTCATTTTAATGTGATTGGTAATTGTCATAGAAACATCAAAATTTGACGATATGTTTGGGAGGTGAAATAATAGAAAGATTATGATTTTTTTCCGGTGAGATCTGAAAAGATCATTCCCTTCCAAATTGGCATAAAATGAGAGAAGACCTAAAAAAAGTTCAGGATATCTCCTTTAATTTTGTAAAAAATACGTATCTCCTCTCATTAATAATGGAAATTATTATAAACGTTGTGATAAAAAAACTAATAAAGGGAACTATTAATGTGATTTTTGTCATTTTAACGTGATTGGTAATTGTCGTAGAAACATCAAAATTTCACGATATGTTTGGGAGGTGAAATAATAGACAGATTGTGATTTTTTTTTTCCGGTGAGATCTGAAAAGATCATTCCCTTCCAAATTGGCATAAAATGAGAGAAGACTTAAAAAAAGTTCAGGATATCTGGTTTAATTTTTTAAAAAACACGTATCTCCTCTCATTAATAATGGAAATGATTATAAACGTTGTGATAAAAAAAACTAATAAAGGGAACTATTATTGTGATTGTTGTCATTTTAATGTGATTGGTAATTGTCGTAGAAACATCAAAATTTCATGATATGTTTGGGAGGTGAAATAATAGACAGATTATGATTTTTTTCCGATGAGATCTGAAAAGATCATTCCCTTCCAAATTGGCATAAAATGAGAGAAGACCTAAAAAAATTTCAGGATATCTCGTTTAATTTTTTAAAAAATACGTATCTCCTCTCATTAATAATGGAAATTATTATAAATGTTGTGATAAAAAAACTAATAAAGGGAACTATTAAAGTGATTGTTGTCGTTTTAATGTGATTGGTAATTGTCATAGAAACATCAAAATTTGACGATATGTTTGGGAGGTGAAATAATAGAAAGATTATGATTTTTTTCCGGTGAGATCTGAAAAGATCATTCCCTTCCAAATTGGCATAAAATGAGAGAAGACCTAAAAAAAGTTCAGGATATCTCCTTTAATTTTGTAAAAAATGCGTATCTCCTCTCATTAATAATGGAAATTATTATAAACGTTGTGATAAAAAAACCAATAAAGGGAACTATTAATGTGATTTTGTCATTTTAATGTGATTGGTAATTATCGTAGAAACATCAAAATTTCACGATATGTTTGGGAGGTGAAATAATAGACAGATTATGATTTTTTTTTCCGGTGAGATCTGAAAAGATCATTCCCTTCGAAATTGGCACAAAGTGAGAGAAGACTTAAAAAAAGTTCAGGATATCTCATTTAATTTTTTAAAAAATACGTATCTCCTCTCATTAATAATGGAAATGATTATAAACGTTGTGATAAAAAAAACTAATAAAGGGAACTATTAATGTGATTGTTGTCGTTTTAATGTGATTGGTAATTGTCATAGAAACATCAAAATTTCACGATATGTTTGGGAGGTGAAATAGTAGAAAGATTATAATTTTTTTTCAGATGAGATCTGAAAAGATCATTCCCTTCCAAATTGGCATAAAATGAAAGAAGACCTAAAAAAAGTTCAGGATATCTCATTTAATTTTTTAAAAAATACGTATCTCCTCTCATTAATAATGGAAATGATTATAAACGTTGTGATAAAAAAAACTAATAAAGGGAACTATTAATGTGATTGTTGTCATTTTAATGTGATTGGTAATTGTCGTAGAAACATCAAAATTTCACGATATGTTTGGGAGGTGAAATAATAGAAAGATTCTGATTTTTTTTTACCGGTGAGATCTGAAAAGATCATTCCCTTCCAAATTGGCATAAAATGAGAGAAAACCTAAAAAAATTTCAGGATATCTCGTTTAATTTTTAAAAAAATACATATCTCCTCTCATTAATAATGGATATTATTATAAACGTTGTGATAAAAAAATTCATAAAGGGAACTATTAAAGTGATTGTTGTCGTTTTAATGTGATTGGTAATTGTCATAGAAACATCAAAATTTGACGATATGTTTGGGAGGTGAAATAATAGAAAGATTATGATTTTTTTTTTCCGGTGAGATCTGAAAAGATCATTCCCTTCCAAATTGGCATAAAATGAGAAAAGACCTAAAAAAAGTTCAGGATATCTCCTTGAATTTTGTAAAAAATACGTATCTCCTCTCATTAATAATGGAAATTATTATAAACGTTGTGATAAAAAAACTAATAAAGGGAACTATTAATGTGATTTTTGTCATTTTAATGTGATTGGTAATTGTCGTAGAAACATCAAAATTTCACGATATGTTTGGGAGGTGAAATAATAGACAGATTATAATTTTTTTTTCCGGTGAGATCTGAAAAGATAATTAATCCAAATTGGCATAAAATGAAAGAAGACTTAAAAAAAGCTCAGGATATCTCGTTTAATTTTTTAAAAAATACGTATCTCCTCTCATTAATAATGGAAATGATTATAAACGTTGTGATAAAAAAACTAATAAAGGAAACTATTATTTTGATTGTCGTCATTTTAATGTGATTGGTAATTGTCGTAGAAACATCAAAATTTCATGATATGTTTGGGAGGTGAAATAATAGACAGATTATGATTTTTTTTCCGATGAGATCTGAAAAGATCATTCCCTTCCAAATTGGCATAAAATGAGAGAAGACCTAAAAAAATTTCAGGATATCTCGTTTAATTTTTTAAAAAATACGTATCTCCTCTCATTAATAATGGAAATTATAATAAACGTTGTGATAAAAAAACTAATAAAGGGAACTATTAATGTGATTGTTGTCGTTTTAATGTGATTGGTAATTGTCATAGAAACATCAAAATTTGACGATATGTTTGGGAGGTGAAATAATAGAAAGATTATGATTTTTTTTCCGGTGAGATCTGAAAAGATCATTCCCTTCCAAACTGGCATAAAATTAGAGAAGACCTAAAAAAAGTTCTGGATATCTCCTTTAATTTTTGTAAAAAATACGTATCTCCTCTCATTAATAATGGAAATTATTATAAACGTTGTGATAAAAAAACTAATAAAGGGAACTATTAATGTGATTGTTGTCGTTTTAATGTGATTGGTAATTGTCATAGAAACATCAAAATTTCACGATATGTTTGGGAGGTGAAATAGTAGAAAGATTATAATTTTTTTTCAGATGAGATCTGAAAAGATCATTCCCTTCCAAATTGGCATAAAATGAAAGAAGACCTAAAAAAAGTTCAGGATATCTCGTTTAATTTTTTAAAAAATACGTATCTCCTCTCATTAATAATGGAAATGATTATAAACGTTGTGATAAAAAAAACTAATAAAGGGAACTATTAATGTGATTGTTGTCATTTTAATGTGGTTGGTAATTGTCGTAGAAACATCAAAATTTCACGATATGTTTGGGAGGTGAAATAATAGAAAGATTCTGATTTTTTTTTTCCGGTGAGATCTGAAAAGATCATTCCCTTCCAAATTGGCATAAAATGAGAGAAAACCTAAAAAAATTTCAGGATATCTCGTTTAATTTTTTAAAAAATACGTATCTCCTCTCATTAATAATGGAAATTATTATAAACGTTGTGATAAAAAAACTAATAAAGGGAACTGTTAAAGTGATTGTTGTCGTTTTAATGTGATTGGTAATTGTCATAGAAACATCAAAATTTGATGATATGTTTGGGAGGTGAAATAATAGAAAGATTATGATTTTTTTCCGGTGAGATCTGAAAAGATCATTCCCTTCCAAATTGGCATAAAATGAGAGAAGACCTAAAAAAAGTTCAGGATATCTCCTTTAATTTTGTAAAAAATACGTATCTCCTCTCATTAATAATGGAAATTATTATAAACCTTGTGATAAAAAAACTAATAAAGGGAACTATTAATGTGATTTTTGTCATTTTAATGTGATTGGTAATTGTCGTAGAAACATCAAAATTTCACGATATGTTTGGGAGGTGAAATAATAGACAGATTGTGATTTTTTTTTTCCGGTGAGATCTGAAAAGATCATTCCCTTCCAAATTGGCATAAAATGAGAGAAGACTTAAAAAAAGTTCAGGATATCTCGTTTAATTTTTTAAAAAACACGTATCTCCTCTCATTAATAATGGAAATGATTATAAACGTTGTGATAAAAAAAACTAATAAAGGGAATTATTATTGTGATTGTTGTCATTTTAATGTGATTGGTAATTGTCGTAGAAACATCAAAATTTCATGATATGTTTGGGAGGTGAAATAATAGACAGATTATGATTTTTTTTCCGATGAGACCTGAAAAGATCATTCCCTTCCAAATTGGCATAAAATGAGAGAAGACCTAAAAAAATTTCAGGATATCTTGTTTAATTTCATTAAAAATACATATCTCCTCTCATTAATAATGAAAATGATTATAAACGTGGTGATAAAGAAACTAATAAAGGAAACTATTAATGTGATTGTTGTCGTTTTAATGTGATTGGTAATTGTCGTAGAGACATCAAAATTTTACGATGTGTTTGGGAGGTGAAATAATAGACAGATTATGATTTTTTTTTCCGGCGAGATCTGAAAAGATCATTCCCTTCCAAATTGGCACAAAGTGAGAGAAGACTTAAAAAAAGTTCAGGATATCTCCTTTAATTTTTTAAAAAATACGTATCTCCTCTCATTAATAATGGAAATGATTATAAACGTTGTGATAAAAAAAACTAATAAAGGGAACTATTAATGTGATTGTTGTCATTTTAATGTGATTGGTAATTGTCGTAGAAACATCAAAATTTCACGATATGTTTGGGAGGTGAAATAATAGAAAGATTATGATTTTTTTTCCGGTGAGATCTGAAAAGATCATTCCGTTCCAAATTGGCATAAAATGAGAGAAGACGTAAAAAAAGTTCAGGATATCTCGTTTAATTTTTTAAAAAAATATGTATCTCCTCTCATTAATAATGGAAATTATTATAAACATTGTGATAAAGAAACTAATAAAGGAAACTATTAATGTGAGTGTTGTCGTTTTAATGTGATTGGTAATTGTTGTAGAAAAATCAAAATTTCATGATATGTTTGGGAGGTGAAATAATAGACAGATTATGATTTTTTTTCCGGTGAGATCTGAAAAGATCATTCCCTTCCAAATTTGCATAAAATGAGAGAAGAGCTAAAAAAAGTTCTGGATATCTCTTTTAATTTTGTAAAAAATACGTATCTCCTCTCATTAATAGTGGAAATTATTATAAACATTGTGGTAAAAAAAACTAATAAAGGGAACTGTTAATGTGATTGTTGTCGTTTTAATGTGATTGGTAATTGTCATAGAAACATCAAAATTTCACGATATGTTTGGGAGGTGAAATAATAGAAAGATTATGATTTTTTTTTCCGGTGAGATCTGAAAAGATCAATCCCTTCCAAATTGGCATAAAATGAGAGACGACCTAAAAAAAGTTCAGGATATCTCGATTAATTTTTTAAAAAATACGTATCTGCTCTCATTAATAATGGAAATTATTATAAACGTTGTGATAAAAACAACTAATAAAGGGAACTATTAATGTGATTGTTGTCGTTTTAATGTGATTGGTAATTGTTGGAGAAACATCAAAATTTCACGATATGTTTGGGAGGTGAAATAATAGAAAGATTATGATTTTTTTTCCGGTGAGATCTGAAAAGATCATTCTCTTCCAAATTGGCATAAAATGAGAGAAGACCTAAAAAAATTTAGGATATCTCCTTTAATTTTGTAAAAAATACGCATCTCCTCTCATTAATAGTGGAAATTATTACAAACATTGTGGTAAAAAAACTAATAAAGGGAACTGTTAATGTGACTGTTGTCGTTTTAATGTGATTGGTAATTGTCGTAGAAACATCAAAATTTCACGATATGTTTGGGAGGTGAAATAATAGAAAGATTATGATTTTTTTTTCCGGTGAGATCTGAAAAGATCAATCCCTTCCAAATTGGCATAAAATGAGAGACGACCTAAAAAAAGTTCAGGATATCTCGATTAATTTTTTAAAAAATACGTATCTGCTCTCATTAATAATGGAAATTATTATAAACGTTGTGATAAAAACAACTAATAAAGGGAACTATTAATGTGATTGTTGTCGTTTTAATGTGATTGGTAATTGTTGGAGAAACATCAAAATTTCACGATATGTTTGGGAGGTGAAATAATAGAAAGATTATGATTTTTTTTCGGTGAGATCTGAAAAGATCATTCCGTTCCAAATTGGCATAAAATGAGAGAAGACGTAAAAAAAGTTCAGGATATCTCGTTTAATTTTTAAAAAAATATGTATCTCCTCTGATTATTAATGGAAATTATTATAAACATTGTGATAAAAAAACTAATAAAGGAAACTGTTAATGTGATTGTTGTCATTTTAATGTGATTGGTAATTGTCGTAGAAATATGAAAATTTTACGATGTGTTTGGGTGGTGAAATAAAAGACAGATTATGATTTTTTTTCCGGTGAGATCTAAAAAGATCATTCCATTCCAAATTGGCATAAAATGAGAGAAGACCTAAAAAAAGTTCAGGATATCTCCTTTAATTTTGTAAAAAATACGTATCTCCTCTCATTAATAATGGAAATTATTATAAACGTCGTGATAAAAAAACTAATAAAGGGAACTATTAATGTGACTGTTGTCGTTTTAATGTGATTGGTAATTGTCATAGAAACATCAAAATTTCACGATATGTTTGGGAGGTGAAATAATAGAAAGATTATGATTTTTTTTCGGTGAGATCTGAAAAGATCATTCCGTTCCAAATTGGCATAAAATGAGAGAAGACGTAAAAAAAGTTCAGGATATCTCGTTTAATTTTTAAAAAAATATGTATCTCCTCTCATTAATAATGGAAATGATTATAAACATTGTGATAAAAAAAAACTAATAAAGGGAACTATTAATGTGAGTGTTGTCGTTTTAATGTGATTGGTAATTGTTGTAGAAACATCAAAATTTCACGATATGTTTGGGAGGTGAAATAATAGACAGATTATGATTTTTTTTCCGGTGAGATCTGAAAAGATCATTCCCTTCCAAATTTGCATAAAATGAGAGAAGAGCTAAAAAAAGTTCTGGATATCTCTTTTAATTTTGTAAAAAATACGTATCTCCTCTCATTAATAGTGGAAATTATTATAAACATTGTGGTAAAAAAAACTAATAAAGGGAACTGTTAATGTGATTGTTGTCGTTTTAATGTGATTGGTAATTGTCATAGAAACATCAAAATTTCACGATATGTTTGGGAGGTGAAATAATAGAAAGATTATGATTTTTTTTTCCGGTGAGATCTGAAAAGATCAATCCCTTCCAAATTGGCATAAAATGAGAGACGACCTAAAAAAAGTTCAGGATATCTCGATTAATTTTTTAAAAAATACGTATCTGCTCTCATTAATAATGGAAATTATTATAAACGTTGTGATAAAAACAACTAATAAAGGGAACTATTAATGTGATTGTTGTCGTTTTAATGTGATTGGTAATTGTTGGAGAAACATCAAAATTTCACGATATGTTTGGGAGGTGAAATAATAGAAAGATTATGATTTTTTTTCCGGTGAGATCTGAAAAGATCATTCTCTTCCAAATTGGCATAAAATGAGAGAAGACCTAAAAAAATTTAGGATATCTCCTTTAATTTTGTAAAAAATACGCATCTCCTCTCATTAATAGTGGAAATTATTACAAACATTGTGGTAAAAAAACTAATAAAGGGAACTGTTAATGTGATTGTTGTCGTTTTAATGTGATTGGTAATTGTCGTAGAAACATCAAAATTTCACGATATGTTTGGGAGGTGAAATAATAGAAAGATTATGATTTTTTTTCCGGTGAGATCTGAAAAGATCATTCCCTTCCAAATTGGCATAAAATTAGAGAAGACCTAAAAAAATTCTGGATATCTCCTTTAATTTTTGTAAAAAATACGTATCTCCTCTCATTAATAATGGAAATTATTATAAACGTTGTGATAAAAAAACTAATAAAGGGAACTATTAATGTGATATTTGTCGTTTTAATGTGATTGGTAATTGTCATAGAAACATCAAAATTTCACGATATGTTTGGGAGGTGAAATAATAGAAAGATTATGATTTTTTTTCCGGTGAGATCTGAAAAGATCATTCCCTTCCAAATTGGCATAAAATTAGAGAAGACCTAAAAAAATTCTGGATATGTCCTTTAATTTTTGTAAAAAATACGTATCTCCTCTCATTAATAATGGAAATTATTATAAACGTTGTGATAAAAAAACTAATAAAGGGAACTATTAATGTGATATTTGTCGTTTTAATGTGATTGGTAATTGTCATAGAAACATCAAAATTTCACGATATGTTTCGGAGGTGAAATAGTAGAAAGATTATAATTTTTTTTCAGATGAGATCTGAAAAGAACATTCCCTTCCAAATTGGCATAAAATGAAAGAAGACCTAAAAAAAGTTCAAGATATCTCCTTTAATTTTGTAAAAAATACGTATCTCATCTCATTAATAATGGAAATTATTATAAACATTGCGGTAAAAAAAACTAATAAAGGGAACTATTAATGTGATTGTTGTCGTTTTAATGTGATTGGTAATTGTCGTAGAAACATCAAAATTTCACGATATGTTTGGGAGGTGAAATAATAGAAAAATTATGATTTTTTTTCCGGTGAGATCTGAAAAGATCATTCCCTTCCAAATTGGCATAAAATGAGAGAAGTCCTAAAAAAAGTTCAGGATATCTCGTTTAATTTTTAAAAAAATACGTATCTCCTCTCATTAATAATGGAAATGATTATAAACGTTGTGATAAAAAAACTAATAAAGGAAACTATTAATGTGATTGTTGTCGTTTTAATGTGATTGGTAATTGTCGTAGAAATATGAAAATTTCACGATGTGTTTGGGAGGTGAAATAATAGAAAGATTATGATTTTTTTTTCCGGTGAGATCTGAAAAGATCATTCCCTTCCAAATTGGCATAAAATGAGAGAAGACCTAAAAAAAGTTCAGGATATCTCGTTTAGTTTTTTAAAAAATACGTATCTTGTAACACCCTCATTTTTATTTTACTATTTATGAATATTTTTCTATAAATATTATAAGAAATTACGTACTGTATTTAGAGAATATTTTCTATACATATTTTCATAATAAAATTAATACAGTTCTATTCAGCAAAATTTTCTAAGTCTTTTGATACATTTGTTTAGGCCTAAATTTCTTGTTGACCGGACAGTTGTGTCAGACAGCTGTTCAGGATAAGATTTTCAGTATAACATTTTGGATTAAACTGTACTCTAATAAATCAAGAATTTAATGTAGATTTAAAATATATACAGTTGAGAAATGAAATTACTTGTTGACTGGACAGTATGTCAGACAGCTGTCCAGGATAAATTTTCAAGTGTAAAATTTTGGACTAATCTGTAACTTAATAAAAAGGTAAGTGAATATAGATTAAAAATATATACAGTTAAAGAATTAAAATGCTAATTTCAAATTGTTAGAATTTTATGAAAGTTAGAACTCTAAGAAATTCTTACGATAAAATTCTAAGGCAGAAAATTCAAAAAAAATTTGTATGACATCTATAGAATTATCTAATAATTGTAATATACTTAGAATAATTATTAAAAATTCTTAACCAAGAAAAATTAGATTTAGAGTATTAACCAATCACAAGGTGACAAATCAAAGTTTCTAATGTCACTAAATTAAGCTAATTAGACTTGGATTAAGAGATAAGTAAGACACTACCCCAAGGTTTTTGATAGTGAGGGATCCAATGGTGGTGTTAATTTCTTCAAATTCTAATTAGTTTGTAAGATAATTAAAAGCCCTTAAAACCTTCTAGAAAAATCTACCTTTTTCTACATTTTTGACTTTTGGTCACCAAATTGGCAAGTCACGTTGGGAACATTCTTGAACGTACAAGTGGCTGGAAAACATGGAAAAAAAATCTGCTGCCTTGGACCAGCTGCTGGACGTGAGAGTCTAATTGAATTTGGTGAAGAAATTTCTTTTTTTAACTTAAGACACAAAAGCCAAAAGACAAACACATAAGCTAGCTTTCCTCACCCACCCAAAACCGTGAGTTCTGCAGCTGCTGCCTTCTCCATTTCTCTTCATCCTTTCTTCCAATTCCAAGAATTAAACCAACCAAAACCTCCCAAATTTCAATATACCTTTGGCCAAAGAGATGAGATTTGGGAGAAAATCTCAAAAATTTCAAAAGACAAGAGAGAAAGGGAGAAAAGGGTTCAAGGGATTTCTTCATCAAACTAAGGATTCTAGGTAAGGATCTTGGCATTTAATTTCAATTTAAACAAATTGGAAGTAGGAGAAACATGTCCTTAGGGTTAATTTCAAGATTTGATCAAGAAACATTAAAAGATGAAATTAAATTAGGGCTTTTATATCTTTGATAAAATAAGTTGAAATTTGATGGTTGAATGAATGTTTTGGTTGATATCATGATGTATTGTGATTGATTGAACCTTGAATTGATTTGTTCTTGATTGAAATTGGCTTGGTTGTGTTGAATTTGATGTTGGAATTTTGAGAAAAATTGTTGGAAATGGTATCAAGACCATACGGCCATGGTTAGTTTGCAAGGGATAATATGTGGAAATTTTCAATTAACCAAGGGCAAAATAGTCATTTCACATGTAGGGACTGTAACCCCCTTTTTTTATAAAACATAATTTAACTATTTAATTCATTTTATATATTTATTTCAAAGTTCTGATACGATCTCTTACAATCCAAAATATGTTCTGTAATTTACATCATTAAAATTTATATAAACACTGCTACAAAATAATTCTAACTACTACAAAATTATTGTCTACCCAAAATAGTTCCATCCTATATGCTCTGGAATTTCTGCATCTTCATCATTTAACTATATCTTCAAGCACCTGCAATTCACACTCCCCTAGAATCTGGGGACAGCATTACAGGATCAGGCATTTAATTTCTCATACAATTAAAACAATTTCAAATAAATACATATCATAACAAATTAACTAGTTACACACATAATTAAATGCAGTATGATTTATGCAATGCAGTTTTTGACTCAAATTCGTTTTGACCCTGCTCCATGGAGACTTCCCCTTTGAGTATTTAGTAAGTAACTGGCCTACCATTACCTCATGTAATTCAGCCATCAGCCCCTACTAAACGCGAATAAACTAGACAGAATTAGGAGGTCAGGATACCCGGAAGGCCACCACGACAGTATCTGCGCTCCAGATTACGGTCCTCTGTGGAATTGCCAATATCCTTCACCCCACAGACTATATAATCACAGACTATACGGTCCTGTCTAACTTACTCTGCTCACCCATTTCTCAGGACTATCATATTCTCTGTTCATAATCTCAATCATCTTTTCAAATACATGACTACCGCAGTCCGGTCAGTCAACACAGTTCTCTATTCATAATCTCAATCATGTTTTCAAATACATGACTACCGCAGTCCGGTCAGTCAACACAGTCCTGGAAATCAATTCCCCCATAAATACTCATTTCTCATTTGAAATCTTTGTATTTTCCAAGAACTCAAGCTTATGCAATATGACAATGATGCTAATAAACAAATAATTAATATTAAGCAATCACATAAAAATTATAAAAATTCACTATTAGGTAAAGTTACTAAAATACCCTTAATCTTTTCTAGAATTCCATCTATGTCCTAAATTTTGAAATGACCAAATTACCCTTGCTCTTTTTCAAAAATTCCCATTTTGTCCCTACATGTAAAATGACCATTTTGCCCTTGATTTTACAAAAATTTCCACATAATATCCCTTGCATTTAGGGCTGGCCGAATGGTCTCACTACCATTCTCAACATATTTTCCAAAGTAACAACTTCCAATTCCAACCAAAAATCAACCAAATCACAAATTCAATCAAAATTCAACAAACCAAATTTCAACCATCACAACACATCAAAAATTCAATCAAACATCATTCCAATCCATGAATTACAATCACAAGCATCAAAAACACAAAACCCCTAAATCAATTTCAAGTTTTCATGATTCTAGGTCAAAATTTTAATCTAAGCCTACAACATGTTTTCTTCTAATTCCAAGGGTTCTAATTGAAATTAAATGCCTAGATCCTTACCTTAAACTCTTTAATTGAAGAAAAAGCCTTGAATTCCTTTCTCCCTCACTCCTTGGTCTTGTATGAATTTTTGAGATTTCCTCCAATTTCTTTTCCTTTTTGCCGATTAGCTTAGGGTTTAGGAAGTTTGGATGGTTTGGTTTCTTAATTTGGGATGAGATGATGAAGTTAAGATGAAATTGAAATGAAAACTGCAGCTGCTGGGTTTGGAGAGCTCAAGGTTCTGTTTTGAGAGAAAATAGCTTTTTGTGACTTTTTCTCCTTTTACTTAAGTTAAATGCTTCTTAAAACAAATTATTAACTAAATTGGACTTTGCCTTCAAGTCCAGCTGCTGCCCTGCACGTCCAGCAGCTCATTTGGACCAAGGGAAGTCCACTTGCCAAGCCTTTCCAGCCCACTTGGACAGCCAAGGAGTTCCAAGTCACTTGCCTACCCCAAAAGTCAACATTTCAAGCACTTTGTAGAAATTTCTAGAAGGTAATTAGGGCTGCTAATCATTTTACAATGTGATTAGAATTTGAAGAAAATAACATCACCAATGGATTCCTCACTATCAAAAACCTTGGGATAGTGTCTTACTTATCTCTTAATCCAAGCCTATTTAGCTTAATTTAGTGATCTTAGAAAAGCCTAAGTTGTCACTTTTTGATTGGTTAAGGTTCTAAATTAAAATTTTCTTGGTTAAACATTTTTAATAATTATTCTAAGTATATTACAATTATTAGATAATTCTATAGATATCCTATGAATTTTCTCTAAATTTTCTGTCTTAAAATTTTATTGTAATAATTCCTCAAAGTTCTAACTTTCAGAAAATCCTAACAATTCTGAATAAGCATTTTAATTCTTTATCTGTATATATTTTTAATCTATATTCTATTACCTTTCTTTTAAGTTATAAATGAGTTCAAAATTCTATACTTGAAAATTTATCCTGGACAGCTGTCTGATATAGCAGTCCAGTCAACTATCAATTTCGGCAAAAATAAAGACATTTGGAAATTCAGAAAATTCTTCTGAGTAGAACTGTATTAATTTCATTAAGAGAATATGTACATAAGGTTTCTATAAAATACAGTGCATAAATGTTAATAATATACATATATAAATGCGTACAATTAATAAAATAGGATGTTACAGGGACACATTGGGAATTTTAGAAAAAGTTTAAGGGCATTTTTGTAACGACCCGTCTTCGTTACAGATTTGTTATACTAAAGATTTTATTTCATTAAATTTTAAAAACTCTCTAATTAGTTTATTGATAAAATATTGGATAAATTTTTTTTTTTTTTTTTCCGCGATTCCCAAAACTGACAGATAAAATTTAAAGCTTAATTTATAAATATCTCTTATACAAAACTTAACTAAATAAAACTATGTGTACATACATCTTTTCACATGATAAATACATAATACCCCTAACTGGTTCATTTTATACATAAGACCAAACAAAGAAATGGAAAGAAATGATAATGTCTTCAATCCCTCGTATGCTCTATCCACAAACTCTCCAAGAGAAAGATCCACCTAAAAACCATCTGCTCCCCCGAACACGATGTCCGAGATCATCACAGGCACGAACCACATGTGCAAACATTGCAAGGGTAAGCTTACCAAACAAAACTATACATATAAGAAAATAAGTGAATTTCCAATTATTAAGGAAAAGGACGAAAAACTAGATTTTGTATACTTCAAAATACTATATATAATAACTGAAAATGTTATACAAAACTTAGTTCATAAACATATTTATAACATGAATCATCAACAAGATCAACCACATACACCATCACCACTAATCACAATGAGTCATAACATCATAAGTCACACAATTAAAACAATTGCAGTATGATTTATGCAAATGCAGTTTTGACTCAAAATCATTTTGACCCTGCTCCATGGAGACTTCCCCTTTGAGTGTTTAGTAAGTAACTGGCCTACCATTACCTCATGTAATTCAGCTATCAGCCCCTACTAAACGCGAATAAACTAAACAGAATTAGGAGGTCAGGATACCCGGAAGGCCACCACGACAGTATCTGCACTCCAGATTACGGTCCTCTGTGGAATTGCCAATATCCTTCACCCCACAGACTATATAATCACAGACTATACAGCCCTGTCTAACTTATTCTGCTCACCCCAAAGATTCAATTCTCAAATCATATTCCTTTCACATGACTACCGCAGTCCCGGTTAGTCAACAAAATCATTTCTCAATCATTTTCATTTCACATGACTACCGCAGTCCCGGTTAGTCAACTAAATCATTTCTCATATATCAACTTGTTTCTCATGACTACCGCAGTCTCGGTTAGTCAACATTTAATCTTTCTTTTCTTTCTTTTCTTTTCTTTTCTTTCTTTTCATGGCTACCGCAGTCCCGGTTAGCCAACATCAATTATTTTTCACTTGAATCTTTGTAAAACCCCCAAAAAGACTCATGCATATGCAATATGTTAATAATCACAATTAAATAAGTAATTTTAAACAATCACCTACAAAAATATAAACATTCAACAATTTCCAACATCATTCACAACACAATCAAGCCAAATCAAGCAATTTCAATCCAACAATAAACCAACCAATCAATTTCAATCCATCAAAACACATCATCCAATCAATCAAACATGATTCCAAACAATTATTTCAAGCTTCTAATATCAATTATATAAATCAATTTAATCTTTTTATGGCTCTTGATCAAATCTTGAATCTAAACCTAACAACATGTTTTTCTACATTCCAAATGGTCTAAAATGAAATTAAATGCCATGATCCTTACATTCTTAGATACGGCATCTCAGTACCCGCCATCTCCAATGGCCAGACGAACCTAACAGCCACTACCACTTTATTTTGTGGTTTGATTTTCACATGCAAAGCTTATCAAATAATTTCAAGAAAATTTGGGCATGGTCTCCTTTGTTTTAGGAGCCTTTCCAAGTAATTTAGAGAATCAAAAACAAAAACAATCAGTCCATACACACTCACACAGCCACTGCCAGGAGAATCAAATACCCATTTTTCATCAATTTTAAATTCAACCACCAATCAACTCAACATAAACAGAAAAAGGGGCAGGCATGCTATATGTGATTGAGCCCCCTAACTCTCAACCACACTTAAACTGAAAATATAAATCACAATGAAGCTTCCCTTACCTTGAATCCTTTTTCTCCTTTTCTCCTTTGTCTTCTTTAAATTTTTGGATTTTTCTCCCAAATATTTCTCTCTGAATATAAGATCTCACTGATACAAGCAATTCACATGCACAACAATTTTCAGCACTCTTTGCCCGAGGATCACATTCCTCCCGGTCTCCAATTCACAGTTAATAACAGAACAATCATTAATAACCAATAATCCAATAACTCAAACTCAATCCATCACAAATCATTGCATTCATATTTCTATGGAAACTTCCCTTTTTAGGTGAAATTATTCCTTAACAAGTACAATTAAAGGCATTAAAACCAAATACACAATTAATATAATTAAATTTCATGTGGACACATAGAGCTGTACACACACACCAAAAATTATTTGATGCATCATATCAATTTGAAATTTCATGAGATTTTACAGAGAAACTATACATCATTCATATTTCATCATATAAATTTATCTCACGAAAATTCAACCCACAAATATTATTTTTGAATTAAAAACAGTGGCTGGACATACTCTGTCAAACACAATTCCATATTTTTAGAAAATAGCATATCAAATTCGTTTTATGTGAAATTTTACAGAGAATATCTCCAACATGTGGACCATCACATATAATTTCCTCAGTACCAAAAATCCACCAAAAATACCTTTTTTGAATTTCCAAATCATTATTTCTCCAGAACACAGTTTTCAATAAGAAAATGTAATTAATTACAAAAGGTACTTACAAAATTCTGAGAAAATCCATGGATATTCCACATGGTAAAAACAGTATTACTAAATTTTCTCAAGACCAAATTCTGACAAAAAGTAATTTTCTACATTTAATTTCTCTACTGTCCAGCTTTTCGGTTTTTCCAACATTAAATCACTAAAAATACTTCCCAGGCTTTTCTGACCTTACAAAAATTCAGAGATGACTCTCATGATGCATAAAATGAACTCATGGTTCCAGTTTTCCAAAATCATGTCCCAAAATTCTTGTAAAAATCAAAACAGTCCCATTCTCAGAATCAACAGTTTTTAAAAATAATTCCGGTAAAAATAGTTACAGTGCTCAAAAAAATATGAAAAAAATACCATGATATCCAGAGGCATCAAAACATAAGAAAATGTATTTACATCCTCAAAAACCTGCACGAAAACCGAGACGAAAAATCCACACAGTCACAGGACTCAAATCTCAAGTAGCTTATTTCGGGTTTTCAAAATTATTTACAGACCATCAACAACAGCCACAATCCATATTTAACAAGAAAACAAGAAAATAGCTTAGGAAAAAAAAAGAAACCCCTACATACCTCGATGAAATCGAAATCCAATCGGTTGGTTTTGAAGCTCTAGTCTCCCTCTATGATATATCCAATTTTAATCGGTAGAAACTTTGATTTGGAGACTCAAATATTAAAAAAAAGATGCAGAGAGAATGAGAGAGAACAGAGGGTTTCTCGCGGAGGAAGAAGAGAAGAACGAAGAAATGACGGGAAGAGAAGCGGTTCACGTTTCTTATTTGGCATAATTTTACAATTTTGCTATTTGCAGCCACACTTCCTCTAAGGACACCCCTCTTCTCTTATTTTTTTTTTCTACAACTTACGGAACTTACGTAAAAGTCCCAAAAATCTCACAATAACACTATGAATTAATTTAATTTCCTTTTACGGTATTTATCAAACACTTAATATACGTTACGAAAAATCACAGTGTTACAATTCTCTCCAACAAGAAAATTTCTAATTGAATCTCTCACTTTCATACTTATTGGGTTTTAATTTTCGGGATGTTACAATTTTCGGCAATAATTAAAAAGTATAAGGGTAATTAGGTAATTTCACATTTTGAGGACACAATTGGAAATTTATAAAAAGATTGAGGGTAATTTCATAGATTCTAGAAGAATTAGGGACACATTCAGAAATTTATAAAAAGATCAAGGGTAAAATGGGAAATTTTAGAAAATAGTTAGGGTAATTTAGTAATTTCACCTTTGAGGGCAAAATTGGAAATTTATAAAAAGATAGGGGTATTTTAGTAATTTTCCATATTAAAGACTTAATTGGTATTTTAGTAAAAGTTTAGTAATTTTCATAATAAATACATAATTATTATTTTAGTAAAAGTTTAGTAATTTTACCTAGTAAAGGACTAGTTAGTAATTTATTAAGGTATTGATGTTATAATGTTAATTAGTGAATTTTATAATTTTAATGTGATTGATTAATATTAATTATTTGTTTATTAGCATCATTGTCATATTGCATACGTCTGAGTTCTTGGAAAATACAAAGATTTCAAATGAGAAATGAGTTTTTAAATGAGAAATGATTTTGTTGACTAACCGGGACTGCGGTAGTCATGAAAAATGAGTATGTTTGGGGGAATTGATTTCCAGGACTGTGTTGACTGACCGGACTGCGGTAGTCATGTATTTGAAAAAATGATTGAGATTATGAACAGAGAACTGTGTTGACTGACCGGAATGCGGTAGTCATGTATTTGAAAAGATGATTGAGAATATGAATAGAGAATATGATAGTCCTGAGAAATGGGTGAGCAAAGTAAGTTAGACAGGACTGTATAGTCTGTGATTATATAGTCTGTGGGGTGAAGGATATTGGCAATTCCACATGTGGCTGGAAACTGGACTGAGTTGCGGTCGTGGTGGCCTTCCGGGTATCCTGATCTCCTAATTCTGTTTAGCTAATTCGCGTTTAGTAGGGGCTGATAGCTGAATTGCAGTACGTAATGGTAGGCCAGTTACTTACTAAACACTCAAAGGGGAAGTCTCCATGGAGCAGGGTCAAAATGATTTTGAGTCAAAAAAATGAATTTGAGTCAAAAACTGCATTTGCATAAATCATACTGCATTTAATTATGTGTGTAACTAATTAATTTGTTATGATATGAATTTGTTTGAAATTGTTTTAATTGTATGAGAAATTAAATGCCTGATCCGGTAATGCTGTCCCCAGATTCTAGGGGAGTGTGAATTGCAGGTATTTTGAAGATTAATTAGAAGTTAAAGATGCAGATATTTTCCAGAGCTATAGGAATGGGTGTTTTTGGCTTTAGATACTTTTGTATTAATTAGAAATAAATTGGTAGTAGCATTTTCTGTAAATTTTAATAATGTAAATTATAATGACAAACATTAAATTTTAATGGAATGTATTTATTTTAATGGTAAATTCATTTTATGGATTTTAGATGGAAATTAATTAATTAGAAGGGCGGGTTACATATCTCCTCTCATTAATAATGGAAATTATAATAAACGTTAGTGATAAAAAAATTAATAAAGGGAACTATTAATGTGATTGTTCTCATTTTAATGTGATTGGTAATTGTCGTAGAAACATCAAAATTTCACGATATGTTTGGGAGGTGAAATAATAGAAAGATTATGATTTTTTTTCCGGTGAGATCTGAAAAGATTATTCCCTTCCAAATTGGCATAAAATGAGAGAAGACGTAAAAAAAGTTCAGGATATCTCGTTTAATTTTTAAAAAAATATGTATCTCCTCTCATTAATAATGGAATTGATTATAAACATTGTGATAAAAAAAACTAATAAAGGGAACTATTAATGTGATTGTTGTCGTTTTAATGTGATTGGTAATTGTCGTAGAAATATCAAAATTTCACGATATGTTTGGGAGGTGAAATAATAGAAAGATTATGATTTTTTTTCCGGTGAGATCTGAAAAGATCATTCTCTTCCAAATTGGCATAAAATGAGAGAAGACCTAAAAAAAGTTTAGGATATCTCGTTTAATTTTGTAAAAAATGTTTATCTCCTCTCATTAATAATGGAAATTATTACAAACATTGTGGTAAAAAAACTAATAAAGGTAACTGTTAATGTGATTGTTGTCGTTTTAATGTGATTGGTAATTGTCGTAGAAACATCAAAATTTCACGATATGTTTGGGAGGTGAAATAATAGAAAGATTATGATTTTTTTTCCGGTGAGATCTGAAAATATCATTCCCTTCCAAATTGGCATAAAATGAGAGAAGACCTAAAAAAAGTTCAGGATATCTCCTTTAATTTTGTAAAAAATACGTATCTCCTCTCATTAATAGTGGAAATTATTACAAACATTGTGGTAAAAAAACTAATAAAGGGAACTGTTAATGTGATTGTTGTCGTTTTAATGTGATTGGTAATTGTCATAGAAACATCAAAATTTCACGATATGTTTGGGAGGTGAAATAATAGAAAGATTATGATTTTTTTTCCGGTGAGATCTGAAAAGATCATTCCCTTCCAAATTGGCATAAAATGAGAGAAGACGTAAAAAAAGTTCAGGATATCTCATTTAATTTTTAAAAAAATATGTATCTCCTCTCATTAATAATGGAATTGATTATAAACGTTGTGACAAAAAAAACTAATAAAGGGAACTATTATTGTGATTGTTGTCGTTTTAATGTGATTCGTAATTGTCGTAGAAACATCAAAATTTCACGATATGTTTGGGAGGTGAAATAATAGAAAGATTATGATTTTTTTCAGTGAGATCTGAAAAGATCATTCCGTTCCAAATTGGCATAAAATGAGAGAAGACGTAAAAAAAGTTCAGGATATCTCGCTTAGTTTTTAAAAAAATACGTATCTCCTCTCATTAATAATGGAAATTATTATAAACGTTGTGATAAAAAAACTAACAAAGGGAACTATTAATGTGGTTGTTCTCGTTTTAATGTGATTGGTAATTGTCGTAGAAACATCAAAATTTCACGATATGTTTGGGAGGTGAAATAATAGAAAGATTATGATTTTTTTTCCGGTGAGATCTGAAAAGATCATTCCCTTCCAAATTGGCATAAAATGAGAGAAGACGTAAAAAAAGTTCAGGATATCTCGATTAATTTTTAAAAAAAATATGTATCTCCTCTCATTAGTAATGGAAATGATTATAAACGTTGTGATAAAAAAAACTAATAAAGGGAACTATTAATGTGATTGTTGTCGTTTTAATGTGATTGGTAATTGTCGTAGAAACATCTAAATTTCACGATGTGTTTGGGAGGTGAAATAATAGAAAGATTATGATTTTTTTCGATGAGATCTGAAAAGATCATTCCGTTCCAAATTGGCATAAAATGAGAGAAGACGTAAAAAAAGTTCAGGATATCTCGTTTAATTTTTAAAAAAATATGTATCTCCTCTCATTAATAATGGAAATTATTATAAACGTTGTGATCAAAAAACTAATAAAGGAAACTATTAATGTGATTGTTGTCGTTTTAATGTGATTGGTAATTGTCGTAGAAATATGAAAATTTCACGATGTGTTTGGGAGGTGAAATAATAGACAGATTATGATTTTTTTTCCGGTGAGATCTAAAAAGATCATTCCCTTCCAAATTGGCATAAAATGAGAAAAGACCTAAACAAAGTTCAGGATATCTCCTTTAATTATGTAAAAAATACGTATCTCCTCTCATTAATAATGGAAATTATTATAAACGTCGTGATAAAAAAACTAATAAAGGGAACTATTAATGTGATTGTTGTCGTTTTAATGTGATTGGTAATTGTCATAGAAACATCAAAATTTCATGATATGTTTGGGAGGTGAAATAATAGAAAAATTATGATTTTTTTTCGGTGAGATATGAAAAGATCATTCCGTTCCAAATTGGCATAAAATGAGAGAAGACGTAAAAAAAGTTCAGGATATCTCGTTTAATTTTTAAAAAATATATGTATCTCCTCTCATTAATAATGGAAATTATTATAAACATTGTGATAAAAAAAACTAATAAAGGGAACTATTAATGTGATTGTTGTCATTTTAATGTGATTGGTAATTGTCGTAGAAATATGAAAATTTCACGATGTGTTTGGGAGGTGAAATAATAGAAAGATTATGATTTTTTTTCCGGTGAGATCTGAAAAGATCATTCCCTTCCAAATTGGCATAAAATGAGAGAACACCTAAAAAAAGTTCAGGATATCTCGTTTAGTTTTTAAAAAAATACGTATCTCCTCTCATTAATAATGGAAATTATTATAAACGTTGTGATAAAAAAACTAACAAAGGGAACTATTAATGTGATTGTTGTCGTTTTAATGTGATTGGTAATTGTCGTAGAAACATCAAAATTTCACGATATGTTTGGGAGGTGAAATAATAGAAAGATTATGATTTTTTTTCCGGTGAGATCTGAAAAGATCATTCCGTTCCAAATTGGCATAAAATGAGAGAAGACGTAAAAAAAGTTCAGGATATCTCGTTTAATTTTTAAAAAAAATATGTATCTCCTCTCATTAATAATGGAAATTATTATAAACGTTGTGATAAAAAAAACTAATAAAGGGAACTATTAATGTGATTGTTGTCGTTTTAATGTGATTGGTAATTGTCGTAGAAATATGAAAATTTCACGATGTGTTTGGGAGGTGAAATAATAGAAAGATTATGATTTTTTTTCCGGTGAGATCTGAAAAGATCATTCCCTTCCAAATTGGCATAAAATGAGAGAACACCTAAAAAAAGTTCAGGATATCTCGTTTAGTTTTTAAAAAAATACGTATCTCCTCTCATTAATAATGGAAATTATTATAAACGTTGTGATAAAAAAACTAACAAAGGGAACTATTAATGTGATTGTTGTCGTTTTAATGTGATTGGTAATTGTCGTAGAAACATCAAAATTTCACGATATGTTTGGGAGGTGAAATAATAGAAAGATTATGATTTTTTTCCGGTGTGATCTGAAAAGATCATTCCCTTCCAAATTGGCATAAAATGAGAGAAGACGTAAAAAAAGTTCAGGATATCTCGTTTAATTTTAAAAAAAAATATGTATCTCCTCTCATTAATAATGGAAATTATTATAAACGTTGTGATAAAAAAAAACTAATAAAGGGAACTATTAATGTGATTGTTGTCGTTTTAATGTGATTGGTAATTGTCGTAGAAATATGAAAATTTCACGATGTGTTTGGGAGGTGAAATAATAGAAAGATTATGATTTTTTTTCCGGTGAGATCTGAAAAGATCATTCCGTTCCAAATTGGCATAAAATGAGAGAAGACGTAAAAAAAGTTCAGGATATCTCGTTTAATTTTTAAAAAATATATGTATCTCCTCTCATTAATAATGGAAATTATTATAAACATTGTGATAAAAAAAACTAATCAAGGGAACTATTAATGTGATTGTTGTCGTTTTAATGTGATTGGTAATTGTCGTAGAAATATGAAAATTTCACGATGTGTTTGGGAGGTGAAATAATAGAAAGATTATGATTTTTTTTCCGGTGAGATCTGAAAAGATCATTCCCTTCCAAATTGGCATAAAATGAGAGAACACCTACAAAAAGTTCAGGATATCTCGTTTAGTTTTTTAAAAAATACGTATCTCCTCTCATTAATAATGGAAATTATTATAAACATTGTGATAAAAAAACTAACAAAGGGAACTATTAATGTGATTGTTGTCGTTTTAATGTGATTGGTAATTGTCGTAGAAACATCAAAATTTCACGATATGTTTGGGAGGTGAAATAATAGAAAGATTATGATATTTTTTTCCGGTGAGATCTGAAATGATGATTCTCTTCCAAATTGCCATAAAATGAGAGAAGACCTAAAAAAAGTTTAGGATGTCTCCTTTAATTTTGTAAAAAATATGTATCTCCTCTCATTAATAGTGGAAATTATTACAAACATTGTAGTAAAAAAACTAATAAAGGTAACTGTTAATGTGATTGTTGTCGTTTTAATGTGATTGGTAATTGTCGTAGAAACATCAAAATTTCACTATATGTTTGGGAGGTGAAATAATAGAAAGATTATGATTTTTTTTTCGGTGAGATCTGAAAATATCATTCCCTTCCAAATTGGCATAAAATGAGAGAAGACCTAAAAAAATTTCAGGATATCTCCTTTAATTTTGTAAAAAATACGTATCTCCTCTCATTAATAGTGGAAATTATTACAAACATTGTGGTAAAAAAAGTAATAAAGGGAACTGTTAATGTGATTGTTGTCGTTTTAATGTGATTGGTAATTGTCATAGAAACATCAAAATTTCACGATATGTTTGGGAGGTGAAATAATAGAAAGATTATGATTTTTTTTCCGGTGAGATCTGAAAAGATCATTCCCTTCCAAATTGGCATAAAATGAGAGAAGACGTAAAAAAAGATCAGCATATCTCGTTTAATTTTTAAAAAAATATGTATCTCCTCTCATTAATAATGGAAATGATTATAAACGTTGTGATAAAAAAAACTGATAAAGGGAACTATTAATGTGATTGTTGTCGTTTTAATGTGATTGGTAATTGTCGTAGAAACATCAAAATTTCACGATGTGTTTGGGAGGTGAAATAATAGAAAGATTATGATTTTTTTTCGGTGAGATCTGAAAAGATCATTCCCTTCCAAATTGGCATAAAATGAGAGAAAACGTAAAAAAAAGTTCAGGATATCTCGTTTAATTTTTAAAAAAATATGTATCTCCTCTCATTAATAATGGAAATTATTATAAACGTTGTGATAAAAAAACTAATAAAGGAAACTATTAATGTGATTGTTGTCGTTTTAATGTGATTGGTAATTGTCGTAGAAATATGAAAATTTCACAATGTGTTTGGGAGGTGAAATAATAGATAGATTATGATTTTTTTTCCGGTGAGATCTGAAAAGATCATTCCCTTCGAAATTGGCATAAAATGAGAGAAGACCTAAAAAAAGTTCAGGATATCTCCTTTAATTTTGTAAAAAATACGTATCTCCTCTCATTAATAATGGAAATTATTATAAACATCGTGATAAAAAAAACTAATAAAGGGAACTATTAATGTGATTGTCTTCGTTTTAATGTGATTGGTAATTGTCGTAGAAACATCAAAATTTCACGATATGTTTGGGAGGTGAAATAATAGATAGATTATGATTTTTTTTCCTGTGAGATCTGAAAAGATCATTCCCTTCGAAATTGGCATAAAATGAGAGAAGACCTAAAAAAAGTTCAGGATATCTCCTTTAATTTTGTAAAAAATACGTATCTCCTCTCATTAATAGTGGAAATTATTACAAACATTGTGGTAAAAAAACTAATAAAGGGAACTGTTAATGTGATTGTTCTCGTTTTAATGTGATTGGTAATTGTCGTAGAAACATCAAAATTTCACGATATGTTTGGAAGGTGAAATAATAGAAAGATTATGATTTTTTTTCCGGTGAGATTTGAAAAGATCATTCCCTTCCAAATTGGCATAAAATGAGAGAAGACCTAAAAAAAAGTTTAGGATATCTCGTTTACTTTTTTAAAAAATACGTATCTCCTCTCATTAATAGTGGAAATTATTATAAAATTTGTGGTAAAAAAACTAATAAAGGGAACTGTTAATGTGATTGTTGTCGTTTTAATGTGATTGGTAATTGTTGTCGAAACATCAAAATTTCACGATATGTTTTGGGAAGTGAAATAGTAGAAAGATTATGATTATTTTTCCGGTGAGATCTGAAAAGATCATTGGCTTCCAAATTGGCATAAAATGAGAGAAGACCTAAAAAAAGTTTAGGATATCTCGTTTACTATTTTAAAAAATACGTATATCCTCTCATTAATAATGGAAATGATTATAAACGTTGTGATAAAAAACTAATAAAGGGAACTGTTAATGTGATTGTTGTCGTTTTAAAGTGATTGGTAATTGTCGTAGAAACATCAAAATTTCACGATATGTTTTGGGAAGTGAAATAATAGAAAGATTATGATTATTTTTCCGGTGAGATATGAAAAGATGATTCCCTTCCAAATTGGCATAAAATGAGAGAAGACCTAAAAAAAGTTCTGGATATCTCCTTTAATTTTGTTAAAAATACGTATCTCCTCTCATTAATAATGGAAGTTATCATAAACGTTGTGATAAAAAAAACTAATAAAGGGAACTATTAATGTGATTGTTGTCGTTTTAATGTGATTGGTAATTGTCATAGCAAAATCAAAATTTCGCGATAAGTTTGGGAGGTGAAATAATAGAAAGATTATGATTTTTTTTCCGGTTAGATCTGAAAAGATCATTCCCATCCAAATTGGCATAAAATCAGAGAAGACCTAAAAAAAGTTCAGGATATCTCCTTTAATTTTGTAAAAAATACGTATCTCCTCTCATTAATAGTGGAAATTATTATAAACGTTGTGATAAAAAAAACTAATAAAGGGAACTATTAATGTGATTGTTGTCATTTTAATGTGATTGGTAATTGTCGTAGAAACATCAAAATTTCACGATATGTTTGGGAGGTGAAATAATAGACAGATTATGATTTTTTTTCCGGTGAGATCTGAAAAGATGTTTCCCTTCCAAATTGGCATAAAATGAGAGAAGACCTAAAAAAAGTTTAGGATATCTCGTTTACTTTTTTTAAAAATACGTATCTCCTATCATTAATAATGGAAATGATTATAAACGTTGTGATAAAAAAAAACTATTAAATGGAACTATTAATGTGATTGTTGTCGTTTTAATGTGATTGGTAATTGTCGTAGAAACTTCAAAATTTCACGATATGTTTGGGAGGTGAAATAATAGAAAGATTATGATTTTTTTTCCGGTGAGATCTGAAAAGATCATTCCCTTCCAAATTGCCATAAAATGAGAGAAGACCGAAAAAAAGTTCAGGATATCTCGTTTTATTCTTTAAAAAATACGTATCTCCTCTCATTAATAATGGAAATTATTATAAACGTTGTGATAAAACAACTAATAAAGGGAACTATTAATGTGATTGTTGTCATTTTAATATGATTGGTAATTATCGTAGAAACATCAAAATTTCACGATATGGTTGGGAAGTGAAATAATAGACAGATTATGATTTTTTTTCCGGTGAGATCTGAAAAGATCATTCCCTTCCAAATTGGCATAAAATGAGAGAAGACCTAAAAAAAGTTTAGGATATCTCGTTTACTTTTTAAAAAAATACGTATCTCCTCTCATTAATAATGGAAATGATTATAAACGTTGGGATAAAAAAACTAATAAAGGGAAATGTTAATGTGATTGTTGTCGTTTTAATGTGATTGGTAATTGTCGTAGAAACATCAAAATTTCACAATATGTTTGGGAGGTTAAATAATAGAAAGATTATGATCTTTTTTCCGGTGAGATCTGAAAACATCATTCCCTTCCAAATTGGCATAAAATGAGAGAAGACCTAAAAAATGTTTAGGATATCTCGTTTACTTTTTTAAAAAATACGTATCTCCTCTCATTAATAGTGGAAATTATTATAAACATTGTGGTAAAAAAAACTAATAAATGGAACTGTTAATGTGATTGTTGTCATTTTAATGTGATTGGTAATTGTCGTCGAAACATCAAAATTTCACGATATGTTTTGGGAAGTGAAATAGTAGAAAGATTATGATTATTTTTTCCGGTGAGATCTGAAAAGATGATTCCCTTCCAAATTGGCATAAAATGAGAGAAGACCTAAAAAAAGTTCTGGATATCTCCTTTAATTTTGTTAAAAATACGTATCTCCTCTCATTAATAATGGAAATTATTATAAACGTTGTGATAAAAAAACTAATAAAGGGAACTATTAATGTGATTGTTGTCGTTTTAATGTGATTGGTAAATGTCGTAGAAACATCAAAATTTCACGATATGTTTGGGAGGTGAAATAATAGAAAGATTATGATTTTTTTTCCGGTGAGATCTGAAAAGATCATTCCCTTCCAAATTGCCATAAAATGAGAGAAGACCTAAAAAAAGTTCAGGATATCTCGTTTAATTCTTTAAAAAATACGTATCTCCTCTCATTAATAATGGAAATTATTATAAACGTTGTGATAAAACAACTAATAAAGGGAACTATTAATGTGATTGTTGTCGTTTTAATGTGATTGGTAATTATCGTAGAAACATCAAAATTTCACAATATGTTTGGGAGGTGAAATAATAGAAAGATTATGATCTTTTTTCCGGTGAGATCTGAAAACATCATTCCCTTCCAAATTGGCATAAAATGAGAGAAGACCTAAAAAATGTTTAGGATATCTCGTTTACTTTTTTAAAAAATACGTATCTCCTCTCATTAATAATGGAAATTATTATAAACATTGTGATAAAAAAAACTAATAAAGGAAACTATTAATGTGATTGTTGTCGTTTTGATGTGATTGGTAATTGTCGTAGAAACATCAAAATTTCACGATATGTTTGGGAAGTGAAATAATAGAAAGATTATGTTTTTTTTTCCGGTGAGATATGAAAAGATGATTCCCTTCCAAATTGGCATAAAATGAGAGAAGACCTAAAAAAAGTTCTGGATATCTCCTTTAATTTTGTTAAAAATACGTATCTCCTCTCATTAATAATGGAAATTATTATAAACGTTGTGATAAAAAACTGAAAAAGGGAGCTATTAATGTGATTGTTGTCGTTTTAATGTAATTGGTAATTGTCGTAGAAACATCAAAATTTCACGATGTGTTTGGGAGGTGAAATGATAGAAAGATTATGATTTTTTTTCCGGTGAGATATGAAAAGATGATTCCCTTCCAAATTGGCATAAAATGAGAGAAGACCTTAAAAAAGATCTGGATATCTCCTTTAATTTTGTTAAAAATACGTATCTCCTCTCATTAATAATGGAAATTATTATAAACATTGTGGTAAAAAAAACTAATAAAGGGAACTGTTAATGTGGTTGTTGTCATTTTAAAGTGATTGGTAATTGTCATAGAAACATCAAAATTTCACGATGTGTTTGGGAGGTGAAATGATAGAAAGATTATGATTTTTTTTTCCGGTGAGATCTAAAAAGGTCATTCCCTTCCAAATTGGCATAAAATGAGAGAAGACCTAAAAAAAGTTCAGGATATCTCCTTTAATTTTGTAAAAAATATGTATCTCCTCTCATTAATAATGGAAATTATTATAAACGTCGTGATAAAAAAACTAATAAAAGGAACTATTAATGTGATTATTGTCGTTTTAATGTGATTGGTAATAGTCATAGAAACATCAAAATTTCACGATATGTTTGGGAGGTGAAATAATAGAAAGATTATGATTTTTTTTCCGGTGAGATCTGAAAAGATCATTCCCTTCCAAATTGGCATAAAAGGAGAGAAGACCTAAAAAAGTTCAGGATATCTCCTTTAATTTTGTAAAAAATACGTATCTCCTCTCATTAATAATGGAAATTATTATAAACGTCGTGATAAAAAACTAATAAAGGGAACTATTAATGTGATTGTTGTCGTTTTACTGTGATTGGTAATTGTCGTAGAAACATCAAAATATCACGATGTGTTTGGGAGGTGAAATAATAGAAAGATTATGATTTTTTTTCCGGTGAGGTCTGAAAAGATCATTCCCTTCCAAATTGGCATAAAATGAGAGAAGACCTAAAAAAAGTTCAGTATATCTCCTTTAATTTCGTAAAAAATATGTATCTCCTCTCATTAATAATGGAAATTATTATAAACGTCGTGATAAAAAAACTAATAAAAGAAACTATTAATGTGATTGTTGTCGTTTTGATGTGATTGGTAATTGTCGTAGAAACATCAAAATTTCACGATATGTTTTGGGAAGTGAAATAATAGAAAGATTATGATTATTTTTCCGGTGAGATCTGAAAAGATGATTCCCTTCCAAATTGGCATAAAATGAGAGAAGACCTAAAAAAAGTTCAGGATATCTCCTTTAATTTTGTAGAAAATATGTATCTCCTCTTATTAATAATGGAAATTATGATAAACGTCGTGATAAAACAACTAATAAAAGGAACTATTAATGTGATTGTTGTCGTTTTAATGCGATTGGTAATTGTCATAGAAACATCAAAATTTCACGATATGTTTGGGAGGTGAAATAATAGAAAGATTATGATTTTTTTTCCGGTGAGATCTGAAAAGATCATTCCCTTCCAAATTGGCATAAAATGAGAGAAGACCTAAAAAAGTTCAGGATATCTCCTTTAATTTTGTAAAAAATACGTATCTCCTCTCATTAATAGTGGAAATTATTATAAACATTGTGGTAAAAAAACTAATAAAGGGAACTCTTAATGTGATTGTTGTCGTTTTAATGTGATTGGTAGTTGTCATAGAAACATCAAAATTTCACGATATGTTTGGGAGGTCAAATAATAGAAAGATTATGATTTTTTTTCCGGTGAGATCTGAAAAGATGATTCCCTTCCAATTTGGCATAAAATGAGAGAAGACCTAAAAAAGTTCAGGATATCTCCTTTAATTTTGTAAAACATACGTATCTCCTCTCATTAATAATGGAAATTATTATAAACGTTGTGATAAAAAACTAATAAAGGGAACTATTAATGTGATTGTTGTCGTTTTAATGTGATTGGTAATTGTCGTAGAAACATCGAAATTTCACGATGTGTTTGGGAGGTGAAATAATAGAAAGATTATGATTTTTTTCCGGTGAGGTCTGAAAAGATCATTCCCTTCCAAATTGGCATAAAATGAGAGAAGACCTAAAAAAGTTCAGGATATCTCCTTTAATTTTGTAAAAAATACGTATCTCCTCTCATTAACAGTGGAAATTATTATAAACATTGTGGTAAAAAAACTAATAAAGGGAACTGTTAATGTGATTGTTGTCATTTTAATGTGATTGGTAATTGTCGTAGAAACATCAAAATTTCACGATATGTTTTGGGAAGTGAAACAATAGAAAGATTATGAATATTTTTCCGGTGAGATCTGAAAAGATGATTCCCTTCCAAATTGGCATAAAGTGAGAGAAGACCTAAAAAAAGTTCTGGATATCTCCTTTAATTTTGTTAAAAATACGTATCTCCTCTCATTAATAATGGAAATTATTATAAACGTTGTGATAAAAAACTAATAAAGGGAACTATTAATGTAATTGTTGTCGTTTTAATGTGATTGGCAATTGTCGTAGAAACATCAAAATTTCACGATATGTTTTGGGAAGTGAAATAATAGAAAGATTATGATTATTTTTCCGGTGAGATCTGAAAAGATCATTCCCTTCCAAATTGGCATAAAATGAGAGAAGACCTAAAAAATGTTTAGGATATCTCGTTTACTTTTTTTAAAAATACGTATCTCCTCTCATTAATAATGGAAATGATTATAAACGTTGTGATAAAAAAAACTAATAAATGGAACTATTAATGTGATTGTTGTCGTTTTAATGTGATTGGTAATTGTCGTAGAAACTTCAAAATTTCACGATGTGTTTGGGAGGTGAAATAATACAAAGATTATGATTTTTTTTCCAGTTAGATCTGAAAAGATCATTCCTATCCAAATTGGCATAAAATCAGAGAAGACCTAAAAAAAGTTCAGGATATCTCCTTTAATTTTGTAAAAAATACGTATCTCCTCTCATTAATAGTGGAAATTATTATAAACATTGTGATAAAAAAAACTAATAAAGGGAACTATTAATGTGATTGTTGTCATTTTAATGTGATTGGTAATTGTCGTAGAAACATCAAAATTTCACGATATGTTTGGGAGGTGAAATAATAGACAGATTATGATTTTTTTTCCGGTGAGATCTGAAAAGATCATTCCCTTCCAAATTGGCATAAAATGAGAGAAGACCTAAAAAAAGTTTAGGATATCTCGTTTACTTTTTTTAAAAATACGTATCTCCTCTCATTAATAATGGAAATGATTATAAACGTTGTGATAAAAAAAACTAATAAATGGAACTATTAATGTGATTGTTTTCATTTTAATGTGATTGGTAATTGTCGTAGAAACATCAAAATTTCACGATATGTTTAGGAGGTGAAATAATAGAAAGATTATGATTATTTTTCCGGTGAGATCTGAAACGATGATTCCCTTCCAAATTGGCATAAAATGAGAGAAGACCTAAAAAAAGTTCTGGATATCTCCTTTAATTTTGTTAAAAATACGTATCTCCTCTCATTAATAATGGAAATTATTATAAACGTTGTGATAAAAAACTAATAAAGGGAACTATTAATGTGATTGTTGTCGTTTTAATGTGATTGGTAATTGTCGTAGAAACATTAAAATTTCACGATGTGTTTGGGAGGTGAAATAATAGAAAGATTATGATTTTTTTTCCGGTTAGATCTGAAAAGATCATTCCCATCCAAATTGGCATAAAATCATAGAAGACCTAAAAAAAGTTCAGGATATCTCCTTTAATTTTGTAAAAAATACGTATCTCCTCTCATTAATAGTGGAAATTATTATAAACGTTGTAATAAAAAAAAACTAATAAAGGGAACTATTAATGTGATTGTTGTCGTTTTAATGTGATTGGTAATTGTCGTAGAAACATCAAAATTTCACGATGTGTTTGGGAGGTGAAATGATAGAAAGATTATGATTTTTTTTCCGATGAGATCTAAAAAGATCATTCCCTTCCAAATTGGCATAAAATGAGAGAAGACCTAAAAAGAGTTCAGGATATCTCCTTTAATTTTGTAAAAAATATGTATCTCCTCTCGTTAATAATGGATATTATTATAAACGTTGTGATAAAAAAACTAATAAAAGGAACTATTAATTTGATTGTTGTCGTTTTAATGTGATTGGTAATTGTCATAGAAACATCAAAATTTCACGATATGTTTTGGAGGTGAAATAATAGAAAGATTATGATTTTTTTTCCGGTGAGATCTGAAAAGATCATTCCCTTCCAAATTGGCATAAAATGAGAGAAGACCTAAAAAAGTTCAGGATATCTCCTTTAATTTTGTAAAAAATACGTATCTCCTCTCATTAATAATGGAAATTATTATAAACGTTGTGATAAAAAATTAATAAAGGGAACTATTAATGTGATTGTTGTAACATCCTCATTTTTATTATTTTACAATTGTAAATATTTTTATATAAATAATTATGAGAAATTAAGTACTGTATTTTAGAGAATATTTTCTGTACATATTTTCATAATAACATTAATACAGTTCTATTCAGTAAAATTTTCTAAGTCTTTTAATACTTTTGTTTATACCTAAATTTCTTGTTGACCGGACAGTTGTGTCAGACAGCTGTCCAGGATAAGATTTTCCAGTATAACATTTTGGATTAAAATGTACTCTAATAAATCAAGAATTTAATGTAGATTTAAAATATATACAGTTGAGAAATGAATTACTTGTTGACTGGACCGTTGTGTCTGACGGCTGTCCAGGATAAATTTTCAAGTGTAAAATTTTGGACTAATCTGTAACTTAATAAAAAGGTAATTGAATATAGATGAAATATATATACAGTTGAAGAATCAAAATGCTAGTTTCGAATTATTAGAATTTTCTGAGAATTAGGACTCTGAGGAATTATTACGGTAAAATTTTAAGGTAGAAAATTAAGATAAAATCTATATGACATCTATAGAATTATCTATTAATTATAACATACTTAGAATAATTATTAAAATTGTTTAACTAAGAAAAAGAAAAATAAAAGTATTAACCAATCAAAATTTGACAAATTGACATTTCTAAGGTAATTAAATTAAGCTAATTAGACCTTGATTAAGAGATAATTAAGACACTACCATAAGGTTTTTGATAGTGAGGAATCCAATGGTGATATTAGTTTCTTAAAATTCTAATTAGTTTGTAAGATAATTAAAACCCTAAACACCCTTCTAGAAGACTCCACCAAATTCAACAACTTTGACCCATTGACCAAGCAATTGGCAAGTTACGTTTGGGACTTGTCTTGGACGTCCAAGTGGCTGTAGAAGCTTGGTCAAGTTGGCTGCTGGAGACCAAGGGCTGGACGTGTGAGTGGGATCCAATTTGGTGAAGAAAATTTAATTAAAAACATAAGAAACTAAAGCAAAAAGGAAGCACAAAAAAAAGCTAACTCTCCAAAACCCATAAACCCGTGAGCTTGGGCAGCTGCACCCCTCCATTTTCACTTCATCTTAGCTTCTAAATTTAAGAAATAAACCAACCAAAATCTCACAAATTTCAACATACCTTCAATCAAAGAGAAAAGAATTGGGAGAAAAGCTTAAAAATTTCAAGAAATCAAAAGAGAAAGGAAGAAGAGGATTCAAGAGTTCTTCTTCAAACTAAGGATCTAAGGTAAGGATCTTGGCATTTAATTTCAATTTAAACAAATTGGAAGTGGGAGAAACATGTCCTTAGGGTTAATTTCAAGATTTGATCAAGAAACATTAAAAGATGAAATTAAATTAGGGCTTTTATATCTTTGATAAAAGAAGTTGAAATTTGATGGTTGAATGAATGTTTTGGTTGATATCATGATGTATTGTGATTGATTGAACCTTGAATTGATTTGTTCTTGATTGAAATTGGCTTGGTTGTGTTGAATTTGATGTTGGAACTTTGAGAAAAATTGTTGGAAATGGTATCAAGACCATACGGCCATGGTTAATTTGCAAGGGATAATATGTGGAAATTTTCAATTAACCAAGGGCAAAATAGTCATTTCACATGTAGGGACACATTGGGAATTTTAGAAAAAGTTTAAGGGCATTTTTGGCAATAATTAAAAAGTATAAGGGTAATTAGGTAATTTCACATTTTGAGGACACAATTGGAAATTTATAAAAAGATTGAGGGTAATTAGGTAATTTCATAGATTCTAGAAGAATTAGGGACACATTCGGAAATTTATAAAAAGATCAAGGGTAAAATGGGAAATTTTAGAAAATAGTAAGGGTAATTTAGTAATTTCACCCTTTGAGGGCAAAATTGGAATTTTAGAAAAAGATAGGGGTATTGTAGTAATTTCCATAGTAAAGAATAATTGGTAATTTTAGTAAAAGTTTAGTAATTTTTGCTAGTAAAGGACTAGTTAGTATTTTATTAAGGTATTGATGTTATAATGTTAATTAGTGAATTTTTATAATTTTTATGTGCTTGATTAATATTAATTATTTGTTTATTAGCATCATTATCATATTGCATAAGCCTGAGTTCTTGGAAAATACAAAGATTTCAAATGAGAAATGAGTTTTCAAATGAGAAATGATTTTGTTGACTAACCGGGACTGCGGTAGTCATGAAAAATGAGTATTTTTGGGGGAATTGATTTCCAGGACTATGTTGACTGACCGGACTGCGGTAGTCATGTATTTGAAAAGATGAATGAGATTATGAACAGAGAACTGTGTTGACTGACCGGACTGCGGTAGTCATGTATTTGAAAAGATGATTGAGATTATGAACAGAGATTATGATAGTCCTGAGAAATGGGTGAGCAGAGTAAGTTAGACAGGACCGTATAGTCTGTGATTATATAGTCTGTGGGGTGAAGGATATTGGCAATTCCACAGAGGACCGTAATCTGGAGCGCAGATACTGTCGTGGTGGCCTTCCTGGGTATCCTGACCTCCTAATTCTGTCTAGTTTATTTGCGTTTAGTAGGGGCTGATAGCTGAATTGCAGTACGTAATGGTAGGCCAGTTACTTACTAAACACTCAAAGGGGAAGTCTCCATGGAGCAGGGTCAAAATGATTTTGAGTCAAAAGGATTTTGAGTCAAAACTGCATGTGCTTTATAAACTTGCATTTTCATAAAGCATACTACATTTGCATTATTTATGTGAATTCTTAGTTATGAAATGAAATGTCATTGATTGTGATTGTTTTTCTATGTATTAGAAATTAAATGCCTGATCCGGTAATGCTGTCCCCAGATTCTAGGGGAGTGTGAATTGCAGGTATTTTGAAGATTAATTAGAAGTTAAAGATGCAGATATTTTCCAGAGCTATAGGAATGGGTGTTTTTGGCTTTAGATACTTTTGTATTAATTAGAAGTAAATTGGTAGTAGTATTTTCTGTAAATTTTAATAATGTAATTTATAATGCTAAAAATTTTAATGGAATGTATTTATTTTAATGGTAAATTCTTTTTATGGATTTTAGAAGGAAATTAATTAATTAGAAAGGGGGGGTTACATTAGTGGTATCAGAGCTCTGGTTATGCATCTCTAGGATTTGTGAGTAGTGGGTCTTTTAGGTGTTCTGTTGTGTTACCCTGATTAGAATTGTTTGTTTGTTAAGAATATTATGGGAAAAAATGTAGTAACTAGAACTGAAAATTTTAAGACTTGTAGAAATGAGAAGAGGAAGGCTAGTTATAAACCTTAAGAGTTGAAACTAATAGTATAGTTGAGATGGCAGAAAGGAAGAAAGGAAACCTTGATAGAGTTGTGAGGGTGCACACTCAGGACTCAGTCGAGATGACTTTCCCTCCTAATGCTAAAAATTTTATATTGTCTAAATTATAATATTTTACATGTTCCTTATATTGTGAATTTAAGAGTTATACCTTGAGTTAGTTGAGAAAGGAGATCTAAAGATATGAGTTAGTATGTCGAGATTGAGAATAGAGGTCCAAATATTTGAGTTTATAGGATAATGGTTGAGTGTGACAAAGGAAAGAAAACAAAGTTTTGAAGGTACCTTGATGTTTGGAATATGATGAGATGTTGAGAGTATGATTATTGTCATACTGTTCTAATGGATGTTTTTACATGTTTTGAAGGCTGGAACAGTGTATTGTAGTATAAATTTGTTGTAAGATTGATATCTTAACTATTAGGACTTGAAATTTTGTGTTTTGGACATGATTTAGAACCAAAATAGTGCATTTTTCTGGTGCAGTAAAATAGTCTGCGGGTTTAACATTGTTTAATTACATTCCCATGGTGTAAGTGGTGATTTGAGGTTTGTATAATTGAGGTTATCAATGATCCATGTTATAGACTTTAGTTGGTAGGTATGTGTGAAGGTTCTTGAGGGTTAAACCTTGATTAAGAGAGTAGAATAGGACCCAAATACTAAGTTAGTAGAAGTTGTCCTAAGAATATTTTTAGTTGAAGGAGTAAGTGATTGGAAGGCCTAAGGGTGTGTGTCTTGATGTTGGATATTGAGCCCAAGTAAAAATTAAATTGGTAGTAGTGAATTGGAGTAATTTGAGGATGTTAGTCATGTTTAACATACCCTATACCTTGTTTGTTTTTGTACCTACTTCTAAACCTATCTTAACCCCAAGAATATGTTTGAATTGTGTGATAACCATAAGAAATAAATCATTTGTTGTGAACTTGATTTGTTTGCCTTTGATTGACCTTGATGTGATATTAGGAATGAATTATTTAGTTGCCAACCATATTTTGATAGATTATGCCTTTAAAACTCTGATTTTTCCTAAACCTAATGTTTCTAAACTTAAGCCTATCAAACCTAAAGAAAAAAAAAATCACATGCTATCAGCTCTTGAAAATAAGGAAGATAAAATTTAAATTGACTCTGTGCCAGTTGTAAATGAGTATCCTAAGGTGTTTCCTGATGATGTTTCTGGCTTGCCTTCTGAAAGAGAAATAGAGTTTAGTAAGTATAGATTTGATGCCTAGTACTAGACAAATTTTTATGCAACCATATAGGATGTCACCATTGGAATTAACTGAGTTAAAGAAATAATTGGAAGAATTATTAGAAAAATAGTTTATAAGACCTAGTGTGTCACCATGGTGAGCCCTAGTATTATTAGTTAAAAAGAAAGATGGAGGATTTAAGTTATGTGTAGATTATAGACAATTAAAGTAACTATAAAGAATAAATATCCTTTACCTAGGATAGATGATTTAATGAACCAACTCAGAGGAGCAACAATTTTATCTAAAATAGATTTAAGGTCTGGGTACCATCCAATTAGAGCTAAAAAGGAAGATATGCCCAAGACTGCTTTTAGGACTAGATATGGACATTATGAATATCAAGTGATGCCATTTGGAGTGACTAATGCTCCAGCAGTGTTGGATTATATGAATAGGGTGTTTAGACCATACTTAGATCAGTTTGTAGTAGTATTTATAGATGATGTATTAATATATTCTAAAAATAAAGAGGAACATGAAAATCATCTTAGAATAACATTGCAAACTTTGAAAGATAGAAAATTATATGCTAAATTGCTAAGTGTGAATTTTGGTTGGAGGAAGTAAAATTTTTAGGAGATGTAATTTCTAGAGATGGAATAAGTATGGATCTTTCTAAGGTAGAAGCAGTTTTAGAATGGGAAAGGCCTAAGACAGTAACTGAGATTAGTAGTTCTTAGGAATTGATGGATATTACAAAAGGTTTATTAAAGGTTTTTCTAAGATAGTTGGACCCTTAACAAAATTAACTAGGAAAAATCAACCTTTTGTTTGGAGTGAGAGTTGTGAGAAATTTTTTCAAGAATTGAAACATAAATTGACTACTTTACCAGTTTTAGTTTTACTAGACCCAAATGAACCCTAGGAGGTATACTGTGATGTTTCATCTCTAGGGTTAGGATGTGTGTTAATGTAAAATAGGAAAGTGGTAGCTTATGCATCTAGGCGGTTGAAATCACATGAAAGAAATTATCCTACAGATGATTTGGAGTTAGATGCTATAGTTTTTGCTTTAAAATTTGGAGACATTATTTATATGGATCTAGATTTAATGTATATAGTGACCATAAGAATTTAAAATATTTGTTTGATTAAAAGGAATTGAATATGAGACAAAGAATATGGATGGAGTTTATTAAGGATTATGATTTTCAGTAAAGTATCATTCAGGAAAAGCTAATGTAGTAGTAGATGCTTTAAGTAGGAAAATTGTACACAGGTCAACCATGATGATCAAAGAATTAGAATTAATAGAACAATTTAGAGATTTGAATTTATGTACAGTAGGAAGAAGGATAAAATTCAATTAGGAATGATTACTATCACTAATGATTTCTTGGAAGAAATTAGAAAGAAACAAGATGTAGATACATTTATTCAGGAAAAGAAAGGAATAATAGGAACAGATAAAGTAAAAGAATTTAATTCAGGAATAGATGGAATTATTAGATTTAAAAATAAAATTTGTGTATCTAATAACCAAGAATTAAAGGAATTAATTTTGGAAGAAGGACACAAAAGTAAATTAAGTATTCACCTTGGAACTACAAAAATATATAAAATTTAAAGGAAATGTTTTGGTGGCCTAGGATGAAGAAAGATGTGGCAGAATATGTAGCTAGATGTTTAACGTGTCAGAAAGCTTTAGGAAGTAAATTATATCTTAGTTTAGTATAACACCCTAAGATTGATGGTCAAACAGAAAGGACTATTCAGTCATTAGAAGACCTCTTAAGGTCTTGTACATTAGAAGAGAAAGGAAATAGAGAATATATATTACCTTTAGTAGAATTTACATATAATAATAGTTACCATTCTAGTATAAGTATGGATCTCTATGAAGCTTTGTATGGTAGCAAATGTAGGACACCACTGGTATGGTATCAGGATGGTGAAAATTTATTGATAGAGCCAGACATCATCCAGCAGACAATTGAAAAAAGTAAAATTTATTCAGGAGAAAATGAAAACTGCACAGAGGAGACAGAAAAGTTATATAGATAAAAGAATAAAATCTTTAAAAATCTCAAGAAGATGATAAGGTATTTTTAAAAGTTACATCAATAACTGATAACGGAAAACCTAACTATAAAAACAAATCCTGTTAAGATTGAGAACAAAAGGATTAAGTACTTGAGAGGTAAATTATTCCTCTGGCTAAAGTTATCTGGAAGGATATCAGAGGTAATGACACTTGGGAATTAGAAGAGAAAATGAGAGAAGAATATCCTAAATTGTTTATATAGTTATATTACAAATTTCGAGGACGAAATTTTTATTAGTAGGGGAGAATTGTAACATCCTCATTTTTATTATTTTACAATTGTAAATATTTTTATATAAATAATTATGAGAAATTAAGTACTGTATTTTAGAGAATATTTTCTGTACATATTTTCATAATAACATTAATACAGTTCTATTCAGTAAAATTTTCTAAGTCTTTTAATACTTTTGTTTATACCTAAATTTCTTGTTGACCGGACAGTTGTGTCAGACAGCTGTCCAGGATAAGATTTTCCAGTATAACATTTTGGATTAAAATGTACTCTAATAAATCAAGAATTTAATGTAGATTTAAAATATATACAGTTGAGAAATGAATTACTTGTTGACTGGACCGTTGTGTCTGACGGCTGTCCAGGATAAATTTTCAAGTGTAAAATTTTGGACTAATCTGTAACTTAATAAAAAGGTAATTGAATATAGATGAAATATATATACAGTTGAAGAATCAAAATGCTAGTTTCGAATTATTAGAATTTTCTGAGAATTAGGACTCTGAGGAATTATTACGGTAAAATTTTAAGGTAGAAAATTAAGATAAAATCTATATGACATCTATAGAATTATCTATTAATTATAACATACTTAGAATAATTATTAAAATTGTTTAACTAAGAAAAAGAAAAATAAAAGTATTAACCAATCAAAATTTGACAAATTGACATTTCTAAGGTAATTAAATTAAGCTAATTAGACCTTGATTAAGAGATAATTAAGACACTACCATAAGGTTTTTGATAGTGAGGAATCCAATGGTGATATTAGTTTCTTAAAATTCTAATTAGTTTGTAAGATAATTAAAACCCTAAACACCCTTCTAGAAGACTCCACCAAATTCAACAACTTTGACCCATTGACCAAGCAATTGGCAAGTTACGTTTGGGACTTGTCTTGGACGTCCAAGTGGCTGTAGAAGCTTGGTCAAGTTGGCTGCTGGAGACCAAGGGCTGGACGTGTGAGTGGGATCCAATTTGGTGAAGAAAATTTAATTAAAAACATAAGAAACTAAAGCAAAAAGGAAGCACAAAAAAAAGCTAACTCTCCAAAACCCATAAACCCGTGAGCTTGGGCAGCTGCACCCCTCCATTTTCACTTCATCTTAGCTTCTAAATTTAAGAAATAAACCAACCAAAATCTCACAAATTTCAACATACCTTCAATCAAAGAGAAAAGAATTGGGAGAAAAGCTTAAAAATTTCAAGAAATCAAAAGAGAAAGGAAGAAGAGGATTCAAGAGTTCTTCTTCAAACTAAGGATCTAAGGTAAGGATCTTGGCATTTAATTTCAATTTAAACAAATTGGAAGTGGGAGAAACATGTCCTTAGGGTTAATTTCAAGATTTGATCAAGAAACATTAAAAGATGAAATTAAATTAGGGCTTTTATATCTTTGATAAAAGAAGTTGAAATTTGATGGTTGAATGAATGTTTTGGTTGATATCATGATGTATTGTGATTGATTGAACCTTGAATTGATTTGTTCTTGATTGAAATTGGCTTGGTTGTGTTGAATTTGATGTTGGAACTTTGAGAAAAATTGTTGGAAATGGTATCAAGACCATACGGCCATGGTTAGTTTGCAAGGGATAATATGTGGAAATTTTCAATTAACCAAGGGCAAAATAGTCATTTCACATGTAGGGACACATTGGGAATTTTAGAAAAAGTTTAAGGGCATTTTTGGCAATAATTAAAAAGTATAAGGGTAATTAGGTAATTTCACATTTTGAGGACACAATTGGAAATTTATAAAAAGATTGAGGGTAATTAGGTAATTTCATAGATTCTAGAAGAATTAGGGACACATTCGGAAATTTATAAAAAGATCAAGGGTAAAATGGGAAATTTTAGAAAATAGTAAGGGTAATTTAGTAATTTCACCCTTTGAGGGCAAAATTGGAATTTTAGAAAAAGATAGGGGTATTGTAGTAATTTCCATAGTAAAGAATAATTGGTAATTTTAGTAAAAGTTTAGTAATTTTTGCTAGTAAAGGACTAGTTAGTATTTTATTAAGGTATTGATGTTATAATGTTAATTAGTGAATTTTTATAATTTTTATGTGCTTGATTAATATTAATTATTTGTTTATTAGCATCATTATCATATTGCATAAGCCTGAGTTCTTGGAAAATACAAAGATTTCAAATGAGAAATGAGTTTTCAAATGAGAAATGATTTTGTTGACTAACCGGGACTGCGGTAGTCATGAAAAATGAGTATTTTTGGGGGAATTGATTTCCAGGACTATGTTGACTGACCGGACTGCGGTAGTCATGTATTTGAAAAGATGAATGAGATTATGAACAGAGAACTGTGTTGACTGACCGGACTGCGGTAGTCATGTATTTGAAAAGATGATTGAGATTATGAACAGAGATTATGATAGTCCTGAGAAATGGGTGAGCAGAGTAAGTTAGACAGGACCGTATAGTCTGTGATTATATAGTCTGTGGGGTGAAGGATATTGGCAATTCCACAGAGGACCGTAATCTGGAGCGCAGATACTGTCGTGGTGGCCTTCCTGGGTATCCTGACCTCCTAATTCTGTCTAGTTTATTTGCGTTTAGTAGGGGCTGATAGCTGAATTGCAGTACGTAATGGTAGGCCAGTTACTTACTAAACACTCAAAGGGGAAGTCTCCATGGAGCAGGGTCAAAATGATTTTGAGTCAAAAGGATTTTGAGTCAAAACTGCATGTGCTTTATAAACTTGCATTTTCATAAAGCATACTACATTTGCATTATTTATGTGAATTCTTAGTTATGAAATGAAATGTCATTGATTGTGATTGTTTTTCTATGTATTAGAAATTAAATGCCTGATCCGGTAATGCTGTCCCCAGATTCTAGGGGAGTGTGAATTGCAGGTATTTTGAAGATTAATTAGAAGTTAAAGATGCAGATATTTTCCAGAGCTATAGGAATGGGTGTTTTTGGCTTTAGATACTTTTGTATTAATTAGAAGTAAATTGGTAGTAGTATTTTCTGTAAATTTTAATAATGTAATTTATAATGCTAAAAATTTTAATGGAATGTATTTATTTTAATGGTAAATTCTTTTTATGGATTTTAGAAGGAAATTAATTAATTAGAAAGGGGGGGTTACAATTGTTGTCGTTTTAATGTGATTGGTAATTGTCGTAGAAACATCAAAATTTCACGATGTGTTTGGGAGGTGAAATGATAGAAAGATTATGATTTTTTTTCCGATGAGATCTAAAAAGATCATTCCCTTCCAAATTGGCATAAAATGAGAGAAGACCTAAAAAGAGTTCAGGATATCTCCTTTAATTTTGTAAAAAATATGTATCTCCTCTCGTTAATAATGGATATTATTATAAACGTCGTGATAAAAAAACTAATAAAAGAAACTATTAATTTGATTGTTGTCGTTTTAATGTGATCGGTAATTGTCATAGAAACATCAAAATTTCACGATATGTTTTGGAGGTGAAATAATAGAAAGATTATCATTTTTTTTCCGGTGAGATCTGAAAAGATCATTCCCTTCCAAATTGGCATAAAATGAGAGAAGACCTAAAAAAGTTCAGGATATCTCCTTTAATTTTGTAAAAAATACGTATCTCCTCTCATTAATAATGGAAATTATTATAAACGTTGTGATAAAAAATTAATAAAGGGAACTATTAATGTGATTGTTGTCGTTTTAATGTGATTGGTAATTGTCGTAGAAACATCAAAATTTCACGACGTGTTTGGGAGGTGAAATAATAGAAAGATTATGATTTTTTTTCCGGTGAGGTCTGAAAAGATCATTTCCTTCCAAATTGGCATAAAATGAGAGAAGACCTAAAAAAAGTTCAGTATATCTCCTTTAATTTCGTAAAAAATATGTATCTCCTCTCATTAATAATGGAAATTATTATAAACGTCGTGATAAAAAAACTAATAAGGGAAACTATTAATGTGATTGTTGTCGTTTTGATGTGATTGGTAATTGTCGTAGAAACATCAAAATTTCACGATATGTTTTGGGAAGTGAAATAATAGAAAGATTATGATTATTTTTCCGGTGAGATCTGAAAAGATGATTCCCTTCCAAATTGGCATAAAATGAGAGAAGACCTAAAAAGAGTTCAGGATATCTCCTTTAATTTTGTAAAAAATATGTATCTCCTCTCGTTAATAATGGATATTATTATAAACGTCGTGATAAAAAAAACTAATAAAAGGAACTATTAATTTGATTGTTGTCGTTTTAATGTGATTGGTAATTGTCATAGAAACATCAAAATTTCACGATATGTTTTGGAGGTGAAATAATAGAAAGATTATGATTTTTTTTCCGGTGAGATCTGAAAAGATCATTCCCTTCCAAATTGGCATAAAATGAGAGAAGACCTAAAAAAGTTCAGGATATCTCCTTTAATTTTGTAAAAAATACGTGTCTCCTCTCATTAATAATGGAAATTATTATAAACGTTGTGATAAAAAATTAATAAAGGGAACTATTAATGTGATTGTTGTCGTTTTAATGTGATTGGTAATTGTCGTAGAAACATCAAAATTTCACGACGTGTTTGGGAGGTGAAATAATAGAAATATTATGATTTTTTTTCCGGTGAGGTCTGAAAAGATCATTTCCTTCCAAATTGGCATAAAATGAGAGAAGACCTAAAAAAAGTTCAGTATATCTCCTTTAATTTCGTAAAAAATGTGTATCTCCTCTCATTAATAATGGAAATTATTATAAACGTCGTGATAAAAAAATTAATAAAGGAAACTATTAATGTGATTGTTGTCGTTTTGATGTGATTGGTAATTGTCGTAGAAACATCAAAATTTCACGATATGTTTTGGGAAGTGAAATAATAGAAAGATTATGATTATTTTTCCGGTGAGATCTGAAAAGATAATTCCCTTCCAAATTGGCATAAAATGAGAGAAGACCTAAAAAAAGTTCTGGATATCTCCTTTAATTTTGTTAAAAATACGTATCTCCTCTCATTAATAATGGAAATTATTATAAACGTTGTGATAAAAAACTGATAAAGGGAGCTATTAATGTGATTGTTGTCGTTTTAATGTGATTGGTAATTGTCGTAGAAACATCAAAATTTCACGATGTGTTTGGGAGGTGAAATAATAGAAAGATTATGATTTTTTTTCCGGTGAGGTCTGAAAAGATCATTCCCTTCCAAATTGGCATAAAATGAGAGAAGACCTAAAAAAAGTTTAGGATATCTCCTTTAATTTCGTAAAAAATATGTATCTCCTCTCATTAATAATGGAAATTATTATAAACGTCGTGATAAAAAAACTAATAAAGGAAACTATTAATGTGATTGTTGTCGTTTTGATGTGATTGGTATTTGTCGTAGAAACATCAAAATTTCACGATATGTTTGGGAAGTGAAATAATAGACAGATTATGATTTTTTTTCCGGTGAGCTCTGAAAAGATGATTCCCTTCCAAATTGGCATAAAATGAGAGAAGACCTAAAAAAAGTTCAGGATATCTCGTTTAATTCTTTAAAAAATACGTATCTCCTCTCATTAATAATGGAAATTATTATAAACGTTGTGATAAAACAACTGATAAAGGGAACTATTAATGTGATTGTTGTCGTTTTAATGTGATTGGTAATTGTCGTAGAAACATCAAAATTTCACGATATGGTTGGGAGGTGAAATAATAGACAGATTATGATTTTTTTCCGGTGAGATCTGACATTCCCTTCCAAATTGGCATAAAATGAGAGAAGACCTAAAAAAAGTTTAGTATATCTCGTTTAATTTTGTAAAAAATACGTATCTCCTCTCATTAATAATGGAAATTATTATAAACGTTGTGATAAAAAACTGATAAAGGGAGCTATTAATGTGATTGTTGTCATTTTAATGTGATTGGTAATTGTCATAGAAACATCAAAATTTCAAGATGTGTTTGGGAGGTGAAATGATAGAAAGATTATGATTTTTTTTCCGGTGAGATCTAAAAAGATCATTCCCTTTCAAATTGGCATAAAATGAGAGAAGACCTAAAAAAAGTTCAGGATATCTCCTTTAATTTTGTAAAAAATATGTATCTCCTCTCATTAATAGTGGAAATTATTATAAACGTCGTGATAAAAAAACTAATAAAAGGAACTATTAATGTGATTGTTGTCATTTTAATGTGATTGGTAATTGTCATAGAAACATCAAAATTTCACGATATGTTTAGGAGGTGAAATAATAGAAAGATTATGATTTTTTTTCCGGTGAGATCTGAAAAGATCATTCCCTTCCAAATTGGCATAAAATGAGAGAAGGCCTAAAAAAAGTTTAGGATATCTCGTTTACTTTTTTTAAAAATACGTATCTCCTCTCATTAATAATGGAAATTATTATAAACATCGTGATAAAAAAAACTAATAAAGGGAACTATTAATGTGATTGTCTTCGTTTTAATGTGATTGGTAATTGTCGTAGAAACATCAAAATTTCACGATATGTTTGGGAGGTGAAATAATAGATAGATTATGATTTTTTTTCCTGTGAGATCTGAAAAGATCATTCCCTTCGAAATTGGCATAAAATGAGAGAAGACCTAAAAAAAGTTCAGGATATCTCCTTTAATTTTGTAAAAAATACGTATCTCCTCTCATTAATAGTGGAAATTATTACAAACATTGTGGTAAAAAAACTAATAAAGGGAACTGTTAATGTGATTGTTCTCGTTTTAATGTGATTGGTAATTGTCGTAGAAACATCAAAATTTCACGATATGTTTGGAAGGTGAAATAATAGAAAGATTATGATTTTTTTTCCGGTGAGATTTGAAAAGATCATTCCCTTCCAAATTGGCATAAAATGAGAGAAGACCTAAAAAAAAGTTTAGGATATCTCGTTTACTTTTTTAAAAAATACGTATCTCCTCTCATTAATAGTGGAAATTATTATAAAATTTGTGGTAAAAAAACTAATAAAGGGAACTGTTAATGTGATTGTTGTCGTTTTAATGTGATTGGTAATTGTTGTCGAAACATCAAAATTTCACGATATGTTTTGGGAAGTGAAATAGTAGAAAGATTATGATTATTTTTCCGGTGAGATCTGAAAAGATCATTGGCTTCCAAATTGGCATAAAATGAGAGAAGACCTAAAAAAAGTTTAGGATATCTCGTTTACTATTTTAAAAAATACGTATATCCTCTCATTAATAATGGAAATGATTATAAACGTTGTGATAAAAAACTAATAAAGGGAACTGTTAATGTGATTGTTGTCGTTTTAAAGTGATTGGTAATTGTCGTAGAAACATCAAAATTTCACGATATGTTTTGGGAAGTGAAATAATAGAAAGATTATGATTATTTTTCCGGTGAGATATGAAAAGATGATTCCCTTCCAAATTGGCATAAAATGAGAGAAGACCTAAAAAAAGTTCTGGATATCTCCTTTAATTTTGTTAAAAATACGTATCTCCTCTCATTAATAATGGAAGTTATCATAAACGTTGTGATAAAAAAAACTAATAAAGGGAACTATTAATGTGATTGTTGTCGTTTTAATGTGATTGGTAATTGTCATAGCAAAATCAAAATTTCGCGATAAGTTTGGGAGGTGAAATAATAGAAAGATTATGATTTTTTTTCCGGTTAGATCTGAAAAGATCATTCCCATCCAAATTGGCATAAAATCAGAGAAGACCTAAAAAAAGTTCAGGATATCTCCTTTAATTTTGTAAAAAATACGTATCTCCTCTCATTAATAGTGGAAATTATTATAAACGTTGTGATAAAAAAAACTAATAAAGGGAACTATTAATGTGATTGTTGTCATTTTAATGTGATTGGTAATTGTCGTAGAAACATCAAAATTTCACGATATGTTTGGGAGGTGAAATAATAGACAGATTATGATTTTTTTTCCGGTGAGATCTGAAAAGATGTTTCCCTTCCAAATTGGCATAAAATGAGAGAAGACCTAAAAAAAGTTTAGGATATCTCGTTTACTTTTTTTAAAAATACGTATCTCCTATCATTAATAATGGAAATGATTATAAACGTTGTGATAAAAAAAAACTATTAAATGGAACTATTAATGTGATTGTTGTCGTTTTAATGTGATTGGTAATTGTCGTAGAAACTTCAAAATTTCACGATATGTTTGGGAGGTGAAATAATAGAAAGATTATGATTTTTTTTCCGGTGAGATCTGAAAAGATCATTCCCTTCCAAATTGCCATAAAATGAGAGAAGACCGAAAAAAAGTTCAGGATATCTCGTTTTATTCTTTAAAAAATACGTATCTCCTCTCATTAATAATGGAAATTATTATAAACGTTGTGATAAAACAACTAATAAAGGGAACTATTAATGTGATTGTTGTCATTTTAATATGATTGGTAATTATCGTAGAAACATCAAAATTTCACGATATGGTTGGGAGGTGAAATAATAGACAGATTATGATTTTTTTTCCGGTGAGATCTGAAAAGATCATTCCCTTCCAAATTGGCATAAAATGAGAGAAGACCTAAAAAAAGTTTAGGATATCTCGTTTACTTTTTAAAAAAATACGTATCTCCTCTCATTAATAATGGAAATGATTATAAACGTTGGGATAAAAAAACTAATAAAGGGAAATGTTAATGTGATTGTTGTCGTTTTAATGTGATTGGTAATTGTCGTAGAAACATCAAAATTTCACAATATGTTTGGGAGGTTAAATAATAGAAAGATTATGATCTTTTTTCCGGTGAGATCTGAAAACATCATTCCCTTCCAAATTGGCATAAAATGAGAGAAGACCTAAAAAATGTTTAGGATATCTCGTTTACTTTTTTAAAAAATACGTATCTCCTCTCATTAATAGTGGAAATTATTATAAACATTGTGGTAAAAAAAACTAATAAATGGAACTGTTAATGTGATTGTTGTCATTTTAATGTGATTGGTAATTGTCGTCGAAACATCAAAATTTCACGATATGTTTTGGGAAGTGAAATAGTAGAAAGATTATGATTATTTTTTCCGGTGAGATCTGAAAAGATGATTCCCTTCCAAATTGGCATAAAATGAGAGAAGACCTAAAAAAAGTTCTGGATATCTCCTTTAATTTTGTTAAAAATACGTATCTCCTCTCATTAATAATGGAAATTATTATAAACGTTGTGATAAAAAAACTAATAAAGGGAACTATTAATGTGATTGTTGTCGTTTTAATGTGATTGGTAAATGTCGTAGAAACATCAAAATTTCACGATATGTTTGGGAGGTGAAATAATAGAAAGATTATGATTTTTTTTCCGGTGAGATCTGAAAAGATCATTCCCTTCCAAATTGCCATAAAATGAGAGAAGACCTAAAAAAAGTTCAGGATATCTCGTTTAATTCTTTAAAAAATACGTATCTCCTCTCATTAATAATGGAAATTATTATAAACGTTGTGATAAAACAACTAATAAAGGGAACTATTAATGTGATTGTTGTCGTTTTAATGTGATTGGTAATTATCGTAGAAACATCAAAATTTCACAATATGTTTGGGAGGTGAAATAATAGAAAGATTATGATCTTTTTTCCGGTGAGATCTGAAAACATCATTCCCTTCCAAATTGGCATAAAATGAGAGAAGACCTAAAAAATGTTTAGGATATCTCGTTTACTTTTTTAAAAAATACGTATCTCCTCTCATTAATAATGGAAATTATTATAAACATTGTGATAAAAAAAACTAATAAAGGAAACTATTAATGTGATTGTTGTCGTTTTGATGTGATTGGTAATTGTCGTAGAAACATCAAAATTTCACGATATGTTTGGGAAGTGAAATAATAGAAAGATTATGTTTTTTTTTCCGGTGAGATATGAAAAGATGATTCCCTTCCAAATTGGCATAAAATGAGAGAAGACCTAAAAAAAGTTCTGGATATCTCCTTTAATTTTGTTAAAAATACGTATCTCCTCTCATTAATAATGGAAATTATTATAAACGTTGTGATAAAAAACTGAAAAAGGGAGCTATTAATGTGATTGTTGTCGTTTTAATGTAATTGGTAATTGTCGTAGAAACATCAAAATTTCACGATGTGTTTGGGAGGTGAAATGATAGAAAGATTATGATTTTTTTTCCGGTGAGATATGAAAAGATGATTCCCTTCCAAATTGGCATAAAATGAGAGAAGACCTTAAAAAAGATCTGGATATCTCCTTTAATTTTGTTAAAAATACGTATCTCCTCTCATTAATAATGGAAATTATTATAAACATTGTGGTAAAAAAAACTAATAAAGGGAACTGTTAATGTGGTTGTTGTCATTTTAAAGTGATTGGTAATTGTCATAGAAACATCAAAATTTCACGATGTGTTTGGGAGGTGAAATGATAGAAAGATTATGATTTTTTTTTCCGGTGAGATCTAAAAAGGTCATTCCCTTCCAAATTGGCATAAAATGAGAGAAGACCTAAAAAAAGTTCAGGATATCTCCTTTAATTTTGTAAAAAATATGTATCTCCTCTCATTAATAATGGAAATTATTATAAACGTCGTGATAAAAAAACTAATAAAAGGAACTATTAATGTGATTATTGTCGTTTTAATGTGATTGGTAATAGTCATAGAAACATCAAAATTTCACGATATGTTTGGGAGGTGAAATAATAGAAAGATTATGATTTTTTTTCCGGTGAGATCTGAAAAGATCATTCCCTTCCAAATTGGCATAAAAGGAGAGAAGACCTAAAAAAGTTCAGGATATCTCCTTTAATTTTGTAAAAAATACGTATCTCCTCTCATTAATAATGGAAATTATTATAAACGTCGTGATAAAAAACTAATAAAGGGAACTATTAATGTGATTGTTGTCGTTTTACTGTGATTGGTAATTGTCGTAGAAACATCAAAATATCACGATGTGTTTGGGAGGTGAAATAATAGAAAGATTATGATTTTTTTTCCGGTGAGGTCTGAAAAGATCATTCCCTTCCAAATTGGCATAAAATGAGAGAAGACCTAAAAAAAGTTCAGTATATCTCCTTTAATTTCGTAAAAAATATGTATCTCCTCTCATTAATAATGGAAATTATTATAAACGTCGTGATAAAAAAACTAATAAAAGAAACTATTAATGTGATTGTTGTCGTTTTGATGTGATTGGTAATTGTCGTAGAAACATCAAAATTTCACGATATGTTTTGGGAAGTGAAATAATAGAAAGATTATGATTATTTTTCCGGTGAGATCTGAAAAGATGATTCCCTTCCAAATTGGCATAAAATGAGAGAAGACCTAAAAAAAGTTCAGGATATCTCCTTTAATTTTGTAGAAAATATGTATCTCCTCTTATTAATAATGGAAATTATGATAAACGTCGTGATAAAACAACTAATAAAAGGAACTATTAATGTGATTGTTGTCGTTTTAATGCGATTGGTAATTGTCATAGAAACATCAAAATTTCACGATATGTTTGGGAGGTGAAATAATAGAAAGATTATGATTTTTTTTCCGGTGAGATCTGAAAAGATCATTCCCTTCCAAATTGGCATAAAATGAGAGAAGACCTAAAAAAGTTCAGGATATCTCCTTTAATTTTGTAAAAAATACGTATCTCCTCTCATTAATAGTGGAAATTATTATAAACATTGTGGTAAAAAAACTAATAAAGGGAACTCTTAATGTGATTGTTGTCGTTTTAATGTGATTGGTAGTTGTCATAGAAACATCAAAATTTCACGATATGTTTGGGAGGTCAAATAATAGAAAGATTATGATTTTTTTTCCGGTGAGATCTGAAAAGATGATTCCCTTCCAATTTGGCATAAAATGAGAGAAGACCTAAAAAAGTTCAGGATATCTCCTTTAATTTTGTAAAACATACGTATCTCCTCTCATTAATAATGGAAATTATTATAAACGTTGTGATAAAAAACTAATAAAGGGAACTATTAATGTGATTGTTGTCGTTTTAATGTGATTGGTAATTGTCGTAGAAACATCAAAATTTCATGATGTGTTTGGGAGGTGAAATAATAGAAAGATTATGATTTTTTTCCGGTGAGGTCTGAAAAGATCATTCCCTTCCAAATTGGCATAAAATGAGAGAAGACCTAAAAAAGTTCAGGATATCTCCTTTAATTTTGTAAAAAATACGTATCTCCTCTCATTAACAGTGGAAATTATTATAAACATTGTGGTAAAAAAACTAATAAAGGGAACTGTTAATGTGATTGTTGTCATTTTAATGTGATTGGTAATTGTCGTAGAAACATCAAAATTTCACGATATGTTTTGGGAAGTGAAACAATAGAAAGATTATGAATATTTTTCCGGTGAGATCTGAAAAGATGATTCCCTTCCAAATTGGCATAAAGTGAGAGAAGACCTAAAAAAAGTTCTGGATATCTCCTTTAATTTTGTTAAAAATACGTATCTCCTCTCATTAATAATGGAAATTATTATAAACGTTGTGATAAAAAACTAATAAAGGGAACTATTAATGTAATTGTTGTCGTTTTAATGTGATTGGCAATTGTCGTAGAAACATCAAAATTTCACGATATGTTTTGGGAAGTGAAATAATAGAAAGATTATGATTATTTTTCCGGTGAGATCTGAAAAGATCATTCCCTTCCAAATTGGCATAAAATGAGAGAAGACCTAAAAAATGTTTAGGATATCTCGTTTACTTTTTTTAAAAATACGTATCTCCTCTCATTAATAATGGAAATGATTATAAACGTTGTGATAAAAAAAACTAATAAATGGAACTATTAATGTGATTGTTGTCGTTTTAATGTGATTGGTAATTGTCGTAGAAACTTCAAAATTTCACGATGTGTTTGGGAGGTGAAATAATACAAAGATTATGATTTTTTTTCCAGTTAGATCTGAAAAGATCATTCCTATCCAAATTGGCATAAAATCAGAGAAGACCTAAAAAAAGTTCAGGATATCTCCTTTAATTTTGTAAAAAATACGTATCTCCTCTCATTAATAGTGGAAATTATTATAAACATTGTGATAAAAAAAACTAATAAAGGGAACTATTAATGTGATTGTTGTCATTTTAATGTGATTGGTAATTGTCGTAGAAACATCAAAATTTCACGATATGTTTGGGAGGTGAAATAATAGACAGATTATGATTTTTTTTCCGGTGAGATCTGAAAAGATCATTCCCTTCCAAATTGGCATAAAATGAGAGAAGACCTAAAAAAAGTTTAGGATATCTCGTTTACTTTTTTTAAAAATACGTATCTCCTCTCATTAATAATGGAAATGATTATAAACGTTGTGATAAAAAAAACTAATAAATGGAACTATTAATGTGATTGTTTTCATTTTAATGTGATTGGTAATTGTCGTAGAAACATCAAAATTTCACGATATGTTTAGGAGGTGAAATAATAGAAAGATTATGATTATTTTTCCGGTGAGATCTGAAACGATGATTCCCTTCCAAATTGGCATAAAATGAGAGAAGACCTAAAAAAAGTTCTGGATATCTCCTTTAATTTTGTTAAAAATACGTATCTCCTCTCATTAATAATGGAAATTATTATAAACGTTGTGATAAAAAACTAATAAAGGGAACTATTAATGTGATTGTTGTCGTTTTAATGTGATTGGTAATTGTCGTAGAAACATTAAAATTTCACGATGTGTTTGGGAGGTGAAATAATAGAAAGATTATGATTTTTTTTCCGGTTAGATCTGAAAAGATCATTCCCATCCAAATTGGCATAAAATCATAGAAGACCTAAAAAAAGTTCAGGATATCTCCTTTAATTTTGTAAAAAATACGTATCTCCTCTCATTAATAGTGGAAATTATTATAAACGTTGTAATAAAAAAAAACTAATAAAGGGAACTATTAATGTGATTGTTGTCGTTTTAATGTGATTGGTAATTGTCGTAGAAACATCAAAATTTCACGATGTGTTTGGGAGGTGAAATGATAGAAAGATTATGATTTTTTTTCCGATGAGATCTAAAAAGATCATTCCCTTCCAAATTGGCATAAAATGAGAGAAGACCTAAAAAGAGTTCAGGATATCTCCTTTAATTTTGTAAAAAATATGTATCTCCTCTCGTTAATAATGGATATTATTATAAACGTTGTGATAAAAAAACTAATAAAAGGAACTATTAATTTGATTGTTGTCATTTTAATGTGATTGGTAATTGTCATAGAAACATCAAAATTTCACGATATGTTTTGGAGGTGAAATAATAGAAAGATTATGATTTTTTTTCCGGTGAGATCTGAAAAGATCATTCCCTTCCAAATTGGCATAAAATGAGAGAAGACCTAAAAAAGTTCAGGATATCTCCTTTAATTTTGTAAAAAATACGTATCTCCTCTCATTAATAATGGAAATTATTATAAACGTTGTGATAAAAAATTAATAAAGGGAACTATTAATGTGATTGTTGTCGTTTTAATGTGATTGGTAATTGTCGTAGAAACATCAAAATTTCACGATGTGTTTGGGAGGTGAAATGATAGAAAGATTATGATTTTTTTTCCGATGAGATCTAAAAAGATCATTCCCTTCCAAATTGGCATAAAATGAGAGAAGACCTAAAAAGAGTTCAGGATATCTCCTTTAATTTTGTAAAAAATATGTATCTCCTCTCGTTAATAATGGATATTATTATAAACGTCGTGATAAAAAAACTAATAAAAGAAACTATTAATTTGATTGTTGTCGTTTTAATGTGATCGGTAATTGTCATAGAAACATCAAAATTTCACAATATGTTTTGGAGGTGAAATAATAGAAAGATTATCATTTTTTTTCCGGTGAGATCTGAAAAGATCATTCCCTTCCAAATTGGCATAAAATGAGAGAAGACCTAAAAAAGTTCAGGATATCTCCTTTAATTTTGTAAAAAATACGTATCTCCTCTCATTAATAATGGAAATTATTATAAACGTTGTGATAAAAAATTAATAAAGGGAACTATTAATGTGATTGTTGTCGTTTTAATGTGATTGGTAATTGTCGTAGAAACATCAAAATTTCACGACGTGTTTGGGAGGTGAAATAATAGAAAGATTATGATTTTTTTTCCGGTGAGGTCTGAAAAGATCATTTCCTTCCAAATTGGCATAAAGTGAGAGAAGACCTAAAAAAAGTTCTGGATATCTCCTTTAATTTTGTTAAAAATACGTATCTCCTCTCATTAATAATGGAAATTATTATAAACGTTGTGATAAAAAACTAATAAAGGGAACTATTAATGTAATTGTTGTCGTTTTAATGTGATTGGCAATTGTCGTAGAAACATCAAAATTTCACGATATGTTTTGGGAAGTGAAATAATAGAAAGATTATGATTATTTTTCCGGTGAGATCTGAAAAGATCATTCCCTTCCAAATTGGCATAAAATGAGAGAAGACCTAAAAAATGTTTAGGATATCTCGTTTACTTTTTTTAAAAATACGTATCTCCTCTCATTAATAATGGAAATGATTATAAACGTTGTGATAAAAAAAACTAATAAATGGAACTATTAATGTGATTGTTGTCGTTTTAATGTGATTGGTAATTGTCGTAGAAACTTCAAAATTTCACGATGTGTTTGGGAGGTGAAATAATACAAAGATTATGATTTTTTTTCCAGTTAGATCTGAAAAGATCATTCCTATCCAAATTGGCATAAAATCAGAGAAGACCTAAAAAAAGTTCAGGATATCTCCTTTAATTTTGTAAAAAATACGTATCTCCTCTCATTAATAGTGGAAATTATTATAAACATTGTGATAAAAAAAACTAATAAAGGGAACTATTAATGTGATTGTTGTCATTTTAATGTGATTGGTAATTGTCGTAGAAACATCAAAATTTCACGATATGTTTGGGAGGTGAAATAATAGACAGATTATGATTTTTTTTCCGGTGAGATCTGAAAAGATCATTCCCTTCCAAATTGGCATAAAATGAGAGAAGACCTAAAAAAAGTTTAGGATATCTCGTTTACTTTTTTTAAAAATACGTATCTCCTCTCATTAATAATGGAAATGATTATAAACGTTGTGATAAAAAAAACTAATAAATGGAACTATTAATGTGATTGTTTTCATTTTAATGTGATTGGTAATTGTCGTAGAAACATCAAAATTTCACGATATGTTTAGGAGGTGAAATAATAGAAAGATTATGATTATTTTTCCGGTGAGATCTGAAACGATGATTCCCTTCCAAATTGGCATAAAATGAGAGAAGACCTAAAAAAAGTTCTGGATATCTCCTTTAATTTTGTTAAAAATACGTATCTCCTCTCATTAATAATGGAAATTATTATAAACGTTGTGATAAAAAACTAATAAAGGGAACTATTAATGTGATTGTTGTCGTTTTAATGTGATTGGTAATTGTCGTAGAAACATTAAAATTTCACGATGTGTTTGGGAGGTGAAATAATAGAAAGATTATGATTTTTTTTCCGGTTAGATCTGAAAAGATCATTCCCATCCAAATTGGCATAAAATCATAGAAGACCTAAAAAAAGTTCAGGATATCTCCTTTAATTTTGTAAAAAATACGTATCTCCTCTCATTAATAGTGGAAATTATTATAAACGTTGTAATAAAAAAAAACTAATAAAGGGAACTATTAATGTGATTGTTGTCGTTTTAATGTGATTGGTAATTGTCGTAGAAACATCAAAATTTCACGATGTGTTTGGGAGGTGAAATGATAGAAAGATTATGATTTTTTTTCCGATGAGATCTAAAAAGATCATTCCCTTCCAAATTGGCATAAAATGAGAGAAGACCTAAAAAAAGTTTAGGATATCTCGTTTACTTTTTTTAAAAATACGTATCTCCTCTCATTAATAATGGAAATGATTATAAACGTTGTGATAAAAAAAACTAATAAATGGAACTATTAATGTGATTGTTGTCGTTTTAATGTGATTGGTAATTGTCGTAGAAACATCAAAATTTCACGATATGTTTAGGAGGTGAAATAATAGAAAGATTATGATTATTTTTTCGGTGAGATCTGAAACGATGATTCCCTTCCAAATTGGCATAAAATGAGAGAAGACCTAAAAAAAGTTCTGGATATCTCCTTTAATTTTGTTAAAAATACGTATCTCCTCTCATTAATAATGGAAATTATTATAAACGTTGTGATAAAAAACTAATAAAGGGAACTATTAATGTGATTGTTGTCGTTTTAATGTGATTGGTAATTGTCGTAGAAACATTAAAATTTCACGATGTGTTTGGGAGGTGAAATAATAGAAAGATTATGATTTTTTTTCCGGTTAGATCTGAAAAGATCATTCCCATCCAAATTGGCATAAAATCATAGAAGACCTAAAAAAAGTTCAGGATATCTCCTTTAATTTTGTAAAAAATACGTATCTCCTCTCATTAATAGTGGAAATTATTATAAACGTTGTAATAAAAAAAAACTAATAAAGGGAACTATTAATGTGATTGTTGTCGTTTTAATGTGATTGGTAATTGTCGTAGAAACATCAAAATTTCACGATGTGTTTGGGAGGTGAAATGATAGAAAGATTATGATTTTTTTTCCGATGAGATCTAAAAAGATCATTCCCTTCCAAATTGGCATAAAATGAGAGAAGACCTAAAAAGAGTTCAGGATATCTCCTTTAATTTTGTAAAAAATATGTATCTCCTCTCGTTAATAATGGATATTATTATAAACGTTGTGATAAAAAAACTAATAAAAGGAACTATTAATTTGATTGTTGTCGTTTTAATGTGATTGGTAATTGTCATAGAAACATCAAAATTTCACGATATGTTTTGGAGGTGAAATAATAGAAAGATTATGATTTTTTTTCCGGTGAGATCTGAAAAGATCATTCCCTTCCAAATTGGCATAAAATGAGAGAAGACCTAAAAAAGTTCAGGATATCTCCTTTAATTTTGTAAAAAATACGTATCTCCTCTCATTAATAATGGAAATTATTATAAACGTTGTGATAAAAAATTAATAAAGGGAACTATTAATGTGATTGTTGTCGTTTTAATGTGATTGGTAATTGTCGTAGAAACATCAAAATTTCACGATGTGTTTGGGAGGTGAAATGATAGAAAGATTATGATTTTTTTTCCGATGAGATCTAAAAAGATCATTCCCTTCCAAATTGGCATAAAATGAGAGAAGACCTAAAAAGAGTTCAGGATATCTCCTTTAATTTTGTAAAAAATATGTATCTCCTCTCGTTAATAATGGATATTATTATAAACGTCGTGATAAAAAAACTAATAAAAGAAACTATTAATTTGATTGTTGTCGTTTTAATGTGATCGGTAATTGTCATAGAAACATCAAAATTTCACGATATGTTTTGGAGGTGAAATAATAGAAAGATTATCATTTTTTTTCCGGTGAGATCTGAAAAGATCATTCCCTTCCAAATTGGCATAAAATGAGAGAAGACCTAAAAAAGTTCAGGATATCTCCTTTAATTTTGTAAAAAATACGTATCTCCTCTCATTAATAATGGAAATTATTATAAACATTGTGGTAAAAAAACTAATAAAGGGAACTCTTAATGTGATTGTTGTCGTTTTAATGTGATTGGTAGTTGTCATAGAAACATCAAAATTTCACGATATGTTTGGGAGGTCAAATAATAGAAAGATTATGATTTTTTTTCCGGTGAGATCTGAAAAGATGATTCCCTTCCAATTTGGCATAAAATGAGAGAAGACCTAAAAAAGTTCAGGATATCTCCTTTAATTTTGTAAAACATACGTATCTCCTCTCATTAATAATGGAAATTATTATAAACGTTGTGATAAAAAACTAATAAAGGGAACTATTAATGTGATTGTTGTCGTTTTAATGTGATTGGTAATTGTCGTAGAAACATCAAAATTTCACGATGTGTTTGGGAGGTGAAATAATAGAAAGATTATGATTTTTTTCCGGTGAGGTCAGAAAAGATCATTCCCTTCCAAATTGGCATAAAATGAGAGAAGACCTAAAAAAGTTCAGGATATCTCCTTTAATTTTGTAAAAAATACGTATCTCCTCTCATTAACAGTGGAAATTATTATAAACATTGTGGTAAAAAAACTAATAAAGGGAACTGTTAATGTGATTGTTGTCATTTTAATGTGATTGGTAATTGTCGTAGAAACATCAAAATTTCACGATATGTTTTGGGAAGTGAAACAATAGAAAGATTATGAATATTTTTCCGGTGAGATCTGAAAAGATGATTCCCTTCCAAATTGGCATAAAGTGAGAGAAGACCTAAAAAAAGTTCTGGATATCTCCTTTAATTTTGTTAAAAATACGTATCTCCTCTCATTAATAATGGAAATTATTATAAACGTTGTGATAAAAAACTAATAAAGGGAACTATTAATGTAATTGTTGTCGTTTTAATGTGATTGGCAATTGTCGTAGAAACATCAAAATTTCACGATATGTTTTGGGAAGTGAAATAATAGAAAGATTATGATTATTTTTCCGGTGAGATCTGAAAAGATCATTCCCTTCCAAATTGGCATAAAATGAGAGAAGACCTAAAAAATGTTTAGGATATCTCGTTTACTTTTTTTAAAAATACGTATCTCCTCTCATTAATAATGGAAATGATTATAAACGTTGTGATAAAAAAAACTAATAAATGGAACTATTAATGTGATTGTTGTCGTTTTAATGTGATTGGTAATTGTCGTAGAAACTTCAAAATTTCACGATGTGTTTGGGAGGTGAAATAATACAAAGATTATGATTTTTTTTCCAGTTAGATCTGAAAAGATCATTCCTATCCAAATTGGCATAAAATCAGAGAAGACCTAAAAAAAGTTCAGGATATCTCCTTTAATTTTGTAAAAAATACGTATCTCCTCTCATTAATAGTGGAAATTATTATAAACATTGTGATAAAAAAAACTAATAAAGGGAACTATTAATGTGATTGTTGTCATTTTAATGTGATTGGTAATTGTCGTAGAAACATCAAAATTTCACGATATGTTTGGGAGGTGAAATAATAGACAGATTATGATTTTTTTTCCGGTGAGATCTGAAAAGATCATTCCCTTCCAAATTGGCATAAAATGAGAGAAGACCTAAAAAAAGTTTAGGATATCTCGTTTACTTTTTTTAAAAATACGTATCTCCTCTCATTAATAATGGAAATGATTATAAACGTTGTGATAAAAAAAACTAATAAATGGAACTATTAATGTGATTGTTTTCATTTTAATGTGATTGGTAATTGTCGTAGAAACATCAAAATTTCACGATATGTTTAGGAGGTGAAATAATAGAAAGATTATGATTATTTTTCCGGTGAGATCTGAAACGATGATTCCCTTCCAAATTGGCATAAAATGAGAGAAGACCTAAAAAAAGTTCTGGATATCTCCTTTAATTTTGTTAAAAATACGTATCTCCTCTCATTAATAATGGAAATTATTATAAACGTTGTGATAAAAAACTAATAAAGGGAACTATTAATGTGATTGTTGTCGTTTTAATGTGATTGGTAATTGTCGTAGAAACATTAAAATTTCACGATGTGTTTGGGAGGTGAAATAATAGAAAGATTATGATTTTTTTTCCGGTTAGATCTGAAAAGATCATTCCCATCCAAATTGGCATAAAATCATAGAAGACCTAAAAAAAGTTCAGGATATCTCCTTTAATTTTGTAAAAAATACGTATCTCCTCTCATTAATAGTGGAAATTATTATAAACGTTGTAATAAAAAAAAACTAATAAAGGGAACTATTAATGTGATTGTTGTCGTTTTAATGTGATTGGTAATTGTCGTAGAAACATCAAAATTTCACGATGTGTTTGGGAGGTGAAATGATAGAAAGATTATGATTTTTTTTCCGATGAGATCTAAAAAGATCATTCGCTTCCAAATTGGCATAAAATGAGAGAAGACCTAAAAAGAGTTCAGGATATCTCCTTTAATTTTGTAAAAAATATGTATCTCCTCTCGTTAATAATGGATATTATTATAAACGTTGTGATAAAAAAACTAATAAAAGGAACTATTAATTTGATTGTTGTCGTTTTAATGTGATTGGTAATTGTCATAGAAACATCAAAATTTCACGATATGTTTTGGAGGTGAAATAATAGAAAGATTATGATTTTTTTTCCGGTGAGATCTGAAAAGATCATTCCCTTCCAAATTGGCATAAAATGAGAGAAGACCTAAAAAAGTTCAGGATATCTCCTTTAATTTTGTAAAAAATACGTATCTCCTCTCATTAATAATGGAAATTATTATAAACGTTGTGATAAAAAATTAATAAAGGGAACTATTAATGTGATTGTTGTCGTTTTAATGTGATTGGTAATTGTCGTAGAAACATCAAAATTTCACGATGTGTTTGGGAGGTGAAATGATAGAAAGATTATGATTTTTTTTCCGATGAGATCTAAAAAGATCATTCCCTTCCAAATTGGCATAAAATGAGAGAAGACCTAAAAAGAGTTCAGGATATCTCCTTTAATTTTGTAAAAAATATGTATCTCCTCTCGTTAATAATGGATATTATTATAAACGTCGTGATAAAAAAACTAATAAAAGAAACTATTAATTTGATTGTTGTCGTTTTAATGTGATCGGTAATTGTCATAGAAACATCAAAATTTCACGATATGTTTTGGAGGTGAAATAATAGAAAGATTATCATTTTTTTTCCGGTGAGATCTGAAAAGATCATTCCCTTCCAAATTGGCATAAAATGAGAGAAGACCTAAAAAAGTTCAGGATATCTCCTTTAATTTTGTAAAAAATACGTATCTCCTCTCATTAATAATGGAAATTATTATAAACGTTGTGATAAAAAATTAATAAAGGGAACTATTAATGTGATTGTTGTCGTTTTAATGTGATTGGTAATTGTCGTAGAAACATCAAAATTTCACGACGTGTTTGGGAGGTGAAATAATAGAAAGATTATGATTTTTTTTCCGGTGAGGTCTGAAAAGATCATTTCCTTCCAAATTGGCATAAAATGAGAGAAGACCTAAAAAAAGTTCAGTATATCTCCTTTAATTTCGTAAAAAATATGTATCTCCTCTCATTAATAATGGAAATTATTATAAACGTCGTGATAAAAAAACTAATAAGGGAAACTATTAATGTGATTGTTGTCGTTTTGATGTGATTGGTAATTGTCGTAGAAACATCAAAATTTCACGATATGTTTTGGGAAGTGAAATAATAGAAAGATTATGATTATTTTTCCGGTGAGATCTGAAAAGATGATTCCCTTCCAAATTGGCATAAAATGAGAGAAGACCTAAAAAGAGTTCAGGATATCTCCTTTAATTTTGTAAAAAATATGTATCTCCTCTCGTTAATAATGGATATTATTATAAACGTCGTGATAAAAAAACTAATAAAAGGAACTATTAATTTGATTGTTGTCGTTTTAATGTGATTGGTAATTGTCATAGAAACATCAAAATTTCACGATATGTTTTGGAGGTGAAATAATAGAAAGATTATGATTTTTTTTCCGGTGAGATCTGAAAAGATCATTCCCTTCCAAATTGGCATAAAATGAGAGAAGACCTAAAAAAGTTCAGGATATCTCCTTTAATTTTGTAAAAAATACGTGTCTCCTCTCATTAATAATGGAAATTATTATAAACGTTGTGATAAAAAATTAATAAAGGGAACTATTAATGTGATTGTTGTCGTTTTAATGTGATTGGTAATTGTCGTAGAAACATCAAAATTTCACGACGTGTTTGGGAGGTGAAATAATAGAAATATTATGATTTTTTTTCCGGTGAGGTCTGAAAAGATCATTTCCTTCCAAATTGGCATAAAATGAGAGAAGACCTAAAAAAAGTTCAGTATATCTCCTTTAATTTCGTAAAAAATGTGTATCTCCTCTCATTAATAATGGAAATTATTATAAACGTCGTGATAAAAAAATTAATAAAGGAAACTATTAATGTGGTTGTTGTCGTTTTGATGTGATTGGTAATTGTCGTAGAAACATCAAAATTTCACGATATGTTTTGGGAAGTGAAATAATAGAAAGATTATGATTATTTTTCCGGTGAGATCTGAAAAGATAATTCCCTTCCAAATTGGCATAAAATGAGAGAAGACCTAAAAAAAGTTCTGGATATCTCCTTTAATTTTGTTAAAAATACGTATCTCCTCTCATTAATAATGGAAATTATTATAAACGTTGTGATAAAAAACTGATAAAGGGAGCTATTAATGTGATTGTTGTCGTTTTAATGTGATTGGTAATTGTCGTAGAAACATCAAAATTTCACGATGTGTTTGGGAGGTGAAATAATAGAAAGATTATGATTTTTTTTCCGGTGAGGTCTGAAAAGATCATTCCCTTCCAAATTGGCATAAAATGAGAGAAGACCTAAAAAAAGTTTAGGATATCTCCTTTAATTTCGTAAAAAATATGTATCTCCTCTCATTAATAATGGAAATTATTATAAACGTCGTGATAAAAAAACTAATAAAGGAAACTATTAATGTGATTGTTGTCGTTTTGATGTGATTGGTATTTGTCGTAGAAACATCAAAATTTCACGATATGTTTGGGAAGTGAAATAATAGACAGATTATGATTTTTTTTCCGGTGAGCTCTGAAAAGATGATTCCCTTCCAAATTGGCATAAAATGAGAGAAGACCTAAAAAAAGTTCAGGATATCTCGTTTAATTCTTTAAAAAATACGTATCTCCTCTCATTAATAATGGAAATTATTATAAACGTTGTGATAAAACAACTGATAAAGGGAACTATTAATGTGATTGTTGTCGTTTTAATGTGATTGGTAATTGTCGTAGAAACATCAAAATTTCACGATATGGTTGGGAGGTGAAATAATAGACAGATTATGATTTTTTTCCGGTGAGATCTGACATTCCCTTCCAAATTGGCATAAAATGAGAGAAGACCTAAAAAAAGTTTAGTATATCTCGTTTAATTTTGTAAAAAATACGTATCTCCTCTCATTAATAATGGAAATTATTATAAACGTTGTGATAAAAAACTGATAAAGGGAGCTATTAATGTGATTGTTGTCATTTTAATGTGATTGGTAATTGTCATAGAAACATCAAAATTTCACGATGTGTTTGGGAGGTGAAATGATAGAAAGATTATGATTTTTTTTCCGGTGAGATCTAAAAAGATCATTCCCTTTCAAATTGGCATAAAATGAGAGAAGACCTAAAAAAAGTTCAGGATATCTCCTTTAATTTTGTAAAAAATATGTATCTCCTCTCATTAATAGTGGAAATTATTATAAACGTCGTGATAAAAAAACTAATAAAAGGAACTATTAATGTGATTGTTGTCATTTTAATGTGATTGGTAATTGTCATAGAAACATCAAAATTTCACGATATGTTTAGGAGGTGAAATAATAGAAAGATTATGATTTTTTTTCCGGTGAGATCTGAAAAGATCATTCCCTTCCAAATTGGCATAAAATGAGAGAAGGCCTAAACAAGTTCAGGATATCTCCTTTAATTTTGTAAAAAATACGTATCTCCTCTCATTAATAATGGAAATTATTATAAACATTGTGGTAAAAAAACTAATAAAGGGAACTGTTAATGTGATTGTTCTCGTTTTGATGTGATTGGTAATTGTCGTAGAAACATCAAAATTTCACGATATGTTTTGGGAAGTGAAATAATCGAAAGATTATGATTATTTTTCCGGTGAGATCTGAAATGATGATTCCCTTCCAAATTGGCATAAAATGAGAGAAGACCTAAAAAAAGTTCTGGATATCTCCTTTAATTTTGTTAAAAATACGTATCTCCTCTCATTAATAATGAAAATTATTATAAACGTTGTGATAAAAAACTAATAAAGGGAACTATTAATGTGATTGTTGTCGTTTTAATATGATTGGTAATTGTCGTAGAAACATTAAAATTTCACGATGTGCTTGGGAGGTGAAATAATAGAAAGATTATGATTTTTTTTCCGGTGAGATCTGAAAAGATCATTCCCTTCCAAATTGGCATAAAATGAGAGGAGACCTAAAAAAAGTACAGGATATCTCGTTTAATTCTTTAAAAAATACGTATCTCCTCTCATTAATAATGGAAATTATTATAAACGTTGTGATAAAACAACTGATAAAGGGAACTATTAATGTGATTGTTCTCGTTTTAATGTGATTGGTAATTGTCGTAGAAACATCAAAATTTCACGATATGGTTGGGAGGTGAAATAATAGACAGATTATGATTTTTTTCCGGTGAGATCTGAAAATATCATTCCCTTCCAAATTGGCAAAAAATGAGAGAAGACCTAAAAAAACTTTAGGATATCTCGTTTAATTTTGTAAAAAATATGTATCTCCTCTCATTAATAATGGAAATTATTATAAACGTTGTGATAAAAACTTGATAAAGGGAGCTATTAATGTGATTGTTGTCATTTTAATGTGATTGGTAATTGTCGTAGAAACATCAAAATTTCACGATGTGTTTGGGAGGTGAAATGATAGAAAGATTATGACTTTTTTTCCGGTGAGATCTAAAAAGATCATTCCGTTCCAAATTGGCATAAAATGAGAGAAGACCTAAAAAAAGTTCAGGATATCTCCTTTAATTTTGTAAAAAATATGTATCTCCTCTCATTAATAATGGAAATTATTATAAACGTCGTGAGAAAAAAACTAATAAAAGGAACTATTAATGTGATTGTTGTCGTTTTAATGTGATTGGTAATTGTCATAGAAACATCAAAATTTCACGATATGTTTAGGAGGTGAAATAATAGAAAGATTATGATTTTTTTTCCGTTCAGATCTGAAAAGATCATTCCCTTCCAAATTGGCATAAAATGAGAGAAGGCCTAAAAAAGTTCAGGATATCTCCTTTAATTTTGTAAAAAATACGTATCTCCTCTCATTAATAGTCGAAATTATTATAAACATTGTGGTAAAAAAAACTAATAAAGGGAACTGTTAATGTGATTGTTGTCGTTTTGATGTGATTGGTAATTGTCGTAGAAACATCAAAATTTCACGATATGTTTTCGGAAGTGAAATAATAGAAAGATTATGATTATTTTTACGGTGAGATCTGAAACGATGATTCCCTTCCAAATTGGCATAAAATGAGAGAAGACCTAAAAAAAGTTCTGGATATCTCCTTTAATTTTGTTAAAAATACGTATCTCCTCTCATTAATAATGGAAATTATTATAAACGTTGTGATAAAAAACTAATAAAGGGAACTATTAATGTGATTGTTGTCGTTTTAATGTGATTGGTAATTGTCGTAGAAACATTAAAATTTCACGATGTGTTTGGGAGGTGAAATAATAGAAAGATTATGATTTTTTTTCCGGTGAGATCTGAAAAGATCATTCCCTTCCAAATTGGCATAAAATGAGAGAAGACCTAAAAAAAGTTCAGGATATCTCCTTTAATTTTGTAAAAAATATGTATCTCCTCTCATTAATAATGGAAATTATTATAAACGTCGTGAGAAAAAAACTAATAAAAGGAACTATTAATGTGATTGTTGTCATTTTAATGTGATTGGTAATTGTCATAGAAACATCAAAATTTCACGATATGTTTGGGAGGTGAAATAATAGAAAGATTATGATTTTTTTTTCGGTGAGATCTGAAAAGATCATTCCCTTCCAAATTGGCATAAAATGAGAGAAGACCTAAAAAAAGTTCAGGATATCTCGTTTAATTCTTTAAAAAATACGTATCTCCTCTCATTAATAATGGAAATTATTATAAACGTTGTGATAAAACAACTGATAAAGGGAACTATTAATGTGATTGTTGTCATTTTAATGTGATTGGTAATTGTCGTAGAAACATCAAAATTTCACGATATGGTTGGGAGGTGAAATAATAGACAGATTATGATTTTTTTCCGGTGAGATCTGACATTCCCTTCCAAATTGGCATAAAATGAGAGAAGACCTAAAAAAAGTTTAGTATATCTCGTTTAATTTTGTAAAAAATACGTATCTCCTCTCATTAATAATGGAAATTATTATAAACGTTGTGATAAAAAAATGATAAAGGGAGCTATTAATGTGATTGTTGTCATTTTAATGTGATTGGTAATTGTCATAGAAACATCAAAATTTCACGATGTGTTTGGGAGGTGAAATGATAGAAAGATTATGATTTTTTTTCCGGTGAGATCTAAAAAGATCATTCCCTTCCAAATTGGCATAAAATGAGAGAAGACCTAAAAAAAGTTCAGGATATCTCCTTTAATTTTGTAAAAAATATGTATCTCCTCTCATTAATAGTGGAAATTATTATAAACGTCGTGATAAAAAAACTAATAAAAGGAACTATTAATGTGATTGTTGTCGTTTTAATGTGATTGGTAATTGTCATAGAAACATCAAAATTTCACGATATGTTTAGGAGGTGAAATAATAGAAAGATTATGATTATTTTTCCGGTGAGATCTGAAACGATGATTCCCTTCCAAATTGGCATAAAATGAGAGAAGACCTAAAAAAAGTTCAGGTTATCTCCTTTAATTTTGTAAAAAATATGTATCTCCTCTCATTAATAATGGAAATTATTATAAACGTCGTGATAAAAAAATTAATAAAAGGAACTATTAATGTGATTGTTGTCGTTTTAATGTGATTGGTAATTGTCATAGAAACATCAAAATTTCACGATATGTTTAGGAGGTGAAATAATAGAAAGATTATGATTTTTTTTCTGGTGAGATCTGAAAAGATCATTCCCTTCCAAATTGGCATAAAATGAGAGAAGGCCTAAAAAAGTTCAGGATATCTCCTTTAATTTTGTAAAAAATACATATCTCCTCTCATTAATAGTGGAAATTATTATAAACATTGTGGTAAAAAAAAACTAATAAAGGGAACTGTTAATGTGATTGTTGTCGTTTTGATGTGATTGGTAATTGTCGTAGAAACATCAAAATTTCACGATATGTTTTGGGAAGTGAAATAATAGAAAGATTATGATTATTTTTCCGGTGAGATCTGAAACGATGATTCCCTTCCAAATTGGCATAAAATGAGAGAAGACCTAAAAAAAGTTCTGGATATCTCCTTTAATTTTGTTAAAAATACGTATCTCCTCTCATTAATAATGGAAATTATTATAAACGTTGTGATAAAAAACTAATAAAGGGAACTATTAATGTGATTGTTGTCGTTTTAATGTGATTGGTAATTGTCGTAGAAACATTAAAATTTCACGATGTGTTTGGGAGGTGAAATAATAGAAAGATTATGATTTTTTTTCCGGTGAGATCTGAAAAGATCATTCCCTTCCAAATTGGCATAAAATGAGAGAAGACCTAAAAAAAGTTCAGGATATCTCCTTTAATTTTGTAAAAAATATGTATCTCCTCTCATTAATAATGGAAATTATTATAAACGTCGTGATAAAAAAACTAATAAAAGGAACTATTAATGTGATTGTTGTCATTTTAATGTGATTGGTAATTGTCATAGAAACATCAAAATTTCACGATGTGTTTGGGAGGTGAAATAATAGAAAGATTATGATTTTTTTTCCGGTGAGATATGAAAAGATCATTCCCTTCCAAATTGGTATAAAATGAGAGAAGACCTAAAAAAATTTCAGGATATCTTGTTTAATTTCATTAAAAATACATATCTCCTCTCATTAATAATGAAAATGATTATAAACGTGGTGACAAAGAAACTAATAAAGGAAACTATTAATGTGATTGTTATCTTTTTAATGTGATTGGTAATTGTCGTAAAAATATCAAAATTTCACGATATGTTTGGGAGGGGAAATAATAAAAAGAATATAATTTTTTTTGTGCAAACTAAAAAGATCATTCCATTCCAAATTTGCATAAAATGTGAGAAGAGCTAAAAACATTTCAGGATATCTCGTTTAATTTCATTAAAAATACATATCTCCTCTCATTAATAATGCAAATGATTATAAACGTTGTGATCAAGAAACTAATAAAGGAAACTATTAATGTGATTCTTATCTTTTTAATGTGATTGGTAATTGTCGTAAAAATATCCAAATTTCACAATATGTTTGGGAGGTGAAATAATAAAAAGATTATAATTTTTTTTGTGCGAACTAAAAAGATCATTCCCTTCCAAATTTGCATAAAATGAGAGAAGGCCTTAAAAAATTTCAGGATATCTCGTTTAATTTCATTAAAAATACATATCTCCTCTCATTAATAATGCAAATGATTATAAACGTTGTGATAAAGAAACTAATAAAGGAAACTATTAATGTGATTGTTATCTTTTTAATGTGATTGGTAATTGTCGTAAAAATATCAAAATTTCACGATATGTTTGGGAGGTGAAATAATAAAAAGATTATAATTTTTTTTGCGTGAAATAAAAAGATCATTCCCTTCCAAATTTGCATAAAATGAGAGAAGGCCTTAAAAAATTTCAGGATATCTCGTTTAATTTCATTAAAAATACATATCTCCTCTCATTAATAATAGAAATGATTATAAAGTTGTTATAAAGAAACTAATAAAGGAAACTATTAATGTGATTGTTATCTTTTTAATGTGATTGGTAATTATCAGAGAAATATCAAAATTTCATGATATGTTTGGGAGTTGAAATAATAAAAAACTTATAATTTTTTTTGTGAGATCTAAAAAGATCACTCCCTTCCAAATTGGCAAAAAATGAGAGAAGACCTAAAAAAATTTCAGGATATCTTGTTTAATTTTATTAAAAATACATATCTCCTCTCATTAATAATGGAAGTTATTATAAATGTTGTGATAAAAAAACTAATAAAGGAAACTATTAGTGTGATTGTTATCTTTTTAATGTCATTGGTAATTGTCATAAAAATATCAAAATTTCACGATATGTTTGGGAGGTGAAATAATAAAAAGATTATAATTTTTTTTGTGAGATCTAAAAAGATCATTCCCTTCCAAGTTGACATAAAATGACAGAAACCTTAAAAAAATTTCAGGATATCTCGTTAAATTTTATTAAAAATACACATCTCCTCTCATTAATAATGGAAATTATTAGAAACGTTGTGATAAAAAAACTAATAAAGGAAACTCTTAATGTGATTGTTATCTTTTTAATGTGATTGGTAATTGTCGTAAAAATATCAAAATTTCACGATATGTTTGGGAGGGGAAATAATAAAAAGAATATAATTTTTTTTGTGCAAACTAAAAAGATCATTCCCTTCCAAATTTGCATAAAATGTGAGAAGAGCTAAAAAAATTTCAGGATATCTCGTTTAATTTCATTAAAAATACATATCTCCTCTCATTAATAATGCAAATGATTATAAACGTTGTGATAAAGAAACTAATAAAGGAAACTATTAATGTGATTCTTATCTTTTTAATGTGATTGGTAATTGTCGTAAAAATATCCAAATTTCACGATATGTTTGGGAGGTGAAATAATAAAAAGATTATAATTTTTTTTGTGCGAACTAAAAAGATCATTCCCTTCCAAATTTGCATAAAATGAGAGAAGGCCTTAAAAAATTTCAGGATATCTCGTTTAATTTCATTAAAAATACATATCTCCTCTCATTAATAATGCAAATGATTATAAACGTTGTGATAAAGAAACTAATAAAGGAAACTATTAATGTGATTGTTATCTTTTTAATGTGATTGGTAATTGTCGTAAAAATATCAAAATTTCACGATATGTTTGGGAGGTGAAATAATAAAAAGATTATAATTTTTTTTGCGTGAAATAAAAAGATCATTCCCTTCCAAATTTGCATAAAATGAGAGAAGGCCTTAAAAAATTTCAGGATATCTCGTTTAATTTCATTAAAAATACATATCTCCTCTCATTAATAATAGAAATGATTATAAAGTTGTTATAAAGAAACTAATAAAGGAAACTATTAATGTGATTGTTATCTTTTTAATGCGATTGGTAATTGTCAGAGAAATATCAAAATTTCATGATATGTTTGGGAGTTGAAATAATAAAAAACTTATAATTTTTTTTGTGAGATCTAAAAAGATCACTCCCTTCCAAATTGGCAAAAAATGAGAGAAGACCTAAAAAAATTTCAGGATATCTTGTTTAATTTTATTAAAAATACATATCTCCTCTCATTAATAATGGAAGTTATTATAAATGTTGTGATAAAAAAACTAATAAAGGAAACTATTAGTGTGATTGTTATCTTTTTAATGTCATTGGTAATTGTCATAAAAATATCAAAATTTCACGATATGTTTGGGAGGTGAAATAATAAAAAGATTATAATTTTTTTTGTGAGATCTAAAAAGATCATTCCCTTCCAAGTTGACATAAAATGACAGAAGACCTAAAAAAATTTCAGGATATCTCGTTAAATTTTATTAAAAATACACATCTCCTCTCATTAATAATGGAAATTATTAGAAACGTTGTGATAAAAAAACTAATAAAGGAAACTCTTAATGTGATTGTTATCTTTTTAATGTGATTGGTAATTGTCGTAGAAATATAAAAATTTCACGATATGTTTGGGAGGTGAAATAATAAAAAGATTATAATTTTTTTTGTGAGATCTAAAAAGATCATTCCCTTCCAAATTGGCATAAAATGAGAGAAGACCTAAAAAAATTTCAGGATATCTCGTTTAATTTCATAAAAACACATATCTCCTCTCATTAATAATGGAAATTATTATAAATGTTGTGATAAAAAAAACTAATAAAGGAAACTAGTAATGTTATTGGTAATTGTTGTAGAAATATCAAAATTACAAAATATGTTTGGGAGGTGAAATAATAAAAAGATTATAATTTTTTTTTGTGACATCTAAAAAGATCATTCCCTTCCAAATTTGCATAAAATGAGAGAAGGCCTTAAAAAATTTCAGGATATCTCGTTTAATTTCATTAAAAATACATATCTCCTCTCATTAATAATAGAAATGATTATAAAGTTGTTATAAAGAAACTAATAAAGGAAACTATTAATGTGATTGTTATCTTTTTAATGTGATTGGTAATTGTCGGAGAAATATCAAAATTTCATGATATGTTTGGGAGTTGAAATAATAAAAAACTTATAATTTTTTTTGTGAGATCTAAAAAGAGCACTCCCTTCCAAATTGGCAAAAAATGAGAGAAGAACTAAAAAAATTTCAGGATATCTTGTTTAATTTTATTAAAAATACATATCTCCTCTCATTAATAATGGAAGTTATTATAAATGTTGTGATAAAAAAACTAATAAAGGAAACTATTAGTGTGATTGTTATCTTTTTAATGTCATTGGTAATTGTCATAAAAATATCAAAATTTCACGATATGTTTGGGAGGTGAAATAATAAAAAGATTATAATTTTTTTTGTGAGATCTAAAAAGATCATTCCCTTCCAAGTTGACATAAAATGACAGAAGACCTAAAAAAATTTCAGGATATCTCGTTAAATTTTATTAAAAATACACATCTCCTCTCATTAATAATGGAAAATATTAGCAACGTTGTGATAAAAAAACTAATAAAGGAAACTCTTAATGTGATTGTTATCTTTTTAATGTGATTGGTAATTGTTGTAGAAATATAAAAATTTCACGATATGTTTGGGAGGTGAAATAATAAAAAGATTATAATTTTTTTGTGAGATCTAAAAAGATCATTCCCTTCCAAATTGGCATAAAATGAGAGAAGACCTAAAAAAATTTCAGGATATCTCGTTTAATTTCATAAAAATACATATCTCCTCTCATTAATAATGGAAATTATTATAAACGTTGTGATAAAAAAAAACTAATAAAGGAAACTAGTAATGTGATTGGTAATTGTTGTAGATCAAAATTACAAAATATGTTTGGGAGGTGAAATAATAAAAAGATTATAATTCTTTTTGTGACATCTAAAAAGATCATTCCCTTCCAAATTGCCATAAAATGAGAGAAGACCTAAAAAAATTTCAGGATATCTCGTTTAATTTCACTAAAAATACATATCTCCTCTCATTAATAATGGAAATTATTATAAACGTTGTGATAAAAAAGTAATAAAGGAAACTATTAATGTGATTGTTATCTTTTTAATGTGATTGGTAATTGTCGTAGAAATATCACTATTTCACGATACGTCTGGGAGGTGAAATAATAAAAAGATTATAATTTTTTTTGTGAGATCTAAAAAGATCATTTTCTTCCAAATTGGCCAAAAATGAGAGAAGACCTAATAATATTTCAAGATATCTCGTTTAATTCTTTTAAAAATACATATCTCCTATCACTAACAATGGAAATTGTTATAAACATGGTGATAAAAAAACTAATAAAGGAAACTACTGATGTGATTGTTATCGTTTTAATGTGATTGGTAATTGTCGTAGAAATATCAAAATTTCACGATATGTTTGGGAGGGGAAATAATAAAAAGATTATAATTTTTGTTGTGAGATCTAGAAAGATCATTCCCTTCCAAATTGGCATAAAATGAGAGAAGACCTAAAAAAATTTCAGGATATCTTGTTTAATTTCATTAAAAATACATATCTCCTCTCATTAATAATGCAAATGATTATAAACGTTGTGACAAAGAAACTAATAAAGGAAACTATTAATGTGATTGTTATCTTTTTAATGTGATTGGTAATTGTCGTAAAAATATCAAAATTTGACGATATGTTTGGGAGGTGAAATAATAAAAAGATTATAATTTTTTTTGTGCAAACTAAAAAGATCATTCCCTTCCAAATTTGTATAAAATGAGAGAAGAGCTAAAAAAATTTCAGCATATCTCGTTAAATTTTATTAAAAATACACATCTCCTCTCATTAATAATGGAAATGATTAGAAACGTTGTGATAAAGAAACTAATAAAGGAAACTCTTAATGTGATTGTTATCTTTTTAATGTGATTGGTAATTGTCGTAGAAATATAAAAATTTCACGATATGTTTGGGAGATGAAATAATAAAAAGATTATAATTTTTTTTGTGAGATCTAAAAAGATCATTCCCTTCCAAATTGGCATAAAGTGAGAGAAGACCTAAAAAAATTTCAGGATATCTCGTTTAATTTCATAAAAATACATATCTCCTCTCATTAATAATGGAAATTATTATAAACGTTGTGATAAAAAAAACTAATAAAGGAAACTATTAATGTGATTTTTATCTTTTTAATGTGATTGGTAATTGTCGTAAAAATATCAAAATTTCACGATATGTTTGGGAGGTGAAATAATAAAAAGATTATAATTTTTTTTGTGCGAACTAAAAAGATCATTCCCTTCCAAATTTGCATAAAATGAGAGAAGACCTAAAAAAATTTCAACATATCTCGTTTAATTTCATTAAAAATACATATCTCCTCTAATTAATAATGCAAATGATTATAAACGTTGTGATAAAGAAACTAATAAAGGAAACTATTAATGTGATTGTTATCTTTTTAATGTGATTGGTATTGTCGTAGAAATATCAAAATTTCACGATATGTTTGGAAGTTGAAATAATAAAAAGCTTATAATTTTTTTTGTGAGATCTAAAAAGATCATTCCCTTCCAAATTGGCAAAAAATGAGAGAAGACCTAAAAAAATTTCAGGATATCAAGTTTAATTTTATAAAAAATACATATCTCCTCTCATTAATAATGGAAGTTATTATAAATGTTGTGATAAAAAAAAAACTAATAAAGGAAACTATTAGTGTGATTGTTATCTTTTTAATGTGATTGGTAATTGTCATAAAAATATCAAAATTTCACGATATGTTTGGGAGGTGAAATAATAAAAAGATTAAAAAAAAAAATTGTGAGATCTAAAAAGATCATTCCCTTCCAAATTGACATAAAATGACAGAAGACCTAAAAAAATTTCAGGATATCTCGTTAAATTTTATTAAAAATACACATCTCCTCTCATTAATAATGGAAATTATTAGAAACGTTGTGATAAAAAAACTAATAAAGGAAACTCTTAATGTGATTGTTATGTTTTTAATGTGATTGGTATTTGTCGTAGAAATATAAAAATTTCACGATATGTTTGGGAGGTGAAATGATGAAAAGATTATAATTTTTTTTGTGAGATCTAAAAAGATCATTCCCTCCCAAATTGGCATAAAATGAGAGAAGACCTAAAAAATTTCAGGATATTTCGTTTAATTTCATAAAAATACATATCTCCTCTCATTAATAATGGAAATTATTATAAACATTGTGATAAAAAAAAACTAATAAAGGAAACTAGTAATGTGATTGGTAATTGTTGTAGAAATATCAAAATTACAAAATATGTTTGGGAGGTGAAATAATAAAAAGATTATAATTTTTTTTGTGACATCTAAAAAGATCATTCCCTTCCAAATTGCCATAAAATGAGAGAAGATGTAAAAAAATTTCAGGATATCTCGTTTAATTTCACTAAAAATACATATCTCCTCTCATTAATAATGGAAATTATTATAAACGTTGTGATAAAAAACTAATAAAGGAAACTATTAATGTGATTGTTATCTTTTTAATGTGATTGGTAATTGTCGTAGAAATATCACAATTTCACGATATGTTTGGGAGGTGAAATAATAAAAAGATTATAATTTTTTTTGTGAGATCTAAAAAGATCATTTTCTTCCAAATTGGCATAAAATGAGAGAAGACCTAATAAAATTTCAGGATATCTCGTTTAATTCTTTTAAAAATACATATCTCCTATCACTAATAATGGAAATTGTTATAAACGTGCTGATAAGAAAACTAATAAAGGAAACTATTGATGTGATTGTTATCGTTTTAATGTGATTGGTAATTGTCGTAGAAATATCAAAATTTCATCATATGTTTGGGAGGGGAAATAATAAAAAGATTATAATTTTTGTTGTGAGATCTAGAAAGATCATTCCCTTCCAAATTGGTATAAAATGAGAGAAGACCTAAAAAAATTTCAGGATATCTTGTTTAATTTCATTAAAAATACATATCTCCTCTCATTAATAATGCAAATGATTATAAACATTGTGATAAAAAAAAACTAATAAAGGAAACTAGTAATGTGATTGGTAATTGTTGTAGAAATATCAAAATTACAAAATATGTTTGGGAGGTGAAATAATAAAAAGATTATAATTTTTTTTGTGACATCTAAAAAGATCATTCCCTTCCAAATTGCCATAAAATGAGAGAAGATGTAAAAAAATTTCAGGATATCTCGTTTAATTTCACTAAAAATACATATCTCCTCTCATTAATAATGGAAATTATTATAAACGTTGTGATAAAAAACTAATAAAGGAAACTATTAATGTGATTGTTATCTTTTTAATGTGATTGGTAATTGTCGTAGAAATATCACAATTTCACGATATGTTTGGGAGGTGAAATAATAAAAAGATTATAATTTTTTTTGTGAGATCTAAAAAGATCATTTTCTTCCAAATTGGCATAAAATGAGAGAAGACCTAATAAAATTTCAGGATATCTCGTTTAATTCTTTTAAAAATACATATCTCCTATCACTAATAATGGAAATTGTTATAAACGTGCTGATAAGAAAACTAATAAAGGAAACTATTGATGTGATTGTTATCGTTTTAATGTGATTGGTAATTGTCGTAGAAATATCAAAATTTCATCATATGTTTGGGAGGGGAAATAATAAAAAGATTATAATTTTTGTTGTGAGATCTAGAAAGATCATTCCCTTCCAAATTGGTATAAAATAAGAGAAGACCTAAAAAAATTTCAGGATATCTTGTTTAATTTCATTAAAAATACATATCTCCTCTCATTAATAATGCAAATGATTATAAACGTTGTGATAAAGAAACTAATAAAGGAAACTATTAATGTGATTGTTATCTTTTTAATGTGATTGGTAATTGTCGTAAAAATATCAAAATTTCACGATATGTTTGGGAGGTGAAATAATAAAAAGATTATAATTTTTTTTGTGCAAACTAAAAGGATCGTTCCCTTCCAAATTTGCATAAAATGTGAGAAGAGCTAAAAAAATTTCAGGATATCTCGTTTAATTTCATTAAAAATACATATCTCCTCTCATTAATAATGCAAATGATTATAAATGTTGTGATAAAGAAACTAATAAAGGAAACTATTAATGTGATTGTTATCTTTTTAATGTGATTGGTAATTGTCGTAAAAATATCAAAATTTCACGATATGTTTGGGAGGTGAAATAATAAAAAGATTATAATTGTTTTTGTGCAAACTAAAAAGATCATTCCCTTCCAAATTTGCATAAAATGAGAGAAGGCCTTAAAAAATTTCAGGATATCTCGTTTAATTTCATTAAAAATACATATCTCCTCTCATTAATAATGCAAATGATTATAAACGTTGTGATAAAGAAACTAATAAAGGAAACTATTAATGTGATTGTTATCTTTTTAATGCGATTGGTAATTGTCGTAAAAATATCAAAATTTGACGATATGTTTGGGAGGTGAAATAATAAAAAGATTATAATTTTTTTTGTGCAAACTAAAAAGATCATTCCCTTCCAAATTTGTATAAAATGAGAGAAGAGCTAAAAAAATTTCAGGATATCTCGTTTAATTTCATTAAAAATACATATCTTCTCTCATTAATAATGCAAATGATTATAAACGTTGTGATATAGAAACTAATAAAGGAAACTGTTAATGTGATTGTTATCTTTTTAATGTGATTGGTAATTGTCGTAGAAATATGAAAACTTCACGATATGTTTTGGAGGGGAAATAATAAAAATATTATAATTTTTTTTGTGAGATCTAAAAAGATCATTCCCTTCCAAATTGGCATAAAATGAGAGAAGACCTCAAAAAAATTCAGGATATCTCGTTTAATTTCATTAAAAATACATATCTCCTCTCATTAATAATAGAAATGATTATAAAAGTTGTTATAAAGAAACTAATAAAGGAAACTATTAATGTGATTGTTATCTGTTTAATATGATTGGTAATTGTCGTAGAAATATTAAAATTTCACAATATGTTTGAGAGGTGAAATAATAAAAAGATTATAATTTTTTTTGTGCAAACTAAAAAGATCATTCCCTTCCAAATTTGCATAAAATGAGAGAAGACCTAAAAAAATTTCAGGATATCAAGTTTAATTTTATTAAAAATACATATCTCCTCTCATTAATAATGGAAGTTATTATAAATGTTGTGATAAAAAAAACTAATAAAGGAAACTAGTAATGTGATTGGTAATTGTTGTAGAAATATCAAAATTACAAAATATGTTTGGGAGGTGAAATAATAAAAAGATTATAATTTTTTTTGTGACATCTAAAAAGATCATTCCCTTCCAAATTGCCATAAAATGAGAGAAGACGTAAAAAAATTTCAGGATATCTCGTTTAATTTCACTAAAAATACATATCTCCTCTCATTAATAATGGAAATTATTATAAACGTTGTGATAAAAGGAAACTATTAATGTGATTGTTATCTTTTTAATGTGATTGGTAATTGTCGTAGAAATATCAAAATTTCACGATATGTTTGGGAGGTGAAATAATAAAAAGATTATAATTTTTTTTGTGAGATCTAAAAAGATCATTTTCTTCCAAATTGGCATAAAATGAGAGAAGACCTAATAAAATTTCAGGATATCTCGTTTAATTCTTTTAAAAATACATATCTCCTATCACTAATAATGGAAATTGTTATAAACGTGGTGATAAAAAAACTAATAAAGGAAACTATTGATGTGATTGTTATCGTTTTAATGTGATTGGTAATTGTCGTAGAAATATCAAAATTTCACGATATGTTTGGGAGGGGAAATAATAAAAAGATTATAATTTTTGTTGTGAGATCTAGAAAGATCATTCCCTTCCAAATTGGCATAAAATGAGAGAAGACCTAAAAAAATTTCAGGATATCTTGTTTAATTTCATTAAAAATACATATCTCCTCTCATTAATAATGCAAATGATTATAAACGTTGTGATAAAGAAACTAATAAAGGAAACTATTAATGTGATTGTTATCTTTTTAATGTGATTGGTAATTGTCGTAGAAATATGAAAACTTCACGATATGTTTTGGAGGGGAAATAATAAAAAGATTATAATTTTTTTTGTGAGATCTAAAAAGACCATTCCCTTCCAAATTGGCATAAAATGAGAGAAGACCTCAAAAAAATTCAGGATATCTCGTTTAATTTCATTAAAAATACATATCTCCTCTCATTAATAATAGAAATGATTATAAAAGTTGTTATAATGAAACTAATAAAGGAAACTATTAATGTGATTGTTATCTTTTTAATGTGATTGGTAATTGTCGTAGAAATATTAAAATTTCACAATATGTTTGAGAGGTGAAATAATAAAAAGATTATAATTTTTTTTGTGCAAACTAAAAAGATCATTCCCTTCCAAATTTGCATAAAATGAGAGAAGACCTAAAAAAATTTCAGGATATCTAGTTTAATTTCATTAAAAATACATATCTCCTCTCATTAATAATGCAAATGATTATAAACGTTGTGGTAAAGAAACTAATAAAGGAAACTATTAATGTGATTGTTATCTTTTTAATGTGATTGGTAATTGTCGTAGAAATATCAAAATTTCACGATATGTTTGGGAGTTGAAATAATAAAAAGCTTATAATTTTTTTTGTGAGATCTAAAAAGATCATTCCCTTCCAAACTGGCAAAAAATGAGAGAAGACCTAAAAAAATTTCAGGATATCAAGTTTAATTTTATTAAAAATACATATCTCCTCTCATTAATAATGGAAGTTATTATAAATGTTGTGATAAAAAAAACTAATAAAGGAAACTAGTAATGTGATTGGTAATTGTTGTAGAAATATCAAAATTACAAAATATGTTTGGGGGTGAAATAATAAAAAGATTATAATTTTTTTTGTGACATCTAAAAAGATCATTCCCTTCCAAATTGCCATAAAATGAGAGAAGACGTAAAAAAATTTCAGGATATCTCGTTTAATTTCACTAAAAATACATATCTCCTCTCATTAATAATGGAAATTATTATAAACGTTGTGATAAAAGGAAACTATTAATGTGATTGTTATCTTTTTAATGTGATTGGTAATTGTCGTAGAAATATCAAAATTTCACGATATGTTTGGGAGGTGAAATATTAAAAAGATTATAATTTTTTTTGTGAGATCTAAAAAGATCATTTTCTTCCAAATTGGCATAAAATGAGAGAAGACCTAATAAAATTTCAGGATATCTCGTTTAATTCTTTTAAAAATACATATCTCCTATCACTAATAATGGAAATTGTTATAAACGTGGTGATAAAAAAACTAATAAAGGAAACTATTGATGTGATTGTTATCGTTTTAATGTGATTGGTAATTGTCGTAGAAATATCAAAATTTCACGATATGTTTGGGAGGGGAAATAATAAAAAGATTATAATTTTTGTTGTGAGATCTAGAAAGATCATTCCCTTCCAAATTGGCATAAAATGAGAGAAGACCTAAAAAAATTTCAGGATATCTTGTTTAATTTCATTAAAAATACATATCTCCTCTCATTAATAATGCAAATGATTATAAACGTTGTGATAAAGAAACTAATAAAGGAAACTATTAATGTGATTGTTATCTTTTTAATGTGATTGGTAATTGTCGTAGAAATATGAAAACTTCACGATATGTTTTGGAGGGGAAATAATAAAAAGATTATAATTTTTTTTGTGAGATCTAAAAAGACCATTCCCTTCCAAATTGGCATAAAATGAGAGAAGACCTCAAAAAAATTCAGGATATCTCGTTTAATTTCATTAAAAATACATATCTCCTCTCATTAATAATAGAAATGATTATAAAAGTTGTTATAATGAAACTAATAAAGGAAACTATTAATGTGATTGTTATCTTTTTAATGTGATTGGTAATTGTCGTAGAAATATTAAAATTTCACAATATGTTTGAGAGGTGAAATAATAAAAAGATTATAATTTTTTTTGTGCAAACTAAAAAGATCATTCCCTTCCAAATTTGCATAAAATGAGAGAAGACCTAAAAAAATTTCAGGATATCTCGTTTAATTTCATTAAAAATACATATCTCCTCTCATTAATAATGCAAATGATTATAAACGTTGTGGTAAAGAAACTAATAAAGGAAACTATTAATGTGATTGTTATCTTTTTAATGTGATTGGTAATTGTCGTAGAAATATCAAAATTTCACGATATGTTTGGGAGTTGAAATAATAAAAAGCTTATAATTTTTTTTGTGAGATCTAAAAAGATCATTCCCTTCCAAACTGGCAAAAAATGAGAGAAGACCTAAAAAAATTTCAGGATATCAAGTTTAATTTTATTAAAAATACATATCTCCTCTCGTTAATAATGGAAGTTATTATAAATGTTGTGATAAAAAAAACTAATAAAGGAAACTAGTAATGTGATTGGTAATTGTTGTAGAAATATCAAAATTACAAAATATGTTTGGGGGGTGAAATAATAAAAAGATTATAATTTTTTTTGTGACATCTAAAAAGATCATTCCCTTCCAAATTGCCATAAAATGAGAGAAGACGTAAAAAAATTTCAGGATATCTCGTTTAATTTCACTAAAAATACATATCTCCTCTCATTAATAATGGAAATTATTATAAACGTTGTGATAAAAGGAAACTATTAATGTGATTGTTATCTTTTTAATGTGATTGGTAATTGTCGTAGAAATATCAAAATTTCACGATATGTTTGGGAGGTGAAATAATAAAAAGATTATAATTTTTTTTGTGAGATCTAAAAAGATCATTTTCTTCCAAATTGGCATAAAATGAGAGAAGACCTAATAAAATTTCAGGATATCTCGTTTAATTCTTTTAAAAATACATATCTCCTATCACTAATAATGGAAATTGTTATAAACGTGGTGATAAAAAAACTAATAAAGGAAACTATTGATGTGATTGTTATCGTTTTAATGTGATTGGTAATTGTCGTAGAAATATCAAAATTTCACGATATGTTTGGGAGGGGAAATAATAAAAAGATTATAATTTTTGTTGTGAGATCTAGAAAGATCATTCCCTTCCAAATTGGCATAAAATGAGAGAAGACCTAAAAAAATTTCAGGATATCTTGTTTAATTTCATTAAAAATACATATCTCCTCTCATTAATAATGCAAATGATTATAAACGTTGTGATAAAGAAACTAATAAAGGAAACTATTAATGTGATTGTTATCTTTTTAATGTGATTGGTAATTGTCGTAGAAATATGAAAACTTCACGATATGTTTTGGAGGGGAAATAATAAAAAGATTATAATTTTTTTTGTGAGATCTAAAAAGACCATTCCCTTCCAAATTGGCATAAAATGAGAGAAGACCTCAAAAAAATTCAGGATATCTCGTTTAATTTCATTAAAAATACATATCTCCTCTCATTAATAATAGAAATGATTATAAAAGTTGTTATAATGAAACTAATAAAGGAAACTATTAATGTGATTGTTATCTTTTTAATGTGATTGGTAATTGTCGTAGAAATATTAAAATTTCACAGTATGTTTGAGAGGTGAAATAATAAAAAGATTATAATTTTTTTTGTGCGAAATAAAAAGATCATTCCCTTCTAAATTTGCATAAAATGAGAGAAGACCTAAAAAAATTTCAGGATATCTCGTTTAATTTGATTAAAAATACATATCTCCTCTCATTAATAATGCAAATGATTATAAACGTTGTGGTAAAGAAACTAATAAAGGAAACTATTAATGTGATTGTTATCTTTTTAATGTGATTGGTAATTGTCGTAGAAATATCAAAATTTCACGATATGTTTGGGAGTTGAAATAATAAAAAGCTTATAATATTTTTTGTGAGATCTAAAAAGATCATTCCCTTCCAAACTGGCAAAAAGTGAGAGAAGACCTAAAAAAATTTCAGGATATCAAGTTTAATTTTATTAAAGATACATATCTCCTCTCATTAATAATGGAAGTTATTATAAATGTTGTGATAAAAAAAAACTAATAAAGGAAACTATTAGTGTGATTGTTATCTTTTTAATGTGATTGGTAATTGTCATAAAAATATCAAAATTTCACGATATGTTTGGGAGGTGAAATAATAAAAAGATTATAATTTTTTTTTGTGAGATCTAAAAAGATCATTCCCTTCCAAATTGACATAAAATGACAGAAGACCTAAAAAAATTTCAGGATATCTCGTTAAATTTTATTAAAAATACACATCTCCTCTCATTAATAATGGAAATTATTAGAAACGTTGTGATAAAAAAACTAATAAAGGAAACTCTTAATGTGATTGTTATCTTTTTAATGTGATTGGTAATTGTCGTAGAAATATAAAAATTTCACGATATGTTTGGGAGGTGAAATAATAAAAAGATTATAATTTTTTTTGTGAGATCTAAAAAGATCATTCCCTTCCAAATTGGCATAAAATGAGAGAAGACCTAAAAAAATTTCAGGATATCTCGTTTAATTTCATAAAAACACATATCTCCTCTCATTAATAATGCAAATGATTATAAACGTTGTGATAAAGAAACTAATAAAGGAAACTATTAATGTGATTGTTATCTTTTTAATGTGATTGGTAATTGTCGTAGAAATATCAAAATTTCACGATATGTTTGGGAGTTGAAATAATAAAAAGCTTATAATATTTTTTGTGAGATCTAAAAAGATCATTCCCTTCCAAACTGGCAAAAAGTGAGAGAAGACCTAAAAAAATTATTATAAATGTTGTGATAAAAAAAACTAATAAAGGAAACTAGTAATGTTATTGGTAATTGTTGTAGAAATATCAAAATTACAAAATATGTTTGGGAGGTGAAATAATAAAAAGATTATAATTTTTTTTTGTGACATCTAAAAAGATCATTCCCTTCCAAATTTGCATAAAATGAGAGAAGGCCTTAAAAAATTTCAGGATATCTCGTTTAATTTCATTAAAAATACATATCTCCTCTCATTAATAATAGAAATGATTATAAAAGTTGTTATAATGAAACTAATAAAGGAAACTATTAATGTGATTGTTATCTTTTTAATGTGATTGGTAATTGTCGTAGAAATATTAAAATTTCACAGTATGTTTGAGAGGTGAAATAATAAAAAGATTATAATTTTTTTTGTGCGAAATAAAAAGATCATTCCCTTCTAAATTTGCATAAAATGAGAGAAGACCTAAAAAAATTTCAGGATATCTCGTTTAATTTGATTAAAAATACATATCTCCTCTCATTAATAATGCAAATGATTATAAACGTTGTGGTAAAGAAACTAATAAAGGAAACTATTAATGTGATTGTTATCTTTTTAATGTGATTGGTAATTGTCGTAGAAATATCAAAATTTCACGATATGTTTGGGAGTTGAAATAATAAAAAGCTTATAATATTTTTTGTGAGATCTAAAAAGATCATTCCCTTCCAAACTGGCAAAAAGTGAGAGAAGACCTAAAAAAATTTCAGGATATCAAGTTTAATTTTATTAAAGATACATATCTCCTCTCATTAATAATGGAAGTTATTATAAATGTTGTGATAAAAAAAAACTAATAAAGGAAACTATTAGTGTGATTGTTATCTTTTTAATGTGATTGGTAATTGTCATAAAAATATCAAAATTTCACGATATGTTTGGGAGGTGAAATAATAAAAAGATTATAATTTTTTTTTGTGAGATCTAAAAAGATCATTCCCTTCCAAATTGACATAAAATGACAGAAGACCTAAAAAAATTTCAGGATATCTCGTTAAATTTTATTAAAAATACACATCTCCTCTCATTAATAATGGAAATTATTAGAAACGTTGTGATAAAAAAACTAATAAAGGAAACTCTTAATGTGATTGTTATCTTTTTAATGTGATTGGTATTTGTCGTAGAAATATAAAAATTTCACGATATGTTTGGGAGGTGAAATAATAAAAAGATTATAATTTTTTTGTGAGATCTAAAATGATCATTCCCTTCCAAATTGGCAAAAAATGAGAGAAGACCTAAAAAAATTTCAGGATATCTTGTTTAATTTCATAAAAATACATATCTCCTCTCATTAATAATGGAAATTATTATAAACGTTGTGATAAAAAAAACTAATAAAGGAAACTAGTAATGTGATTGGTAATTGTTGTAGAAATATCAAAATTACAAAATATGTTTGGGAGGTGAAATAATAAAAAGATTATATTTTTTTTTGTGACATCTAAAATGATCATTCCCTTCCAAATTGCAATAAAATGAGAGAAGATGTAAAAAAATTTCAGGATATCTCGTTTAATTTCACTAAAAATACATATCTCCTCTCATTAATAATGGAAATTATTATAAACGTTGTGATAAAAGGAAACTACTAATGTGATTGTTATCTTTTTAATGTGATTGGTAATTGTCGTAGAAATATCAAAATTTCACGATATGTTTGGGAGGTGAAATAATAAAAAGATTATAATTTTTTTTGTGAGATCTAAAAAGATCATTTTCTTCCAAATTGGCATAAAATGAGAGAAGACCTAATAAAATTTCAGGATATCTCGTTTAATTGTTTTAAAAATACATATCTCCTATCACTAATAATGGAAATTGTTATAAACGTGGTGATAAAAAAACTAATAAAGGAAACTATTGATGTGATTGTTACCGTTTTAATGTGATTGGTAATTGTCGTAGAAATATCAAAATTTCACGATATGTTTGGGAGGTGAAATAATAAAAAGATTATAATTTTTTTTTGTGAGATCTAAAAAGACCATTCCCTTCCAAATTGACATAAAATGACAGAAGACCTAAAAAAATTTCAGGATATCTCGTTAAATTTTATTAAAAATACACATCTCCTCTCATTAATAATGGAAATTATTAGAAACGTTGTGATAAAAAAACTAATAAAGGAAACTCTTAATGTAACGACCCATCTTCGTTACAGATTTGTTATACTAAAGATTTTATTTCATTAAATTTTAAAAACTCTCTAATTAGTTTATTGATAAAATATTGGATAATTTTTTTTTCCGCGATTCCCAAAACTGACAGATAAAAATTAAAGCTTAATTTATAAATATCTCTTATACAAAACTTAACTAAATAAAACTATGTGTACATACATCTTTTCACATGATAAATACATAATACCCCTAACTGGTTCATTTTATACATAAGACCAAACAAAGAAATGGAAAGAAATGATAATGTCTTCAATCCCTCGTATGCTCTATCCACAAACTCTCCAAGAGAAAGATCCACCTAAAAACCATCTGCTCCCCCGAACACAATGTCCGAGATCATCACAGGCACGAACCACATGTGCAAACATTGCAAGGGTAAGCTTACCAAACAAAACTATACATATAAGAAAATAAGTGAATTTCCAATTATTAAGGAAAAGGACGAAAAACTAGATTTTGTATACTTCAAAATACTATATATAATAACTGAAAATGTTATACAAAACTTAGTTCATAAACATATTTATAACATGAATCATCAACAAGATCAACCACATACACCATCACCACTAATCACAATGAGTCATAACATCATAAGTCACACAATTAAAACAATTGCAGTATGATTTATGCAAATGCAGTTTTGACTCAAAATCATTTTGACCCTGCTCCATGGAGACTTCCCCTTTGAGTGTTTAGTAAGTAACTGGCCTACCATTACATACTGCAATTCAGCTATCAGCCCCTACTAAACGCGAATAAACTAAACAGAATTAGGAGATCAGGATACCCGGAAGGCCACCACGACCGCATCTCTGTCCAGATTACAGCCACATATGGAATTGCCAATATCCTTCACCCCACAGACTATATAATCACAGACTATACAGCCCTGTCTAACTTATTCTGCTCACCCCAAAGATTCAATTCTCAAATCATATTCATTTCACATGACTACCGCAGTCTCGGTTAGTCAACAAAATCATTTCTCATATATCAACTTGTTTCTCATGACTACCGCAGTCCCGGTTAGTCAACAAAATCATTTCTCATATATCAACTTGTTTCTCATGACTACCGCAGTCCCGGTTAGTCAACAAAATCATTTCTCATATATCAACTTGTTTCTCATGACTACCGCAGTCCCGGTTAGTCAACATTTATTCTTTCTTTTCTTTCTTTTTCTTTTCTTTCTTTTCTTTTCTTTTCTTTCTTTTCTTTTCTTTTCTTTTTTTTTTATTTCATGGCTACCGCAGTCCCGGTTAGCCAACATCAATTATTTTTCACTTGAATCTTTATAAATCCCCCAAAAAGACTCATGCATATGCAATATGTTAATAATCACAATTAAATAAGTAATTTTAAACAATCACCTACAAAAATATAAACATTCAACAATTTTCAACATCATTCACAACACAATCAAGCCAAATCAAGCAATTTCAATCCAACAACAAACCAACCAATAAATTTCAATCCATCACAACACATCATCCAATCAATCAAACATGGTTCCAAACAATTATTTCAAGCTTCTAATATCAATTATATTAAAACCCAAAATCAATTTCAAGAAAATTTGGGCATGGTCTCCTTTGTTTTAGGAGCCTTTCCAAGTAATTTAGAGAATCAAAAACAAAAACAATCAGTCCATACACACTCACACAGCCACTGCCAGGAGAATCAAATACCCATTTTTTATCAATTTTAAATTCAACCACCAATCAACTCAACATAAACAGCAAAAGGGGCAGGCATGCTATATGTGATTGAGCCCCCTAACTCTCAACCACACTTAAACTGAAAATATAAATCACAAGGAAGCTTCCCTTACCTTGAATCTTTTTTCTCCTTTTCTCCTTTGTCTTCTTTAAATTTTAGGATTTTTCTCCCAAATATTTCTCTCTGAATATAAGATCTCACTGATACAAGCAATTCACATGCACAACAAATTCCAGCACTCTTTGCCCGAGGATCACATTCCTCCCGGTCTCCAATTCACAATTAATAACAGAACAATCATTAATAACCAATAATCCAATAACTCAAACTCAATCATCACAAATCATTGCATTCATATTTCTATGGAAACTTCCCTTTTTAGGTGAAATTATTCCTTAACAAGTACAATTAAAGGCATTAAAACCAAATACACAATTAATATAATTAAATTTCATGTGGACACATAGAGCTGTACACACACACCAAAAATTATTTGATGCATCATATCAATTTGAAATTTCATGAGATTTTACAGAGAAACTATACATCATTCATATTTCATCATATAAATTTATCTCACGAAAATTCAACCCAAAAATATTATTTTTGAATTAAAAACAGTGGCTGGACATACTCTGTCAAACACAATTCCATATATTTAGAAAATAGCATATCAAATTCGTTTTATGTGAAATTTTACAGAGAATATCTCCAAGATGTGGACCATCACATATAATTTCCTCAGTACCAAAAATCCACCAAAAATACCTTTTTTGAATTTCCAAATCATTATTTCTCCAGAACACAGTTTTCAATAAGAAAATGTAATTAATTACAAAAGGTACTTACAAAATTCTGAGAAAATCCATGGATATTCCACATGGTCAAAAAAATATTACTAAATTTTCTCAAGACCAAATTCTCACAAAAAGTAATTTTCTACATTTAATTTCTCTACTGTCCAGCTTTTCGGTTTTTCCAACATTAAATCACTAAAAATACTTCCCAGGCTTTTCTGACCTTACAAAAATTCAGAGATGACCCTCATGATGCATAAAATGAACTCATGGTTCCAGTTTTCCAAAATCATGTCCCAAAATTCTTGTAAAAATCAAAACAGTCCCATTCTCAGAATCAACAGTTTTTAAAAATAATTCCGGTAAAAATAGTTACAGTGCTCAAAAAAATCTGAAAAAAATACCATGATATCCAGAGGCATCAAAACATAAGAAAATGTATTTACATCCTCAAAAACCTGCACGAAAACCGAGACGAAAAATCCACACAGTCACAGGACCCAAATCTCAAGTAGCTTATTTCGGGTTTTCAAAATTATTTACAGACCATCAACAACAGCCACAATCCATATTTAACAAGAAAACAAGGAAATAGCTTAGAAAAAAAAAAAGAAACCCCTACATACCTCGATGAAATCGAAATCCAATAGGTTGATTTTGAAGCTCTAGTCTCCCTCGATGATATATCCAACATTAATCGGTAGAAACTTTGATTTGGAAGCTCAAATATTAGAGAGAAGATAATATTTAGAGAGAAGGAGAGAGCAGCAGGGTTTCTCGCGAGGAAGAATGAAGATTGCGGGGAAAAGAAGCAGTTCACGTCTCTTATTTGGGAAAGTTTTACAATTTTGCTATTTGCAGCCACCCTTCCTCTAAGGACACCCCTTCTTCTCTTATTTTTTTTTTTTACAACTTACGGAACTTACGTAAAAGTCCCAAAAATCTCACAATAACACTATGAATTAATTTAATTTCCTTTTACGGTATTTATCAAACACTTAATATACGTTACGAAAAATCACAGTGTTACAATTCTCTCCAACAAGAAAATTTCTAATTAAATCTCTCACTTTCATACTTATTGGGTTTTAATTTTCGGGGTGTTACACTTAATGTGATTGTTATCTTTTTAATGTGATTGGTATTTGTCGTAGAAATATAAAAATTTCACGATATGTTTGGGAGGTGAAATAATAAAAAGATTATAATTTTTTTGTGAGATCTAAAATGATCATTCCCTTCAAATTGGCAAAAAATGAGAGAAGACCTAAAAAAATTTCAGGATATCTTGTTTAATTTCATAAAAATACATATCTCCTCTCATTAATAATGGAAATTATTATAAACGTTGTGATAAAAAAAACTAATAAAGGAAACTAGTAATGTGATTGGTAATTGTTGTAGAAATATCAAAATTACAAAATATGTTTGGGAGGTGAAATAATAAAAAGATTATAATTTTTTTTGTGACATCTAAAATGATCATTCCCTTCCAAATTGCAATAAAATGAGAGAAGACGTAAAAAAATTTCAGGATATCTCGTTTAATTTAACTAAAAATACATATCTCCTCTCATTAATAATGGAAATTATTGTAAACGTTGTGATAAAAGGAAACTATTAATGTGATTGTTATCTTTTTAATGTGATTGGTAATTGTCGTAGAAATATCAAAATTTCACGATATGTTTGGGAGGTGAAATAATAAAAAGATTATAATTTTTTTTGTGAGATCTAAAAAGATCATTTTCTTCCAAATTGGCATAAAATGAGAGAAGACCTAATAAAATTTCAGGATATCTCGTTTAATTCTTTTAAAAATACATATCTCCTATCACTAATAATGGAAATTGTTATAAACATGGTGATAAAAAAACTAATAAAGGAAACTATTGATGTGATTGGTAATTGTCGTAGAAATATCAAAATTTCACGATATGTTTGGGAGGGGAAATAATAAAAAGATTATAATTTTTGTTGTGAGATCTAGAAAGATCATTCCCTTCCAAATTGGCATAAAATGAGAGAAGACCTAAAAAAATTTCAAGATATCTTGTTTAATTTCGTTAAAAATACATATCTCCTCTCATTAATAATGCAAATGATTATAAACGTTTTGATAAAGAAACTAATAAAGGAAACTATTAATGTGATTGTTATCTTTTTAATGTGATTGGTAATTGTCGTAAAAATATCAAAATTTCACGATATGTTTGGGAGGTGAAATAATAAAAAGATTATAATTTTTTTTGTGCAAACTAAAAATATCATTCCCTTCCAAATTTGCATAAAATGTGAGAAGAGCTAAAAAAATTTCAGGATATCTCGTTTAATTTCATCAAAAATACATATCTCCTCTCATTAGTAATGCAAATGATTATAAACATTGTGATAAAGAAACTAATAAAGGAAACTATTAATGTGATTTTTATCTTTTTAATGTGATTGGTAATTGTCGTAAAAATATCAAAATTTCACGATATGTTTGGGAGGTGAAATAATAAAAAGATTATAATTGTTTTTGTGCGAACTAAAAAGATCATTCCCTTCCAAATTTGCATAAAATGAGAGAAGGCCTTAAAAAATTTCAGGATATCTCGTTTAATTTCATTAAAAATACATATCTCCTCTCATTAATAATGCAAATGATTATAAACGTTGTGATAAAGAAACTAATAAAGGAAACTATTAATGTGATTGTTATCTTTTTAATGTGATTGGTAATTGTCGTAAAAATATCAAAATTTGACGATATGTTTGGGAGGTAAAATAATAAAAAGATTATAATTTTTTTTGTGCAAACTAAAAAGATCATTCCCTTCCAAATTTGTATAAAATGAGAGAAGAGCTAAAAAAATTTCAGGATATCTCGTTTAATTTCACTAAAAATACATATCTTCTCTCATTAATAATGCAAATGATTATAAACGTTGTGATATAGAAACTAATAAAGGAAACTGTTAATGTGATTGTTATCTTTTTAATGTGATTGGTAATTGTCGTAGAAATATCAAAACTTCACGATATGTTTTGGAGGGGAAATAATAAAAAGATTATAATTTTTTTTGTGAGATCTAAAAAGATCATTCCCTTCCAAATTGGCATAAAATGAGAGAAGACCTCAAAAAAATTCAGGATATCTCGTTTAATTTCATTAAAAATACATATCTCCTCTCATTAATAATAGAAATGATTATAAAAGTTGTTATAAAGAAACTAATAAAGGAAACTATTAATGTGATTGTTATCTTTTTAATGTGATTGGTAATTGTCGTAGAAATATCAAAATTTCATGATATGTTTGAGAGGTGAAATAATAAAAAGACTATAATTTTTTTTGTGCGTACTAAAAAGATCATTCCCTTCCAAATTTGCATAAAATGAGAGAAGACCTAAAAAAATTTCAGGATATCTCGTTTAATTTCATTAAAAATACATATCTCCTCTCATTAATAATGCAAATGATTATAAACGTTGTGGTAAAGAAACTAATAAAGGAAACTATTAATGTGATTGTTATCTTTTTAATGTGATTGGTAAATGTCGTAGAAATATCAAAATTTCATGATATGTTTGGGAGTTGAAATAATAAAAAGCTTATAATTTTTTTTGTGAGATCTAAAAAGATCATTCCCTTCCAAACTGGCAAAAAATGAGAGAAGACCTAAAAAAATTTCAGGATATCAAGTTTAATTTTATTAAAAATACATATCTCCTCTCATTAATAATGGAAGTTATTATAAATGTTGTGATAAAAAAAACTAATAAAGGAAACTAGTAATGTGATTGGTAATTGTTGTAGAAATATCAAAATTACAAAATATGTTTGGGAGGTGAAATAATAAAAAGATTATAATTTTTTTTGTGACATCTAAAAAGATCATTCCCTTCCAAATTGCCATAAAATGAGAGAAGACGTAAAAAAATTTCAGGATATCTCGTTTAATTTCACTAAAAATACATATCTCCTCTCATTAATAATGGAAATTATTATAAACGTTGTGATAAAAGGAAACTATTAATGTCATTGTTATCTTTTTAATGTGATTGGTAATTGTCATAGAAATATCAAAATTTCACGATATGTTTGGGAGGGGAAATAATAAAAAGATTATAATTTTTGTTGTGAGATCTAGAAAGATCATTCCCTTCCAAATGGGCATAAAATGAGAGAAGACCTAAAAAAATTTCAGGATATCTTGTTTAATTTCATTAAAAATACATATCTCCTCTCATTAATAATGCAAATGATTATAAACGTTGTGATAAAGAAACTAATAAAGGAAACTATTAATGTGATTGTTATCTTTTTAACGTGATTGGTAATTGTCGTAAAAATATCAAAATTTCACGATATGTTTGGGAGGTGAAATAATAAAAAGATTATAATTTTTTTGTGCAAACTAAAAAGATCATTCCCTTCCAAATTGGCATAAAATGAGAGAAGACCTAAAAATATTTTAGGATATCTCGTTTAATTTCATTAAAAATACATATCTCCTCTCATTAATAATGCAAATGATTATAAACGTTGTGATAAAGAAACTAATAAAGGAAACTATTAATGTGATTGTTATCTTTTTAATGTGATTGGTAATTGTCGTAGAAATATCAAAATTTCACGATATGTTTGGGAGGTGAAATAATAAAAACATTATAATTTTGGTTTGGTGAGAACTAAAAAGATCATTCCCTTTCAAATTGGCATAAAATGAGAGAAGACCTAAACAAATTTCAGGATATCTCGTTTAATTTTTTTAAAAATTCATATCTCCTCTCATTAATAATGGAAATTGTTATAAACGTTGTGATAAAAAAAACTAATAAAGGAAACAATTAATGTGATTGTTATCTTTTTAATGTGACTGTTCTTTGTCGTAGAAATATCAAAATTTCACAATATGTTTGGGAGATGAAATAATAAAAAGATTATAATTTTTTTTTGTTAGATCTAAAAAGATCATTCACTTCCAAATTGGCATAAAATGAGAGAAGACCTAAAAAAATTTCCGGATATCTCGTTTAATTTTATTAAAAATACATATCTCCACTCATTAATAATGGAAATTATTATAAACGTTGTGATAAAAAACTAATAAAGGAAACTATTAATGTGATTGTTATCTTTTTAATGTGATTGGTAATTGTCGTAGAAATATCAAAATTTCACGATATGTTTGGGAGGTGAAATAATAAAAACATTATAATTTTGGTTTGGTGAGAACTAAAAAGATCATTCCCTTTCAAATTGGCATAAAATGAGAGAAGACCTAAACAAATTTCAGGATATCTCGTTTAATTTTATTAAAAATACATATCTCCTCTCATTAATAATGGAAATTATTATAAACGTTGTGATAAAAAAAACTAATAAAGGAAACAATTAATGTGATTGTTATCTTTTTAATGTGATTGTTCTTTGTCGTAGAAATATCAAAATTTCACAATATGTTTGGGAGATGAAATAATAAAAAGATTATAATTTTTTTTTTGTTAGATCTAAAAAGATCATTCACTTCCAAATTGGCATAAAATGAGAGAAGACCTAAAAAAATTTCCGGATATCTCGTTTAATTTTATTAAAAATACATACCTCCTCTCATTAATAATGGAAATTATTATAAACATTGTGATAAAAAACTAATAAAGGAAACTATTAATGTGATTGTTATCTTTTTAATGTGATTGGCAATTGTCGTAGAAATATCAAAATTTCACGATATGTTTGGTAGGTGAAACAATAAAAAGATTATAATTGTTTTTGTGAGATCTAAAAAGATCATTCCCTTCCAAATTGGTATAAAATGAGAGAAGACCTAAAAAAATTTCAGGATATCTCGTTTAATTTTATTAAAAATACATATCTCCTCTCATTAATAATGGAAATTATTATAAACGTTGTGATAAAAAACTAATAAAGGAAACTATTAATGTGATTGTTATCTTTTTAAGGTGATTGGTAATTGTCGTAGAAATATCAAAATTCCAAGATATGTTTCGGAGGTGAAAGAATAAAAAGATTATAATTTTTTTTTGTGAGATCTAAAAAGATCATTCCCTTTCAAATTGCCATAAAATGAGACAAGTCCTAAAAAAATTTCAGGAGATCTCGTTTAATTTTATTAAAAAAATGCATATGTCCTCTCATTAATAATGGAAATTATTATAAATGTTGTGATAAAAAACTAATACAGGAAACTATTAATATGATTGTTATCTTTTTAATGTGATTGGTAATTGTCGTAGAAATATCAAAATTTCACGATATGTTTGGGAGGTGAAATAATAAAAAGATTATAATTTTTTTGTGAGATCTAAAAAGATCATTTCCTTCCAAATTGGCATAAAATGAGACAAGACCTAAAAAAATTTCAGGATATCTCGTTTAATTTTATGAAAAATACATATCTCCTGTCATTAATAATTTAAATTATTATAAACGTTGTGATAAAAAACTAATAAAGGAAAATATTAATGTGATTGTTATCTTTTTAAGGTGATTGGTAATTGTCGTAGAAATATCAAAATTCCATGATATGTTTGGGAGGTGAAACAATAAAAATATTATAATTTTTTTGTGAGATCTAAAAAGATCATTCCCTACCAAATTGGCATAAAATGAGAGAAGACCTAAAAAAATTTCAGGATATCTCGTTTAATTTTATTAAAAATACATATCTCCTCTCATTAATAATGGAAATTATTATAAACGTTGTGATAAAAAAAAATAATAAAGGAAACAATTAATGTGATTGTTATCTTTTTAATGTGATTGTTCTTTGTCGTAGAAATATCAAAATTTCACAATATGTTTGGGAGATGAAATAATAAAAAATTATAATTTTTTTTTGTTAGATCTAAAAAGATCATTCACTTCCAAATTGGCATAAAATGAGAGAAGACCTAAAAAAATTTCAGGATATCTCATTTAATTTTATTAAAAATACATATCTCCTCTCACTAATAATGGAAATTAATATAAACGTTGTGATAAAAAACTAATAAAGGAAACTATTAATGCGATTGTTATCTTTTTAATGTGAGCGGTAATTGTCATAGAAATATCAAAATTTGACGATATGTTAGGGAGGTGAAATAATAACAACATTATAATTTTTTTTGTTAGATCTAAAAAGATCATTCCCTTCCAAATTGGCATAAAATGAGAGAAGACCTAAAAAAATTCCAGGATATCTCGTTTAATTTTATTAAGAATACATATCTCCTCTCATTAATAATGGAAATTATTATAAACATTGTGATAAAAAACTAATAGAGGAAACTATTAATGTGATTGTTATCTTTCTAATGTGATTGGTAATTGTCGCAGAAATATCAAATTTCACGATATGTTTGGGAGGTGAAATAATACAAAGATTATAATTTTTTTTGTGAGATCTAAAAAGATCATTCCCTTCCAAATTGGGATAAAATGAGAGAAGACCTAAAAAAATTTCAGGATATCTCGTTTAATTTTATTAAAAATACATATCTCCTCTCATTAATAATGGAAAATTATTATAAACTTTGTGATAAAAAACTAATAAAGGAAACTATTAATGTGATTGTTATCTTTTTAATGTGATTGGTAATTGTCGTAGAAATATCAAAATTTCACGATATGTTTGGGAGGTGAAACAATAAAAAGGTTATAATTTTTTTTTGTTAGATCAAAATTTCACTCCGTTCCAAATTGGCATAAAATGAGAGCAGACGTAAAAAAATTTCAGGATATCTCGTTTAACTTTATTAAAAATACATATCTCCTCTCATTAATAATGAAATCATAATCTTTATAGATTTCACCTCCCAAACATTTCATGAAATTTTGATGTTTCTACGACAATCACCAATCACATCAAAACGACAACAATCACATTAATAGTTTTCTTTATTAGTTTTTTTCTCACAACGGTTATAATAATTTCCATTATTAATCAGAGGAGATACGTGTTTTTAACAAAATTAAACGAGATATCCTGAACTTTTTTTAGGTCTTCTCTTATTTTATGCCAATTTAGAAGGGAATGATCTTTTTAGATCTGACCAGAAAAAAATCATAATCTTTTTATTATTTCACCTCCCAAACATATCGTGAAATTTTGATGTTTCTACGACAATTACCAATCACATTAAAATGACAACAATCACATTAACAGTTTCCTTTATTAGTTTTTTTCTCACAACGTTTATAATAATTTCCATTATGAATCGGAGGAGATACGTGTTTTTAACAAAATTAAACGAGATATCCTGAACTTTTTTTTATGTCTTCTCTCATTTTATGCCAATTTAGAAGGGAATGATCTTTTCAGATCTGACCAGAAAAAAATCATAATCTATTTATTATTTCACCTCCCAAACATATCGTGAAATTTTGATGTATCTACGACAATTACCAATCACATTAAAACGACAAGAATCACACTTACAGTTGCCTTTATTAGTTTTTTTATCACAACGTTTATAAGAATTTCCATTATTAATGAGAGGAGATACGTATTTTTAACAAAATTAAACGAGATATCCTGAACTTTTTTTAGGTCTTCTCTCATTTTATGCCAATTTGGAAGGGAATGATCTTTTCAGATCTGCCAAGAAAAAAATCATAATTTTTTTATTATTTCACCTCCCAAACAAATTTTGATGTTTCTACGACAATTACCAATCACATTAACAATTTCCTTTTTTTCTCACAATGTTTATAATAATTTCCATTATTAATCAGAGGAGATACATGTTTTTAACAAAATTAAACGAGATATCCTGAACTTTTTTAGGTCTTCTCTAATTTTATGCCAATTTGGAAGGGAATGATCTTTTTAGATCTCACCACAAAAAAATCAAAATCTTTCTATTATTTCACCTCCCAAACATATCGTGAAATTTTGATGTTTCTACGACAACAACCAATCACATTAAAATGACAACAATCACATTAATAGTTTCCTTTATTAGTTTTTTTATCTCAACGTTTATAATAATTTCCATTATTAATGAGAGGAGATATGTATTTTTAACAAAATTAAACAAGATATCCTGAACTTTTTTCAGGTCTTCTCTCATTTTATGCCAATTTGGAAGGGAATGATCTTTTTAGATCTCACCAGAAAAAAAACCATAATCTTTCCATTATTTCCCCTCCCAAACATATTGTGAAATTTTGATGTTTCTACAACAATCACCAATCACATTAAAACGAAAACAATCACATTAATAGTTTCCTTTATTAGTTTTATTATCACAACGTTTATAATAATTTCCACTATTAATGAGAGGAGATACGTATTTTTAACAAAATTAAACGAGATATCCTGAACTTTTTTCGGGTCTTCTCTCATTTTATGCCAATTTGGAAGGGAATGATCTTTTTAGATCTCACCAGAAAAAAATCATAATCTTTGTATTATTTCCCCTCCCAAACATATCGTGAAATTTTGATGTTTCTACGACAATCACTTATCACATTAAAACGAAAACAATCACATTAATAATTTCCTTTATTAGTTTTTTATCACAACGTTTATAATAATTTCCACTATTAATGAGAGGAGATATGTATTTTTAAAAAAATTAAACGAGATATCCTGAAATTTTTTTACGTCTTCTCTCATTTTATGCCAATTTGGAAGGGAATGATCTTTTTATATCTCATAAAAAAAATTATAATCTTTTTATAATTTCACCTCCCAAACATATCGTGAAATTTTCATGTTTCTACGGCAATTACCAATCACATTAAAACGACAACAATCACATTAATAGTTTCCTTTCTTATTTTTTTATCACAACGTTTATAATAATTTCCATTATTAATGAGAGGAGATACGTACTTTTAACAAAATTAAACGAGATATACTGAACTTTTTTTAGGTCTTCTCTCATTTTATGGCAATTTGGAAGGGAATGATCTTTTCAGATATCACAAGAAAAAAATCATAATGTTTTAATTATTTCACCTCCCAAACATATCGTGAAATTTTGATGTTTCTACAGCAATTCCCAATCACATTAAAATGACAACAATCACATTAATAGTTTCCTTTATTAGTTTTTTATCACAACGTTTATAAGAATTTCCATTATTAATGAGAGGAGATAGGTATTTTTAACAAAATTAAACGAGATATCCTGAAATTTTTTTAGGTCTTCTCTCATTTTATGCCAATTTGGAAGGGAATGATCTTTTCAGATCTCACCGGAAAAAAAATCATAATCTTTCTATTATTTCACCTCCCAAACATATCGTGAAATTTTGATGTTTCTCTGATAATTACCAATCACATTAAAACGACAACAATCATATTAATAGTTCCCTTTATTAGTTTTTTTATCACAATGTTTATAATAATTTCCATTATTAATGAGAGGAGATACGTATTTTTAACAAAATTAAACGAGATATCCTGAACTTTTTTAGGTCTTCTCTCATTTTATGCCAATTTGGAAGGGAATGATCTTTTTAGATCTCACCGGAAAAAAAATCATAATCTTTCTATTATTTCACCTCCCAAACATATCGTGAAATTTTGATGTTTCTACGACAATTACCAATCACATTAAAACTACAACAATCACATTAACCATTTCCTTTATTAGTTTTTTTATCACAACGTTTATAATAATTTCCTTTATTAATGAGAGGAGATACGTATTTTTAACAAAATTTAACGAGATATCCTGAACTTTTTTTAGTTCTTCTCTCATTTTATGCCAATTTCGAAAGGAATGATGTTTTCAGATCTCACCAGAAAAAAATCATAATCTTTTTATTATTTCACCTCCCAAACAAATTTTGATGTTTCTACGACAATTACCAATCACATTAAAACGACAACAATCACTTTAATAGTTTCCTTTATTAGTTTTTTTATCACAACGTTTATAATAATTTCCATTATTAGTGAGAGGAGATACGTATTTTTAACAAAATTAAACGAGATATCCTGAACTTTTTTTAGGTCTTCTCTCATTTTATGCCAATTTGGAAGGGAATGACTTTTTCAGATCTGACCAGAAAAAAATCATAATCTTTTTATTATTTCACCTCCCAAACAAATTTTGATGTTTCTACGACAATTACCAATCACATTAACAGTTTCCTTTATTAGTTTTTTTCTCACAACGTTTATAATAATTTCCATTATTAATCAGAGGAGATACGTTTTTTTAACAAATTAAACGAGATATCTTGAACTTTTTTTAGGTCTTCTCTCATTTTATGCCAATTTGGAAGGGAATGATTGTAACATCCCAAAAATTACAATCCAATAAGTACGAACGTGAGAGATTTAATTAGAAATTTTCTTGTTGGGGAGAATTGTAACACTGTGATTTTTTCGTAACGTATATTAAGTGCTTGATAAATACTGAAACAGGAAATTAAATTTAAATTCATAGTGTTATTGTGAATTTTTTTAGACTTTTACGTAAGTTCCGTAAGTTATAGAAAAAAAAAATAAGAGAAGGGGGTGTCCTTAGAGGAAGGGTGGCTGCAAATAGCAAAATTGTAAAACTTTCCCAAATATGAAACGTGAACTGCTTCTCTTTTCCTCATTCTCTTCGTGCGCGGAAGCTCTGCTCTCTCTCCTTCTCTCTAAATATTATCTTCTCTCTAATATTTGAGCTTCCAAATCAAAGTTTCTACCGATTAAAATTGGATATATCATAGAGGGATACTAGAGCTTCAAAACCAACCGATTGGATTTCGATTTCATCGAGGTATGTAGGGGTTTCTTTTTTTTTTCTAGGCTATTTCCTTGTTTTCTTGTTAAATATGGATTGTGGCTGTTGTTGATGGTCTGTAAATAATTTTGAAAACCCGAAATAAGCTACTTGAGATTTGGGTCCTGTGACTGTTTGGATTTTTCGTCTCGGTTTTCGTGCAGGTTTTTGAGGATGTAAATACATTTTCTTATGTTTTGATGCCTCTGGATATCATGGTATTTTTTTCAGATTTTTTTGAGCACTGTAACTATTTTTACCGGAATTATTTTTAAAAAACTGTTGATTCTGAGAATGGGACTATTTTGATTTTTACAAGAATTTTGGGATATGATTTTGGAAAACTGGAACCATGAGTTCATTTTATGCATCATGAGGGTCATCTCTGAATTTTTGTAAGGTCAGAAAAGCCTGGGAAGTATTTTTAGTGATTTAATGTTGGAAAAACCGAAAAGCTGGACAGTAGAGAAATTAAATGTAGAAAATTACTTTTTGTGAGAATTTGGTCTTGAGAAAATTTAGTAATACTGTTTTGACCATGTGGAATATCCATGGATTTTCTCAGAATTTTGTAAGTACCTTTTGTAATTAATTACATTTTCTTATTGAAAACTGTGTTCTGGAGAAATAATGATTTGGAAATTCAAAAAAAGGTATTTTTGGTGGATTTTTGGTACTGAGGAAATTATATGTGATGGTCCACATGTTGGAGATATTCATTGTAAAATTTCACATAAAACGAATTTGATATGCTATTTTCTAAAAATATGGAATTGTGTTTGACAGAGTATGTCCAGCCACTGTTTTTAATTCAAAAATAATATTTGTGGGTTGAATTTTCGTGAGATAAATTTATATGATGAAATATGAATGATGTATAGTTTCTCTGTAAAATCTCATGAATTTCAAATTGATATGATGCATCAAATAATTTTTGGTGTGTGTGTACAGCTCTATGTGTCCACATGAAATTTAATTATATTAATTGTGTATTTGGTTTTAATGCCTTTAATTGTACTTGTTAAGGAATAATTTCACCTAAAAAGGGAAGTTTCCATAGAAATATGAATGCAATGATTTGTGATGGATTGAGTTTGAGTTATTGGATTATTGGTTATTAATGATTGTTCTGTTATTAACTGTGAATTGGAGACCGGGAGGAATGTGATCCTCGGGCAAAGAGTGCTGGAAATTGTTGTGCATGTGAATTGCTTGTATCAGTGAGATCTTATATTCAGAGAGAAATATTTGGGAGAAAAATCCAAAAATTTAAAGAAGACAAAGGAGAAAAGGAGAAAAAGGATTCAAGGTAAGGGAAGCTTCCTTGTGATTTATATTTTCAGTTTAAGTGTGGTTGAGAGTTAGGGGGCTCAATCACATATAGCATGCCTGCCCCTTTTGCTGTTTATGTTGAGTTGATTGGTGGTTGAATTTAAAATTGATGAAAAATGGGTATTTGATTCTCCTGGCAGTGGCTGTGTGAGTGTGTATGGACTGATTGTTTTTGTTTTTGATTCTCTAAATTACTTGGAAAGGCTCCTAAAACAAAGGAGACCATGCCCAAATTTTCTTGAAATTATTTGATAAGCTTTGCATGTGAAAATCAAACCACAAAACAAAGTGGCAGTGGCTGTTAGGTTCGTCTGGCCATTGGAGATGGTGGGTACTGAGATGCCGTATCTAAGAATGTAAGGATCATGGCATTTAATTTCATTTTAGACCATTTGGAATGTAGAAAAACATGTTGTTAGGTTTAGATTCAAGATTTGATCAAGAGCCATAAAAAGATTAAATTGATTTATATAATTGATATTAGAAGCTTGAAATAATTGTTTGGAATCATGTTTGATTGATTGGATGATGTGTTTTGATGGATTGAAATTGCTTGATTTGGCTTGATTGTGTTGTGAATGATGTTGGAAATTGTTGAATGTTTATATTTTTGTAGGTGATTGTTTAAAATTACTTATTTAATTGTGATTATTAACATATTGCATATGCATGAGTCTTTTTGGGGGTTTTACAAAGATTCAAGTGAAAAATAATTGATGTTGGCTAACCGGGACTGCGGTAGCCATGAAAAGAAAGAAAAGAAAAGAAAAGAAAGAAAAGAAAGATTAAATGTTGACTAACCGAGACTGCGGTAGTCATGAGAAACAAGTTGATATATGAGAAATGATTTAGTTGACTAACCGGGACTGCGGTAGTCATGTGAAATGAAAATGATTGAGAAATGATTTTGTTGACTAACCGGGACTGCGGTAGTCATGTGAAAGGAATATGATTTGAGAATTGAATCTTTGGGGTGAGCAGAATAAGTTAGACAGGGCTGTATAGTCTGTGATTATATAGTCTGTGGGGTGAAGGATATTGGCAATTCCACATGTGGCTGGAAACTGGACTGAGTTGCGGTCGTGGTGGCCTTCCGGGTATCTTGATCTCCTAATTCTGTCTAGTTTATTCGCGTTTAGTAGGGGCTGATAGCTGAATTGCAGTACGTAATGGTAGGCCAGTTTCTTACTAAACACTCAAAGGGGAAGTCTCCATGGAGCAAGGTCAAAATGATTTTGAGTCAAAACTGCATTTGCATAAATCATACTGCAATTGTTTTAATTGTGTGACTTATGATGTTATGACTCATTGTGATTAGTGGTGATGGTGTATGTGGTTGATCTTGTTGATGATTCATGTTATAAATATGTTTATGAACTAAGTTTTGTATAACATTTTCAGTTATTATATATAGTATTTTGAAGTATACAAAATCTAGTTTTTCGTCCTTTTCCTTAATAATTGGAAATTCACTTATTTTCTTATATGTATAGTTTTGTTTGGTAAGCTTACCCTTGCAATGTTTGCACATGTGGTTCGTGCCTGTGATGATCTCGGACATCGTGTTCGGGGGAGCAGATGGTTTTTAGGTGGATCTTTCTCTTGGAGAGTTTGTGGATAGAGCATACGAGGGATTGAAGACATTATCATTTCTTTCCATTTCTTTGTTTGGTCTTATGTATAAAATGAACCAGTTAGGGGTATTATGTATTTATCATGTGAAAAGATGTATGTACACATAGTTTTATTTAGTTAAGTTTTGTATAAGAGATATTTATAAATTAAGCTTTAAATTTTATCTGTCAGTTTTGGGAATCGCGGAAAAAAAAATTTTTCCAATATTTTATCAATAAACTAATTAGAGAGTTTTTAAAATTTAATGAAATAAAATCTTTAGTATAACAAATCTGTAACGAAGATGGGTCGTTACAATAATGGTATCAGAGCAGTTCGTCCTACCAAGACTGGGGTGTGGACTTAACCATTGTTTGTGCTGTGTGTGATTGGTTTGGCTGTCGCTTAATGACAGTATTGATGAATTGTTTGATGTTGTGTGATTCCACATTGACTATTCTTTAATAGCAATGTAGGATGAATTGATTGAGCTGCTTGCTTTTGCACCGACTGTTGTTTAATAGTGGTGAAAGAAACATTGTATGCTATATGTTGTGTAATCTTACTCCTACTATGTGTGGGTGGTGGTGTAAGATATGAAGTTGTTTGTAACAGCATAATCTTGCATTGACTACTGTGGTGGCAATGTATGATTAGTTAGACTATAGGCATGTGAGATCGTTGATGCAATGTTGTTAAAAGGAAATGCCGACATCTTAAGGATGTGTAATAGTCCATAGAATTGCCAATAGAATTGAGATTAGTTAGACATAAAAAAAATGGCTAAGGGACAAGGTTATTTCTCTAGACTGTGCTTTGCCTTAAGGAATCCTTAAGACCTTGGCATCTATAGTGGGATAATGGATTGAGTGTGATAGAGAAGTCTATGCATTATGCATGAGTTGTCCCTCTTGTTATCAAGTTGTTTTGACTTCTTATGAGTAAATGCCTTATGCATTCTATTCTCTTCCAAGTTGTATAGTGATGTTGGATATTTTATTTTATCATTGCTCTTCTTGTAAGAATGAGTCGATTGGACATGTTTCAAGTAGTCTACTTTTGAGTAGCCTACTATTCATGTAAATGAAATATCTCAATTCTTAGAAGGGTCATTCATTTCGTATGAATGATGCATTGCACATGATGTTTCTTTTAATCATGTGGTAACCTGAGCTTCTTTCAGTGTCTATGTTTCCAGTGGAAATAAATTTATTGATCGTGTTCTGAGAAATTATATCAATGGTGATTGAGTTGTCTTTAATCCCAATGAGAGTCATTTACTTCATGGGGATGTGTTGTTCTCAAGTCTTATGAGTCTTTTGATCCACATGGAGGAGTTGCTTCTTCTATCTTTCTTGCATTCGAGCAAGATGGAAACTTTCAAGGAAGAAATGATTCGTGATAGAGTTGTGAGATGCGCACTCAGGACTCTGTCGAGATGACTTTCCCTCCTATTACTAAATTTCTTGAAATATTGTCTAAGTTGTGTTGTTGTCCTTGTTCTTCATGTTCTGAGAGTATGAGTTCGTATCCTTGAGGTGGTTGGGAAAGAAGGTCCAAAACTCCGAGTTTGTAGAATCAGAGTACGTAGCGGAAGCGTAGTGTGTAAGCACGATGGTCCTTGATGATTAGGTCATGATTTAGTGGGTGAAATAAGGTACAAATGCTAGAATAGTAGCAGAGTGTTTAAGATGGGGAGGTAAGTGATTGCAAAGTTTGAAAGTGTGATTTGGATGTTAAAAGTCGAATTCAATAAGTGATTAAATTGGTGATAGTAGATTGGAATGGTTTGAGACAATTTAGAAATCATCCAAATGGTGATTTGGTTGGAATTATGATAATAGGATGTAGCTGTAAGTTAGAGACTTAAATCATATTTAGAATGCCTTCTATGAAGAGAAAAATGTAAAAAAAATTATAGGAAAAGTCTTTGGTAGTGTTTAGACATAGAAAGTTGAGGTCTAGACATGTATGAAGGGTGTTGGAAGAGTCGTTGAGCTAAGAATTATAGTCATTATTCAAAAACAAAGTAGCAAGTAACCCATCTAGATGAACTTAGTAAGTATAGTTTAAATACTTAGCCAAAATCACTAGATTTACCTTAACAAGTGCTTAGGTAAGCCTATAATTGGAGTAGAACATCAATATCCTTAATCCATAGCTAAGCATTGTGTTTTAGTATCATACCATGCTCAAAATAGTGAGTTTAAACTATCAAAACCAAAACAAAATGATAAGAGTCAAAATTGCACATTTTAGGTACCTTAGAAATGACCCGAAATGGTAAAAATGCCAATTTTGGCACTGCATAACTCCTTGTATAGGATGATTTTTGGAACGAAACCTTTTTCCACAATTTTGTATTACCAAAGTCTAGTTCTCCACAAAATTTCATAGCCATTGGACTTATGTAGCTCATTTTGGATCCCTAGGTTCATTTTGACCCAAAACTAGTTCCTTAAGTGACTTGAAATGCCTAGATTTTGATCCGAGATGAATTTTGAGGTGAGACCAATTCCTACAATCCTATTTTTAGGTTTATAAAATCTGTTTTTGGATTTTAAAATGAAAGGATCATTGTATGATAGGGTTGCTTCCCAAAATCACCTCTTAGAAAGCTCAATTCAAGGGAAATCCTTAGGTGAAAGACTTGTTCTTGACCTAGAGGTCTACCTAGTAGTTTACCTACAACTTATATAGGATACATTAACTCTAAATCTTCAATGTTGAGTAGATTTAAGTATTGCCTTGAAGATAGCTATACTGTCTACCTAGTAGCTTAGATAAATTTCTATCGAATCCACTTTATGTTAGTGAGCCTATAGCCTTGAGAGTGAATCTACTTAGATGAAAACCATATATAACCTTTTGAGAACGAACCTTATCTATGCTTTGTGTTGGAGAAAGAGATAGTAAGTTAGAAACGAGCCCCTTAAGAGGAACACTTCCTTATGGCAGAATTCTAAGACTAGCTATAGAAAAATAGATTGGCATGAGAGTAAGCAAAGATGATTATAGCCCTAGCTTAGCTTAACCTTACACTCAATGAATTTCAGGGACGAAATTCCTAAAAGGAGGGGAGTATTGTAACATCCCAAAAATTACAATCCAATAAGTACGAACGTGAGAGATTTAATTAGAAATTTTCTTGTTGGGGAGAATTGTAACACTGTGATTTTTTCGTAACGTATATTAAGCGCTTGATAAATACTGAAACAGGAAATTAAATTTAAATTCATAGTGTTATTGTGAACTTTTTTAGACTTTTACGTAAGTTCCGTAAGTTATAGAAAAAAAAATAAGAGAAGGGGGTGTCCTTAGAGGAAGGGTGGCTGCAAATAGCAAAATTGTAAAACTTTCCCAAATAAGAAACGTGAACTGCTTCTCTTTTCCTCATTCTCTTCGTGCGCGGAAGCTCTGCTCTCTCTCCTTCTCTCTAAATATTATCTTCTCTCTAATATTTGAGCTTCCAAATCAAAGTTTCTACCGATTAAAATTGGATATATCATAGAGGGAGACTAGAGCTTCAAAACCAACCGATTGGATTTCGATTTCATCGAGGTATGTAGGGGTTTCTTTTTTTTTCCTAGGCTATTTCCTTGTTTTCTTGTTAAATATGGATTGTGGCTGTTGTTGATGGTCTGTAAATAATTTTGAAAACCCGAAATAAGCTACTTGAGATTTGGGTCCTGTGACTGTGTGGATTTTTTGTCTCGGTTTTCGTGCAGGTTTTTGAGGATATAAATACATTTTCTTATGTTTTGATGCCTCTGGATATCATGGTATTTTTTTCAGATTTTTTTGAGCACTGTAACTATTTTTACCGGAATTATTTTTAAAAAACTGTTGATTCTGAGAATGGGACTATTTTGATTTTTACAAGAATTTTGGGATATGATTTTGGAAAACTGGAACCATGAGTTCATTTTATGCATCATGAGGGTCATCTCTGAATTTTTGTAAGGTCAGAAAAGCCTGGGAAGTATTTTTAGTGATTTAATGTTGGAAAAACCGAAAAGCTGGACAGTAGAGAAATTAAATGTAGAAAATTACTTTTTGTGAGAATTTGGTCTTGAGAAAATTTAGTAATACTGTTTTGACCATGTGGAATATCCATGGATTTTCTCAGAATTTTGTAAGTACCTTTTGTAATTAATTACATTTTCTTATTGAAAACTGTGTTCTGGAGAAATAATGATTTGGAAATTCAAAAAAAGGTATTTTTGGTGGATTTTTGGTACTGAGGAAATTATATGTGATGGTCCACATGTTGGAGATATTCATTGTAAAATTTCACATAAAACGAATTTGATATGCTATTTTCTAAAAATATGGAATTGTGTTTGACAGAGTATGTCCAGCCACTGTTTTTAATTCAAAAATAATATTTGTGGGTTGAATTTTCGTGAGATAAATTTATATGATGAAATATGAATGATGTATAGTTTCTCTGTAAAATCTCATGAATTTCAAATTGATATGATGCATCAAATAATTTTTGGTGTGTGTGTACAGCTCTATGTGTCCACATGAAATTTAATTATATTAATTGTGTATTTGGTTTTAATGCCTTTAATTGTACTTGTTAAGGAATAATTTCACCTAAAAAGGGAAGTTTCCATAGAAATATGAATGCAATGATTTGTGATGGATTGAGTTTGAGTTATTGGATTATTGGTTATTAATGATTGTTCTGTTATTAACTGTGAATTGGAGACCGGGAGGAATGTGATCCTCGGGCAAAGAGTGCTGGAAATTGTTGTGCATGTGAATTGCTTGTATCAGTGAGATCTTATATTCAGAGAGAAATATTTGGGAGAAAAATCCAAAAATTTAAAGAAGACAAAGGAGAAAAGGAGAAAAAGGATTCAAGGTAAGGGAAGCTTCCTTGTGATTTATATTTTCAGTTTAAGTGTGGTTGAGAGTTAGGGGGCTCAATCACATATAGCATGCCTGCCCCTTTTGCTGTTTATGTTGAGTTGATTGGTGGTTGAATTTAAAATTGATGAAAAATGGGTATTTGATTCTCCTGGCAGTGGCTGTGTGAGTGTGTATGGACTGATTGTTTTTGTTTTTGATTCTCTAAATTACTTGGAAAGGCTCCTAAAACAAAGGAGACCATGCCCAAATTTTCTTGAAATTATTTGATAAGCTTTGCATGTGAAAATCAAACCACAAAACAAAGTGGCAGTGGCTGTTAGGTTCGTCTGGCCATTGGAGATGGCGGGTACTGAGATGCCGTATCTAAGAATGTAAGGATCATGGCATTTAATTTCATTTTAGACCATTTGGAATGTAGAAAAACATGTTGTTAGGTTTAGATTCAAGATTTGATCAAGAGCCATCAAAAGATTAAATTGATTTATATAATTGATATTAGAAGCTTGAAATAATTGTTTGGAATCATGTTTGATTGATTGGATGATGTGTTTTGATGGATTGAAATTGCTTGATTTGGCTTGATTGTGTTGTGAATGATGTTGGAAATTGTTGAATGTTTATATTTTTGTAGGTGATTGTTTAAAATTACTTATTTAATTGTGATTATTAACATATTGCATATGCATGAGTCTTTTTGGGGGTTTTACAAAGATTCAAGTGAAAAATAATTGATGTTGGCTAACCGGGACTGCGGTAGCCATGAAAAGAAAGAAAAGAAAAGAAAAGAAAGAAAAGAAAGATTAAATGTTGACTAACCGAGACTGCGGTAGTCATGAGAAACAAGTTGATATATGAGAAATGATTTAGTTGACTAACCGGGACTGCGGTAGTCATGTGAAATGAAAATGATTGAGAAATGATTTTGTTGACTAACCGGGACTGCGGTAGTCATGTGAAAGGAATATGATTTGAGAATTGAATCTTTGGGGTGAGCAGAATAAGTTAGACAGGGCTGTATAGTCTGTGATTATATAGTCTGTGGGGTGAAGGATATTGGCAATTCCACATGTGGCTGGAAACTGGACTGAGTTGCGGTCGTGGTGGCCTTCCGGGTATCCTGATCTCCTAATTCTGTCTAGTTTATTCGCGTTTAGTAGGGGCTGATAGCTGAATTGCAGTACGTAATGGTAGGCCAGTTTCTTACTAAACACTCAAAGGGGAAGTCTCCATGGAGCAAGGTCAAAATGATTTTGAGTCAAAACTGCATTTGCATAAATCATACTGCAATTGTTTTAATTGTGTGACTTATGATGTTATGACTCATTGTGATTAGTGGTGATGGTGTATGTGGTTGATCTTGTTGATGATTCATGTTATAAATATGTTTATGAACTAAGTTTTGTATAACATTTTCAGTTATTATATATAGTATTTTGAAGTATACAAAATCTAGTTTTTCGTCCTTTTCCTTAATAATTGGAAATTCACTTATTTTCTTATATGTATAGTTTTGTTTGGTAAGCTTACCCTTGCAATGTTTGCACATGTGGTTCGTGCCTGTGATGATCTCGGACATCGTGTTCGGGGGAGCAGATGGTGTTTAGGTGGATCTTTCTCTTGGAGAGTTTGTGGATAGAGCATACGAGGGATTGAAGACATTATCATTTCTTTCCATTTCTTTGTTTGGTCTTATGTATAAAATGAACCAGTTAGGGGTATTATGTATTTATCATGTGAAAAGATGTATGTACACATAGTTTTATTTAGTTAAGTTTTGTATAAGAGATATTTATAAATTAAGCTTTAAATTTTATCTGTCAGTTTTGGGAATCGCGGAAAAAAAAAATTTTCCAATATTTTATCAATAAACTAATTAGAGAGTTTTTAAAATTTAATGAAATAAAATCTTTAGTATAACAAATCTGTAACGAAGATGGGTCGTTACAATGATCTTCTCAGATCTGACCAGAAAAAAATCATAACCTTTTTATTATTTCACCTCCCAAACATATCGTGAAATTTTGATGTTTCTACGACAATTACCAATCACATTAACCGTTTCCTTTATTAGTTTTTTTATCACAACATTTATAATAATTTCCTTTATTAATGAGAGGAGATACGTATTTTTAACAAAATTAAACGAGTATGCTGAACTTTTTTTAGGTCTTCTCTCATTTATGCCAATTTCGAAGGGAATGATCTTTTCAGATCTCACCAGAAAAAAATCATAATCTTTTTATTATTTCACCTCCCAAACAAATTTTGATGTTTCTACGACAATTACCAATCGCATTAAAACGACAACAATCACATTAATAGTTTCCTTTATTAGTTTTTTATCACAACGTTTATAATAATTTACATTATTAGTGAGAGGAGATACGTATTTTTAACAAAATTAAACGAGATATCCTGAACTTTTTTTAGGTCTTCTCACATTTTATGCCAATTTGGAAGGGAATGATATTTTCAGATCTGACCAGAAAAAAATCAAAATCTTTTTATTATTTCACCTCCCAAACAAATTTTGATGTTTCTACGACAATTACCAATCACATTAACAGTTTCCTTTATTAGTTTTTTTCTCACAACGTTTATAATAATTTCCATTATTAATCAGAGGAGATACGTATTTTTAACAAAATTAAACGAGATATCCTGAACTTTTTTTAGGTCTTCTCTCATTTTATGCCAATTTGGAAGGGAATGGTCTTTTCAGATCTCAGCAGAAAAAAATCATAATGTTTTAATTATTTCACCTCCCAAACATATCGTGAAATTTTGATGTTTCTACGGCAATTACCAATCACATTAAAAGGACAACAATCACATTAATAGTTTCCTTTATTAGTTTTTTTATCCAAACGTTTATAATAATTTCCATTATTGGTGAGAGAGGAGATACGTATTTTTAACAAAATTAAACGAGATATCCTGGACTTTTTTAAGGTCTTCTCTCATGTTATGCAATTTGGAAGGAAATGATCTTTTCAGATCTCACCAGAAAAAAATCATAATCTTTTTATTATTTCAACTCCCAAACAAATTTTCATGTTTCTACGACAATTACCAATCACATTAAAACGACAACAATCACTTTAATAGTTTCCTTTATTAGTTTTTTTATGACAACGTTTATAATAATTTCCATTATTAGTGAGAGGAGATACATATTTTTAACAAAATTAAATGAGATATCCTAAACTTTTTTTAGGTCTTCTCTCATTTTATGCCAATTTGGAAGGAGATATTCCACCGAAATCTCATGATTTACGTGCCCAGTTGACCAAGCAATGGCAGCCTTTAGGGCAATGGAGAATGATTCCAATTGGTAAGGGTTTCTTTGAATTTTCTTTCTCTTCTGTTGAAGATTTGCGAAAGGTGCTGGCAGTAGGTTCTTGGACGCTTAATCCTGGTTCTTTGCGTCTATTTTCGTGGACGCCAGATTTTAATCCTAACTCTGTGCGTCAATCTAATGCACAATGTTGGGTCAGAATCTATGGGCTCCCGCAGGAATATTGGCGTCCTAAGATATTGTTCTCCATTGCGAGAGGGATTGGTGTTCCTCTTTCTTTGGATGATGCAACGGTTAATAGAACTTTTGGGCATTTTGCACGTGTTTTGGTGGATATTGATTTAACAGTGCCTCTAAGAGATCAGATACTTGTTGAGCGTGCTGGTTTTGCATTCTCCGTGGATTTTATGTATGAAAGATTGCCTTCATTCTGCTCAACTTGTAAAATTATTGGTCATTCTGATGAGAATTGCAAGAAAGGAGCAAGAAAAGAGCGTAATAAGGAGCCTTCCCATGAAGTTGGGAAGCAATCTACTATTTATGTTCCTAAAGGTAAAAGTGTGGTGATAGTGTCCCCTGGGGACAAATCAGGGCCTAGCTATTCTAAATTAGCTAGTGATGTTCAGCAGAAAGCGCAAAATCTTGATACTATTGTGGAAAATCAACCTATCTCAGATAGAGTTTTGCAAGATCCATTACTGTTGCAGCAAAAAACAACTCCTTTTTTGGGAGGAGGTGAATCTGGCTCTCAACCAATTCTTGGTGTTAATCAGGCGAAAGATGAGTTGGTTGAGGAAGGAGAGCAAGGGGATGATACTTCTTCCTGTGATGAATCTCTTCATCCTGATTCCGTCCATAGTGTGGAAGAAGTGGTGGCTGATTCTCCTATTTCTACTTTTCCTCTTAACGTGCAACAAGACTTTCATCTTTTAAATAAGTCATGGGGGAACATAGTAGAGGAGGAAGAGCATTCTACACCATCTCTTGCTGCTGTTGGTATAGAGCAAGAGAAGGAATCATATTTTACTTTAGTTCTATCGAAGTCACAAAAAAAGAAGCTCAAGAAGAAGCAGCATTCCATGTTGCAGGGTCCAACAACCCGGTCCAGGGCGGGTCCTAATAATTTTGCATAATGAAGGTGTTATTTTGGAACGCTCGGGGTGTGGCTAACCAGCCTACCCAAGAATTTCTTAAAAACCTTTGTTCTTCTCATCATCCTGACCTCCTTGCTATTGCGGAGCCACGGACAGATTTCTCTTCTATTAATGCTTCTTTTTGGAAATCTTTAAAGCTTCGGCTTTGCTTTGTTAATGACAGAGGAAGTTCTAAGTCAAATCTTTGGGTGCTTTGTAATGATTCTTACATGCTAGCTTTGTTGGGGCTATCCCCGCAATTTATTTCTTTCTCTATTACTGTTAGTGGTCAGTTATGTTATTTTGCAGTGGTTCATGCCAGCACTTCATACTTGCGTCGTCGTGAGTTGTGGGAGGAATTAGCCACTCTTCAACAAGCGTATCAAGGACCATGGTGCTTTATAGGAGATTTCAACGCTGTGATTGGCGCGCATGAGAAACAGGGAGGTCGATATCCTTTACAGATATCCTGTAATGAGTTTCGCTCTTGGGATGAAACTTGTTTGTTGACTCATTTGCCAACTACTGGCGCATCTTACACTTGGTCTAATGGGAGGAGAGGCATCAATAAAATTGATATGAGATTGGATCGTGCAATCTGTAATGATGAGAGCTTTTCTTTCTGGAGTTCTATAACCTGTTGTACACTCACTAGAATGCACTCAGATCATTATCCTCTACTCATTCATTTTAGAAGAGGTACTGATTCTTTTGCATCGTCTTTTAAATTTCAAAAAATGTGGTTGGATCATCCTGATTGCCTGCGTGTGGTTTCTGAAGTTTGGAATAAGCCGGTCTATGGTTGCCCAATGTATGTTCTATCACAAAAACTAAAGGCTCTTAAAATGGAGTTAAAGACTTGGAATAAAACTGTGTTTGGAAATGTTCATGAGAATCTTAAAAAGGCCATGGCAGAGGTGGATTCTATTCAGCTTGCTATTCAAAATGATCCTGATAATGATAGTCTGCATGATTAAGAACTTAACGCTCAACTTGTCTTACAGCAAGCAATCCATTCCCATGAATTATTCTGGCAGCAAAAATCAAGGGTGAAATGGCACTGTTTTGGGGATAGAAATTCTGAATTCTTTCATAAGGTTGCTAAGATTCGGCATGTTTCACATTGTCTTTCGTTTCTTAAGCAAGATGGAAGGCTCTTAGATGATCAAAATGATATAGAGCAGATTGTGCTTGATTACTTTACTGGTATATATGCTTCTGCCAACACAACAACTGACCATGGGCTGATTGGGAGGACTATTCCTAGCTTGGTAAATCTTGAAGACAATGCTTTATTAACCAATATACCTACTCATGAGGAGGTGAAGACTGCTGTGTTTAATATGAATGGGGATGGTGCTCCAGGGCCTGATGGTTTTGGAGGCTGTTTCTTTAAAAAAATTTGGGACGTTGTGGGTGGTGATGTGTTTAGGGCTGTATTGCAGTTTTTTAAACAAGGATGGCTATTACCAAATCTGAACTCGAATATTGTTGCTCTTCTCCCAAAGGTTCCTGGTGCGGATGCCATTGAGAACTTTCGTCCTATAGCACTTGCTAACTTTCAGTTTAAAATTATCACGAAAGTTTTGGCGGATCGCTTAGCCATTATAGCTCCTAAGATTATCTCCCAGCAGCAACATGGTTTTGTTAAGGGTCGTAATATTGTCGATTGTATTTGTACAGCTTCAGAGGCTGTTAATATGTTAAGATACAAAGCTTTTGGAAGTAATTTAGTGTTGAAGTTTGATGTTCGAAAAGCATTTGATACTCTTGATTGGGGCTTTTTGGTTCGAGTTCTACAAGCGTTTGGCTTTCACCCTACTTTCTGTAAATGGATTCAAGTGATTCTTGCATCTGCTAAGCTTTCCTTTTCTGTTAATGGCAAAGCAGTGGGATTTTTATCTTGTAAAAGAGGAGTTAGACAGGGAGACCCCCTCTCCCTTCTGCTTTTCTGTATTGCAGAAGACGTGCTAAGTAGGGGTATATCTAAGCTTGTTGAGGATGGACATCTTCTGCCTATTGCTGGTCCTAAAGGTATAAAAACTCCTAGCCATTCACTTTTTACTGATGATATTATGGTTTATTGTCGAGGTACGAAGAAGGGACTTTCGAGTCTTATGCGTTTATTTGAGGAATATGGTGATGAATCTGGTCAGCGTCTCAACCTTGGAAAGTGCAGATTTATGGCTTGTCAAGCTTCATCTGTTCATTTGGCATCTGTTCGTAACACTCTGGGGTTTGGTCCTGGAACTATCCCTTTTACATACTTAGGAATGCCTATTTTTTTAGGAAAACCTAAGAAAATTCACTTGGCTCCTATTGCTGATCGCATCATATCGAAGCTGGCATTGTGGAAAGGATCGCTGCTCTCTTGTATGGGTCGTGTTGAGCTTGTAAAGTCAGTAATTTAGGGAGCTTTGCTTTACAGTTTTCAAGTATATGCGTGGCCTATCTCTTTGCTAAAATCAATTGATAAATACATACGCAATTTCGTTTGGTCAGGTGATATTTTTAACAGAAAATTAGTGACTGTAGCTTGGCATAAAATATGTGCTCCTCTGGAGGAAGGAGGTCTTGGCATCAGACCTCTTCGTCTTCTTAACCAAGCAGCTATGTTGAAGCTCAGCTGGGAAGTGGTTGCTGCTGAAACTTCTTGGGCTTTGTTAATCCGAGCTCGATTTTTTAGAGGTGTTCATCGTGTCTCTTTCTAGGTTTCTTCTTCTCTTTGGAGTGGCATCTCTCCTTTCTTTGATATGGTTAAAGAGAATTCTAGCTGGCAGCTTGGTGATGGCAGGAAAATAGCTTTTTGGGAAGATAAATGGCTTTCTAGACCAATAGTTGATATTCTTAATATTCCACTACCTTTGAGGCAACAGCTCACAGCCAATGTTGCTGATTTTCTTAATCATGGTGCTTGGCGAATTCCTTCAATGTTACATAGGCAATTTCCAGACCTGACACATGAAATTCAGAATATACTTATTCCTCTGGTTCCTCAAACAGACCAGCTTCTTTGGTGCCCCTCTTCCTCGGGGCTAATGACATTAAAATCTGCTTTTGATTTTTTGAGACCTCGGCATGACAGAGTGGCTTGGAGTAAAATTATTTGGCGGGCAGCGATTCCTCCTTCCAGGACTTTCTTATTTTGGAGATTTTTGCATGGTAAAGTTCCTACTGATGATAATCTTCTAAACAGAGGTATGACTATTGTCTCTAGATGTGACCATTGTGGGGCTTATGTAGAAACAGCAGAGCATCTGTTTCTCTCTTGTCCTTTTGCTATCAGCTTATGGCAATGGCTCAGTGGTTTATTTAAAAGATCTTGGGATTTATCTTCTACAAGATCTCTTCTTTTGGTTGCTTCCAGACCAATGAGCAAGCAAGCATTGGATGTGATAATCTCTGCAACTATCAATGCAGTTTGGTTCTTGTGGTGCAGTAGGAACCATGCTCGGTTTAAGACTGGCAAATGGTCTATGCGGCATATATGTAACAACATCATATCTTCAGTTTCTCTTTCGGGCAATCATTCTCATGGGACTATGCACTCTTCTTTGGAAGAGTTTACTTTGTTTAAATCTTTTTCCATTTCAGGTCATGTTAGCAAAGCTCCCAGAATTCATGAGGTAGTTTGGAATCCACCTCTTAGCGGATGGATCAAATGTAACACTGATGGGGCTGCCAGAGGGACCCCAGGAACTGCTGCATGTGGAGGAATATTCAGGGATTGGCAGGGGAATCTTTTAGGTTGTTTTGCTAATCATTTAGGCATTTCAACTGCGTTTTGTGCTGAGCTGAATGCGGTTATTCAAGCTGTTGATCTTGCTTTGGATAAAGGATGGCTTTGCCTCTGGATTGAATGTGATTCATCTTTGGTGGTTCAGGCCTATCACTCTCCTTCTCTTGTGCTTTGGTGGCTAAGGGTTCGTTGGGAAAATTGCTGTGTCTCTACACGCTCTCTACAGTTTGCTATTTCTCATATTTATCGTGAAGGCAACATGTGTGCGGATCGTCTTGCAAACTTTGGTATCACTTCTAGTGGTTTTAAATGGTGGGATTTAATTCCACATTTTATTAGTGAGCCTTTTCGAAGAGATAGCCTAGGACTCCCTAGTTACAGATTTAGTTAAGTTGTATATGCTTTTTGCATTGGGCTTGTTTTCTCTTTGGATATTATTCAGTGTAACTTTTTTAATTTTTAATAAATTATTGGTATGGGGCAGAGAATAGGTAGTTCTTGGGGTGCCAACGTTGTTGGGATGTCAAGTTTCTACTTTGATGCTTTGCATATCATCGCTTGATTCAAAAAAAAAATGCCAATTTGGAAGGGAATGATCTTTTCAGATCTCACCAGAAAAAAATCATAATCTTTTTATTATTTCACCTCCCAAACAAATTTTCATGTTTCTACGACAATTACCAATCACATTAACAGTTTCCTTTATTAGTTTTTTTCTTTAATAAATTGTTGGTAAGGGGCAGAGGATAGGTAGTTCTTGGGGTGCCAACGTTGTTGGGATGTCAAGTTTCTACTTTGATGCTTTGCATATCATCGCTTGATTCAAAAAAAAATTGCCAATTTGGAAGGGAATGATCTTTTCAGATCTCACCAGAAAAAAATCATAATCTTTTTATTATTTCACCTCCCAAACAAATTTTCATGTTTCTACGACAATTACCAATCACATTAACAGTTTCCTTTATTAGTTTTTTTCTTTAATAAATTGTTGGTAAGGGGCAGAGGATAGGTAGTTCTTGGGGTGCCAACGTTGTTGGGATGTCAAGTTTCTACTTTGATGCTTTGCATATCATCGCTTGATTAAAAAAAAAATTGCCAATTTGGAAGGGAATGATCTTTTCAGATCTCACCAGAAAAAAATCATAATCTTTTTATTATTTCACCTCCCAAACAAATTTTCATGTTTCTACGACAATTACCAATCACATTAACAGTTTCCTTTATTAGTTTTTTTCTCACAACGTTTATAATAATTGCCATTATTAATCAGAGGAGATATGTGTTTTTAACAAATTAAACGAGATATCTTGAACATTTTTTAGGTCTTCTCTCATTTTATGCCAATTTGGAAGGGAATGATCTTCTCAGATCTGACCAGAAAAAAAATCATAACCTTTTTATTATTTCACCTCCCAAACATATCGTGAAATTTTGATGTTTCTATGACAATTACCAATCACATTAAAACGACAACAATCACATTAACCGTTTCCTTTATTAGTTTTTTTATAACAACGTTTATAATAATTTCCTTTATTAATGAGAGGAGATACGTATTTTTAACAAAATTTAACGAGATATCCTGAACTTTTTTTAGTTCTTCTCTCATTTTATGCCAATTTCGAAAGGAATGATGTTTTCAGATCTCACCAGAAAAAAATCATAATCTTTTTATTATTTAACCTCCCAAACAAATTTTGATGTTTCTACGACAATTACCAATCACATTAAAACGACAACAATCACTTTAATAGTTTCCTTTATTAGTTTTTTTTATCACAACGTTTATAATAATTTCCATTATTAGTGAGAGGAGATACGTATTTTTAACAAAATTAAACGAGATATCCTGAACTTTTTTTAGGTCTTCTCTCATTTTATGCCAATTTGGAAGGGAATGATCTTTTCAGATCTCAGTAGAAAAAAATCATAATGTTTTAATTATTTCACCTCCCAAACATATCGTGAATTTTTGATGTTTCTACGGCAATTACCAATCACATTAAAAGGACAACAATCACATTAATAGTTTCCTTTATTAGTTTTTTTGTCCAAACGTTTATAATAATTTCCATTATTGGTGAGAGGAGATACGTATTTTTAACAAAATTAAACGAGATATCCTGAACTTTTTTAAGGTCTTCTCTCATGTTATGCCAATTTGGAAGGAAATGATCTTTTCAGATCTCACCAGAAAAAAATCATAATCTTTTTATTATTTCACCTCCCAAACAAATTTTAATGTTTCTACGACAATTACCAATCACATTAAAACGACAACAATCACTTTAATAGTTTCCTTTATTAGTTTTTTTTATCACAATGTTTATAATAATTTCCATTATTAGTGAGAGGAGATACGTATTTTTAACAAAATTAAACGAGATATCCTGAACTTTTTTTAGGTCTTCTCTCATTTTATGCCAATTTGGAAGGGAATGATCTTTTCAGATCTCACCAGAAAAAAATCATAATCTTTTTATTATTTCACCTCCCAAACAAATTTTCATGTTTCTACGACAATTACCAATCACATTAACAGTTTCCTTTATTAGTTTTTTTCTCACAACGTTTATAATAATTGCCATTATTAATCAGAGGAGATACGTGTTTTTAACAAATTAAACGAGATATCTTGAACTTTTTTTAGGTCTTCTCTCATTTTATGCCAATTTGGAAGGGAATGATCTTCTCAGATCTGACCAGAAAAAAATCATAACCTTTTTATTATTTCACCTCCCAAACATATCGTGAAATTTTGATGTTTCTACGACAATTACCAATCACATTAAAACGACAACAATCACATTAACCGTTTCCTTTATTAGTTTTTTTATCACAACGTTTATAATAATTTCCTTTATTAATGAGAGGAGATACGTATTTTTAACAAAATTTAACGAGATATCCTGAACTTTTTTAAGGTCTTCTCTCATGTTATGCCATTTTGGAAGGAAATGATATTTTCAGATCTCACCAGAAAAAAATCATAATCTTTTTATTATTTCACCTCCCAAACAAATTTTCATGTTTCTACGACAATTACCAATCACATTAAAATGACAACAATCACTTTAATAGTTTCCTTTATTAGTTTTTTTATCACAACGTTTATAATAATTTCCATTATTAGTGGGAGGAGATACGTATTTTTAACAAAATTAAACGAGATATCCTGAACTTTTTTTTAGGTCTTCTCTCATTTTATGCCAAATTGGAAGGGAATGATCTTTTCAGATCTCACCACAAAGAAATCTTAATCTTTCTATTATTTCACCTCCCAAACAAATTTTGATGTTTCTACGACAATTACCAATCACATTAAAATGACAACAATCACATTAACAGTTTCCTTCATTAGTTTTTTTTATCACAACGTTCACAATAATTTCCATTATTAATGAGAGGAGATACGTATTTTTACCAAAATTAAACGAGATATCCTGAACTTTTTTTTAGGTCTTCTCTCATTTTATGCCAATTTGGAAGGGAATGATCTTTTTCAGATCTCACCAGAAAAAAATCATAATCTTTTTATTATTGCACCTCCCAAACAAATTTTGATTTTCTACGACAACTAAAAATCACATTAAAATGACAACAATCACATCAACCGTTTCCTTTATTAGTTTTTTTATCACAACGTTTATCATAATTTCCTTTATTAATGAGTGGAGATACGTATTTTTAACAAAATTTAACGAGATATCCTGAACTTTTTTAAGGTCTTCTCTCATGTTATGCCAATTTGGAAGGAAATGATCTTTTCAGATCTCACCAGAAAAAAATCATAATCTTTTTATTATTTCACCTCCCAAACAAATTTTGATGTTTCTACGACAATTACCAATCACATTAAAATGACAACAATCACATTAACAGTTTCCTTCATTAGTTTTTTTTATCACAACGTTCACAATAATTTCCATTATTAATGAGAGGAGATACGTATTTTTAACAAAATTAAACGAGACATCCTGAACTTTTTTTAGGTCTTCTCTAAGTTTATGCCAATTTGGAAGCGAATGATCTTTTCAGATCTCGGCAGAAAAAAAACATAATCTTTTTATTTTTCACCTCCCAAACAAATTTTGATGTTTCTACGACAACTAAAAATCTCATTAAAATGACAACAATCACCTTAACAGCCTCCTTTATTAGTTTTTTTATTACAACGTTTAAAATAATTTTCAATATTAATGACAGGAGATACGTATTTTTAACAAAATTAAACGAGACATCCTGAACTTTTTTTTAGGTCTTCTCTCATTGTATGCCAATTTGGAAGGGAATGATCTTTTCCGATTTCACCAGAAAAAAATCATAATCTTTCTATTATTTCACCTCCCAAACATATCCTGAAATTTTGATGTTTCTACGACAATGACCAATCACATTAAAATGAAACAATCACATTAACAGTTTCCTTTATTAGTTTTTTTTATCACAACGTTTTCAATAATTTCCATTATTAATGAGAGGAGATACGTATTTTTAACAAAATTAAACGAGACATCCTGAACTTCTTTTAGGTCTTCTCTCAGTTTATGCCAATTTGGAAGCGAATGATCTTTTCAGATCTCGTTAGAAAAAAATCATAATCTTTTTATTTTTCACCTCCCAAACAAATTTTGATGTTTCTACGACAACTAAAAATCTCATTAAAATGACAACAACCACCTTAACAACCTCCTCTATTAGTTTTTTTTATTACAATGTTTACAATAATTTTCAATATTAATGACAGGAGATACGTATTTTTAACAAAATTAAACGAGACATCCTCAACTTTTTTTTAGGTCTTCTCTCATTTTATGCCATTTTGGAAAGGAATGATCTTTTCAGATCTCACCCCAAAGAAATCATAATCTTTCTATTATTTCACCTACCAAACAAATTTTGATGTTTCTACGACAATTACCAATCACATTAAAATGACAACAATGACATTAACAGTTTCCTTCATTAGTTTTTTTTATCACAACGTTCACAATAATTTCCATTATTAATGAGAGGAGATACGTATTTTTACCAAAATTAAACGAGATATCCTGAACTTTTTTTTAGGTCTTCTCTCATTTTATGCCAATTTGGAAGGGAATGATCTTTTTCAGATCTCACCAGAAAAAATCATAATCTTTTTATTATTTCACCTCCCAAACAAATTTTGATGTTTCTACGACAATGACCAATCACATTAAAATGAAACAATCACATTAACAGTTTCCTTTATTAGTTTTTTTTATCACAACGTTTTCAATAATTTCCATTATTAATGAGAGGAGATACGTATTTTTAACAAAATTAAACGAGACATCCTGAACTTCTTTTAGGTGTTCTCTCAGTTTATGCCAATTTGGAAGCGAATGATCTTTTCAGATCTCGTTAGAAAAAAATCATAATCTTTTTATTTTTCACCTCCCAAACAAATTTTGATGTTTCTACGACAACCAAAAATCTCATTAAAATGACAACAACCACCTTAACAACCTCCTCTATTAGTTTTTTTTATTACATTGTTTACAATAATTTTCAATATTAATGACAGGAGATACGTATTTTTAACAAAATTAAACGAGACATCCTCAACTTTTTTTTAGGTCTTCTCTCATTTTATGCCATTTTGGAAAGGAATGATCTTTTCAGATCTCACCCCAAAGAAATCATAATCTTTCTATTATTTCACCTACCAAACAAATTTTGATGTTTCTACGACAATTACCAATCACATTAAAATGACAACAATGACATTAACAGTTTCCTTCATTAGTTTTTTTTATCACAACGTTCACAATAATTTCCATTATTAATGAGAGGAGATACGTATTTTTACCAAAATTAAACGAGATATCCTGAACTTTTTTTTAGGTCTTCTCTCATTTTATGCCAATTTGGAAGGGAATGATCTTTTTCAGATCTCACCAGAAAAAATCATAATCTTTTTATTATTTCACCTCCCAAACAAATTTTGATGTTTCTACGACAATGACCAATCACATTAAAATGAAACAATCACATTAACAGTTTCCTTTATTAGTTTTTTTTATCACAACGTTTTCAATAATTTCCATTATTAATGAGAGGAGATACGTATTTTTAACAAAATTAAACGAGACATCCTGAACTTCTTTTAGGTCTTCTCTCAGTTTATGCCAATTTGGAAGCGAATGATCTTTTCAGATCTCGTTAGAAAAAAATCATAATCTTTTTATTTTTCACCTCCCAAACAAATTTTGATGTTTCTACGACAACTAAAAATCTCATTAAAATGACAACAACCACCTTAACAACCTCCTCTATTAGTTTTTTTTATTACAATGTTTACAATAATTTTCAATATTAATGACAGGAGATACGTATTTTTAACAAAATTAAACGAGACATCCTCAACTTTTTTTTAGGTCTTCTCTCATTTTATGCCATTTTGGAAAGGAATGATCTTTTCAGATATCACCCCAAAGAAATCATAATCTTTCTATTATTTCACCTACCAAACAAATTTTGATGTTTCTACGACAATTACCAATCACATTAAAATGACAACAATGACATTAACAGTTTCCTTCATTAGTTTTTTTTATCACAACGTTCACAATAATTTCCATTATTAATGAGAGGAGATACGTATTTTTACCAAAATTAAACGAGATATCCTGAACTTTTTTTTAGGTCTTCTCTCATTTTATGCCAATTTGGAAGGGAATGATCTTTTTCAGATCTCACCAGAAAAAATCATAATCTTTTTATTATTTCACCTCCCAAACAAATTTTGATGTTTCTACGACAATGACCAATCACATTAAAATGACAACAATCACATTAACAGTTTCCTTTATTAGTTTTTTTTATCACAACGTTTACAATAATTTCCATTATTAATGAGAGGAGATACGTATTTTTAACAAAATTAAACGAGACATCCTGAACTTTTTTTAGGTCTTCTCTCAGTTTATGCCAATTTGGAAGCGAATGATCTTTTCAGATCTCGCCAGAAAAAAAATCATAATCTTTTTATTTTTCACCTCCCAAACAAATTTTGATGTTTCTACGACAACTAAAAATCTCATTAAAATGACAACAATCACCTTAACAGCCTCCTTTATTAGTTTTTTTATTACAACGTTTACAATAATTTTCAATATTAATGACAGGAGATACGTATTTTTAACAAAATTAAACGAGACATCCTGAACTTTTTTTTAGGTCTTCTCTCATTTTATGCCATTTTGGAAAGGAATGATCTTTTCATATCTCAGCCCAAAGAAATCATAATCTTTCTATTATTTCACCTCCCAAACAAATTTTGATGTTTCTACGACAATTACCAATCACATTAAAACGACAACAATCACATTAACAGTTTCCTTCATTAGTTTTTTTTATCACAACGTTCACAATAATTTCCATTATTAATGAGAGGAGATACGTATTTTTACCAAAATTAAACGAGATATCCTGAACTTTTTTTTAGGTCTTCTCTCATTTTATGCCAATTTGGAAGGGAATGATCTTTTTCAGATCTCACCAGAAAAAAATCATAATCTTTTTATTATTGCACCTCTCAAACAAATTTTGATTTTCTACGACAACTAAAAATCACATTAAAACAACAACAATCACATTAACCGTTTCCTTTATTAGTTTTTTTTATTACAACGTTTACAATAATTTTCAATATTAATGACAGGAGATACGTATTTTTAACAAAATTAAACGAGACATCCTAAACTTTTTTTTAGGTCTTCTCTCATTTTATGCCAATTTGGAGGGGAATGATCTTTTCATATCTCACCAGAAAAAAATCATAATCTTTCTATTATTTCACCTCCCAAACTTATCGTGAAATTTTGATGTTTCTACGACAATGACCAATCACATTAAAATGACAACAATCACATTAACAGTTTCCCTTATTAGTTTTTTTTATCACAAAGTTTACAATAATTTCCATTATTAATGAGAGGAGATACGTATTTTTAACAAAATTAAACGAGACATCCTGAACTTTTTTTAGGTCTTCTCTCAGTTTATGCCAATTTGGAAGCGAATGATCTTTTCAGATCTCGCCAGAAAAAAAATCATAATCTTTTTATTTTTCACCTCCCAAACAAATTTTGATGTTTCTACGACAACTAAAAATCTCATAAAAATGACAACAATCACCTTAACAGCCTCCTTTATTAGTTTTTTTATTACAACGTTTACAATAATTTTCAATATTAATGACAGGAGATACGTATTTTTAACAAAATTAAACGAGACATCCTGAACTTTTTTTTAGGTCTTCTCTCATTTTATGCCATTTTGGAAAGGAATGATCTTTTCATATCTCAGCCCAAAGAAATCATAATCTTTCTATTATTTCACCTCCCAAACAAATTTTGATGTTTCTACGACAATTACCAATCACATTAAAACGACAACAATCACATTAACAGTTTCCTTCATTAGTTTTTTTTATCACAACGTTCACAATAATTTCCATTATTAATGAGAGGAGATACGTATTTTTACCAAAATTAAACGAGATATCCTGAACTTTTTTTTAGGTCTTCTCTCATTTTATGCCAATTTGGAAGGGAATGATCTTTTTCAGATCTCACCAGAAAAAAATTATAATCTTTTTATTATTGCACCTCCCAAACAAATTTTGATTTTCTACGACAACTAAAAATCACATTAAAAAGACAACAATCACATTAACCGTTTCCTTTATTAGTTTTTTTTTGTTACAACGTTTACAATAATTTTCAATATTAATGACAGGAGATACGTATTTTTAACAAAATTAAACGAGACATCCTAAACTTTTTTTTAGGTCTTCTCTCATTTTATGCCAATTTGGAAGGGAATTATCTTTTCATATCTCACCAGAAAAAAATCATAATCTTTCTATTATTTCACCTCCCAAACATATCGTGAAATTTTGATGTTTCTACGACAATGACCAATCACATTAAAATGACAACAATCACATTAACAGTTTCCTTTATTAGTTTTTTTTATCACAAGGTTTACAATAATTTCCATTATTAATGAGAGGAGATACGTATTTTTAACAAAATTAAACGAGACATCCTGAACTTTTTTTAGGTCTTCTCTCAGTTTATGCCAATTTGGAAGCGAATGATCTTTTCAGATCTCGCCAGAAAAAAATCATAATCTTTTTATTTTTCACCTCCCAAACAAATTTTGATGTATCTACGACAACTAAAAATCTCATTAAAATGACAACAATCACCTTAACAGCCTCCTTTATTAGTTTTTTTATTACAACGTTTACAACAATTTTCAATATTAATGACAGGAGATACGTATTTTTAACAAAATTAAATGAGACATCCTGAACTTTTTTTTAGGTCTTCTCTCATTTTATTCCAATTTGGAAGGGAATGATCTTTTCAGATCTCACCACAAAAAATCATAATCTTTCTATTATTTCACCTCCCAAACAAATTTTGATGTTTCTACGACAATTACCAATCACATTAAAACGACAACAATCACATTAACAGTTTCCTTCATTATTTTTTTTGATCACAACGTTCACAATAATTTCCATTATTAATGAGAGGAGATACGTATTTTTACCAAAATTAAACGAGATATCCTGAACTTTTTTTTAGGTCTTGTCTCATTTTATGCCAATTTGGAAGGGAATGATCTTTTTCATATCTCACCAGAAAAATATCATAATCTTTTTATTATTGCACCTCCCAAACAAATTTTGATTTTCTACGACAACTAAAAATCACATTAAAACGACAACAATCACATTAACCGTTTCCTTTATTAGTTTTTTTATTACAACATTTACAATAATTTCCAATATTAATGACAGGAGATACGTATTTTTAACAAAATTAAAAGAGACATCCGAAACTTTTTATTAGGTCTTCTCTCATTTTATGCCAATTTGGAAGGGAATGATCTTTTCATATCTCACCACAAAAAAATCATAATCTTTCTATTATTTCACCTCCCAAACATATCGTGAAATTTTGATCTTTCTACGACAATGACCAATCACATTAAAATGACAACAATCACATTAACAGTTTCCTTTATTAGTTTTTTTTATCACAACGTGTACAATAATTTCCATTATTAATGAGAGGAGATTCATATTTTTAACAAAATTAAACGAGACATCCTGAACTTTTTTTAGGTCTTCTCTCAGTTTATGCCAATTTGGAAGCGAATGATCTTTTCAGATCTCGCCAAAAAAAAATGATAATCTTTTTATTTTTCACCTCCCAAACAAATTTTGATGTTTCTACGACAACTAAAAATCTCATTAAAATGACAACAATCACCTTAACAGCCTCCTTTATTAGGTTTTTTATTACAACGTTTACAATAATTTTCAATATTAATGACAGGAGATACGTATTTTTAAAAAAATTAAACGAGACATCCTGAACTTTTTTTTAGGTCTTCTCTCATTTTATGCCATTTTGGAAAGGAATGATCTTTTCAGATCTCACCCCAAAGAAATCATAATCTTTCTATTATTTCACCTACCAAACAAATTTTGATGTTTCTACGACAATTACCAATCACATTAAAATGACAACAATCACATTAACAGTTTCCTTCATTAGTTTTTTTTATCACAACGTTCACAATAATTTCCATTATTAATGAGAGGAGATACGTATTTTTACCAAAATTAAACGAGATATCCTGAACTTTTTTTTAGGTCTTCTCTCATTTTATGCCAATTTGGAAGGGAATGATCTTTTTCAGATCTCACCAGAAAAAAATCATAATCTTTTTATTATTGCACCTCCCAAACAAATTTTGATTTTCTACGACAACTAAAAATCACATTAAAAAGACAACAATCACATTAACCGTTTCCTTTATTAGTTTTTTTTTGTTACAACGTTTACAATAATTTTCAATATTAATGACAGGAGATACGTATTTTTAACAAAATTAAACGAGACATCCTAAACTTTTTTTTAGGTCTTCTCTCATTTGATGCCAATTTGGAAGGGAATGATCTTTTCATATCTCACCAGAAAAAAATCATAATCTTTCTATTATTTCACCTCCCAAACATATCGTGAAATTTTGATGTTTCTACGACAATGACCAATCACATTAAAATGACAACAATCACATTAACAGTTTCCTTTATTAGTTTTTTTTATCACAAGGTTTACAATAATTTCCATTATTAATGAGAGGAGATACGTATTTTTAACAAAATTAAACGAGACATCCTGAACTTTTTTTAGGTCTTCTCTCAGTTTATGCCAATTTGGAAGCGAATGATCTTTTCAGATCTCGCCAGAAAAAAATCATAATCTTTTTATTTTTCACCTCCCAAACAAATTTTGATGTATCTACGACAACTAAAAATCTCATTAAAATGACAACAATCACATTAACAGTTTCCTTCATTATTTTTTTTGATCACAACGTTCACAATAATTTCCATTATTAATGAGAGGAGATACGTATTTTTACCAAAATTAAACGAGATATCCTGAACTTTTTTTTAGGTCTTGTCTCATTTTATGCCAATTTGGAAGGGAATGATCTTTTTCATATCTCACCAGAAAAATATCATAATCTTTTTATTATTGCACCTCCCAAACAAATTTTGATTTTCTACGACAACTAAAAATCACATTAAAACGACAACAATCACATTAACCGTTTCCTTTATTAGTTTTTTTATTACAACATTTACAATAATTTCCAATATTAATGACAGGAGATACGTATTTTTAACAAAATTAAAAGAGACATCCGAAACTTTTTATTAGGTCTTCTCTCATTTTATGCCAATTTGGAAGGGAATGATCTTTTCATATCTCACCACAAAAAAATCATAATCTTTCTATTATTTCACCTCCCAAACATATCGTGAAATTTTGATCTTTCTACGACAATGACCAATCACATTAAAATGACAACAATCACATTAACAGTTTCCTTTATTAGTTTTTTTTATCACAACGTGTACAATAATTTCCATTATTAATGAGAGGAGATTCATATTTTTAACAAAATTAAACGAGACATCCTGAACTTTTTTTAGGTCTTCTCTCAGTTTATGCCAATTTGGAAGCGAATGATCTTTTCAGATCTCGCCAAAAAAAAATGATAATCTTTTTATTTTTCACCTCCCAAACAAATTTTGATGTTTCTACGACAACTAAAAATCTCATTAAAATGACAACAATCACCTTAACAGCCTCCTTTATTAGGTTTTTTATTACAACGTTTACAATAATTTTCAATATTAATGACAGGAGATACGTATTTTTAAAAAAATTAAACGAGACATCCTGAACTTTTTTTTAGGTCTTCTCTCATTTTATGCCATTTTGGAAAGGAATGATCTTTTCAGATCTCACCCCAAAGAAATCATAATCTTTCTATTATTTCACCTACCAAACAAATTTTGATGTTTCTACGACAATTACCAATCACATTAAAATGACAACAATCACATTAACAGTTTCCTTCATTAGTTTTTTTTATCACAACGTTCACAATAATTTCCATTATTAATGAGAGGAGATACGTATTTTTACCAAAATTAAACGAGATATCCTGAACTTTTTTTTAGGTCTTCTCTCATTTTATGCCAATTTGGAAGGGAATGATCTTTTTCAGATCTCACCAGAAAAAAATCATAATCTTTTTATTATTGCACCTCCCAAACAAATTTTGATTTTCTACGACAACTAAAAATCACATTAAAAAGACAACAATCACATTAACCGTTTCCTTTATTAGTTTTTTTTTGTTACAACGTTTACAATAATTTTCAATATTAATGACAGGAGATACGTATTTTTAACAAAATTAAACGAGACATCCTAAACTTTTTTTTAGGTCTTCTCTCATTTGATGCCAATTTGGAAGGGAATGATCTTTTCATATCTCACCAGAAAAAAATCATAATCTTTCTATTATTTCACCTCCCAAACATATCGTGAAATTTTGATGTTTCTACGACAATGACCAATCACATTAAAATGACAACAATCACATTAACAGTTTCCTTTATTAGTTTTTTTTATCACAAGGTTTACAATAATTTCCATTATTAATGAGAGGAGATACGTATTTTTAACAAAATTAAACGAGACATCCTGAACTTTTTTTAGGTCTTCTCTCAGTTTATGCCAATTTGGAAGCGAATGATCTTTTCAGATCTCGCCAGAAAAAAATCATAATCTTTTTATTTTTCACCTCCCAAACAAATTTTGATGTATCTACGACAACTAAAAATCTCATTAAAATGACAACAATCACATTAACAGTTTCCTTCATTATTTTTTTTGATCACAACGTTCACAATAATTTCCATTATTAATGAGAGGAGATACGTATTTTTACCAAAATTAAACGAGATATCCTGAACTTTTTTTTAGGTCTTGTCTCATTTTATGCCAATTTGGAAGGGAATGATCTTTTTCATATCTCACCAGAAAAATATCATAATCTTTTTATTATTGCACCTCCCAAACAAATTTTGATTTTCTACGACAACTAAAAATCACATTAAAACGACAACAATCACATTAACCGTTTCCTTTATTAGTTTTTTTATTACAACATTTACAATAATTTCCAATATTAATGACAGGAGATACGTATTTTTAACAAAATTAAAAGAGACATCCGAAACTTTTTATTAGGTCTTCTCTCATTTTATGCCAATTTGGAAGGGAATGATCTTTTCATATCTCACCACAAAAAAATCATAATCTTTCTATTATTTCACCTCCCAAACATATCGTGAAATTTTGATCTTTCTACGACAATGACCAATCACATTAAAATGACAACAATCACATTAACAGTTTCCTTTATTAGTTTTTTTTATCACAACGTGTACAATAATTTCCATTATTAATGAGAGGAGATTCATATTTTTAACAAAATTAAACGAGACATCCTGAACTTTTTTTAGGTCTTCTCTCAGTTTATGCCAATTTGGAAGCGAATGATCTTTTCAGATCTCGCCAAAAAAAAATGATAATCTTTTTATTTTTCACCTCCCAAACAAATTTTGATGTTTCTACGACAACTAAAAATCTCATTAAAATGACAACAATCACCTTAACAGCCTCCTTTATTAGGTTTTTTATTACAACGTTTACAATAATTTTCAATATTAATGACAGGAGATACGTATTTTTAAAAAAATTAAACGAGACATCCTGAACTTTTTTTTAGGTCTTCTCTCATTTTATGCCATTTTGGAAAGGAATGATCTTTTCAGATCTCACCCCAAAGAAATCATAATCTTTCTATTATTTCACCTACCAAACAAATTTTGATGTTTCTACGACAATTACCAATCACATTAAAATGACAACAATCACATTAACAGTTTCCTTCATTAGTTTTTTTTATCACAACGTTCACAATAATTTCCATTATTAATGAGAGGAGATACGTATTTTTACCAAAATTAAACGAGATATCCTGAACTTTTTTTTAGGTCTTCTCTCATTTTATGCCAATTTGGAAGGGAATGATCTTTTTCAGATCTCACCAGAAAAAAATCATAATCTTTTTATTATTGCACCTCCCAAACAAATTTTGATTTTCTATGACAACTAAAAATCACATTAAAAAGACAACAATAACATTAACCGTTTCCTTTATTAGTTTTTTTTTGTTACAACGTTTACAATAATTTTCAATATTAATGACAGGAGATACGTATTTTTAACAAAATTAAACGAGACATCCTAAACTTTTTTTTAGGTCTTCTCTCATTTGATGCCAATTTGGAAGGGAATGATCTTTTCATATCTCACCAGAAAAAAATCATAATCTTTCTATTATTTCACCTCCCAAACATATCGTGAAATTTTGATGTTTCTACGACAATGACCAATCACATTAAAATGACAACGATCACATTAACAGTTTCCTTTATTAGTTTTTTTTATCACAAGGTTTACAATAATTTCCATTATTAATGAGAGGAGATACGTATTTTTAACAAAATTAAACGAGACATCCTGAACTTTTTTTAGGTCTTCTCTCAGTTTATGCCAATTTGGAAGCGAATGATCTTTTCAGATCTCGCCAGAAAAAAATCATAATCTTTTTATTTTTCACCTCCCAAACAAATTTTGATGTATCTACGACAACTAAAAATCTCATTAAAATGACAACAATCACCTTAACAGCCTCCTTTATTAGTTTTTTTATTACAACATTTACAACAATTTTCAATATTAATGACAGGAGATACGTATTTTTAACAAAATTAAATGAGACATCCTGAACTTATTTTTAGGTCTTCTCTCATTTTATGCCAATTTGGAAGGGAATGATCTTTTCAGATCTCACCACAAAAAATCATAATCTTTCTATTATTTCACCTCCCAAACAAATTTTGATGTTTCTACGACAATTACCAATCACATTAAAACGACAACAATCAAATTAACAGTTTCCTTCATTATTTTTTTTGATCACAACGTTCACAATAATTTCCATTATTAATGAGAGGAGATACGTATTTTTACCAAAATTAAACGAGATATCCTGAACTTTTTTTTTGGTCTTCTCTCATTTTATGCCAATTTGGAAGGGAATGATCTTTTTCATATCTCACCAGAAAAATATCATAATCTTTTTATTATTGCACCTCCCAAACAAATTTTGATTTTCTACGACAACTAAAAATCACATTAAAACGACAACAATCACATTAACCGTTTCCTTTATTAGTTTTTTTATTACAACATTTACAATAATTTCCAATATTAATGACAGGAGATACGTATTTTTAACAAAATTAAAAGAGACATCCGAAACTTTTTATTAGGTCTTCTCTCATTTTATGCCAATTTGGAAGGGAATGATCTTTTCATATCTCACCACAAAAAAATCATAATCTTTCTATTATTTCACCTCCCAAACATATCGTGAAATTTTGATCTTTCTACGACAATGACCAATCACATTAAAATGACAACAATCACATTAACAGTTTCCTTTATTAGTTTTTTTTATCACAACGTGTACAATAATTTCCATTATTAATGAGAGGAGATTCATATTTTTAACAAAATTAAACGAGACATCCTGAACTTTTTTTAGGTCTTCTCTCAGTTTATGCCAATTTGGAAGCGAATGATCTTTTCAGATCTCGCCAGAAAAAAATGATAATCTTTTTATTTTTCACCTCCCAAACAAATTTTGATGTTTCTACGACAACTAAAAATCTCATTAAAATGACAACAATCACCTTAACAGCCTCCTTTATTAGGTTTTTTATTACAACGTTTACAATAATTTTCAATATTAATGACAGGAGATACGTATTTTTAAAAAAATTAAACGAGACATCCTGAACTTTTTTTTAGGTCTTCTCTCATTTTATGCCAATTTGGAAGGGAATGATCTTTTCAGATCTCACCACAAAGAAATCATAATTTTTCTATTATTTCACCTCCTAAACAAATTTTGATGTTTCTACGACAATTACCAATCACATTAAAACGACAACAATCACATTAACAGTTTCCTTCATTAGTTTTTTTTATCACAACGTTCACAATAATTTCCATAATTAATGAGAGGAGATACGTATTTTTAACAAAATTAAATGAGACATCCTGAACTTTTTTTAGGTCTTCTCTAAGTTTATGCCAATTTGGAAGCGAATGATCTTTTAAGATCTCGCTAGAAAAAAATCATAATCTTTTTATTATTGCACCTCCGAAACAAATTTTGATTTTCTACGACAACTAAAAATCACATTAAAACGACAACAATCACATTAACCGTTTCCTTTATTAGTTTTTTTATTACAATGTTTACAATGATTTTCAATATTAATGACAGGAGATACGTATTTTTAACAAAATTAAACGAGACATCCTAAACTTTTTTTTAGGTCTTCTCTCATTTGATGCCAATTTGGAAAGGAATGATCTTTTCATATCTCACCAGAAAAAAATCATAATCTTTCTATTATTTCACCTCCCAAACATATCGTGAAATTTTGATGTTTCTACGACAATGACCAATCACATTAAAATGACAACAATCACATTAACTGTTTCCTTTATTAGTTTTTTTTATCACAACGTTTACAATAATTTCGATTATTAATGAGAGGAGATACGTATTTTTAACAAAATTAAACGAGACATCCTGAACTTTTTTTAGGTCTTCTCTCAGTTTATGCCAATTTGGAAGCGAATGATCTTTTCAGATCTCGGCAGAAAAAAATCATAATCTTTTTATTTTTCACCTCCCAAACAAATTTTGATGTTTCTACGACAACTAAAAATCTCCTTAAAATGACAACAATCACCTTAACAGCCTCCTTTATTAGTTTTTTTATAACAACGTTTACAATAATTTTCAATGTTAATGACAGGAGATACGTATTTTTAACAAAATTAAACGAGACATCCTGAACTTTTTTTTAGGTCTTCTCTCATTTTATGCCAATTTGGAAGGGAATGGTCTTTTCAGATCTCACCACAAAGAAATCATAATCTTTCTATTATTTCACCTCCCAAACAAATTTTGATGTTTCTACGACAATTACCAATCACATTAAAACGACAACAATCACATTAACAGTTTCCTTCATTAGTTTTTTTTATCACAACGTTCACAATAATTTCCATTATTAATGAGAGGAGATACGTATTTTTACCAAAATTAAACGAGATATCCTGAACTTTTTTTTAGGTCTTCTCTCATTTTATGCCAATTTGGAAGGGAATGATCTTTTTCAGATCTCACCAGAAAAAAATCATAATCTTTTTATTATTGCACCTCCCAAACAAATTTTGATTTTCTACGACAACTAAAAATCACATTAAAAGGACAACAATCACATTAACCGTTTCCTTTATTAGTTTTTTTTTGTTACAACGTTTACAATAATTTTCAATATTAATGACAGGAGATACGTATTTTTAACAAAATTAAACGAGACATCCTAAACTTTTTTTTAGGTCTTCTCTCATTTGATGCCAATTTGGAAGGGAATGATCTTTTCATATCTCACCAGAAAAAAATCATAATCTTTCTATTATTTCACCTCCCAAACATATCGTGAAATTTTGATGTTTCTACGACAATGACCAATCACATTAAAATGACAACAATCACATTAACAGTTTCCTTTATTAGTTTTTTTATCACAACGTTTACAATAATTTCCATTATTAATGAGAGGAGATACGTTTTTTAACAAAATTAAATGAGACATCCTGAACTTTTTTTAGGTCTTCTCTCAGTTTATGCCAATTTGGAAGCGAATGATCTTTTCAGATCTCGCTAGAAAAAAATCATAATCTTTTTATTTTTCACCTCCCAAACAAATTTTGATGTTTCTACGAAAACTAAAAATCTCATTAAAATGACAACAACCACCTTAACATCCTCCTCTATTAGTTTTTTTATGACAATGTTTACAATAATTTTCAATATTAATGACAGGAGATACGTATTTTTAACAAAATTAAACGAGACATCCTGAACTTTTTTTTAGGTCTTCTCTCATTTTATGCCAATTTGGAAGTGAATGATCTTTTCAGATCTCACCACAAAGAAATCATAATCTTTCTATTGTTTCACCTCCCAAAAAATTTTGATGTTTCTACGACAATTACCAATCACATTAAAACGACAACAATCACATTAACAGTTTCCTTCATTGGTTTTTTTTATCACAACGTTCACAATAATTTCCATTATTAATGAGAGGAGATACGTATTTTTACCAAAATTAAACAAGATATCCTGAACTTTTTTTTAGGTCTTCTCTCATTTTATGCCAATTTGGAAGGGAATGATCTTTTTAAGATCTCACCAGAAAAAAATCATAATCTTTTTATTATTGCACCTCCCAAAAAAATTTTGATTTTCTACGACAACTAAAAATCACATTAAAATGACAACAATCACATTAACCGTTTCCTTTATTAGTTTTTTTTATTACAACCTTTACAAAAATTTTCAATATTAGTGACAGGAGATACGTATTTTTAACAAAATTAAACGACACATCCTAAACTTTTTTTTAGGTCTTCTCTCATTTGATGCCAATTTGGAAGGGAATGATCTTTTCATATCTCACCAGAAAAAAATCATAATCTTTCTATTATTTCACCTCCCAAACATATCGTGAAATTTTGATGTTTCTACGACAATGACCAATCACATTAAAATGACAACAATCACATTAACAGTTTCCTTTATTAGTTTTTTTATCAAAAAGGTTTACAATAATTTCCATTATTAATGAGAGGAGATACGTATTTTTAACAAAATTAAACGAGACATCCTGAACTTTTTTAAGGTCTTCTCTCAGTTTATGCCAATTTGGAAGTGAATGATCTTTTCAGATCTCGCTACAAAAAAAATCATAATCTTTTTATTTTTCACCTCCCAAACAAATTTTGATGTTTCTACGACAACTAAAAAACTCATTAAAATGACAACAATCACCTTAACAGCCTCCTTTATTAGTTTTTTTATTACAACGTTTACAATAATTTTCAATGTTAATGACAGGAGATACGTATTTTTAACAAAATTAAACGAGACATCCTGAACTTTTTTTAAGGTCTTCTCTCATTTGATGCCAATTTGGAAGTGAATGATCTTTTCAGATCTCACCACAAAGAAATCATAATCTTTCTATTGTTTCACCTCCCAAAAAATTTTGATGTTTCTACGACAATTACCAATCACATTAAAACGACAACAATCACATTAACAATTTCCTTCATTGGTTTTTTTTATCACAACGTTCACAATAATTTCCATTATTAATGAGAGGAGATACGTATTTTTACCAAAATTAAACAAGATATCCTGAACTTTTTTTTAGGTCTTCTCTCATTTTATGCCAATTTGGAAGGGAATGATATTTTTCAGATCTCACCAGAAAAAAATCATAATCTTTTTATTATTGCACCTCCCAAACAAATTTTGATTTTCTACGACAACTAAAAATCACATTAAAACGACAACAATCACATTAACCGTTTCCTTTATTAATTTTTTTTATTACAACGTTTACAATAACTTTCAATATTAATGACAGGAGATACGTATTTTTAACAAAATTAAACGAGACATCCTAAACTTTTTTTTAGGTCTTCTCTCATTTGATGCCAATTTGGAAGGGAATGATCTTTTCATATCTCACCAGAAAAAAATCATAATCTTTCTATTATTTCACCTCCCAAACATATCGTGAAATTTTGATGTTTCTACGACAATGACCAATCACATTAAAATGACAACAATCACATTAACAGTTTCCTTTATTAGTTTTTTTTATCAAAAAGGTTTACAATAATTTTCAATATTAATGACAGGAGATACGTATTTTTAACAAAATTAAACGAGACATCCTGAACTTTTTTTTAGGTCTTCTCTCATTTTATGCCAATTTGGAAGGGAATGATCTTTTCAGATCTCACCACAAAGAAATCATAATCTTTCTATTATTTCACCTCCCAAACAAATTTTGATGTTTCTACGACAATTACCAATCACATTAAAACGACAACAATCACATTAACAGTTTCCTTCATTAGTTTTTTTTTTATCACAACGTTCACAATAATTTCCATTATTAATGAGAGGAGATACGTATTTTTACCAAAATTAAACGAGACATCCTGAACTTTTTTTTAGGTCTTCTCTCATTTTATGCTATTTTGGAAAGGAATGATCTTTTCAGATCTCACCACAAAGAAATCATAATCTTTCTATTATTTCACCTCCCAAACAAATTTTGATGTTTCTACGACAATTACCAATCACATTAAAACGACAACAATCACATTAACAGTTTCCTTCATTAGTTTTTTTTTTTATCACAACGTTCACAATAATTTCCATTATTAATGAGAGGAGATACGTATTTTTACCAAAATTAAACGAGATATCCTGAACTTTTGTTTAGGTCTTCTCTCATTTTATGCCAATTTGGAAGGGAATGATCTTTTTCAGATCTGACCAGAAAAAAATCATAATCTTTTTATTATTGCACCTCCCAAAAAAATTTTGATTTTCTACGACAACTAAAAATCACATTAAAATGACAACAATCACATTAACCGTTTCCTTTATTAGTTTTTTTTATTACAACCTTTACAAAAATTTTCAATATTAATGACAGGAGATACGTATTTTTAACAAAATTAAACGACACATCCTAAACTTTTTTTTAGGTCTTCTCTCATTTGATGCCAATTTGGAAGGGAATGATCTTTTCATATCTCACCAGAAAAAAATCATAATCTTTCTATTATTTCACCTCCCAAACATATCGTGAAATTTTGATGTTTCTACGACAATGACCAATCACATTAAAATGACAACAATCACATTAACAGTTTCCTTTATTAGTTTTTTTATCAAAAAGGTTTACAATAATTTCCATTATTAATGAGAGGAGATACGCATTTTTAACAAAATTAAATGACACATCCTGAACTTTTTTTAGGTCTTCTCTAAGTTTATGCCAATTTGGAGGCGAATGATCTTTTCAGATCTCGCTAGAAAAAAATCATAATCTTTTTATTTTTCACCTCCCAAACAAATTTTGATGTTTCTACGACAACTAAAAATCTCATTAAAATGACAACAATCACCTTAACAGCCTCCTTTATTAGTTTTTTTATTACAACGTTTACAATAATTTTCAATATTAATGACAGGAGATACGTATTTTTAACAAAATTAAACGAGACATCCTGAACTTTTTTTTAGGTCTTCTCTCATTTTATGCCAATTTGGAAGGGAATGATCTTTTCAGATCTCACCACAAAGAAATCATAATCTTTCTATTATTTCACCTCCCAAACAAATTTTGATGTTTCTACGACAATTACCAATCACATTAAAACGACAACAATCACATTAACAGTTTCCTTCATTAGTTTTTTTTATCACAACGTTCACAATAATTTCCATTATTAATGAGAGGAGATACGTATTTTTACCAAAATTAAACAAGATATCCTGAATTTTTTTTAGGCCTTCTGTCATTTTATGCCAATTTGGAAGGGAATGATCTTTTTCAGATCTCACCCGAAAAAAATCATAATCTTTTTATTATTGCACCTCCCAAACAAATTTTGCTTTTCTACGACAACTAAAAATCACATTAAAACAACAACAATCACATTAACCGTTTCCTTTATTAGTTTTTTTTTATTACAACGTTTACAATAATTTTCAATATTAATGACAGGAGATACGTATTTTTAACAAAATTAAACGAGACATCCTGAACTTTTTTTTAGGTCTTCTCTCATTTTATGCCAATTTGGAAGGGAATGATCTTTTCAGATCTCACCACAAAGAAATCATAATCTTTCTATTATTTCACCTCCCAAACAAATTTTGATGTTTCTACGACAATTACCAATCACATTAAAACGACAACAATCACATTAACAGTTTCCTTCATTAGTTTTTTTTATCACAACGTTCACAATAATTTCCATTATAAATGAGAGGAGATACGTACTTTTACCAAAATTAAACGAGATATCCTGAACTTTTTTTTAGGTCTTCTCTCATTTTATGCCAATTTGGAAAGGAATGATCTTTTTCAGATCTCACCAGAAAAAAATCATAATCTTTTTATTGTTGCACCTCCCAAACAAATTTTGATTTTCTACGACAACTAAAAATCACATTAAAATGACAACAATCACATTAACCGTTTCCTTTATTAGTTTTTTTTTATTACAACGTTTACAATAATTTTCAATATTAATGACAGGAGATACGTATTTTTAACAAAATTAAACGAGACATCCTGAACTTTTTTTTAGGTCTTCTCTCATTTTATGCCAATTTGGAAGGGAATGATCTTTTCAGATCTCACCACAAAGAAATCATAATCTTTCTATTATTTCACCTCCCAAACAAATTTTGATGTTTCTACGACAATTACCAATCACATTAAAACGACAACAATCACATTAACAGTTTCCTTCATTAGTTTTTTTTATCACAACGTTCACAATAATTTCCATTATAAATGAGAGGAGATACGTATTTTTACCAAAATTAAACGAGATATCCTGAACTTTTTTTTAGGTCTTCTCTCATTTTATGCCAATTTGGAAAGGAATGATCTTTTTCAGATCTCACCAGAAAAAAATCATAATCTTTTTATTATTGCACCTCCCAAACAAATTTTGATTTTCTACGACAACTAAAAATCACATTAAAACGACAACAATCACATTAACCGTTTCCTTTATTAGTTTTTTTTATTACAACGTTTACAATAATTTTCATTATTAATGAGAGGAGATACGTATTTTTACCAAAATTAAACGAGACATCCTGAACTTTTTTTTAGGTCTTCTCTCATTTTATGCTATTTTGGAAAGGAATGATCTTTTCAGATCTCACCACAAAGAAATCATAATCTTTCTATTATTTCACCTCCCAAACAAATTTTGATGTTTCTACGACAATTACCAATCACATTAAAATGACAACAATCACATTAACAGTTTCCTTCATTAGTTTTTTTTTATCACAACGTTCACAATAATTTCCATTATTAATGAGAGGAGATACGTATTTTTACCAAAATTAAACGAGATATCCTGAACTTTTGTTTAGGTCTTCTCTCATTTTATGCCAATTTGGAAGGGAATGATCTTTTTTAGATCTCACCAGAAAAAAATCATAATCTTTTTATTATTGCACCTCCCAAAAAAATTTTGATTTTCTACGACAACTAAAAATCACATTAAAATGACAACAATCACATTAACCGTTTCCTTTATTAGTTTTTTTTATTACAACCTTTACAAAAATTTTCAATATTAATGACAGGAGATACGTATTTTTAACAAAATTAAACGACACATCCTAAACTTTTTTTTAGGTCTTCTCTCATTTGATGCCAATTTGGAAGGGAATGATCTTTTCATATCTCACCAGAAAAAAATCATAATCTTTCTATTATATCACCTCCCAAACATATCGTGAAATTTTGATGTTTCTACGACAATGACCAATCACATTAAAATGACAACAATCACATTAACAGTTTCCTTTATTAGTTTTTTTATCAAAAAGGTTTACAATAATTTCCATTATTAATGAGAGGAGATACGTATTTTTACCAAAATTAAACAAGATATCCTGAATTTTTTTTAGGCCTTCTGTCATTTTATGCCAATTTGGAAGGGAATGATCTTTTTCAGATCTCACCAGAAAAAAATCATAATCTTTTTATTATTGCACCTCCCAAACAAATTTTGATTTTCTACGACAACTAAAAATCACATTAAAAAGACAACAATCACATTAACCGTTTCCTTTATTAGTTTTTTTTTATTACAACGTTTACAATAATTTTCAATATTAATGACAGGAGATACGTATTTTTAACAAAATTAAACGAGACATCCTGAACTTTTTTTTAGGTCTTCTCTCATTTTATGCCAATTTGGAAGGGAATGATCTTTTCAGATCTCACCACAAAGAAATCATAATCTTTCTATTATTTCACCTCCCAAACAAATTTTGATGTTTCTACGACAATTACCAATCACATTAAAACGACAACAATCACATTAACAGTTTCCTTCATTAGTTTTTTTTATCACAACGTTCACAATAATTTCCATTATAAATGAGAGGAGATACGTATTTTTAACAAAATAAACGAGATATCCTGAACTTTTTTTTAGGTCTTCTCTCATTTTATGCCAATTTGGAAAGGAATGATCTTTTTCAGATCTCACCAGAAAAAAATCATAATCTTTTTATTATTGCACCTCCCAAACAAATTTTGATTTTCTACGACAACTAAAAATCACATTCAAATGACAACAATCACATTAACCGTTTCCTTTATTAGTTTTTTTTTATTACAACGTTTACAATAATTTTCAATATTAATGACAGGAGATACGTATTTTTAACAAAATTAAACGAGACATCCTGAACTTTTTTTTAGGTCTTCTCTCATTTTATGCCAATTTGGAAGGGAATGATCTTTTCAGATCTCACCACAAAGAAATCATAATCTTTCTATTATTTCACCTCCCAAACAAATTTTGATGTTTCTACGACAATTACCAATCACATTAAAACGACAACAATCACATTAACAGTTTCCTTCATTAGTTTTTTTTATCACAACGTTCACAATAATTTCCATTATAAATGAGAGGAGATACGTACTTTTACCAAAATTAAACGAGATATCCTGAACTTTTTTTTAGGTCTTCTCTCATTTTATGCCAATTTGGAAAGGAATGATCTTTTTCAGATCTCACCAGAAAAAAATCATAATCTTTTTATTATTGCACCTCCCAAACAAATTTTGATTTTCTACGACAACTAAAAATCACATTAAAACGACAACAATCACATTAACCGTTTCCTTTATTAGTTTTTTTTTACTACAACGTTTACAATAATTTTCAATATTAATGACAGGAGATACGTATTTTTAACAAAATTAAACGAGACATCCTGAACTTTTTTTTAGGTCTTCTCTCATTTTATGCCAATTTGGAAGGGAATGATCTTTTCAGATCTCACCACAAAGAAATCATAATCTTTCTATTATTTCACCTCCCAAACAAATTTTGATGTTTCTACGACAATTTCCAATCACATTAAAACGACAACAATCACATTAACAGTTTCCTTCATTAGTTATTTTTATCACAACGTTCACAATAATTTCCATTATTAATGAGAGGAGATACGTATTTTTACCAAAATTAAACAAGATATCCTGAATTTTTTTTAGGCCTTCTCTCATTTTATGCCAATTTGGAAGGGAATGATCTTTTTCAGATCTCACCAGAAAAAAATCATAATCTTTTTATTATTGCACCTCCCAAACAAATTTTGATTTTCTACGACAACTAAAAATCACATTAAAACAACAACAATCACATTAACCGTTTCCTTTATTAGTTTTTTTTTATTACAACGTTTACAATAATTTTCAATATTAATGACAGGAGATACGTATTTTTAACAAAATTAAACGAGACATCCTGAACTTTTTCTTAGGTCTTCTCTCATTTTATGCCAATTTGGAAGGGAATGATCTTTTCAGGTCTGACCACAAAGAAATCATAATCTTTCTATTATTTCACCTCCCAAACAAATTTTGATGTTTCTACGACAATTACGAATCACATTAAAATGACAACAATCACATTAACAGTTTCCTTCATTAGTTTTTTTTATCACAACGTTCACAATAATTTCCATTATTAATGAGAGGAGATACGTATTTTTACCAAAATTAAACGAGACATCCTGAACTTTTTTTAGGTCTTCTCTCATTTTATGCCAATTTGGAAGTGAATGATCTTTTCAGATCTCGCTAGAAAAAAATCATAATCTTTTTATTTTTCACCTCCCAAACAAATTTTGATGTTTCTACGCCAACTAAAAATCTCATTAAAATGACAACAATCACCTTAACAGCCTCCTTTATTAGTTTTTTTATTACAACGTTTACAATAATTTTCAATATTAATGACAGGAGATACGTATTTTTAACAAAATTAAACGAGACATCCTGAACTTTTTTTTAGGTCTTCTCTCATTTTATGCCAATTTGGAAGGGAATGATCTTTTCAGATCTCACCACAAAGAAATCATAATCTTTCTATTATTTCACCTCCCAAACAAATTTTGATGTTTCTACGACAATTACCAATCACATTAAAATGACAACAATCACATTAACAGTTTCCTTCATTAGTTTTTTTTATCACAACGTTCACAATAATTTCCATTATAAATGAGAGGAGATACGTATTTTTACCAAAATTAAACGAGATATCCTGAACTTTTTTTTAGGTCTTCTCTCATTTTATGCCAATTTGGAAGGGAATGATCTTTTTCAGATCTCACCAGAAAAAAATCATAATCTTTTTATTATTGCACCTCCCAAACAAATATTGATTTTCTACGACAACTAAAAATCACATTAAAACGACAACAATCACATTAACCGTTTCCTTTATTAGTTTTTTTTTATTACAACGTTTACAATAATTTTCAATATTAATGACAGGAGATACGTATTTTTAACAAAATTAAACGAGACATCCTGAACTTTTTTTTAGGTCTTCTCTCATTTTATGCCAATTTGGAAGGGAATGATCTTTTCAGATCTCACCACAAAGAAATCAAAATCTTTCTATTATTTCACCTCCCAAACAATTTTTGATGTTTCTACGACAATTACCAATCACATTAAAACGACAACAATCACATTAACAGTTTCCTTCATTAGTTTTTTGTATCACAACGTTCACAATAATTTCCATTATTAATTAGAGGAGATACGTATTTTTACCAAAATTAAACGAGATATCCTGAACTTTTTTTTAGGCCTTCTCTCATTTTATGCCAATTTGGAAGGGAATGATCTTTTCAGATCTCACCACAAAGAAATCATAATCTTTCTATTATTTCACCTCCCAAACAAATTTTGATGTTTCTACGACAATTACCAATCATATTAAAATGACAACAATCACATTAACAGTTTCCTTCATTAGTTTTTTTTATCACAACGTTCACAATAATTTCCATTATTAATGAGAGGAGATACGTATTTTTACCAAAATTAAACAAGATATCCTGAACTTTTTTTTAGGTCTTCTCTCATTTTATGCCAATTTGGAAGGGAATGATCTTTTTCAGATCTCACCAGAAAAAAATCATAATCTTTTTATTATTGCACCTCCCAAACAAATTTTGATTTTCTACGACAACTAAAAATCACATTAAAACGACAACAATCACATTTACCGTTTCCTTTATTAGTTTTTTTTTATTACAACGTTTACAATAATTTTCAATATTAATGACAGGAGATACGTATTTTTAACAAAATTAAACGAGACATCCTAAACTTTTTTTTAGGTCTTCTCTCATTTTATGCCAATTTGGAAGGGAATGATCTTTTCATATCTCACCAGAAAAAAATCGTAATCTTTCTATTATTTCCCCTCCCAAACATATCGTGAAATTTTGATGTTTCTACGACAATGACCAATCACATTAAAATGACAACAATCACATTAATAGTTTCCTTTATTAGTTTTTTTTATCACAACGTTTACAATAATTTCCATTATTAATGAGAGGAGATACGTATTTTTAACAAAATTAAACGAGACATCCTGAACTTTTTTAGGTCTTCTCTCAGTTTATGCCAATTTGGAAGCGAATGATCTTTTCAGATCTCGCTAGAAAAAAATCATAATCTTTTTATTTTTCACCTCCCAAACAAATTTTGATGTTTCTACGACAACTAAAAATCTCATTAAAATGACAACAATCACCTTAACAGCCTCCTTTATTAGTTTTTTTATTACAACGTTTACAATAATTTTCAATATTAATGACAGGAGATACGTATTTTTAACAAAATTAAACGAGACATCCTGAACTTTTTTTTAGGTCTTCTCTCATTTTATGCCAATTTGGAAGGGAATGATCTTTTCAGATCTCACCACAAAGAAATCATAATCTTTCTATTATTTCACCTCCCAAACAAATTTTGATGTTTCTACGACAATTACCAATCACATTAAAACGACAACAATCACATTAACAGTTTCCTTCATTAGTTTTTTTTATCACAACGTTCACAATAATTTCCATTATAAATGAGAGGAGATACGTATTTTTAACAAAATAAACGAGATATCCTGAACTTTTTTTTAGGTCTTCTCTCATTTTATGCCAATTTGGAAAGGAATGATCTTTTTCAGATCTCACCAGAAAAAAATCATAATCTTTTTATTATTGCACCTCCCAAACAAATTTTGATTTTCTACGACAACTAAAAATCACATTCAAATGACAACAATCACATTAACCGTTTCCTTTATTAGTTTTTTTTTATTACAACGTTTACAATAATTTTCAATATTAATGACAGGAGATACGTATTTTTAACAAAATTAAACGAGACATCCTGAACTTTTTTTTAGGTCTTCTCTCATTTTATGCCAATTTGGAAGGGAATGATCTTTTCAGATCTCACCACAAAGAAATCATAATCTTTCTATTATTTCACCTCCCAAACAAATTTTGATGTTTCTACGACAATTACCAATCACATTAAAACGACAACAATCACATTAACAGTTTCCTTCATTAGTTTTTTTTATCACAACGTTCACAATAATTTCCATTATAAATGAGAGGAGATACGTACTTTTACCAAAATTAAACGAGATATCCTGAACTTTTTTTTAGGTCTTCTCTCATTTTATGCCAATTTGGAAAGGAATGATCTTTTTCAGATCTCACCAGAAAAAAATCATAATCTTTTTATTATTGCACCTCCCAAACAAATTTTGATTTTCTACGACAACTAAAAATCACATTAAAACGACAACAATCACATTAACCGTTTCCTTTATTAGTTTTTTTTTACTACAACGTTTACAATAATTTTCAATATTAATGACAGGAGATACGTATTTTTAACAAAATTAAACGAGACATCCTGAACTTTTTTTTAGGTCTTCTCTCATTTTATGCCAATTTGGAAGGGAATGATCTTTTCAGATCTCACCACAAAGAAATCATAATCTTTCTATTATTTCACCTCCCAAACAAATTTTGATGTTTCTACGACAATTTCCAATCACATTAAAACGACAACAATCACATTAACAGTTTCCTTCATTAGTTATTTTTATCACAACGTTCACAATAATTTCCATTATTAATGAGAGGAGATACGTATTTTTACCAAAATTAAACAAGATATCCTGAATTTTTTTTAGGCCTTCTCTCATTTTATGCCAATTTGGAAGGGAATGATCTTTTTCAGATCTCACCAGAAAAAAATCATAATCTTTTTATTATTGCACCTCCCAAACAAATTTTGATTTTCTACGACAACTAAAAATCACATTAAAACAACAACAATCACATTAACCGTTTCCTTTATTAGTTTTTTTTTATTACAACGTTTACAATAATTTTCAATATTAATGACAGGAGATACGTATTTTTAACAAAATTAAACGAGACATCCTGAACTTTTTCTTAGGTCTTCTCTCATTTTATGCCAATTTGGAAGGGAATGATCTTTTCAGGTCTGACCACAAAGAAATCATAATCTTTCTATTATTTCACCTCCCAAACAAATTTTGATGTTTCTACGACAATTACGAATCACATTAAAATGACAACAATCACATTAACAGTTTCCTTCATTAGTTTTTTTTATCACAACGTTCACAATAATTTCCATTATTAATGAGAGGAGATACGTATTTTTACCAAAATTAAACGAGACATCCTGAACTTTTTTTAGGTCTTCTCTCATTTTATGCCAATTTGGAAGTGAATGATCTTTTCAGATCTCGCTAGAAAAAAATCATAATCTTTTTATTTTTCACCTCCCAAACAAATTTTGATGTTTCTACGCCAACTAAAAATCTCATTAAAATGACAACAATCACCTTAACAGCCTCCTTTATTAGTTTTTTTATTACAACGTTTACAATAATTTTCAATATTAATGACAGGAGATACGTATTTTTAACAAAATTAAACGAGACATCCTGAACTTTTTTTTAGGTCTTCTCTCATTTTATGCCAATTTGGAAGGGAATGATCTTTTCAGATCTCACCACAAAGAAATCATAATCTTTCTATTATTTCACCTCCCAAACAAATTTTGATGTTTCTACGACAATTACCAATCACATTAAAATGACAACAATCACATTAACAGTTTCCTTCATTAGTTTTTTTTATCACAACGTTCACAATAATTTCCATTATAAATGAGAGGAGATACGTATTTTTACCAAAATTAAACGAGATATCCTGAACTTTTTTTTAGGTCTTCTCTCATTTTATGCCAATTTGGAAGGGAATGATCTTTTTCAGATCTCACCAGAAAAAAATCATAATCTTTTTATTATTGCACCTCCCAAACAAATATTGATTTTCTACGACAACTAAAAATCACATTAAAACGACAACAATCACATTAACCGTTTCCTTTATTAGTTTTTTTTTATTACAACGTTTACAATAATTTTCAATATTAATGACAGGAGATACGTATTTTTAACAAAATTAAACGAGACATCCTGAACTTTTTTTTAGGTCTTCTCTCATTTTATGCCAATTTGGAAGGGAATGATCTTTTCAGATCTCACCACAAAGAAATCAAAATCTTTCTATTATTTCACCTCCCAAACAATTTTTGATGTTTCTACGACAATTACCAATCACATTAAAACGACAACAATCACATTAACAGTTTCCTTCATTAGTTTTTTGTATCACAACGTTCACAATAATTTCCATTATTAATTAGAGGAGATACGTATTTTTACCAAAATTAAACGAGATATCCTGAACTTTTTTTTAGGCCTTCTCTCATTTTATGCCAATTTGGAAGGGAATGATCTTTTCAGATCTCACCACAAAGAAATCATAATCTTTCTATTATTTCACCTCCCAAACAAATTTTGATGTTTCTACGACAATTACCAATCATATTAAAATGACAACAATCACATTAACAGTTTCCTTCATTAGTTTTTTTTATCACAACGTTCACAATAATTTCCATTATTAATGAGAGGAGATACGTATTTTTACCAAAATTAAACAAGATATCCTGAACTTTTTTTTAGGTCTTCTCTCATTTTATGCCAATTTGGAAGGGAATGATCTTTTTCAGATCTCACCAGAAAAAAATCATAATCTTTTTATTATTGCACCTCCCAAACAAATTTTGATTTTCTACGACAACTAAAAATCACATTAAAACGACAACAATCACATTTACCGTTTCCTTTATTAGTTTTTTTTTATTACAACGTTTACAATAATTTTCAATATTAATGACAGGAGATACGTATTTTTAACAAAATTAAACGAGACATCCTAAACTTTTTTTTAGGTCTTCTCTCATTTTATGCCAATTTGGAAGGGAATGATCTTTTCATATCTCACCAGAAAAAAATCGTAATCTTTCTATTATTTCCCCTCCCAAACATATCGTGAAATTTTGATGTTTCTACGACAATGACCAATCACATTAAAATGACAACAATCACATTAATAGTTTCCTTTATTAGTTTTTTTTATCACAACGTTTACAATAATTTCCATTATTAATGAGAGGAGATACGTATTTTTAACAAAATTAAACGAGACATCCTGAACTTTTTTAGGTCTTCTCTCAGTTTATGCCAATTTGGAAGCGAATGATCTTTTCAGATCTCGCTAGAAAAAAATCATAATCTTTTTATTTTTCACCTCCCAAACAAATTTTGATGTTTCTACGACAACTAAAAATCTCATTAAAATGACAACAATCACCTTAACAGCCTCCTTTATTAGTTTTTTTATTACAACGTTTACAATAATTTTCAATATTAATGACAGGAGATACGTATTTTTAACAAAATTAAACGAGACATCCTGAACTTTTTTTTAGGTCTTCTCTCATTTTATGCCAATTTGGAAGGGAATGATCTTTTCAGATCTCACCACAAAGAAATCATAATCTTTCTATTATTTCACCTCCCAAACAAATTTTGATGTTTCTACGACAATTACCAATCACATTAAAACGACAACAATCACATTAACAGTTTCCTTCATTAGTTTTTTTTTATCACAACGTTCACAATAATTTCCATTATAAATGAGAGGAGATACGTATTTTTACCAAAATTAAACGAGATATCCTGAACTTTTTTTTAGGCCTTCTCTCATTTTATGCCAATTTGGAAGGGAATGATCTTTTCAGATCTCACCACAAAGAAATCATAATCTTTCTATTATTTCACCTCCCAAACAAATTTTGATGTTTCTACGACAATTACCAATCACATTAAAATGACAACAATCATATTAACAGTTTCCTTCATTAGTTTTTTTTTATCACAACGTTCACAATAATTTCCATTATAAATGAGAGGAGATACGTATTTTTACCAAAATTAAACGAGATATCCTGAACTTTTTTTTAGGCCTTCTCTCATTTTATGCCAATTTGGAAGGGAATGATCTTTTCAGATCTCACCACAAAGAAATCATAATCTTTCTATTATTTCACCTCCCAAACAAATTTTGATGTTTCTACGACAATTACCAATCACATTAAAATGACAACAATCACATTAACAGTTTCCTTCATTAGTTTTTTTTTATCACAACGTTCACAATAATTTCCATTATAAATGAGAGGAGATACGTATTTTTACCAAAATTAAACGAGATATCCTGAACTTTTTTTTAGGTCTTCTCTCATTTTATGCCAATTTGGAAGGGAATGATCTTTTCATATCTCACCAGAAAAAAATCGTAATCTTTCTATTATTTCCCCTCCCAAACATATCGTGAAATTTTGATGTTTCTACGACAATGACCAATCACATTAAAATGACAACAATCACATTAATAGTTTCCTTTATTAGTTTTTTTTATCACAACGTTTACAATAATTTCCATTATTAATGAGAGGAGATACGTATTTTTAACAAAATTAAACGAGACATCCTGAACTTTTTTAGGTCTTCTCTCAGTTTATGCCAATTTGGAAGCGAATGATCTTTTCAGATCTCGCTAGAAAAAAATCATAATCTTTTTATTTTTCACCTCCCAAACAAATTTTGATGTTTCTACGACAACTAAAAATCTCATTAAAATGACAACAATCACCTTAACAGCCTCCTTTATTAGTTTTTTTATTACAACGTTTACAATAATTTTCAATATTAATGACAGGAGATACGTATTTTTAACAAAATTAAACGAGACATCCTGAACTTTTTTTTAGGTCTTCTGTCATTTTATGCCAATTTGGAAGGGAATGATCTTTTCAGATCTCACCACAAAGAAATCATAATCTTTCTATTATTTCACCTCCCAAACAAATTTTGATGTTTCTACGACAATTACCAATCACATTAAAACGACAACAATCACATTAACAGTTTCCTTCATTAGTTTTTTTTTATCACAACGTTCACAATAATTTCCATTATAAATGAGAGGAGATACGTATTTTTACCAAAATTAAACGAGATATCCTGAACTTTTTTTTAGGCCTTCTCTCATTTTATGCCAATTTGGAAGGGAATGATATTTTCAGATCTCACCACAAAGAAATCATAATCTTTCTATTATTTCACCTCCCAAACAAATTTTGATGTTTCTACGACAATTACCAATCACATTAAAATGACAACAATCACATTAACAGTTTCCTTCATTAGTTTTTTTTTATCACAACGTTCACAATAATTTCCATTATAAATGAGAGGAGATACGTATTTTTACCAAAATTAAACGAGATATCCTGAACTTTTTTTTAGGCCTTCTCTCATTTTATGCCAATTTGGAAGGGAATGATCTTTTCAGATCTCACCACAAAGAAATCATAATCTTTCTATTATTTCACCTCCCAAACAAATTTTGATGTTTCTACGACAATTACCAATCATATTAAAATGACAACAATCACATTAACAGTTTCCTTCATTAGTTTTTTTTATCACAACGTTCACAATAATTTCCATTATTAATGAGAGGAGATACGTATTTTTACCAAAATTAAACAAGATATCCTGAACTTTTTTTTAGGTCTTCTCTCATTTTATGCCAATTTGGAAGGGAATGATCTTTTTCAGATCTCACCAGAAAAAAATCATAATCTTTTTATTATTGCACCTCCCAAACAAATTTTGATTTTCTACGACAACTAAAAATCACATTAAAACGACAACAATCACATTTACCGTTTCCTTTATTAGTTTTTTTTTATTACAACGTTTACAATAATTTTCAATATTAATGACAGGAGATACGTATTTTTAACAAAATTAAACGAGACATCCTGAACTTTTTTTTAGGTCTTCTGTCATTTTATGCCAATTTGGAAGGGAATGATCTTTTCAGATCTCACCACAAAGAAATCATAATCTTTCTATTATTTCACCTCCCAAACAAATTTTGATGTTTCTACGACAATTACCAATCACATTAAAACGACAACAATCACATTAACAGTTTCCTTCATTAGTTTTTTTTTATCACAACGTTCACAATAATTTCCATTATAAATGAGAGGAGATACGTATTTTTACCAAAATTAAACGAGATATCCTGAACTTTTTTTTAGGCCTTCTCTCATTTTATGCCAATTTGGAAGGGAATGATCTTTTCAGATCTCACCACAAAGAAATCATAATCTTTCTATTATTTCACCTCCCAAACAAATTTTGATGTTTCTACGACAATTACCAATCACATTAAAACGACAACAATCACATTAACAGTTTCCTTCATTAGTTTTTTTTTATCACAACATTCACAATAATTTCCATTATAAATGAGAGGAGATACGTATTTTTACCAAAATTAAACGAGATATCCTGAACTTTTTTTTAGGTCTTCTCTCATTTTATGCCAATTTGGAAGGGAATGATCTTTTCAGATCTCACCACAAAGAAATCATAATCTTTCTATTATTTCACCTCCCAAACAAATTTTGATGTTTCTACGACAATTACCAATCACATTAAAATGACAACAATCACATTAACAGTTTCCTTCATTAGTTTTTTTTATCACAACGTTCACAATAATTTCCATTATAAATGAGAGGAGATACGTATTTTTACCAAAATTAAACGAGATATCCTGAACTTTTTTTTAGGTCTTCTCTCATTTTATGCCAATTTGGAAGGGAATGATCTTTTTCAGATCTCACCAGAAAAAAATCATAATCTTTTTATTATTGCACCTCCCAAACAAATATTGATTTTCTACGACAACTAAAAATCACATTAAAACGACAACAATCACATTAACCGTTTCCTTTATTAGTTTTTTTTTATTACAACGTTTACAATAATTTTCAATATTAATGACAGGAGATACGTATTTTTAACAAAATTAAACGAGACATCCTGAACTTTTTTTTAGGTCTTCTCTCATTTTATGCCAATTTGGAAGGGAATGATCTTTTCAGATCTCACCACAAAGAAATCAAAATCTTTCTATTATTTCACCTCCCAAACAATTTTTGATGTTTCTACGACAATTACCAATCACATTAAAACGACAACAATCACATTAACAGTTTCCTTCATTAGTTTTTTGTATCACAACGTTCACAATAATTTCCATTATTAATTAGAGGAGATACGTATTTTTACCAAAATTAAACGAGATATCCTGAACTTTTTTTTAGGCCTTCTCTCATTTTATGCCAATTTGGAAGGGAATGATCTTTTCAGATCTCACCACAAAGAAATCATAATCTTTCTATTATTTCACCTCCCAAACAAATTTTGATGTTTCTACGACAATTACCAATCATATTAAAATGACAACAATCACATTAACAGTTTCCTTCATTAGTTTTTTTTATCACAACGTTCACAATAATTTCCATTATTAATGAGAGGAGATACGTATTTTTACCAAAATTAAACAAGATATCCTGAACTTTTTTTTAGGTCTTCTCTCATTTTATGCCAATTTGGAAGGGAATGATCTTTTTCAGATCTCACCAGAAAAAAATCATAATCTTTTTATTATTGCACCTCCCAAACAAATTTTGATTTTCTACGACAACTAAAAATCACATTAAAACGACAACAATCACATTTACCGTTTCCTTTATTAGTTTTTTTTTATTACAACGTTTACAATAATTTTCAATATTAATGACAGGAGATACGTATTTTTAACAAAATTAAACGAGACATCCTAAACTTTTTTTTAGGTCTTCTCTCATTTTATGCCAATTTGGAAGGGAATGATCTTTTCATATCTCACCAGAAAAAAATCGTAATCTTTCTATTATTTCCCCTCCCAAACATATCGTGAAATTTTGATGTTTCTACGACAATGACCAATCACATTAAAATGACAACAATCACATTAATAGTTTCCTTTATTAGTTTTTTTTATCACAACGTTTACAATAATTTCCATTATTAATGAGAGGAGATACGTATTTTTAACAAAATTAAACGAGACATCCTGAACTTTTTTAGGTCTTCTCTCAGTTTATGCCAATTTGGAAGCGAATGATCTTTTCAGATCTCGCTAGAAAAAAATCATAATCTTTTTATTTTTCACCTCCCAAACAAATTTTGATGTTTCTACGACAACTAAAAATCTCATTAAAATGACAACAATCACCTTAACAGCCTCCTTTATTAGTTTTTTTATTACAACGTTTACAATAATTTTCAATATTAATGACAGGAGATACGTATTTTTAACAAAATTAAACGAGACATCCTGAACTTTTTTTTAGGTCTTCTCTCATTTTATGCCAATTTGGAAGGGAATGATCTTTTCAGATCTCACCACAAAGAAATCATAATCTTTCTATTATTTCACCTCCCAAACAAATTTTGATGTTTCTACGACAATTACCAATCACATTAAAACGACAACAATCACATTAACAGTTTCCTTCATTAGTTTTTTTTTATCACAACGTTCACAATAATTTCCATTATAAATGAGAGGAGATACGTATTTTTACCAAAATTAAACGAGATATCCTGAACTTTTTTTTAGGCCTTCTCTCATTTTATGCCAATTTGGAAGGGAATGATCTTTTCAGATCTCACCACAAAGAAATCATAATCTTTCTATTATTTCACCTCCCAAACAAATTTTGATGTTTCTACGACAATTACCAATCATATTAAAATGACAACAATCACATTAACAGTTTCCTTCATTAGTTTTTTTTATCACAACGTTCACAATAATTTCCATTATTAATGAGAGGAGATACGTATTTTTACCAAAATTAAACAAGATATCCTGAACTTTTTTTTAGGTCTTCTCTCATTTTATGCCAATTTGGAAGGGAATGATCTTTTTCAGATCTCACCAGAAAAAAATCATAATCTTTTTATTATTGCACCTCCCAAACAAATTTTGATTTTCTACGACAACTAAAAATCACATTAAAACGACAACAATCACATTTACCGTTTCCTTTATTAGTTTTTTTTTATTACAACGTTTACAATAATTTTCAATATTAATGACAGGAGATACGTATTTTTAACAAAATTAAACGAGACATCCTAAACTTTTTTTTAGGTCTTCTCTCATTTTATGCCAATTTGGAAGGGAATGATCTTTTCATATCTCACCAGAAAAAAATCGTAATCTTTCTATTATTTCCCCTCCCAAACATATCGTGAAATTTTGATGTTTCTACGACAATGACCAATCACATTAAAATGACAACAATCACATTAATAGTTTCCTTTATTAGTTTTTTTTATCACAACGTTTACAATAATTTCCATTATTAATGAGAGGAGATACGTATTTTTAACAAAATTAAACGAGACATCCTGAACTTTTTTAGGTCTTCTCTCAGTTTATGCCAATTTGGAAGCGAATGATCTTTTCAGATCTCGCTAGAAAAAAATCATAATCTTTTTATTTTTCACCTCCCAAACAAATTTTGATGTTTCTACGACAACTAAAAATCTCATTAAAATGACAACAATCACCTTAACAGCCTCCTTTATTAGTTTTTTTATTACAACGTTTACAATAATTTTCAATATTAATGACAGGAGATACGTATTTTTAACAAAATTAAACGAGACATCCTGAACTTTTTTTTAGGCCTTCTCTCATTTTATGCCAATTTGGAAGGGAATGATCTTTTCAGATCTCACCACAAAGAAATCATAATCTTTCTATTATTTCACCTCCCAAACAAATTTTGATGTTTCTACGACAATTACCAATCACATTAAAACGACAACAATCACATTAACAGTTTCCTTCATTAGTTTTTTTTTATCACAACATTCACAATAATTTCCATTATAAATGAGAGGAGATACGTATTTTTACCAAAATTAAACGAGATATCCTGAACTTTTTTTTAGGCCTTCTCTCATTTTATGCCAATTTGGAAGGGAATGATCTTTTCAGATCTCACCACAAAGAAATCATAATCTTTCTATTATTTCACCTCCCAAACAAATTTTGATGTTTCTACGACAATTACCAATCATATTAAAATGACAACAATCACATTAACAGTTTCCTTCATTAGTTTTTTTTATCACAACGTTCACAATAATTTCCATTATTAATGAGAGGAGATACATATTTTTACCAAAATTAAACAAGATATCCTGAACTTTTTTTTAGGTCTTCTCTCATTTTATGCCAATTTGGAAGGGAATGATCTTTTTCAGATCTCACCAGAAAAAAATCATAATCTTTTTATTATTGCACCTCCCAAACAAATTTTGATTTTCTACGACAACTAAAAATCACATTAAAACGACAACAATCACATTTACCGTTTCCTTTATTAGTTTTTTTTTATTACAACGTTTACAATAATTTTCAATATTAATGACAGGAGATACGTATTTTTAAAAAAATTAAACGAGACATCCTAAACTTTTTTTTTAGGTCTTCTCTCATTTTATGCCAATTTGGAAGGGAATGATCTTTTCATATCTCACCAGAAAAAAATCGTAATCTTTCTATTATTTCCCCTCCCAAACATATCGTGAAATTTTGATGTTTCTACGACAATGACCAATCACATTAAAATGACAACAATCACATTAATAGTTTCCTTTATTAGTTTTTTTTATCACAACGTTTACAATAATTTCCATTATTAATGAGAGGAGATACGTATTTTTAACAAAATTAAACGAGACATCCTGAACTTTTTTAGGTCTTCTCTCAGTTTATGCCAATTTGGAAGCGAATGATCTTTTCAGATCTCGCTAGAAAAAAATCATAATCTTTTTATTTTTCACCTCCCAAACAAATTTTGATGTTTCTACGACAACTAAAAATCTCATTAAAATGACAACAATCACCTTAACAGCCTCCTTTATTAGTTTTTTTATTACAACGTTTACAATAATTTTCAATATTAATGACAGGAGATACGTATTTTTAACAAAATTAAACGAGACATCCTGAACTTTTTTTTAGGCCTTCTCTCATTTTATGCCAATTTGGAAGGGAATGATCTTTTCAGATCTCACCACAAAGAAATCATAATCTTTCTATTATTTCACCTCCCAAACAAATTTTGATGTTTCTACGACAATTACCAATCACATTAAAACGACAACAATCACATTAACAGTTTCCTTCATTAGTTTTTTTTTATCACAACGTTCACAATAATTTCCATTATAAATGAGAGGAGATACGTATTTTTACCAAAATTAAACGAGATATCCTGAACTTTTTTTTAGGCCTTCTCTCATTTTATGCCAATTTGGAAGGGAATGATCTTTTCAGATCTCACCACAAAGAAATCATAATCTTTCTATTATTTCACCTCCCAAACAAATTTTGATGTTTCTACGACAATTACCAATCATATTAAAATGACAACAATCACATTAACAGTTTCCTTCATTAGTTTTTTTTATCACAACGTTCACAATAATTTCCATTATTAATGAGAGGAGATACGTATTTTTACCAAAATTAAACAAGATATCCTGAACTTTTTTTTAGGTCTTCTCTCATTTTATGCCAATTTGGAAGGGAATGATCTTTTTCAGATCTCACCAGAAAAAAATCATAATCTTTTTATTATTGCACCTCCCAAACAAATTTTGATTTTCTACGACAACTAAAAATCACATTAAAACGACAACAATCACATTTACCGTTTCCTTTATTAGTTTTTTTTTATTACAACGTTTACAATAATTTTCAATATTAATGACAGGAGATACGTATTTTTAACAAAATTAAACGAGACATCCTAAACTTTTTTTTAGGTCTTCTCTCATTTTATGCCAATTTGGAAGGGAATGATCTTTTCATATCTCACCAGAAAAAAATCGTAATCTTTCTATTATTTCCCCTCCCAAACATATCGTGAAATTTTGATGTTTCTACGACAATGACCAATCACATTAAAATGACAACAATCACATTAATAGTTTCCTTTATTAGTTTTTTTTATCACAACGTTTACAATAATTTCCATTATTAATGAGAGGAGATACGTATTTTTAACAAAATTAAACGAGACATCCTGAACTTTTTTAGGTCTTCTCTCAGTTTATGCCAATTTGGAAGCGAATGATCTTTTCAGATCTCGCTAGAAAAAAATCATAATCTTTTTATTTTTCACCTCCCAAACAAATTTTGATGTTTCTACGACAACTAAAAATCTCATTAAAATGACAACAATCACCTTAACAGCCTCCTTTATTAGTTTTTTTATTACAACGTTTACAATAATTTTCAATATTAATGACAGGAGATACGTATTTTTAACAAAATTAAACGAGACATCCTGAACTTTTTTTTAGGTCTTCTCTCATTTTATGCCAATTTGGAAGGGAATGATCTTTTCAGATCTCACCACAAAGAAATCATAATCTTTCTATTATTTCACCTCCCAAACAAATTTTGATGTTTCTACGACAATTACCAATCACATTAAAACGACAACAATCACATTAACAGTTTCCTTCATTAGTTTTTTTTTATCACAACGTTCACAATAATTTCCATTATAAATGAGAGGAGATACGTATTTTTACCAAAATTAAACGAGATATCCTGAACTTTTTTTTAGGCCTTCTCTCATTTTATGCCAATTTGGAAGGGAATGATCTTTTCAGATCTCACCACAAAGAAATCATAATCTTTCTATTATTTCACCTCCCAAACAAATTTTGATGTTTCTACGACAATTACCAATCATATTAAAATGACAACAATCACATTAACAGTTTCCTTCATTAGTTTTTTTTATCACAACGTTCACAATAATTTCCATTATTAATGAGAGGAGATACGTATTTTTACCAAAATTAAACAAGATATCCTGAACTTTTTTTTAGGTCTTCTCTCATTTTATGCCAATTTGGAAGGGAATGATCTTTTTCAGATCTCACCAGAAAAAAATCATAATCTTTTTATTATTGCACCTCCCAAACAAATTTTGATTTTCTACGACAACTAAAAATCACATTAAAACGACAACAATCACATTTACCGTTTCCTTTATTAGTTTTTTTTTATTACAACGTTTACAATAATTTTCAATATTAATGACAGGAGATACGTATTTTTAACAAAATTAAACGAGACATCCTAAACTTTTTTTTAGGTCTTCTCTCATTTTATGCCAATTTGGAAGGGAATGATCTTTTCAGATCTCACCACAAAGAAATCATAATCTTTCTATTATTTCACCTCCCAAACAAATTTTGATGTTTCTACGACAATTACCAATCACATTAAAACGACAACAATCACATTAACAGTTTCCTTCATTAGTTTTTTTTTATCACAACGTTCACAATAATTTCCATTATAAATGAGAGGAGATACGTATTTTTACCAAAATTAAACGAGATATCCTGAACTTTTTTTTAGGCCTTCTCTCATTTTATGCCAATTTGGAAGGGAATGATCTTTTCAGATCTCACCACAAAGAAATCATAATCTTTCTATTATTTCACCTCCCAAACAAATTTTGATGTTTCTACGACAATTACCAATCATATTAAAATGACAACAATCACATTAACAGTTTCCTTCATTAGTTTTTTTTATCACAACGTTCACAATAATTTCCATTATTAATGAGAGGAGATACGTATTTTTACCAAAATTAAACAAGATATCCTGAACTTTTTTTTAGGTCTTCTCTCATTTTATGCCAATTTGGAAGGGAATGATCTTTTTCAGATCTCACCAGAAAAAAATCATAATCTTTTTATTATTGCACCTCCCAAACAAATTTTGATTTTCTACGACAACTAAAAATCACATTAAAACGACAACAATCACATTTACCGTTTCCTTTATTAGTTTTTTTTTATTACAACGTTTACAATAATTTTCAATATTAATGACAGGAGATACGTATTTTTAACAAAATTAAACGAGACATCCTAAACTTTTTTTTAGGTCTTCTCTCATTTTATGCCAATTTGGAAGGGAATGATCTTTTCAGATCTCACCACAAAGAAATCATAATCTTTCTATTATTTCACCTCCCAAACAAATTTTGATGTTTCTACGACAATTACCAATCACATTAAAACGACAACAATCACATTAACAGTTTCCTTCATTAGTTTTTTTTTATCACAACGTTCACAATAATTTCCATTATAAATGAGAGGAGATACGTATTTTTACCAAAATTAAACGAGATATCCTGAACTTTTTTTTAGGCCTTCTCTCATTTTATGCCAATTTGGAAGGGAATGATCTTTTCAGATCTCACCACAAAGAAATCATAATCTTTCTATTATTTCACCTCCCAAACAAATTTTGATGTTTCTACGACAATTACCAATCATATTAAAATGACAACAATCACATTAACAGTTTCCTTCATTAGTTTTTTTTATCACAACGTTCACAATAATTTCCATTATTAATGAGAGGAGATACGTATTTTTACCAAAATTAAACAAGATATCCTGAACTTTTTTTTAGGTCTTCTCTCATTTTATGCCAATTTGGAAGGGAATGATCTTTTTCAGATCTCACCAGAAAAAAATCATAATCTTTTTATTATTGCACCTCCCAAACAAATTTTGATTTTCTACGACAACTAAAAATCACATTAAAATGACAACAATCACATTTACCGTTTCCTTTATTAGTTTTTTTTTATTACAACGTTTACAATAATTTTCAATATTAATGACAGGAGATACGTATTTTTAACAAAATTAAACGAGACATCCTAAACTTTTTTTTAGGTCTTCTCTCATTTTATGCCAATTTGGAAGGGAATGATCTTTTCATATCTCACCAGAAAAAAATCGTAATCTTTCTATTATTTCCCCTCCCAAACATATCGTGAAATTTTGATGTTTCTACGACAATGACCAATCACATTAAAATGACAACAATCACATTAATAGTTTCCTTTATTAGTTTTTTTTATCACAACGTTTACAATAATTTCCATTATTAATGAGAGGAGATACGTATTTTTAACAAAATTAAACGAGACATCCTGAACTTTTTTAGGTCTTCTCTCAGTTTATGCCAATTTGGAAGCGAATGATCTTTTCAGATCTCGCTAGAAAAAAATCATAATCTTTTTATTTTTCACCTCCCAAACAAATTTTGATGTTTCTACGACAACTAAAAATCTCATTAAAATGACAACAATCACCTTAACAGCCTCCTTTATTAGTTTTTTTATTACAACGTTTACAATAATTTTCAATATTAATGACAGGAGATACGTATTTTTAACAAAATTAAACGAGACATCCTGAACTTTTTTTTAGGCCTTCTCTCATTTTATGCCAATTTGGAAGGGAATGATCTTTTCAGATCTCACCACAAAGAAATCATAATCTTTCTATTATTTCACCTCCCAAACAAATTTTGATGTTTCTACGACAATTACCAATCACATTAAAACGACAACAATCACATTAACAGTTTCCTTCATTAGTTTTTTTTTATCACAACGTTCACAATAATTTCCATTATAAATGAGAGGAGATACGTATTTTTACCAAAATTAAACGAGATATCCTGAACTTTTTTTTAGGCCTTCTCTCATTTTATGCCAATTTGGAAGGGAATGATCTTTTCAGATCTCACCACAAAGAAATCATAATCTTTCTATTATTTCACCTCCCAAACAAATTTTGATGTTTCTACGACAATTACCAATCATATTAAAATGACAACAATCACATTAACAGTTTCCTTCATTAGTTTTTTTTATCACAACGTTCACAATAATTTCCATTATTAATGAGAGGAGATACGTATTTTTACCAAAATTAAACAAGATATCCTGAACTTTTTTTTAGGTCTTCTCTCATTTTATGCCAATTTGGAAGGGAATGATCTTTTTCAGATCTCACCAGAAAAAAATCATAATCTTTTTATTATTGCACCTCCCAAACAAATTTTGATTTTCTACGACAACTAAAAATCACATTAAAACGACAACAATCACATTTACCGTTTCCTTTATTAGTTTTTTTTTATTACAACGTTTACAATAATTTTCAATATTAATGACAGGAGATACGTATTTTTAACAAAATTAAACGAGACATCCTAAACTTTTTTTTAGGTCTTCTCTCATTTTATGCCAATTTGGAAGGGAATGATCTTTTCATATCTCACCAGAAAAAAATCGTAATCTTTCTATTATTTCCCCTCCCAAACATATCGTGAAATTTTGATGTTTCTACGACAATGACCAATCACATTAAAATGACAACAATCACATTAATAGTTTCCTTTATTAGTTTTTTTTATCACAACGTTTACAATAATTTCCATTATTAATGAGAGGAGATACGTATTTTTAACAAAATTAAACGAGACATCCTGAACTTTTTTAGGTCTTCTCTCAGTTTATGCCAATTTGGAAGCGAATGATCTTTTCAGATCTCGCTAGAAAAAAATCATAATCTTTTTATTTTTCACCTCCCAAACAAATTTTGATGTTTCTACGACAACTAAAAATCTCATTAAAATGACAACAATCACCTTAACAGCCTCCTTTATTAGTTTTTTTATTACAACGTTTACAATAATTTTCAATATTAATGACAGGAGATACGTATTTTTAACAAAATTAAACGAGACATCCTGAACTTTTTTTTAGGCCTTCTCTCATTTTATGCCAATTTGGAAGGGAATGATCTTTTCAGATCTCACCACAAAGAAATCATAATCTTTCTATTATTTCACCTCCCAAACAAATTTTGATGTTTCTACGACAATTACCAATCACATTAAAACGACAACAATCACATTAACAGTTTCCTTCATTAGTTTTTTTTTATCACAACATTCACAATAATTTCCATTATAAATGAGAGGAGATACGTATTTTTAGCAAAATTAAACGAGATATCCTGAACTTTTTTTTAGGCCTTCTCTCATTTTATGCCAATTTGGAAGGGAATGATCTTTTCAGATCTCACCACAAAGAAATCATAATCTTTCTATTATTTCACCTCCCAAACAAATTTTGATGTTTCTACGACAATTACCAATCATATTAAAATGACAACAATCACATTAACAGTTTCCTTCATTAGTTTTTTTTATCACAACGTTCACAATAATTTCCATTATTAATGAGAGGAGATACGTATTTTTACCAAAATTAAACAAGATATCCTGAACTTTTTTTTAGGTCTTCTCTCATTTTATGCCAATTTGGAAGGGAATGATCTTTTTCAGATCTCACCAGAAAAAAATCATAATCTTTTTATTATTGCACCTCCCAAACAAATTTTGATTTTCTACGACAACTAAAAATCACATTAAAACGACAACAATCACATTTACCGTTTCCTTTATTAGTTTTTTTTTATTACAACGTTTACAATAATTTTCAATATTAATGACAGGAGATACGTATTTTTAACAAAATTAAACGAGACATCCTAAACTTTTTTTTAGGTCTTCTCTCATTTTATGCCAATTTGGAAGGGAATGATCTTTTCATATCTCACCAGAAAAAAATCGTAATCTTTCTATTATTTCCCCTCCCAAACATATCGTGAAATTTTGATGTTTCTACGACAATGACCAATCACATTAAAATGACAACAATCACATTAATAGTTTCCTTTATTAGTTTTTTTTATCACAACGTTTACAATAATTTCCATTATTAATGAGAGGAGATACGTATTTTTAACAAAATTAAACGAGACATCCTGAACTTTTTTAGGTCTTCTCTCAGTTTATGCCAATTTGGAAGCGAATGATCTTTTCAGATCTCGCTAGAAAAAAATCATAATCTTTTTATTTTTCACCTCCCAAACAAATTTTGATGTTTCTACGACAACTAAAAATCTCATTAAAATGACAACAATCACCTTAACAGCCTCCTTTATTAGTTTTTTTATTACAACGTTTACAATAATTTTCAATATTAATGACAGGAGATACGTATTTTTAACAAAATTAAACGAGACATCCTGAACTTTTTTTTAGGTCTTCTCTCATTTTATGCCAATTTGGAAGGGAATGATCTTTTCAGATCTCACCACAAAGAAATCATAATCTTTCTATTATTTCACCTCCCAAACAAATTTTGATGTTTCTACGACAATTACCAATCACATTAAAACGACAACAATCACATTAACAGTTTCCTTCATTAGTTTTTTTTTATCACAACGTTCACAATAATTTCCATTATAAATGAGAGGAGATACGTATTTTTACCAAAATTAAACGAGATATCCTGAACTTTTTTTTAGGCCTTCTCTCATTTTATGCCAATTTGGAAGGGAATGATCTTTTCAGATCTCACCACAAAGAAATCATAATCTTTCTATTATTTCACCTCCCAAACAAATTTTGATGTTTCTACGACAATTACCAATCATATTAAAATGACAACAATCACATTAACAGTTTCCTTCATTAGTTTTTTTTATCACAACGTTCACAATAATTTCCATTATTAATGAGAGGAGATACGTATTTTTACCAAAATTAAACAAGATATCCTGAACTTTTTTTTAGGTCTTCTCTCATTTTATGCCAATTTGGAAGGGAATGATCTTTTTCAGATCTCACCAGAAAAAAATCATAATCTTTTTATTATTGCACCTCCCAAACAAATTTTGATTTTCTACGACAACTAAAAATCACATTAAAACGACAACAATCACATTTACCGTTTCCTTTATTAGTTTTTTTTTATTACAACGTTTACAATAATTTTCAATATTAATGACAGGAGATACGTATTTTTAACAAAATTAAACGAGACATCCTAAACTTTTTTTTAGGTCTTCTCTCATTTTATGCCAATTTGGAAGGGAATGATCTTTTCAGATCTCACCACAAAGAAATCATAATCTTTCTATTATTTCACCTCCCAAACAAATTTTGATGTTTCTACGACAATTACCAATCACATTAAAACGACAACAATCACATTAACAGTTTCCTTCATTAGTTTTTTTTTATCACAACGTTCACAATAATTTCCATTATAAATGAGAGGAGATACGTATTTTTACCAAAATTAAACGAGATATCCTGAACTTTTTTTTAGGCCTTCTCTCATTTTATGCCAATTTGGAAGGGAATGATCTTTTCAGATCTCACCACAAAGAAATCATAATCTTTCTATTATTTCACCTCCCAAACAAATTTTGATGTTTCTACGACAATTACCAATCATATTAAAATGACAACAATCACATTAACAGTTTCCTTCATTAGTTTTTTTTATCACAACGTTCACAATAATTTCCATTATTAATGAGAGGAGATACGTATTTTTACCAAAATTAAACAAGATATCCTGAACTTTTTTTTAGGTCTTCTCTCATTTTATGCCAATTTGGAAGGGAATGATCTTTTTCAGATCTCACCAGAAAAAAATCATAATCTTTTTATTATTGCACCTCCCAAACAAATTTTGATTTTCTACGACAACTAAAAATCACATTAAAATGACAACAATCACATTTACCGTTTCCTTTATTAGTTTTTTTTTATTACAACGTTTACAATAATTTTCAATATTAATGACAGGAGATACGTATTTTTAACAAAATTAAACGAGACATCCTAAACTTTTTTTTAGGTCTTCTCTCATTTTATGCCAATTTGGAAGGGAATGATCTTTTCATATCTCACCAGAAAAAAATCGTAATCTTTCTATTATTTCCCCTCCCAAACATATCGTGAAATTTTGATGTTTCTACGACAATGACCAATCACATTAAAATGACAACAATCACATTAATAGTTTCCTTTATTAGTTTTTTTTATCACAACGTTTACAATAATTTCCATTATTAATGAGAGGAGATACGTATTTTTAACAAAATTAAACGAGACATCCTGAACTTTTTTAGGTCTTCTCTCAGTTTATGCCAATTTGGAAGCGAATGATCTTTTCAGATCTCGCTAGAAAAAAATCATAATCTTTTTATTTTTCACCTCCCAAACAAATTTTGATGTTTCTACGACAACTAAAAATCTCATTAAAATGACAACAATCACCTTAACAGCCTCCTTTATTAGTTTTTTTATTACAACGTTTACAATAATTTTCAATATTAATGACAGGAGATACGTATTTTTAACAAAATTAAACGAGACATCCTGAACTTTTTTTTAGGCCTTCTCTCATTTTATGCCAATTTGGAAGGGAATGATCTTTTCAGATCTCACCACAAAGAAATCATAATCTTTCTATTATTTCACCTCCCAAACAAATTTTGATGTTTCTACGACAATTACCAATCACATTAAAACGACAACAATCACATTAACAGTTTCCTTCATTAGTTTTTTTTTATCACAACGTTCACAATAATTTCCATTATAAATGAGAGGAGATACGTATTTTTACCAAAATTAAACGAGATATCCTGAACTTTTTTTTAGGCCTTCTCTCATTTTATGCCAATTTGGAAGGGAATGATCTTTTCAGATCTCACCACAAAGAAATCATAATCTTTCTATTATTTCACCTCCCAAACAAATTTTGATGTTTCTACGACAATTACCAATCATATTAAAATGACAACAATCACATTAACAGTTTCCTTCATTAGTTTTTTTTATCACAACGTTCACAATAATTTCCATTATTAATGAGAGGAGATACGTATTTTTACCAAAATTAAACAAGATATCCTGAACTTTTTTTTAGGTCTTCTCTCATTTTATGCCAATTTGGAAGGGAATGATCTTTTTCAGATCTCACCAGAAAAAAATCATAATCTTTTTATTATTGCACCTCCCAAACAAATTTTGATTTTCTACGACAACTAAAAATCACATTAAAACGACAACAATCACATTTACCGTTTCCTTTATTAGTTTTTTTTTATTACAACGTTTACAATAATTTTCAATATTAATGACAGGAGATACGTATTTTTAACAAAATTAAACGAGACATCCTAAACTTTTTTTTAGGTCTTCTCTCATTTTATGCCAATTTGGAAGGGAATGATCTTTTCATATCTCACCAGAAAAAAATCGTAATCTTTCTATTATTTCCCCTCCCAAACATATCGTGAAATTTTGATGTTTCTACGACAATGACCAATCACATTAAAATGACAACAATCACATTAATAGTTTCCTTTATTAGTTTTTTTTATCACAACGTTTACAATAATTTCCATTATTAATGAGAGGAGATACGTATTTTTAACAAAATTAAACGAGACATCCTGAACTTTTTTAGGTCTTCTCTCAGTTTATGCCAATTTGGAAGCGAATGATCTTTTCAGATCTCGCTAGAAAAAAATCATAATCTTTTTATTTTTCACCTCCCAAACAAATTTTGATGTTTCTACGACAACTAAAAATCTCATTAAAATGACAACAATCACCTTAACAGCCTCCTTTATTAGTTTTTTTATTACAACGTTTACAATAATTTTCAATATTAATGACAGGAGATACGTATTTTTAACAAAATTAAACGAGACATCCTGAACTTTTTTTTAGGCCTTCTCTCATTTTATGCCAATTTGGAAGGGAATGATCTTTTCAGATCTCACCACAAAGAAATCATAATCTTTCTATTATTTCACCTCCCAAACAAATTTTGATGTTTCTACGACAATTACCAATCACATTAAAACGACAACAATCACATTAACAGTTTCCTTCATTAGTTTTTTTTTATCACAACATTCACAATAATTTCCATTATAAATGAGAGGAGATACGTATTTTTACCAAAATTAAACGAGATATCCTGAACTTTTTTTTAGGCCTTCTCTCATTTTATGCCAATTTGGAAGGGAATGATCTTTTCAGATCTCACCACAAAGAAATCATAATCTTTCTATTATTTCACCTCCCAAACAAATTTTGATGTTTCTACGACAATTACCAATCATATTAAAATGACAACAATCACATTAACAGTTTCCTTCATTAGTTTTTTTTATCACAACGTTCACAATAATTTCCATTATTAATGAGAGGAGATACGTATTTTTACCAAAATTAAACAAGATATCCTGAACTTTTTTTTAGGTCTTCTCTCATTTTATGCCAATTTGGAAGGGAATGATCTTTTTCAGATCTCACCAGAAAAAAATCATAATCTTTTTATTATTGCACCTCCCAAACAAATTTTGATTTTCTACGACAACTAAAAATCACATTAAAACGACAACAATCACATTTACCGTTTCCTTTATTAGTTTTTTTTTATTACAACGTTTACAATAATTTTCAATATTAATGACAGGAGATACGTATTTTTAAAAAAATTAAACGAGACATCCTAAACTTTTTTTTTAGGTCTTCTCTCATTTTATGCCAATTTGGAAGGGAATGATCTTTTCATATCTCACCAGAAAAAAATCGTAATCTTTCTATTATTTCCCCTCCCAAACATATCGTGAAATTTTGATGTTTCTACGACAATGACCAATCACATTAAAATGACAACAATCACATTAATAGTTTCCTTTATTAGTTTTTTTTATCACAACGTTTACAATAATTTCCATTATTAATGAGAGGAGATACGTATTTTTAACAAAATTAAACGAGACATCCTGAACTTTTTTAGGTCTTCTCTCAGTTTATGCCAATTTGGAAGCGAATGATCTTTTCAGATCTCGCTAGAAAAAAATCATAATCTTTTTATTTTTCACCTCCCAAACAAATTTTGATGTTTCTACGACAACTAAAAATCTCATTAAAATGACAACAATCACCTTAACAGCCTCCTTTATTAGTTTTTTTATTACAACGTTTACAATAATTTTCAATATTAATGACAGGAGATACGTATTTTTAACAAAATTAAACGAGACATCCTGAACTTTTTTTTAGGCCTTCTCTCATTTTATGCCAATTTGGAAGGGAATGATCTTTTCAGATCTCACCACAAAGAAATCATAATCTTTCTATTATTTCACCTCCCAAACAAATTTTGATGTTTCTACGACAATTACCAATCACATTAAAACGACAACAATCACATTAACAGTTTCCTTCATTAGTTTTTTTTTATCACAACGTTCACAATAATTTCCATTATAAATGAGAGGAGATACGTATTTTTACCAAAATTAAACGAGATATCCTGAACTTTTTTTTAGGCCTTCTCTCATTTTATGCCAATTTGGAAGGGAATGATCTTTTCAGATCTCACCACAAAGAAATCATAATCTTTCTATTATTTCACCTCCCAAACAAATTTTGATGTTTCTACGACAATTACCAATCATATTAAAATGACAACAATCACATTAACAGTTTCCTTCATTAGTTTTTTTTATCACAACGTTCACAATAATTTCCATTATTAATGAGAGGAGATACGTATTTTTACCAAAATTAAACAAGATATCCTGAACTTTTTTTTAGGTCTTCTCTCATTTTATGCCAATTTGGAAGGGAATGATCTTTTTCAGATCTCACCAGAAAAAAATCATAATCTTTTTATTATTGCACCTCCCAAACAAATTTTGATTTTCTACGACAACTAAAAATCACATTAAAACGACAACAATCACATTTACCGTTTCCTTTATTAGTTTTTTTTTATTACAACGTTTACAATAATTTTCAATATTAATGACAGGAGATACGTATTTTTAACAAAATTAAACGAGACATCCTAAACTTTTTTTTAGGTCTTCTCTCATTTTATGCCAATTTGGAAGGGAATGATCTTTTCATATCTCACCAGAAAAAAATCGTAATCTTTCTATTATTTCCCCTCCCAAACATATCGTGAAATTTTGATGTTTCTACGACAATGACCAATCACATTAAAATGACAACAATCACATTAATAGTTTCCTTTATTAGTTTTTTTTATCACAACGTTTACAATAATTTCCATTATTAATGAGAGGAGATACGTATTTTTAACAAAATTAAACGAGACATCCTGAACTTTTTTAGGTCTTCTCTCAGTTTATGCCAATTTGGAAGCGAATGATCTTTTCAGATCTCGCTAGAAAAAAATCATAATCTTTTTATTTTTCACCTCCCAAACAAATTTTGATGTTTCTACGACAACTAAAAATCTCATTAAAATGACAACAATCACCTTAACAGCCTCCTTTATTAGTTTTTTTATTACAACGTTTACAATAATTTTCAATATTAATGACAGGAGATACGTATTTTTAACAAAATTAAACGAGACATCCTGAACTTTTTTTTAGGTCTTCTCTCATTTTATGCCAATTTGGAAGGGAATGATCTTTTCAGATCTCACCACAAAGAAATCATAATCTTTCTATTATTTCACCTCCCAAACAAATTTTGATGTTTCTACGACAATTACCAATCACATTAAAACGACAACAATCACATTAACAGTTTCCTTCATTAGTTTTTTTTTATCACAACGTTCACAATAATTTCCATTATAAATGAGAGGAGATACGTATTTTTACCAAAATTAAACGAGATATCCTGAACTTTTTTTTAGGCCTTCTCTCATTTTATGCCAATTTGGAAGGGAATGATCTTTTCAGATCTCACCACAAAGAAATCATAATCTTTCTATTATTTCACCTCCCAAACAAATTTTGATGTTTCTACGACAATTACCAATCATATTAAAATGACAACAATCACATTAACAGTTTCCTTCATTAGTTTTTTTTATCACAACGTTCACAATAATTTCCATTATTAATGAGAGGAGATACGTATTTTTACCAAAATTAAACAAGATATCCTGAACTTTTTTTTAGGTCTTCTCTCATTTTATGCCAATTTGGAAGGGAATGATCTTTTTCAGATCTCACCAGAAAAAAATCATAATCTTTTTATTATTGCACCTCCCAAACAAATTTTGATTTTCTACGACAACTAAAAATCACATTAAAACGACAACAATCACATTTACCGTTTCCTTTATTAGTTTTTTTTTATTACAACGTTTACAATAATTTTCAATATTAATGACAGGAGATACGTATTTTTAACAAAATTAAACGAGACATCCTAAACTTTTTTTTAGGTCTTCTCTCATTTTATGCCAATTTGGAAGGGAATGATCTTTTCAGATCTCACCACAAAGAAATCATAATCTTTCTATTATTTCACCTCCCAAACAAATTTTGATGTTTCTACGACAATTACCAATCACATTAAAACGACAACAATCACATTAACAGTTTCCTTCAATTAGTTTTTTTTTTATCACAACGTTTACAATAATTTCCATTATTAATTAGAGGAGATACGTATTTTTAACAAAATTAAACGAGATATCCTGAACTTTTTTTAGGTCTTCTCTCATTTTTGTCAATTTGGAAGCGAATGATCTTTTCACATCTCACTAGAAAAAAACCATAATCTTTTTATTTTTCACCTCCCAAACAAATTTTGATGTTTCTACGACAACTAAAAATCACATTAAAATGACAACAATCACCTTAACAGTCTCCTTTATTAGTTTTTTTTATTAAAACGCTTACAATAATTTTCAATATTAATGAGAGGAGATACGTATTTTTAACAAAATTAAACGAGATATTCTGAACTTTTTTTAGGTCTTCTCTCATTTTATGCAAATTTGGAAGGGAACGATCTTTTTAAGATCTCACCAGAAAAAAATCATAATCTTTTTATTATTGCACCTCCCAAACAAATTTTGATGTTTCTACGACAACTAAAAATCACATTAAAATGACAACAATCACCTTAACAGTCTCCTTTATTAGTTTTTTTTATTAAAACGCTTACAATAATTTTCAATATTAATGAGAGGAGATACGTATTTTTAACAAAATTAAACGAGATATGCTGAACTTTTTTTTAGGTCTTCTCTCATTTTATGCCAATTTGGAAGGGAATGATCTTTTTCAGATCTCACCAGAAAAAAATCATAATCTTTTTATTATTGTACCTCCCAAACAAATTTTGATTTTCTACGACAACTAAAAATCACATTAAAACGACAACAATCACATTTACCGTTTCCTTTATTAGTTTTTTTTTTATTACAACGTTTACAATAATTTTCAATATTAATGACAGGAGATACGTATTTTTAACAAAATTAAACGAGACATCCTAAACTTTTTTTTAGGTCTTCTCTCATTTTATGCCAATTTGGAAGGGAATGATCTTTTCATATCTCACCAGAAAAAAATCGTAATCTTTCTATTATTTCCCCTCCCAAACATATCGTGAAATTTTGATGTTTCTACGACAATGACCAATCACATTAAAATGACAACAATCACATTAATAGTTTCCTTATTAGTTTTTTTTATCACAACGTTTACAATAATTTCCATTATTAATGAGAGGAGATACGTACTTTTAACAAAATTAAACGAGACATCCTGAACTTTTTTAGGTCTTCTCTCAGTTTATGCCAATTTGGAAGCGAATGATCTTTTCAGATCTCGCTAGAAAAAAATCATAATCTTTTTATTTTTCACCTCCCAAACAAATTTTGATGTTTCTACGACAACTAAAAATCTCATTAAAATGACAACAATCACCTTAACAGCCTCCTTTATTAGTTTTTTTTATTACAACGTTTACAATAATTTTCAATATTAATGACAGGAGATACGTATTTTTAACTAAATTAAACGAGACATCCTGAACTTTTTTTTAGGCCTTTCTCTCATTTTATGCCAATTTGGAAGGGAATGATCTTTTCAGATCTCACCACAAAGAAATCATAATCTTTCTATTATTTCACCTCCCAAACAAATTTGATGTTTCTACGACAATTACCAATCACATTAAAACGACAACAATCACATTAACAGTTTCCTTCATTAGTTTTTTTTTATCACAACGTTCACAATAATTTCCATTATAAATGAGAGGAGATACGTATTTTTACCAAAATTAAACGAGATATCCTGAACTTTTTTTTAGGCCTTCTCTCATTTTATGCCAATTTGGAAGGGAATGATCTTTTCAGATCTCACCACAAAGAAATCATAATCTTTCTATTATTTCACCTCCCAAACAAATTTTGATGTTTCTACGACAATTACCAATCATATTAAAATGACAACAATCACATTAACAGTTTCCTTCATTAGTTTTTTTTATCACAACGTTCACAATAATTTCCATTATTAATGAGAGGAGATACGTATTTTTACCAAAATTAAACAAGATATCCTGAACTTTTTTTTAGGTCTTCTCTCATTTTATGCCAATTTGGAAGGGAATGATCTTTTTCAGATCTCACCAGAAAAAAATCATAATCTTTTTATTATTGCACCTCCCAAACAAATTTTGATTTTCTACGACAACTAAAAATCACATTAAAACGACAACAATCACATTTACCGTTTCCTTTATTAGTTTTTTTTTATTACAACGTTTACAATAATTTTCAATATTAATGACAGGAGATACGTATTTTTAACAAAATTAAACGAGACATCCTAAACTTTTTTTTAGGTCTTCTCTCATTTTATGCCAATTTGGAAGGGAATGATCTTTTCATATCTCACCAGAAAAAAATCGTAATCTTTCTATTATTTCCCCTCCCAAACATATCGTGAAATTTTGATGTTTGTACGACAATGACCAATCACATTAAAATGACAACAATCACATTAATAGTTTCCTTTATTAGTTTTTTTTATCACAACGTTTACAATAATTTCCATTATTAATGAGAGGAGATACGTACTTTTAACAAAATTAAACGAGACATCCTGAACTTTTTTAGGTCTTCTCTCAGTTTATGCCAATTTGGAAGCGAATGATCTTTTCAGATCTCGCTAGAAAAAAATCATAATCTTTTTATTTTTTCACCTCCCAAACAAATTTTGATGTTTCTACGACAACTAAAAATCTCATTAAAATGACAACAATCACCTTAACAGCCTCCTTTATTAGTTTTTTTATTACAACGTTTACAATAATTTTCAATATTAATGACAGGAGATACGTATTTTTAACTAAATTAAACGAGACATCCTGAACTTTTTTTTAGGCCTTCTCTCATTTTATGCCAATTTGGAAGGGAATGATCTTTTCAGATCTCACCACAAAGAAATCATAATCTTTCTATTATTTCACCTCCCAAACAAATTTTGATGTTTCTACGACAATTACCAATCACATTAAAACGACAACAATCACATTAACAGTTTCCTTCATTAGTTTTTTTTTATCACAACGTTCACAATAATTTCCATTATAAATGAGAGGAGATACGTATTTTTACCAAAATTAAACGAGATATCCTGAACTTTTTTTTAGGCCTTCTCTCATTTTATGCCAATTTGGAAGGGAATGATCTTTTCAGATCTCACCACAAAGAAATCATAATCTTTCTATTATTTCACCTCCCAAACAAATTTTGATGTTTCTACGACAATTACCAATCATATTAAAATGACAACAATCACATTAACAGTTTCCTTCATTAGTTTTTTTTATCACAACGTTCACAATAATTTCCATTATTAATGAGAGGAGATACGTATTTTTACCAAAATTAAACAAGATATCCTGAACTTTTTTTTAGGTCTTCTCTCATTTATGCCAATTTGGAAGGGAATGATCTTTTTCAGATCTCACCAGAAAAAAATCATAATCTTTTTATTATTGCACCTCCCAAACAAATTTTGATTTTCTACGACAACTAAAAATCACATTAAAACGACAACAATCACATTTACCGTTTCCTTTATTAGTTTTTTTTTTATTACAACGTTTACAATAATTTTCAATATTAATGACAGGAGATACGTATTTTTAACAAAATTAAACGAGACATCCTAAACTTTTTTTTAGGTCTTCTCTCATTTTATGCCAATTTGGAAGGGAATGATCTTTTCATATCTCACCAGAAAAAAATCGTAATCTTTCTATTATTTCCCCTCCCAAACATATCGTGAAATTTTGATGTTTCTACGACAATGACCAATCACATTAAAATGACAACAATCACATTAATAGTTTCCTTTATTAGTTTTTTTTATCACAACGTTTACAATAATTTCCATTATTAATGAGAGGAGATACGTACTTTTAACAAAATTAAACGAGACATCCTGAACTTTTTTAGGTCTTCTCTCAGTTTATGCCAATTTGGAAGCGAATGATCTTTTCAGATCTCGCTAGAAAAAAATCATAATCTTTTTATTTTTCACCTCCCAAACAAATTTTGATGTTTCTACGACAACTAAAAATCTCATTAAAATGACAACAATCACCTTAACAGCCTCCTTTATTAGTTTTTTTATTACAACGTTTACAATAATTTTCAATATTAATGACAGGAGATACGTATTTTTAACAAAATTAAACGAGACATCCTGAACTTTTTTTTAGGTCTTCTCTCATTTTATGCCAATTTGGAAGGGAATGATCTTTTCAGATCTCACCACAAAGAAATCATAATCTTTCTATTATTTCACCTCCCAAACAAATTTTGATGTTTCTACGACAATTACCAATCACATTAAAACGACAACAATCACATTAACAGTTTCCTTCATTAGTTTTTTTTTATCACAACGTTCACAATAATTTCCATTATAAATGAGAGGAGATACGTATTTTTACCAAAATTAAACGAGATATCCTGAACTTTTTTTTAGGCCTTCTCTCATTTTATGCCAATTTGGAAGGGAATGATCTTTTCAGATCTCACCACAAAGAAATCATAATCTTTCTATTATTTCACCTCCCAAACAAATTTTGATGTTTCTACGACAATTACCAATCATATTAAAATGACAACAATCACATTAACAGTTTCCTTCATTAGTTTTTTTTATCACAACGTTCACAATAATTTCCATTATTAATGAGAGGAGATACGTATTTTTACCAAAATTAAACAAGATATCCTGAACTTTTTTTTAGGCCTTCTCTCATTTTATGCCAATTTGGAAGGGAATGATCTTTTTCAGATCTCACCAGAAAAAAATCATAATCTTTTTATTATTGCACCTCCCAAACAAATTTTGATTTTCTACGACAACTAAAAATCACATTAAAACGACAACAATCACATTTACCGTTTCCTTTATTAGTTTTTTTTTATTACAACGTTTACAATAATTTTCAATATTAATGACAGGAGATACGTATTTTTAACAAAATTAAACGAGACATCCTAAACTTTTTTTTAGGTCTTCTCTCATTTTATGCCAATTTGGAAGGGAATGATCTTTTCATATCTCACCAGAAAAAAATCGTAATCTTTCTATTATTTCCCCTCCCAAACATATCGTGAAATTTTGATGTTTCTACGACAATGACCAATCACATTAAAATGACAACAATCACATTAATAGTTTCCTTTATTAGTTTTTTTTATCACAACGTTTACAATAATTTCCATTATTAATGAGAGGAGATACGTACTTTTAACAAAATTAAACGAGACATCCTGAACTTTTTTAGGTCTTCTCTCAGTTTATGCCAATTTGGAAGCGAATGATCTTTTCAGATCTCGCTAGAAAAAAATCATAATCTTTTTATTTTTCACCTCCCAAACAAATTTTGATGTTTCTACGACAACTAAAAATCTCATTAAAATGACAACAATCACCTTAACAGCCTCCTTTATTAGTTTTTTTATTACAACGTTTACAATAATTTTCAATATTAATGACAGGAGATACGTATTTTTAACAAAATTAAACGAGACATCCTGAACTTTTTTTTAGGTCTTCTCTCATTTTATGCCAATTTGGAAGGGAATGATCTTTTCAGATCTCACCACAAAGAAATCATAATCTTTCTATTATTTCACCTCCCAAACAAATTTTGATGTTTCTACGACAATTACCAATCACATTAAAACGACAACAATCACATTAACAGTTTCCTTCATTAGTTTTTTTTTATCACAACGTTCACAATAATTTCCATTATAAATGAGAGGAGATACGTATTTTTAACAAAATTAAACGAGACATCCTGAACTTTTTTTTAGGTCTTCTCTCATTTTATGCCAATTTGGAAGGGAATGATCTTTTCAGATCTCACCACAAAGAAATCATAATCTTTCTATTATTTCACCTCCCAAACAAATTTTGATGTTTCTACGACAATTACCAATCACATTAAAACGACAACAATCACATTAACAGTTTCCTTCATTAGTTTTTTTTTATCACAACGTTCACAATAATTTCCATTATAAATGAGAGGAGATACGTATTTTTACCAAAATTAAACGAGATATCCTGAACTTTTTTTTAGGCCTTCTCTCATTTTATGCCAATTTGGAAGGGAATGATCTTTTTCAGATCTCACCAGAAAAAAATCATAATCTTTTTATTATTGCACCTCCCAAACAAATTTTGATTTTCTACGACAACTAAAAATCACATTAAAACGACAACAATCACATTTACCGTTTCCTTTATTAGTTTTTTTTTATTACAACGTTTACAATAATTTTCAATATTAATGACAGGAGATACGTATTTTTAACAAAATTAAACGAGACATCCTAAACTTTTTTTTAGGTCTTCTCTCATTTTATGCCAATTTGGAAGGGAATGATCTTTTCATATCTCACCAGAAAAAAATCGTAATCTTTCTATTATTTCCCCTCCCAAACATATCGTGAAATTTTGATGTTTCTACGACAATGACCAATCACATTAAAATGACAACAATCACATTAATAGTTTCCTTTATTAGTTTTTTTTATCACAACGTTTACAATAATTTCCATTATTAATGAGAGGAGATACGTACTTTTAACAAAATTAAACGAGACATCCTGAACTTTTTTAGGTCTTCTCTCAGTTTATGCCAATTTGGAAGCGAATGATCTTTTCAGATCTCGCTAGAAAAAAATCATAATCTTTTTATTTTTCACCTCCCAAACAAATTTTGATGTTTCTACGACAACTAAAAATCTCATTAAAATGACAACAATCACCTTAACAGCCTCCTTTATTAGTTTTTTTATTACAACGTTTACAATAATTTTCAATATTAATGACAGGAGATACGTATTTTTAACAAAATTAAACGAGACATCCTGAACTTTTTTTTAGGTCTTCTCTCATTTTATGCCAATTTGGAAGGGAATGATCTTTTCAGATCTCACCACAAAGAAATCATAATCTTTCTATTATTTCACCTCCCAAACAAATTTTGATGTTTCTACGACAATTACCAATCACATTAAAACGACAACAATCACATTAACAGTTTCCTTCATTAGTTTTTTTTTATCACAACGTTCACAATAATTTCCATTATAAATGAGAGGAGATACGTATTTTTAACAAAATTAAACGAGACATCCTGAACTTTTTTTTAGGTCTTCTCTCATTTTATGCCAATTTGGAAGGGAATGATCTTTTCAGATCTCACCACAAAGAAATCATAATCTTTCTATTATTTCACCTCCCAAACAAATTTTGATGTTTCTACGACAATTACCAATCACATTAAAACGACAACAATCACATTAACAGTTTCCTTCATTAGTTTTTTTTTATCACAACGTTCACAATAATTTCCATTATAAATGAGAGGAGATACGTATTTTTACCAAAATTAAACGAGATATCCTGAACTTTTTTTTAGGCCTTCTCTCATTTTATGCCAATTTGGAAGGGAATGATCTTTTTCAGATCTCACCAGAAAAAAATCATAATCTTTTTATTATTGCACCTCCCAAACAAATTTTGATTTTCTACGACAACTAAAAATCACATTAAAACGACAACAATCACATTTACCGTTTCCTTTATTAGTTTTTTTTTATTACAACGTTTACAATAATTTTCAATATTAATGACAGGAGATACGTATTTTTAACAAAATTAAACGAGACATCCTAAACTTTTTTTTAGGTCTTCTCTCATTTTATGCCAATTTGGAAGGGAATGATCTTTTCATATCTCACCAGAAAAAAATCGTAATCTTTCTATTATTTCCCCTCCCAAACATATCGTGAAATTTTGATGTTTCTACGACAATGACCAATCACATTAAAATGACAACAATCACATTAATAGTTTCCTTTATTAGTTTTTTTTATCACAACGTTTACAATAATTTCCATTATTAATGAGAGGAGATACGTACTTTTAACAAAATTAAACGAGACATCCTGAACTTTTTTAGGTCTTCTCTCAGTTTATGCCAATTTGGAAGCGAATGATCTTTTCAGATCTCGCTAGAAAAAAATCATAATCTTTTTATTTTTCACCTCCCAAACAAATTTTGATGTTTCTACGACAACTAAAAATCTCATTAAAATGACAACAATCACCTTAACAGCCTCCTTTATTAGTTTTTTTATTACAACGTTTACAATAATTTTCAATATTAATGACAGGAGATACGTATTTTTAACAAAATTAAACGAGACATCCTGAACTTTTTTTTAGGTCTTCTCTCATTTTATGCCAATTTGGAAGGGAATGATCTTTTCAGATCTCACCACAAAGAAATCATAATCTTTCTATTATTTCACCTCCCAAACAAATTTTGATGTTTCTACGACAATTACCAATCACATTAAAACGACAACAATCACATTAACAGTTTCCTTCATTAGTTTTTTTTTATCACAACGTTCACAATAATTTCCATTATAAATGAGAGGAGATACGTATTTTTAACAAAATTAAACGAGACATCCTGAACTTTTTTTTAGGTCTTCTCTCATTTTATGCCAATTTGGAAGGGAATGATCTTTTCAGATCTCACCACAAAGAAATCATAATCTTTCTATTATTTCACCTCCCAAACAAATTTTGATGTTTCTACGACAATTACCAATCACATTAAAACGACAACAATCACATTAACAGTTTCCTTCATTAGTTTTTTTTTATCACAACGTTCACAATAATTTCCATTATAAATGAGAGGAGATACGTATTTTTACCAAAATTAAACGAGATATCCTGAACTTTTTTTTAGGCCTTCTCTCATTTTATGCCAATTTGGAAGGGAATGATCTTTTTCAGATCTCACCAGAAAAAAATCATAATCTTTTTATTATTGCACCTCCCAAACAAATTTTGATTTTCTACGACAACTAAAAATCACATTAAAACGACAACAATCACATTTACCGTTTCCTTTATTAGTTTTTTTTTATTACAACGTTTACAATAATTTTCAATATTAATGACAGGAGATACGTATTTTTAACAAAATTAAACGAGACATCCTAAACTTTTTTTTAGGTCTTCTCTCATTTTATGCCAATTTGGAAGGGAATGATCTTTTCATATCTCACCAGAAAAAAATCGTAATCTTTCTATTATTTCCCCTCCCAAACATATCGTGAAATTTTGATGTTTCTACGACAATGACCAATCACATTAAAATGACAACAATCACATTAATAGTTTCCTTTATTAGTTTTTTTTATCACAACGTTTACAATAATTTCCATTATTAATGAGAGGAGATACGTACTTTTAACAAAATTAAACGAGACATCCTGAACTTTTTTAGGTCTTCTCTCAGTTTATGCCAATTTGGAAGCGAATGATCTTTTCAGATCTCGCTAGAAAAAAATCATAATCTTTTTATTTTTCACCTCCCAAACAAATTTTGATGTTTCTACGACAACTAAAAATCTCATTAAAATGACAACAATCACCTTAACAGCCTCCTTTATTAGTTTTTTTATTACAACGTTTACAATAATTTTCAATATTAATGACAGGAGATACGTATTTTTAACAAAATTAAACGAGACATCCTGAACTTTTTTTTAGGCCTTCTCTCATTTTATGCCAATTTGGAAGGGAATGATCTTTTCAGATCTCACCACAAAGAAATCATAATCTTTCTATTATTTCACCTCCCAAACAAATTTTGATGTTTCTACGACAATTACCAATCACATTAAAACGACAACAATCACATTAACAGTTTCCTTCATTAGTTTTTTTTTATCACAACGTTCACAATAATTTCCATTATAAATGAGAGGAGATACGTATTTTTAACAAAATTAAACGAGACATCCTGAACTTTTTTTTAGGTCTTCTCTCATTTTATGCCAATTTGGAAGGGAATGATCTTTTCAGATCTCACCACAAAGAAATCATAATCTTTCTATTATTTCACCTCCCAAACAAATTTTGATGTTTCTACGACAATTACCAATCACATTAAAATGACAACAATCACATTAACAGTTTCCTTCATTAGTTTTTTTTTATCACAACGTTCACAATAATTTCCATTATAAATGAGAGGAGATACGTATTTTTACCAAAATTAAACGAGATATCCTGAACTTTTTTTTAGGCCTTCTCTCATTTTATGCCAATTTGGAAGGGAATGATCTTTTTCAGATCTCACCAGAAAAAAATCATAATCTTTTTATTATTGCACCTCCCAAACAAATTTTGATTTTCTACGACAACTAAAAATCACATTAAAACGACAACAATCACATTTACCGTTTCCTTTATTAGTTTTTTTTTATTACAACGTTTACAATAATTTTCAATATTAATGACAGGAGATACGTATTTTTAACAAAATTAAACGAGACATCCTAAACTTTTTTTTAGGTCTTCTCTCATTTTATGCCAATTTGGAAGGGAATGATCTTTTCATATCTCACCAGAAAAAAATCGTAATCTTTCTATTATTTCCCCTCCCAAACATATCGTGAAATTTTGATGTTTCTACGACAATGACCAATCACATTAAAATGACAACAATCACATTAATAGTTTCCTTTATTAGTTTTTTTTATCACAACGTTTACAATAATTTCCATTATTAATGAGAGGAGATACGTACTTTTAACAAAATTAAACGAGACATCCTGAACTTTTTTAGGTCTTCTCTCAGTTTATGCCAATTTGGAAGCGAATGATCTTTTCAGATCTCGCTAGAAAAAAAATCATAATCTTTTTATTTTTCACCTCCCAAACAAATTTTGATGTTTCTACGACAACTAAAAATCTCATTAAAATGACAACAATCACCTTAACAGCCTCCTTTATTAGTTTTTTTATTACAACGTTTACAATAATTTTCAATATTAATGACAGGAGATACGTATTTTTAACAAAATTAAACGAGACATCCTGAACTTTTTTTTAGGCCTTCTCTCATTTTATGCCAATTTGGAAGGGAATGATCTTTTCAGATCTCACCACAAAGAAATCATAATCTTTCTATTATTTCACCTCCCAAACAAATTTTGATGTTTCTACGACAATTACCAATCACATTAAAACGACAACAATCACATTAACAGTTTCCTTCATTAGTTTTTTTTTATCACAACGTTCACAATAATTTCCATTATAAATGAGAGGAGATACGTATTTTTACCAAAATTAAACGAGATATCCTGAACTTTTTTTTAGGCCTTCTCTCATTTTATGCCAATTTGGAAGGGAATGATCTTTTCAGATCTCACCACAAAGAAATCATAATCTTTCTATTATTTCACCTCCCAAACAAATTTTGATGTTTCTACGACAATTACCAATCATATTAAAATGACAACAATCACATTAACAGTTTCCTTCATTAGTTTTTTTTATCACAACGTTCACAATAATTTCCATTATTAATGAGAGGAGATACGTATTTTTACCAAAATTAAACAAGATATCCTGAACTTTTTTTTAGGCCTTCTCTCATTTTATGCCAATTTGGAAGGGAATGATCTTTTTCAGATCTCACCAGAAAAAAATCATAATCTTTTTATTATTGCACCTCCCAAACAAATTTTGATTTTCTACGACAACTAAAAATCACATTAAAACGACAACAATCACATTTACCGTTTCCTTTATTAGTTTTTTTTTATTACAACGTTTACAATAATTTTCAATATTAATGACAGGAGATACGTATTTTTAACAAAATTAAACGAGACATCCTAAACTTTTTTTTAGGTCTTCTCTCATTTTATGCCAATTTGGAAGGGAATGATCTTTTCATATCTCACCAGAAAAAAATCGTAATCTTTCTATTATTTCCCCTCCCAAACATATCGTGAAATTTTGATGTTTCTACGACAATGACCAATCACATTAAAATGACAACAATCACATTAATAGTTTCCTTTATTAGTTTTTTTTATCACAACGTTTACAATAATTTCCATTATTAATGAGAGGAGATACGTACTTTTAACAAAATTAAACGAGACATCCTGAACTTTTTTAGGTCTTCTCTCAGTTTATGCCAATTTGGAAGCGAATGATCTTTTCAGATCTCGCTAGAAAAAAATCATAATCTTTTTATTTTTCACCTCCCAAACAAATTTTGATGTTTCTACGACAACTAAAAATCTCATTAAAATGACAACAATCACCTTAACAGCCTCCTTTATTAGTTTTTTTATTACAACGTTTACAATAATTTTCAATATTAATGACAGGAGATACGTATTTTTAACAAAATTAAACGAGACATCCTGAACTTTTTTTTAGGTCTTCTCTCATTTTATGCCAATTTGGAAGGGAATGATCTTTTCAGATCTCACCACAAAGAAATCATAATCTTTCTATTATTTCACCTCCCAAACAAATTTTGATGTTTCTACGACAATTACCAATCACATTAAAACGACAACAATCACATTAACAGTTTCCTTCATTAGTTTTTTTTTATCACAACGTTCACAATAATTTCCATTATAAATGAGAGGAGATACGTATTTTTACCAAAATTAAACGAGATATCCTGAACTTTTTTTTAGGCCTTCTCTCATTTTATGCCAATTTGGAAGGGAATGATCTTTTCAGATCTCACCACAAAGAAATCATAATCTTTCTATTATTTCACCTCCCAAACAAATTTTGATGTTTCTACGACAATTACCAATCATATTAAAATGACAACAATCACATTAACAGTTTCCTTCATTAGTTTTTTTTATCACAACGTTCACAATAATTTCCATTATTAATGAGAGGAGATACGTATTTTTACCAAAATTAAACAAGATATCCTGAACTTTTTTTTAGGCCTTCTCTCATTTTATGCCAATTTGGAAGGGAATGATCTTTTTCAGATCTCACCAGAAAAAAATCATAATCTTTTTATTATTGCACCTCCCAAACAAATTTTGATTTTCTACGACAACTAAAAATCACATTAAAACGACAACAATCACATTTACCGTTTCCTTTATTAGTTTTTTTTTATTACAACATTTACAATAATTTTCAATATTAATGACAGGAGATACGTATTTTTAACAAAATTAAACGAGACATCCTAAACTTTTTTTTAGGTCTTCTCTCATTTTATGCCAATTTGGAAGGGAATGATCTTTTCATATCTCACCAGAAAAAAATCGTAATCTTTCTATTATTTCCCCTCCCAAACATATCGTGAAATTTTGATGTTTCTACGACAATGACCAATCACATTAAAATGACAACAATCACATTAATAGTTTCCTTTATTAGTTTTTTTTATCACAACGTTTACAATAATTTCCATTATTAATGAGAGGAGATACGTACTTTTAACAAAATTAAACGAGACATCCTGAACTTTTTTAGGTCTTCTCTCAGTTTATGCCAATTTGGAAGCGAATGATCTTTTCAGATCTCGCTAGAAAAAAATCATAATCTTTTTATTTTTCACCTCCCAAACAAATTTTGATGTTTCTACGACAACTAAAAATCTCATTAAAATGACAACAATCACCTTAACAGCCTCCTTTATTAGTTTTTTTATTACAACGTTTACAATAATTTTCAATATTAATGACAGGAGATACGTATTTTTAACAAAATTAAACGAGACATCCTGAACTTTTTTTTAGGTCTTCTCTCATTTTATGCCAATTTGGAAGGGAATGATCTTTTCAGATCTCACCACAAAGAAATCATAATCTTTCTATTATTTCACCTCCCAAACAAATTTTGATGTTTCTACGACAATTACCAATCACATTAAAACGACAACAATCACATTAACAGTTTCCTTCATTAGTTTTTTTTTATCACAACGTTCACAATAATTTCCATTATAAATGAGAGGAGATACGTATTTTTACCAAAATTAAACGAGATATCCTGAACTTTTTTTTAGGCCTTCTCTCATTTTATGCCAATTTGGAAGGGAATGATCTTTTCAGATCTCACCACAAAGAAATCATAATCTTTCTATTATTTCACCTCCCAAACAAATTTTGATGTTTCTACGACAATTACCAATCATATTAAAATGACAACAATCACATTAACAGTTTCCTTCATTAGTTTTTTTTATCACAACGTTCACAATAATTTCCATTATTAATGAGAGGAGATACGTATTTTTACCAAAATTAAACAAGATATCCTGAACTTTTTTTTAGGCCTTCTCTCATTTTATGCCAATTTGGAAGGGAATGATCTTTTTCAGATCTCACCAGAAAAAAATCATAATCTTTTTATTATTGCACCTCCCAAACAAATTTTGATTTTCTACGACAACTAAAAATCACATTAAAACGACAACAATCACATTTACCGTTTCCTTTATTAGTTTTTTTTTATTACAACGTTTACAATAATTTTCAATATTAATGACAGGAGATACGTATTTTTAACAAAATTAAACGAGACATCCTAAACTTTTTTTTAGGTCTTCTCTCATTTTATGCCAATTTGGAAGGGAATGATCTTTTCATATCTCACCAGAAAAAAATCGTAATCTTTCTATTATTTCCCCTCCCAAACATATCGTGAAATTTTGATGTTTCTACGACAATGACCAATCACATTAAAATGACAACAATCACATTAATAGTTTCCTTTATTAGTTTTTTTTATCACAACGTTTACAATAATTTCCATTATTAATGAGAGGAGATACGTACTTTTAACAAAATTAAACGAGACATCCTGAACTTTTTTAGGTCTTCTCTCAGTTTATGCCAATTTGGAAGCGAATGATCTTTTCAGATCTCGCTAGAAAAAAATCATAATCTTTTTATTTTTCACCTCCCAAACAAATTTTGATGTTTCTACGACAACTAAAAATCTCATTAAAATGACAACAATCACCTTAACAGCCTCCTTTATTAGTTTTTTTATTACAACGTTTACAATAATTTTCAATATTAATGACAGGAGATACGTATTTTTAACAAAATTAAACGAGACATCCTGAACTTTTTTTTAGGTCTTCTCTCATTTTATGCCAATTTGGAAGGGAATGATCTTTTCAGATCTCACCACAAAGAAATCATAATCTTTCTATTATTTCACCTCCCAAACAAATTTTGATGTTTCTACGACAATTACCAATCACATTAAAACGACAACAATCACATTAACAGTTTCCTTCATTAGTTTTTTTTTATCACAACGTTCACAATAATTTCCATTATAAATGAGAGGAGATACGTATTTTTACCAAAATTAAACGAGATATCCTGAACTTTTTTTTAGGCCTTCTCTCATTTTATGCCAATTTGGAAGGGAATGATCTTTTCAGATCTCACCACAAAGAAATCATAATCTTTCTATTATTTCACCTCCCAAACAAATTTTGATGTTTCTACGACAATTACCAATCATATTAAAATGACAACAATCACATTAACAGTTTCCTTCATTAGTTTTTTTTATCACAACGTTCACAATAATTTCCATTATTAATGAGAGGAGATACGTATTTTTACCAAAATTAAACAAGATATCCTGAACTTTTTTTTAGGCCTTCTCTCATTTTATGCCAATTTGGAAGGGAATGATCTTTTTCAGATCTCACCAGAAAAAAATCATAATCTTTTTATTATTGCACCTCCCAAACAAATTTTGATTTTCTACGACAACTAAAAATCACATTAAAACGACAACAATCACATTTACCGTTTCCTTTATTAGTTTTTTTTTATTACAACGTTTACAATAATTTTCAATATTAATGACAGGAGATACGTATTTTTAACAAAATTAAACGAGACATCCTAAACTTTTTTTTAGGTCTTCTCTCATTTTATGCCAATTTGGAAGGGAATGATCTTTTCATATCTCACCAGAAAAAAATCGTAATCTTTCTATTATTTCCCCTCCCAAACATATCGTGAAATTTTGATGTTTCTACGACAATGACCAATCACATTAAAATGACAACAATCACATTAATAGTTTCCTTTATTAGTTTTTTTTATCACAACGTTTACAATAATTTCCATTATTAATGAGAGGAGATACGTACTTTTAACAAAATTAAACGAGACATCCTGAACTTTTTTAGGTCTTCTCTCAGTTTATGCCAATTTGGAAGCGAATGATCTTTTCAGATCTCGCTAGAAAAAAATCATAATCTTTTTATTTTTCACCTCCCAAACAAATTTTGATGTTTCTACGACAACTAAAAATCTCATTAAAATGACAACAATCACCTTAACAGCCTCCTTTATTAGTTTTTTTATTACAACGTTTACAATAATTTTCAATATTAATGACAGGAGATACGTATTTTTAACAAAATTAAACGAGACATCCTGAACTTTTTTTTAGGTCTTCTCTCATTTTATGCCAATTTGGAAGGGAATGATCTTTTCAGATCTCACCACAAAGAAATCATAATCTTTCTATTATTTCACCTCCCAAACAAATTTTGATGTTTCTACGACAATTACCAATCACATTAAAACGACAACAATCACATTAACAGTTTCCTTCATTAGTTTTTTTTTATCACAACGTTCACAATAATTTCCATTATAAATGAGAGGAGATACGTATTTTTACCAAAATTAAACGAGATATCCTGAACTTTTTTTTAGGCCTTCTCTCATTTTATGCCAATTTGGAAGGGAATGATCTTTTCAGATCTCACCACAAAGAAATCATAATCTTTCTATTATTTCACCTCCCAAACAAATTTTGATGTTTCTACGACAATTACCAATCATATTAAAATGACAACAATCACATTAACAGTTTCCTTCATTAGTTTTTTTTATCACAACGTTCACAATAATTTCCATTATTAATGAGAGGAGATACGTATTTTTACCAAAATTAAACAAGATATCCTGAACTTTTTTTTAGGCCTTCTCTCATTTTATGCCAATTTGGAAGGGAATGATCTTTTTCAGATCTCACCAGAAAAAAATCATAATCTTTTTATTATTGCACCTCCCAAACAAATTTTGATTTTCTACGACAACTAAAAATCACATTAAAACGACAACAATCACATTTACCGTTTCCTTTATTAGTTTTTTTTTTATTACAACGTTTACAATAATTTTCAATATTAATGACAGGAGATACGTATTTTTAACAAAATTAAACGAGACATCCTAAACTTTTTTTTAGGTCTTCTCTCATTTTATGCCAATTTGGAAGGGAATGATCTTTTCATATCTCACCAGAAAAAAATCGTAATCTTTCTATTATTTCCCCTCCCAAACATATCGTGAAATTTTGATGTTTCTACGACAATGACCAATCACATTAAAATGACAACAATCACATTAATAGTTTCCTTTATTAGTTTTTTTTATCACAACGTTTACAATAATTTCCATTATTAATGAGAGGAGATACGTACTTTTAACAAAATTAAACGAGACATCCTGAACTTTTTTAGGTCTTCTCTCAGTTTATGCCAATTTGGAAGCGAATGATCTTTTCAGATCTCGCTAGAAAAAAATCATAATCTTTTTATTTTTCACCTCCCAAACAAATTTTGATGTTTCTACGACAACTAAAAATCTCATTAAAATGACAACAATCACCTTAACAGCCTCCTTTATTAGTTTTTTTATTACAACGTTTACAATAATTTTCAATATTAATGACAGGAGATACGTATTTTTAACAAAATTAAACGAGACATCCTGAACTTTTTTTTAGGTCTTCTCTCATTTTATGCCAATTTGGAAGGGAATGATCTTTTCAGATCTCACCACAAAGAAATCATAATCTTTCTATTATTTCACCTCCCAAACAAATTTTGATGTTTCTACGACAATTACCAATCACATTAAAACGACAACAATCACATTAACAGTTTCCTTCATTAGTTTTTTTTTATCACAACGTTCACAATAATTTCCATTATAAATGAGAGGAGATACGTATTTTTACCAAAATTAAACGAGATATCCTGAACTTTTTTTTAGGCCTTCTCTCATTTTATGCCAATTTGGAAGGGAATGATCTTTTCAGATCTCACCACAAAGAAATCATAATCTTTCTATTATTTCACCTCCCAAACAAATTTTGATGTTTCTACGACAATTACCAATCATATTAAAATGACAACAATCACATTAACAGTTTCCTTCATTAGTTTTTTTTATCACAACGTTCACAATAATTTCCATTATTAATGAGAGGAGATACGTATTTTTACCAAAATTAAACAAGATATCCTGAACTTTTTTTTAGGCCTTCTCTCATTTTATGCCAATTTGGAAGGGAATGATCTTTTTCAGATCTCACCAGAAAAAAATCATAATCTTTTTATTATTGCACCTCCCAAACAAATTTTGATTTTCTACGACAACTAAAAATCACATTAAAACGACAACAATCACATTTACCGTTTCCTTTATTAGTTTTTTTTTTATTACAACGTTTACAATAATTTTCAATATTAATGACAGGAGATACGTATTTTTAACAAAATTAAACGAGACATCCTAAACTTTTTTTTAGGTCTTCTCTCATTTTATGCCAATTTGGAAGGGAATGATCTTTTCATATCTCACCAGAAAAAAATCGTAATCTTTCTATTATTTCCCCTCCCAAACATATCGTGAAATTTTGATGTTTCTACGACAATGACCAATCACATTAAAATGACAACAATCACATTAATAGTTTCCTTTATTAGTTTTTTTTATCACAACGTTTACAATAATTTCCATTATTAATGAGAGGAGATACGTACTTTTAACAAAATTAAACGAGACATCCTGAACTTTTTTAGGTCTTCTCTCAGTTTATGCCAATTTGGAAGCGAATGATCTTTTCAGATCTCGCTAGAAAAAAATCATAATCTTTTTATTTTTCACCTCCCAAACAAATTTTGATGTTTCTACGACAACTAAAAATCTCATTAAAATGACAACAATCACCTTAACAGCCTCCTTTATTAGTTTTTTTATTACAACGTTTACAATAATTTTCAATATTAATGACAGGAGATACGTATTTTTAACAAAATTAAACGAGACATCCTGAACTTTTTTTTAGGTCTTCTCTCATTTTATGCCAATTTGGAAGGGAATGATCTTTTCAGATCTCACCACAAAGAAATCATAATCTTTCTATTATTTCACCTCCCAAACAAATTTTGATGTTTCTACGACAATTACCAATCACATTAAAACGACAACAATCACATTAACAGTTTCCTTCATTAGTTTTTTTTTATCACAACGTTCACAATAATTTCCATTATAAATGAGAGGAGATACGTATTTTTACCAAAATTAAACGAGATATCCTGAACTTTTTTTTAGGCCTTCTCTCATTTTATGCCAATTTGGAAGGGAATGATCTTTTCAGATCTCACCACAAAGAAATCATAATCTTTCTATTATTTCACCTCCCAAACAAATTTTGATGTTTCTACGACAATTACCAATCATATTAAAATGACAACAATCACATTAACAGTTTCCTTCATTAGTTTTTTTTATCACAACGTTCACAATAATTTCCATTATTAATGAGAGGAGATACGTATTTTTACCAAAATTAAACAAGATATCCTGAACTTTTTTTTAGGCCTTCTCTCATTTTATGCCAATTTGGAAGGGAATGATCTTTTTCAGATCTCACCAGAAAAAAATCATAATCTTTTTATTATTGCACCTCCCAAACAAATTTTGATTTTCTACGACAACTAAAAATCACATTAAAACGACAACAATCACATTTACCGTTTCCTTTATTAGTTTTTTTTTTATTACAACGTTTACAATAATTTTCAATATTAATGACAGGAGATACGTATTTTTAACAAAATTAAACGAGACATCCTAAACTTTTTTTTAGGTCTTCTCTCATTTTATGCCAATTTGGAAGGGAATGATCTTTTCATATCTCACCAGAAAAAAATCGTAATCTTTCTATTATTTCCCCTCCCAAACATATCGTGAAATTTTGATGTTTCTACGACAATGACCAATCACATTAAAATGACAACAATCACATTAATAGTTTCCTTTATTAGTTTTTTTTATCACAACGTTTACAATAATTTCCATTATTAATGAGAGGAGATACGTACTTTTAACAAAATTAAACGAGACATCCTGAACTTTTTTAGGTCTTCTCTCAGTTTATGCCAATTTGGAAGCGAATGATCTTTTCAGATCTCGCTAGAAAAAAATCATAATCTTTTTATTTTTCACCTCCCAAACAAATTTTGATGTTTCTACGACAACTAAAAATCTCATTAAAATGACAACAATCACCTTAACAGCCTCCTTTATTAGTTTTTTTATTACAACGTTTACAATAATTTTCAATATTAATGACAGGAGATACGTATTTTTAACAAAATTAAACGAGACATCCTGAACTTTTTTTTAGGTCTTCTCTCATTTTATGCCAATTTGGAAGGGAATGATCTTTTCAGATCTCACCACAAAGAAATCATAATCTTTCTATTATTTCACCTCCCAAACAAATTTTGATGTTTCTACGACAATTACCAATCACATTAAAACGACAACAATCACATTAACAGTTTCCTTCATTAGTTTTTTTTTATCACAACGTTCACAATAATTTCCATTATAAATGAGAGGAGATACGTATTTTTACCAAAATTAAACGAGATATCCTGAACTTTTTTTTAGGCCTTCTCTCATTTTATGCCAATTTGGAAGGGAATGATCTTTTCAGATCTCACCACAAAGAAATCATAATCTTTCTATTATTTCACCTCCCAAACAAATTTTGATGTTTCTACGACAATTACCAATCATATTAAAATGACAACAATCACATTAACAGTTTCCTTCATTAGTTTTTTTTATCACAACGTTCACAATAATTTCCATTATTAATGAGAGGAGATACGTATTTTTACCAAAATTAAACAAGATATCCTGAACTTTTTTTTAGGCCTTCTCTCATTTTATGCCAATTTGGAAGGGAATGATCTTTTTCAGATCTCACCAGAAAAAAATCATAATCTTTTTATTATTGCACCTCCCAAACAAATTTTGATTTTCTACGACAACTAAAAATCACATTAAAACGACAACAATCACATTTACCGTTTCCTTTATTAGTTTTTTTTTTATTACAACGTTTACAATAATTTTCAATATTAATGACAGGAGATACGTATTTTTAACAAAATTAAACGAGACATCCTAAACTTTTTTTTAGGTCTTCTCTCATTTTATGCCAATTTGGAAGGGAATGATCTTTTCATATCTCACCAGAAAAAAATCGTAATCTTTCTATTATTTCCCCTCCCAAACATATCGTGAAATTTTGATGTTTCTACGACAATGACCAATCACATTAAAATGACAACAATCACATTAATAGTTTCCTTTATTAGTTTTTTTTATCACAACGTTTACAATAATTTCCATTATTAATGAGAGGAGATACGTACTTTTAACAAAATTAAACGAGACATCCTGAACTTTTTTAGGTCTTCTCTCAGTTTATGCCAATTTGGAAGCGAATGATCTTTTCAGATCTCGCTAGAAAAAAATCATAATCTTTTTATTTTTCACCTCCCAAACAAATTTTGATGTTTCTACGACAACTAAAAATCTCATTAAAATGACAACAATCACCTTAACAGCCTCCTTTATTAGTTTTTTTATTACAACGTTTACAATAATTTTCAATATTAATGACAGGAGATACGTATTTTTAACAAAATTAAACGAGACATCCTGAACTTTTTTTTAGGTCTTCTCTCATTTTATGCCAATTTGGAAGGGAATGATCTTTTCAGATCTCACCACAAAGAAATCATAATCTTTCTATTATTTCACCTCCCAAACAAATTTTGATGTTTCTACGACAATTACCAATCACATTAAAACGACAACAATCACATTAACAGTTTCCTTCATTAGTTTTTTTTTATCACAACGTTCACAATAATTTCCATTATAAATGAGAGGAGATACGTATTTTTACCAAAATTAAACGAGATATCCTGAACTTTTTTTTAGGCCTTCTCTCATTTTATGCCAATTTGGAAGGGAATGATCTTTTCAGATCTCACCACAAAGAAATCATAATCTTTCTATTATTTCACCTCCCAAACAAATTTTGATGTTTCTACGACAATTACCAATCATATTAAAATGACAACAATCACATTAACAGTTTCCTTCATTAGTTTTTTTTATCACAACGTTCACAATAATTTCCATTATTAATGAGAGGAGATACGTATTTTTACCAAAATTAAACAAGATATCCTGAACTTTTTTTTAGGCCTTCTCTCATTTTATGCCAATTTGGAAGGGAATGATCTTTTTCAGATCTCACCAGAAAAAAATCATAATCTTTTTATTATTGCACCTCCCAAACAAATTTTGATTTTCTACGACAACTAAAAATCACATTAAAACGACAACAATCACATTTACCGTTTCCTTTATTAGTTTTTTTTTTATTACAACGTTTACAATAATTTTCAATATTAATGACAGGAGATACGTATTTTTAACAAAATTAAACGAGACATCCTAAACTTTTTTTTAGGTCTTCTCTCATTTTATGCCAATTTGGAAGGGAATGATCTTTTCATATCTCACCAGAAAAAAATCGTAATCTTTCTATTATTTCCCCTCCCAAACATATCGTGAAATTTTGATGTTTCTACGACAATGACCAATCACATTAAAATGACAACAATCACATTAATAGTTTCCTTTATTAGTTTTTTTTATCACAACGTTTACAATAATTTCCATTATTAATGAGAGGAGATACGTACTTTTAACAAAATTAAACGAGACATCCTGAACTTTTTTAGGTCTTCTCTCAGTTTATGCCAATTTGGAAGCGAATGATCTTTTCAGATCTCGCTAGAAAAAAATCATAATCTTTTTATTTTTCACCTCCCAAACAAATTTTGATGTTTCTACGACAACTAAAAATCTCATTAAAATGACAACAATCACCTTAACAGCCTCCTTTATTAGTTTTTTTATTACAACGTTTACAATAATTTTCAATATTAATGACAGGAGATACGTATTTTTAACAAAATTAAACGAGACATCCTGAACTTTTTTTTAGGTCTTCTCTCATTTTATGCCAATTTGGAAGGGAATGATCTTTTCAGATCTCACCACAAAGAAATCATAATCTTTCTATTATTTCACCTCCCAAACAAATTTTGATGTTTCTACGACAATTACCAATCACATTAAAACGACAACAATCACATTAACAGTTTCCTTCATTAGTTTTTTTTTATCACAACGTTCACAATAATTTCCATTATAAATGAGAGGAGATACGTATTTTTACCAAAATTAAACGAGATATCCTGAACTTTTTTTTAGGCCTTCTCTCATTTTATGCCAATTTGGAAGGGAATGATCTTTTCAGATCTCACCACAAAGAAATCATAATCTTTCTATTATTTCACCTCCCAAACAAATTTTGATGTTTCTACGACAATTACCAATCATATTAAAATGACAACAATCACATTAACAGTTTCCTTCATTAGTTTTTTTTATCACAACGTTCACAATAATTTCCATTATTAATGAGAGGAGATACGTATTTTTACCAAAATTAAACAAGATATCCTGAACTTTTTTTTAGGCCTTCTCTCATTTTATGCCAATTTGGAAGGGAATGATCTTTTTCAGATCTCACCAGAAAAAAATCATAATCTTTTTATTATTGCACCTCCCAAACAAATTTTGATTTTCTACGACAACTAAAAATCACATTAAAACGACAACAATCACATTTACCGTTTCCTTTATTAGTTTTTTTTTATTACAACGTTTACAATAATTTTCAATATTAATGACAGGAGATACGTATTTTTAACAAAATTAAACGAGACATCCTAAACTTTTTTTTAGGTCTTCTCTCATTTTATGCCAATTTGGAAGGGAATGATCTTTTCATATCTCACCAGAAAAAAATCGTAATCTTTCTATTATTTCCCCTCCCAAACATATCGTGAAATTTTGATGTTTCTACGACAATGACCAATCACATTAAAATGACAACAATCACATTAATAGTTTCCTTTATTAGTTTTTTTTATCACAACGTTTACAATAATTTCCATTATTAATGAGAGGAGATACGTACTTTTAACAAAATTAAACGAGACATCCTGAACTTTTTTAGGTCTTCTCTCAGTTTATGCCAATTTGGAAGCGAATGATCTTTTCAGATCTCGCTAGAAAAAAATCATAATCTTTTTATTTTTCACCTCCCAAACAAATTTTGATGTTTCTACGACAACTAAAAATCTCATTAAAATGACAACAATCACCTTAACAGCCTCCTTTATTAGTTTTTTTATTACAACGTTTACAATAATTTTCAATATTAATGACAGGAGATACGTATTTTTAACAAAATTAAACGAGACATCCTGAACTTTTTTTTAGGTCTTCTCTCATTTTATGCCAATTTGGAAGGGAATGATCTTTTCAGATCTCACCACAAAGAAATCATAATCTTTCTATTATTTCACCTCCCAAACAAATTTTGATGTTTCTACGACAATTACCAATCACATTAAAACGACAACAATCACATTAACAGTTTCCTTCATTAGTTTTTTTTTATCACAACGTTCACAATAATTTCCATTATAAATGAGAGGAGATACGTATTTTTACCAAAATTAAACGAGATATCCTGAACTTTTTTTTAGGCCTTCTCTCATTTTATGCCAATTTGGAAGGGAATGATCTTTTCAGATCTCACCACAAAGAAATCATAATCTTTCTATTATTTCACCTCCCAAACAAATTTTGATGTTTCTACGACAATTACCAATCATATTAAAATGACAACAATCACATTAACAGTTTCCTTCATTAGTTTTTTTTATCACAACGTTCACAATAATTTCCATTATTAATGAGAGGAGATACGTATTTTTACCAAAATTAAACAAGATATCCTGAACTTTTTTTTAGGCCTTCTCTCATTTTATGCCAATTTGGAAGGGAATGATCTTTTTCAGATCTCACCAGAAAAAAATCATAATCTTTTTATTATTGCACCTCCCAAACAAATTTTGATTTTCTACGACAACTAAAAATCACATTAAAACGACAACAATCACATTTACCGTTTCCTTTATTAGTTTTTTTTTATTACAACGTTTACAATAATTTTCAATATTAATGACAGGAGATACGTATTTTTAACAAAATTAAACGAGACATCCTAAACTTTTTTTTAGGTCTTCTCTCATTTTATGCCAATTTGGAAGGGAATGATCTTTTCATATCTCACCAGAAAAAAATCGTAATCTTTCTATTATTTCCCCTCCCAAACATATCGTGAAATTTTGATGTTTCTACGACAATGACCAATCACATTAAAATGACAACAATCACATTAATAGTTTCCTTTATTAGTTTTTTTTATCACAACGTTTACAATAATTTCCATTATTAATGAGAGGAGATACGTACTTTTAACAAAATTAAACGAGACATCCTGAACTTTTTTAGGTCTTCTCTCAGTTTATGCCAATTTGGAAGCGAATGATCTTTTCAGATCTCGCTAGAAAAAAATCATAATCTTTTTATTTTTCACCTCCCAAACAAATTTTGATGTTTCTACGACAACTAAAAATCTCATTAAAATGACAACAATCACCTTAACAGCCTCCTTTATTAGTTTTTTTATTACAACGTTTACAATAATTTTCAATATTAATGACAGGAGATACGTATTTTTAACAAAATTAAACGAGACATCCTGAACTTTTTTTTAGGTCTTCTCTCATTTTATGCCAATTTGGAAGGGAATGATCTTTTCAGATCTCACCACAAAGAAATCATAATCTTTCTATTATTTCACCTCCCAAACAAATTTTGATGTTTCTACGACAATTACCAATCACATTAAAACGACAACAATCACATTAACAGTTTCCTTCATTAGTTTTTTTTTATCACAACGTTCACAATAATTTCCATTATAAATGAGAGGAGATACGTATTTTTACCAAAATTAAACGAGATATCCTGAACTTTTTTTTAGGCCTTCTCTCATTTTATGCCAATTTGGAAGGGAATGATCTTTTCAGATCTCACCACAAAGAAATCATAATCTTTCTATTATTTCACCTCCCAAACAAATTTTGATGTTTCTACGACAATTACCAATCATATTAAAATGACAACAATCACATTAACAGTTTCCTTCATTAGTTTTTTTTATCACAACGTTCACAATAATTTCCATTATTAATGAGAGGAGATACGTATTTTTACCAAAATTAAACAAGATATCCTGAACTTTTTTTTAGGTCTTCTCTCATTTTATGCCAATTTGGAAGGGAATGATCTTTTTCAGATCTCACCAGAAAAAAATCATAATCTTTTTATTATTGCACCTCCCAAACAAATTTTGATTTTCTACGACAACTAAAAATCACATTAAAACGACAACAATCACATTTACCGTTTCCTTTATTAGTTTTTTTTTATTACAACGTTTACAATAATTTTCAATATTAATGACAGGAGATACGTATTTTTAACAAAATTAAACGAGACATCCTAAACTTTTTTTTAGGTCTTCTCTCATTTTATGCCAATTTGGAAGGGAATGATCTTTTCATATCTCACCAGAAAAAAATCGTAATCTTTCTATTATTTCCCCTCCCAAACATATCGTGAAATTTTGATGTTTCTACGACAATGACCAATCACATTAAAATGACAACAATCACATTAATAGTTTCCTTTATTAGTTTTTTTTATCACAACGTTTACAATAATTTCCATTATTAATGAGAGGAGATACGTACTTTTAACAAAATTAAACGAGACATCCTGAACTTTTTTAGGTCTTCTCTCAGTTTATGCCAATTTGGAAGCGAATGATCTTTTCAGATCTCGCTAGAAAAAAATCATAATCTTTTTATTTTTCACCTCCCAAACAAATTTTGATGTTTCTACGACAACTAAAAATCTCATTAAAATGACAACAATCACCTTAACAGCCTCCTTTATTAGTTTTTTTATTACAACGTTTACAATAATTTTCAATATTAATGACAGGAGATACGTATTTTTAACAAAATTAAACGAGACATCCTGAACTTTTTTTTAGGTCTTCTCTCATTTTATGCCAATTTGGAAGGGAATGATCTTTTCAGATCTCACCACAAAGAAATCATAATCTTTCTATTATTTCACCTCCCAAACAAATTTTGATGTTTCTACGACAATTACCAATCACATTAAAACGACAACAATCACATTAACAGTTTCCTTCATTAGTTTTTTTTTATCACAACGTTCACAATAATTTCCATTATAAATGAGAGGAGATACGTATTTTTACCAAAATTAAACGAGATATCCTGAACTTTTTTTTAGGCCTTCTCTCATTTTATGCCAATTTGGAAGGGAATGATCTTTTCAGATCTCACCACAAAGAAATCATAATCTTTCTATTATTTCACCTCCCAAACAAATTTTGATGTTTCTACGACAATTACCAATCATATTAAAATGACAACAATCACATTAACAGTTTCCTTCATTAGTTTTTTTTATCACAACGTTCACAATAATTTCCATTATTAATGAGAGGAGATACGTATTTTTACCAAAATTAAACAAGATATCCTGAACTTTTTTTTAGGTCTTCTCTCATTTTATGCCAATTTGGAAGGGAATGATCTTTTTCAGATCTCACCAGAAAAAAATCATAATCTTTTTATTATTGCACCTCCCAAACAAATTTTGATTTTCTACGACAACTAAAAATCACATTAAAACGACAACAATCACATTTACCGTTTCCTTTATTAGTTTTTTTTTATTACAACGTTTACAATAATTTTCAATATTAATGACAGGAGATACGTATTTTTAACAAAATTAAACGAGACATCCTAAACTTTTTTTTAGGTCTTCTCTCATTTTATGCCAATTTGGAAGGGAATGATCTTTTCATATCTCACCAGAAAAAAATCGTAATCTTTCTATTATTTCCCCTCCCAAACATATCGTGAAATTTTGATGTTTCTACGACAATGACCAATCACATTAAAATGACAACAATCACATTAATAGTTTCCTTTATTAGTTTTTTTTATCACAACGTTTACAATAATTTCCATTATTAATGAGAGGAGATACGTACTTTTAACAAAATTAAACGAGACATCCTGAACTTTTTTAGGTCTTCTCTCAGTTTATGCCAATTTGGAAGCGAATGATCTTTTCAGATCTCGCTAGAAAAAAATCATAATCTTTTTATTTTTCACCTCCCAAACAAATTTTGATGTTTCTACGACAACTAAAAATCTCATTAAAATGACAACAATCACCTTAACAGCCTCCTTTATTAGTTTTTTTATTACAACGTTTACAATAATTTTCAATATTAATGACAGGAGATACGTATTTTTAACAAAATTAAACGAGACATCCTGAACTTTTTTTTAGGTCTTCTCTCATTTTATGCCAATTTGGAAGGGAATGATCTTTTCAGATCTCACCACAAAGAAATCATAATCTTTCTATTATTTCACCTCCCAAACAAATTTTGATGTTTCTACGACAATTACCAATCACATTAAAACGACAACAATCACATTAACAGTTTCCTTCATTAGTTTTTTTTTATCACAACGTTCACAATAATTTCCATTATAAATGAGAGGAGATACGTATTTTTACCAAAATTAAACGAGATATCCTGAACTTTTTTTTAGGCCTTCTCTCATTTTATGCCAATTTGGAAGGGAATGATCTTTTCAGATCTCACCACAAAGAAATCATAATCTTTCTATTATTTCACCTCCCAAACAAATTTTGATGTTTCTACGACAATTACCAATCATATTAAAATGACAACAATCACATTAACAGTTTCCTTCATTAGTTTTTTTTATCACAACGTTCACAATAATTTCCATTATTAATGAGAGGAGATACGTATTTTTACCAAAATTAAACAAGATATCCTGAACTTTTTTTTAGGTCTTCTCTCATTTTATGCCAATTTGGAAGGGAATGATCTTTTTCAGATCTCACCAGAAAAAAATCATAATCTTTTTATTATTGCACCTCCCAAACAAATTTTGATTTTCTACGACAACTAAAAATCACATTAAAACGACAACAATCACATTTACCGTTTCCTTTATTAGTTTTTTTTTATTACAACGTTTACAATAATTTTCAATATTAATGACAGGAGATACGTATTTTTAACAAAATTAAACGAGACATCCTAAACTTTTTTTTAGGTCTTCTCTCATTTTATGCCAATTTGGAAGGGAATGATCTTTTCATATCTCACCAGAAAAAAATCGTAATCTTTCTATTATTTCCCCTCCCAAACATATCGTGAAATTTTGATGTTTCTACGACAATGACCAATCACATTAAAATGACAACAATCACATTAATAGTTTCCTTTATTAGTTTTTTTTATCACAACGTTTACAATAATTTCCATTATTAATGAGAGGAGATACGTACTTTTAACAAAATTAAACGAGACATCCTGAACTTTTTTAGGTCTTCTCTCAGTTTATGCCAATTTGGAAGCGAATGATCTTTTCAGATCTCGCTAGAAAAAAATCATAATCTTTTTATTTTTCACCTCCCAAACAAATTTTGATGTTTCTACGACAACTAAAAATCTCATTAAAATGACAACAATCACCTTAACAGCCTCCTTTATTAGTTTTTTTATTACAACGTTTACAATAATTTTCAATATTAATGACAGGAGATACGTATTTTTAACAAAATTAAACGAGACATCCTGAACTTTTTTTTAGGTCTTCTCTCATTTTATGCCAATTTGGAAGGGAATGATCTTTTCAGATCTCACCACAAAGAAATCATAATCTTTCTATTATTTCACCTCCCAAACAAATTTTGATGTTTCTACGACAATTACCAATCACATTAAAACGACAACAATCACATTAACAGTTTCCTTCATTAGTTTTTTTTTATCACAACGTTCACAATAATTTCCATTATAAATGAGAGGAGATACGTATTTTTACCAAAATTAAACGAGATATCCTGAACTTTTTTTTAGGCCTTCTCTCATTTTATGCCAATTTGGAAGGGAATGATCTTTTCAGATCTCACCACAAAGAAATCATAATCTTTCTATTATTTCACCTCCCAAACAAATTTTGATGTTTCTACGACAATTACCAATCATATTAAAATGACAACAATCACATTAACAGTTTCCTTCATTAGTTTTTTTTATCACAACGTTCACAATAATTTCCATTATTAATGAGAGGAGATACGTATTTTTACCAAAATTAAACAAGATATCCTGAACTTTTTTTTAGGTCTTCTCTCATTTTATGCCAATTTGGAAGGGAATGATCTTTTTCAGATCTCACCAGAAAAAAATCATAATCTTTTTATTATTGCACCTCCCAAACAAATTTTGATTTTCTACGACAACTAAAAATCACATTAAAACGACAACAATCACATTTACCGTTTCCTTTATTAGTTTTTTTTTATTACAACGTTTACAATAATTTTCAATATTAATGACAGGAGATACGTATTTTTAACAAAATTAAACGAGACATCCTAAACTTTTTTTTAGGTCTTCTCTCATTTTATGCCAATTTGGAAGGGAATGATCTTTTCATATCTCACCAGAAAAAAATCGTAATCTTTCTATTATTTCCCCTCCCAAACATATCGTGAAATTTTGATGTTTCTACGACAATGACCAATCACATTAAAATGACAACAATCACATTAATAGTTTCCTTTATTAGTTTTTTTTATCACAACGTTTACAATAATTTCCATTATTAATGAGAGGAGATACGTACTTTTAACAAAATTAAACGAGACATCCTGAACTTTTTTAGGTCTTCTCTCAGTTTATGCCAATTTGGAAGCGAATGATCTTTTCAGATCTCGCTAGAAAAAAATCATAATCTTTTTATTTTTCACCTCCCAAACAAATTTTGATGTTTCTACGACAACTAAAAATCTCATTAAAATGACAACAATCACCTTAACAGCCTCCTTTATTAGTTTTTTTATTACAACGTTTACAATAATTTTCAATATTAATGACAGGAGATACGTATTTTTAACAAAATTAAACGAGACATCCTGAACTTTTTTTTAGGTCTTCTCTCATTTTATGCCAATTTGGAAGGGAATGATCTTTTCAGATCTCACCACAAAGAAATCATAATCTTTCTATTATTTCACCTCCCAAACAAATTTTGATGTTTCTACGACAATTACCAATCACATTAAAACGACAACAATCACATTAACAGTTTCCTTCATTAGTTTTTTTTTATCACAACGTTCACAATAATTTCCATTATAAATGAGAGGAGATACGTATTTTTACCAAAATTAAACGAGATATCCTGAACTTTTTTTTAGGCCTTCTCTCATTTTATGCCAATTTGGAAGGGAATGATCTTTTCAGATCTCACCACAAAGAAATCATAATCTTTCTATTATTTCACCTCCCAAACAAATTTTGATGTTTCTACGACAATTACCAATCATATTAAAATGACAACAATCACATTAACAGTTTCCTTCATTAGTTTTTTTTATCACAACGTTCACAATAATTTCCATTATTAATGAGAGGAGATACGTATTTTTACCAAAATTAAACAAGATATCCTGAACTTTTTTTTAGGTCTTCTCTCATTTTATGCCAATTTGGAAGGGAATGATCTTTTTCAGATCTCACCAGAAAAAAATCATAATCTTTTTATTATTGCACCTCCCAAACAAATTTTGATTTTCTACGACAACTAAAAATCACATTAAAACGACAACAATCACATTTACCGTTTCCTTTATTAGTTTTTTTTTATTACAACGTTTACAATAATTTTCAATATTAATGACAGGAGATACGTATTTTTAACAAAATTAAACGAGACATCCTAAACTTTTTTTTAGGTCTTCTCTCATTTTATGCCAATTTGGAAGGGAATGATCTTTTCATATCTCACCAGAAAAAAATCGTAATCTTTCTATTATTTCCCCTCCCAAACATATCGTGAAATTTTGATGTTTCTACGACAATGACCAATCACATTAAAATGACAACAATCACATTAATAGTTTCCTTTATTAGTTTTTTTTATCACAACGTTTACAATAATTTCCATTATTAATGAGAGGAGATACGTACTTTTAACAAAATTAAACGAGACATCCTGAACTTTTTTAGGTCTTCTCTCAGTTTATGCCAATTTGGAAGCGAATGATCTTTTCAGATCTCGCTAGAAAAAAATCATAATCTTTTTATTTTTCACCTCCCAAACAAATTTTGATGTTTCTACGACAACTAAAAATCTCATTAAAATGACAACAATCACCTTAACAGCCTCCTTTATTAGTTTTTTTATTACAACGTTTACAATAATTTTCAATATTAATGACAGGAGATACGTATTTTTAACAAAATTAAACGAGACATCCTGAACTTTTTTTTAGGTCTTCTCTCATTTTATGCCAATTTGGAAGGGAATGATCTTTTCAGATCTCACCACAAAGAAATCATAATCTTTCTATTATTTCACCTCCCAAACAAATTTTGATGTTTCTACGACAATTACCAATCACATTAAAACGACAACAATCACATTAACAGTTTCCTTCATTAGTTTTTTTTTATCACAACGTTCACAATAATTTCCATTATAAATGAGAGGAGATACGTATTTTTACCAAAATTAAACGAGATATCCTGAACTTTTTTTTAGGCCTTCTCTCATTTTATGCCAATTTGGAAGGGAATGATCTTTTCAGATCTCACCACAAAGAAATCATAATCTTTCTATTATTTCACCTCCCAAACAAATTTTGATGTTTCTACGACAATTACCAATCATATTAAAATGACAACAATCACATTAACAGTTTCCTTCATTAGTTTTTTTTATCACAACGTTCACAATAATTTCCATTATTAATGAGAGGAGATACGTATTTTTACCAAAATTAAACAAGATATCCTGAACTTTTTTTTAGGTCTTCTCTCATTTTATGCCAATTTGGAAGGGAATGATCTTTTTCAGATCTCACCAGAAAAAAATCATAATCTTTTTATTATTGCACCTCCCAAACAAATTTTGATTTTCTACGACAACTAAAAATCACATTAAAACGACAACAATCACATTTACCGTTTCCTTTATTAGTTTTTTTTTATTACAAAGTTTACAATAATTTTCAATATTAATGACAGGAGATACGTATTTTTAACAAAATTAAACGAGACATCCTAAACTTTTTTTTAGGTCTTCTCTCATTTTATGCCAATTTGGAAGGGAATGATCTTTTCATATCTCACCAGAAAAAAATCGTAATCTTTCTATTATTTCCCCTCCCAAACATATCGTGAAATTTTGATGTTTCTACGACAATGACCAATCACATTAAAATGACAACAATCACATTAATAGTTTCCTTTATTAGTTTTTTTTATCACAACGTTTACAATAATTTCCATTATTAATGAGAGGAGATACGTACTTTTAACAAAATTAAACGAGACATCCTGAACTTTTTTAGGTCTTCTCTCAGTTTATGCCAATTTGGAAGCGAATGATCTTTTCAGATCTCGCTAGAAAAAAATCATAATCTTTTTATTTTTCACCTCCCAAACAAATTTTGATGTTTCTACGACAACTAAAAATCTCATTAAAATGACAACAATCACCTTAACAGCCTCCTTTATTAGTTTTTTTATTACAACGTTTACAATAATTTTCAATATTAATGACAGGAGATACGTATTTTTAACAAAATTAAACGAGACATCCTGAACTTTTTTTTAGGTCTTCTCTCATTTTATGCCAATTTGGAAGGGAATGATCTTTTCAGATCTCACCACAAAGAAATCATAATCTTTCTATTATTTCACCTCCCAAACAAATTTTGATGTTTCTACGACAATTACCAATCACATTAAAACGACAACAATCACATTAACAGTTTCCTTCATTAGTTTTTTTTTATCACAACGTTCACAATAATTTCCATTATAAATGAGAGGAGATACGTATTTTTACCAAAATTAAACGAGATATCCTGAACTTTTTTTTAGGCCTTCTCTCATTTTATGCCAATTTGGAAGGGAATGATCTTTTCAGATCTCACCACAAAGAAATCATAATCTTTCTATTATTTCACCTCCCAAACAAATTTTGATGTTTCTACGACAATTACCAATCATATTAAAATGACAACAATCACATTAACAGTTTCCTTCATTAGTTTTTTTTATCACAACGTTCACAATAATTTCCATTATAAATGAGAGGAGATACGTATTTTTACCAAAATTAAACGAGATATCCTGAACTTTTTTTTAGGCCTTCTCTCATTTTATGCCAATTTGGAAGGGAATGATCTTTTCAGATCTCACCACAAAGAAATCATAATCTTTCTATTATTTCACCTCCCAAACAAATTTTGATGTTTCTACGACAATTACCAATCATATTAAAATGACAACAATCACATTAACAGTTTCCTTCATTAGTTTTTTTTATCACAACGTTCACAATAATTTCCATTATTAATGAGAGGAGATACGTATTTTTACCAAAATTAAACAAGATATCCTGAACTTTTTTTTAGGTCTTCTCTCATTTTATGCCAATTTGGAAGGGAATGATCTTTTTCAGATCTCACCAGAAAAAAATCATAATCTTTTTATTATTGCACCTCCCAAACAAATTTTGATTTTCTACGACAACTAAAAATCACATTAAAACGACAACAATCACATTTACCGTTTCCTTTATTAGTTTTTTTTTATTACAAAGTTTACAATAATTTTCAATATTAATGACAGGAGATACGTATTTTTAACAAAATTAAACGAGACATCCTAAACTTTTTTTTAGGTCTTCTCTCATTTTATGCCAATTTGGAAGGGAATGATCTTTTCATATCTCACCAGAAAAAAATCGTAATCTTTCTATTATTTCCCCTCCCAAACATATCGTGAAATTTTGATGTTTCTACGACAATGACCAATCACATTAAAATGACAACAATCACATTAATAGTTTCCTTTATTAGTTTTTTTTATCACAACGTTTACAATAATTTCCATTATTAATGAGAGGAGATACGTACTTTTAACAAAATTAAACGAGACATCCTGAACTTTTTTAGGTCTTCTCTCAGTTTATGCCAATTTGGAAGCGAATGATCTTTTCAGATCTCGCTAGAAAAAAATCATAATCTTTTTATTTTTCACCTCCCAAACAAATTTTGATGTTTCTACGACAACTAAAAATCTCATTAAAATGACAACAATCACCTTAACAGCCTCCTTTATTAGTTTTTTTATTACAACGTTTACAATAATTTTCAATATTAATGACAGGAGATACGTATTTTTAACAAAATTAAACGAGACATCCTGAACTTTTTTTTAGGTCTTCTCTCATTTTATGCCAATTTGGAAGGGAATGATCTTTTCAGATCTCACCACAAAGAAATCATAATCTTTCTATTATTTCACCTCCCAAACAAATTTTGATGTTTCTACGACAATTACCAATCACATTAAAACGACAACAATCACATTAACAGTTTCCTTCATTAGTTTTTTTTTATCACAACGTTCACAATAATTTCCATTATAAATGAGAGGAGATACGTATTTTTACCAAAATTAAACGAGATATCCTGAACTTTTTTTTAGGCCTTCTCTCATTTTATGCCAATTTGGAAGGGAATGATCTTTTCAGATCTCACCACAAAGAAATCATAATCTTTCTATTATTTCACCTCCCAAACAAATTTTGATGTTTCTACGACAATTACCAATCATATTAAAATGACAACAATCACATTAACAGTTTCCTTCATTAGTTTTTTTTATCACAACGTTCACAATAATTTCCATTATTAATGAGAGGAGATACGTATTTTTACCAAAATTAAACAAGATATCCTGAACTTTTTTTTAGGTCTTCTCTCATTTTATGCCAATTTGGAAGGGAATGATCTTTTTCAGATCTCACCAGAAAAAAATCATAATCTTTTTATTATTGCACCTCCCAAACAAATTTTGATTTTCTACGACAACTAAAAATCACATTAAAACGACAACAATCACATTTACCGTTTCCTTTATTAGTTTTTTTTTATTACAACGTTTACAATAATTTTCAATATTAATGACAGGAGATACGTATTTTTAACAAAATTAAACGAGGCATCCTAAACTTTTTTTTAGGTCTTCTCTCATTTTATGCCAATTTGGAAGGGAATGATCTTTTCATATCTCACCAGAAAAAAATCGTAATCTTTCTATTATTTCCCCTCCCAAACATATCGTGAAATTTTGATGTTTCTACGACAATGACCAATCACATTAAAATGACAACAATCACATTAATAGTTTCCTTTATTAGTTTTTTTTATCACAACGTTTACAATAATTTCCATTATTAATGAGAGGAGATACGTACTTTTAACAAAATTAAACGAGACATCCTGAACTTTTTTAGGTCTTCTCTCAGTTTATGCCAATTTGGAAGCGAATGATCTTTTCAGATCTCGCTAGAAAAAAATCATAATCTTTTTATTTTTCACCTCCCAAACAAATTTTGATGTTTCTACGACAACTAAAAATCTCATTAAAATGACAACAATCACCTTAACAGCCTCCTTTATTAGTTTTTTTATTACAACGTTTACAATAATTTTCAATATTAACGACAGGAGATACGTATTTTTAACAAAATTAAACGAGACATCCTGAACTTTTTTTTAGGTCTTCTCTCATTTTATGCCAATTTGGAAGGGAATGATCTTTTCAGATCTCACCACAAAGAAATCATAATCTTTCTATTATTTCACCTCCCAAACAAATTTTGATGTTTCTACGACAATTACCAATCACATTAAAACGACAACAATCACATTAACAGTTTCCTTCATTAGTTTTTTTTTATCACAACGTTCACAATAATTTCCATTATAAATGAGAGGAGATACGTATTTTTACCAAAATTAAACGAGATATCCTGAACTTTTTTTTAGGCCTTCTCTCATTTTATGCCAATTTGGAAGGGAATGATCTTTTCAGATCTCACCACAAAGAAATCATAATCTTTCTATTATTTCACCTCCCAAACAAATTTTGATGTTTCTACGACAATTACCAATCATATTAAAATGACAACAATCACATTAACAGTTTCCTTCATTAGTTTTTTTTATCACAACGTTCACAATAATTTCCATTATTAATGAGAGGAGATACGTATTTTTACCAAAATTAAACAAGATATCCTGAACTTTTTTTTAGGTCTTCTCTCATTTTATGCCAATTTGGAAGGGAATGATCTTTTTCAGATCTCACCAGAAAAAAATCATAATCTTTTTATTATTGCACCTCCCAAACAAATTTTGATTTTCTACGACAACTAAAAATCACATTAAAACGACAACAATCACATTTACCGTTTCCTTTATTAGTTTTTTTTTATTACAACGTTTACAATAATTTTCAATATTAATGACAGGAGACACGTATTTTTAACAAAATTAAACGAGACATCCTAAACTTTTTTTTAGGTCTTCTCTCATTTTATGCCAATTTGGAAGGGAATGATCTTTTCATATCTCACCAGAAAAAAATCGTAATCTTTCTATTATTTCCCCTCCCAAACATATCGTGAAATTTTGATGTTTCTACGACAATGACCAATCACATTAAAATGACAACAATCACATTAATAGTTTCCTTTATTAGTTTTTTTTATCACAACGTTTACAGTAATTTCCATTATTAATGAGAGGAGATACGTACTTTTAACAAAATTAAACGAGACATCCTGAACTTTTTTAGGTCTTCTCTCAGTTTATGCCAATTTGGAAGCGAATGATCTTTTCAGATCTCGCTAGAAAAAAATCATAATCTTTTTATTTTTCACCTCCCAAACAAATTTTGATGTTTCTACGACAACTAAAAATCTCATTAAAATGACAACAATCACCTTAACAGCCTCCTTTATTAGTTTTTTTATTACAACGTTTACAATAATTTTCAATATTAACGACAGGAGATACGTATTTTTAACAAAATTAAACGAGACATCCTGAACTTTTTTTTAGGTCTTCTCTCATTTTATGCCAATTTGGAAGGGAATGATCTTTTCAGATCTCACCACAAAGAAATCATAATCTTTCTATTATTTCACCTCCCAAACAAATTTTGATGTTTCTACGACAATTACCAATCACATTAAAACGACAACAATCACATTAACAGTTTCCTTCATTAGTTTTTTTTTATCACAACGTTCACAATAATTTCCATTATAAATGAGAGGAGATACGTATTTTTACCAAAATTAAACGAGATATCCTGAACTTTTTTTTAGGCCTTCTCTCATTTTATGCCAATTTGGAAGGGAATGATCTTTTCAGATCTCACCACAAAGAAATCATAATCTTTCTATTATTTCACCTCCCAAACAAATTTTGATGTTTCTACGACAATTACCAATCATATTAAAATGACAACAATCACATTAACAGTTTCCTTCATTAGTTTTTTTTATCACAACGTTCACAATAATTTCCATTATTAATGAGAGGAGATACGTATTTTTACCAAAATTAAACAAGATATCCTGAACTTTTTTTTAGGTCTTCTCTCATTTTATGCCAATTTGGAAGGGAATGATCTTTTTCAGATCTCACCAGAAAAAAATCATAATCTTTTTATTATTGCACCTCCCAAACAAATTTTGATTTTCTACGACAACTAAAAATCACATTAAAACGACAACAATCACATTTACCGTTTCCTTTATTAGTTTTTTTTTATTACAACGTTTACAATAATTTTCAATATTAATGACAGGAGATACGTATTTTTAACAAAATTAAACGAGACATCCTAAACTTTTTTTTAGGTCTTCTCTCATTTTATGCCAATTTGGAAGGGAATGATCTTTTCATATCTCACCAGAAAAAAATCGTAATCTTTCTATTATTTCCCCTCCCAAACATATCGTGAAATTTTGATGTTTCTACGACAATGACCAATCACATTAAAATGACAACAATCACATTAATAGTTTCCTTTATTAGTTTTTTTTATCACAACGTTTACAATAATTTCCATTATTAATGAGAGGAGATACGTACTTTTAACAAAATTAAACGAGACATCCTGAACTTTTTTAGGCCTTCTCTCAGTTTATGCCAATTTGGAAGCGAATGATCTTTTCAGATCTCGCTAGAAAAAAATCATAATCTTTTTATTTTTCACCTCCCAAACAAATTTTGATGTTTCTACGACAACTAAAAATCTCATTAAAATGACAACAATCACCTTAACAGCCTCCTTTATTAGTTTTTTTATTACAACGTTTACAATAATTTTCAATATTAACGACAGGAGATACGTATTTTTAACAAAATTAAACGAGACATCCTGAACTTTTTTTTAGGTCTTCTCTCATTTTATGCCAATTTGGAAGGGAATGATCTTTTCAGATCTCACCACAAAGAAATCATAATCTTTCTATTATTTCACCTCCCAAACAAATTTTGATGTTTCTACGACAATTACCAATCACATTAAAACGACAACAATCACATTAACAGTTTCCTTCATTAGTTTTTTTTTATCACAACGTTCACAATAATTTCCATTATAAATGAGAGGAGATACGTATTTTTACCAAAATTAAACGAGATATCCTGAACTTTTTTTTAGGCCTTCTCTCATTTTATGCCAATTTGGAAGGGAATGATCTTTTCAGATCTCACCACAAAGAAATCATAATCTTTCTATTATTTCACCTCCCAAACAAATTTTGATGTTTCTACGACAATTACCAATCATATTAAAATGACAACAATCACATTAACAGTTTCCTTCATTAGTTTTTTTTATCACAACGTTCACAATAATTTCCATTATTAATGAGAGGAGATACGTATTTTTACCAAAATTAAACAAGATATCCTGAACTTTTTTTTAGGTCTTCTCTCATTTTATGCCAATTTGGAAGGGAATGATCTTTTTCAGATCTCACCAGAAAAAAATCATAATCTTTTTATTATTGCACCTCCCAAACAAATTTTGATTTTCTACGACAACTAAAAATCACATTAAAACGACAACAATCACATTTACCGTTTCCTTTATTAGTTTTTTTTTATTACAACGTTTACAATAATTTTCAATATTAATGACAGGAGATACGTATTTTTAACAAAATTAAACGAGACATCCTAAACTTTTTTTTAGGTCTTCTCTCATTTTATGCCAATTTGGAAGGGAATGATCTTTTCATATCTCACCAGAAAAAAATCGTAATCTTTCTATTATTTCCCCTCCCAAACATATCGTGAAATTTTGATGTTTCTACGACAATGACCAATCACATTAAAATGACAACAATCACATTAATAGTTTCCTTTATTAGTTTTTTTTATCACAACGTTTACAATAATTTCCATTATTAATGAGAGGAGATACGTACTTTTAACAAAATTAAACGAGACATCCTGAACTTTTTTAGGCCTTCTCTCAGTTTATGCCAATTTGGAAGCGAATGATCTTTTCAGATCTCGCTAGAAAAAAATCATAATCTTTTTATTTTTCACCTCCCAAACAAATTTTGATGTTTCTACGACAACTAAAAATCTCATTAAAATGACAACAATCACCTTAACAGCCTCCTTTATTAGTTTTTTTATTACAACGTTTACAATAATTTTCAATATTAACGACAGGAGATACGTATTTTTAACAAAATTAAACGAGACATCCTTAACTTTTTTTTAGGTCTTCTCTCATTTTATGCCAATTTGGAAGGGAATGATCTTTTCAGATCTCACCACAAAGAAATCATAATCTTTCTATTATTTCACCTCCCAAACAAATTTTGATGTTTCTACGACAATTACCAATCACATTAAAACGACAACAATCACATTAACAGTTTCCTTCATTAGTTTTTTTTTATCACAACGTTCACAATAATTTCCATTATAAATGAGAGGAGATACGTATTTTTACCAAAATTAAACGAGATATCCTGAACTTTTTTTTAGGCCTTCTCTCATTTTATGCCAATTTGGAAGGGAATGATCTTTTCAGATCTCACCACAAAGAAATCATAATCTTTCTATTATTTCACCTCCCAAACAAATTTTGATGTTTCTACGACAATTACCAATCATATTAAAATGACAACAATCACATTAACAGTTTCCTTCATTAGTTTTTTTTATCACAACGTTCACAATAATTTCCATTATTAATGAGAGGAGATACGTATTTTTACCAAAATTAAACAAGATATCCTGAACTTTTTTTTAGGTCTTCTCTCATTTTATGCCAATTTGGAAGGGAATGATCTTTTTCAGATCTCACCAGAAAAAAATCATAATCTTTTTATTATTGCACCTCCCAAACAAATTTTGATTTTCTACGACAACTAAAAATCACATTAAAACGACAACAATCACATTTACCGTTTCCTTTATTAGTTTTTTTTTATTACAACGTTTACAATAATTTTCAATATTAATGACCGGAGATACGTATTTTTAACAAAATTAAACGAGACATCCTAAACTTTTTTTTAGGTCTTCTCTCATTTTATGCCAATTTGGAAGGGAATGATCTTTTCATATCTCACCAGAAAAAAATCGTAATCTTTCTATTATTTCCCCTCCCAAACATATCGTGAAATTTTGATGTTTCTACGACAATGACCAATCACATTAAAATGACAACAATCACATTAATAGTTTCCTTTATTAGTTTTTTTTATCACAACGTTTACAATAATTTCCATTATTAATGAGAGGAGATACGTACTTTTAACAAAATTAAACGAGACATCCTGAACTTTTTTAGGTCTTCTCTCAGTTTATGCCAATTTGGAAGCGAATGATCTTTTCAGATCTCGCTAGAAAAAAATCATAATCTTTTTATTTTTCACCTCCCAAACAAATTTTGATGTTTCTACGACAACTAAAAATCTCATTAAAATGACAACAATCACCTTAACAGCCTCCTTTATTAGTTTTTTTATTACAACGTTTACAATAATTTTCAATATTAACGACAGGAGATACGTATTTTTAACAAAATTAAACGAGACATCCTTAACTTTTTTTTAGGTCTTCTCTCATTTTATGCCAATTTGGAAGGGAATGATCTTTTCAGATCTCACCACAAAGAAATCATAATCTTTCTATTATTTCACCTCCCAAACAAATTTTGATGTTTCTACGACAATTACCAATCACATTAAAACGACAACAATCACATTAACAGTTTCCTTCATTAGTTTTTTTTTATCACAACGTTCACAATAATTTCCATTATAAATGAGAGGAGATACGTATTTTTACCAAAATTAAACGAGATATCCTGAACTTTTTTTTAGGCCTTCTCTCATTTTATGCCAATTTGGAAGGGAATGATCTTTTCAGATCTCACCACAAAGAAATCATAATCTTTCTATTATTTCACCTCCCAAACAAATTTTGATGTTTCTACGACAATTACCAATCATATTAAAATGACAACAATCACATTAACAGTTTCCTTCATTAGTTTTTTTTATCACAACGTTCACAATAATTTCCATTATTAATGAGAGGAGATACGTATTTTTACCAAAATTAAACAAGATATCCTGAACTTTTTTTTAGGTCTTCTCTCATTTTATGCCAATTTGGAAGGGAATGATCTTTTTCAGATCTCACCAGAAAAAAATCATAATCTTTTTATTATTGCACCTCCCAAACAAATTTTGATTTTCTACGACAACTAAAAATCACATTAAAACGACAACAATCACATTTACCGTTTCCTTTATTAGTTTTTTTTTATTACAACGTTTACAATAATTTTCAATATTAATGACAGGAGATACGTATTTTTAACAAAATTAAACGAGACATCCTAAACTTTTTTTTAGGTCTTCTCTCATTTTATGCCAATTTGGAAGGGAATGATCTTTTCATATCTCACCAGAAAAAAATCGTAATCTTTCTATTATTTCCCCTCCCAAACATATCGTGAAATTTTGATGTTTCTACGACAATGACCAATCACATTAAAATGACAACAATCACATTAATAGTTTCCTTTATTAGTTTTTTTTATCACAACGTTTACAATAATTTCCATTATTAATGAGAGGAGATACGTACTTTTAACAAAATTAAACGAGACATCCTGAACTTTTTTAGGTCTTCTCTCAGTTTATGCCAATTTGGAAGCGAATGATCTTTTCAGATCTCGCTAGAAAAAAATCATAATCTTTTTATTTTTCACCTCCCAAACAAATTTTGATGTTTCTACGACAACTAAAAATCTCATTAAAATGACAACAATCACCTTAACAGCCTCCTTTATTAGTTTTTTTATTACAACGTTTACAATAATTTTCAATATTAACGACAGGAGATACGTATTTTTAACAAAATTAAACGAGACATCCTGAACTTTTTTTTAGGTCTTCTCTCATTTTATGCCAATTTGGAAGGGAATGATCTTTTCAGATCTCACCACAAAGAAATCATAATCTTTCTATTATTTCACCTCCCAAACAAATTTTGATGTTTCTACGACAATTACCAATCACATTAAAACGACAACAATCACATTAACAGTTTCCTTCATTAGTTTTTTTTTATCACAACGTTCACAATAATTTCCATTATAAATGAGAGGAGATACGTATTTTTACCAAAATTAAACGAGATATCCTGAACTTTTTTTTAGGCCTTCTCTCATTTTATGCCAATTTGGAAGGGAATGATCTTTTCAGATCTCACCACAAAGAAATCATAATCTTTCTATTATTTCACCTCCCAAACAAATTTTGATGTTTCTACGACAATTACCAATCATATTAAAATGACAACAATCACATTAACAGTTTCCTTCATTAGTTTTTTTTATCACAACGTTCACAATAATTTCCATTATTAATGAGAGGAGATACGTATTTTTACCAAAATTAAACAAGATATCCTGAACTTTTTTTTAGGTCTTCTCTCATTTTATGCCAATTTGGAAGGGAATGATCTTTTTCAGATCTCACCAGAAAAAAATCATAATCTTTTTATTATTGCACCTCCCAAACAAATTTTGATTTTCTACGACAACTAAAAATCACATTAAAACGACAACAATCACATTTACCGTTTCCTTTATTAGTTTTTTTTTATTACAACGTTTACAATAATTTTCAATATTAATGACAGGAGATACGTATTTTTAACAAAATTAAACGAGACATCCTAAACTTTTTTTTAGGTCTTCTCTCATTTTATGCCAATTTGGAAGGGAATGATCTTTTCATATCTCACCAGAAAAAAATCGTAATCTTTCTATTATTTCCCCTCCCAAACATATCGTGAAATTTTGATGTTTCTACGACAATGACCAATCACATTAAAATGACAACAATCACATTAATAGTTTCCTTTATTAGTTTTTTTTATCACAACGTTTACAATAATTTCCATTATTAATGAGAGGAGATACGTACTTTTAACAAAATTAAACGAGACATCCTGAACTTTTTTAGGTCTTCTCTCAGTTTATGCCAATTTGGAAGCGAATGATCTTTTCAGATCTCGCTAGAAAAAAATCATAATCTTTTTATTTTTCACCTCCCAAACAAATTTTGATGTTTCTACGACAACTAAAAATCTCATTAAAATGACAACAATCACCTTAACAGCCTCCTTTATTAGTTTTTTTATTACAACGTTTACAATAATTTTCAATATTAACGACAGGAGATACGTATTTTTAACAAAATTAAACGAGACATCCTGAACTTTTTTTTAGGTCTTCTCTCATTTTATGCCAATTTGGAAGGGAATGATCTTTTCAGATCTCACCACAAAGAAATCATAATCTTTCTATTATTTCACCTCCCAAACAAATTTTGATGTTTCTACGACAATTACCAATCACATTAAAACGACAACAATCACATTAACAGTTTCCTTCATTAGTTTTTTTTTATCACAACGTTCACAATAATTTCCATTATAAATGAGAGGAGATACGTATTTTTACCAAAATTAAACGAGATATCCTGAACTTTTTTTTAGGCCTTCTCTCATTTTATGCCAATTTGGAAGGGAATGATCTTTTCAGATCTCACCACAAAGAAATCATAATCTTTCTATTATTTCACCTCCCAAACAAATTTTGATGTTTCTACGACAATTACCAATCATATTAAAATGACAACAATCACATTAACAGTTTCCTTCATTAGTTTTTTTTATCACAACGTTCACAATAATTTCCATTATTAATGAGAGGAGATACGTATTTTTACCAAAATTAAACAAGATATCCTGAACTTTTTTTTAGGTCTTCTCTCATTTTATGCCAATTTGGAAGGGAATGATCTTTTTCAGATCTCACCAGAAAAAAATCATAATCTTTTTATTATTGCACCTCCCAAACAAATTTTGATTTTCTACGACAACTAAAAATCACATTAAAACGACAACAATCACATTTACCGTTTCCTTTATTAGTTTTTTTTTATTACAACGTTTACAATAATTTTCAATATTAATGACAGGAGATACGTATTTTTAACAAAATTAAACGAGACATCCTAAACTTTTTTTTAGGTCTTCTCTCATTTTATGCCAATTTGGAAGGGAATGATCTTTTCATATCTCACCAGAAAAAAATCGTAATCTTTCTATTATTTCCCCTCCCAAACATATCGTGAAATTTTGATGTTTCTACGACAATGACCAATCACATTAATAGTTTCCTTTATTAGTTTTTTTTATCACAACGTTTACAATAATTTCCATTATTAATGAGAGGAGATACGTACTTTTAACAAAATTAAACGAGACATCCTGAACTTTTTTAGGTCTTCTCTCAGTTTATGCCAATTTGGAAGCGAATGATCTTTTCAGATCTCGCTAGAAAAAAATCATAATCTTTTTATTTTTCACCTCCCAAACAAATTTTGATGTTTCTACGACAACTAAAAATCTCATTAAAATGACAACAATCACCTTAACAGCCTCCTTTATTAGTTTTTTTATTACAACGTTTACAATAATTTTCAATATTAACGACAGGAGATACGTATTTTTAACAAAATTAAACGAGACATCCTGAACTTTTTTTTAGGTCTTCTCTCATTTTATGCCAATTTGGAAGGGAATGATCTTTTCAGATCTCACCACAAAGAAATCATAATCTTTCTATTATTTCACCTCCCAAACAAATTTTGATGTTTCTACGACAATTACCAATCACATTAAAACGACAACAATCACATTAACAGTTTCCTTCATTAGTTTTTTTTTATCACAACGTTCACAATAATTTCCATTATAAATGAGAGGAGATACGTATTTTTACCAAAATTAAACGAGATATCCTGAACTTTTTTTTAGGCCTTCTCTCATTTTATGCCAATTTGGAAGGGAATGATCTTTTCAGATCTCACCACAAAGAAATCATAATCTTTCTATTATTTCACCTCCCAAACAAATTTTGATGTTTCTACGACAATTACCAATCATATTAAAATGACAACAATCACATTAACAGTTTCCTTCATTAGTTTTTTTTATCACAACGTTCACAATAATTTCCATTATTAATGAGAGGAGATACGTATTTTTACCAAAATTAAACAAGATATCCTGAACTTTTTTTTAGGTCTTCTCTCATTTTATGCCAATTTGGAAGGGAATGATCTTTTTCAGATCTCACCAGAAAAAAATCATAATCTTTTTATTATTGCACCTCCCAAACAAATTTTGATTTTCTACGACAACTAAAAATCACATTAAAACGACAACAATCACATTTACCGTTTCCTTTATTAGTTTTTTTTTATTACAACGTTTACAATAATTTTCAATATTAATGACAGGAGATACGTATTTTTAACAAAATTAAACGAGACATCCTAAACTTTTTTTTAGGTCTTCTCTCATTTTATGCCAATTTGGAAGGGAATGATCTTTTCATATCTCACCAGAAAAAAATCGTAATCTTTCTATTATTTCCCCTCCCAAACATATCGTGAAATTTTGATGTTTCTACGACAATGACCAATCACATTAAAATGACAACAATCACATTAATAGTTTCCTTTATTAGTTTTTTTTATCACAACGTTTACAATAATTTCCATTATTAATGAGAGGAGATACGTACTTTTAACAAAATTAAACGAGACATCCTGAACTTTTTTAGGTCTTCTCTCAGTTTATGCCAATTTGGAAGCGAATGATCTTTTCAGATCTCGCTAGAAAAAAATCATAATCTTTTTATTTTTCACCTCCCAAACAAATTTTGATGTTTCTACGACAACTAAAAATCTCATTAAAATGACAACAATCACCTTAACAGCCTCCTTTATTAGTTTTTTTATTACAACGTTTACAATAATTTTCAATATTAACGACAGGAGATACGTATTTTTAACAAAATTAAACGAGACATCCTGAACTTTTTTTTAGGTCTTCTCTCATTTTATGCCAATTTGGAAGGGAATGATCTTTTCAGATCTCACCACAAAGAAATCATAATCTTTCTATTATTTCACCTCCCAAACAAATTTTGATGTTTCTACGACAATTACCAATCACATTAAAACGACAACAATCACATTAACAGTTTCCTTCATTAGTTTTTTTTTATCACAACGTTCACAATAATTTCCATTATAAATGAGAGGAGATACGTATTTTTACCAAAATTAAACGAGATATCCTGAACTTTTTTTTAGGCCTTCTCTCATTTTATGCCAATTTGGAAGGGAATGATCTTTTCAGATCTCACCACAAAGAAATCATAATCTTTCTATTATTTCACCTCCCAAACAAATTTTGATGTTTCTACGACAATTACCAATCATATTAAAATGACAACAATCACATTAACAGTTTCCTTCATTAGTTTTTTTTATCACAACGTTCACAATAATTTCCATTATTAATGAGAGGAGATACGTATTTTTACCAAAATTAAACAAGATATCCTGAACTTTTTTTTAGGTCTTCTCTCATTTTATGCCAATTTGGAAGGGAATGATCTTTTTCAGATCTCACCAGAAAAAAATCATAATCTTTTTATTATTGCACCTCCCAAACAAATTTTGATTTTCTACGACAACTAAAAATCACATTAAAACGACAACAATCACATTTACCGTTTCCTTTATTAGTTTTTTTTTATTACAACGTTTACAATAATTTTCAATATTAATGACAGGAGACACGTATTTTTAACAAAATTAAACGAGACATCCTAAACTTTTTTTTAGGTCTTCTCTCATTTTATGCCAATTTGGAAGGGAATGATCTTTTCATATCTCACCAGAAAAAAATCGTAATCTTTCTATTATTTCCCCTCCCAAACATATCGTGAAATTTTGATGTTTCTACGACAATGACCAATCACATTAAAATGACAACAATCACATTAATAGTTTCCTTTATTAGTTTTTTTTATCACAACGTTTACAGTAATTTCCATTATTAATGAGAGGAGATACGTACTTTTAACAAAATTAAACGAGACATCCTGAACTTTTTTAGGTCTTCTCTCAGTTTATGCCAATTTGGAAGCGAATGATCTTTTCAGATCTCGCTAGAAAAAAATCATAATCTTTTTATTTTTCACCTCCCAAACAAATTTTGATGTTTCTACGACAACTAAAAATCTCATTAAAATGACAACAATCACCTTAACAGCCTCCTTTATTAGTTTTTTTATTACAACGTTTACAATAATTTTCAATATTAATGACAGGAGATACGTATTTTTAACAAAATTAAACGAGACATCCTGAACTTTTTTTTAGGTCTTCTCTCATTTTATGCCAATTTGGAAGGGAATGATCTTTTCAGATCTCACCACAAAGAAATCATAATCTTTCTATTATTTCACCTCCCAAACAAATTTTGATGTTTCTACGACAATTACCAATCACATTAAAACGACAACAATCACATTAACAGTTTCCTTCATTAGTTTTTTTTTATCACAACGTTCACAATAATTTCCATTATAAATGAGAGGAGATACGTATTTTTACCAAAATTAAACGAGATATCCTGAACTTTTTTTTAGGCCTTCTCTCATTTTATGCCAATTTGGAAGGGAATGATCTTTTCAGATCTCACCACAAAGAAATCATAATCTTTCTATTATTTCACCTCCCAAACAAATTTTGATGTTTCTACGACAATTACCAATCATATTAAAATGACAACAATCACATTAACAGTTTCCTTCATTAGTTTTTTTTATCACAACGTTCACAATAATTTCCATTATTAATGAGAGGAGATACGTATTTTTACCAAAATTAAACAAGATATCCTGAACTTTTTTTTAGGTCTTCTCTCATTTTATGCCAATTTGGAAGGGAATGATCTTTTTCAGATCTCACCAGAAAAAAATCATAATCTTTTTATTATTGCACCTCCCAAACAAATTTTGATTTTCTACGACAACTAAAAATCACATTAAAACGACAACAATCACATTTACCGTTTCCTTTATTAGTTTTTTTTTATTACAACGTTTACAATAATTTTCAATATTAATGACAGGAGATACGTATTTTTAACAAAATTAAACGAGACATCCTAAACTTTTTTTTAGGTCTTCTCTCATTTTATGCCAATTTGGAAGGGAATGATCTTTTCATATCTCACCAGAAAAAAATCGTAATCTTTCTATTATTTCCCCTCCCAAACATATCGTGAAATTTTGATGTTTCTACGACAATGACCAATCACATTAAAATGACAACAATCACATTAATAGTTTCCTTTATTAGTTTTTTTTATCACAACGTTTACAATAATTTCCATTATTAATGAGAGGAGATACGTACTTTTAACAAAATTAAACGAGACATCCTGAACTTTTTTAGGTCTTCTCTCAGTTTATGCCAATTTGGAAGCGAATGATCTTTTCAGATCTCGCTAGAAAAAAATCATAATCTTTTTATTTTTCACCTCCCAAACAAATTTTGATGTTTCTACGACAACTAAAAATCTCATTAAAATGACAACAATCACCTTAACAGCCTCCTTTATTAGTTTTTTTATTACAACGTTTACAATAATTTTCAATATTAACGACAGGAGATACGTATTTTTAACAAAATTAAACGAGACATCCTGAACTTTTTTTTAGGTCTTCTCTCATTTTATGCCAATTTGGAAGGGAATGATCTTTTCAGATCTCACCACAAAGAAATCATAATCTTTCTATTATTTCACCTCCCAAACAAATTTTGATGTTTCTACGACAATTACCAATCACATTAAAACGACAACAATCACATTAACAGTTTCCTTCATTAGTTTTTTTTTATCACAACGTTCACAATAATTTCCATTATAAATGAGAGGAGATACGTATTTTTACCAAAATTAAACGAGATATCCTGAACTTTTTTTTAGGCCTTCTCTCATTTTATGCCAATTTGGAAGGGAATGATCTTTTCAGATCTCACCACAAAGAAATCATAATCTTTCTATTATTTCACCTCCCAAACAAATTTTGATGTTTCTACGACAATTACCAATCATATTAAAATGACAACAATCACATTAACAGTTTCCTTCATTAGTTTTTTTTATCACAACGTTCACAATAATTTCCATTATTAATGAGAGGAGATACGTATTTTTACCAAAATTAAACAAGATATCCTGAACTTTTTTTTAGGTCTTCTCTCATTTTATGCCAATTTGGAAGGGAATGATCTTTTTCAGATCTCACCAGAAAAAAATCATAATCTTTTTATTATTGCACCTCCCAAACAAATTTTGATTTTCTACGACAACTAAAAATCACATTAAAACGACAACAATCACATTTACCGTTTCCTTTATTAGTTTTTTTTTATTACAACGTTTACAATAATTTTCAATATTAATGACAGGAGACACGTATTTTTAACAAAATTAAACGAGACATCCTAAACTTTTTTTTAGGTCTTCTCTCATTTTATGCCAATTTGGAAGGGAATGATCTTTTCATATCTCACCAGAAAAAAATCGTAATCTTTCTATTATTTCCCCTCCCAAACATATCGTGAAATTTTGATGTTTCTACGACAATGACCAATCACATTAAAATGACAACAATCACATTAATAGTTTCCTTTATTAGTTTTTTTTATCACAACGTTTACAGTAATTTCCATTATTAATGAGAGGAGATACGTACTTTTAACAAAATTAAACGAGACATCCTGAACTTTTTTAGGTCTTCTCTCAGTTTATGCCAATTTGGAAGCGAATGATCTTTTCAGATCTCGCTAGAAAAAAATCATAATCTTTTTATTTTTCACCTCCCAAACAAATTTTGATGTTTCTACGACAACTAAAAATCTCATTAAAATGACAACAATCACCTTAACAGCCTCCTTTATTAGTTTTTTTATTACAACGTTTACAATAATTTTCAATATTAATGACAGGAGATACGTATTTTTAACAAAATTAAACGAGACATCCTGAACTTTTTTTTAGGTCTTCTCTCATTTTATGCCAATTTGGAAGGGAATGATCTTTTCAGATCTCACCACAAAGAAATCATAATCTTTCTATTATTTCACCTCCCAAACAAATTTTGATGTTTCTACGACAATTACCAATCACATTAAAACGACAACAATCACATTAACAGTTTCCTTCATTAGTTTTTTTTTATCACAACGTTCACAATAATTTCCATTATAAATGAGAGGAGATACGTATTTTTACCAAAATTAAACGAGATATCCTGAACTTTTTTTTAGGCCTTCTCTCATTTTATGCCAATTTGGAAGGGAATGATCTTTTCAGATCTCACCACAAAGAAATCATAATCTTTCTATTATTTCACCTCCCAAACAAATTTTGATGTTTCTACGACAATTACCAATCATATTAAAATGACAACAATCACATTAACAGTTTCCTTCATTAGTTTTTTTTATCACAACGTTCACAATAATTTCCATTATTAATGAGAGGAGATACGTATTTTTACCAAAATTAAACAAGATATCCTGAACTTTTTTTTAGGTCTTCTCTCATTTTATGCCAATTTGGAAGGGAATGATCTTTTTCAGATCTCACCAGAAAAAAATCATAATCTTTTTATTATTGCACCTCCCAAACAAATTTTGATTTTCTACGACAACTAAAAATCACATTAAAACGACAACAATCACATTTACCGTTTCCTTTATTAGTTTTTTTTTATTACAACGTTTACAATAATTTTCAATATTAATGACAGGAGACACGTATTTTTAACAAAATTAAACGAGACATCCTAAACTTTTTTTTAGGTCTTCTCTCATTTTATGCCAATTTGGAAGGGAATGATCTTTTCATATCTCACCAGAAAAAAATCGTAATCTTTCTATTATTTCCCCTCCCAAACATATCGTGAAATTTTGATGTTTCTACGACAATGACCAATCACATTAAAATGACAACAATCACATTAATAGTTTCCTTTATTAGTTTTTTTTATCACAACGTTTACAATAATTTCCATTATTAATGAGAGGAGATACGTACTTTTAACAAAATTAAACGAGACATCCTGAACTTTTTTAGGTCTTCTCTCAGTTTATGCCAATTTGGAAGCGAATGATCTTTTCAGATCTCGCTAGAAAAAAATCATAATCTTTTTATTTTTCACCTCCCAAACAAATTTTGATGTTTCTACGACAACTAAAAATCTCATTAAAATGACAACAATCACCTTAACAGCCTCCTTTATTAGTTTTTTTATTACAACGTTTACAATAATTTTCAATATTAATGACAGGAGATACGTATTTTTAACAAAATTAAACGAGACATCCTGAACTTTTTTTTAGGTCTTCTCTCATTTTATGCCAATTTGGAAGGGAATGATCTTTTCAGATCTCACCACAAAGAAATCATAATCTTTCTATTATTTCACCTCCCAAACAAATTTTGATGTTTCTACGACAATTACCAATCACATTAAAACGACAACAATCACATTAACAGTTTCCTTCATTAGTTTTTTTTTATCACAACGTTCACAATAATTTCCATTATAAATGAGAGGAGATACGTATTTTTACCAAAATTAAACGAGATATCCTGAACTTTTTTTTAGGCCTTCTCTCATTTTATGCCAATTTGGAAGGGAATGATCTTTTCAGATCTCACCACAAAGAAATCATAATCTTTCTATTATTTCACCTCCCAAATAAATTTTGATGTTTCTACGACAATTACCAATCATATTAAAATGACAACAATCACATTAACAGTTTCCTTCATTAGTTTTTTTTATCACAACGTTCACAATAATTTCCATTATTAATGAGAGGAGATACGTATTTTTACCAAAATTAAACAAGATATCCTGAACTTTTTTTTAGGTCTTCTCTCATTTTATGCCAATTTGGAAGGGAATGATCTTTTTCAGATCTCACCAGAAAAAAATCATAATCTTTTTATTATTGCACCTCCCAAACAAATTTTGATTTTCTACGACAACTAAAAATCACATTAAAACGACAACAATCACATTTACCGTTTCCTTTATTAGTTTTTTTTTATTACAACGTTTACAATAATTTTCAATATTAATGACAGGAGACACGTATTTTTAACAAAATTAAACGAGACATCCTAAACTTTTTTTTAGGTCTTCTCTCATTTTATGCCAATTTGGAAGGGAATGATCTTTTCATATCTCACCAGAAAAAAATCGTAATCTTTCTATTATTTCCCCTCCCAAACATATCGTGAAATTTTGATGTTTCTACGACAATGACCAATCACATTAAAATGACAACAATCACATTAATAGTTTCCTTTATTAGTTTTTTTTATCACAACGTTTACAGTAATTTCCATTATTAATGAGAGGAGATACGTACTTTTAACAAAATTAAACGAGACATCCTGAACTTTTTTAGGTCTTCTCTCAGTTTATGCCAATTTGGAAGCGAATGATCTTTTCAGATCTCGCTAGAAAAAAATCATAATCTTTTTATTTTTCACCTCCCAAACAAATTTTGATGTTTCTACGACAACTAAAAATCTCATTAAAATGACAACAATCACCTTAACAGCCTCCTTTATTAGTTTTTTTATTACAACGTTTACAATAATTTTCAATATTAATGACAGGAGATACGTATTTTTAACAAAATTAAACGAGACATCCTGAACTTTTTTTTAGGTCTTCTCTCATTTTATGCCAATTTGGAAGGGAATGATCTTTTCAGATCTCACCACAAAGAAATCATAATCTTTCTATTATTTCACCTCCCAAACAAATTTTGATGTTTCTACGACAATTACCAATCACATTAAAACGACAACAATCACATTAACAGTTTCCTTCATTAGTTTTTTTTTATCACAACGTTCACAATAATTTCCATTATAAATGAGAGGAGATACGTATTTTTACCAAAATTAAACGAGATATCCTGAACTTTTTTTTAGGCCTTCTCTCATTTTATGCCAATTTGGAAGGGAATGATCTTTTCAGATCTCACCACAAAGAAATCATAATCTTTCTATTATTTCACCTCCCAAACAAATTTTGATGTTTCTACGACAATTACCAATCATATTAAAATGACAACAATCACATTAACAGTTTCCTTCATTAGTTTTTTTTATCACAACGTTCACAATAATTTCCATTATTAATGAGAGGAGATACGTATTTTTACCAAAATTAAACAAGATATCCTGAACTTTTTTTTAGGTCTTCTCTCATTTTATGCCAATTTGGAAGGGAATGATCTTTTTCAGATCTCACCAGAAAAAAATCATAATCTTTTTATTATTGCACCTCCCAAACAAATTTTGATTTTCTACGACAACTAAAAATCACATTAAAACGACAACAATCACATTTACCGTTTCCTTTATTAGTTTTTTTTTATTACAACGTTTACAATAATTTTCAATATTAATGACAGGAGATACGTATTTTTAACAAAATTAAACGAGACATCCTAAACTTTTTTTTAGGTCTTCTCTCATTTTATGCCAATTTGGAAGGGAATGATCTTTTCATATCTCACCAGAAAAAAATCGTAATCTTTCTATTATTTCCCCTCCCAAACATATCGTGAAATTTTGATGTTTCTACGACAATGACCAATCACATTAAAATGACAACAATCACATTAATAGTTTCCTTTATTAGTTTTTTTTATCACAACGTTTACAATAATTTCCATTATTAATGAGAGGAGATACGTACTTTTAACAAAATTAAACGAGACATCCTGAACTTTTTTAGGTCTTCTCTCAGTTTATGCCAATTTGGAAGCGAATGATCTTTTCAGATCTCGCTAGAAAAAAATCATAATCTTTTTATTTTTCACCTCCCAAACAAATTTTGATGTTTCTACGACAACTAAAAATCTCATTAAAATGACAACAATCACCTTAACAGCCTCCTTTATTAGTTTTTTTATTACAACGTTTACAATAATTTTCAATATTAACGACAGGAGATACGTATTTTTAACAAAATTAAACGAGACATCCTGAACTTTTTTTTAGGTCTTCTCTCATTTTATGCCAATTTGGAAGGGAATGATCTTTTCAGATCTCACCACAAAGAAATCATAATCTTTCTATTATTTCACCTCCCAAACAAATTTTGATGTTTCTACGACAATTACCAATCACATTAAAACGACAACAATCACATTAACAGTTTCCTTCATTAGTTTTTTTTTATCACAACGTTCACAATAATTTCCATTATAAATGAGAGGAGATACGTATTTTTACCAAAATTAAACGAGATATCCTGAACTTTTTTTTAGGCCTTCTCTCATTTTATGCCAATTTGGAAGGGAATGATCTTTTCAGATCTCACCACAAAGAAATCATAATCTTTCTATTATTTCACCTCCCAAACAAATTTTGATGTTTCTACGACAATTACCAATCATATTAAAATGACAACAATCACATTAACAGTTTCCTTCATTAGTTTTTTTTATCACAACGTTCACAATAATTTCCATTATTAATGAGAGGAGATACGTATTTTTACCAAAATTAAACAAGATATCCTGAACTTTTTTTTAGGTCTTCTCTCATTTTATGCCAATTTGGAAGGGAATGATCTTTTTCAGATCTCACCAGAAAAAAATCATAATCTTTTTATTATTGCACCTCCCAAACAAATTTTGATTTTCTACGACAACTAAAAATCACATTAAAACGACAACAATCACATTTACCGTTTCCTTTATTAGTTTTTTTTTATTACAACGTTTACAATAATTTTCAATATTAATGACAGGAGACACGTATTTTTAACAAAATTAAACGAGACATCCTAAACTTTTTTTTAGGTCTTCTCTCATTTTATGCCAATTTGGAAGGGAATGATCTTTTCATATCTCACCAGAAAAAAATCGTAATCTTTCTATTATTTCCCCTCCCAAACATATCGTGAAATTTTGATGTTTCTACGACAATGACCAATCACATTAAAATGACAACAATCACATTAATAGTTTCCTTTATTAGTTTTTTTTATCACAACGTTTACAGTAATTTCCATTATTAATGAGAGGAGATACGTACTTTTAACAAAATTAAACGAGACATCCTGAACTTTTTTAGGTCTTCTCTCAGTTTATGCCAATTTGGAAGCGAATGATCTTTTCAGATCTCGCTAGAAAAAAATCATAATCTTTTTATTTTTCACCTCCCAAACAAATTTTGATGTTTCTACGACAACTAAAAATCTCATTAAAATGACAACAATCACCTTAACAGCCTCCTTTATTAGTTTTTTTATTACAACGTTTACAATAATTTTCAATATTAATGACAGGAGATACGTATTTTTAACAAAATTAAACGAGACATCCTGAACTTTTTTTTAGGTCTTCTCTCATTTTATGCCAATTTGGAAGGGAATGATCTTTTCAGATCTCACCACAAAGAAATCATAATCTTTCTATTATTTCACCTCCCAAACAAATTTTGATGTTTCTACGACAATTACCAATCACATTAAAACGACAACAATCACATTAACAGTTTCCTTCATTAGTTTTTTTTTATCACAACGTTCACAATAATTTCCATTATAAATGAGAGGAGATACGTATTTTTACCAAAATTAAACGAGATATCCTGAACTTTTTTTTAGGCCTTCTCTCATTTTATGCCAATTTGGAAGGGAATGATCTTTTCAGATCTCACCACAAAGAAATCATAATCTTTCTATTATTTCACCTCCCAAACAAATTTTGATGTTTCTACGACAATTACCAATCATATTAAAATGACAACAATCACATTAACAGTTTCCTTCATTAGTTTTTTTTATCACAACGTTCACAATAATTTCCATTATTAATGAGAGGAGATACGTATTTTTACCAAAATTAAACAAGATATCCTGAACTTTTTTTTAGGTCTTCTCTCATTTTATGCCAATTTGGAAGGGAATGATCTTTTTCAGATCTCACCAGAAAAAAATCATAATCTTTTTATTATTGCACCTCCCAAACAAATTTTGATTTTCTACGACAACTAAAAATCACATTAAAACGACAACAATCACATTTACCGTTTCCTTTATTAGTTTTTTTTTATTACAACGTTTACAATAATTTTCAATATTAATGACAGGAGATACGTATTTTTAACAAAATTAAACGAGACATCCTAAACTTTTTTTTAGGTCTTCTCTCATTTTATGCCAATTTGGAAGGGAATGATCTTTTCATATCTCACCAGAAAAAAATCGTAATCTTTCTATTATTTCCCCTCCCAAACATATCGTGAAATTTTGATGTTTCTACGACAATGACCAATCACATTAAAATGACAACAATCACATTAATAGTTTCCTTTATTAGTTTTTTTTATCACAACGTTTACAATAATTTCCATTATTAATGAGAGGAGATACGTACTTTTAACAAAATTAAACGAGACATCCTGAACTTTTTTAGGTCTTCTCTCAGTTTATGCCAATTTGGAAGCGAATGATCTTTTCAGATCTCGCTAGAAAAAAATCATAATCTTTTTATTTTTCACCTCCCAAACAAATTTTGATGTTTCTACGACAACTAAAAATCTCATTAAAATGACAACAATCACCTTAACAGCCTCCTTTATTAGTTTTTTTATTACAACGTTTACAATAATTTTCAATATTAACGACAGGAGATACGTATTTTTAACAAAATTAAACGAGACATCCTGAACTTTTTTTTAGGTCTTCTCTCATTTTATGCCAATTTGGAAGGGAATGATCTTTTCAGATCTCACCACAAAGAAATCATAATCTTTCTATTATTTCACCTCCCAAACAAATTTTGATGTTTCTACGACAATTACCAATCACATTAAAACGACAACAATCACATTAACAGTTTCCTTCATTAGTTTTTTTTTATCACAACGTTCACAATAATTTCCATTATAAATGAGAGGAGATACGTATTTTTACCAAAATTAAACGAGATATCCTGAACTTTTTTTTAGGCCTTCTCTCATTTTATGCCAATTTGGAAGGGAATGATCTTTTCAGATCTCACCACAAAGAAATCATAATCTTTCTATTATTTCACCTCCCAAACAAATTTTGATGTTTCTACGACAATTACCAATCATATTAAAATGACAACAATCACATTAACAGTTTCCTTCATTAGTTTTTTTTATCACAACGTTCACAATAATTTCCATTATTAATGAGAGGAGATACGTATTTTTACCAAAATTAAACAAGATATCCTGAACTTTTTTTTAGGTCTTCTCTCATTTTATGCCAATTTGGAAGGGAATGATCTTTTTCAGATCTCACCAGAAAAAAATCATAATCTTTTTATTATTGCACCTCCCAAACAAATTTTGATTTTCTACGACAACTAAAAATCACATTAAAACGACAACAATCACATTTACCGTTTCCTTTATTAGTTTTTTTTTATTACAACGTTTACAATAATTTTCAATATTAATGACAGGAGATACGTATTTTTAACAAAATTAAACGAGACATCCTAAACTTTTTTTTAGGTCTTCTCTCATTTTATGCCAATTTGGAAGGGAATGATCTTTTCATATCTCACCAGAAAAAAATCGTAATCTTTCTATTATTTCCCCTCCCAAACATATCGTGAAATTTTGATGTTTCTACGACAATGACCAATCACATTAAAATGACAACAATCACATTAATAGTTTCCTTTATTAGTTTTTTTTATCACAACGTTTACAATAATTTCCATTATTAATGAGAGGAGATACGTACTTTTAACAAAATTAAACGAGACATCCTGAACTTTTTTAGGTCTTCTCTCAGTTTATGCCAATTTGGAAGCGAATGATCTTTTCAGATCTCGCTAGAAAAAAATCATAATCTTTTTATTTTTCACCTCCCAAACAAATTTTGATGTTTCTACGACAACTAAAAATCTCATTAAAATGACAACAATCACCTTAACAGCCTCCTTTATTAGTTTTTTTATTACAACGTTTACAATAATTTTCAATATTAACGACAGGAGATACGTATTTTTAACAAAATTAAACGAGACATCCTGAACTTTTTTTTAGGTCTTCTCTCATTTTATGCCAATTTGGAAGGGAATGATCTTTTCAGATCTCACCACAAAGAAATCATAATCTTTCTATTATTTCACCTCCCAAACAAATTTTGATGTTTCTACGACAATTACCAATCACATTAAAACGACAACAATCACATTAACAGTTCCCTTCATTAGTTTTTTTTTATCACAACGTTCACAATAATTTCCATTATAAATGAGAGGAGATACGTATTTTTACCAAAATTAAACGAGATATCCTGAACTTTTTTTTAGGCCTTCTCTCATTTTATGCCAATTTGGAAGGGAATGATCTTTTCAGATCTCACCACAAAGAAATCATAATCTTTCTATTATTTCACCTCCCAAACAAATTTTGATGTTTCTACGACAATTACCAATCATATTAAAATGACAACAATCACATTAACAGTTTCCTTCATTAGTTTTTTTTATCACAACGTTCACAATAATTTCCATTATTAATGAGAGGAGATACGTATTTTTACCAAAATTAAACAAGATATCCTGAACTTTTTTTTAGGTCTTCTCTCATTTTATGCCAATTTGGAAGGGAATGATCTTTTTCAGATCTCACCAGAAAAAAATCATAATCTTTTTATTATTGCACCTCCCAAACAAATTTTGATTTTCTACGACAACTAAAAATCACATTAAAACGACAACAATCACATTTACCGTTTCCTTTATTAGTTTTTTTTTATTACAACGTTTACAATAATTTTCAATATTAATGACAGGAGATACGTATTTTTAACAAAATTAAACGAGACATCCTAAACTTTTTTTTAGGTCTTCTCTCATTTTATGCCAATTTGGAAGGGAATGATCTTTTCATATCTCACCAGAAAAAAATCGTAATCTTTCTATTATTTCCCCTCCCAAACATATCGTGAAATTTTGATGTTTCTACGACAATGACCAATCACATTAAAATGACAACAATCACATTAATAGTTTCCTTTATTAGTTTTTTTTATCACAACGTTTACAATAATTTCCATTATTAATGAGAGGAGATACGTACTTTTAACAAAATTAAACGAGACATCCTGAACTTTTTTAGGTCTTCTCTCAGTTTATGCCAATTTGGAAGCGAATGATCTTTTCAGATCTCGCTAGAAAAAAATCATAATCTTTTTATTTTTCACCTCCCAAACAAATTTTGATGTTTCTACGACAACTAAAAATCTCATTAAAATGACAACAATCACCTTAACAGCCTCCTTTATTAGTTTTTTTATTACAACGTTTACAATAATTTTCAATATTAACGACAGGAGATACGTATTTTTAACAAAATTAAACGAGACATCCTGAACTTTTTTTTAGGTCTTCTCTCATTTTATGCCAATTTGGAAGGGAATGATCTTTTCAGATCTCACCACAAAGAAATCATAATCTTTCTATTATTTCACCTCCCAAACAAATTTTGATGTTTCTACGACAATTACCAATCACATTAAAACGACAACAATCACATTAACAGTTCCCTTCATTAGTTTTTTTTTATCACAACGTTCACAATAATTTCCATTATAAATGAGAGGAGATACGTATTTTTACCAAAATTAAACGAGATATCCTGAACTTTTTTTTAGGCCTTCTCTCATTTTATGCCAATTTGGAAGGGAATGATCTTTTCAGATCTCACCACAAAGAAATCATAATCTTTCTATTATTTCACCTCCCAAACAAATTTTGATGTTTCTACGACAATTACCAATCATATTAAAATGACAACAATCACATTAACAGTTTCCTTCATTAGTTTTTTTTATCACAACGTTCACAATAATTTCCATTATTAATGAGAGGAGATACGTATTTTTACCAAAATTAAACAAGATATCCTGAACTTTTTTTTAGGTCTTCTCTCATTTTATGCCAATTTGGAAGGGAATGATCTTTTTCAGATCTCACCAGAAAAAAATCATAATCTTTTTATTATTGCACCTCCCAAACAAATTTTGATTTTCTACGACAACTAAAAATCACATTAAAACGACGACAATCACATTTACCGTTTCCTTTATTAGTTTTTTTTTATTACAACGTTTACAATAATTTTCAATATTAATGACAGGAGATACGTATTTTTAACAAAATTAAACGAGACATCCTAAACTTTTTTTTAGGTCTTCTCTCATTTTATGCCAATTTGGAAGGGAATGATCTTTTCATATCTCACCAGAAAAAAATCGTAATCTTTCTATTATTTCCCCTCCCAAACATATCGTGAAATTTTGATGTTTCTACGACAATGACCAATCACATTAAAATGACAACAATCACATTAATAGTTTCCTTTATTAGTTTTTTTTATCACAACGTTTACAATAATTTCCATTATTAATGAGAGGAGATACGTACTTTTAACAAAATTAAACGAGACATCCTGAACTTTTTTAGGTCTTCTCTCAGTTTATGCCAATTTGGAAGCGAATGATCTTTTCAGATCTCGCTAGAAAAAAATCATAATCTTTTTATTTTTCACCTCCCAAACAAATTTTGATGTTTCTACGACAACTAAAAATCTCATTAAAATGACAACAATCACCTTAACAGCCTCCTTTATTAGTTTTTTTATTACAACGTTTACAATAATTTTCAATATTAACGACAGGAGATACGTATTTTTAACAAAATTAAACGAGACATCCTGAACTTTTTTTTAGGTCTTCTCTCATTTTATGCCAATTTGGAAGGGAATGATCTTTTCAGATCTCACCACAAAGAAATCATAATCTTTCTATTATTTCACCTCCCAAACAAATTTTGATGTTTCTACGACAATTACCAATCACATTAAAACGACAACAATCACATTAACAGTTTCCTTCATTAGTTTTTTTTTTATCACAACGTTCACAATAATTTCCATTATAAATGAGAGGAGATACGTATTTTTACCAAAATTAAACGAGATATCCTGAACTTTTTTTTAGGCCTTCTCTCATTTTATGCCAATTTGGAAGGGAATGATCTTTTCAGATCTCACCACAAAGAAATCATAATCTTTCTATTATTTCACCTCCCAAACAAATTTTGATGTTTCTACGACAATTACCAATCATATTAAAATGACAACAATCACATTAACAGTTTCCTTCATTAGTTTTTTTTATCACAACGTTCACAATAATTTCCATTATTAATGAGAGGAGATACGTATTTTTACCAAAATTAAACAAGATATCCTGAACTTTTTTTTAGGTCTTCTCTCATTTTATGCCAATTTGGAAGGGAATGATCTTTTTCAGATCTCACCAGAAAAAAATCATAATCTTTTTATTATTGCACCTCCCAAACAAATTTTGATTTTCTACGACAACTAAAAATCACATTAAAACGACGACAATCACATTTACCGTTTCCTTTATTAGTTTTTTTTTATTACAACGTTTACAATAATTTTCAATATTAATGACAGGAGATACGTATTTTTAACAAAATTAAACGAGACATCCTAAACTTTTTTTTAGGTCTTCTCTCATTTTATGCCAATTTGGAAGGGAATGATCTTTTCATATCTCACCAGAAAAAAATCGTAATCTTTCTATTATTTCCCCTCCCAAACATATCGTGAAATTTTGATGTTTCTACGACAATGACCAATCACATTAAAATGACAACAATCACATTAATAGTTTCCTTTATTAGTTTTTTTTATCACAACGTTTACAATAATTTCCATTATTAATGAGAGGAGATACGTACTTTTAACAAAATTAAACGAGACATCCTGAACTTTTTTAGGTCTTCTCTCAGTTTATGCCAATTTGGAAGCGAATGATCTTTTCAGATCTCGCTAGAAAAAAATCATAATCTTTTTATTTTTCACCTCCCAAACAAATTTTGATGTTTCTACGACAACTAAAAATCTCATTAAAATGACAACAATCACCTTCACAGCCTCCTTTATTAGTTTTTTTATTACAACGTTTACAATAATTTTCAATATTAACGACAGGAGATACGTATTTTTAACAAAATTAAACGAGACATCCTGAACTTTTTTTTAGGTCTTCTCTCATTTTATGCCAATTTGGAAGGGAATGATCTTTTCAGATCTCACCACAAAGAAATCATAATCTTTCTATTATTTCACCTCCCAAACAAATTTTGATGTTTCTACGACAATTACCAATCACATTAAAACGACAACAATCACATTAACAGTTTCCTTCATTAGTTTTTTTTTATCACAACGTTCACAATAATTTCCATTATAAATGAGAGGAGATACGTATTTTTACCAAAATTAAACGAGATATCCTGAACTTTTTTTTAGGCCTTCTCTCATTTTATGCCAATTTGGAAGGGAATGATCTTTTCAGATCTCACCACAAAGAAATCATAATCTTTCTATTATTTCACCTCCCAAACAAATTTTGATGTTTCTACGACAATTACCAATCATATTAAAATGACAACAATCACATTAACAGTTTCCTTCATTAGTTTTTTTTATCACAACGTTCACAATAATTTCCATTATTAATGAGAGGAGATACGTATTTTTACCAAAATTAAACAAGATATCCTGAACTTTTTTTTAGGTCTTCTCTCATTTTATGCCAATTTGGAAGGGAATGATCTTTTTCAGATCTCACCAGAAAAAAATCATAATCTTTTTATTATTGCACCTCCCAAACAAATTTTGATTTTCTACGACAACTAAAAATCACATTAAAACGACAACAATCACATTTACCGTTTCCTTTATTAGTTTTTTTTTATTACAACGTTTACAATAATTTTCAATATTAATGACAGGAGATACGTATTTTTAACAAAATTAAACGAGACATCCTAAACTTTTTTTTAGGTCTTCTCTCATTTTATGCCAATTTGGAAGGGAATGATCTTTTCATATCTCACCAGAAAAAAATCGTAATCTTTCTATTATTTCCCCTCCCAAACATATCGTGAAATTTTGATGTTTCTACGACAATGACCAATCACATTAAAATGACAACAATCACATTAATAGTTTCCTTTATTAGTTTTTTTTATCACAACGTTTACAATAATTTCCATTATTAATGAGAGGAGATACGTATTTTTAACAAAATTAAACGAGACATCCTGAACTTTTTTAGGTCTTCTCTCAGTTTATGCCAATTTGGAAGCGAATGATCTTTTCAGATCTCGCTAGAAAAAAATCATAATCTTTTTATTTTTCACCTCCCAAACAAATTTTGATGTTTCTACGACAACTAAAAATCTCATTAAAATGACAACAATCACCTTAACAGCCTCCTTTATTAGTTTTTTTATTACAACGTTTACAATAATTTTCAATATTAACGACAGGAGATACGTATTTTTAACAAAATTAAACGAGACATCCTGAACTTTTTTTTAGGTCTTCTCTCATTTTATGCCAATTTGGAAGGGAATGATCTTTTCAGATCTCACCACAAAGAAATCATAATCTTTCTATTATTTCACCTCCTAAACAAATTTTGATGTTTCTACGACAATTACCAATCACATTAAAACGACAACAATCACATTAACAGTTTCCTTCATTAGTTTTTTTTTATCACAACGTTCACAATAATTTCCATTATAAATGAGAGGAGATACGTATTTTTACCAAAATTAAACGAGATATCCTGAACTTTTTTTTAGGCCTTCTCTCATTTTATGCCAATTTGGAAGGGAATGATCTTTTCAGATCTCACCACAAAGAAATCATAATCTTTCTATTATTTCACCTCCCAAACAAATTTTGATGTTTCTACGACAATTACCAATCATATTAAAATGACAACAATCACATTAACAGTTTCCTTCATTAGTTTTTTTTATCACAACGTTCACAATAATTTCCATTATTAATGAGAGGAGATACGTATTTTTACCAAAATTAAACAAGATATCCTGAACTTTTTTTTAGGTCTTCTCTCATTTTATGCCAATTTGGAAGGGAATGATCTTTTTCAGATCTCACCAGAAAAAAATCATAATCTTTTTATTATTGCACCTCCCAAACAAATTTTGATTTTCTACGACAACTAAAAATCACATTAAAACGACGACAATCACATTTACCGTTTCCTTTATTAGTTTTTTTTTATTACAACGTTTACAATAATTTTCAATATTAATGACAGGAGATACGTATTTTTAACAAAATTAAACGAGACATCCTAAACTTTTTTTTAGGTCTTCTCTCATTTTATGCCAATTTGGAAGGGAATGATCTTTTCATATCTCACCAGAAAAAAATCGTAATCTTTCTATTATTTCCCCTCCCAAACATATCGTGAAATTTTGATGTTTCTACGACAATGACCAATCACATTAAAATGACAACAATCACATTAATAGTTTCCTTTATTAGTTTTTTTTATCACAACGTTTACAATAATTTCCATTATTAATGAGAGGAGATACGTACTTTTAACAAAATTAAACGAGACATCCTGAACTTTTTTAGGTCTTCTCTCAGTTTATGCCAATTTGGAAGCGAATGATCTTTTCAGATCTCGCTAGAAAAAAATCATAATCTTTTTATTTTTCACCTCCCAAACAAATTTTGATGTTTCTACGACAACTAAAAATCTCATTAAAATGACAACAATCACCTTAACAGCCTCCTTTATTAGTTTTTTTATTACAACGTTTACAATAATTTTCAATATTAACGACAGGAGATACGTATTTTTAACAAAATTAAACGAGACATCCTGAACTTTTTTTTAGGTCTTCTCTCATTTTATGCCAATTTGGAAGGGAATGATCTTTTCAGATCTCACCACAAAGAAATCATAATCTTTCTATTATTTCACCTCCCAAACAAATTTTGATGTTTCTACGACAATTACCAATCACATTAAAACGACAACAATCACATTAACAGTTTCCTTCATTAGTTTTTTTTTATCACAACGTTCACAATAATTTCCATTATAAATGAGAGGAGATACGTATTTTTACCAAAATTAAACGAGATATCCTGAACTTTTTTTTATGCCTTCTCTCATTTTATGCCAATTTGGAAGGGAATGATCTTTTCAGATCTCACCACAAAGAAATCATAATCTTTCTATTATTTCACCTCCCAAACAAATTTTGATGTTTCTACGACAATTACCAATCATATTAAAATGACAACAATCACATTAACAGTTTCCTTCATTAGTTTTTTTTATCACAACGTTCACAATAATTTCCATTATTAATGAGAGGAGATACGTATTTTTACCAAAATTAAACAAGATATCCTGAACTTTTTTTTAGGTCTTCTCTCATTTTATGCCAATTTGGAAGGGAATGATCTTTTTCAGATCTCACCAGAAAAAAATCATAATCTTTTTATTATTGCACCTCCCAAACAAATTTTGATTTTCTACGACAACTAAAAATCACATTAAAATGACGACAATCACATTTACCGTTTCCTTTATTAGTTTTTTTTTATTACAACGTTTACAATAATTTTCAATATTAATGACAGGAGATACGTATTTTTAACAAAATTAAACGAGACATCCTAAACTTTTTTTTAGGTCTTCTCTCATTTTATGCCAATTTGGAAGGGAATGATCTTTTCATATCTCACCAGAAAAAAATCGTAATCTTTCTATTATTTCCCCTCCCAAACATATCGTGAAATTTTGATGTTTCTACGACAATGACCAATCACATTAAAATGACAACAATCACATTAATAGTTTCCTTTATTAGTTTTTTTTATCACAACGTTTACAATAATTTCCATTATTAATGAGAGGAGATACGTACTTTTAACAAAATTAAACGAGACATCCTGAACTTTTTTAGGTCTTCTCTCAGTTTATGCCAATTTGGAAGCGAATGATCTTTTCAGATCTCGCTAGAAAAAAATCATAATCTTTTTATTTTTCACCTCCCAAACAAATTTTGATGTTTCTACGACAACTAAAAATCTCATTAAAATGACAACAATCACCTTAACAGCCTCCTTTATTAGTTTTTTTATTACAACGTTTACAATAATTTTCAATATTAACGACAGGAGATACGTATTTTTAACAAAATTAAACGAGACATCCTGAACTTTTTTTTAGGTCTTCTCTCATTTTATGCCAATTTGGAAGGGAATGATCTTTTCAGATCTCACCACAAAGAAATCATAATCTTTCTATTATTTCACCTCCCAAACAAATTTTGATGTTTCTACGACAATTACCAATCACATTAAAACGACAACAATCACATTAACAGTTTCCTTCATTAGTTTTTTTTTATCACAACGTTCACAATAATTTCCATTATAAATGAGAGGAGATACGTATTTTTACCAAAATTAAACGAGATATCCTGAACTTTTTTTTAGGCCTTCTCTCATTTTATGCCAATTTGGAAGGGAATGATCTTTTCAGATCTCACCACAAAGAAATCATAATCTTTCTATTATTTCACCTCCCAAACAAATTTTGATGTTTCTACGACAATTACCAATCATATTAAAATGACAACAATCACATTAACAGTTTCCTTCATTAGTTTTTTTTATCACAACGTTCACAATAATTTCCATTATTAATGAGAGGAGATACGTATTTTTACCAAAATTAAACAAGATATCCTGAACTTTTTTTTAGGTCTTCTCTCATTTTATGCCAATTTGGAAGGGAATGATCTTTTTCAGATCTCACCAGAAAAAAATCATAATCTTTTTATTATTGCACCTCCCAAACAAATTTTGATTTTCTACGACAACTAAAAATCACATTAAAACGACGACAATCACATTTACCGTTTCCTTTATTAGTTTTTTTTTATTACAACGTTTACAATAATTTTCAATATTAATGACAGGAGATACGTATTTTTAACAAAATTAAACGAGACATCCTAAACTTTTTTTTAGGTCTTCTCTCATTTTATGCCAATTTGGAAGGGAATGATCTTTTCATATCTCACCAGAAAAAAATCGTAATCTTTCTATTATTTCCCCTCCCAAACATATCGTGAAATTTTGATGTTTCTACGACAATGACCAATCACATTAAAATGACAACAATCACATTAATAGTTTCCTTTATTAGTTTTTTTTATCACAACGTTTACAATAATTTCCATTATTAATGAGAGGAGATACGTATTTTTAACAAAATTAAACGAGACATCCTGAACTTTTTTAGGTCTTCTCTCAGTTTATGCCAATTTGGAAGCGAATGATCTTTTCAGATCTCGCTAGAAAAAAATCATAATCTTTTTATTTTTCACCTCCCAAACAAATTTTGATGTTTCTACGACAACTAAAAATCTCATTAAAATGACAACAATCACCTTAACAGCCTCCTTTATTAGTTTTTTTATTACAACGTTTACAATAATTTTCAATATTAACGACAGGAGATACGTATTTTTAACAAAATTAAACGAGACATCCTGAACTTTTTTTTAGGTCTTCTCTCATTTTATGCCAATTTGGAAGGGAATGATCTTTTCAGATCTCACCACAAAGAAATCATAATCTTTCTATTATTTCACCTCCCAAACAAATTTTGATGTTTCTACGACAATTACCAATCACATTAAAACGACAACAATCACATTAACAGTTTCCTTCATTAGTTTTTTTTTATCACAACGTTCACAATAATTTCCATTATAAATGAGAGGAGATACGTATTTTTACCAAAATTAAACGAGATATCCTGAACTTTTTTTTAGGCCTTCTCTCATTTTATGCCAATTTGGAAGGGAATGATCTTTTCAGATCTCACCACAAAGAAATCATAATCTTTCTATTATTTCACCTCCCAAACAAATTTTGATGTTTCTACGACAATTACCAATCATATTAAAATGACAACAATCACATTAACAGTTTCCTTCATTAGTTTTTTTTATCACAACGTTCACAATAATTTCCATTATTAATGAGAGGAGATACGTATTTTTACCAAAATTAAACAAGATATCCTGAACTTTTTTTTAGGTCTTCTCTCATTTTATGCCAATTTGGAAGGGAATGATCTTTTTCAGATCTCACCAGAAAAAAATCATAATCTTTTTATTATTGCACCTCCCAAACAAATTTTGATTTTCTACGACAACTAAAAATCACATTAAAACGACAACAATCACATTTACCGTTTCCTTTATTAGTTTTTTTTTATTACAACGTTTACAATAATTTTCAATATTAATGACAGGAGATACGTATTTTTAACAAAATTAAACGAGGCATCCTAAACTTTTTTTTAGGTCTTCTCTCATTTTATGCCAATTTGGAAGGGAATGATCTTTTTCAGATCTCACCAGAAAAAAATCATAATCTTTTTATTATTGCACCTCCCAAACAAATTTTGATTTTCTACGACAACTAAAAATCACATTAAAACGACGACAATCACATTTACCGTTTCCTTTATTAGTTTTTTTTTATTACAACGTTTACAATAATTTTCAATATTAATGACAGGAGATACGTATTTTTAACAAAATTAAACGAGACATCCTAAACTTTTTTTTAGGTCTTCTCTCATTTTATGCCAATTTGGAAGGGAATGATCTTTTCATATCTCACCAGAAAAAAATCGTAATCTTTCTATTATTTCCCCTCCCAAACATATCGTGAAATTTTGATGTTTCTACGACAATGACCAATCACATTAAAATGACAACAATCACATTAATAGTTTCCTTTATTAGTTTTTTTTATCACAACGTTTACAATAATTTCCATTATTAATGAGAGGAGATACGTATTTTTAACAAAATTAAACGAGACATCCTGAACTTTTTTAGGTCTTCTCTCAGTTTATGCCAATTTGGAAGCGAATGATCTTTTCAGATCTCGCTAGAAAAAAATCAAAATCTTTTTATTTTTCACCTCCCAAACAAATTTTGATGTTTCTACGACAACTAAAAATCTCATTAAAATGACAACAATCACCTTAACAGCCTCCTTTATTAGTTTTTTTATTACAACGTTTACAATAATTTTCAAAATTAATGACAGGAGATACGTATTTTTAACAAAATTAAACGAGACATCCTGAACTTTTTTTTAGGTCTTCTCTCATTTTATGCCAATTTGGAAGGGAATGATCTTTTCAGATCTCACCACAAAGAAATCATAATCTTTCTATTATTTCACCTCCCAAACAAATTTTGATGTTTCTACGACAATTACCAATCACATTAAAACGACAACAATCACATTAACAGTTTCCTTCATTAGTTTTTTTTATCACAACGTTCACAATAATTTCCATTATAAATGAGAGGAGATACGTATTTTTACCAAAATTAAACGAGATATCCTGAACTTTTTTTTAGGCCTTCTCTCATTTTATGCCAATTTGGAAGGGAATGATCTTTTCAGATCTCACCACAAAGAAATCATAATCTTTCTATTATTTCACCTCCCAAACAAATTTTGATGTTTCTACGACAATTACCAATCATATTAAAATGACAACAATCACATTAACAGTTTCCTTCATTAGTTTTTTTTTATCACAACGTTCACAATAATTTCCATTATTAATGAGAGGAGATACGTATTTTTACCAAAATTAAACAAGATATCCTGAACTTTTTTTTAGGTCTTCTCTCATTTTATGCCAATTTGGAAGGGATGATCTTTTTCAGATCTCACCAGAAAAAAATCATAATCTTTTTATTATTGCACCTCCCAAACAAATTTCGATTTTCTACGACAACTAAAAATCACATTAAAATGACAACAATCACATTTACCGTTTCCTTTATTAGTTTTTTTTTATTACAACGTTTACAATAATTTTCAATATTAATGACAGGAGATACGTATTTTTAACAAAATTAAACGAGACATCCTAAACTTTTTTTTAGGTCTTCTCTCATTTTATGCCAATTTGGAAGGGAATGATCTTTTCATATCTCACCAGAAAAAAATCGTAATCTTTCTATTATTTCCCCTCCCAAACATATCGTGAAATTTTGATGTTTCTACGACAATGACCAATCACATTAAAATGACAACAATCTCATTAATAGTTTCCTTTATTAGTTTTTTTTATCACAACGTTTACAATAATTTCCATTATTAATGAGAGGAGATACGTATTTTTAACAAAATTAAACGAGACATCCTGAACTTTTTTAGGTCTTCTCTCAGTTTATGCCAATTTGGAAGCGAATGATCTTTTCAGATCTCGCTAGAAAAAAATCATAATCTTTTTATTTTTCACCTCCCAAACAAATTTTGATGTTTCTACGACAACTAAAAATCTCATTAAAATGACAACAATCACCTTAACAGCCTCCTTTATTAGTTTTTTTATTACAACGTTTACAATAATTTTCAATATTAATGACAGGAGATACGTATTTTTAACAAAATTAAACGAGACATCCTGAACTTTTTTTTAGGTCTTCTCTCATTTTATGCCAATTTGGAAGGGAATGATCTTTTCAGATCTCACCACAAAGAAATCATAATCTTTCTATTATTTCACCTCCCAAACAAATTTTGATGTTTCTACGACAATTACCAATCACATTAAAACGACAACAATCACATTAACAGTTTCCTTCATTAGTTTTTTTTATCACAACGTTCACAATAATTTCCATTATAAATGAGAGGAGATACGTATTTTTACCAAAATTAAACGAGATATCCTGAACTTTTTTTTAGGCCTTCTCTCATTTTATGCCAATTTGGAAGGGAATGATCTTTTCAGATCTCACCACAAAGAAATCATAATCTTTCTATTATTTCACCTCCCAAACAAATTTTGATGTTTCTACGACAATTACCAATCATATTAAAATGACAACAATCACATTAACAGTTTCCTTCATTAGTTTTTTTTATCACAACGTTCACAATAATTTCCATTATTAATGAGAGGAGATACGTATTTTTACCAAAATTAAACAAGATATCCTGAACTTTTTTTTAGGTCTTCTCTCATTTTATGCCAATTTGGAAGGGAATGATCTTTTTCAGATCTCACCAGAAAAAAATCATAATCTTTTTATTATTGCACCTCCCAAACAAATTTCGATTTTCTACGACAACTAAAAATCACATTAAAACGACAACAATCACATTTACCGTTTCCTTTATTAGTTTTTTTTTATTACAACGTTTACAATAATTTTCAATATTAATGACAGGAGATACGTATTTTTAACAAAATTAAACGAGACATCCTAAACTTTTTTTTAGGTCTTCTCTCATTTTATGCCAATTTGGAAGGGAATGATCTTTTCATATCTCACCAGAAAAAAATCGTAATCTTTCTATTATTTCCCTTCCCAAACATATCGTGAAATTTTGATGTTTCTACGACAATGACCAATCACATTAAAATGACAACAATCACATTAATAGTTTCCTTTATTAGTTTTTTTTATCACAACGTTTACAATAATTTCCATTATTAATGAGAGGAGATACGTATTTTTAACAAAATTAAACGAGACATCCTGAACTTTTTTAGGTCTTCTCTCAGTTTATGCCAATTTGGAAGCGAATGATCTTTTCAGATCTCGCTAGAAAAAAATCATAATCTTTTTATTTTTCACCTCCCAAACAAATTTTGATGTTTCTACGACAACTAAAAATCTCATTAAAATGACAACAATCACCTTAACAGCCTCCTTTATTAGTTTTTTTATTACAACGTTTACAATAATTTTCAAAATTAATGACAGGAGATACGTATTTTTAACAAAATTAAACGAGACATCCTGAACTTTTTTTTAGGTCTTCTCTCATTTTATGCCAATTTGGAAGGGAATGATCTTTTCAGATCTCACCACAAAGAAATCATAATCTTTCTATTATTTCACCTCCCAAACAAATTTTGATGTTTCTACGACAATTACCAATCACATTAAAACGACAACAATCACATTAACAGTTTCCTTCATTAGTTTTTTTTATCACAACGTTCACAATAATTTCCATTATAAATGAGAGGAGATACGTATTTTTACCAAAATTAAACGAGATATCCTGAACTTTTTTTTAGGCCTTCTCTCATTTTATGCCAATTTGGAAGGGAATGATCTTTTCAGATCTCACCACAAAGAAATCATAATCTTTCTATTATTTCACCTCCCAAACAAATTTTGATGTTTCTACGACAATTACCAATCATATTAAAATGACAACAATCACATTAACAGTTTCCTTCATTAGTTTTTTTTTATCACAACGTTCACAATAATTTCCATTATTAATGAGAGGAGATACGTATTTTTACCAAAATTAAACAAGATATCCTGAACTTTTTTTTAGGTCTTCTCTCATTTTATGCCAATTTGGAAGGGATGATCTTTTTCAGATCTCACCAGAAAAAAATCATAATCTTTTTATTATTGCACCTCCCAAACAAATTTCGATTTTCTACGACAACTAAAAATCACATTAAAATGACAACAATCACATTTACCGTTTCCTTTATTAGTTTTTTTTTATTACAACGTTTACAATAATTTTCAATATTAATGACAGGAGATACGTATTTTTAACAAAATTAAACGAGACATCCTAAACTTTTTTTTAGGTCTTCTCTCATTTTATGCCAATTTGGAAGGGAATGATCTTTTCATATCTCACCAGAAAAAAATCGTAATCTTTCTATTATTTCCCCTCCCAAACATATCGTGAAATTTTGATGTTTCTACGACAATGACCAATCACATTAAAATGACAACAATCTCATTAATAGTTTCCTTTATTAGTTTTTTTTATCACAACGTTTACAATAATTTCCATTATTAATGAGAGGAGATACGTATTTTTAACAAAATTAAACGAGACATCCTGAACTTTTTTAGGTCTTCTCTCAGTTTATGCCAATTTGGAAGCGAATGATCTTTTCAGATCTCGCTAGAAAAAAATCATAATCTTTTTATTTTTCACCTCCCAAACAAATTTTGATGTTTCTACGACAACTAAAAATCTCATTAAAATGACAACAATCACCTTAACAGCCTCCTTTATTAGTTTTTTTATTACAACGTTTACAATAATTTTCAATATTAATGACAGGAGATACGTATTTTTAACAAAATTAAACGAGACATCCTGAACTTTTTTTTAGGTCTTCTCTCATTTTATGCCAATTTGGAAGGGAATGATCTTTTCAGATCTCACCACAAAGAAATCATAATCTTTCTATTATTTCACCTCCCAAACAAATTTTGATGTTTCTACGACAATTACCAATCACATTAAAACGACAACAATCACATTAACAGTTTCCTTCATTAGTTTTTTTTATCACAACGTTCACAATAATTTCCATTATAAATGAGAGGAGATACGTATTTTTACCAAAATTAAACGAGATATCCTGAACTTTTTTTTAGGCCTTCTCTCATTTTATGCCAATTTGGAAGGGAATGATCTTTTCAGATCTCACCACAAAGAAATCATAATCTTTCTATTATTTCACCTCCCAAACAAATTTTGATGTTTCTACGACAATTACCAATCATATTAAAATGACAACAATCACATTAACAGTTTCCTTCATTAGTTTTTTTTATCACAACGTTCACAATAATTTCCATTATTAATGAGAGGAGATACGTATTTTTACCAAAATTAAACAAGATATCCTGAACTTTTTTTTAGGTCTTCTCTCATTTTATGCCAATTTGGAAGGGAATGATCTTTTTCAGATCTCACCAGAAAAAAATCATAATCTTTTTATTATTGCACCTCCCAAACAAATTTTGATTTTCTACGACAACTAAAAATCACATTAAAACGACAACAATCACATTTACCGTTTCCTTTATTAGTTTTTTTTTATTACAACGTTTACAATAATTTTCAATATTAATGACAGGAGATACGTATTTTTAACAAAATTAAACGAGGCATCCTAAACTTTTTTTTAGGTCTTCTCTCATTTTATGCCAATTTGGAAGGGAATGATCTTTTCATATCTCACCAGAAAAAAATCGTAATCTTTCTATTATTTCCCCTCCCAAACATATCGTGAAATTTTGATGTTTCTACGACAATGACCAATCACATTAAAATGACAACAATCACATTAATAGTTTCCTTTATTAGTTTTTTTTATCACAACGTTTACAATAATTTCCATTATTAATGAGAGGAGATACGTATTTTTAACAAAATTAAACGAGACATCCTGAACTTTTTTAGGTCTTCTCTCAGTTTATGCCAATTTGGAAGCGAATGATCTTTTCAGATCTCGCTAGAAAAAAATCAAAATCTTTTTATTTTTCACCTCCCAAACAAATTTTGATGTTTCTACGACAACTAAAAATCTCATTAAAATGACAACAATCACCTTAACAGCCTCCTTTATTAGTTTTTTTATTACAACGTTTACAATAATTTTCAATATTAATGACAGGAGATACGTATTTTTAACAAAATTAAACGAGACATCCTGAACTTTTTTTTAGGTCTTCTCTCATTTTATGCCAATTTGGAAGGGAATGATCTTTTCATATCTCACCACAAAGAAATCATAATCTTTCTATTATTTCACCTCCCAAACAAATTTTGATGTTTCTACGACAATTACCAATCACATTAAAACGACAACAATCACATTAACAGTTTCCTTCATTAGTTTTTTTTATCACAACGTTCACAATAATTTCCATTATAAATGAGAGGAGATACGTATTTTTACCAAAATTAAACGAGATATCCTGAACTTTTTTTTAGGCCTTCTCTCATTTTATGCCAATTTGGAAGGGAATGATCTTTTCAGATCTCACCACAAAGAAATCATAATCTTTCTATTATTTCACCTCCCAAACAAATTTTGATGTTTCTACGACAATTACCAATCATATTAAAATGACAACAATCACATTAACAGTTTCCTTCATTAGTTTTTTTTATCACAACGTTCACAATAATTTCCATTATTAATGAGAGGAGATACGTATTTTTACCAAAATTAAACAAGATATCCTGAACTTTTTTTTAGGTCTTCTCTCATTTTATGCCAATTTGGAAGGGAATGATCTTTTTCAGATCTCACCAGAAAAAAATCATAATCTTTTTATTATTGCACCTCCCAAACAAATTTTGATTTTCTACGACAACTAAAAATCACATTAAAACGACAACAATCACATTTACCGTTTCCTTTATTAGTTTTTTTTTATTACAACGTTTACAATAATTTTCAATATTAATGACAGGAGATACGTATTTTTAACAAAATTAAACGAGACATCCTAAACTTTTTTTTAGGTCTTCTCTCATTTTATGCCAATTTGGAAGGGAATGATCTTTTCATATCTCACCAGAAAAAAATCGTAATCTTTCTATTATTTCCCCTCCCAAACATATCGTGAAATTTTGATGTTTCTACGACAATGACCAATCACATTAAAATGACAACAATCTCATTAATAGTTTCCTTTATTAGTTTTTTTTATCACAACGTTTACAATAATTTCCATTATTAATGAGAGGAGATACGTATTTTTAACAAAATTAAACGAGACATCCTGAACTTTTTTAGGTCTTCTCTCAGTTTATGCCAATTTGGAAGTGAATGATCTTTTCAGATCTCGCTAGAAAAAAATCATAATCTTTTTATTTTTCACCTCCCAAACAAATTTTGATGTTTCTACGACAACTAAAAATCTCATTAAAATGACAACAATCACCTTAACAGCCTCCTTTATTAGTTTTTTTATTACAACGTTTACAATAATTTTCAATATTAATGACAGGAGATACGTATTTTTAACAAAATTAAACGAGACATCCTGAACTTTTTTTTAGGTCTTCTCTCATTTTATGCCAATTTGGAAGGGAATGATCTTTTCAGATCTCACCACAAAGAAATCATAATCTTTCTATTATTTCACCTCCCAAACAAATTTTGATGTTTCTACGACAATTACCAATCACATTAAAACGACAACAATCACATTAACAGTTTCCTTCATTAGTTTTTTTTATCACAACGTTCACAATAATTTCCATTATAAATGAGAGGAGATACGTATTTTTACCAAAATTAAACGAGATATCCTGAACTTTTTTTTAGGCCTTCTCTCATTTTATGCCAATTTGGAAGGGAATGATCTTTTCAGATCTCACCACAAAGAAATCATAATCTTTCTATTATTTCACCTCCCAAACAAATTTTGATGTTTCTACGACAATTACCAATCATATTAAAATGACAACAATCACATTAACAGTTTCCTTCATTAGTTTTTTTTTATCACAACGTTCACAATAATTTCCATTATTAATGAGAGGAGATACGTATTTTTACCAAAATTAAACAAGATATCCTGAACTTTTTTTTAGGTCTTCTCTCATTTTATGCCAATTTGGAAGGGAATGATCTTTTTCAGATCTCACCAGAAAAAAATCATAATCTTTTTATTATTGCACCTCCCAAACAAATTTTGATTTTCTACGACAACTAAAAATCACATTAAAACGACAACAATCACATTTACCGTTTCCTTTATTAGTTTTTTTTTATTACAACGTTTACAATAATTTTCAATATTAATGACAGGAGATACGTATTTTTAACAAAATTAAACGAGACATCCTAAACTTTTTTTTAGGTCTTCTCTCATTTTATGCCAATTTGGAAGGGAATGATCTTTTCATATCTCACCAGAAAAAAATCGTAATCTTTCTATTATTTCCCCTCCCAAACATATCGTGAAATTTTGATGTTTCTACGACAATGACCAATCACATTAAAATGACAACAATCTCATTAATAGTTTCCTTTATTAGTTTTTTTTATCACAACGTTTACAATAATTTCCATTATTAATGAGAGGAGATACGTATTTTTAACAAAATTAAACGAGACATCCTGAACTTTTTTAGGTCTTCTCTCAGTTTATGCCAATTTGGAAGTGAATGATCTTTTCAGATCTCGCTAGAAAAAAATCATAATCTTTTTATTTTTCACCTCCCAAACAAATTTTGATGTTTCTACGACAACTAAAAATCTCATTAAAATGACAACAATCACCTTAACAGCCTCCTTTATTAGTTTTTTTATTACAACGTTTACAATAATTTTCAATATTAATGACAGGAGATACGTATTTTTAACAAAATTAAACGAGACATCCTGAACTTTTTTTTAGGTCTTCTCTCATTTTATGCCAATTTGGAAGGGAATGATCTTTTCAGATCTCACCACAAAGAAATCATAATCTTTCTATTATTTCACCTCCCAAACAAATTTTGATGTTTCTACGACAATTACCAATCACATTAAAATGACAACAATCACATTAACAGTTTCCTTCATTAGTTTTTTTTATCACAACGTTCACAATAATTTCCATTATAAATGAGAGGAGATACGTATTTTTACCAAAATTAAACGAGATATCCTGAACTTTTTTTTAGGCCTTCTCTCATTTTATGCCAATTTGGAAGGGAATGATCTTTTCAGATCTCACCACAAAGAAATCATAATCTTTCTATTATTTCACCTCCCAAACAAATTTTGATGTTTCTACGACAATTACCAATCATATTAAAATGACAACAATCACATTAACAGTTTCCTTCATTAGTTTTTTTTATCACAACGTTCACAATAATTTCCATTATTAATGAGAGGAGATACGTATTTTTACCAAAATTAAACAAGATATCCTGAACTTTTTTTTAGGTCTTCTCTCATTTTATGCCAATTTGGAAGGGAATGATCTTTTTCAGATCTCACCAGAAAAAAATCATAATCTTTTTATTATTGCACCTCCCAAACAAATTTTGATTTTCTACGACAACTAAAAATCACATTAAAACGACAACAATCACATTTACCGTTTCCTTTATTAGTTTTTTTTTATTACAACGTTTACAATAATTTTCAATATTAATGACAGGAGATACGTATTTTTAACAAAATTAAACGAGGCATCCTAAACTTTTTTTTAGGTCTTCTCTCATTTTATGCCAATTTGGAAGGGAATGATCTTTTCATATCTCACCAGAAAAAAATCGTAATCTTTCTATTATTTCCCCTCCCAAACATATCGTGAAATTTTGATGTTTCTACGACAATGACCAATCACATTAAAATGACAACAATCACATTAATAGTTTCCTTTATTAGTTTTTTTTATCACAACGTTTACAATAATTTCCATTATTAATGAGAGGAGATACGTATTTTTAACAAAATTAAACGAGACATCCTGAACTTTTTTAGGTCTTCTCTCAGTTTATGCCAATTTGGAAGCGAATGATCTTTTCAGATCTCGCTAGAAAAAAATCAAAATCTTTTTATTTTTCACCTCCCAAACAAATTTTGATGTTTCTACGACAACTAAAAATCTCATTAAAATGACAACAATCACCTTAACAGCCTCCTTTATTAGTTTTTTTATTACAACGTTTACAATAATTTTCAATATTAATGACAGGAGATACGTATTTTTAACAAAATTAAACGAGACATCCTGAACTTTTTTTTAGGTCTTCTCTCATTTTATGCCAATTTGGAAGGGAATGATCTTTTCAGATCTCACCACAAAGAAATCATAATCTTTCTATTATTTCACCTCCCAAACAAATTTTGATGTTTCTACGACAATTACCAATCACATTAAAACGACAACAATCACATTAACAGTTTCCTTCATTAGTTTTTTTTATCACAACGTTCACAATAATTTCCATTATAAATGAGAGGAGATACGTATTTTTACCAAAATTAAACGAGATATCCTGAACTTTTTTTTAGGCCTTCTCTCATTTTATGCCAATTTGGAAGGGAATGATCTTTCCAGATCTCACCACAAAGAAATCATAATCTTTCTATTATTTCACCTCCCAAACAAATTTTGATGTTTCTACGACAATTACCAATCATATTAAAATGACAACAATCACATTAACAGTTTCCTTCATTAGTTTTTTTTATCACAACGTTCACAATAATTTCCATTATTAATGAGAGGAGATACGTATTTTTACCAAAATTAAACAAGATATCCTGAACTTTTTTTTAGGTCTTCTCTCATTTTATGCCAATTTGGAAGGGAATGATCTTTTTCAGATCTCACCAGAAAAAAATCATAATCTTTTTATTATTGCACCTCCCAAACAAATTTTGATTTTCTACGACAACTAAAAATCACATTAAAACGACAACAATCACATTTACCGTTTCCTTTATTAGTTTTTTTTTATTACAACGTTTACAATAATTTTCAATATTAATGACAGGAGATACGTATTTTTAACAAAATTAAACGAGGCATCCTAAACTTTTTTTTAGGTCTTCTCTCATTTTATGCCAATTTGGAAGGGAATGATCTTTTCATATCTCACCAGAAAAAAATCGTAATCTTTCTATTATTTCCCCTCCCAAACATATCGTGAAATTTTGATGTTTCTACGACAATGACCAATCACATTAAAATGACAACAATCACATTAATAGTTTCCTTTATTAGTTTTTTTTATCACAACGTTTACAATAATTTCCATTATTAATGAGAGGAGATACGTATTTTTAACAAAATTAAACGAGACATCCTGAACTTTTTTAGGTCTTCTCTCAGTTTATGCCAATTTGGAAGCGAATGATCTTTTCAGATCTCGCTAGAAAAAAATCATAATCTTTTTATTTTTCACCTCCCAAACAAATTTTGATGTTTCTACGACAACTAAAAATCTCATTAAAATGACAACAATCACCTTAACAGCCTCCTTTATTAGTTTTTTTATTACAACGTTTACAATAATTTTCAATATTAATGACAGGAGATACGTATTTTTAACAAAATTAAACGAGACATCCTGAACTTTTTTTTAGGTCTTCTCTCATTTTATGCCAATTTGGAAGGGAATGATCTTTTCAGATCTCACCACAAAGAAATCATAATCTTTCTATTATTTCACCTCCCAAACAAATTTTGATGTTTCTACGACAATTACCAATCACATTAAAACGACAACAATCACATTAACAGTTTCCTTCATTAGTTTTTTTTATCACAACGTTCACAATAATTTCCATTATAAATGAGAGGAGATACGTATTTTTACCAAAATTAAACGAGATATCCTGAACTTTTTTTTAGGCCTTCTCTCATTTTATGCCAATTTGGAAGGGAATGATCTTTTCAGATCTCACCACAAAGAAATCATAATCTTTCTATTATTTCACCTCCCAAACAAATTTTGATGTTTCTACGACAATTACCAATCATATTAAAATGACAACAATCACATTAACAGTTTCCTTCATTAGTTTTTTTTATCACAACGTTCACAATAATTTCCATTATTAATGAGAGGAGATACGTATTTTTACCAAAATTAAACAAGATATCCTGAACTTTTTTTTAGGTCTTCTCTCATTTTATGCCAATTTGGAAGGGAATGATCTTTTTCAGATCTCACCAGAAAAAAATCATAATCTTTTTATTATTGCACCTCCCAAACAAATTTTGATTTTCTACGACAACTAAAAATCACATTAAAACGACAACAATCACATTTACCGTTTCCTTTATTAGTTTTTTTTTATTACAACGTTTACAATAATTTTCAATATTAATGACAGGAGATACGTATTTTTAACAAAATTAAACGAGGCATCCTAAACTTTTTTTTAGGTCTTCTCTCATTTTATGCCAATTTGGAAGGGAATGATCTTTTCATATCTCACCAGAAAAAAATCGTAATCTTTCTATTATTTCCCCTCCCAAACATATCGTGAAATTTTGATGTTTCTACGACAATGACCAATCACATTAAAATGACAACAATCACATTAATAGTTTCCTTTATTAGTTTTTTTTATCACAACGTTTACAATAATTTCCATTATTAATGAGAGGAGATACGTATTTTTAACAAAATTAAACGAGACATCCTGAACTTTTTTAGGTCTTCTCTCAGTTTATGCCAATTTGGAAGCGAATGATCTTTTCAGATCTCGCTAGAAAAAAATCAAAATCTTTTTATTTTTCACCTCCCAAACAAATTTTGATGTTTCTACGACAACTAAAAATCTCATTAAAATGACAACAATCACCTTAACAGCCTCCTTTATTAGTTTTTTTATTACAACGTTTACAATAATTTTCAATATTAATGACAGGAGATACGTATTTTTAACAAAATTAAACGAGACATCCTGAACTTTTTTTTAGGTCTTCTCTCATTTTATGCCAATTTGGAAGGGAATGATCTTTTCATATCTCACCACAAAGAAATCATAATCTTTCTATTATTTCACCTCCCAAACAAATTTTGATGTTTCTACGACAATTACCAATCACATTAAAACGACAACAATCACATTAACAGTTTCCTTCATTAGTTTTTTTTATCACAACGTTCACAATAATTTCCATTATAAATGAGAGGAGATACGTATTTTTACCAAAATTAAACGAGATATCCTGAACTTTTTTTTAGGCCTTCTCTCATTTTATGCCAATTTGGAAGGGAATGATCTTTCCAGATCTCACCACAAAGAAATCATAATCTTTCTATTATTTCACCTCCCAAACAAATTTTGATGTTTCTACGACAATTACCAATCATATTAAAATGACAACAATCACATTAACAGTTTCCTTCATTAGTTTTTTTTATCACAACGTTCACAATAATTTCCATTATTAATGAGAGGAGATACGTATTTTTACCAAAATTAAACAAGATATCCTGAACTTTTTTTTAGGTCTTCTCTCATTTTATGCCAATTTGGAAGGGAATGATCTTTTTCAGATCTCACCAGAAAAAAATCATAATCTTTTTATTATTGCACCTCCCAAACAAATTTTGATTTTCTACGACAACTAAAAATCACATTAAAACGACAACAATCACATTTACCGTTTCCTTTATTAGTTTTTTTTTATTACAACGTTTACAATAATTTTCAATATTAATGACAGGAGATACGTATTTTTAACAAAATTAAACGAGGCATCCTAAACTTTTTTTTAGGTCTTCTCTCATTTTATGCCAATTTGGAAGGGAATGATCTTTTCATATCTCACCAGAAAAAAATCGTAATCTTTCTATTATTTCCCCTCCCAAACATATCGTGAAATTTTGATGTTTCTACGACAATGACCAATCACATTAAAATGACAACAATCACATTAATAGTTTCCTTTATTAGTTTTTTTTATCACAACGTTTACAATAATTTCCATTATTAATGAGAGGAGATACGTATTTTTAACAAAATTAAACGAGACATCCTGAACTTTTTTAGGTCTTCTCTCAGTTTATGCCAATTTGGAAGCGAATGATCTTTTCAGATCTCGCTAGAAAAAAATCAAAATCTTTTTATTTTTCACCTCCCAAACAAATTTTGATGTTTCTACGACAACTAAAAATCTCATTAAAATGACAACAATCACCTTAACAGCCTCCTTTATTAGTTTTTTTATTACAACGTTTACAATAATTTTCAATATTAATGACAGGAGATACGTATTTTTAACAAAATTAAACGAGACATCCTGAACTTTTTTTTAGGTCTTCTCTCATTTTATGCCAATTTGGAAGGGAATGATCTTTTCATATCTCACCACAAAGAAATCATAATCTTTCTATTATTTCACCTCCCAAACAAATTTTGATGTTTCTACGACAATTACCAATCACATTAAAACGACAACAATCACATTAACAGTTTCCTTCATTAGTTTTTTTTATCACAACGTTCACAATAATTTCCATTATAAATGAGAGGAGATACGTATTTTTACCAAAATTAAACGAGATATCCTGAACTTTTTTTTAGGCCTTCTCTCATTTTATGCCAATTTGGAAGGGAATGATCTTTCCAGATCTCACCACAAAGAAATCATAATCTTTCTATTATTTCACCTCCCAAACAAATTTTGATGTTTCTACGACAATTACCAATCATATTAAAATGACAACAATCACATTAACAGTTTCCTTCATTAGTTTTTTTTATCACAACGTTCACAATAATTTCCATTATTAATGAGAGGAGATACGTATTTTTACCAAAATTAAACAAGATATCCTGAACTTTTTTTTAGGTCTTCTCTCATTTTATGCCAATTTGGAAGGGAATGATCTTTTTCAGATCTCACCAGAAAAAAATCATAATCTTTTTATTATTGCACCTCCCAAACAAATTTTGATTTTCTACGACAACTAAAAATCACATTAAAACGACAACAATCACATTTACCATTTCCTTTATTAGTTTTTTTTTATTACAACGTTTACAATAATTTTCAATATTAATGACAGGAGATACGTATTTTTAACAAAATTAAACGAGGCATCCTAAACTTTTTTTTAGGTCTTCTCTCATTTTATGCCAATTTGGAAGGGAATGATCTTTTCATATCTCACCAGAAAAAAATCGTAATCTTTCTATTATTTCCCCTCCCAAACATATCGTGAAATTTTGATGTTTCTACGACAATGACCAATCACATTAAAATGACAACAATCACATTAATAGTTTCCTTTATTAGTTTTTTTTATCACAACGTTTACAATAATTTCCATTATTAATGAGAGGAGATACGTATTTTTAACAAAATTAAACGAGACATCCTGAACTTTTTTAGGTCTTCTCTCAGTTTATGCCAATTTGGAAGCGAATGATCTTTTCAGATCTCGCTAGAAAAAAATCAAAATCTTTTTATTTTTCACCTCCCAAACAAATTTTGATGTTTCTACGACAACTAAAAATCTCATTAAAATGACAACAATCACCTTAACAGCCTCCTTTATTAGTTTTTTTATTACAACGTTTACAATAATTTTCAATATTAATGACAGGAGATACGTATTTTTAACAAAATTAAACGAGACATCCTGAACTTTTTTTTAGGTCTTCTCTCATTTTATGCCAATTTGGAAGGGAATGATCTTTTCAGATCTCACCACAAAGAAATCATAATCTTTCTATTATTTCACCTCCCAAACAAATTTTGATGTTTCTACGACAATTACCAATCACATTAAAACGACAACAATCACATTAACAGTTTCCTTCATTAGTTTTTTTTATCACAACGTTCACAATAATTTCCATTATAAATGAGAGGAGATACGTATTTTTACCAAAATTAAACGAGATATCCTGAACTTTTTTTTAGGCCTTCTCTCATTTTATGCCAATTTGGAAGGGAATGATCTTTTCAGATCTCACCACAAAGAAATCATAATCTTTCTATTATTTCACCTCCCAAACAAATTTTGATGTTTCTACGACAATTACCAATCATATTAAAATGACAACAATCACATTAACAGTTTCCTTCATTAGTTTTTTTTATCACAACGTTCACAATAATTTCCATTATTAATGAGAGGAGATACGTATTTTTACCAAAATTAAACAAGATATCCTGAACTTTTTTTTAGGTCTTCTCTCATTTTATGCCAATTTGGAAGGGAATGATCTTTTTCAGATCTCACCAGAAAAAAATCATAATCTTTTTATTATTGCACCTCCCAAACAAATTTTGATTTTCTACGACAACTAAAAATCACATTAAAACGACAACAATCACATTTACCGTTTCCTTTATTAGTTTTTTTTTATTACAACGTTTACAATAATTTTCAATATTAATGACAGGAGATACGTATTTTTAACAAAATTAAACGAGGCATCCTAAACTTTTTTTTAGGTCTTCTCTCATTTTATGCCAATTTGGAAGGGAATGATCTTTTCATATCTCACCAGAAAAAAATCGTAATCTTTCTATTATTTCCCCTCCCAAACATATCGTGAAATTTTGATGTTTCTACGACAATGACCAATCACATTAAAATGACAACAATCACATTAATAGTTTCCTTTATTAGTTTTTTTTATCACAACGTTTACAATAATTTCCATTATTAATGAGAGGAGATACGTATTTTTAACAAAATTAAACGAGACATCCTGAACTTTTTTAGGTCTTCTCTCAGTTTATGCCAATTTGGAAGCGAATGATCTTTTCAGATCTCGCTAGAAAAAAATCAAAATCTTTTTATTTTTCACCTCCCAAACAAATTTTGATGTTTCTACGACAACTAAAAATCTCATTAAAATGACAACAATCACCTTAACAGCCTCCTTTATTAGTTTTTTTATTACAACGTTTACAATAATTTTCAATATTAATGACAGGAGATACGTATTTTTAACAAAATTAAACGAGACATCCTGAACTTTTTTTTAGGTCTTCTCTCATTTTATGCCAATTTGGAAGGGAATGATCTTTTCAGATCTCACCACAAAGAAATCATAATCTTTCTATTATTTCACCTCCCAAACAAATTTTGATGTTTCTACGACAATTACCAATCACATTAAAACGACAACAATCACATTAACAGTTTCCTTCATTAGTTTTTTTTATCACAACGTTCACAATAATTTCCATTATAAATGAGAGGAGATACGTATTTTTACCAAAATTAAACGAGATATCCTGAACTTTTTTTTAGGCCTTCTCTCATTTTATGCCAATTTGGAAGGGAATGATCTTTCCAGATCTCACCACAAAGAAATCATAATCTTTCTATTATTTCACCTCCCAAACAAATTTTGATGTTTCTACGACAATTACCAATCATATTAAAATGACAACAATCACATTAACAGTTTCCTTCATTAGTTTTTTTTATCACAACGTTCACAATAATTTCCATTATTAATGAGAGGAGATACGTATTTTTACCAAAATTAAACAAGATATCCTGAACTTTTTTTTAGGTCTTCTCTCATTTTATGCCAATTTGGAAGGGAATGATCTTTTTCAGATCTCACCAGAAAAAAATCATAATCTTTTTATTATTGCACCTCCCAAACAAATTTTGATTTTCTACGACAACTAAAAATCACATTAAAACGACAACAATCACATTTACCGTTTCCTTTATTAGTTTTTTTTTATTACAACGTTTACAATAATTTTCAATATTAATGACAGGAGATACGTATTTTTAACAAAATTAAACGAGGCATCCTAAACTTTTTTTTAGGTCTTCTCTCATTTTATGCCAATTTGGAAGGGAATGATCTTTTCATATCTCACCAGAAAAAAATCGTAATCTTTCTATTATTTCCCCTCCCAAACATATCGTGAAATTTTGATGTTTCTACGACAATGACCAATCACATTAAAATGACAACAATCACATTAATAGTTTCCTTTATTAGTTTTTTTTATCACAACGTTTACAATAATTTCCATTATTAATGAGAGGAGATACGTATTTTTAACAAAATTAAACGAGACATCCTGAACTTTTTTAGGTCTTCTCTCAGTTTATGCCAATTTGGAAGCGAATGATCTTTTCAGATCTCGCTAGAAAAAAATCAAAATCTTTTTATTTTTCACCTCCCAAACAAATTTTGATGTTTCTACGACAACTAAAAATCTCATTAAAATGACAACAATCACCTTAACAGCCTCCTTTATTAGTTTTTTTATTACAACGTTTACAATAATTTTCAATATTAATGACAGGAGATACGTATTTTTAACAAAATTAAACGAGACATCCTGAACTTTTTTTTAGGTCTTCTCTCATTTTATGCCAATTTGGAAGGGAATGATCTTTTCAGATCTCACCACAAAGAAATCATAATCTTTCTATTATTTCACCTCCCAAACAAATTTTGATGTTTCTACGACAATTACCAATCACATTAAAACGACAACAATCACATTAACAGTTTCCTTCATTAGTTTTTTTTATCACAACGTTCACAATAATTTCCATTATAAATGAGAGGAGATACGTATTTTTACCAAAATTAAACGAGATATCCTGAACTTTTTTTTAGGCCTTCTCTCATTTTATGCCAATTTGGAAGGGAATGATCTTTCCAGATCTTACCACAAAGAAATCATAATCTTTCTATTATTTCACCTCCCAAACAAATTTTGATGTTTCTACGACAATTACCAATCATATTAAAATGACAACAATCACATTAACAGTTTCCTTCATTAGTTTTTTTTATCACAACGTTCACAATAATTTCCATTATTAATGAGAGGAGATACGTATTTTTACCAAAATTAAACAAGATATCCTGAACTTTTTTTTAGGTCTTCTCTCATTTTATGCCAATTTGGAAGGGAATGATCTTTTTCAGATCTCACCAGAAAAAAATCATAATCTTTTTATTATTGCACCTCCCAAACAAATTTTGATTTTCTACGACAACTAAAAATCACATTAAAACGACAACAATCACATTTACCGTTTCCTTTATTAGTTTTTTTTTATTACAACGTTTACAATAATTTTCAATATTAATGACAGGAGATACGTATTTTTAACAAAATTAAACGAGGCATCCTAAACTTTTTTTTAGGTCTTCTCTCATTTTATGCCAATTTGGAAGGGAATGATCTTTTCATATCTCACCAGAAAAAAATCGTAATCTTTCTATTATTTCCCCTCCCAAACATATCGTGAAATTTTGATGTTTCTACGACAATGACCAATCACATTAAAATGACAACAATCACATTAATAGTTTCCTTTATTAGTTTTTTTTATCACAACGTTTACAATAATTTCCATTATTAATGAGAGGAGATACGTATTTTTAACAAAATTAAACGAGACATCCTGAACTTTTTTAGGTCTTCTCTCAGTTTATGCCAATTTGGAAGCGAATGATCTTTTCAGATCTCGCTAGAAAAAAATCATAATCTTTTTATTTTTCACCTCCCAAACAAATTTTGATGTTTCTACGACAACTAAAAATCTCATTAAAATGACAACAATCACCTTAACAGCCTCCTTTATTAGTTTTTTTATTACAACGTTTACAATAATTTTCAATATTAATGACAGGAGATACGTATTTTTAACAAAATTAAACGAGACATCCTGAACTTTTTTTTAGGTCTTCTCTCATTTTATGCCAATTAGGAAGGGAATGATCTTTTCAGATCTCACCACAAAGAAATCATAATCTTTCTATTATTTCACCTCCCAAACAAATTTTGATGTTTCTACGACAATTACCAATCACATTAAAATGACAACAATCACATTAACAGTTTCCTTCATTAGTTTTTTTTATCACAACGTTCACAATAATTTCCATTATAAATGAGAGGAGATACGTATTTTTACCAAAATTAAACGAGATATCCTGAACTTTTTTTTAGGCCTTCTCTCATTTTATGCCAATTTGGAAGGGAATGATCTTTTCAGATCTCACCACAAAGAAATCATAATCTTTCTATTATTTCACCTCCCAAACAAATTTTGATGTTTCTACGACAATTACCAATCATATTAAAATGACAACAATCACATTAACAGTTTCCTTCATTAGTTTTTTTTATCACAACGTTCACAATAATTTCCATTATTAATGAGAGGAGATACGTATTTTTACCAAAATTAAACAAGATATCCTGAACTTTTTTTTAGGTCTTCTCTCATTTTATGCCAATTTGGAAGGGAATGATCTTTTTCAGATCTCACCAGAAAAAAATCATAATCTTTTTATTATTGCACCTCCCAAACAAATTTTGATTTTCTACGACAACTAAAAATCACATTAAAACGACAACAATCACATTTACCGTTTCCTTTATTAGTTTTTTTTTATTACAATGTTTACAATAATTTTCAATATTAATGACAGGAGATACGTATTTTTAACAAAATTAAACGAGGCATCCTAAACTTTTTTTTAGGTCTTCTCTCATTTTATGCCAATTTGGAAGGGAATGATCTTTTCATATCTCACCAGAAAAAAATCGTAATCTTTCTATTATTTCCCCTCCCAAACATATCGTGAAATTTTGATGTTTCTACGACAATGACCAATCACATTAAAATGACAACAATCACATTAATAGTTTCCTTTATTAGTTTTTTTTATCACAACGTTTACAATAATTTCCATTATTAATGAGAGGAGATACGTATTTTTAACAAAATTAAACGAGACATCCTGAACTTTTTTAGGTCTTCTCTCAGTTTATGCCAATTTGGAAGCGAATGATCTTTTCAGATCTCGCTAGAAAAAAATCAAAATCTTTTTATTTTTCACCTCCCAAACAAATTTTGATGTTTCTACGACAACTAAAAATCTCATTAAAATGACAACAATCACCTTAACAGCCTCCTTTATTAGTTTTTTTATTACAACGTTTACAATAATTTTCAATATTAATGACAGGAGATACGTATTTTTAACAAAATTAAACGAGACATCCTGAACTTTTTTTTAGGTCTTCTCTCATTTTATGCCAATTTGGAAGGGAATGATCTTTTCATATCTCACCACAAAGAAATCATAATCTTTCTATTATTTCACCTCCCAAACAAATTTTGATGTTTCTACGACAATTACCAATCACATTAAAACGACAACAATCACATTAACAGTTTCCTTCATTAGTTTTTTTTATCACAACGTTCACAATAATTTCCATTATAAATGAGAGGAGATACGTATTTTTACCAAAATTAAACGAGATATCCTGAACTTTTTTTTAGGCCTTCTCTCATTTTATGCCAATTTGGAAGGGAATGATCTTTTCAGATCTCACCACAAAGAAATCATAATCTTTCTATTATTTCACCTCCCAAACAAATTTTGATGTTTCTACGACAATTACCAATCATATTAAAATGACAACAATCACATTAACAGTTTCCTTCATTAGTTTTTTTTATCACAACGTTCACAATAATTTCCATTATTAATGAGAGGAGATACGTATTTTTACCAAAATTAAACAAGATATCCTGAACTTTTTTTTAGGTCTTCTCTCATTTTATGCCAATTTGGAAGGGAATGATCTTTTTCAGATCTCACCAGAAAAAAATCATAATCTTTTTATTATTGCACCTCCCAAACAAATTTTGATTTTCTACGACAACTAAAAATCACATTAAAACGACAACAATCACATTTACCGTTTCCTTTATTAGTTTTTTTTTATTACAACGTTTACAATAATTTTCAATATTAATGACAGGAGATACGTATTTTTAACAAAATTAAACGAGGCATCCTAAACTTTTTTTTAGGTCTTCTCTCATTTTATGCCAATTTGGAAGGGAATGATCTTTTCATATCTCACCAGAAAAAAATCGTAATCTTTCTATTATTTCCCCTCCCAAACATATCGTGAAATTTTGATGTTTCTACGACAATGACCAATCACATTAAAATGACAACAATCACATTAATAGTTTCCTTTATTAGTTTTTTTTATCACAACGTTTACAATAATTTCCATTATTAATGAGAGGAGATACGTATTTTTAACAAAATTAAACGAGACATCCTGAACTTTTTTAGGTCTTCTCTCAGTTTATGCCAATTTGGAAGCGAATGATCTTTTCAGATCTCGCTAGAAAAAAATCAAAATCTTTTTATTTTTCACCTCCCAAACAAATTTTGATGTTTCTACGACAACTAAAAATCTCATTAAAATGACAACAATCACCTTAACAGCCTCCTTTATTAGTTTTTTTATTACAACGTTTACAATAATTTTCAATATTAATGACAGGAGATACGTATTTTTAACAAAATTAAACGAGACATCCTGAACTTTTTTTTAGGTCTTCTCTCATTTTATGCCAATTTGGAAGGGAATGATCTTTTCATATCTCACCACAAAGAAATCATAATCTTTCTATTATTTCACCTCCCAAACAAATTTTGATGTTTCTACGACAATTACCAATCACATTAAAACGACAACAATCACATTAACAGTTTCCTTCATTAGTTTTTTTTATCACAACGTTCACAATAATTTCCATTATAAATGAGAGGAGATACGTATTTTTACCAAAATTAAACGAGATATCCTGAACTTTTTTTTAGGCCTTCTCTCATTTTATGCCAATTTGGAAGGGAATGATCTTTCCAGATCTCACCACAAAGAAATCATAATCTTTCTATTATTTCACCTCCCAAACAAATTTTGATGTTTCTACGACAACTAAAAATCACATTAAAACGACAACAATCACATTTACCGTTTCCTTTATTAGTTTTTTTTTATTACAACGTTTACAATAATTTTCAATATTAATGACAGGAGATACGTATTTTTAACAAAATTAAACGAGGCATCCTAAACTTTTTTTTTAGGTCTTCTCTCATTTTATGCCAATTTGGAAGGGAATGATCTTTTCATATCTCACCAGAAAAAAATCGTAATCTTTCTATTATTTCCCCTCCCAAACATATCGTGAAATTTTGATGTTTCTACGACAATGACCAATCACATTAAAATGACAACAATCACATTAATAGTTTCCTTTATTAGTTTTTTTTATCACAACGTTTACAATAATTTCCATTATTAATGAGAGGAGATACGTATTTTTAACAAAATTAAACGAGACATCCTGAACTTTTTTAGGTCTTCTCTCAGTTTATGCCAATTTGGAAGCGAATGATCTTTTCAGATCTCGCTAGAAAAAAATCAAAATCTTTTTATTTTTCACCTCCCAAACAAATTTTGATGTTTCTACGACAACTAAAAATCTCATTAAAATGACAACAATCACCTTAACAGCCTCCTTTATTAGTTTTTTTATTACAACGTTTACAATAATTTTCAATATTAATGACAGGAGATACGTATTTTTAACAAAATTAAACGAGACATCCTGAACTTTTTTTTAGGTCTTCTCTCATTTTATGCCAATTTGGAAGGGAATGATCTTTTCAGATCTCACCACAAAGAAATCATAATCTTTCTATTATTTCACCTCCCAAACAAATTTTGATGTTTCTACGACAATTACCAATCACATTAAAACGACAACAATCACATTAACAGTTTCCTTCATTAGTTTTTTTTATCACAACGTTCACAATAATTTCCATTATAAATGAGAGGAGATACGTATTTTTACCAAAATTAAACGAGATATCCTGAACTTTTTTTTAGGCCTTCTCTCATTTTATGCCAATTTGGAAGGGAATGATCTTTCCAGATCTCACCACAAAGAAATCATAATCTTTCTATTATTTCACCTCCCAAACAAATTTTGATGTTTCTACGACAATTACCAATCATATTAAAATGACAACAATCACATTAACAGTTTCCTTCATTAGTTTTTTTTATCACAACGTTCACAGTAATTTCCATTATTAATGAGAGGAGATACGTATTTTTACCAAAATTAAACAAGATATCCTGAACTTTTTTTTAGGTCTTCTCTCATTTTATGCCAATTTGGAAGGGAATGATCTTTTTCAGATCTCACCAGAAAAAAATCATAATCTTTTTATTATTGCACCTCCCAAACAAATTTTGATTTTCTACGACAACTAAAAATCACATTAAAACGACAACAATCACATTTACCGTTTCCTTTATTAGTTTTTTTTTTATTACAACGTTTACAATAATTTTCAATATTAATGACAGGAGATACGTATTTTTAACAAAATTAAACGAGGCATCCTAAACTTTTTTTTAGGTCTTCTCTCATTTTATGCCAATTTGGAAGGGAATGATCTTTTCATATCTCACCAGAAAAAAACCGTAATCTTTCTATTATTTCCCCTCCCAAACATATCGTGAAATTTTGATGTTTCTACGACAATGACCAATCACATTAAAATGACAACAATCTCATTAATAGTTTCCTTTATTAGTTTTTTTTATCACAACGTTTACAATAATTTCCATTATTAATGAGAGGAGATACGTATTTTTAACAAAATTAAACGAGACATCCTGAACTTTTTTAGGTCTTCTCTCAGTTTATGCCAATTTGGAAGCGAATGATCTTTTCAGATCTCGCTAGAAAAAAATCATAATCTTTTTATTTTTCACCTCCCAAACAAATTTTGATGTTTCTACGACAACTAAAAATCTCATTAAAATGACAACAATCACCTTAACAGCCTCCTTTATTAGTTTTTTTATTACAACGTTTACAATAATTTTCAATATTAATGACAGGAGATACGTATTTTTAACAAAATTAAACGAGACATCCTGAACTTTTTTTTAGGTCTTCTCTCATTTTATGCCAATTTGGAAGGGAATGATCTTTTCAGATCTCACCACAAAGAAATCATAATCTTTCTATTATTTCACCTCCCAAACAAATTTTGATGTTTCTACGACAATTACCAATCACATTAAAACGACAACAATCACGTTAACAGTTTCCTTCATTAGTTTTTTTTATCACAACGTTCACAATAATTTCCATTATAAATGAGAGGAGATACGTATTTTTACCAAAATTAAACGAGATATCCTGAACTTTTTTTTAGGCCTTCTCTCATTTTATGCCAATTTGGAAGGGAATGATCTTTCCAGATCTCACCACAAAGAAATCATAATCTTTCTATTATTTCACCTCCCAAACAAATTTTGATGTTTCTACGACAATTACCAATCATATTAAAATGACAACAATCACATTAACAGTTTCCTTCATTAGTTTTTTTTATCACAACGTTCACAGTAATTTCCATTATTAATGAGAGGAGATACGTATTTTTACCAAAATTAAACAAGATATCCTGAACTTTTTTTTAGGTCTTCTCTCATTTTATGCCAATTTGGAAGGGAATGATCTTTTTCAGATCTCACCAGAAAAAAATCATAATCTTTTTATTATTGCACCTCCCAAACAAATTTTGATTTTCTACGACAACTAAAAATCACATTAAAACGACAACAATCACATTTACCGTTTCCTTTATTAGTTTTTTTTTTATTACAACGTTTACAATAATTTTCAATATTAATGACAGGAGATACGTATTTTTAACAAAATTAAACGAGGCATCCTAAACTTTTTTTTAGGTCTTCTCTCATTTTATGCCAATTTGGAAGGGAATGATCTTTTCATATCTCACCAGAAAAAAACCGTAATCTTTCTATTATTTCCCCTCCCAAACATATCGTGAAATTTTGATGTTTCTACGACAATGACCAATCACATTAAAATGACAACAATCTCATTAATAGTTTCCTTTATTAGTTTTTTTTATCACAACGTTTACAATAATTTCCATTATTAATGAGAGGAGATACGTATTTTTAACAAAATTAAACGAGACATCCTGAACTTTTTTAGGTCTTCTCTCAGTTTATGCCAATTTGGAAGCGAATGATCTTTTCAGATCTCGCTAGAAAAAAATCATAATCTTTTTATTTTTCACCTCCCAAACAAATTTTGATGTTTCTACGACAACTAAAAATCTCATTAAAATGACAACAATCACCTTAACAGCCTCCTTTATTAGTTTTTTTATTACAACGTTTACAATAATTTTCAATATTAATGACAGGAGATACGTATTTTTAACAAAATTAAACGAGACATCCTGAACTTTTTTTTAGGTCTTCTCTCATTTTATGCCAATTTGGAAGGGAATGATCTTTTCAGATCTCACCACAAAGAAATCATAATCTTTCTATTATTTCACCTCCCAAACAAATTTTGATGTTTCTACGACAATTACCAATCACATTAAAACGACAACAATCACGTTAACAGTTTCCTTCATTAGTTTTTTTTATCACAACGTTCACAATAATTTCCATTATTAATGAGAGGAGATACGTATTTTTACCAAAATTAAACAAGATATCCTGAACTTTTTTTTAGGTCTTCTCTCATTTTATGCCAATTTGGAAGGGAATGATCTTTTTCAGATCTCACCAGAAAAAAATCATAATCTTTTTATTATTGCACCTCCCAAACAAATTTTGATTTTCTACGACAACTAAAAATCACATTAAAACGACAACAATCACATTTACCGTTTCCTTTATTAGTTTTTTTTTATTACAACGTTTACAATAATTTTCAATATTAATGACAGGAGATACGTATTTTTAACAAAATTAAACGAGGCATCCTAAACTTTTTTTTTAGGTCTTCTCTCATTTTATGCCAATTTGGAAGGGAATGATCTTTTCATATCTCACCAGAAAAAAATCGTAATCTTTCTATTATTTCCCCTCCCAAACATATCGTGAAATTTTGATGTTTCTACGACAATGACCAATCACATTAAAATGACAACAATCACATTAATAGTTTCCTTTATTAGTTTTTTTTATCACAACGTTTACAATAATTTCCATTATTAATGAGAGGAGATACGTATTTTTAACAAAATTAAACGAGACATCCTGAACTTTTTTAGGTCTTCTCTCAGTTTATGCCAATTTGGAAGCGAATGATCTTTTCAGATCTCGCTAGAAAAAAATCAAAATCTTTTTATTTTTCACCTCCCAAACAAATTTTGATGTTTCTACGACAACTAAAAATCTCATTAAAATGACAACAATCACCTTAACAGCCTCCTTTATTAGTTTTTTTATTACAACGTTTACAATAATTTTCAATATTAATGACAGGAGATACGTATTTTTAACAAAATTAAACGAGACATCCTGAACTTTTTTTTAGGTCTTCTCTCATTTTATGCCAATTTGGAAGGGAATGATCTTTTCAGATCTCACCACAAAGAAATCATAATCTTTCTATTATTTCACCTCCCAAACAAATTTTGATGTTTCTACGACAATTACCAATCACATTAAAACGACAACAATCACATTAACAGTTTCCTTCATTAGTTTTTTTTATCACAACGTTCACAATAATTTCCATTATAAATGAGAGGAGATACGTATTTTTACCAAAATTAAACGAGATATCCTGAACTTTTTTTTAGGCCTTCTCTCATTTTATGCCAATTTGGAAGGGAATGATCTTTCCAGATCTCACCACAAAGAAATCATAATCTTTCTATTATTTCACCTCCCAAACAAATTTTGATGTTTCTACGACAATTACCAATCATATTAAAATGACAACAATCACATTAACAGTTTCCTTCATTAGTTTTTTTTATCACAACGTTCACAGTAATTTCCATTATTAATGAGAGGAGATACGTATTTTTACCAAAATTAAACAAGATATCCTGAACTTTTTTTTAGGTCTTCTCTCATTTTATGCCAATTTGGAAGGGAATGATCTTTTTCAGATCTCACCAGAAAAAAATCATAATCTTTTTATTATTGCACCTCCCAAACAAATTTTGATTTTCTACGACAACTAAAAATCACATTAAAACGACAACAATCACATTTACCGTTTCCTTTATTAGTTTTTTTTTTATTACAACGTTTACAATAATTTTCAATATTAATGACAGGAGATACGTATTTTTAACAAAATTAAACGAGGCATCCTAAACTTTTTTTTAGGTCTTCTCTCATTTTATGCCAATTTGGAAGGGAATGATCTTTTCATATCTCACCAGAAAAAAACCGTAATCTTTCTATTATTTCCCCTCCCAAACATATCGTGAAATTTTGATGTTTCTACGACAATGACCAATCACATTAAAATGACAACAATCTCATTAATAGTTTCCTTTATTAGTTTTTTTTATCACAACGTTTACAATAATTTCCATTATTAATGAGAGGAGATACGTATTTTTAACAAAATTAAACGAGACATCCTGAACTTTTTTAGGTCTTCTCTCAGTTTATGCCAATTTGGAAGCGAATGATCTTTTCAGATCTCGCTAGAAAAAAATCATAATCTTTTTATTTTTCACCTCCCAAACAAATTTTGATGTTTCTACGACAACTAAAAATCTCATTAAAATGACAACAATCACCTTAACAGCCTCCTTTATTAGTTTTTTTATTACAACGTTTACAATAATTTTCAATATTAATGACAGGAGATACGTATTTTTAACAAAATTAAACGAGACATCCTGAACTTTTTTTTAGGTCTTCTCTCATTTTATGCCAATTTGGAAGGGAATGATCTTTTCAGATCTCACCACAAAGAAATCATAATCTTTCTATTATTTCACCTCCCAAACAAATTTTGATGTTTCTACGACAATTACCAATCACATTAAAACGACAACAATCACGTTAACAGTTTCCTTCATTAGTTTTTTTTATCACAACGTTCACAATAATTTCCATTATTAATGAGAGGAGATACGTATTTTTACCAAAATTAAACAAGATATCCTGAACTTTTTTTTAGGTCTTCTCTCATTTTATGCCAATTTGGAAGGGAATGATCTTTTTCAGATCTCACCAGAAAAAAATCATAATCTTTTTATTATTGCACCTCCCAAACAAATTTTGATTTTCTACGACAACTAAAAATCACATTAAAACGACAACAATCACATTTACCGTTTCCTTTATTAGTTTTTTTTTTATTACAACGTTTACAATAATTTTCAATATTAATGACAGGAGATACGTATTTTTAACAAAATTAAACGAGGCATCCTAAACATTTTTTTAGGTCTTCTCTCATTTTATGCCAATTTGGAAGGGAATGATCTTTTCATATCTCACCAGAAAAAAACCGTAATCTTTCTATTATTTCCCCTCCCAAACATATCGTGAAATTTTGATGTTTCTACGACAATGACCAATCACATTAAAATGACAACAATCTCATTAATAGTTTCCTTTATTAGTTTTTTTTATCACAACGTTTACAATAATTTCCATTATTAATGAGAGGAGATACGTATTTTTAACAAAATTAAACGAGACATCCTGAACTTTTTTAGGTCTTCTCTCAGTTTATGCCAATTTGGAAGCGAATGATCTTTTCAGATCTCGCTAGAAAAAAATCATAATCTTTTTATTTTTCACCTCCCAAACAAATTTTGATGTTTCTACGACAACTAAAAATCTCATTAAAATGACAACAATCACCTTAACAGCCTCCTTTATTAGTTTTTTTATTACAACGTTTACAATAATTTTCAATATTAATGACAGGAGATACGTATTTTTAACAAAATTAAACGAGACATCCTGAACTTTTTTTTAGGTCTTCTCTCATTTTATGCCAATTTGGAAGGGAATGATCTTTTCAGATCTCACCACAAAGAAATCATAATCTTTCTATTATTTCACCTCCCAAACAAATTTTGATGTTTCTACGACAATTACCAATCACATTAAAACGACAACAATCACGTTAACAGTTTCCTTCATTAGTTTTTTTTATCACAACGTTCACAATAATTTCCATTATTAATGAGAGGAGATACGTATTTTTACCAAAATTAAACAAGATATCCTGAACTTTTTTTTAGGTCTTCTCTCATTTTATGCCAATTTGGAAGGGAATGATCTTTTTCAGATCTCACCAGAAAAAAATCATAATCTTTTTATTATTGCACCTCCCAAACAAATTTTGATTTTCTACGACAACTAAAAATCACATTAAAACGACAACCATCACATTTACCGTTTCCTTTATTAGTTTTTTTTTATTACAACGTTTACAATAATTTTCAATATTAATGACAGGAGATACGTATTTTTAACAAAATTAAACGAGGCATCCTAAACTTTTTTTTAGGTCTTCTCTCATTTTATGCCAATTTGGAAGGGAATGATCTTTTCATATCTCACCAGAAAAAAATCGTAATCTTTCTATTATTTCCCCTCCCAAACATATCGTGAAATTTTGATGTTTCTACGACAATGACCAATCACATTAAAATGACAACAATCACATTAATAGTTTCCTTTATTAGTTTTTTTTATCACAACGTTTACAAGAATTTCCATTATTAATGAGAGGAGATACGTATTTTTAACAAAATTAAACGAGACATCCTGAACTTTTTTAGGTCTTCTCTCAGTTTATGCCAATTTGGAAGCGAATGATCTTTTCAGATCTCGCTAGAAAAAAATCAAAATCTTTTTATTTTTCACCTCCCAAACAAATTTTGATGTTTCTACGACAACTAAAAATCTCATTAAAATGACAACAATCACCTTAACAGCCTCCTTTATTAGTTTTTTTATTACAACGTTTACAATAATTTTCAATATTAATGACAGGAGATACGTATTTTTAACAAAATTAAACGAGACATCCTGAACTTTTTTTTAGGTCTTCTCTCATTTTATGCCAATTTGGAAGGGAATGATCTTTTCAGATCTCACCACAAAGAAATCATAATCTTTCTATTATTTCACCTCCCAAACAAATTTTGATGTTTCTACGACAATTACCAATCACATTAAAACGACAACAATCACATTAACAGTTTCCTTCATTAGTTTTTTTTATCACAACGTTCACAATAATTTCCATTATAAATGAGAGGAGATACGTATTTTTACCAAAATTAAACGAGATATCCTGAACTTTTTTTTAGGCCTTCTCTCATTTTATGCCAATTTGGAAGGGAATGATCTTTTCAGATCTCACCACAAAGAAATCATAATCTTTCTATTATTTCACCTCCCAAACAAATTTTGATGTTTCTACGACAATTACCAACCACATTAAAACGACAACAATCACGTTAACAGTTTCCTTCATTAGTTTTTTTTATCACAACGTTCACAATAATTTCCATTATTAATGAGAGGAGATACGTATTTTTACCAAAATTAAACAAGATATCCTGAACTTTTTTTTAGGTCTTCTCTCATTTTATGCCAATTTGGAAGGGAAGTTTTTTTCAGATCTCACCAGAAAAAAATCATAATCTTTTTATTATTGCACCTCCCAAACAAATTTTGATTTTCTACGACAACTAAAAATCACATTAAAACGACAACAATCACATTTACCGTTTCCTTTATTAGTTTTTTTTTATTACAACGTTTACAATAATTTTCAATATTAATGACAGGAGATACGTATTTTTAACAAAATTAAACGAGGCATCCTAAACTTTTTTTTAGGTCTTCTCTCATTTTATGCCAATTTGGAAGGGAATGATCTTTTCATATCTCACCAGAAAAAAATCGTAATCTTTCTATTATTTCCCCTCCCAAACATATCGTGAAATTTTGATGTTTCTACGACAATGACCAATCACATTAAAATGACAACAATCACATTAATAGTTTCCTTTATTAGTTTTTTTTATCACAACGTTTACAATAATTTCCATTATTAATGAGAGGAGATACGTATTTTTAACAAAATTAAACGAGACATCCTGAACTTTTTTAGGTCTTCTCTCAGTTTATGCCAATTTGGAAGCGAATGATCTTTTCAGATCTCGCTAGAAAAAAATCAAAATCTTTTTATTTTTCACCTCCCAAACAAATTTTGATGTTTCTACGACAACTAAAAATCTCATTAAAATGACAACAATCACCTTAACAGCCTCCTTTATTAGTTTTTTTATTACAACGTTTACAATAATTTTCAATATTAATGACAGGAGATACGTATTTTTAACAAAATTAAACGAGACATCCTGAACTTTTTTTTAGGTCTTCTCTCATTTTATGCCAATTTGGAAGGGAATGATCTTTTCAGATCTCACCACAAAGAAATCATAATCTTTCTATTATTTCACCTCCCAAACAAATTTTGATGTTTCTACGACAATTACCAATCACATTAAAACGACAACAATCACATTAACAGTTTCCTTCATTAGTTTTTTTTATCACAACGTTCACAATAATTTCCATTATAAATGAGAGGAGATACGTATTTTTACCAAAATTAAACGAGATATCCTGAACTTTTTTTTAGGCCTTCTCTCATTTTATGCCAATTTGGAAGGGAATGATCTTTTCAGATCTCACCACAAAGAAATCATAATCTTTCTATTATTTCACCTCCCAAACAAATTTTGATGTTTCTACGACAATTACCAATCACATTAAAACGACAACAATCACGTTAACAGTTTCCTTCATTAGTTTTTTTTATCACAACGTTCACAATAATTTCCATTATTAATGAGAGGAGATACGTATTTTTACCAAAATTAAACAAGATATCCTGAACTTTTTTTTAGGTCTTCTCTCATTTTATGCCAATTTGGAAGGGAATGATCTTTTTCAGATCTCACCAGAAAAAAATCATAATCTTTTTATTATTGCACCTCCCAAACAAATTTTGATTTTCTACGACAACTAAAAATCACATTAAAACGACAACAATCACATTTACCGTTTCCTTTATTAGTTTTTTTTTATTACAACGTTTACAATAATTTTCAATATTAATGACAGGAGATACGTATTTTTACCAAAATTAAACGAGGCATCCTAAACTTTTTTTTAGGTCTTCTCTCATTTTATGCCAATTTGGAAGGGAATGATCTTTTCAGATCTCACCAGAAAAAAATCATAATCTTTTTATTATTGCACCTCCCAAACAAATTTTGATTTTCTACGACAACTAAAAATCACATTAAAACGACAACAATCACATTTACCGTTTCCTTTATTAGTTTTTTTTTATTACAACGTTTACAATAATTTTCAATATTAATGACAGGAGATACGTATTTTTAACAAAATTAAACGAGGCATCCTAAACTTTTTTTTAGGTCTTCTCTCATTTTATGCCAATTTGGAAGGGAATGATCTTTTCATATCTCACCAGAAAAAAATCGTAATCTTTCTATTATTTCCCCTCCCAAACATATCGTGAAATTTTGATGTTTCTACGACAATGACCAATCACATTAAAATGACAACAATCACATTAATAGTTTCCTTTATTAGTTTTTTTTATCACAACGTTTACAATAATTTCCATTATTAATGAGAGGAGATACGTATTTTTAACAAAATTAAACGAGACATCCTGAACTTTTTTAGGTCTTCTCTCAGTTTATGCCAATTTGGAAGCGAATGATCTTTTCAGATCTCGCTAGAAAAAAATCATAATCTTTTTATTTTTCACCTCCCAAACAAATTTTGATGTTTCTACGACAACTAAAAATCTCATTAAAATGACAACAATCACCTTAACAGCCTCCTTTATTAGTTTTTTTATTACAACGTTTACAATAATTTTCAATATTAATGACAGGAGATACGTATTTTTAACAAAATTAAACGAGACATCCTGAACTTTTTTTTAGGTCTTCTCTCATTTTATGCCAATTTGGAAGGGAATGATCTTTTCAGATCTCACCACAAAGAAATCATAATCTTTCTATTATTTCACCTCCCAAACAAATTTTGATGTTTCTACGACAATTACCAATCACATTAAAACGACAACAATCACATTAACAGTTTCCTTCATTAGTTTTTTTTATCACAACGTTCACAATAATTTCCATTATAAATGAGAGGAGATACGTATTTTTACCAAAATTAAACGAGATATCCTGAACTTTTTTTTAGGCCTTCTCTCATTTTATGCCAATTTGGAAGGGAATGATCTTTCCAGATCTCACCACAAAGAAATCATAATCTTTCTATTATTTCACCTCCCAAACAAATTTTGATGTTTCTACGACAATTACCAATCATATTAAAATGACAACAATCACATTAACAGTTTCCTTCATTAGTTTTTTTTATCACAACGTTCATAATAATTTCCATTATTAATGAGAGGAGATACGTATTTTTACCAAAATTAAACAAGATATCCTGAACTTTTTTTTAGGTCTTCTCTCATTTTATGCCAATTTGGAAGGGAATGATCTTTTCCAGATCTCACCAGAAAAAAATCATAATCTTTTTATTATTGCACCTCCCAAACAAATTTTGATTTTCTACGACAACTAAAAATCACATTAAAACGACAACAATCACATTTACCGTTTCCTTTATTAGTTTTTTTTTATTACAACGTTTACAATAATTTTCAATATTAATGACAGGAGATACGTATTTTTAACAAAATTAAACGAGGCATCCTAAACTTTTTTTTAGGTCTTCTCTCATTTTATGCCAATTTGGAAGGGAATGATCTTTTCATATCTCACCAGAAAAAAATCGTAATCTTTCTATTATTTCCCCTCCCAAACATATCGTGAAATTTTGATGTTTCTACGACAATGACCAATCACATTAAAATGACAACAATCACATTAATAGTTTCCTTTATTAGTTTTTTTTATCACAACGTTTACAATAATTTCCATTATTAATGAGAGGAGATACGTATTTTTAACAAAATTAAACGAGACATCCTGAACTTTTTTAGGTCTTCTCTCAGTTTATGCCAATTTGGAAGCGAATGATCTTTTCAGATCTCGCTAGAAAAAAATCAAAATCTTTTTATTTTTCACCTCCCAAACAAATTTTGATGTTTCTACGACAACTAAAAATCTCATTAAAATGACAACAATCACCTTAACAGCCTCCTTTATTAGTTTTTTTATTACAACGTTTACAATAATTTTCAATATTAATGACAGGAGATACGTATTTTTAACAAAATTAAACGAGACATCCTGAACTTTTTTTTAGGTCTTCTCTCATTTTATGCCAATTTGGAAGGGAATGATCTTTTCAGATCTCACCACAAAGAAATCATAATCTTTCTATTATTTCACCTCCCAAACAAATTTTGATGTTTCTACGACAATTACCAATCACATTAAAACGACAACAATCACATTAACAGTTTCCTTCATTAGTTTTTTTTATCACAACGTTCGCAATAATTTCCATTATAAATGAGAGGAGATACGTATTTTTACCAAAATTAAACGAGATATCCTGAACTTTTTTTTAGGCCTTCTCTCATTTTATGCCAATTTGGAAGGGAATGATCTTTTCAGATCTCACCACAAAGAAATCATAATCTTTCTATTATTTCACCTCCCAAACAAATTTTGATGTTTCTACGACAATTACCAATCACATTAAAATGACAACAATCACGTTAACAGTTTCCTTCATTAGTTTTTTTTATCACAACGTTCACAATAATTTCCATTATTAATGAGAGGAGATACGTATTTTTACCAAAATTAAACAAGATATCCTGAACTTTTTTTTAGGTCTTCTCTCATTTTATGCCAATTTGGAAGGGAATGATCTTTTTCAGATCTCACCAGAAAAAAATCATAATCTTTTTATTATTGCACCTCCCAAACAAATTTTGATTTTCTACGACAACTAAAAATCACATTAAAACGACAACAATCACATTTACCGTTTCCTTTATTAGTTTTTTTTTATTACAACGTTTACAATAATTTTCAATATTAATGACAGGAGATACGTATTTTTAACAAAATTAAACGAGGCATCCTAAACTTTTTTTTAGGTCTTCTCTCATTTTATGCCAATTTGGAAGGGAATGATCTTTTCATATCTCACCAGAAAAAAATCGTAATCTTTCTATTATTTCCCCTCCCAAACATATCGTGAAATTTTGATGTTTCTACGACAATGACCAATCACATTAAAATGACAACAATCACATTAATAGTTTCCTTTATTAGTTTTTTTTATCACAACGTTTACAATAATTTCCATTATTAATGAGAGGAGATACGTATTTTTAACAAAATTAAACGAGACATCCTGAACTTTTTTAGGTCTTCTCTCAGTTTATGCCAATTTGGAAGCGAATGATCTTTTCAGATCTCGCTAGAAAAAAATCATAATCTTTTTATTTTTCACCTCCCAAACAAATTTTGATGTTTCTACGACAACTAAAAATCTCATTAAAATGACAACAATCACCTTAACAGCCTCCTTTATTAGTTTTTTTATTACAACGTTTACAATAATTTTCAATATTAATGACAGGAGATACGTATTTTTAACAAAATTAAACGAGACATCCTGAACTTTTTTTTAGGTCTTCTCTCATTTTATGCCAATTTGGAAGGGAATGATCTTTTCAGATCTCACCACAAAGAAATCATAATCTTTCTATTATTTCACCTCCCAAACAAATTTTGATGTTTCTACGACAATTACCAATCACATTAAAACGACAACAATCACATTAACAGTTTCCTTCATTAGTTTTTTTTATCACAACGTTCACAATAATTTCCATTATAAATGAGAGGAGATACGTATTTTTACCAAAATTAAACGAGATATCCTGAACTTTTTTTTAGGCCTTCTCTCATTTTATGCCAATTTGGAAGGGAATGATCTTTTCAGATCTCACCACAAAGAAATCATAATCTTTCTATTATTTCACCTCCCAAACAAATTTTGATGTTTCTACGACAATTACCAATCACATTAAAACGACAACAATCACGTTAACAGTTTCCTTCATTAGTTTTTTTTATCACAACGTTCACAATAATTTCCATTATTAATGAGAGGAGATACGTATTTTTACCAAAATTAAACAAGATATCCTGAACTTTTTTTTAGGTCTTCTCTCATTTTATGCCAATTTGGAAGGGAATGATCTTTTTCAGATCTCACCAGAAAAAAATCATAATCTTTTTATTATTGCACCTCCCAAACAAATTTTGATTTTCTACGACAACTAAAAATCACATTAAAACGACAACAATCACATTTACCGTTTCCTTTATTAGTTTTTTTTTATTACAACGTTTACAATAATTTTCAATATTAATGACAGGAGATACGTATTTTTACCAAAATTAAACGAGGCATCCTAAACTTTTTTTTAGGTCTTCTCTCATTTTATGCCAATTTGGAAGGGAATGATCTTTTCAGATCTCACCAGAAAAAAATCATAATCTTTTTATTATTGCACCTCCCAAACAAATTTTGATTTTCTACGACAACTAAAAATCACATTAAAACGACAACAATCACATTTACCGTTTCCTTTATTAGTTTTTTTTTATTACAACGTTTACAATAATTTTCAATATTAATGACAGGAGATACGTATTTTTAACAAAATTAAACGAGGCATCCTAAACTTTTTTTTAGGTCTTCTCTCATTTTATGCCAATTTGGAAGGGAATGATCTTTTCATATCTCACCAGAAAAAAATCGTAATCTTTCTATTATTTCCCCTCCCAAACATATCGTGAAATTTTGATGTTTCTACGACAATGACCAATCACATTAAAATGACAACAATCACATTAATAGTTTCCTTTATTAGTTTTTTTTATCACAACGTTTACAATAATTTCCATTATTAATGAGAGGAGATACGTATTTTTAACAAAATTAAACGAGACATCCTGAACTTTTTTAGGTCTTCTCTCAGTTTATGCCAATTTGGAAGCGAATGATCTTTTCAGATCTCGCTAGAAAAAAATCATAATCTTTTTATTTTTCACCTCCCAAACAAATTTTGATGTTTCTACGACAACTAAAAATCTCATTAAAATGACAACAATCACCTTAACAGCCTCCTTTATTAGTTTTTTTATTACAACGTTTACAATAATTTTCAATATTAATGACAGGAGATACGTATTTTTAACAAAATTAAACGAGACATCCTGAACTTTTTTTTAGGTCTTCTCTCATTTTATGCCAATTTGGAAGGGAATGATCTTTTCAGATCTCACCACAAAGAAATCATAATCTTTCTATTATTTCACCTCCCAAACAAATTTTGATGTTTCTACGACAATTACCAATCACATTAAAACGACAACAATCACATTAACAGTTTCCTTCATTAGTTTTTTTTATCACAACGTTCGCAATAATTTCCATTATAAATGAGAGGAGATACGTATTTTTACCAAAATTAAACGAGATATCCTGAACTTTTTTTTAGGCCTTCTCTCATTTTATGCCAATTTGGAAGGGAATGATCTTTTCAGATCTCACCACAAAGAAATCATAATCTTTCTATTATTTCACCTCCCAAACAAATTTTGATGTTTCTACGACAATTACCAATCACATTAAAACGACAACAATCACGTTAACAGTTTCCTTCATTAGTTTTTTTTATCACAACGTTCACAATAATTTCCATTATTAATGAGAGGAGATACGTATTTTTACCAAAATTAAACAAGATATCCTGAACTTTTTTTTAGGTCTTCTCTCATTTTATGCCAATTTGGAAGGGAATGATCTTTTTCAGATCTCACCAGAAAAAAATCATAATCTTTTTATTATTGCACCTCCCAAACAAATTTTGATTTTCTACGACAACTAAAAATCACATTAAAACGACAACAATCACATTTACCGTTTCCTTTATTAGTTTTTTTTTATTACAACGTTTACAATAATTTTCAATATTAATGACAGGAGATACGTATTTTTACCAAAATTAAACGAGGCATCCTAAACTTTTTTTTAGGTCTTCTCTCATTTTATGCCAATTTGGAAGGGAATGATCTTTTCAGATCTCACCAGAAAAAAATCATAATCTTTTTATTATTGCACCTCCCAAACAAATTTTGATTTTCTACGACAACTAAAAATCACATTAAAACGACAACAATCACATTTACCGTTTCCTTTATTAGTTTTTTTTTATTACAACGTTTACAATAATTTTCAATATTAATGACAGGAGATACGTATTTTTAACAAAATTAAACGAGGCATCCTAAACTTTTTTTTAGGTCTTCTCTCATTTTATGCCAATTTGGAAGGGAATGATCTTTTCATATCTCACCAGAAAAAAATCGTAATCTTTCTATTATTTCCCCTCCCAAACATATCGTGAAATTTTGATGTTTCTACGACAATGACCAATCACATTAAAATGACAACAATCACATTAATAGTTTCCTTTATTAGTTTTTTTTATCACAACGTTTACAATAATTTCCATTATTAATGAGAGGAGATACGTATTTTTAACAAAATTAAACGAGACATCCTGAACTTTTTTAGGTCTTCTCTCAGTTTATGCCAATTTGGAAGCGAATGATCTTTTCAGATCTCGCTAGAAAAAAATCATAATCTTTTTATTTTTCACCTCCCAAACAAATTTTGATGTTTCTACGACAACTAAAAATCTCATTAAAATGACAACAATCACCTTAACAGCCTCCTTTATTAGTTTTTTTATTACAACGTTTACAATAATTTTCAATATTAATGACAGGAGATACGTATTTTTAACAAAATTAAACGAGACATCCTGAACTTTTTTTTAGGTCTTCTCTCATTTTATGCCAATTTGGAAGGGAATGATCTTTTCAGATCTCACCACAAAGAAATCATAATCTTTCTATTATTTCACCTCCCAAACAAATTTTGATGTTTCTACGACAATTACCAATCACATTAAAACGACAACAATCACATTAACAGTTTCCTTCATTAGTTTTTTTTATCACAACGTTCACAATAATTTCCATTATAAATGAGAGGAGATACGTATTTTTACCAAAATTAAACGAGATATCCTGAACTTTTTTTTAGGCCTTCTCTCATTTTATGCCAATTTGGAAGGGAATGATCTTTCCAGATCTCACCACAAAGAAATCATAATCTTTCTATTATTTCACCTCCCAAACAAATTTTGATGTTTCTACGACAATTACCAATCATATTAAAATGACAACAATCACATTAACAGTTTCCTTCATTAGTTTTTTTTATCACAACGTTCATAATAATTTCCATTATTAATGAGAGGAGATACGTATTTTTACCAAAATTAAACAAGATATCCTGAACTTTTTTTTAGGTCTTCTCTCATTTTATGCCAATTTGGAAGGGAATGATCTTTTCCAGATCTCACCAGAAAAAAATCATAATCTTTTTATTATTGCACCTCCCAAACAAATTTTGATTTTCTACGACAACTAAAAATCACATTAAAACGACAACAATCACATTTACCGTTTCCTTTATTAGTTTTTTTTTATTACAACGTTTACAATAATTTTCAATATTAATGACAGGAGATACGTATTTTTAACAAAATTAAACGAGGCATCCTAAACTTTTTTTTAGGTCTTCTCTCATTTTATGCCAATTTGGAAGGGAATGATCTTTTCATATCTCACCAGAAAAAAATCGTAATCTTTCTATTATTTCCCCTCCCAAACATATCGTGAAATTTTGATGTTTCTACGACAATGACCAATCACATTAAAATGACAACAATCACATTAATAGTTTCCTTTATTAGTTTTTTTTATCACAACGTTTACAATAATTTCCATTATTAATGAGAGGAGATACGTATTTTTAACAAAATTAAACGAGACATCCTGAACTTTTTTAGGTCTTCTCTCAGTTTATGCCAATTTGGAAGCGAATGATCTTTTCAGATCTCGCTAGAAAAAAATCAAAATCTTTTTATTTTTCACCTCCCAAACAAATTTTGATGTTTCTACGACAACTAAAAATCTCATTAAAATGACAACAATCACCTTAACAGCCTCCTTTATTAGTTTTTTTATTACAACGTTTACAATAATTTTCAATATTAATGACAGGAGATACGTATTTTTAACAAAATTAAACGAGACATCCTGAACTTTTTTTTAGGTCTTCTCTCATTTTATGCCAATTTGGAAGGGAATGATCTTTTCAGATCTCACCACAAAGAAATCATAATCTTTCTATTATTTCACCTCCCAAACAAATTTTGATGTTTCTACGACAATTACCAATCACATTAAAACGACAACAATCACATTAACAGTTTCCTTCATTAGTTTTTTTTATCACAACGTTCGCAATAATTTCCATTATAAATGAGAGGAGATACGTATTTTTACCAAAATTAAACGAGATATCCTGAACTTTTTTTTAGGCCTTCTCTCATTTTATGCCAATTTGGAAGGGAATGATCTTTTCAGATCTCACCACAAAGAAATCATAATCTTTCTATTATTTCACCTCCCAAACAAATTTTGATGTTTCTACGACAATTACCAATCACATTAAAATGACAACAATCACGTTAACAGTTTCCTTCATTAGTTTTTTTTATCACAACGTTCACAATAATTTCCATTATTAATGAGAGGAGATACGTATTTTTACCAAAATTAAACAAGATATCCTGAACTTTTTTTTAGGTCTTCTCTCATTTTATGCCAATTTGGAAGGGAATGATCTTTTTCAGATCTCACCAGAAAAAAATCATAATCTTTTTATTATTGCACCTCCCAAACAAATTTTGATTTTCTACGACAACTAAAAATCACATTAAAACGACAACAATCACATTTACCGTTTCCTTTATTAGTTTTTTTTTATTACAACGTTTACAATAATTTTCAATATTAATGACAGGAGATACGTATTTTTAACAAAATTAAACGAGGCATCCTAAACTTTTTTTTAGGTCTTCTCTCATTTTATGCCAATTTGGAAGGGAATGATCTTTTCATATCTCACCAGAAAAAAATCGTAATCTTTCTATTATTTCCCCTCCCAAACATATCGTGAAATTTTGATGTTTCTACGACAATGACCAATCACATTAAAATGACAACAATCACATTAATAGTTTCCTTTATTAGTTTTTTTTATCACAACGTTTACAATAATTTCCATTATTAATGAGAGGAGATACGTATTTTTAACAAAATTAAACGAGACATCCTGAACTTTTTTAGGTCTTCTCTCAGTTTATGCCAATTTGGAAGCGAATGATCTTTTCAGATCTCGCTAGAAAAAAATCAAAATCTTTTTATTTTTCACCTCCCAAACAAATTTTGATGTTTCTACGACAACTAAAAATCTCATTAAAATGACAACAATCACCTTAACAGCCTCCTTTATTAGTTTTTTTATTACAACGTTTACAATAATTTTCAATATTAATGACAGGAGATACGTATTTTTAACAAAATTAAACGAGACATCCTGAACTTTTTTTTAGGTCTTCTCTCATTTTATGCCAATTTGGAAGGGAATGATCTTTTCAGATCTCACCACAAAGAAATCATAATCTTTCTATTATTTCACCTCCCAAACAAATTTTGATGTTTCTACGACAATTACCAATCACATTAAAACGACAACAATCACATTAACAGTTTCCTTCATTAGTTTTTTTTATCACAACGTTCGCAATAATTTCCATTATAAATGAGAGGAGATACGTATTTTTACCAAAATTAAACGAGATATCCTGAACTTTTTTTTAGGCCTTCTCTCATTTTATGCCAATTTGGAAGGGAATGATCTTTTCAGATCTCACCACAAAGAAATCATAATCTTTCTATTATTTCACCTCCCAAACAAATTTTGATGTTTCTACGACAATTACCAATCACATTAAAATGACAACAATCACGTTAACAGTTTCCTTCATTAGTTTTTTTTATCACAACGTTCACAATAATTTCCATTATTAATGAGAGGAGATACGTATTTTTACCAAAATTAAACAAGATATCCTGAACTTTTTTTTAGGTCTTCTCTCATTTTATGCCAATTTGGAAGGGAATGATCTTTTTCAGATCTCACCAGAAAAAAATCATAATCTTTTTATTATTGCACCTCCCAAACAAATTTTGATTTTCTACGACAACTAAAAATCACATTAAAACGACAACAATCACATTTACCGTTTCCTTTATTAGTTTTTTTTTATTACAACGTTTACAATAATTTTCAATATTAATGACAGGAGATACGTATTTTTAACAAAATTAAACGAGGCATCCTAAACTTTTTTTTAGGTCTTCTCTCATTTTATGCCAATTTGGAAGGGAATGATCTTTTCATATCTCACCAGAAAAAAATCGTAATCTTTCTATTATTTCCCCTCCCAAACATATCGTGAAATTTTGATGTTTCTACGACAATGACCAATCACATTAAAATGACAACAATCACATTAATAGTTTCCTTTATTAGTTTTTTTTATCACAACGTTTACAATAATTTCCATTATTAATGAGAGGAGATACGTATTTTTAACAAAATTAAACGAGACATCCTGAACTTTTTTAGGTCTTCTCTCAGTTTATGCCAATTTGGAAGCGAATGATCTTTTCAGATCTCGCTAGAAAAAAATCAAAATCTTTTTATTTTTCACCTCCCAAACAAATTTTGATGTTTCTACGACAACTAAAAATCTCATTAAAATGACAACAATCACCTTAACAGCCTCCTTTATTAGTTTTTTTATTACAACGTTTACAATAATTTTCAATATTAATGACAGGAGATACGTATTTTTAACAAAATTAAACGAGACATCCTGAACTTTTTTTTAGGTCTTCTCTCATTTTATGCCAATTTGGAAGGGAATGATCTTTTCAGATCTCACCACAAAGAAATCATAATCTTTCTATTATTTCACCTCCCAAACAAATTTTGATGTTTCTACGACAATTACCAATCACATTAAAACGACAACAATCACATTAACAGTTTCCTTCATTAGTTTTTTTTATCACAACGTTCGCAATAATTTCCATTATAAATGAGAGGAGATACGTATTTTTACCAAAATTAAACGAGATATCCTGAACTTTTTTTTAGGCCTTCTCTCATTTTATGCCAATTTGGAAGGGAATGATCTTTTCAGATCTCACCACAAAGAAATCATAATCTTTCTATTATTTCACCTCCCAAACAAATTTTGATGTTTCTACGACAATTACCAATCACATTAAAATGACAACAATCACGTTAACAGTTTCCTTCATTAGTTTTTTTTATCACAACGTTCACAATAATTTCCATTATTAATGAGAGGAGATACGTATTTTTACCAAAATTAAACAAGATATCCTGAACTTTTTTTTAGGTCTTCTCTCATTTTATGCCAATTTGGAAGGGAATGATCTTTTCATATCTCACCAGAAAAAAATCGTAATCTTTCTATTATTTCCCCTCCCAAACATATCGTGAAATTTTGATGTTTCTACGACAATGACCAATCACATTAAAATGACAACAATCTCATTAATAGTTTCCTTTATTAGTTTTTTTTATCACAACGTTTACAATAATTTCCATTATTAATGAGAGGAGATACGTATTTTTAACAAAATTAAACGAGACATCCTGAACTTTTTTAGGTCTTCTCTCAGTTTATGCCAATTTGGAAGCGAATGATCTTTTCAGATCTCGCTAGAAAAAAATCATAATCTTTTTATTTTTCACCTCCCAAACAAATTTTGATGTTTCTACGACAACTAAAAATCTCATTAAAATGACAACAATCACCTTAACAGCCTCCTTTATTAGTTTTTTTATTACAACGTTTACAATAATTTTCAATATTAATGACAGGAGATACGTATTTTTAACAAAATTAAACGAGACATCCTGAACTTTTTTTTAGGTCTTCTCTCATTTTATGCCAATTTGGAAGGGAATGATCTTTTCAGATCTCACCACAAAGAAATCATAATCTTTCTATTATTTCACCTCCCAAACAAATTTTGATGTTTCTACGACAATTACCAATCACATTAAAACGACAACAATCACGTTAACAGTTTCCTTCATTAGTTTTTTTTATCACAACGTTCACAATAATTTCCATTATAAATGAGAGGAGATACGTATTTTTACCAAAATTAAACGAGATATCCTGAACTTTTTTTTAGGCCTTCTCTCATTTTATGCCAATTTGGAAGGGAATGATCTTTCCAGATCTCACCACAAAGAAATCATAATCTTTCTATTATTTCACCTCCCAAACAAATTTTGATGTTTCTACGACAATTACCAATCATATTAAAATGACAACAATCACATTAACAGTTTCCTTCATTAGTTTTTTTTATCACAACGTTCACAATAATTTCCATTATTAATGAGAGGAGATACGTATTTTTACCAAAATTAAACAAGATATCCTGAACTTTTTTTTAGGTCTTCTCTCATTTTATGCCAATTTGGAAGGGAATGATCTTTTTCAGATCTCACCAGAAAAAAATCATAATCTTTTTATTATTGCACCTCCCAAACAAATTTTGATTTTCTACGACAACTAAAAATCACATTAAAACGACAACAATCACATTTACCGTTTCCTTTATTAGTTTTTTTTTATTACAACGTTTACAATAATTTTCAATATTAATGACAGGAGATACGTATTTTTAACAAAATTAAACGAGGCATCCTAAACTTTTTTTTAGGTCTTCTCTCATTTTATGCCAATTTGGAAGGGAATGATCTTTTCATATCTCACCAGAAAAAAATCGTAATCTTTCTATTATTTCCCCTCCCAAACATATCGTGAAATTTTGATGTTTCTACGACAATGACCAATCACATTAAAATGACAACAATCTCATTAATAGTTTCCTTTATTAGTTTTTTTTATCACAACGTTTACAATAATTTCCATTATTAATGAGAGGAGATACGTATTTTTAACAAAATTAAATGAGACATCCTGAACTTTTTTAGGTCTTCTCTCAGTTTATGCCAATTTGGAAGCGAATGATCTTTTCAGATCTCGCTAGAAAAAAATCATAATCTTTTTATTTTTCACCTCCCAAACAAATTTTGATGTTTCTACGACAACTAAAAATCTCATTAAAATGACAACAATCACCTTAACAGCCTCCTTTATTAGTTTTTTTATTACAACGTTTACAATAATTTTCAATATTAATGACAGGAGATACGTATTTTTAACAAAATTAAACGAGACATCCTGAACTTTTTTTTAGGTCTTCTCTCATTTTATGCCAATTTGGAAGGGAATGATCTCTTCAGATCTCACCACAAAGAAATCATAATCTTTCTATTATTTCACCTCCCAAACAAATTTTGATGTTTCTACGACAATTACCAATCACATTAAAACGACAACAATCACGTTAACAGTTTCCTTCATTAGTTTTTTTTATCACAACGTTCACAATAATTTCCATTATAAATGAGAGGAGATACGTATTTTTACCAAAATTAAATGAGATATCCTGAACTTTTTTTTAGGCCTTCTCTCATTTTATGCCAATTTGGAAGGGAATGATCTTTCCAGATCTCACCACAAAGAAATCATAATCTTTCTATTATTTCACCTCCCAAACAAATTTTGATGTTTCTACGACAATTACCAATCATATTAAAATGACAACAATCACATTAACAGTTTCCTTCATTAGTTTTTTTTATCACAACGTTCACAATAATTTCCATTATTAATGAGAGGAGATACGTATTTTTACCAAAATTAAACAAGATATCCTGAACTTTTTTTTAGGTCTTCTCTCATTTTATGCCAATTTGGAAGGGAATGATCTTTTTCAGATCTCACCAGAAAAAAATCATAATCTTTTTATTATTGCACCTCCCAAACAAATTTTGATTTTCTACGACAACTAAAAATCACATTAAAACGACAACAATCACATTTACCGTTTCCTTTATTAGTTTTTTTTTATTACAACGTTTACAATAATTTTCAATATTAATGACAGGAGATACGTATTTTTAACAAAATTAAACGAGACATCCTAAACTTTTTTTTAGGTCTTCTCTCATTTTATGCCAATTTGGAAGGGAATGATCTTTTCATATCTCACCAGAAAAAAATCGTAATCTTTCTATTATTTCCCCTCCCAAACATATCGTGAAATTTTGATGTTTCTACGACAATGACCAATCACATTAAAATGACAACAATCACATTAATAGTTTCCTTTATTAGTTTTTTTTATCACAACGTTTACAATAATTTCCATTATTAATGAGAGGAGATACGTATTTTTAACAAAATTAAACGAGACATCCTGAACTTTTTTAGGTCTTCTCTCAGTTTATGCCAATTTGGAAGCGAATGATCTTTTCAGATCTCGCTAGAAAAAAATCATAATCTTTTTATTTTTCACCTCCCAAACAAATTTTGATGTTTCTACGACAACTAAAAATCTCATTAAAATGACAACAATCACCTTAACAGCCTCCTTTATTAGTTTTTCTATTACAACGTTTACAATAATTTTCAATATTAATGACAGGAGATACGTATTTTTAACAAAATTAAACGAGACATCCTGAACTTTTTTTTAGGTCTTCTCTCATTTTATGCCAATTTGGAAGGGAATGATCTTTTCAGATCTCACCACAAAGAAATCATAATCTTTCTATTATTTCACCTCCCAAACAAATTTTGATGTTTCTACGACAATTACCAATCACATTAAAACGACAACAATCACGTTAACAGTTTCCTTCATTAGTTTTTTTTATCACAACGTTCACAATAATTTCCATTATAAATGAGAGGAGATACGTATTTTTACCAAAATTAAACGAGATATCCTGAACTTTTTTTTAGGCCTTCTCTCATTTTATGCCAATTTGGAAGGGAATGATCTTTCCAGATCTCACCACAAAGAAATCATAATCTTTCTATTATTTCACCTCCCAAACAAATTTTGATGTTTCTACGACAATTACCAATCATATTAAAATGACAACAATCACATTAACAGTTTCCTTCATTAGTTTTTTTTATCACAACGTTCACAATAATTTCCATTATTAATGAGAGGAGATACGTATTTTTACCAAAATTAAACAAGATATCCTGAACTTTTTTTTAGGTCTTCTCTCATTTTATGCCAATTTGGAAGGGAATGATCTTTTTCAGATCTCACCAGAAAAAAATCATAATCTTTTTATTATTGCACCTCCCAAACAAATTTTGATTTTCTACGACAACTAAAAATCACATTAAAACGACAACAATCACATTTACCGTTTCCTTTATTAGTTTTTTTTTATTACAACGTTTACAATAATTTTCAATATTAATGACAGGAGATACGTATTTTTAACAAAATTAAACGAGACATCCTGAACTTTTTTTTAGGTCTTCTCTCATTTTATGCCAATTTGGAAGGGAATGATCTTTTCATATCTCACCAGAAAAAAATCGTAATCTTTCTATTATTTCCCCTCCCAAACATATCGTGAAATTTTGATGTTTCTACGACAATGACCAATCACATTAAAATGACAACAATCACATTAATAGTTTCCTTTATTAGTTTTTTTTATCACAATGTTTACAATAATTTCCATTATTAATGAGAGGAGATACGTATTTTTAACAAAATTAAACGAGACATCCTGAACTTTTTTAGGTCTTCTCTCAGTTTATGCCAATTTGGAAGCGAATGATCTTTTCAGATCTCGCTAGAAAAAAATCATAATCTTTTTATTTTTCACCTCCCAAACAAATTTTGATGTTTCTACGACAACTAAAAATCTCATTAAAATGACAACAATCACCTTAACAGCCTCCTTTATTAGTTTTTTTATTACAACGTTTACAATAATTTTTAATATTAAGGACAGGAGATACGTATTTTTAACAAAATTAAACGAGACATCCTGAACTTTTTTTTAGGTCTTCTCTCATTTTATGCCAATTTGGAAGGGAATGATCTTTTCATATCTCACCAGAAAAAAATCATAATCTTTCTATTATTTCACCTCCCAAACAAATTTTGATGTTTCTACGACAATTACCAATCACATTAAAACGACAACAATCACATTAACAGTTTCCTTCATTAGTTTTTTTTATCACAACGTTCACAATAATTTCCATTATAAATGAGAGGAGATACGTATTTTTACCAAAATTAAACGAGATATCCTGAACTTTTTTTTAGGCCTTCTCTCATTTTATGCCAATTTGGAAGGGAATGATCTTTCCAGATCTCACCACAAAGAAATCATAATCTTTCTATTATTTCACCTCCCAAACAAATTTTGATGTTTCTACGACAATTACCAATCATATTAAAATGACAACAATCACATTAACAGTTTCCTTCATTAGTTTTTTTTATCACAACGTTCACAATAATTTCCATTATTAATGAGAGGAGATACGTATTTTTACCAAAATTAAACAAGATATCCTGAACTTTTTTTTAGGTCTTCTCTCATTTTATGCCAATTTGGAAGGGAATGATCTTTTTCAGATCTCACCAGAAAAAAATCATAATCTTTTTATTATTGCACCTCCCAAACAAATTTTGATTTTCTACGACAACTAAAAATCACATTAAAATGACAACAATCACATTTACCGTTTCCTTTATTAGTTTTTTTTTATTACAACGTTTACAATAATTTTCAATATTAATGACAGGAGATACGTATTTTTAACAAAATTAAACGAGACATCCTAAACTTTTTTTTAGGTCTTCTCTCATTTTATGCCAATTTGGAAGGGAATGATCTTTTCATATCTCACCAGAAAAAAATCGTAATCTTTCTATTATTTCCCCTCCCAAACATATCGTGAAATTTTGATGTTTCTACGACAATGACCAATCACATTAAAATGACAATAATCACATTAACAGTTTCCTTTATTAGTTTTTTTTATCACAACGTTTACAATAATTTCCATTATTAATGAGAGGAGATACGTATTTTTAACAAAATTAAATGAGACATCCTGAACTTTTTTTAGGTCTTGTCTCAGTTTATGCCAATTTGGAAGCGAATGATCTTTTCAGATCTCGCTAGAAAAAAATCATAATCTTTTTATTTTTCACCTCCCAAACAAATTTTGATGTTTCTACGACAACTAAAAATCTCATTAAAATGACAACAATCACCTTAACAGCCTCCTTTATTAGTTTTTTTATTACAACGTTTACAATAATTTTCAATATTAATGACAGGAGATACGTATTTTTAACAAAATTAAACGAGACATCCTGAACTTTTTTTTTAGGTGTTCTCTCATTTTATGCCAATTTGGAAGGGAATGATCTTTTCATATCTCACCACAAAGAAATCATAATCTTTCTATTATTTCACCTCCCAAACAAATTTTGATGTTTCTACGACAATGGCCAATCACATTAAAATGACAACAATCACATTAACAGTTTCCTTTATTAGTTTTTTTTTATCACAACGTTTACAATAATTTCCATTATTAATGAGAGGAGATACGTATTTTTAACAAAATTAAACGAGACATCCTGAACTTTTTTTAGGTCTTCTCTCAGTTTATGCCAATTTGGAAGCGAATGATCTTTTCAGATCTCGCTAGAAAAAAATCATAATCTTTTTATTTTTCACCTCCCAAACAAATTTTGATGTTTCTACGACAACTAAAAATCTCATTAAAATGACAACAATCACCTTAACAGCCTCCTTTATTAGTTTTTTTATTACAACGTTTACAATAATTTTCAATATTAATGACAGGAGATACGTATTTTTAACAAAATTAAACGAGACATCCTGAACTTTTTTTTAGGTCTTCTCTCATTTTCTGCCAATTTGGAAGCGAATGATCTTTTCATATCTCACCACAAGAAATCATAATCTTTCTATTATTTCACCTCCCAAACAAATTTTGATGTTTCTACGACAATTACCAATCACATTAAAACGACAACAATCACATTAACAGTTTCCTTCATTAGTTTTTTTTATCACAACGTTCACAATAATTTCCATTATTAATGAGAGGAGATACGTATTTTTACCAAAATTAAGCGAGATATCCTGAACTTTTTTTAGGTCTTCTCTCATTTTATGCCAATTTGGAAGGGAATGATCTTTTTCAGATATCAGCAGAAAAAAATCATAATCTTTTTATTTTTCACCTCCCAAACAAATTTTGATTTTCTACGACAACTAAAAATCTCATTAAAATGACAACAATCACCTTAACAGCCTCCTTTATTAGTTTTTTTATTACAACGTTTACAATAATTTTCAATATTAATGACAGGAGATACGTATTTTTAACAAAATTAAACGAGACATCCTGAACTTTTTTTTTAGGTGTTCTCTCATTTTATGCCAATTTGGAAGGGAATGATCTTTTCATATCTCACCACAAAGAAATCATAATCTTTCTATTATTTTACCTCCCAAACAAATTTTGGTGTTTCTACGACAATGGCCAATCACATTAAAATGACAACAATCACATTAACAGTTTCCTTTATTAGTTTTTTTTTATCACAACGTTTACAATAATTTCCATTATTAATGAGAGGAGATACGTATTTTTAACAAAATTAAATGAGACATCCTGAACTTTTTTTAGGTCTTGTCTCAGTTTATGCCAATTTGGAAGCGAATGATCTTTTCAGATCTCGCTAGAAAAAAATCATAATCTTTTTATTTTTCACCTCCCAAACAAATTTTGATGTTTCTACGACAACTAAAAATCTCATTAAAATGACAACAATCACCTTAACAGCCTCCTTTATTAGTTTTTTTATTACAACGTTTACAATAATTTTCAATATTAATGACAGGAGATACGTATTTTTAACAAAATTAAACGAGACATCCTGAACTTTTTTTTAGGTCTTCTCTCATTTTATGCCAATTTGGAAGGGACTGATCTTTTCAGATCTCACCACAAAGAAATCATAATCTTTCTATTATTTCACCTCCCAAACAAATTTTGATGTTTCTACGACAATTACCAATCACATTAAAACGACAACAATCACATTAACATTTTGCTTCATTAGTTTTTTTTATCACAACGTTCACAATAATTTCCATTATTAATGAGAGGAGATACGTATTTTTACCAAAATTAAACGAGATATCCTGAACTTTTTTTTAGGTCTTCTCTCATTTTATGCCAATTTGGAAGGGAATGATCTTTTTCAGATCTCACCAGAAAAAGATCATAATCTTTTTATTATTGCACCTCCCAAACAAATTTTGATTTTCTACGACAATTAAAAATCACATTAAAATGACAACAATCACATTAACCGTTTCCTTTATTAGTTTTTTTTTATTACAACGTTCACAATAATTTTCAATATTAATGACAGGAGATACGTATTTTTAACAAAATTAAACGAGACATCCTAAACTTTTTTTTAGGTCTTCTCTCATTTTATGCCAATTTGGAAGGGAATGATCTTTTCATATCTCACCAGAAAAAAATCATAATCTTTCTATTATTTCACGTCCCAAACATATCGTGAAATGTTGATGTTTCTACGACAATGACCAATCACATTAAAATGACAACAATCACATTAACAGTTTCCTTTATTAGTTTTTTTTATCACAACGTTTACAATAATTTCCATTATTAATGAGAGGAGATACGTATTTTTAACAAAATTAAATGAGACATCCTGAACTTTTTTTAGGTCTTGTCTCAGTTTATGCCAATTTGGAAGCGAATGATCTTTTCAGATCTCGCTAGAAAAAAATCATAATCTTTTTATTTTTCACCTCCCAAACAAATGTTGATGTTTCTACGACAACTAAAAATCTCATTAAAATGACAACAATCACCTTAACAGCCTCCTTTATTAGTTTTTTTATTACAACGTTTACAATAATTTTCAATATTAATGACAGGAGATACGTATTTTTAACAAAATTAAACGAGACATCCTAAACTTTTTTTTAGGTCTTCTCTCATTTTATGCCAATTTGGAAGGGAATGATCTTTTCATATCTCACCAGAAAAAAATCATAATCTTTCTATTATTTCACCTCCCAAACATATCGTGAAATTTTGATGTTTCTACGACAATGACCAATCACATTAAAACGACAACAATCACATTAACAGTTTCCTTTATTAGTTTTTTTTATCACAACGTTTACAATAATTTCCATTATTAATGAGAGGATATACATATTTTTAACAAAATTAAACGAGACATCCTGAACTTTTTTTAGGTCTTCTCTCAGTTTATGCCAATTTGGAAGCGAATGATCTTTTCAGATCTCGCTAGAAAAAAATCATAATCTTTTTATTTTTCACCTCCCAAACAAATTTTGATGTTTCTACGACAACTAAAAATCTCATTAAAATGACATCAATCACCTTAACAGCCTCCTTTATTAGTTTTTTTATTACAACGTTTACAATAATTTTCAATATTAATGACAGGAGATACGTATTTTTAACAAAATTAAACGAGACATCCTGAACTTTTTTTTAGGTCTTCTCTCATTTTATGCCAAATTGGAAGGGAATGATCTTTTCAGATCTCACCACAAAGAAATCATAATCTTTCTATTATTTCACCTCCCAAACAAATTTTGATGTTTCTACGACAATTACCAATCACATTAAAATGACAACAATCACATTAACAGTTTCCTTCAATAGTTTTTTTTATCACAACGTTCACAATAATTTCCATTATTAATGAGAGGAGATACGTATTTTTACCAAAATTAAACGAGATATCCTGGACTTTTTTTTAGGTGTTCTCTCATTTTATGCCAATTTGGAAGTGAATGATCTTTTTCAGATCTCACCAGAAAAAAATCATAATCTTTTTATTATTGCACCTCCCAAACAAATTTTGATTTTCTACGACAACTAAAAATCACATTAAAACGACAACAATCACATTGACCGTTTCCTTTATTAGTTTTTTTATTACAACGTTTACAATAATTTTCAATATTAATGACAGGAGATACGTATTTTTAACAAAATTAAACGAGACATCCTGAACTTTTTTTAGGTCTTCTCTCATTTTATGCCAATTTGGAAGGGAATGATCTTTTCATATCTCACCAGAAAAAAATCATAATCTTTCTATTATTTCACCTCCCAAACATATCGTGAAATTTTGATGTTTCTACGACAATGACCAATCACATTAAAACGACAACAATCACATTAACAGTTTCCTTTATTAGTTTTTTTTATCACAACGTTTACAATAATTTCCATTATTAATGAGAGGATATACATATTTTTAACAAAATTAAACGAGACATCCTGAACTTTTTTTAGGTCTTCTCTCAGTTTATGCCAATTTGGAAGCGAATGATCTTTTCAGATCTCGCTAGAAAAAAATCATAATCTTTTTATTTTTCACCTCCCAAACAAATTTTGATGTTTCTACGACAACAAAAAATCTCATTAAAATGACAACAATCACCTTAACAGCCTCCTTTATTAGTTTTTTTATTACAACGTTTACAATAATTTTCAATATTAATGAGAGGAGATACGTATTTTTAACTAAATTAAACGAGACATCCTGAACTTTTTTTTAGGTCTTCTCTCATTTTATGCCAATTTGGAAGGGAATGATCTTTTCATATCTCACCACAAAGAAATCATAATCTTTCTATTATTTCACCTCCCAAACAAATTTTGATGTTTCTACGACAATTACCAATCACATTAAAACGACAACAATCACATTAACAGTTTCCTTCATTAGTTTTTTTTATCACAACGTTCACAATAATTTCCATTATTAATGAGAGGAGATACGTATTTTTACCAAAATTAAACGAGATATCCTGAACTTTTTTTTAGGTCTTCTCTCATTTTATGCCAATTTGGGAGGGAATGATCTTTTTCAGATCTCACCAGAAAAAAATCATAATCTTTTTATTATTGCACCTCCCAAACAAATTTTGATTTTCTACGACAACTAAAAATCACATTAAAATGACAACAATCACATTGACCGTTTCCTTTATTAGTTTTTTTTATTACAACGTTTACAATAATTTTCAATATTAATGACAGGAGATACGTATTTCTAACAAAATTAAACGAGACATCCTGAACTTTTTTTTAGGTCTTCTCTCATTTTATGCCAATTTGGAAGGGAATGATCTTTTCATATCTCACCAGAAAAAAATCATAATCTTTCTATTATTTCACCTCCCAAACATATCGTGAAATTTTGATGTTTCTACGACAATGACCAATCACATTAAAATGACAACAATCACATTAACAGATTCCTTTATTAGTTTTTTTATCACAACGTTTACAATAATTTCCATTATTAATGAGAGGAGATACGTATTTTTAACAAAATTAAACGAGACATCCTGAACTTTTTTTAGGTCTTCTCTCAGTTTATGCCAATTTGGAAGCGAATGATCTTTTGAGATCTCACCACAAAGAAATCATAATCTTTCTATTATTTCACCTCCCAAACAATTTTGATGTTTCTACGACAATTACCAATCACATTAAAACGACAACAATCACATTAACAGTTTCCTTCATTAGTTTTTTTTATCACAACGTTCACAATAATTTCCATTATTAATGAGAGGAGATACGTATTTTTACCAAAATTAAACGAGATATCCTGAACTTTTTTTTAGGTCTTCTCTCATTTTATTCCAATTTGGAAGGGAATGATCTTTTTCATATCTCACCCGAAAAAAATCATAATCTTTTTATTATTGCACCTCCCAAACAAATTTTGATTTTCTACGACAACTAAAAATCACATTAAAACGACAACAATCACATTGACCATTTCCTTTATTAGTTTTTTTTTATTACAACGTTTACAATAATTTTCAATATTAATGACAGGAGATACGTATTTTTAACAAAATTAAACGAGACATCCTAAACTTTTTTTTCGGTCTTCTCTCATTTTATGCCAATTTGGAAGGGAATGATCTTTTCATATCTCACCAGAAAAAAATCATAATCTTTCTATTATTTCACCTCCCAAACATATCGTGAAATTTTGATGTTTCTACGACAATGACCAATCACATTAAAACGACAACAATCACATTAACAGTTTTCTTTATTAGTTTTTTTTATCACAACGTTTACAATAATTTCCATTATTAATGAGAGGAGATACGTATTTTTAACAAAATTAAACGAGACATCCTGAACTTTTTTTAGGTCTTCTCTCAGTTTATGCCAATTTGGAAGCGAATGATCTTTTCAGATCTCGCTAGAAAAAAATCATAATCTTTTTATTTTTCACCTCCCAAACAAATTTTGATGTTTCTACGACAACAAAAAATCTCATTAAAATGACAACAATCACCTTAACAGCCTCCTTTATTAGTTTTTTTATTACAACGTTTACAATAATTTTCAATATTAATGAGAGGAGATACGTATTTTTAACTAAATTAAACGAGACATCCTGAACTTTTTTTTAGGTCTTCTCTCATTTTATGCCAATTTGGAAGGGAATGATCTTTTCATATCTCACCACAAAGAAATCATAATCTTTCTATTATTTCACCTCCCAAACAAATTTTGATGTTTCTACGACAATTACCAATCACATTAAAACGACAACAATCACATTAACAGTTTCCTTCATTAGTTTTTTTTATCACAACGTTCACAATAATTTCCATTATTAATGAGAGGAGATACGTATTTTTACCAAAATTAAACGAGATATCCTGAACTTTTTTTTAGGTCTTCTCTCATTTTATGCCAATTTGGGAGGGAATGATCTTTTTCAGATCTCACCAGAAAAAAATCATAATCTTTTTATTATTGCACCTCCCAAACAAATTTTGATTTTCTACGACAACTAAAAATCACATTAAAATGACAACAATCACATTGACCGTTTCCTTTATTAGTTTTTTTTATTACAACGTTTACAATAATTTTCAATATTAATGACAGGAGATACGTATTTCTAACAAAATTAAACGAGACATCCTGAACTTTTTTTTAGGTCTTCTCTCAATTTATGCCAATTTGGAAGGGAATGATCTTTTCATATCTCACCAGAAAAAAATCATAATCTTTCTATTATTTCACCTCCCAAACATATCGTGAAATTTTGATGTTTCTACGACAATGACCAATCACATTAAAATGACAACAATCACATTAACAGATTCCTTTATTAGTTTTTTTATCACAACGTTTACAATAATTTCCATTATTAATGAGAGGAGATACGTATTTTTAACAAAATTAAACGAGACATCCTGAACTTTTTTTAGGTCTTCTCTCAGTTTATGCCAATTTGGAAGCGAATGATCTTTTGAGATCTCACCACAAAGAAATCATAATCTTTCTATTATTTCACCTCCCAAACAATTTTGATGTTTCTACGACAATTACCAATCACATTAAAACGACAACAATCACATTAACAGTTTCCTTCATTAGTTTTTTTTATCACAACGTTCACAATAATTTCCATTATTAATGAGAGGAGATACGTATTTTTACCAAAATTAAACGAGATATCCTGAACTTTTTTTTAGGTCTTCTCTCATTTTATGCCAATTTGGGAGGGAATGATCTTTTTCAGATCTCACCAGAAAAAAATCATAATCTTTTTATTATTGCACCTCCCAAACAAATTTTGATTTTCTACGACAACTAAAAATCACATTAAAACGACAACAATCACATTGACCGTTTCCTTTATTAGTTTTTTTTATTACAACGTTTACAATAATTTTCAATATTAATGACAGGAGATACGTATTTCTAACAAAATTAAACGAGACATCCTGAACTTTTTTTTAGGTCTTCTCTCATTTTATGCCAATTTGGAAGGGAATGATCTTTTCATATCTCACCAGAAAAAAATCATAATCTTTCTATTATTTCACCTCCCAAACATATCGTGAAATTTTGATGTTTCTACGACAATGACCAATCACATTAAAATGACAACAATCACATTAACAGATTCCTTTATTAGTTTTTTTTATCACAACGTTTACAATAATTTCCATTATTAATGAGAGGAGATACGTATTTTTAACAAAATTAAACGAGACATCCTGAACTTTTTTTAGGTCTTCTCTCAGTTTATGCCAATTTGGAAGCGAATGATCTTTTCAGATCTCGCTAGAAAAAAATCATAATCTTTTTATTTTTCACCTCCCAAACAAATTTTGATGTTTCTACGACAACTAAAAATCTCATTAAAATGACAACAATCACCTTAACAGCCTCCTTTATTAGTTTCTTTATTACAACGTTTACAATAATTGTCAATATTAATGACAGGAGATACGTATTTTTAACAAAATTAAATGAGACATCCTGAACTTTTTTTTAGGTCTTCTCTCATTTTATGCCAATTTGGAAGGGAATGATCTTTTTCAGATCTCACCAGAAAAAAATCATAATCTTTTTATTATTGCACCTCCCAAACAAATTTTGATGTTTCTACGACAACTAAAAATCTCATTAAAATGAGAACAATCACCTTAACAGCCTCCTTTATTAGTTTTTTTATTACAACGTTTACAATAATTTTCAATATTAATGAGAGGAGATACGTATTTTTAACTAAATTAAACGAGACATCCTGAACTTTTTTTTAGGTCTTCTCTCATTTTATGCCAATTTGGAAGGGAATGATCTTTTCATATCTCACCACAAAGAAATCATAATCTTTCTATTATTTCACCTCCCAAACAAATTTTGATGTTTCTACGACAATTACCAATCACATTAAAATGACAACAATCACATTAACAGTTTCCTTCATTAGTTTTTTTTTATCACAACGTTCACAATAATTTCCATTATTAATGAGAGGAGATACGTATTTTTACCAAAATTAAACGAGATATCCTGAACTTTTTTTTAGGTCTTCTCTCATTTTATGCCAATTTGGGAGGGAATGATCTTTTTCAGATCTCACCAGAAAAAAATCATAATCTTTTTATTATTGCACCTCCCAAACAAATTTTGATTTTCTACGACAACTAAAAATCACATTAAAATGACAACAATCACATTGACCGTTTCCTTTATTAGTTTTTTTTATTACAACGTTTACAATAATTTTCAATATTAATGACAGGAGATACGTATTTCTAACAAAATTAAACGAGACATCCTGAACTTTTTTTTAGGTCTTCTCTCATTTTATGCCAATTTGGAAGGGAATGATCTTTTCATATCTCACCAGAAAAAAATCATAATCTTTCTATTATTTCACCTCCCAAACAAATTTTGATGTTTCTACGACAATTACCAATCACACTAAAACGACAACAATCACATTAACAGTTTCCTTCATTAGTTTTTTTTATCACAACGTTCACAATAATTTCCATTATTAATGAGAGGAGATACGTATTTTTACCAAAATTAAACGAGATATCCTGAACTTTTTTTTAGGTCTTCTCTCATTTTATGCCAATTTGGGAGGGAATGATCTTTTTCAGATCTCACCAGAAAAAAATCATAATCTTTTTATTATTGCACCTCCCAAACAAATTTTGATTTTCTACGACAACTAAAAATCACATTAAAACGACAACAATCACATTGACCGTTTCCTTTATTAGTTTTTTTTATTACAACGTTTACAATAATTTTCAATATTAATGACAGGAGATACGTATTTCTAACAAAATTAAACGAGACATCCTGAACTTTTTTTTAGGTCTTCTCTCATTTTATGCCAATTTGGAAGGGAATGATCTTTTCATATCTCACCAGAAAAAAATCATAATCTTTCTATTATTTCACCTCCCAAACATATCGTGAAATTTTGATGTTTCTACGACAATGACCAATCACATTAAAATGACAACAATCACATTAACAGATTCCTTTATTAGTTTTTTTTATCACAACGTTTACAATAATTTCCATTATTAATGAGAGGAGATACGTATTTTTAACAAAATTAAACGAGACATCCTGAACTTTTTTTAGGTCTTCTCTCAGTTTATGCCAATTTGGAAGCGAATGATCTTTTCAGATCTCGCTAGAAAAAAATCATAATCTTTTTATTTTTCACCTCCCAAACAAATTTTGATGTTTCTACGACAACTAAAAATCTCATTAAAATGACAACAATCACCTTAACAGCCTCCTTTATTAGTTTCTTTATTACAACGTTTACAATAATTGTCAATATTAATGACAGGAGATACGTATTTTTAACAAAATTAAATGAGACATCCTGAACTTTTTTTTAGGTCTTCTCTCATTTTATGCCAATTTGGAAGGGAATGATCTTTTTCAGATCTCACCAGAAAAAAATCATAATCTTTTTATTATTGCACCTCCCAAACAAATTTTGATGTTTCTACGACAACTAAAAATCTCATTAAAATGAGAACAATCACCTTAACAGCCTCCTTTATTAGTTTTTTTATTACAACGTTTACAATAATTTTCAATATTAATGAGAGGAGATACGTATTTTTAACTAAATTAAACGAGACATCCTGAACTTTTTTTTAGGTCTTCTCTCATTTTATGCCAATTTGGAAGGGAATGATCTTTTCATATCTCACCACAAAGAAATCATAATCTTTCTATTATTTCACCTCCCAAACAAATTTTGATGTTTCTACGACAATTACCAATCACATTAAAATGACAACAATCACATTAACAGTTTCCTTCATTAGTTTTTTTTTATCACAACGTTCACAATAATTTCCATTATTAATGAGAGGAGATACGTATTTTTACCAAAATTAAACGAGATATCCTGAACTTTTTTTTAGGTCTTCTCTCATTTTATGCCAATTTGGGAGGGAATGATCTTTTTCAGATCTCACCAGAAAAAAATCATAATCTTTTTATTATTGCACCTCCCAAACAAATTTTGATTTTCTACGACAACTAAAAATCACATTAAAATGACAACAATCACATTGACCGTTTCCTTTATTAGTTTTTTTTATTACAACGTTTACAATAATTTTCAATATTAATGACAGGAGATACGTATTTCTAACAAAATTAAACGAGACATCCTGAACTTTTTTTTAGGTCTTCTCTCATTTTATGCCAATTTGGAAGGGAATGATCTTTTCATATCTCACCAGAAAAAAATCATAATCTTTCTATTATTTCACCTCCCAAACAAATTTTGATGTTTCTACGACAATTACCAATCACACTAAAACGACAACAATCACATTAACAGTTTCCTTCATTAGTTTTTTTTATCACAACGTTCACAATAATTTCCATTATTAATGAGAGGAGATACGTATTTTTACCAAAATTAAACGAGATATCCTGAACTTTTTTTTAGGTCTTCTCTCATTTTATGCCAATTTGGGAGGGAATGATCTTTTTCAGATCTCACCAGAAAAAAATCATAATCTTTTTATTATTGCACCTCCCAAACAAATTTTGATTTTCTACGACAACTAAAAATCACATTAAAACGACAACAATCACATTGACCGTTTCCTTTATTAGTTTTTTTTATTACAACGTTTACAATAATTTTCAATATTAATGACAGGAGATACGTATTTCTAACAAAATTAAACGAGACATCCTGAACTTTTTTTTAGGTCTTCTCTCATTTTATGCCAATTTGGAAGGGAATGATCTTTTCATATCTCACCAGAAAAAAATCATAATCTTTCTATTATTTCACCTCCCAAACATATCGTGAAATTTTGATGTTTCTACGACAATGACCAATCACATTAAAATGACAACAATCACATTAACAGATTCCTTTATTAGTTTTTTTTATCACAACGTTTACAATAATTTCCATTATTAATGAGAGGAGATACGTATTTTTAACAAAATTAAACGAGACATCCTGAACTTTTTTTAGGTCTTCTCTCAGTTTATGCCAATTTGGAAGCGAATGATCTTTTCAGATCTCGCTAGAAAAAAATCATAATCTTTTTATTTTTCACCTCCCAAACAAATTTTGATGTTTCTACGACAACTAAAAATCTCATTAAAATGACAACAATCACCTTAACAGCCTCCTTTATTAGTTTCTTTATTACAACGTTTACAATAATTGTCAATATTAATGACAGGAGATACGTATTTTTAACAAAATTAAATGAGACATCCTGAACTTTTTTTTAGGTCTTCTCTCATTTTATGCCAATTTGGAAGGGAATGATCTTTTTCAGATCTCACCAGAAAAAAATCATAATCTTTTTATTATTGCACCTCCCAAACAAATTTTGATGTTTCTACGACAACTAAAAATCTCATTAAAATGAGAACAATCACCTTAACAGCCTCCTTTATTAGTTTTTTTATTACAACGTTTACAATAATTTTCAATATTAATGAGAGGAGATACGTATTTTTAACTAAATTAAACGAGACATCCTGAACTTTTTTTTAGGTCTTCTCTCATTTTATGCCAATTTGGAAGGGAATGATCTTTTCATATCTCACCACAAAGAAATCATAATCTTTCTATTATTTCACCTCCCAAACAAATTTTGATGTTTCTACGACAATTACCAATCACATTAAAACGACAACAATCACATTAACAGTTTCCTTCATTAGTTTTTTTTATCACAACGTTCACAATAATTTCCATTATTAATGAGAGGAGATACGTATTTTTACCAAAATTAAACGAGATATCCTGAACTTTTTTTTAGGTCTTCTCTCATTTTATGCCAATTTGGGAGGGAATGATCTTTTTCAGATCTCACCAGAAAAAAATCATAATCTTTTTATTATTGCACCTCCCAAACAAATTTTGATTTTCTACGACAACTAAAAATCACATTAAAATGACAACAATCACATTGACCGTTTCCTTTATTAGTTTTTTTTATTACAACGTTTACAATAATTTTCAATATTAATGACAGGAGATACGTATTTCTAACAAAATTAAACGAGACATCCTGAACTTTTTTTTAGGTCTTCTCTCATTTTATGCCAATTTGGAAGGGAATGATCTTTTCATATCTCACCAGAAAAAAATCATAATCTTTCTATTATTTCACCTCCCAAACATATCGTGAAATTTTGATGTTTCTACGACAATGACCAATCACATTAAAATGACAACAATCACATTAACAGATTCCTTTATTAGTTTTTTTATCACAACGTTTACAATAATTTCCATTATTAATGAGAGGAGATACGTATTTTTAACAAAATTAAACGAGACATCCTGAACTTTCTTTAGGTCTTCTCTCAGTTTATGCCAATTTGGAAGCGAATGATCTTTTGAGATCTCACCACAAAGAAATCATAATCTTTCTATTATTTCACCTCCCAAACAATTTTGATGTTTCTACGACAATTACCAATCACATTAAAACGACAACAATCACATTAACAGTTTCCTTCATTAGTTTTTTTTATCACAACGTTCACAATAATTTCCATTATTAATGAGAGGAGATACGTATTTTTACCAAAATTAAACGAGATATCCTGAACTTTTTTTTAGGTCTTCTCTCATTTTATTCCAATTTGGAAGGGAATGATCTTTTTCATATCTCACCCGAAAAAAATCATAATCTTTTTATTATTGCACCTCCCAAACAAATTTTGATTTTCTACGACAACTAAAAATCACATTAAAACGACAACAATCACATTGACCATTTCCTTTATTAGTTTTTTTTTATTACAACGTTTACAATAATTTTCAATATTAATGACAGGAGATACGTATTTTTAACAAAATTAAACGAGACATCCTAAACTTTTTTTTCGGTCTTCTCTCATTTTATGCCAATTTGGAAGGGAATGATCTTTTCATATCTCACCAGAAAAAAATCATAATCTTTCTATTATTTCACCTCCCAAACATATCGTGAAATTTTGATGTTTCTACGACAATGACCAATCACATTAAAACGACAACAATCACATTAACAGTTTTCTTTATTAGTTTTTTTTATCACAACGTTTACAATAATTTCCATTATTAATGAGAGGAGATACGTATTTTTAACAAAATTAAACGAGACATCCTGAACTTTTTTTAGGTCTTCTCTCAGTTTATGCCAATTTGGAAGCGAATGATCTTTTCAGATCTCGCTAGAAAAAAATCATAATCTTTTTATTTTTCACCTCCCAAACAAATTTTGATGTTTCTACGACAACTAAAAATCTCATTAAAATGACAACAATCACCTTAACAGCCTCCTTTATTAGTTTCTTTATTACAACGTTTACAATAATTGTCAATATTAATGACAGGAGATACGTATTTTTAACAAAATTAAATGAGACATCCTGAACTTTTTTTTAGGTCTTCTCTCATTTTATGCCAATTTGGAAGGGAATGATCTTTTTCAGATCTCACCAGAAAAAAATCATAATCTTTTTATTATTGCACCTCCCAAACAAATTTTGATGTTTCTACGACAACTAAAAATCTCATTAAAATGAGAACAATCACCTTAACAGCCTCCTTTATTAGTTTTTTTATTACAACGTTTACAATAATTTTCAATATTAATGAGAGGAGATACGTATTTTTAACTAAATTAAACGAGACATCCTGAACTTTTTTTTAGGTCTTCTCTCATTTTATGCCAATTTGGAAGGGAATGATCTTTTCATATCTCACCACAAAGAAATCATAATCTTTCTATTATTTCACCTCCCAAACAAATTTTGATGTTTCTACGACAATTACCAATCACATTAAAATGACAACAATCACATTAACAGTTTCCTTCATTAGTTTTTTTTTATCACAACGTTCACAATAATTTCCATTATTAATGAGAGGAGATACGTATTTTTACCAAAATTAAACGAGATATCCTGAACTTTTTTTTAGGTCTTCTCTCATTTTATGCCAATTTGGGAGGGAATGATCTTTTTCAGATCTCACCAGAAAAAAATCATAATCTTTTTATTATTGCACCTCCCAAACAAATTTTGATTTTCTACGACAACTAAAAATCACATTAAAATGACAACAATCACATTGACCGTTTCCTTTATTAGTTTTTTTTATTACAACGTTTACAATAATTTTCAATATTAATGACAGGAGATACGTATTTCTAACAAAATTAAACGAGACATCCTGAACTTTTTTTTAGGTCTTCTCTCATTTTATGCCAATTTGGAAGGGAATGATCTTTTCATATCTCACCAGAAAAAAATCATAATCTTTCTATTATTTCACCTCCCAAACAAATTTTGATGTTTCTACGACAATTACCAATCACACTAAAACGACAACAATCACATTAACAGTTTCCTTCATTAGTTTTTTTTATCACAACGTTCACAATAATTTCCATTATTAATGAGAGGAGATACGTATTTTTACCAAAATTAAACGAGATATCCTGAACTTTTTTTTAGGTCTTCTCTCATTTTATGCCAATTTGGGAGGGAATGATCTTTTTCAGATCTCACCAGAAAAAAATCATAATCTTTTTATTATTGCACCTCCCAAACAAATTTTGATTTTCTACGACAACTAAAAATCACATTAAAACGACAACAATCACATTGACCGTTTCCTTTATTAGTTTTTTTTATTACAACGTTTACAATAATTTTCAATATTAATGACAGGAGATACGTATTTCTAACAAAATTAAACGAGACATCCTGAACTTTTTTTTAGGTCTTCTCTCATTTTATGCCAATTTGGAAGGGAATGATCTTTTCATATCTCACCAGAAAAAAATCATAATCTTTCTATTATTTCACCTCCCAAACATATCGTGAAATTTTGATGTTTCTACGACAATGACCAATCACATTAAAATGACAACAATCACATTAACAGATTCCTTTATTAGTTTTTTTTATCACAACGTTTACAATAATTTCCATTATTAATGAGAGGAGATACGTATTTTTAACAAAATTAAACGAGACATCCTGAACTTTTTTTAGGTCTTCTCTCAGTTTATGCCAATTTGGAAGCGAATGATCTTTTCAGATCTCGCTAGAAAAAAATCATAATCTTTTTATTTTTCACCTCCCAAACAAATTTTGATGTTTCTACGACAACTAAAAATCTCATTAAAATGACAACAATCACCTTAACAGCCTCCTTTATTAGTTTTTTTATAACAACATTTACAATAATTTTCAATATTAATGACCGGAGATACGCATTTTTAACAAAATTAAACGAGACATCCTGAACTTTTTTTTAGGTCTTCACTCATTTTATGCCAATTTGGAAGGGAATGATCTTTTCAGATCTCACCACAAAGAAATCATAATCTTTCTATTATTTCACCTCCCAAACAAATTTTGATGTTTCTACGACAATTACCAATCACACTAAAACGACAACAATCACATTAACAGTTTCCTTCATTAGTTTTTTTTATCACAACGTTCACAATAATTTCCATTATTAATGAGAGGAGATACGTATTTTTACCAAAATTAAACGAGATATCCTGAACTTTTTTTTAGGTCTTCTCTCATTTTATGCCAATTTGGGAGGGAATGATCTTTTTCAGATCTCACCAGAAAAAAATCATAATCTTTTTATTATTGCACCTCCCAAACAAATTTTGATTTTCTACGACAACTAAAAATCACATTAAAATGACAACAATCACATTGACCGTTTCCTTTATTAGTTTTTTTTATTACAACGTTTGCAATAATTTTCAATATTAATGACAGGAGATACGTATTTCTAACAAAATTAAACGAGACATCCTGAACTTTTTTTTAGGTCTTCTCTCATTTTATGCCAATTTGGAAGGGAATGATCTTTTCATATCTCACCAGAAAAAAATCATAATCTTTCTATTATTTCACCTCCCAAACATATCGTGAAATTTTGATGTTTCTACGACAATGACCAATCACATTAAAATGACAACAATCACATTAACAGATTCCTTTATTAGTTTTTTTTATCACAACGTTTACAATAATTTCCATTATTAATGAGAGGAGATACGTATTTTTAACAAAATTAAACGAGACATCCTGAACTTTTTTTAGGTCTTCTCTCAGTTTATGACAATTTGGAAGCGAATGATCTTTTGAGATCTCACCACAAAGAAATCATAATCTTTCTATTATTTCACCTCCCAAACAATTTTGATGTTTCTACGACAATTACCAATCACATTAAAACGACAACAATCACATTAACAGTTTCCTTCATTAGTTTTTTTTATCACAACGTTCACAATAATTTCCATTATTAATGAGAGGAGATACGTATTTTTACCAAAATTAAACGAGATATCCTGAACTTTTTTTTAGGTCTTCTCTCATTTTATTCCAATTTGGAAGGGAATGATCTTTTTCATATCTCACCCGAAAAAAATCATAATCTTTTTATTATTGCACCTCCCAAAAAAATTTTGATTTTCTACGACAACTAAAAATCACATTAAAACGACAACAATCACATTGACCATTTCCTTTATTAGTTTTTTTTTATTACAACGTTTACAATAATTTTCAATATTAATGACAGGAGATACGTATTTTTAACAAAATTAAACGAGACATCCTAAACTTTTTTTTCGGTCTTCTCTCATTTTATGCCAATTTGGAAGGGAATGATCTTTTCATATCTCACCAGAAAAAAATCATAATCTTTCTATTATTTCACCTCCCAAACATATCGTGAAATTTTGATGTTTCTACGACAATGACCAATCACATTAAAACGACAACAATCACATTAACAGTTTCCTTTATTAGTTTTTTTATCACAACGTTTACAATAATTTCCATTATTAATGAGAGGAGATACGTATTTTTAACAAAATTAAACGAGACATCCTGAACTTTTTTTAGGTCTTCTCTCAGTTTATGCCAATTTGGAAGCGAATGATCTTTTCAGATCTCGCTAGAAAAAAATCATAATCTTTTTATTTTTCACCTCCCAAACAAATTTTGATGTTTCTACGACAACTAAAAATCTCATTAAAATGACAACAATCACCTTAACAGCCTCCTTTATTAGTTTCTTTATTACAACGTTTACAATAATTGTCAATATTAATGACAGGAGATACGTATTTTTAACAAAATTAAATGAGACATCCTGAACTTTTTTTTAGGTCTTCTCTCATTTTATGCCAATTTGGAAGGGAATGATCTTTTTGAGATCTCACCACAAAGAAATCATAATCTTTCTATTATTTCACCTCCCAAACAAATTTTGATGTTTCTACGACAATTACCAATCACACTAAAACGGCAACAATCACATTAACAGTTTCCTTCATTAGTTTTTTTTATCACAACGTTCACAATAATTTCCATTATTAATGAGAGGAGATACGTATTTTTACCAAAATTAAACGAGATATCCTGAACTTTTTTTTAGGTCTTCTCTCATTTTATTCCAATATGGAAGGGAATGATCTTTTTCAGATCTCACCCGAAAAAAATCATAATCTTTTTATTATTGCACCTCCGAAACAAATTTTGATTTTCTACGACAACTAAAAATCACATTAAAACGACAACAATCACATTGACCATTTCCTTTATTAGTTTTTTTTTATTACAACGTTTACAATAATTTTCAATATTAATGACAGGAGATACGTATTTTTAACAAAATTAAACGAGACATCCTAAACTTTTTTTTAGGTCTTCTCTCATTTTATGCCAATTTGGAAGGGAATGATCTTTTTATATCTCACCAGAAAAAAATCATAATCTTTCTATTATTTCACCTCCAAAACATATCGTGAAATTTTGATGTTTCTACGACAATGACCAATCACATTAAAATGACAACAATCACATTAACAGTTTCCTTTATTAGTTTTTTTTATCACAACGTTTACAATAATTTCCATTATTAATGAGAGGAGATACGTATTTTTAACAAAATTAAACGAGACATCCTGAACTTTTTTTAGGTCTTCTCTCAGTTTATGCCAATTTGGAAGCGAATGATCTTTTCAGATCTCGCTAGAAAAAAATCATAATCTTTTTATTTTTCACCTCCCAAACAAATTTTGATGTTTCTACGACAACTAAAAATCTCATTAAAATGACAACAATCACCTTAACAGCCTCCTTTATTAGTTTCTTTATTACAACGTTTACAATAATTGTCAATATTAATGACAGGAGATACGTATTTTTAACAAAATTAAATGAGACATCCTGAACTTTTTTTTAGGTCTTCTCTCATTTTATGCCAATTTGGAAGGGAATGATCTTTTTGAGATCTCACCACAAAGAAATCATAATCTTTCTATTATTTCACCTCCCAAACAAATTTTGATGTTTCTACGACAATTACCAATCACACTAAAACGACAACAATCACATTAACAGTTTCCTTCATTAGTTTTTTTTATCACAACGTTCACAATAATTTCCATTATTAATGAGAGGAGATACGTATTTTTACCAAAATTAAACGAGATATCCTGAACTTTTTTTTAGGTCTTCTCTCATTTTATTCCAATATGGAAGGGAATGATCTTTTTCAGATCTCACCCGAAAAAAATCATAATCTTTTTATTATTGCACCTCCGAAACAAATTTTGATTTTCTACGACAACTAAAAATCACATTAAAACGACAACAATCACATTGACCATTTCCTTTATTAGTTTTTTTTTATTACAACGTTTACAATAATTTTCAATATTAATGACAGGAGATACGTATTTTTAACAAAATTAAACGAGACATCCTAAACTTTTTTTTAGGTCTTCTCTCATTTTATGCCAATTTGGAAGGGAATGATCTTTTTATATCTCACCAGAAAAAAATCATAATCTTTCTATTATTTCACCTCCAAAACATATCGTGAAATTTTGATGTTTCTACGACAATGACCAATCACATTAAAATGACAACAATCACATTAACAGTTTCCTTTATTAGTTTTTTTTATCACAACGTTTACAATAATTTCCATTATTAATGAGAGGAGATACGTATTTTTAACAAAATTAAACGAGACATCCTGAACTTTTTTTAGGTCTTCTCTCAGTTTATGCCAATTTGGAAGCGAATGATCTTTTCAGATCTCGCTAGAAAAAAAATCATAATCTTTTTATTTTTCACCTCCCAAACAAATTTTGATGTTTCTACGACAACTAAAAATCTCATTAAAATGACAACAATCACCTTAACAGCCTCCTTTATTAGTTTTTTTATTACAACGTTTACAATAATTTTCAATATTAATGACAGGAGATACGTATTTTTAACAAAATTAAACGAGACATCCTGAACTTTTTTTTAGGTCTTCTCTCATTTTATGCCAATTTGGAAGGGAATGATCTTTTTCAGATCTCACCACAAAGAAACCATAATCTTTCTATTATTTCACCTCCCAAACAAATTTTGATGTTTCTACGACAATTACCAATCGCACTAAAACGACAACAATCACATTAACAGTTTCCTTCATTAGTTTTTTTTATCACAACGTTCACAATAATTTCCATTATTAATGAGAGGAGATACGTATTTTTACCAAAATTAAACGAGATATCCTGAACTTTTTTTAGGTCTTCTCTCATTTTATGCCAATTTGGAAGGGAATGATCTTTTTCAGATCTCACCAGAAAAAAAATCATAATCTTTTTATTATTGCACCTCCCAAACAAATTTTGATTTTCTACGACAACTAAAAATCACATTAAAACGACAACAATCACATTTACCGTTTCCTTTATTAGTTTTTTTTTATTACAGCGTTTAGAATAATTTTCAATATTAATGACAGGAGATACGTATTTTTAACAAAATTAAACGAGACATCCTAAACTTTTTTTTAGGTCTTCTCTCATTTTATGCCAATTTGGAAGGGAATGATCTTTTCAGATCTCACCACAAAGAAATCATAATCTTTCTATTATTTCACCTCCCAAACAAATTTTGATGTTTCTACGACAACTAAAAATCACATTAAAACGACAACAATCACATTAACCATTTCCTTTATTAGTTTTTTTTATTACAACGTTTACAATAATTTCCATTATTAATGAGAGGAGATACGTATTTTTAACAAAATTAAACGAGACATCCTGAACTTTTTTTAGGTCTTCTCTCAGTTTATGCCAATTTGGAAGGGAATGATCTTTTCAGATCTCGCTAGAAAAAAATCATAATCTTTTTATTTTTCACCTCCCAAACAAATTTTGATGTTTCTACGACAACTAAAAATCTCATTAAAATGACAACAATCACCTTAACAGCCTCCTTTATTAGTTTTTTTATTACAACATTTACAATAATTTTCAATATTAATGACCGGAGATACGCATTTTTAACAAAATTAAACGAGACATCCTGAACTTTTTTTTAGGTCTTCACTCATTTTATGCCAATTTGGAAGGGAATGATCTTTTCAGATCTCACCACAAAGAAATCATAATCTTTCTATTATTTCACCTCCCAAACAAATTTTGATGTTTCTACGACAATTACCAATCACACTAAAACGACAACAATCACATTAACAGTTTCCTTCATTAGTTTTTTTTATCACAACGTTCACAATAATTTCCATTATTAATGAGAGGAGATACGTATTTTTACCAAAATTAAACGAGATATCCTGAACTTTTTTTTAGGTCTTCTCTCATTTTATGCCAATTTGGAAGGGAATGATCTTTTTCAGATCTCACCAGAAAAAAAATCATAATCTTTTTATTATTGCACCTCCGAAACAAATTTTGATTTTCTACGACAACTAAAAATCACATTAAAACGACAACAATCACATTGACCATTTCCTTTATTAGTTTTTTTTTATTACAACGTTTACAATAATTTTCAATATTAATGACAGGAGATACGTATTTTTAACAAAATTAAACGAGACATCCTAAACTTTTTTTTAGGTCTTCTCTCATTTTATGCCAATTTGGAAGGGAATGATCTTTTTATATCTCACCAGAAAAAAATCATAATCTTTCTATTATTTCACCTCCAAAACATATCGTGAAATTTTGATGTTTCTACGACAATGACCAATCACATTAAAATGACAACAATCACATTAACAGTTTCCTTTATTAGTTTTTTTTATCACAACGTTTACAATAATTTCCATTATTAATGAGAGGAGATACGTATTTTTAACAAAATTAAACGAGACATCCTGAACTTTTTTTAGGTCTTCTCTCAGTTTATGCCAATTTGGAAGCGAATGATCTTTTCAGATCTCGCTAGAAAAAAATCATAATCTTTTTATTTTTCACCTCCCAAACAAATTTTGATGTTTCTACGACAACTAAAAATCTCATTAAAATGACAACAATCACCTTAACAGCCTCCTTTATTAGTTTCTTTATTACAACGTTTACAATAATTGTCAATATTAATGACAGGAGATACGTATTTTTAACAAAATTAAATGAGACATCCTGAACTTTTTTTTAGGTCTTCTCTCATTTTATGCCAATTTGGAAGGGAATGATCTTTTTGAGATCTCACCACAAAGAAATCATAATCTTTCTATTATTTCACCTCCCAAACAAATTTTGATGTTTCTACGACAATTACCAATCACACTAAAACGACAACAATCACATTAACAGTTTCCTTCATTAGTTTTTTTTATCACAACGTTCACAATAATTTCCATTATTAATGAGAGGAGATACGTATTTTTACCAAAATTAAACGAGATATCCTGAACTTTTTTTTAGGTCTTCTCTCATTTTATTCCAATATGGAAGGGAATGATCTTTTTCAGATCTCACCCGAAAAAAATCATAATCTTTTTATTATTGCACCTCCGAAACAAATTTTGATTTTCTACGACAACTAAAAATCACATTAAAACGACAACAATCACATTGACCATTTCCTTTATTAGTTTTTTTTTATTACAACGTTTACAATAATTTTCAATATTAATGACAGGAGATACGTATTTTTAACAAAATTAAACGAGACATCCTAAACTTTTTTTTAGGTCTTCTCTCATTTTATGCCAATTTGGAAGGGAATGATCTTTTTATATCTCACCAGAAAAAAATCATAATCTTTCTATTATTTCACCTCCAAAACATATCGTGAAATTTTGATGTTTCTACGACAATGACCAATCACATTAAAATGACAACAATCACATTAACAGTTTCCTTTATTAGTTTTTTTTATCACAACGTTTACAATAATTTCCATTATTAATGAGAGGAGATACGTATTTTTAACAAAATTAAACGAGACATCCTGAACTTTTTTTAGGTCTTCTCTCAGTTTATGCCAATTTGGAAGCGAATGATCTTTTCAGATCTCGCTAGAAAAAAAATCATAATCTTTTTATTTTTCACCTCCCAAACAAATTTTGATGTTTCTACGACAACTAAAAATCTCATTAAAATGACAACAATCACCTTAACAGCCTCCTTTATTAGTTTTTTTATTACAACGTTTACAATAATTTTCAATATTAATGACAGGAGATACGTATTTTTAACAAAATTAAACGAGACATCCTGAACTTTTTTTTAGGTCTTCTCTCATTTTATGCCAATTTGGAAGGGAATGATCTTTTTCAGATCTCACCACAAAGAAACCATAATCTTTCTATTATTTCACCTCCCAAACAAATTTTGATGTTTCTACGACAATTACCAATCGCACTAAAATGACAACAATCACATTAACAGTTTCCTTCATTAGTTTTTTTTATCACAACGTTCACAATAATTTCCATTATTAATGAGAGGAGATACGTATTTTTACCAAAATTAAACGAGATATCCTGAACTTTTTTTAGGTCTTCTCTCATTTTATGCCAATTTGGAAGGGAATGATCTTTTTCAGATCTCACCAGAAAAAAAATCATAATCTTTTTATTATTGCACCTCCCAAACAAATTTTGATTTTCTACGACAACTAAAAATCACATTAAAACGACAACAATCACATTTACCGTTTCCTTTATTAGTTTTTTTTTATTACAGCGTTTAGAATAATTTTCAATATTAATGACAGGAGATACGTATTTTTAACAAAATTAAACGAGACATGCTAAACTTTTTTTTAGGTCTTCTCTCATTTTATGCCAATTTGGAAGGGAATGATCTTTTCAGATCTCACCACAAAGAAATCATAATCTTTCTATTATTTCACCTCCCAAACAAATTTTGATGTTTCTACGACAACTAAAAATCACATTAAAACGACAACAATCACATTAACCATTTCCTTTATTAGTTTTTTTTATTACAACGTTTACAATAATTTCCATTATTAATGAGAGGAGATACGTATTTTTAACAAAATTAAACGAGACATCCTGAACTTTTTTTAGGTCTTCTCTCAGTTTATGCCAATTTGGAAGGGAATGATCTTTTCAGATCTCGCTAGAAAAAAATCATAATCTTTTTATTTTTCACCTCCCAAACAAATTTTGATGTTTCTACGACAACTAAAAATCTCATTAAAATGACAACAATCACCTTAACAGCCTCCTTTATTAGTTTTTTTATTACAACATTTACAATAATTTTCAATATTAATGACCGGAGATACGCATTTTTAACAAAATTAAACGAGACATCCTGAACTTTTTTTTAGGTCTTCACTCATTTTATGCCAATTTGGAAGGGAATGATCTTTTCAGATCTCACCACAAAGAAATCATAATCTTTCTATTATTTCACCTCCCAAACAAATTTTGATGTTTCTACGACAATTACCAATCACACTAAAACGACAACAATCACATTAACAGTTTCCTTCATTAGTTTTTTTTATCACAACGTTCACAATAATTTCCATTATTAATGAGAGGAGATACGTATTTTTACCAAAATTAAACGAGATATCCTGAACTTTTTTTTAGGTCTTCTCTCATTTTATTCCAATTTGGAAGGGAATGATCTTTTTCAGATCTCACCAGAAAAAAAATCATAATCTTTTTATTATTGCACCTCCCAAACAAATTTTGATTTTCTACGACAACTAAAAATCACATTAAAATGACAACAATCACATTAACCGTTTCCTTTATTAGTTTTTTTTTATTACAGCGTTTAGAATAATTTTCAATATTAATGACAGGAGATACGTATTTTTAACAAAATTAAACGAGACATCCTGAACTTTTTTTAGGTCTTCTCTCAGTTTATGCCAATTTGGAAGCGAATGATCTTTTCAGATCCCACCACAAAGAAATCATAATCTTTCTATTATTTCACCTCCAAAACATATCGTGAAATTTTGATGTTTCTACGACAATGACCAATCACATTCAAATGACAACAATCACATTAACAGTTTCCTTTATTAGTTTTTTTTATCACAACGTTTACAATAATTTCCATTATTAATGAGAGGAGATACGTATTTTTAACAAAATTAAACGAGACATCCTGAACTTTTTTTAGGTCTTCTCTCAGTTTATGCCAATTTGGAAGCGAATGATCTTTTCAGATCTCGCTAGAAAAAAATCATAATCTTTTTATTTTTCACCTCCCAAACAAATTTTGATGTTTCTACGACAACTAAAAATCTCATTAAAATGACAACAATCACCTTAACAGCCTCCTTTATTAGTTTTTTTATTACAACGTTTACAATAATTTTCAATATTAATGACAGGAGATACGTATTTTTAACAAAATTAAACGAGACATCCTGAACTTTTTTTTAGGTCTTCTCTCATTTTATGCCAATTTGGAAGGGAATGATCTTTTTCAGATCTCACCACAAAGAAACCATAATCTTTCTATTATTTCACCTCCCAAACAAATTTTGATGTTTCTACGACAATTACCAATCGCACTAAAACGACAACAATCACATTAACAGTTTCCTTCATTAGTTTTTTTTATCACAACGTTCACAATAATTTCCATTATTAATGAGAGGAGATACGTATTTTTACCAAAATTAAACGAGATATCCTGAACTTTTTTTAGGTCTTCTCTCATTTTATGCCAATTTGGAAGGGAATGATCTTTTTCAGATCTCACCAGAAAAAAAAATCATAATCTTTTTATTATTGCACCTCCCAAACAAATTTTGATTTTCTACGACAACTAAAAATCACATTAAAACGACAACAATCACATTTACCGTTTCCTTTATTAGTTTTTTTTTATTACAGCGTTTAGAATAATTTTCAATATTAATGACAGGAGATACGTATTTTTAACAAAATTAAACGAGACATCCTAAACTTTTTTTTAGGTCTTCTCTCATTTTATGCCAATTTGGAAGGGAATGATCTTTTCAGATCTCACCACAAAGAAATCATAATCTTTCTATTATTTCACCTCCCAAACAAATTTTGATGTTTCTACGACAACTAAAAATCACATTAAAACGACAACAATCACATTAACCATTTCCTTTATTAGTTTTTTTTATTACAACGTTTACAATAATTTCCATTATTAATGAGAGGAGATACGTATTTTTAACAAAATTAAACGAGACATCCTGAACTTTTTTTAGGTCTTCTCTCAGTTTATGCCAATTTGGAAGGGAATGATCTTTTCAGATCTCGCTAGAAAAAAATCATAATCTTTTTATTTTTCACCTCCCAAACAAATTTTGATGTTTCTACGACAACTAAAAATCTCATTAAAATGACAACAATCACCTTAACAGCCTCCTTTATTAGTTTTTTTATTACAACATTTACAATAATTTTCAATATTAATGACCGGAGATACGCATTTTTAACAAAATTAAACGAGACATCCTGAACTTTTTTTTAGGTCTTCACTCATTTTATGCCAATTTGGAAGGGAATGATCTTTTCAGATCTCACCACAAAGAAATCATAATCTTTCTATTATTTCACCTCCCAAACAAATTTTGATGTTTCTACGACAATTACCAATCACACTAAAACGACAACAATCACATTAACAGTTTCCTTCATTAGTTTTTTTTATCACAACGTTCACAATAATTTCCATTATTAATGAGAGGAGATACGTATTTTTACCAAAATTAAACGAGATATCCTGAACTTTTTTTTAGGTCTTCTCTCATTTTATTCCAATTTGGAAGGGAATGATCTTTTTCAGATCTCACCAGAAAAAAAATCATAATCTTTTTATTATTGTACCTCCCAAACAAATTTTGATTTTCTACGACAACTAAAAATCACATTAAAATGACAACAATCACATTAACGGTTTCCTTTATTAGTTTTTTTTTATTACAGCGTTTAGAATAATTTTCAATATTAATGACAGGAGATACGTATTTTTAACAAAATTAAACGAGACATCCTGAACTTTTTTTAGGTCTTCTCTCAGTTTATGCCAATTTGGAAGCGAATGATCTTTTCAGATCTCACCACAAAGAAATCATAATCTTTCTATTATTTCACCTCCCAAACATATCGTGAAATTTTGATGTTTCTACGACAATGACCAATCACATTCAAATGACAACAATCACATTAACAGTTTCCTTTATTAGTTTTTTTTATCACAACGTTTACAATAATTTCCATTATTAATGAGAGGAGATACGTATTTTTAACAAAATTAAACGAGACATCCTGAACTTTTTTTAGGTCTTCTCTCAGTTTATGCCAATTTGGAAGCGAATGATCTTTTCAGATCTCGCTAGAAAAAAATCATAATCTTTTTATTATTGCACCTCCCAGACAAATTTTGATTTTCTACGACAACTAAAAATCACATTAAAACGACAACAATCACATTAACCGTTTCCTTTATTAGTTTTTTTTTATTACAGCGTTTAGAATAATTTTCAATATTAATGACAGGAGATACGTATTTTTAACAAAATTAAACGAGACATCCTGAACTTTTTTTTAGGTCTTCTCTCATTTTATGCCAATTTGGAAGGGAATGATCTTTTTCAGATCTCACCACAAAGAAATCATAATCTTTCTATTATTTCACCTCCCAAACAAATTTTGATGTTTCTACGACAATTACCAATCACACTAAAACGACAACAATCACATTAACAGTTTCCTTCATTAGTTTTTTTTATCACAACGTTCACAATAATTTCCATTATTAATGAGAGGAGATACGTATTTTTACCAAAATTAAACGAGATATCCTGAACTTTTTTTTAGGTCTTCTCTCATTTTATTCCAATTTGGAAGGGAATGATCTTTTTCAGATCTCACCAGAAAAAAAATCATAATCTTTTTATTATTGCACCTCCCAAACAAATTTTGATTTTCTACGACAACTAAAAATCACATTAAAATGACAACAATCACATTAACCGTTTCCTTTATTAGTTTTTTTTTATTACAGCGTTTAGAATAATTTTCAATATTAATGACAGGAGATACGTATTTTTAACAAAATTAAACGAGACATCCTGAACTTTTTTTAGGTCTTCTCTCAGTTTATGCCAATTTGGAAGCGAATGATCTTTTCAGATCTCACCACAAAGAAATCATAATCTTTCTATTATTTCACCTCCCAAACATATCGTGAAATTTTGATGTTTCTACGACAATGACCAATCACATTCAAATGACAACAATCACATTAACAGTTTCCTTTATTAGTTTTTTTTATCACAACATTTACAATAATTTCCATTATTAATGAGAGGAGATACGTATTTTTAACAAAATTAAACGAGACATCCTGAACTTTTTTTAGGTCTTCTCTCAGTTTATGCCAATTTGGAAGCGAATGATCTTTTCAGATCTCGCTAGAAAAAAATCATAATCTTTTTATTTTTCACCTCCCAAACAAATTTTGATGTTTCTACGACAACTAAAAATCTCATTAAAATGACAACAATCACCTTAACAGCCTCCTTTATTAGTTTTTTTATTACAACGTTTACAATAATTTTCAATATTAATGACAGGAGATACGTATTTTTAACAAAATTAAACGAGACATCCTGAACTTTTTTTTAGGTCTTCTCTCATTTTATGCCAATTTGGAAGGGAATGATCTTTTTCAGATCTCACCACAAAGAAACCATAATCTTTCTATTATTTCACCTCCCAAACAAATTTTGATGTTTCTACGACAATTACCAATCGCACTAAAACGACAACAATCACATTAACAGTTTCCTTCATTAGTTTTTTTTATCACAACGTTCACAATAATTTCCATTATTAATGAGAGGAGATACGTATTTTTACCAAAATTAAACGAGATATCCTGAACTTTTTTTAGGTCTTCTCTCATTTTATGCCAATTTGGAAGGGAATGATCTTTTTCAGATCTCACCAGAAAAAAAAATCATAATCTTTTTATTATTGCACCTCCCAAACAAATTTTGATTTTCTACGACAACTAAAAATCACATTAAAACGACAACAATCACATTTACCGTTTCCTTTATTAGTTTTTTTTTATTACAGCGTTTAGAATAATTTTCAATATTAATGACAGGAGATACGTATTTTTAACAAAATTAAACGAGACATCCTAAACTTTTTTTTAGGTCTTCTCTCATTTTATGCCAATTTGGAAGGGAATGATCTTTTCAGATCTCACCACAAAGAAATCATAATCTTTCTATTATTTCACCTCCCAAACAAATTTTGATGTTTCTACGACAACTAAAAATCACATTAAAACGACAACAATCACATTAACCATTTCCTTTATTAGTTTTTTTTATTACAACGTTTACAATAATTTCCATTATTAATGAGAGGAGATACGTATTTTTAACAAAATTAAACGAGACATCCTGAACTTTTTTTAGGTCTTCTCTCAGTTTATGCCAATTTGGAAGGGAATGATCTTTTCAGATCTCGCTAGAAAAAAATCATAATCTTTTTATTTTTCACCTCCCAAACAAATTTTGATGTTTCTACGACAACTAAAAATCTCATTAAAATGACAACAATCACCTTAACAGCCTCCTTTATTAGTTTTTTTATTACAACATTTACAATAATTTTCAATATTAATGACCGGAGATACGCATTTTTAACAAAATTAAACGAGACATCCTGAACTTTTTTTTAGGTCTTCACTCATTTTATGCCAATTTGGAAGGGAATGATCTTTTCAGATCTCACCACAAAGAAATCATAATCTTTCTATTATTTCACCTCCCAAACAAATTTTGATGTTTCTACGACAATTACCAATCACACTAAAACGACAACAATCACATTAACAGTTTCCTTCATTAGTTTTTTTTATCACAACGTTCACAATAATTTCCATTATTAATGAGAGGAGATACGTATTTTTACCAAAATTAAACGAGATATCCTGAACTTTTTTTTAGGTCTTCTCTCATTTTATTCCAATTTGGAAGGGAATGATCTTTTTCAGATCTCACCAGAAAAAAAATCATAATCTTTTTATTATTGCACCTCCCAAACAAATTTTGATTTTCTACGACAACTAAAAATCACATTAAAATGACAACAATCACATTAACCGTTTCCTTTATTAGTTTTTTTTTATTACAGCGTTTAGAATAATTTTCAATATTAATGACAGGAGATACGTATTTTTAACAAAATTAAACGAGACATCCTGAACTTTTTTTAGGTCTTCTCTCAGTTTATGCCAATTTGGAAGCGAATGATCTTTTCAGATCTCACCACAAAGAAATCATAATCTTTCTATTATTTCACCTCCCAAACATATCGTGAAATTTTGATGTTTCTACGACAATGACCAATCACATTCAAATGACAACAATCACATTAACAGTTTCCTTTATTAGTTTTTTTTATCACAACGTTTACAATAATTTCCATTATTAATGAGAGGAGATACGTATTTTTAACAAAATTAAACGAGACATCCTGAACTTTTTTTAGGTCTTCTCTCAGTTTATGCCAATTTGGAAGCGAATGATCTTTTCAGATCTCGCTAGAAAAAAATCATAATCTTTTTATTATTGCACCTCCCAGACAAATTTTGATTTTCTACGACAACTAAAAATCACATTAAAACGACAACAATCACATTAACCGTTTCCTTTATTAGTTTTTTTTTATTACAGCGTTTAGAATAATTTTCAATATTAATGACAGGAGATACGTATTTTTAACAAAATTAAACGAGACATCCTGAACTTTTTTTTAGGTCTTCTCTCATTTTATGCCAATTTGGAAGGGAATGATCTTTTTCAGATCTCACCACAAAGAAATCATAATCTTTCTATTATTTCACCTCCCAAACAAATTTTGATGTTTCTACGACAATTACCAATCACACTAAAACGACAACAATCACATTAACAGTTTCCTTCATTAGTTTTTTTTATCACAACGTTCACAATAATTTCCATTATTAATGAGAGGAGATACGTATTTTTACCAAAATTAAACGAGATATCCTGAACTTTTTTTTAGGTCTTCTCTCATTTTATTCCAATTTGGAAGGGAATGATCTTTTTCAGATCTCACCAGAAAAAAAATCATAATCTTTTTATTATTGCACCTCCCAAACAAATTTTGATTTTCTACGACAACTAAAAATCACATTAAAATGACAACAATCACATTAACCGTTTCCTTTATTAGTTTTTTTTTATTACAGCGTTTAGAATAATTTTCAATATTAATGACAGGAGATACGTATTTTTAACAAAATTAAACGAGACATCCTGAACTTTTTTTAGGTCTTCTCTCAGTTTATGCCAATTTGGAAGCGAATGATCTTTTCAGATCTCACCACAAAGAAATCATAATCTTTCTATTATTTCACCTCCCAAACAAATTTTGATGTTTCTACGACAATTACCAATCACACTAAAACGACAACAATCACATTAACAGTTTCCTTCATTAGTTTTTTTTATCACAACGTTCACAATAATTTCCATTATTAATGAGAGGAGATACGTATTTTTACCAAAATTAAACGAGATATCCTGAACTTTTTTTTAGGTCTTCTCTCATTTTATTCCAATTTGGAAGGGAATGATCTTTTTCAGATCTCACCAGAAAAAAAATCATAATCTTTTTATTATTGCACCTCCCAAACAAATTTTGATTTTCTACGACAACTAAAAATCACATTAAAATGACAACAATCACATTAACCGTTTCCTTTATTAGTTTTTTTTTATTACAGCGTTTAGAATAATTTTCAATATTAATGACAGGAGATACGTATTTTTAACAAAATTAAACGAGACATCCTGAACTTTTTTTAGGTCTTCTCTCAGTTTATGCCAATTTGGAAGCGAATGATCTTTTCAGATCTCACCACAAAGAAATCATAATCTTTCTATTATTTCACCTCCCAAACATATCGTGAAATTTTGATGTTTCTACGACAATGACCAATCACATTCAAATGACAACAATCACATTAACAGTTTCCTTTATTAGTTTTTTTTATCACAACGTTTACAATAATTTCCATTATTAATGAGAGGAGATACGTATTTTTAACAAAATTAAACGAGACATCCTGAACTTTTTTTAGGTCTTCTCTCAGTTTATGCCAATTTGGAAGCGAATGATCTTTTCAGATCTCGCTAGAAAAAAATCATAATCTTTTTATTTTTCACCTCCCAAACAAATTTTGATGTTTCTACGACAACTAAAAATCTCATTAAAATGACAACAATCACCTTAACAGCCTCCTTTATTAGTTTTTTTATTACAACGTTTACAATAATTTTCAATATTAATGACAGGAGATACGTATTTTTAACAAAATTAAACGAGACATCCTGAACTTTTTTTTAGGTCTTCTCTCATTTTATGCCAATTTGGAAGGGAATGATCTTTTTCAGATCTCACCACAAAGAAACCATAATCTTTCTATTATTTCACCTCCCAAACAAATTTTGATGTTTCTACGACAATTACCAATCGCACTAAAACGACAACAATCACATTAACAGTTTCCTTCATTAGTTTTTTTTATCACAACGTTCACAATAATTTCCATTATTAATGAGAGGAGATACGTATTTTTACCAAAATTAAACGAGATATCCTGAACTTTTTTTAGGTCTTCTCTCATTTTATGCCAATTTGGAAGGGAATGATCTTTTTCAGATCTCACCAGAAAAAAAATCATAATCTTTTTATTATTGCACCTCCCAAACAAATTTTGATTTTCTACGACAACTAAAAATCACATTAAAACGACAACAATCACATTTACCGTTTCCTTTATTAGTTTTTTTTTATTACAGCGTTTAGAATAATTTTCAATATTAATGACAGGAGATACGTATTTTTAACAAAATTAAACGAGACATCCTAAACTTTTTTTTAGGTCTTCTCTCATTTTATGCCAATTTGGAAGGGAATGATCTTTTCAGATCTCACCACAAAGAAATCTTAATCTTTCTATTATTTCACCTCCCAAACAAATTTTGATGTTTCTACGACAACTAAAAATCACATTAAAACGACAACAATCACATTAACCATTTCCTTTATTAGTTTTTTTTATTACAACGTTTACAATAATTTCCATTATTAATGAGAGGAGATACGTATTTTTAACAAAATTAAACGAGACATCCTGAACTTTTTTTAGGTCTTCTCTCAGTTTATGCCAATTTGGAAGGGAATGATCTTTTCAGATCTCGCTAGAAAAAAATCATAATCTTTTTATTTTTCACCTCCCAAACAAATTTTGATGTTTCTACGACAACTAAAAATCTCATTAAAATGACAACAATCACCTTAACAGCCTCCTTTATTAGTTTTTTTATTACAACATTTACAATAATTTTCAATATTAATGACCGGAGATACGCATTTTTAACAAAATTAAACGAGACATCCTGAACTTTTTTTTAGGTCTTCACTCATTTTATGCCAATTTGGAAGGGAATGATCTTTTCAGATCTCACCACAAAGAAATCATAATCTTTCTATTATTTCACCTCCCAAACAAATTTTGATGTTTCTACGACAACTAAAAATCACATTAAAACGACAACAATCACATTAACAGTTTCCTTTATTAGTTTTTTTTATCACAACGTTTACAATAATTTCCATTATTAATGAGAGGAGATACGTATTTTTAACAAAATTAAACGAGACATCCTGAACTTTTTTTAGGTCTTCTCTCAGTTTATGCCAATTTGGAAGCGAATGATCTTTTCAGATCTCACCACAAAGAAATCATAATCTTTCTATTATTTCACCTCCCAAACATATCGTGAAATTTTGATGTTTCTAGGACAATGACCAATCACATTCAAATGACAACAATCACATTAACAGTTTCCTTTATTAGTTTTTTTTATCACAACGTTTACAATAATTTCCATTATTAATGAGAGGAGATACGTATTTTTAACAAAATTAAACGAGACATCCTAAACTTTTTTGTAGGTCTTCTCTCAGTTTATGCCAATTTGGAAGCGAATGATCTTTTCAGATCTCGCTAGAAAAAAATCATAATCTTTTTATTTTTCACCTCCCCAACAAATTTTGATGTTTCTACGACAACTAAAAATCTCATTAAAATGACAACAATCACCTTAACAGCCTCCTTTATTAGTTTTTTGATTACAACATTTACAATAATTTTCAATATTAATGACAGGAGATACGTATTTTTAACAAAATTAAACGAGACATCCTGAACTTCTTTTTAGGACTTCTCTCATTTTATGCCAACTTGGAAGGGAATGATCTTTTCAGATCTCACCACAAAGAAATCATAATCTTTCTATTATTTCACCTCCCAAACAAATTTTGATGTTTCTACGACAATTACCAATCACATTAAAACGACAACAATCACATTAACAGTTTCCTTCATTAGTTTTTTTTATCACAACGTTCACAATAATTTTCATTATTAATGACAGGAGATACGTATTTTTAACAAAATTAAACGAGACATCCTGAACTTTTTTTTAGGTCTTCTCTCATTTTATGCCAATTTGGAAGGGAATGATCTTTTCAGATCTCACCACAAAGAAATCATAATCTTTCTATTATTTCACCTCCCAAACAAATTTTGATGTTTCTACGACAATTACCAATCACATTAAAACGACAACAATCACATTAACAGTTCCCTTCAGTAGTTTTTTTTATCACAACGTTCACAATAATTTCCATTATTAATGAGAGGAGATACGTATTTTTACCAAAATTAAACGAGATATCCTGAACTTTTTTTTAGGTCTTCTCTCATTTTATGCCAATTTGGAAGGGAATGATCTTTTTTCAGATCTCACCAGAAAAAAATCATAATCTTTTTATTATTGCACCTCCCAAACAAATTTTGATTTTCTACGACAACTAAAAATCACATTAAAACGACAACAATCACATTAACCGTTTCCTTAATTAGTTTTTTTTATTACAACGTTTACAATAATTTTTAATATTAATGACAGGAGATACGTATTTTTAACAAAATTAAACGAGACATCCTGAACTATTTTTAGGTCTTCTCTCAGTTTATGCCAATTTGGAAGCGAATGATCTTTTCAGATCTCGCTAGAAAAAAATCATAATCTTTTTATTTTTCACCTCCCCAACAAATTTTGATGTTTCTACGACAACTAAAAATCTCATTAAAATGACAACAATCACCTTAACAGCCTCCTTTATTAGTTTTTTGATTACAACATTTACAATAATTTTCAATATTAATGACAGGAGATACGTATTTTTAACAAAATTAAACGAGACATCCTGAACTTCTTTTTAGGACTTCTCTCATTTTATGCCAACTTGGAAGGGAATGATCTTTTCAGATCTCACCACAAAGAAATCATAATCTTTATATTATTTCACCTCCCCAACAAATTTTGATGTTTCTACGACAACTAAAAATCTCATTAAAATGACAACAATCACCTTAACAGCCTCCTTTATTAGTTTTTTTATTACAACGTTTACAATAATTTTCAATATTAATGACAGGAGATACGTATTTTTAACAAAATTAAACGAGACATCCTGAACTTCTTTTTAGGTCTTCTCTCATTTTATGCCAACTTGGAAGGGAATGATCTTTTCAGATCTCACCACAAAGAAATCATAATCTTTCTATTATTTCACCTCCCAAACAAATTTTGATGTTTCTACGACAATTACCAATCACATTAAAACGACAACAATCACATTAACAGTTTCCTTCATTAGTTTTTTTTATCACAACGTTCACAATAATTTCCATTATTAATGAGAGGAGATACGTATTTTTACCAAAATTAAACGAGATATCCTGAACTTTTTTTTAGGTCTTCTCTCATTTTATGCCAATTTGGAAGGGAATGATCTTTTTCAGATCTCACCAGAAAAAAATCATAATCTTTTTATTATTGCACCTCCCAAACAAATTTTGATTTTCTACGACAACTAAAAATCACATTAAAACGACAACAATCACAATAACCGTTTCCTTTATTAGTTTTTTTTATTACAACGTTTACAATAATTTTCAATATTAATGACAGGAGATATGTATTTTTAACAAAATTAAACGAGACATCCTAAACTTTTTTTTAGGTCTTCTCTCAGTTTATGCCAATTTGGAAGCGAATGATCTTTTTCAGATCTCACCAGAAAAAAATCATAATCTTTTTATTATTGCACCTCCCAAACAAATTTTGATTTTCGACGACAACTAAAAATCACATTAAAACGACAACAATCACATTAACCGTTTCCTTTATTAGTTTTTTTTATTACAATGTTTACAATAATTTTCAATATTAATGACAGGAGATACGTATTTTTAACAAAATTAAACGAGACATCCTAAACTTTTTTTTAGGTCTTCTCTCATTTTATGCCAATTTGGAAGGGAATGATCTTTTCAGATCTCGCTAGAAAAAAATCATAATCTTTTTATTTTTCACCTCCCCAACAAATTTTGATTTTCGACGACAACTAAAAATCACATTAAAACGACAACAATCACATTAACCGTTTCCTTTATTAGTTTTTTTTATTACAATGTTTACAATAATTTCCATTATTAATGAGAGGAGATACGTATTTTTACCAAAATTAAACGAGATATCCTGAACTTTTTTTTAGGTCTTCTCTCATTTTATGCCAATTTGGAAGGGAATGATCTTTTTTCAGATCTCACCAGAAAAAAATCATAATCTTTTTATTATTGCACCTCCCAAACAAATTTTGATTTTCTACGACAACTAAAAATCACATTAAAACAACAACAATCACATTAACCGTTTCCTTAATTAGTTTTTTTTATTACAATGTTTACAATAATTTTCAATATTAATGACAGGAGATACGTATTTTTAACAAAATTAAACGAGACATCCTGAACTATTTTTAGGTCTTCTCTCAGTTTATGCCAATTTGGAAGCGAATGATCTTTTCAGATCTCGCTAGAAAAAAATCATAATCTTTTTATTTTTCACCTCCCCAACAAATTTTGATGTTTCTACGACAACTAAAAATCTCATTAAAATGACAACAATCACCTTAACAGCCTCCTTTATTAGTTTTTTTATTACAACGTTTACAATAATTTTCAATATTAATGACAGGAGATACGTATTTTTAACAAAATTAAACGAGACATCCTGAACTTCTTTTTAGGTCTTCTCTCATTTTATGCCAACTTGGAAGGGAATGATCTTTTCAGATCTCACCACAAAGAAATCATAATCTTTCTATTATTTCACCTCCCAAACAAATTTTGATGTTTCTACGACAATTACCAATCACATTAAAACGACAACAATCACATTAACAGTTTCCTTCATTAGTTTTTTTTATCACAACGTTCACAATAATTTCCATTATTAATGAGAGGAGATACGTATTTTTACCAAAATTAAACGAGATATCCTGAACTTTTTTTTAGGTCTTCTCTCATTTTATGCCAATTTGGAAGGGAATGATCTTTTTCAGATCTCACCAGAAAAAAATCATAATCTTTTTATTATTGCACCTCCCAAACAAATTTTGATTTTCTACGACAACTAAAAATCACATTAAAACGACAACAATCACAATAACCATTTCCTTTATTAGTTTTTTTTATTACAACGTTTACAATAATTTTCAATATTAATGACAGGAGATATGTATTTTTAACAAAATTAAACGAGACATCCTAAACTTTTTTTTAGGTCTTCTCTCAGTTTATGCCAATTTGGAAGCGAATGATCTTTTTCAGATCTCACCAGAAAAAAATCATAATCTTTTTATTATTGCACCTCCCAAACAAATTTTGATTTTCGACGACAACTAAAAATCACATTAAAACGACAACAATCACATTAACCGTTTCCTTTATTAGTTTTTTTTATTACAATGTTTACAATAATTTTCAATATTAATGACAGGAGATACGTATTTTTAACAAAATTAAACGAGACATCCTAAACTTTTTTTTAGGTCTTCTCTCATTTTATGCCAATTTGGAAGGGAATGATCTTTTCAGATCTCGCTAGAAAAAAATCATAATCTTTTTATTTTTCACCTCCCCAACAAATTTTGATTTTCGACGACAACTAAAAATCACATTAAAACGACAACAATCACATTAACCGTTTCCTTTATTAGTTTTTTTTATTACAATGTTTACAATAATTTCCATTATTAATGAGAGGAGATACGTATTTTTACCAAAATTAAACGAGATATCCTGAACTTTTTTTTAGGTCTTCTCTCATTTTATGCCAATTTGGAAGGGAATGATCTTTTTTCAGATCTCACCAGAAAAAAATCATAATCTTTTTATTATTGCACCTCCCAAACAAATTTTGATTTTCTACGACAACTAAAAATCACATTAAAACAACAACAATCACATTAACCGTTTCCTTAATTAGTTTTTTTTATTACAATGTTTACAATAATTTTCAATATTAATGACAGGAGATACGTATTTTTAACAAAATTAAACGAGACATCCTGAACTATTTTTAGGTCTTCTCTCAGTTTATGCCAATTTGGAAGCGAATGATCTTTTCAGATCTCGCTAGAAAAAAATCATAATCTTTTTATTTTTCACCTCCCCAACAAATTTTGATGTTTCTACGACAACTAAAAATCTCATTAAAATGACAACAATCACCTTAACAGCCTCCTTTATTAGTTTTTTTATTACAACGTTTACAATAATTTTCAATATTAATGACAGGAGATACGTATTTTTAACAAAATTAAACGAGACATCCTGAACTTCTTTTTAGGTCTTCTCTCATTTTATGCCAACTTGGAAGGGAATGATCTTTTCAGATCTCACCACAAAGAAATCATAATCTTTCTATTATTTCACCTCCCAAACAAATTTTGATGTTTCTACGACAATTACCAATCACATTAAAACGACAACAATCACATTAACAGTTTCCTTCATTAGTTTTTTTTATCACAACGTTCACAATAATTTCCATTATTAATGAGAGGAGATACGTATTTTTACCAAAATTAAACGAGATATCCTGAACTTTTTTTTAGGTCTTCTCTCATTTTATGCCAATTTGGAAGGGAATGATCTTTTTCAGATCTCACCAGAAAAAAATCATAATCTTTTTATTATTGCACCTCCCAAACAAATTTTGATTTTCTACGACAACTAAAAATCACATTAAAACGACAACAATCACAATAACCGTTTCCTTTATTAGTTTTTTTTATTACAACGTTTACAATAATTTTCAATATTAATGACAGGAGATATGTATTTTTAACAAAATTAAACGAGACATCCTAAACTTTTTTTTAGGTCTTCTCTCAGTTTATGCCAATTTGGAAGCGAATGATCTTTTTCAGATCTCACCAGAAAAAAATCATAATCTTTTTATTATTGCACCTCCCAAACAAATTTTGATTTTCGACGACAACTAAAAATCACATTAAAACGACAACAATCACATTAACCGTTTCCTTTATTAGTTTTTTTTATTACAATGTTTACAATAATTTTCAATATTAATGACAGGAGATACGTATTTTTAACAAAATTAAACGAGACATCCTAAACTTTTTTTTAGGTCTTCTCTCATTTTATGCCAATTTGGAAGGGAATGATCTTTTCAGATCTCGCTAGAAAAAAATCATAATCTTTTTATTTTTCACCTCCCCAACAAATTTTGATTTTCGACGACAACTAAAAATCACATTAAAACGACAACAATCACATTAACCGTTTCCTTTATTAGTTTTTTTTATTACAATGTTTACAATAATTTCCATTATTAATGAGAGGAGATACGTATTTTTACCAAAATTAAACGAGATATCCTGAACTTTTTTTTAGGTCTTCTCTCATTTTATGCCAATTTGGAAGGGAATGATCTTTTTTCAGATCTCACCAGAAAAAAATCATAATCTTTTTATTATTGCACCTCCCAAACAAATTTTGATTTTCTACGACAACTAAAAATCACATTAAAACAACAACAATCACATTAACCGTTTCCTTAATTAGTTTTTTTTATTACAATGTTTACAATAATTTTCAATATTAATGACAGGAGATACGTATTTTTAACAAAATTAAACGAGACATCCTGAACTATTTTTAGGTCTTCTCTCAGTTTATGCCAATTTGGAAGCGAATGATCTTTTCAGATCTCGCTAGAAAAAAATCATAATCTTTTTATTTTTCACCTCCCCAACAAATTTTGATGTTTCTACGACAACTAAAAATCTCATTAAAATGACAACAATCACCTTAACAGCCTCCTTTATTAGTTTTTTTATTACAACGTTTACAATAATTTTCAATATTAATGACAGGAGATACGTATTTTTAACAAAATTAAACGAGACATCCTGAACTTCTTTTTAGGTCTTCTCTCATTTTATGCCAACTTGGAAGGGAATGATCTTTTCAGATCTCACCACAAAGAAATCATAATCTTTCTATTATTTCACCTCCCAAACAAATTTTGATGTTTCTACGACAATTACCAATCACATTAAAACGACAACAATCACATTAACAGTTTCCTTCATTAGTTTTTTTTATCACAACGTTCACAATAATTTCCATTATTAATGAGAGGAGATACGTATTTTTACCAAAATTAAACGAGATATCCTGAACTTTTTTTTAGGTCTTCTCTCATTTTATGCCAATTTGGAAGGGAATGATCTTTTTCAGATCTCACCAGAAAAAAATCATAATCTTTTTATTATTGCACCTCCCAAACAAATTTTGATTTTCTACGACAACTAAAAATCACATTAAAACGACAACAATCACAATAACCGTTTCCTTTATTAGTTTTTTTTATTACAACGTTTACAATAATTTTCAATATTAATGACAGGAGATATGTATTTTTAACAAAATTAAACGAGACATCCTAAACTTTTTTTTAGGTCTTCTCTCAGTTTATGCCAATTTGGAAGCGAATGATCTTTTTCAGATCTCACCAGAAAAAAATCATAATCTTTTTATTATTGCACCTCCCAAACAAATTTTGATTTTCGACGACAACTAAAAATCACATTAAAACGACAACAATCACATTAACCGTTTCCTTTATTAGTTTTTTTTATTACAATGTTTACAATAATTTTCAATATTAATGACAGGAGATACGTATTTTTAACAAAATTAAACGAGACATCCTAAACTTTTTTTTAGGTCTTCTCTCATTTTATGCCAATTTGGAAGGGAATGATCTTTTCAGATCTCGCTAGAAAAAAATCATAATCTTTTTATTTTTCACCTCCCCAACAAATTTTGATTTTCGACGACAACTAAAAATCACATTAAAACGACAACAATCACATTAACCGTTTCCTTTATTAGTTTTTTTTATTACAATGTTTACAATAATTTCCATTATTAATGAGAGGAGATACGTATTTTTACCAAAATTAAACGAGATATCCTGAACTTTTTTTTAGGTCTTCTCTCATTTTATGCCAATTTGGAAGGGAATGATCTTTTTTCAGATCTCACCAGAAAAAAATCATAATCTTTTTATTATTGCACCTCCCAAACAAATTTTGATTTTCTACGACAACTAAAAATCACATTAAAACAACAACAATCACATTAACCGTTTCCTTAATTAGTTTTTTTTATTACAATGTTTACAATAATTTTCAATATTAATGACAGGAGATACGTATTTTTAACAAAATTAAACGAGACATCCTGAACTATTTTTAGGTCTTCTCTCAGTTTATGCCAATTTGGAAGCGAATGATCTTTTCAGATCTCGCTAGAAAAAAATCATAATCTTTTTATTTTTCACCTCCCCAACAAATTTTGATGTTTCTACGACAACTAAAAATCTCATTAAAATGACAACAATCACCTTAACAGCCTCCTTTATTAGTTTTTTTATTACAACGTTTACAATAATTTTCAATATTAATGACAGGAGATACGTATTTTTAACAAAATTAAACGAGACATCCTGAACTTCTTTTTAGGTCTTCTCTCATTTTATGCCAACTTGGAAGGGAATGATCTTTTCAGATCTCACCACAAAGAAATCATAATCTTTCTATTATTTCACCTCCCAAACAAATTTTGATGTTTCTACGACAATTACCAATCACATTAAAACGACAACAATCACATTAACAGTTTCCTTCATTAGTTTTTTTTATCACAACGTTCACAATAATTTCCATTATTAATGAGAGGAGATACGTATTTTTACCAAAATTAAACGAGATATCCTGAACTTTTTTTTAGGTCTTCTCTCATTTTATGCCAATTTGGAAGGGAATGATCTTTTTCAGATCTCACCAGAAAAAAATCATAATCTTTTTATTATTGCACCTCCCAAACAAATTTTGATTTTCTACGACAACTAAAAATCACATTAAAACGACAACAATCACAATAACCGTTTCCTTTATTAGTTTTTTTTATTACAACGTTTACAATAATTTTCAATATTAATGACAGGAGATATGTATTTTTAACAAAATTAAACGAGACATCCTAAACTTTTTTTTAGGTCTTCTCTCAGTTTATGCCAATTTGGAAGCGAATGATCTTTTTCAGATCTCACCAGAAAAAAATCATAATCTTTTTATTATTGCACCTCCCAAACAAATTTTGATTTTCGACGACAACTAAAAATCACATTAAAACGACAACAATCACATTAACCGTTTCCTTTATTAGTTTTTTTTATTACAATGTTTACAATAATTTTCAATATTAATGACAGGAGATACGTATTTTTAACAAAATTAAACGAGACATCCTAAACTTTTTTTTAGGTCTTCTCTCATTTTATGCCAATTTGGAAGGGAATGATCTTTTCAGATCTCGCTAGAAAAAAATCATAATCTTTTTATTTTTCACCTCCCCAACAAATTTTGATTTTCGACGACAACTAAAAATCACATTAAAACGACAACAATCACATTAACCGTTTCCTTTATTAGTTTTTTTTATTACAATGTTTACAATAATTTCCATTATTAATGAGAGGAGATACGTATTTTTACCAAAATTAAACGAGATATCCTGAACTTTTTTTTAGGTCTTCTCTCATTTTATGCCAATTTGGAAGGGAATGATCTTTTTTCAGATCTCACCAGAAAAAAATCATAATCTTTTTATTATTGCACCTCCCAAACAAATTTTGATTTTCTACGACAACTAAAAATCACATTAAAACAACAACAATCACATTAACCGTTTCCTTAATTAGTTTTTTTTATTACAATGTTTACAATAATTTTCAATATTAATGACAGGAGATACGTATTTTTAACAAAATTAAACGAGACATCCTGAACTATTTTTAGGTCTTCTCTCAGTTTATGCCAATTTGGAAGCGAATGATCTTTTCAGATCTCGCTAGAAAAAAATCATAATCTTTTTATTTTTCACCTCCCCAACAAATTTTGATGTTTCTACGACAACTAAAAATCTCATTAAAATGACAACAATCACCTTAACAGCCTCCTTTATTAGTTTTTTTATTACAACGTTTACAATAATTTTCAATATTAATGACAGGAGATACGTATTTTTAACAAAATTAAACGAGACATCCTGAACTTCTTTTTAGGTCTTCTCTCATTTTATGCCAACTTGGAAGGGAATGATCTTTTCAGATCTCACCACAAAGAAATCATAATCTTTCTATTATTTCACCTCCCAAACAAATTTTGATGTTTCTACGACAATTACCAATCACATTAAAACGACAACAATCACATTAACAATTTCCTTCATTAGTTTTTTTTATCACAACGTTCACAATAATTTCCATTATTAATGAGAGGAGATACGTATTTTTACCAAAATTAAACGAGATATCCTGAACTTTTTTTTAGGTCTTCTCTCATTTTATGCCAATTTGGAAGGGAATGATCTTTTTCAGATCTCACCAGAAAAAAATCATAATCTTTTTATTATTGCACCTCCCAAACAAATTTTGATTTTCTACGACAACTAAAAATCACATTAAAACGACAACAATCACAATAACCGTTTCCTTTATTAGTTTTTTTTATTACAACGTTTACAATAATTTTCAATATTAATGACAGGAGATATGTATTTTTAACAAAATTAAACGAGACATCCTAAACTTTTTTTTAGGTCTTCTCTCAGTTTATGCCAATTTGGAAGCGAATGATCTTTTTCAGATCTCACCAGAAAAAAATCATAATCTTTTTATTATTGCACCTCCCAAACAAATTTTGATTTTCGACGACAACTAAAAATCACATTAAAACGACAACAATCACATTAACCGTTTCCTTTATTAGTTTTTTTTATTACAATGTTTACAATAATTTTCAATATTAATGACAGGAGATACGTATTTTTAACAAAATTAAACGAGACATCCTGAACTTTTTTTTAGGTCTTCTCTCATTTTATGCCAATTTGGAAGGGAATGATCTTTTCAGATCTCACCACAAAGAAATCATAATCTTTCTATTATTTCACCTCCCAAACAAATTTTGATGTTATTACGACAATTACCAATCACATTAAAACGACAACAATCACATTAACAGTTTCCTTCATTAGTTTTTTTTATCACAACGTTCACAATAATTTCAATTATTAATGAGAGGAGATACGTATTTTTACCAAAATTAAACGAGATATCCTGAACTTTTTTTTAGGTCTTCTCTCATTTTATGCCAATTTGGAAGGGAATGATCTTTTTCAGATCTCACCAGAAAAAAATCATAATCTTTTTATTATTGCACCTCCCAAACAAATTTTGATTTTCTACGACAACTAAAAATCACATTAAAACGACAACAATCACATTAACCGTTTCCTTTATTAGTTTTTTTTATTACAACGTTTACAATAATTTTCAATGTTAATGATAGGAGATACGTATTTTTAACAAAATTAAACGAGACATCCTAAACTTTTTTTTAGGTCTTCTCTCATTTTATGCCAATTTGGAAGGGAATGATCTTTTCAGATCTCGCTAGAAAAAAATCATAATCTTTTTATTTTTCACCTCCCCAACAAATTTTGATTTTCGACGACAACTAAAAATCACATTAAAACGACAACAATCACATTAACCGTTTCCTTTATTAGTTTTTTTTATTACAATGTTTAGAATAATTTTCAATATTAATGACAGGAGATACGTATTTTTAACAAAATTAAACGAGACATCCTAAACTTTTTTTTAGGTCTTCTCTCATTTTATGCCAATTTGGAAGGGAATGATCTTTTCAGATCTCACCAGAAAAAAATCATAATCTTTTTATTTTTCACCTCCCCAACAAATTTTGATTTTCGACGACAACTAAAAATCACATTAAAACGACAACAATCACATTAACCGTTTCCTTTATTAGTTTTTTTTATTACAATGTTTAGAATAATTTTCAATATTAATGACAGGAGATACGTATTTTTAACAAAATTAAACGAGACATCCTAAACTTTTTTTTAGGTCTTCTCTCATTTTATGCCAATTTGGAAGGGAATGATCTTTTCATATCTCACCAGAAAAAAATCATAATCTTTCTATTATTTCACCTCCCAAACATATCGTGAAATTTTGATGTTTCTATGACAATGACCAATCACATTAAAATGACAACAATCACATTAACAGTTTCCTTTATTAGTTTTTTTTTATCACAACGTTTACAATAATTTCCATTATTAATGAGAGGAGATACGTATTTTTAACAAAATTAAACGAGACATCCTGAACTATTTTTAGGTCTTCTCTCAGTTATGCCAATTTGGAAGCGAATGATCTTTTCAGATCTCGCTAGAAAAAAATCATAATCTTTTTATTTTTCACCTCCCCAACAAATTTTGATGTTTCTACGACAACTAAAAATCTCATTAAAATGACAACAATCACCTTAACAGCCTCCTTTATTAGTTTTTTGATTACAACGTTTACAATAATTTTCAATATTAGTGACAGGAGATACGTATTTTAAACAAAATTAAACGAGACATCCTGAACTTTTTTTTAGGTCTTCTCTCATTTTATGCCAATTTGGAAGGGAATGATCTTTTCAGATCTCACCACAAAGAAATCATAATCTTTCTATTATTTCACCTCCCTAACAAATTTTGATGTTACTACGACAATTACCAATCACATTAAAATGACAACAATCACATTAACAGTTTCCTTCATTAGTTTTTTTTATGACAACGTTCACAATAATTTCCATTATTAATGAGAGGAGATACATATTTTTACCAAAATTAAACGAGATATCCTGAACTTTTTTTTAGGTCTTCTCTCATTTTATGCCAATTTGGAAGGGAATGATCTTTTTCAGATCTCACCAGAAAAAAATCATAATCTTTTTATTATTGCACCTCCCAAACAAATTTTGATTTTCTACGACAACTAAAAATCACATTAAAACGACAACAATCACATTAACCGTTTCCTTTATTAGTTTTTTTTATTACAATGTTTACAATAATTTTCAATATTAATGACAGGAGATACGTATTTTTAACAAAATTAAACGAGACATCCTAAACTTTTTTTTAGGTCTTCTCTCAGTTTATGCCAATTTGGAAGCGAATGATCTTTTCAGATCTCGCTAGAAAAAAACCATAATCTTTTTATTTTTCACCTCCCCAACAAATTTTGATGTTTCTACGACAACTAAAAATCTCATTAAAATGACAACAATCACCTTAACAGCCTCCTTTATTAGTTTTTTGATTACAACATTTACAATAATTTTCAATATTAATGACAGGAGATACGTATTTTTAACAAAATTAAACGAGACATCCTAAACTTTTTTTTAGGTCTTCTCTCATTTTATGCCAATTTGGAAGGGAATGATCTTTTCAGATCTCACCACAAAGAAATCATAATCTTTCTATTATTTCACCTCCCAAACAAATTTTGATGTTATTACGACAATTACCAATCACATTAAAACGACAACAATCACATTAACAGTTTCCTTCATTAGTTTTTTTTATCACAACGTTCACAATAATTTCAATTATTAATGAGAGGAGATACGTATTTTTACCAAAATTAAACGAGATATCCTGAACTTTTTTTTAGGTCTTCTCTCATTTTATGCCAATTTGGAAGGGAATGATCTTTTTCAGATCTCACCAGAAAAAAATCATTATCTTTTTATTATTGCACCTCCCAAACAAATTTTGATTTTCTACGACAACTAAAAATCACATTAAAACGACAACAATCACATTAACCGTTTCCTTTATTAGTTTTTTTTATTACAACGTTTACAATAATTTTCAATGTTAATGATAGGAGATACGTATTTTTAACAAAATTAAACGAGACATCCTAAACTTTTTTTTAGGTCTTCTCACATTTTATGCCAATTTGGAAGGGAATGATCTTTTCAGATCTCGCTAGAAAAAAATCATAATCTTTTTATTTTTCACCTCCCCAACAAATTTTGATTTTCGACGACAACTAAAAATCACATTAAAACGACAACAATCACATTAACCGTTTCCTTTATTAGTTTTTTTTATTACAATGTTTACAATAATTTTCAATATTAATGACAGGAGATACGTATTTTTAACAAAATTAAACGAGACATCCTAAACTTTTTTTTAGGTCTTCTCTCATTTTATGCCAATTTGGAAGGGAATGATCTTTTCAGATCTCACCAGAAAAAAATCATAATCTTTTTATTATTGCACCTCCCAAACAAATTTTGATTTTCGACGACAACTAAAAATCACATTAAAACGACAACAATCACATTAACCATTTCCTTTATTAGTTTTTTTTATTACAATGTTTACAATAATTTTCAATATTAATGACAGGAGATACGTATTTTTAACAAAATTAAACGGGACATCCTAAACTTTTTTTTAGGTCTTCTCTCATTTTATGCCAATTTGGAAGGGAATGATCTTTTCATATCTCACCAGAAAAAAATCATAATCTTTCTATTATTTCACCTCCCAAACATATCGTGAAATTTTGATGTTTCTATGACAATGACCAATCACATTAAAATGACAACAATCACATTAATAGTTTCCTTTATTAGTTTTTTTTTATCACAACGTTTACAATAATTTCCATTATTAATGAGAGGAGATACGTATTTTTAACAAAATTAAACGAGACATCCTGAACTATTTTTAGGTCTTCTCTCAGTTATGCCAATTTGGAAGCGAATGATCTTTTCAGATCTCGCTAGAAAAAAATCATAATCTTTTTATTTTTCACCTCCCAAACAAATTTTGATGTTTCTACGACAACTAAAAATCACATTAAAACGACAACAATCACATTAACCGTTTCCTTTATTAGTTTTTTTTATTACAATGTTTACAATAATTTTCAATATTAATGACAGGAGATACGTATTTTTAACAAAATTAAACGAGACATCCTAAACTTTTTTTTAGGTCTTCTCTCATTTTATGCCAATTTGGAAGGGAATGATCTTTTCAGATCTCACCAGAAAAAAATCATAATCTTTTTATTATTGCACCTCCCAAACAAATTTTGATTTTCGACGACAACTAAAAATCACATTAAAACGACAACAATCACATTAACCATTTCCTTTATTAGTTTTTTTTATTACAATGTTTACAATAATTTTCAATATTAATGACAGGAGATACGTATTTTTAACAAAATTAAACGGGACATCCTAAACTTTTTTTTAGGTCTTCTCTCATTTTATGCCAATTTGGAAGGGAATGATCTTTTCATATCTCACCAGAAAAAAATCATAATCTTTCTATTATTTCACCTCCCAAACATATCGTGAAATTTTGATGTTTCTATGACAATGACCAATCACATTAAAATGACAACAATCACATTAACAGTTTCCTTTATTAGTTTTTTTTTATCACAACGTTTACAATAATTTCCATTATTAATGAGAGGAGATACGTATTTTTAACAAAATTAAACGAGACATCCTGAACTATTTTTAGGTCTTCTCTCAGTTATGCCAATTTGGAAGCGAATGATCTTTTCAGATCTCGCTAGAAAAAAATCATAATCTTTTTATTTTTCACCTCCCCAACAAATTTTGATGTTTCTACGACAACTAAAAATCTCATTAAAATGACAACAATCACCTTAACAGCCTCCTTTATTAGTTTTTTGATTACAACATTTACAATAATTTTCAATATTAATGACAGGAGATACGTATTTTTAACAAAATTAAACGAGACATCCTGAACTTTTTTTTAGGTCTTCTCTCATTTTATGCCAATTTGGAAGGGAATGATCTTTTCAGATCTCACCAGAAAAAAATCATAATCTTTCTATTATTTCACCTCCCAAACATATCGTGAAATTTTGATGTTTCTACGACAATGACCAATCACATTAAAATGACAACAATCACATTAACAGTTTCCTTTATTAGTTTTTTTTTTATCACAACGTTTACAATAATTTCCATTATTAATGAGAGGAGATACGTATTTTTAACAAAATTAAACGAGACATCCTGAACTATTTTTAGGTCTTCTCTCAGTTATGCCAATTTGGAAGCGAATGATCTTTTCAGATCTCGCTAGAAAAAAATCATAATCTTTTTATTTTTCACCTCCCAAACAAATTTTGATGTTTCTACGACAACTAAAAATCTCATTAAAATGACAACAATCACCTTAACAGCCTCCTTTATTAGTTTTTTGATTACAACATTTACAATAATTTTCAATATTAATGACAGGAGATACGTATTTTTAACAAAATTAAACGAGACATCCTGAACTTTTTTTTAGGTCTTCTCTCATTTTATGCCAATTTGGAAGGGAATGATCTTTTCAGATCTCACCACAAAGAAATCATAATCTTTCTATTACTTCACCTCCCAAACAAATTTTGATGTTATTACGACAATTACCAATCACATTAAAACGACAACAATCACATTAACAGTTTCCTTCATTAGTTTTTTTTATCACAACGTTCACAATAATTTCAATTATTAATGAGAGGAGATACGTATTTTTACCAAAATTAAACGAGATATCCTGAACTTTTTTTTAGGTCTTCTCTCATTTTATGCCAATTTGGAAGGGAATGATCTTTTTCAGATCTCACCAGAAAAAAATCATAATCTTTTTATTATTGCACCTCCCAAACAAATTTTGATTTTCTACGACAACTAAAAATCACATTAAAACGACAACAATCACATTAACCGTTTCCTTTATTAGTTTTTTTTATTACAACGTTTACAATAATTTTCAATGTTAATGATAGGAGATACGTATTTTTAACAAAATTAAACGAGACATCCTAAACTTTTTTTTAGGTCTTCTCTCATTTTATGCCAATTTGGAAGGGAATGATCTTTTCTGATCTCGCTAGAAAAAAATCATAATCTTTTTATTTTTCACCTCCCCAACAAATTTTGATTTTCGACAACAACTAAAAATCACATTAAAACGACAACAATCACATTAACCGTTTCCTTTATTAGTTTTTTTTATTACAATGTTTAGAATAATTTTCAATATTAATGACAGGAGATACGTATTTTTAACAAAATTAAACGAGACATCCTAAACTTTTTTTTAGGTCTTCTCTCATTTTATGCCAATTTGGAAGGGAATGATCTTTTCAGATCTCACCAGAAAAAAATCATAATCTTTTTATTATTGCACCTCCCAAACAAATTTTGATTTTCGACGACAACTAAAAATCACATTAAAACGACAACAATCACATTAACCGTTTCCTTTATTAGTTTTTTTTATTACAATGTTTACAATAATTTTCAATATTAATGACAGGAGATACGTATTTTTAACAAAATTAAACGGGACATCCTAAACTTTTTTTTGGGTCTTCTCTCATTTTATGCCAATTTGGAAGGGAATGATCTTTTCATATCTCACCAGAAAAAAATCATAATCTTTCTATTATTTCACCTCCCAAACATATCGTGAAATTTTGATGTTTCTACGACAATGACCAATCACATTAAAATGACAACAATCACATTAACAGTTTCCTTTATTAGTTTTTTTTTATCACAACGTTTACAATAATTTCCATTATTAATGAGAGGAGATACGTATTTTTAACAAAATTAAACGAGACATCCTGAACTATTTTTAGGTCTTCTCTCAGTTATGCCAATTTGGAAGCGAATGATCTTTTCAGATCTCGCTAGAAAAAAATCATAATCTTTTTATTTTTCACCTCCCAAACAAATTTTGATGTTTCTACGACAACTAAAAATCTCATTAAAATGAAAACAATCACCTTAACAGCCTCCTTTATTAGTTTTTTGATTACAACGTTTACAATAATTTTCAATATTAATGACAGGAGATACGTATTTTTAACAAAATTAAACGAGACATCCTGAACTTTTTTTTAGGTCTTCTCTCATTTTATGCCAATTTGGAAGGGGATGATCTTTTCAGATCTCACCACAAAGAAATCATAATCTTTCTATTATTTCACCTCCCTAACAAATTTTGATGTTACTACGACAATTACCAATCACATTAAAACGACAACAATCACATTAACAGTTTCCTTCATTAGTTTTTTTTATCACAACGTTCACAATAATTTCCATTATTAATGAGAGGAGATACGTATTTTTACCAAAATTAAACGAGATATCCTGAACTTTTTTTTAGGTCTTCTCTCATTTTATGCCAATTTGGAAGGGAATGATCTTTTTCAGATCTCACCAGAAAAAAATCTTAATCTTTTTATTATTGCACCTCCCAAACAAATTTTGATTTTCTACGACAACTAAAAATCACATTAAAACGACAACAATCACATTAACCGTTTCCTTTATTAGTTTTTTTTATTACAACGTTTACAATAATTTTCAATATTAATGACAGGAGATACGTATTTTTAACAAAATTAAACGAGACATCCTAAACTTTTTTTTAGGTCTTCTCTCATTTTATGCCAATTTGGAAGGGAATGATCTTTTCAGATCTCGCTAGAAAAAAATCATAATCTTTTTATTTTTCACCTCCCCAACAAATTTTGATTTTCGACGACAACTAAAAATCACATTAAAACGACAACAATCACATTAACCGTTTCCTTTATTAGTTTTTTTTATTACAATGTTTACAATAATTTTCAATATTAATGACAGGAGATACGTATTTTTAACAAAATTAAACGAGACATCCTAAACTTTTTTTTAGGTCTTCTCTCATTTTATGCCAATTTGGAAGGGAATGATCTTTTCAGATCTCACCAGAAAAAAATCATAATCTTTTTATTATTGCACCTCCCAAACAAATTTTGATTTTCGACGACAACTAAAAATCACATTAAAACGACAACAATCACATTAACCGTTTCCTTTATTAGTTTTTTTTATTACAATGTTTACAATAATTTTCAATATTAATGACAGGAGATACGTATTTTTAACAAAATTAAACGAGACATCCTAAACTTTTTTTTAGGTCTTCTCTCGTTTTATGCCAATTTGGAAGGGAATGATCTTTTCATATCTCACCAGAAAAAAATCATAATCTTTCTATTATTTCACCTCCCAAACATATCGTGAAATTTTGATGTTTCTACGACAATGACCAATCACATTAAAATGACAACAATCACATTAACAGTTTCCTTTATTAGTTTTTTTTTATCACAACGTTTACAATAATTTCCATTATTAATGAGAGGAGATACGTATTTTTAACAAAATTAAACGAGACATCCTGAACTATTTTTAGGTCTTCTCTCAGTTATGCCAATTTGGAAGCGAATGATCTTTTCAGATCTCGCTAGAAAAAAATCATAATCTTTTTATTTTTCACCTCCCAAACAAATTTTGATGTTTGTACGACAACTAAAAATCTCATTAAAATGACAACAATCACCTTAACAGCCTCCTTTATTAGTTTTTTTATTACAACGTTTACAATAATTTTCAATATTAATGACAGGAGATACGTATTTTTAACAAAATTAAACGAGACATCCTGAACTTTTTTTTAGGTCTTCTCTCATTTTATGCCAATTTGGAAGGGAATGATCTTTTCAGATCTCACCACAAAGAAATCATAATCTTTCTATTATTTCACCTCCCAAACAAATTTTGATGTTTCTACGACAATTACCAATCACATTAAAACGACAACAACCACATTAACAGTTTCCTTCATTAGTTTTTTTTATCACAACGTTCACAATAATTTCCATTATAAATGAGAGGAGATACGTATTTTTACCAAAATTAAACGAGATATCCTGAACTTTTTTTTAGGCCTTCTCTCATTTTATGCCAATTTGGAAGGGAATGATCTTTTCAGATCTCACCACAAAGAAATCATAATGTTTCTATTATTTCACCTCCCAAACAAATTTTGATGTTTCTACGACAATTACCAATCATATTAAAATGACAACAATCACATTAACAGTTTCCTTCATTAGTTTTTTTTATCACAACGTTCACAATAATTTCCATTATTAATGAGAGGAGATACGTATTTTTACCAAAATTAAACAAGATATCCTGAACTTTTTTTTAGGTCTTCTCTCATTTTATGCCAATTTGGAAGGGAATGATCTTTTTCAGATCTCACCAGAAAAAAATCATAATCTTTTTATTATTGCACCTCCCAAACAAATTTTGATTTTCTACGACAACTAAAAATCACATTAAAACGACAACAATCACATTTACCGTTTCCTTTATTAGTTTTTTTTTTATTACAACGTTTACAATAATTTTCAATATTAATGACAGGAGATACGTATTTTTAACAAAATTAAACGAGACATCCTAAACTTTTTTTTGGGTCTTCTCTCATTTTATGCCAATTTGGAAGGGAATGATCTTTTCATATCTCACCAGAAAAAAATCATAATCTTTCTATTATTTCACCTCCCAAACATATCGTGAAATTTTGATGTTTCTACGACAATGACCAATCACATTAAAATGACAACAATCACATTAACAGTTTCCTTTATTAGTTTTTTTTTATCACAACGTTTACAATAATTTCCATTATTAATGAGAGGAGATACGTATTTTTAACAAAATTAAACGAGACATCCTGAACTATTTTTAGGTCTTCTCTCAGTTATGCCAATTTGGAAGCGAATGATCTTTTCAGATCTCGCTAGAAAAAAATCATAATCTTTTTATTTTTCACCTCCCAAACAAATTTTGATGTTTCTACGACAACTAAAAATCTCATTAAAATGAAAACAATCACCTTAACAGCCTCCTTTATTAGTTTTTTGATTACAACGTTTACAATAATTTTCAATATTAATGACAGGAGATACGTATTTTTAACAAAATTAAACGAGACATCCTGAACTTTTTTTTAGGTCTTCTCTCATTTTATGCCAATTTGGAAGGGGATGATCTTTTCAGATCTCACCACAAAGAAATCATAATCTTTCTATTATTTCACCTCCCTAACAAATTTTGATGTTACTACGACAATTACCAATCACATTAAAACGACAACAATCACATTAACAGTTTCCTTCATTAGTTTTTTTTATCACAACGTTCACAATAATTTCCATTATTAATGAGAGGAGATACGTATTTTTACCAAAATTAAACGAGATATCCTGAACTTTTTTTTAGGTCTTCTCTCATTTTATGCCAATTTGGAAGGGAATGATCTTTTTCAGATCTCACCAGAAAAAAATCTTAATCTTTTTATTATTGCACCTCCCAAACAAATTTTGATTTTCTACGACAACTAAAAATCACATTAAAACGACAACAATCACATTAACCGTTTCCTTTATTAGTTTTTTTTATTACAACGTTTACAATAATTTTCAATATTAATGACAGGAGATACGTATTTTTAACAAAATTAAACGAGACATCCTAAACTTTTTTTTAGGTCTTCTCTCATTTTATGCCAATTTGGAAGGGAATGATCTTTTCAGATCTCGCTAGAAAAAAATCATAATCTTTTTATTTTTCACCTCCCCAACAAATTTTGATTTTCGACGACAACTAAAAATCACATTAAAACGACAACAATCACATTAACCGTTTCCTTTATTAGTTTTTTTTATTACAATGTTTACAATAATTTTCAATATTAATGACAGGAGATACGTATTTTTAACAAAATTAAACGAGACATCCTAAACTTTTTTTTAGGTCTTCTCTCATTTTATGCCAATTTGGAAGGGAATGATCTTTTCAGATCTCACCAGAAAAAAATCATAATCTTTTTATTATTGCACCTCCCAAACAAATTTTGATTTTCGACGACAACTAAAAATCACATTAAAACGACAACAATCACATTAACCGTTTCCTTTATTAGTTTTTTTTATTACAATGTTTACAATAATTTTCAATATTAATGACAGGAGATACGTATTTTTAACAAAATTAAACGAGACATCCTAAACTTTTTTTTAGGTCTTCTCTCGTTTTATGCCAATTTGGAAGGGAATGATCTTTTCATATCTCACCAGAAAAAAATCATAATCTTTCTATTATTTCACCTCCCAAACATATCGTGAAATTTTGATGTTTCTACGACAATGACCAATCACATTAAAATGACAACAATCACATTAACAGTTTCCTTTATTAGTTTTTTTTTATCACAACGTTTACAATAATTTCCATTATTAATGAGAGGAGATACGTATTTTTAACAAAATTAAACGAGACATCCTGAACTATTTTTAGGTCTTCTCTCAGTTATGCCAATTTGGAAGCGAATGATCTTTTCAGATCTCGCTAGAAAAAAATCATAATCTTTTTATTTTTCACCTCCCAAACAAATTTTGATGTTTGTACGACAACTAAAAATCTCATTAAAATGACAACAATCACCTTAACAGCCTCCTTTATTAGTTTTTTTATTACAACGTTTACAATAATTTTCAATATTAATGACAGGAGATACGTATTTTTAACAAAATTAAACGAGACATCCTGAACTTTTTTTTAGGTCTTCTCTCATTTTATGCCAATTTGGAAGGGAATGATCTTTTCAGATCTCACCACAAAGAAATCATAATCTTTCTATTATTTCACCTCCCAAACAAATTTTGATGTTTCTACGACAATTACCAATCACATTAAAACGACAACAATCACATTAACAGTTTCCTTCATTAGTTTTTTTTATCACAACGTTCACAATAATTTCCATTATAAATGAGAGGAGATACGTATTTTTACCAAAATTAAACGAGATATCCTGAACTTTTTTTTAGGCCTTCTCTCATTTTATGCCAATTTGGAAGGGAATGATCTTTTCAGATCTCACCACAAAGAAATCATAATCTTTCTATTATTTCACCTCCCAAACAAATTTTGATGTTTCTACGACAATTACCAATCATATTAAAATGACAACAATCACATTAACAGTTTCCTTCATTAGTTTTTTTTATCACAACGTTCACAATAATTTCCATTATTAATGAGAGGAGATACGTATTTTTACCAAAATTAAACAAGATATCCTGAACTTTTTTTTAGGTCTTCTCTCATTTTATGCCAATTTGGAAGGGAATGATCTTTTTCAGATCTCACCAGAAAAAAATCATAATCTTTTTATTATTGCACCTCCCAAACAAATTTTGATTTTCTACGACAACTAAAAATCACATTAAAACGACAACAATCACATTTACCGTTTCCTTTATTAGTTTTTTTTTTATTACAACGTTTACAATAATTTTCAATATTAATGACAGGAGATACGTATTTTTAACAAAATTAAACGAGACATCCTGAACTTTTTTTTAGGTCTTCTCTCATTTTATGCCAATTTGGAAGGGGATGATCTTTTCAGATCTCACCACAAAGAAATCATAATCTTTCTATTATTTCACCTCCCTAACAAATTTTGATGTTACTACGACAATTACCAATCACATTAAAACGACAACAATCACATTAACAGTTTCCTTCATTAGTTTTTTTTATCACAACGTTCACAATAATTTCCATTATTAATGAGAGGAGATACGTATTTTTACCAAAATTAAACGAGATATCCTGAACTTTTTTTTAGGTCTTCTCTCATTTTATGCCAATTTGGAAGGGAATGATCTTTTTCAGATCTCACCAGAAAAAAATCTTAATCTTTTTATTATTGCACCTCCCAAACAAATTTTGATTTTCTACGACAACTAAAAATCACATTAAAACGACAACAATCACATTAACCGTTTCCTTTATTAGTTTTTTTTATTACAACGTTTACAATAATTTTCAATATTAATGACAGGAGATACGTATTTTTAACAAAATTAAACGAGACATCCTAAACTTTTTTTTAGGTCTTCTCTCATTTTATGCCAATTTGGAAGGGAATGATCTTTTCAGATCTCGCTAGAAAAAAATCATAATCTTTTTATTTTTCACCTCCCCAACAAATTTTGATTTTCGACGACAACTAAAAATCACATTAAAACGACAACAATCACATTAACCGTTTCCTTTATTAGTTTTTTTTATTACAATGTTTACAATAATTTTCAATATTAATGACAGGAGATACGTATTTTTAACAAAATTAAACGAGACATCCTAAACTTTTTTTTAGGTCTTCTCTCATTTTATGCCAATTTGGAAGGGAATGATCTTTTCAGATCTCACCAGAAAAAAATCATAATCTTTTTATTATTGCACCTCCCAAACAAATTTTGATTTTCGACGACAACTAAAAATCACATTAAAACGACAACAATCACATTAACCGTTTCCTTTATTAGTTTTTTTTATTACAATGTTTACAATAATTTTCAATATTAATGACAGGAGATACGTATTTTTAACAAAATTAAACGAGACATCCTAAACTTTTTTTTAGGTCTTCTCTCGTTTTATGCCAATTTGGAAGGGAATGATCTTTTCATATCTCACCAGAAAAAAATCATAATCTTTCTATTATTTCACCTCCCAAACATATCGTGAAATTTTGATGTTTCTACGACAATGACCAATCACATTAAAATGACAACAATCACATTAACAGTTTCCTTTATTAGTTTTTTTTTATCACAACGTTTACAATAATTTCCATTATTAATGAGAGGAGATACGTATTTTTAACAAAATTAAACGAGACATCCTGAACTATTTTTAGGTCTTCTCTCAGTTATGCCAATTTGGAAGCGAATGATCTTTTCAGATCTCGCTAGAAAAAAATCATAATCTTTTTATTTTTCACCTCCCAAACAAATTTTGATGTTTGTACGACAACTAAAAATCTCATTAAAATGACAACAATCACCTTAACAGCCTCCTTTATTAGTTTTTTTATTACAACGTTTACAATAATTTTCAATATTAATGACAGGAGATACGTATTTTTAACAAAATTAAACGAGACATCCTGAACTTTTTTTTAGGTCTTCTCTCATTTTATGCCAATTTGGAAGGGAATGATCTTTTCAGATCTCACCACAAAGAAATCATAATCTTTCTATTATTTCACCTCCCAAACAAATTTTGATGTTTCTACGACAATTACCAATCACATTAAAACGACAACAATCACATTAACAGTTTCCTTCATTAGTTTTTTTTATCACAACGTTCACAATAATTTCCATTATAAATGAGAGGAGATACGTATTTTTACCAAAATTAAACGAGATATCCTGAACTTTTTTTTAGGCCTTCTCTCATTTTATGCCAATTTGGAAGGGAATGATCTTTTCAGATCTCACCACAAAGAAATCATAATCTTTCTATTATTTCACCTCCCAAACAAATTTTGATGTTTCTACGACAATTACCAATCATATTAAAATGACAACAATCACATTAACAGTTTCCTTCATTAGTTTTTTTTATCACAACGTTCACAATAATTTCCATTATTAATGAGAGGAGATACGTATTTTTACCAAAATTAAACAAGATATCCTGAACTTTTTTTTAGGTCTTCTCTCATTTTATGCCAATTTGGAAGGGAATGATCTTTTTCAGATCTCACCAGAAAAAAATCATAATCTTTTTATTATTGCACCTCCCAAACAAATTTTGATTTTCTACGACAACTAAAAATCACATTAAAACGACAACAATCACATTTACCGTTTCCTTTATTAGTTTTTTTTTTATTACAACGTTTACAATAATTTTCAATATTAATGACAGGAGATACGTATTTTTAACAAAATTAAACGAGACATCCTAAACTTTTTTTTGGGTCTTCTCTCATTTTATGCCAATTTGGAAGGGAATGATCTTTTCATATCTCACCAGAAAAAAATCATAATCTTTCTATTATTTCACCTCCCAAACATATCGTGAAATTTTGATGTTTCTACGACAATGACCAATCACATTAAAATGACAACAATCACATTAACAGTTTCCTTTATTAGTTTTTTTTTATCACAACGTTTACAATAATTTCCATTATTAATGAGAGGAGATACGTATTTTTAACAAAATTAAACGAGACATCCTGAACTATTTTTAGGTCTTCTCTCAGTTATGCCAATTTGGAAGCGAATGATCTTTTCAGATCTCGCTAGAAAAAAATCATAATCTTTTTATTTTTCACCTCCCAAACAAATTTTGATGTTTCTACGACAACTAAAAATCTCATTAAAATGAAAACAATCACCTTAACAGCCTCCTTTATTAGTTTTTTGATTACAACGTTTACAATAATTTTCAATATTAATGACAGGAGATACGTATTTTTAACAAAATTAAACGAGACATCCTGAACTTTTTTTTAGGTCTTCTCTCATTTTATGCCAATTTGGAAGGGGATGATCTTTTCAGATCTCACCACAAAGAAATCATAATCTTTCTATTATTTCACCTCCCTAACAAATTTTGATGTTACTACGACAATTACCAATCACATTAAAACGACAACAATCACATTAACAGTTTCCTTCATTAGTTTTTTTTATCACAACGTTCACAATAATTTCCATTATTAATGAGAGGAGATACGTATTTTTACCAAAATTAAACGAGATATCCTGAACTTTTTTTTAGGTCTTCTCTCATTTTATGCCAATTTGGAAGGGAATGATCTTTTTCAGATCTCACCAGAAAAAAATCTTAATCTTTTTATTATTGCACCTCCCAAACAAATTTTGATTTTCTACGACAACTAAAAATCACATTAAAACGACAACAATCACATTAACCGTTTCCTTTATTAGTTTTTTTTATTACAACGTTTACAATAATTTTCAATATTAATGACAGGAGATACGTATTTTTAACAAAATTAAACGAGACATCCTAAACTTTTTTTTAGGTCTTCTCTCATTTTATGCCAATTTGGAAGGGAATGATCTTTTCAGATCTCGCTAGAAAAAAATCATAATCTTTTTATTTTTCACCTCCCCAACAAATTTTGATTTTCGACGACAACTAAAAATCACATTAAAACGACAACAATCACATTAACCGTTTCCTTTATTAGTTTTTTTTATTACAATGTTTACAATAATTTTCAATATTAATGACAGGAGATACGTATTTTTAACAAAATTAAACGAGACATCCTAAACTTTTTTTTAGGTCTTCTCTCATTTTATGCCAATTTGGAAGGGAATGATCTTTTCAGATCTCACCAGAAAAAAATCATAATCTTTTTATTATTGCACCTCCCAAACAAATTTTGATTTTCGACGACAACTAAAAATCACATTAAAACGACAACAATCACATTAACCGTTTCCTTTATTAGTTTTTTTTATTACAATGTTTACAATAATTTTCAATATTAATGACAGGAGATACGTATTTTTAACAAAATTAAACGAGACATCCTAAACTTTTTTTTAGGTCTTCTCTCGTTTTATGCCAATTTGGAAGGGAATGATCTTTTCATATCTCACCAGAAAAAAATCATAATCTTTCTATTATTTCACCTCCCAAACATATCGTGAAATTTTGATGTTTCTACGACAATGACCAATCACATTAAAATGACAACAATCACATTAACAGTTTCCTTTATTAGTTTTTTTTTATCACAACGTTTACAATAATTTCCATTATTAATGAGAGGAGATACGTATTTTTAACAAAATTAAACGAGACATCCTGAACTATTTTTAGGTCTTCTCTCAGTTATGCCAATTTGGAAGCGAATGATCTTTTCAGATCTCGCTAGAAAAAAATCATAATCTTTTTATTTTTCACCTCCCAAACAAATTTTGATGTTTGTACGACAACTAAAAATCTCATTAAAATGACAACAATCACCTTAACAGCCTCCTTTATTAGTTTTTTTATTACAACGTTTACAATAATTTTCAATATTAATGACAGGAGATACGTATTTTTAACAAAATTAAACGAGACATCCTGAACTTTTTTTTAGGTCTTCTCTCATTTTATGCCAATTTGGAAGGGAATGATCTTTTCAGATCTCACCACAAAGAAATCATAATCTTTCTATTATTTCACCTCCCAAACAAATTTTGATGTTTCTACGACAATTACCAATCATATTAAAATGACAACAATCACATTAACAGTTTCCTTCATTAGTTTTTTTTATCACAACGTTCACAATAATTTCCATTATTAATGAGAGGAGATACGTATTTTTACCAAAATTAAACAAGATATCCTGAACTTTTTTTTAGGTCTTCTCTCATTTTATGCCAATTTGGAAGGGAATGATCTTTTTCAGATCTCACCAGAAAAAAATCATAATCTTTTTATTATTGCACCTCCCAAACAAATTTTGATTTTCTACGACAACTAAAAATCACATTAAAACGACAACAATCACATTTACCGTTTCCTTTATTAGTTTTTTTTTTATTACAACGTTTACAATAATTTTCAATATTAATGACAGGAGATACGTATTTTTAACAAAATTAAACGAGACATCCTAAACTTTTTTTTAGGTCTTCTCTCATTTTATGCCAATTTGGAAGGGAATGATCTTTTCATATCTCACCAGAAAAAAATCGTAATCTTTCTATTATTTCCCCTCCCAAACATATCGTGAAATTTTGATGTTTCTACGACAATGACCAATCACATTAAAATGACAACAATCACATTAATAGTTTCCTTTATTAGTTTTTTTTATCACAACGTTTACAATAATTTCCATTATTAATGAGAGGAGATACGTATTTTTAACAAAATTAAACGAGACATCCTGAACTTTTTTAGGTCTTCTCTCAGTTTATGCCAATTTGGAAGCGAATGATCTTTTCAGATCTCGCTAGAAAAAAATCATAATCTTTTTATTTTTCACCTCCCAAACAAATTTTGATGTTTCTACGACAACTAAAAATCTCATTAAAATGACAACAATCACCTTAACAGCCTCCTTTATTAGTTTTTTTATTACAACGTTTACAATAATTTTCAATATTAATGACAGGAGATACGTATTTTTAACAAAATTAAACGAGACATCCTGAACTTTTTTTTAGGTCTTCTCTCATTTTATGCCAATTTGGAAGGGAATGATCTTTTCAGATCTCACCACAAAGAAATCATAATCTTTCTATTATTTCACCTCCCAAACAAATTTTGATGTTTCTACGACAATTACAAATCACATTAAAACGACAACAATCACATTAACAGTTCCCTTCATTAGTTTTTTTTATCACAACGTTCACAATAATTTCCATTATTAATGAGAGGAGATACGTATTTTTACCAAAATTAAACGAGATATCCTGAACTTTTTTTTAGGTCTTCTCTCATTTTATGCCAATTTGGAAGGGAATGATCTTTTTCAGATCTCACCAGAAAAAAATCATAATCTTTTTATTATTGCACCTCCCAAACAAATTTTGATTTTCTACGACAACTAAAAATCACATTAAAACGACAACAATCACATTAACCGTTTCCTTTATTAGTTTTTTTTATTACAACGTTTACAATAATTTTCAATATTAATGACAGGAGATACGTATTTTTAACAAAATTAAACGAGACATCCTAAACTTTTTTTTAGGTCTTCTCTCGTTTTATGCCAATTTGGAAGGGAATGATCTTTTCATATCTCACCAGAAAAAAATCATAATCTTTCTATTATTTCATCTCCCAAACATATCGTGAAATTTTGATGTTTCTACGACAATGACTGTAACATCCTCATTTTTATTATTTTACCATTTGTAAATATTTTTATATAAATAATTATGAGAAATTATGTACTGTATCTTAGAGAATATTTTCTGTACATATTTTAATAATAACATTAATACAGTTCTATTCAGTAAAATTTTCTAAGTCTTTTAATACTTTTGTTTATACCTAAATTTCTTATTGACCGGACAGTTGTGTCAGACAACTGTCCAGGATAAGATTTTCCAGTATAACATTTTGGATTAAAGTGTACTCTAATAAATCAAGAATTTAATGTAGATTTAAAATATATACAGTTGAGAAATGAATTACTTGTTGACTGGACCGTTGTGTCTGACGACTGTCCAGGATAAATTTTCAAGTGTAAAATTTTGGACTAATCTGTAACTTAATAAAAAGGTAAGTGAATATAGATTAAAAATATATACAGTTAAAGAATTAAAATGCTAATTCCGAATTGTTAGAATTTTCTGAATGTTAGAACTTTGAGAAATTATTACGGTAAAATTCTAAGGCAGAAAATTAAGATAAAATCTATATGACATCTATTGAATTATCTATAAATTATAACATACTTAGAATAATTATTAACATTGTTTAACTAAGAAAAATAGAAATACAAATTATTAGCCAATCAAAACTTGACAAATTGACATTTCTAATGTAATTAAATTAAGCTAATTAAACTTTGATTAAGAGATAATTAAGACATTACCCCAAGGTTTTTGATAGTGAGGAATCTAATGGTGGTGTTAGTTTCTTAAAATTCTAATTAGTTTGTAAGATAATTAAAAAGTCAAACAACATTCTAGAAAAGTCTACACTTTTTGACTAATTGACTACAAGGTTAGAAGCTCACGTTGGGAACTCATCTTGGACGACCAAGTGGGCTGAAAAGTTTGGACCAAGGCAGCAGCTGCAGCAACTGGACGTGAAGGTGGAATTAAATTGGGTGAAGAAAAAAAAATATTTAAAAACATAAGAATCCAAAGCAAAAGAAAAACGTGAAAAGCTAGCTCTCCAAAGCTCTCCAAACCGTGAGTTGGGCAGCTGCAGCCCCTCCATGAAACCTTCATCCTTTCTTCCAATTCTAAGAATTAAACCAATCAAAACCTCCTAAATTTCAATATAGCTTTGGCCAAAGAGAAAGATTTAGGAGGAAAACCCCAAAATTTCAAGAAACCAAAGGAGAAAGGGAGAAAAGAAATTCAAGAGTTCTCCATCAAATTAAGGATCCAAGGTAAGGATCATGGCATTTAATTTCAATTTAGACAACTTGGAATGTAGAAAATCATGTCTTGAGGTTTATATTTAAAGTTTGGTTAAGAATCATGAAAATATGAAATTGATTTAGGGCTTTCCTATAATTGAGATTAGAAAATTGAAATGGATGATTGAAATAATGTCTTGTTGAATTATTGATGTGTTGTGATGAATTGTGATGGATTGAACTTTGATTTGTTTGATCTTGATTGAAACTTGATTTGGTTGATTATTGATTGGAAAGTTGCTTGGTTGTTTTGGAAATGTTGTTGGAAATGTGAAGGAGGCCATACGGCCATGATGAGAATGATAGGGATATCATGTGGAATTTTTCAAATGACCAAGGGTAAAATAGTCATTTCACATGTAGGGACACATTGGGAATTTTAGAAAAAGTTTAAGGGCATTTTCGACAATAATTAAAAAGTATAAGGGTAATTAGGTAATTTCACATTTAGAGGATACAATTGGAATTTTATAAAAAGATTGAGGTTAATTAGGTAATTTCACATTTAGAGGATACAATTGGAATTTTATAAAAAGATTGAGGTTAATTAGGTAATTTCACATTTAAAGGATACAATTGGAATTTTATAAAAAAATTGAGGGTAATTAGGTAATTTCATAGATTCTAGAACAATTAGGGACACATTAGGAATTTCATAAAAAGATCAAGGGCAAAATGAGAAATTTTAGAAAATAGTAAGGGTGATTTGGAAATTTCACACTTTGAGGGCAAAATTGGAATTTTAGAAAATATCAAGGATAGTTTAGAAATTTTACATAGTAATGAACTAGTTGGTGTTTTATTAAAGTGTTAATGTTATAATGTTAATTATTGAATTTGTATAATTATTATGTGATTGTTTAATAATAATTATTTACTTATTAGCATCATTATCATATTGCATGATCATGAGTCTTTTGAGCGAAAAATAAAGATTTTTAAACGAGTTTGATAAATGAGAATTGAGTATTTATGGGGGAATTGATTTCCAGGACTGTGTTGACTGACCGGACTGCGGTAGTCATGTATTTGAAAATATGATTGAGATTATGAACAAAGAACTGTGTTGACTGACCGAACTGCGGTAGTCATGTATTTGAAAAGATGATTGAGATTATGAACAGAGAATTTGATAGTCCTGAGAAATGGGTGAGCAGAGTAAGTTAGACAGGACTGTATAGTCTGTGATTATATAGTCTGTGGGGTGAAGGGTATTGGCAATTCCACATGTGGCTGTAATCTGGACAGAGATGCTGCCGTGGTGGCCTTCCGGGTATCCTGATCTCCTAATTCTGCTAGCTTATTCGCATTTAGTAGGGGCTGATAGCTGAATTACAGTGCGTAATGGTAGGCCAGTTACTTACTAAACACTCAAAGGGGAAGTCTCCATGGAGCACGGGTCAAAATGATTTTGAGTCAAAAGGATTTTGAGTCAAAACTGCATCTGCTTTATAAACTTGCATTTTCATAAAGCATATTGCATTTGCATTATTTATGTGAATTCTTAGTTATGAAATGAAATGTCATTGGTTGTGATTGTTTTTCTATGTATTAGAAATTAAATGCCTGATCCGGTAATGCTGTCCTCAGATTCTAGGGGAGTGCGAATTGCAGGTATTTTGAAGATTAATTAGAAGTTAAAGATGCAGATATTTTCCAGAGCTATAGGAAGGGGTGTTTTTGGCTTTAGATACATTTGTATTAATTAGAAATAAATTGGTAGTAGAATTTTTCTGTAAATTTTAATAATGTAAATTATAATGACAAACTTTAAATTTTAATGGAATGTATTTATTTTAATGGTAAATTCTTTTTATGGATTTTAGATGGAAATTAATTAATTAGAAGGGGGGTTACAATGACCAATCACATTAAAATGACAACAATCACATTAACAGTTTCCTTTATTAGTTTTTTTATCACAACGTTTACAATAATTTCCATTATTAATGAGAGGAGATACGTATTTTTAACAAAATTAAACGAGACATCCTGAACTTTTTTTAGGTCTTCTCTCAGTTTATGCCAATTTGGAAGCGAATGATCTTTTCAGATCTCGCTAGAAAAAAATCATAGTCTTTTTATTTTTCACCTCCCAAACAAATTTTGATGTTTCGACGACAACTAAAAATCACATTAAAACGACAACAATCACATTAACAGTTTCCTTTATTAGTTTTTTTTTATCACAACGTTTACAATAATTTCCATTATTAATGAGAGGAGATACGTATTTTTAACAAAATTAAACGAGACATCCTGAACTCTTTTAAGGTCTTCTCTCATTTTATGCCAATTTGGAAGGGAATGATCTTTTTCAGACCTCACCAGAAAAAAATCATAATCTTTTTATTATTGCACCTCCCAAACAAATTTTGATTTTCGACGACAACTAAAAATCACATTAAAACGACAACAATCACATTAACAGTTTCCTTCATTAGTTTTTTTATCACAACGTTCACAATAATTTCCATTATTAATGAGAGGAGATACGTATTTTTACCAAAATTAAACGCGATATCCTGAACTTTTTTTTAGGTCTTCTCTCATTTTATGCCAATTTGGAAGGGAATGATCTTTTTCAGATCTCACCAGAAAAAAATCATAATCTTTTTATTATTGCACCTCCCAAACAAATTTTGATTTTCTACGACAAATAAAAATCACATTAAAACGACAACAATCACATTAACCGTTTCCTTTATTAGTTTTTTTTATTACAACGTTTACAATAATTTTCAATATTAATGACAGGAGATACGTATTTTTAACAAAATTAAACGAGACATCCTAAACTTTTTTTTAGGTCTTCTCTCGTTTTATGCCAATTTGGAAGGGAATGATCTTTTCATATCTCACCAGAAAAAAATCATAATCTTTCTATTATTTCACCTCCCAAACATATCATGAAATTTTGATGTTTCTACGACAATGACCAATCACATTAAAATGACAACAATCACATTAACAGTTTCCCTTATTAGATTTTTTTATCACAACGTTTACAATAATTTCCATTATTAATGAGAGGAGATACGTATTTTTACCAAAATTAAACGAGATATCCTGAACTTTTTTTTAGGTCTTCTCTCATTTTATGCCAATTTGGAAAGGAATGATCTTTTTCATATCTCACCAGAAAAAAATCGTAATCTTTTTCTTATTGCACCTCTCAAACAAATTTTAATTTTCTACGACAACTAAAAATCACATTAAAATGACAACAAGCACATTAACCGTTTCCTTCATTAGTTTTTTTTTATCACAACGTTCACAATAATTTCCATTATTAATGAGAGGAGATACGTATTTTTACCAAAATTAAACGAGATATCCTGAACTTTTTTTTAGGTCTTCTCTCATTTTATGCCAATTTGGAAGGGAATGATCTTTTTCAGATCTCACCAGAAAAAAATCATAATCTTTTTATTATTGCACCTCCCAAACAAATTTTGATTTTCTACGACAACTAAAAATCACATTAAAACGACAACAATCACATTAACCGTTTCCTTTATTAGTTTTTTTTATTACAACGTTTACAATAATTTTCAATATTAATGACAGGAGATACGTATTTTTAACAAAATTAAACGAGACATCCTAAACTTTTTTTTAGGTCTCCTCTCGTTTTATGCCAATTTGGAAGGGAATGATCTTTTCATATCTCACCAGAAAAAAATCATAATCTTTCTATTATTTCACCTCCCAAACATATCGTGAAATTTTGATGTTTCTACGACAATGACCAATCACATTAAAATGACAACAATCACATTAACAGTTTCCTTTATTAGTTTTTTTTTATCACAACGTTTACAATAATTTCCATTATTAATGAGAGGAGATACGTATTTTTAACAAAATTAAACGAGACATCCTGAACTCTTTTAAGGTCTTCTCTCATTTTATGCCAATTTGGAAGGGAATGATCTTTTTCAGACCTCACCAGAAAAAAATCATAATCTTTTTATTATTGCACCTCCCAAACAAATTTTGATTTTCGACGACAACTAAAAATCACATTAAAACGACAACAATCACATTAACAGTTTCCTTCATTAGTTTTTTTTATCACAACGTTCACAATAATTTCCATTATTAATGAGAGGAGATACGTATTTTTACCAAAATTAAACGAGATATCCTGAACTTTTTTTTAGGTCTTCTCTCATTTTATGCCAATTTGGAAGGGAATGATCTTTTTCAGATCTCACCAGAAAAAAATCATAATCTTTTTATTATTGCACCTCCCAAACAAATTTTGATTTTCTACGACAACTAAAAATCACATTAAAACGACAACAATCACATTAACCGTTTCCTTTATTAGTTTTTTTTATTACAACGTTTACAATAATTTTCAATATTAATGACAGGAGATACGTATTTTTAACAAAATTAAACGAGACATCCTAAACTTTTTTTTAGGTCTTCTCTCATTTTATGCCAATTTGGAAGGGAATGATCTTTTCAGATCTCGCTAGAAAAAAATCATAATCTTTTTATTTTTCACCTCCCCAACAAATTTTGATTTTCGACGACAACTAAAAATCACATTAAAACGACAACAATCACATTAACCGTTTCCTTTATTAGTTTTTTTTATTACAATGTTTACAATAATTTTCAATATTAATGACAGGAGATACGTATTTTTAACAAAATTAAACGAGACATCCTAAACTTTTTTTTAGGTCTTCTCTCAGTTTATGCCAATTTGGAAGCGAATGATCTTTTCAGATCTCGCTAGAAAAAAATCATAATCTTTTTATTTTTCACCTCCCCAACAAATTTTGAGGTTTCTACGACAACTAAAAATCTCATTAAAATGACAACAATCACCTTAACAGCCTCCTTTATTAGTTTTTTTATTACAACATTTACAATAATTTTCAATATTAATGACAGAAGATACGTATTTTAAACAAAATTAAACGAGACATCCTGAACTTTTTTTTAGGTCTTCTCTCATTTTATGCCAATTTGGAAGGGAATGATCTTTTCAGATCTCACCACAAAGAAATCATAATCTTTCTATTATTTCACCTCCCAAACAAATTTTGATGTTACTACGACAATTACCAATCACATTAAAACGACAACAATCACATTAACAGTTTCCTTCATTAGTTTTTTTTATCACAACGTTCACAATAATTTCCATTATTAATGAGAGGAGATACGTATTTTTACCAAAATTAAACGAGATATCCTGAACTTTTTTTTAGGTCTTCTCTCATTTTATGCCAATTTGGAAGGGAATGATCTTTTTCAGATCTCACCAGAAAAAAATCATAATCTTTTTATTATTGCACCTCCCAAACAAATTTTGATTTTCTACGACAACTAAAAATCACATTAAAATGACAACAATCACATTAACCGTTTCCTTTATTAGTTTTTTTTATTACAACGTTTACAATAATTTTCAATATTAATGACAGGAGATACGTATTTTTAACAAAATTAAACGAGACATCCTAAACTTTTTTTTAGGTCTCCTCTCGTTTTATGCCAATTTGGAAGGGAATGATCTTTTCATATCTCACCAGAAAAAAATCATAATCTTTCTATTATTTCACCTCCCAAACATATCGTGAAATTTTGATGTTTCTACGACAATGACCAATCACATTAAAATGACAACAATCACATTAACAGTTTCCTTTATTAGTTTTTTTTTATCACAACGTTTACAATAATTTCCATTATTAATGAGATGAGATACGTATTTTTAACAAAATTAAACGAGACATCCTGAACTCTTTTAAGGTCTTCTCTCATTTTATGCCAATTTGGAAGGGAATGATCTTTTTCAGACCTCACCAGAAAAAAATCATAATCTTTTTATTATTGCACCTCCCAAACAAATTTTGATTTTCGACGACAACTAAAAATCACATTAAAACGACAACAATCACATTAACAGTTTCCTTCATTAGTTTTTTTTATCACAACGTTCACAATAATTTCCATTATTAATGAGAGGAGATACGTATTTTTACCAAAATTAAACGAGATATCCTGAACTTTTTTTTAGGTCTTCTCTCATTTTATGCCAATTTGGAAGGGAATGATCTTTTTCAGATCTCACCAGAAAAAAATCATAATCTTTTTATTATTGCACCTCCCAAACAAATTTTGATTTTCTACGACAACTAAAAATCACATTAAAACGACAACAATCACATTAACCGTTTCCTTTATTAGTTTTTTTTATTACAACGTTTACAATAATTTTCAATATTAATGACAGGAGATACGTATTTTTAACAAAATTAAACGAGACATCCTAAACTTTTTTTTAGGTCTCCTCTCGTTTTATGCCAATTTGGAAGGGAATGATCTTTTCATATCTCACCAGAAAAAAATCATAATCTTTCTATTATTTCACCTCCCAAACATATCGTGAAATTTTGATGTTTCTACGACAATGACCAATCACATTAAAATGACAACAATCACATTAACAGTTTCCTTTATTAGTTTTTTTTTATCACAACGTTTACAATAATTTCCATTATTAATGAGATGAGATACGTATTTTTAACAAAATTAAACGAGACATCCTGAACTCTTTTAAGGTCTTCTCTCATTTTATGCCAATTTGGAAGGGAATGATCTTTTTCAGACCTCACCAGAAAAAAATCATAATCTTTTTATTATTGCACCTCCCAAACAAATTTTGATTTTCGACGACAACTAAAAATCACATTAAAACGACAACAATCACATTAACAGTTTCCTTCATTAGTTTTTTTTATCACAACGTTCACAATAATTTCCATTATTAATGAGAGGAGATACGTATTTTTACCAAAATTAAACGAGATATCCTGAACTTTTTTTTAGGTCTTCTCTCATTTTATGCCAATTTGGAAGGGAATGATCTTTTTCAGATCTCACCAGAAAAAAATCATAATCTTTTTATTATTGCACCTCCCAAACAAATTTTGATTTTCTACGACAACTAAAAATCACATTAAAACGACAACAATCACATTAACCGTTTCCTTTATTAGTTTTTTTTATTACAACGTTTACAATAATTTTCAATATTAATGACAGGAGATACGTATTTTTAACAAAATTAAACGAGACATCCTAAACTTTTTTTTAGGTCTCCTCTCGTTTTATGCCAATTTGGAAGGGAATGATCTTTTCATATCTCACCAGAAAAAAATCATAATCTTTCTATTATTTCACCTCCCAAACATATCGTGAAATTTTGATGTTTCTACGACAATGACCAATCACATTAAAATGACAACAATCACATTAACAGTTTCCTTTATTAGTTTTTTTTTATCAAAACGTTTACAATAATTTCCATTATTAATGAGATGAGATACGTATTTTTAACAAAATTAAACGAGACATCCTGAACTCTTTTAAGGTCTTCTCTCATTTTATGCCAATTTGGAAGGGAATGATCTTTTTCAGACCTCACCAGAAAAAAATCATAATCTTTTTATTATTGCACCTCCCAAACAAATTTTGATTTTCGACGACAACTAAAAATCACATTAAAACGACAACAATCACATTAACAGTTTCCTTCATTAGTTTTTTTTATCACAACGTTCACAATAATTTCCATTATTAATGAGAGGAGATACGTATTTTTACCAAAATTAAACGAGATATCCTGAACTTTTTTTTAGGTCTTCTCTCATTTTATGCCAATTTGGAAGGGAATGATCTTTTTCAGATCTCACCAGAAAAAAATCATAATCTTTTTATTGTTGCACCTCCCAAACAAATTTTGATTTTCTACGACAACTAAAAATCACATTAAAACGACAACAATCACATTAACCGTTTCCTTTATTAGTTTTTTTTATTACAACGTTTACAATAATTTTCAATATTAATGACAGGAGATACGTATTTTTAACAAAATTAAACGAGACATCCTAAACTTTTTTTTAGGTCTTCTCTCGTTTTATGCCAATTTGGAAGGGAATGATCTTTTCATATCTCACCAGAAAAAAATCATAATCTTTCTATTATTTCACCTCCCAAACATATCGTGAAATTTTGATGTTTCTACGACAATGACCAATCACATTAAAATGACAACAATCACATTAACAGTTTCCCTTATTAGATTTTTTTATCACAACGTTTACAATAATTTCCATTATTAATGAGAGGAGATACGTATTTTTACCAAAATTAAACGAGATATCCTGAACTTTTTTTTTAGGTCTTCTCTCATTTTATGCCAATTTGGAAAGGAATGATCTTTTTCAGATCTCACCAGAAAAAAATCGTAATCTTTTTCTTATTGCACCTCTCAAACAAATTTTAATTTTCTACGACAACTAAAAATCACATTAAAATGACAACAAGCACATTAACCGTTTCCTTCATTAGTTTTTTTTTATCACAACGTTCACAATAATTTCCATTATTAATGAGAGGAGATACGTATTTTTACCAAAATTAAACGAGATATCCTGAACTTTTTTTTAGGTCTTCTCTCATTTTATGCCAATTTGGAAGGGAATGATCTTTTTCAGATCTCACCAGAAAAAAATCATAATCTTTTTATTGTTGCACCTCCCAAACAAATTTTGATTTTCTACGACAACTAAAAATCACATTAAAACGACAACAATCACATTAACCGTTTCCTTTATTAGTTTTTTTTATTACAACGTTTACAATAATTTTCAATATTAATGACAGGAGATACGTATTTTTAACAAAATTAAACGAGACATCCTAAACTTTTTTTTAGGTCTTCTCTCGTTTTATGCCAATTTGGAAGGGAATGATCTTTTCATATCTCACCAGAAAAAAATCATAATCTTTCTATTATTTCACCTCCCAAACATATCGTGAAATTTTGATGTTTCTACGACAATGACCAATCACATTAAAATGACAACAATCACATTAACAGTTTCCCTTATTAGATTTTTTTATCACAACGTTTACAATAATTTCCATTATTAATGAGAGGAGATACGTATTTTTACCAAAATTAAACGAGATATCCTGAACTTTTTTTTTAGGTCTTCTCTCATTTTATGCCAATTTGGAAAGGAATGATCTTTTTCAGATCTCACCAGAAAAAAATCGTAATCTTTTTCTTATTGCACCTCTCAAACAAATTTTAATTTTCTACGACAACTAAAAATCACATTAAAATGACAACAAGCACATTAACCGTTTCCTTCATTAGTTTTTTTTTATCACAACGTTCACAATAATTTCCATTATTAATGAGAGGAGATACGTATTTTTACCAAAATTAAACGAGATATCCTGAACTTTTTTTTAGGTCTTCTCTCATTTTATGCCAATTTGGAAGAGAATGATCTTTTTCAGATCTCACCAGAAAAAAATCATAATCTTTTTATTATTGCACCTCCCAAACAAATTTTGATTTTCTACGACAACTAAAAATCACATTAAAACGACAACAATCACATTAACCGTTTCCTTTATTAGTTTTTTTTATTACAACGTTTACAATAATTTTCAATATTAATGACAGGAGATACGTATTTTTAACAAAATTAAACGAGACATCCTAAACTTTTTTTTAGGTCTTCTCTCATTTTATGCCAATTTGGAAGGGAATGATCTTTTCAGATCTCGCTAGAAAAAAATCATAATCTTTTTATTTTTCACCTCCCCAACAAATTTTGATTTTCGACGACAACTAAAAATCACATTAAAACGACAACAATCACATTAACCGTTTCCTTTATTAGTTTTTTTTATTACAATGTTTACAATAATTTTCAATATTAATGACAGGAGATACGTATTTTTAACAAAATTAAACGAGACATCCTAAACTTTTTTTTAGGTCTTCTCTCAGTTTATGCCAATTTGGAAGCGAATGATCTTTTCAGATCTCGCTAGAAAAAAATCATAATCTTTTTATTTTTCACCTCCCCAACAAATTTTGAGGTTTCTACGACAACTAAAAATCTCATTAAAATGACAACAATCACCTTAACAGCCTCCTTTATTAGTTTTTTTATTACAACATTTACAATAATTTTCAATATTAATGACAGAAGATACGTATTTTAAACAAAATTAAACGAGACATCCTGAACTTTTTTTTAGGTCTTCTCTCATTTTATGCCAATTTGGAAGGGAATGATCTTTTCAGATCTCACCACAAAGAAATCATAATCTTTCTATTATTTCACCTCCCAAACAAATTTTGATGTTACTACGACAATTACCAATCACATTAAAACGACAACAATCACATTAACAGTTTCCTTCATTAGTTTTTTTTATCACAACGTTCACAATAATTTCCATTATTAATGAGAGGAGATACGTATTTTTACCAAAATTAAACGAGATATCCTGAACTTTTTTTTAGGTCTTCTCTCATTTTATGCCAATTTGGAAGGGAATGATCTTTTTCAGATCTCACCAGAAAAAAATCATAATCTTTTTATTATTGCACCTCCCAAACAAATTTTGATTTTCTACGACAACTAAAAATCACATTAAAACGACAACAATCACATTAACCGTTTCCTTTATTAGTTTTTTTTATTACAACGTTTACAATAATTTTCAATATTAATGACAGGAGATACGTATTTTTAACAAAATTAAACGAGACATCCTAAACTTTTTTTTTAGGTCTTCTCTCGTTTTATGCCAATTTGGAAGGGAATGATCTTTTCATATCTCACCAGAAAAAAATCATAATCTTTCTATTATTTCACCTCCCAAACATATCGTGAAATTTTGATGTTTCTACGACAATGACCAATCACATTAAAATGACAACAATCACATTAACAGTTTCCCTTATTAGATTTTTTTATCACAACGTTTACAATAATTTCCATTAGTAATGAGAGGAGATACGTATTTTTACCAAAATTAAACGAGATATCCTGAACTTTTTTTTTAGGTCTTCTCTCATTTTATGCCAATTTGGAAAGGAATGATCTTTTTCATATCTCACCAGAAAAAAATCGTAATCTTTTTCTTATTGCACCTCTCAAACAAATTTTAATTTTCTACGACAACTAAAAATCACATTAAAATGACAACAAGCACATTAACCGTTTCCTTCATTAGTTTTTTTTTATCACAACGTTCACAATAATTTCCATTATTAATGAGAGGAGATACGTATTTTTACCAAAATTAAACGAGATATCCTGAACTTTTTTTTAGGTCTTCTCTCATTTTATGCCAATTTGGAAGGGAATGATCTTTTTCATATCTCACCAGAAAAAAATCATAATCTTTTTATTATTGCACCTCCCAAACAAATTTTGATTTTCTACGACAACTAAAAATCACTTTAAAACGACAACAATCACATTAACCGTTTCCTTTATTAGTTCTTTTTATTACAACGTTTACAATAATTTTCAATATTAATGACAGGAGATACGTATTTTTAACAAAATTAAACGAGACATCCTAAACTTTTTTTTAGGTCTTCTCTCATTTTATGCCAATTTGGAAGGGAATGATCTTTTCATATCTCACCAGAAAAAAATCATAATCTTTCTATTATTTCACCTCTGTTCTGTTAAGAACTCAACCCAAGAGGTCGAGCTCTGATACCAACTGAAATGTAGAGAAATACACTAGAAGGGGGGTTGAATAGTGTATTTAAATTTTCTTTGGAAAACTTTAGCTAGAATGAAGATAGTGTATCTTTTCGTTTTACCGAAGTTTAGTAAAACAGAAAAAACAAGCTATCGTCCAGTCGATTAAAAATAACCGTCCAAAGAAACTACTCTTCTTCTTTTTCGTTTAAATACACGTAATGGATAAACTTGGATAAAAAGGTGTATAGAAACTTTTTCGTAATATGCTGAAGAGATAGTTTAAAAGAAATGCAAGTAAGCTAGAAGTTGAGTGAATAGAATACGTAGTTTTATACTGGTTCACTCAACTGAGCTACGTCCAGTTCTCCTTCAAAAACTTTTGAAGGGTTCTACTAATCAAAACTGATTACACTCAAGTATTCTTAACTTTGCCACTTCTGGCTACAAGTATTCTCTAGGCCACTTCTGGCACACCCTTAATCTCCCCTTGAGATTAAACACAAAAACCAAGTATTCTTTAACACTAAGCCACTCCTGGCTTTCCAAACAGTATTGTTTGATATTGTAAATAAAATTTAACTCTCAATGAGAGGATATTACAATAAGAATGAGTGTATAGACTTGCTTAGCAAAGCTAAGATAAATGCTCTTTTTCGCTTATGGTCGTCCAGTCGTTTTGACAGGGTTTCTGCTCTTTTTCAAATTCTCGTTTTTTTGATACGTGAGCTCATCCTTCTATATATAGGAAGTTTGTTGAAAGATATCCGTTGAGGATTCTGTTCCTTTTCCAAGAGCGATTCTTTCTGTAGCTTATTGCCGTTGTCACATTTTGACTTAGAGTGAAATGATGGATGTGACAGCCGTACTCGTAGCGCCTCTCTCCTACTTGTACTTTCTCTGCAGAGAGAAGCTTCTTCTTTTCCTGTTCAATACTTTTTGAAAAGATCATGGCATGTTAAAATATGATATAGTGAACGTTGCCTTATATTATAGAAAGCGTATTTAAAAGATAGTAACCACAGTGAGTGTTACTCAAGCGTTGGACGCTTGTTCTCAAAGGAGCATTGGACGCTGCCTGTATGTTTCTTATAAAACACAATTGGACGCTCACATTATTAAAACATAGAGTCCAGGTTTGAGAGATACAATACCATTGCGGGATTGGACGATGTAAATCCTATAACACTCAAACTAGATCATTAGATACTTCAAAATTTATCCTTTAGTTATTATCATCAAAACCGAATAGGAGGGGTTGGATATCGTCCAAGGTCTTAGAACCTAACAATCTCCCCCTTTTTGATGATGACAAATAATGGTAAATTTTGATGTTAACAGACACATAATCATATAAGAATACAATGAGTCAAGTCAGAGATGATTATGTTATGCTAGAGTATAAAAGTGAAATGAAGTACTCCCCCTGAGTTCAACATTTCTTATGCATCAAATAACAGATAGATATAAAGGTAAGTATAACAGATATCAGAGTGAAAAACATATCAATGATATGGATGCGGAATATATGAATATAAACACCTCATGTTTTGATAAAGGAATCAGTATGTATATATTCAAACATTTGAATACAAATGTTTAGCTATTTATTCTCATCAAAACTTCCAATTTCTCCCCCTTTGTCATTAACAAAAAGGTTTGAAAGATGGAAAAAAAATGATGTTGCCATCATGGTCACCTTATGGCTGAGGAGGTGGTTCATGTGGTGGTGGTGGTTGTTCTGGTGGTGCTTGGTTTGGTGGTGCTGGTTGTGGAGGTTGAGGTTGGACTTGTGGTACTGGATGAGCAACGTGACCAAGTAAGGTGGCTGCTGTATGTTGAATATGGTTCACAAGTGTCTGTGAGAGACTCATGAACTGCTCAGTAATTGCATTTTGCAGCACTAGACGATGTTGTTCAGCTTCAGCCTGTTGTCTTTGCTGAAAAGCTTGAAATGCGGCCTCAGTCTCCAGCTGTTGCTGCCTCAAAGCCTGTTGCACAATTTCATGAACACGATCTTCTGAGACTCCTTGTGGTTCAGCAAATCGCAGGGGATTGATGCCCTTTGGACTTGAAGATCCAGTTGGAACCAGTTGATGTGTACCTGAATGTGCTTCAGCAGAAGCCTCAACAATGGGGAGGCTTGTGACATCTTCAGCAATAGGCTGTGCTGCAGAGGCTTCCATTTGCTTGGACGCTTCAACAACGAGCTCTCTATCATCCTCGGATCTATCAGACTGGACGGTAGTTTCTTCATGTGACGTGACAAAGTGTTCTACGTCCACTGGTACTGATGGGTCCAGGTCAAGATGAGCTAGCACCTTTGTCACCTTGGCAGAGGCTTCATCCAGTTCTGCCTGTGTAGCCTTTGATTTAGCAACCATATCTTCCTTTTCCATGGTTGCTGTTTCAGCTTCCTCAAAAGCCAGCTGCTCAACACGAGCTTGTTCCACTGCTGCGGCAGCTTCTTCTGCAAGGTACTCCTCATGGAGAGTTTGGAGTTCCTCCACAAACTCCGTGCGATCCAGTGTTCTGAGGTCAAACACCTTGTTGCTTCTGATTGTTGGCAGAGTCTTCGTCAACTCCAGATAATCATCTGAATCCTTCAGAAAGCAGGCAAATGTGTCTGAGAAATGATGAGTCTTGACTGAACGCAGCACTTCTATCCCATGAGGGGGATGAACAAAATCATCCTTGGAACAGCCTGAGGATGAGGCTTGATGGGAATCGTTCCATAGAATCTGGCGCCAAAAGGTTATGGAATCAGAGGTTCCAAGTTCACGCGTGAGCTTACCAGACTTATCGAATAAATGACCCCAGGTGTAAGAAGATTTTTGCAGGGTTTCAACTTTCTCCTCCCTGCTGGGCATCTCAATGCCGTAGAATTTGAAGCCTTTCTTGCGACCAGCATCATAGACAGGCAGTCTAGGACATACTCTGTCTGGTACAAACTTTATTTCCGTCGCTCGGCTTATGTGCATGTTTGGTGGGTAGGCGATTGCTTGGTTTGGAATGTACATCTGTTGCAGAAGCTTTCCAAGATCATCAAAGTCGCCAGGCTGGAAGTTTAGCACTGGAGTTCCAGCTGGTAGTGGCAGGAACTTTGTGATTGGAGTCCAGATTTGAACATCCCTGACCCACTCTGCGTCTGGACGCTGCTGCGTTACTGACTGGTCCAGACTTTCTTTAATTGCTAATTGCAATTCTGCATCCAGCTCACTATCTTTGTTAGCAGAAGACTTCTTGGACGGTGCCTTCTTTTTCTTTGGAGCCTTCCCTTTCTGCTCCGCAACCGTCTTGGTGAAATGAGAGGCAATTTCAACCTCTGGCTTCTGCAGATTTACAGCTGCTGGACGCACTCTCTGCTGAGTTCCAGTTGGACAGATGTAAGGATAAGGCATGCGTACTAAGTGTGGATACACTTCTCTCGTCCAACTAGGCAGAGGATTGCTGATGATCGTTCCTTTGGGCATGGCATTATAAGCAGCTGACAAAGATTCAGTGCAAACATACCTCGTCCACTCAGGTGCTGAGGCAGTTGTATAATGCCGCTTCAGAGGCTCTTGCAGAGGCCTCTGGATCACATCACTTTCATTACAGAAATTCTGCTCATTGCATGTGAGGAATGCAACTGGAAAGCGTTCTCTGTCTTTCTCTTCTTTTGTTTTCTGCTTGGGGGGGATTGTCCATGGGGACCATGTATCCCTCCATGCATCTCTTGGACGCACAAACTTGGACAGGTCCAAGCGAAGAGGTGGTTGCTGGCTTGCTGATGTGGAAGGAGCACCTGATATTGCTGGTAGAAGGGTGCTGGTGGACACATTTTCGGTGTCTTGAGAGGATGATGGTAGCACTTCAGTCCTTTTTGCCCTTTTTGCCTGAGTCTTCACTCTTCTTCGTGGCACATTAGCAAGAAAAGGAGGTGTTTTAGCAGGTTGTGCCTTTTGCTTCTTTTGCTGAGGACCCTCTGTCTCTTCTGCCTTCTTCATGATTCGACCAATTGGGATCTGGTTGTCATCTTCAGAGTCGTCCAGTAATTGAAGCTTTCGTACCCTTTGCTTTTCTGGGGCAACCTTCACTGGTGCTGCCTTTGGACGCTTCTCGTCTTGTACAGGTTTGGACGTTTCAGTCCTTGGACGCTTCATGTAACCCCCTTTTTTTCTTTTTCTTAATTTCTATATAAAATCCATAACACGAAAATTTACAAATAAAATAAATACATTCCATTAAGTTTAAAGTTTGTCTTTATAATTTACATTATTAAAATTTACAGAAAATACTATTACAAATTTTTTTTTCTAATTAATACAAAAGTATCTAAAGCCAAAAACCCCTATTCCTATAGCTCTGGAGTATGTCTGCATCTGTGACTTCTAATTAATCTTCCAAGTACCTGCAATCACACTCCCCTAAAATCTGGGGACAGCATTACCGGATCAGGCATTTAATTTCTCATAGAATTAAAACAATTTCAAACAAATACATATCATAACAAATTAATTAGTTACACACATAATTAAATGCAGTATGATTTATGCAATGCAGTTTTTGACTCAAATTCATTTTGACCCTGCTCCATGGAGACTTCCCCTTTGAGTGTTTAGTAAGTAACTGGCCTACCATTACGTACTGTAATTCAGCTATCAGCCCCTACTAAACGCGAATAAGCTAAACAGAATTAGGAGATCAGGATACCCGGAAGGCTACCACGACCGCAACTCAGTCCAGTTTCCAGCCACATGTGGAATTGCCAATATCCTTCACCCCACAGACTATATAATCACAGATTATACGGTCCTGTCTAACAAATTCTACTCAACCCAAAAAATCCTTTCTCAATCATTCTCATTTCACATGACTACCGAAATCTCGGTTAGTCAACAATTCATTTCTCAATCAATCTCATTTCACATGACTACCGCAGTCCCGGTTAGTCAACAAAAGTCATTTCTCATAAATCAACTCAATTCTCATGACTACCACAGTCCTGGTTAGTCAACATAATTCTTTCTCATTTGATACTTTTATAAATCCCCCAAAAGACTCATGCTAATGAATTTTTTTTCATGATCACAATCAAATAAATAATTTGTACACATTCACATACAAGGATACAAAAATTTAAGCAATTTAAATTATAACATTAGTATTTTTAATAATTTCCGAAAATGCCCTCAATCTTTTTCCAAAATACCCAATGTGTCCCTACATGTAAAATGACCATTTTGCCCTTGGTTTATAAAAAAAATTCCACATAATATCCCTTGCATTTAGGGCTGGCCGAATGGTCTACAAGCCATTCTCAACAATTCTTCCAAAGCTACAAACTCCAATTCCAACCAAAATTCAATCAAATCACAAATTCAATCAAAATTCAACAAACCAAATTTCAACCATTACAACACCTTAAAAATTCAATCAAACATCATTCCAATCCATGAATTTCAATCACAAGCATCAAAAACACAAAACCCCTAAATCAATTTCAAGTTTTCATGATTCTAGGCCAAAATTTTAATCTAAGCCTACAACATGTTTTCTTCTAATTCCAAGGGTTCTAATTGAAATTAAATGCCTAGATCCTTACCTTAGACTCTTTAATTGAAGAAAAAGCCTTGAATTCCTTTCTCCCTCACTCCTTGGTCTTGTAGGAATTTTTGAGATTTTCTCCAATTTCTTTCTCTACTAGCCGAATTATGTGAGGTAGGGTGAAGTTTGGATGGTTTGGTTTCTTAATTTGAGTTGAAATGGTGAAGTTAAGATGAAATTGAAATGAAGAACTGCAGCTGCTGGTTTGAGAACTCACGGTTCTGTTTTGCCAAGTTTTTCTCTTTTGTGACTTTTTGCCTTTTTCTTAAGTTTAATGTTTCTTAAATCAAGTAATTAATTAAATTGAATTCTCCCTTCAGTTCCAGCAGCCCCCTGCACGTCCAGCCACCCTTATTGACCAAGGGAAATCAGTCACCAAGCCACTTGGACAGCCAAGGAGGCTTGCCTTGGTGACTTGCCACTTGCCTACCCCAAAAGTCAAAGTTTCAAGAAGTTTGTAGAAAATTCTAGAAGGTAATTAGGGCTGCTGATTATTTTACAATGTGATTAGAATTTGAAGAAAATAACATCACCATTGGATTCCTCACTATCAAAAACCTTGGGGTAGTGTCTTACTTATCTCTTAATCCAAGCCTAATTAGCTTAATTTAGTGACATTAGAAAAGCCTAAGTTGTCACTTTTTGATTGGTTAAGGTTCTAATTTAAATTTTTCTTGGTTAAACATTTTTAATAATTATTCTAAGTATATCACAATTATTAGATAATTCTATAGATACCCTATGAATTTTCTCTAAATTTTCTGTCTTAAAATTTTACCGTAATAATTTCTCAAAGTTCTAACTTTCAGAAAATCCTAACAATTCTGAATAAGCATTTTAATTCTTTATCTGTATATATTTTTAATCTATATTCTATTACCTTTCTTTTAAGTTATAAATGAGTTCAAAATTCTATACTTGAAAATTTATCCTGGACAGCTGTCTGACATAGCAGTCCAGTCAACTATCAATTTCAGTAAAAACAAAGACATTTGCAAATTCAGAAAATTCTTCTGAGTAGAACTGTATTAATTTCATTAAGAAAATATGTTCATAAAGTTCTATGAAATACATTGCATAAGTGTTCATAATGTACATATATAAATGCATACAAATAGTAAAAATGAGGATGTTACAATTCTCCCCTACTAATAAAAATTTCGTCCTCGAAATTTCTAATACAATTATACAACCATACAACTATACAACTAAATAACTATACAAACAAATGAGGATATGCTTCTCGCATTTTCTCCTCTAACTCCCATGTAGCATCACCTCTGATATCATCCCAAATAACCTTAACCAGAGAAATTTCTTTACCTCTCAGGTACTTAATCCTTCTGTCCTCAATCTTAACAGGCTTTGTTTCAAATGTTAGGTTTTCCTTTACCTGTATTTGATCAGGTTCAATGACATGTGAAGGATCTGAGATGTACTGTCTTAGTTGTGACACATGGAACACATCATGGAGGTTTGACAAAAAGGGTGGTAAGGCTATTTGATAGGCCATAGGTCCAATTTTTCTGAGAATTTGGTAAGGTCCAATAAATTTAGGAGTTAGTTTCTTAGACTTTATTGCTCTGCCAACCCCAGTTGTTGGTGTGACTTTCAAAAAGACATGTTCACTTTCTTGAAATTCCAAAGGTTTTCTTCTTTTATCTGCATAATTTTTCTGTCTACTCTGTGCAGTTTTCATTTTCTCCTGAATAAATTTTACTTTCTCAGTGGTTTGATGAATAATGTCTGGACCTATCAAAAGATTCTCACCATCCTGATACCATACCAAAGGTGTCCTACATTTCCTACCATACAATGCTTCATAGGGAGCCATACCTATACTAGAATGATAACTATTATTATATGTAAATTCTACTAAAGGTAATATATCTTCCCAATTCCCTTTCTCTTCTAATGTACAAGCTCTCAAAAGATCTTCTAATGATTGAATGGTTCTTTCTGTTTGGCCATCTGTCTGAGGGTGGTATGCTGAACTAAGATGTAGTCTACTTCCTAAGGCTTTCTGAAATTCTCTCCAAAATTTAGAAACAAATCTAGGATCTCTATCTGATACTATACTAGTAGGTACCCCATGTAATTTAACTATTTCTTTTATATACAATTGAGCCAATCTTTCTAAAGAATACCTAATATTTATTGGAAGAAAATGTGCTGATTTAGTTAATCTATCTACAATTACCCAAATAGAATCACAATTTTTATTAGTTCTTGGTAATCCTACTACAAAATCCATTGATATACTATCCCACTTCCACACAGGTATTTCTAAAGGTTGTAACATGCCAGAGGGTTTCTGATGTTCAATTTTTGCTTTTTGACAAGTTAAGCATCTAGCTACATATTCTGTTACCTCTTTCTTCATCTTAGACCACCAAAACATTTCTTTTAAATCTTTGTACATTTTTGTAGTTCCAGGGTGAATACTCAATTTGCTTTTATGTCCTTCTTCTAAAATTAATTCTTTTAATTCTTGATTATTAGGTACACAAATTCTATTTTTAAATCTAATAATTCCATCTGTTCCCAAATTAAATTCTTTTACTTTATCTGTTCCTATTAATGCTTTCTTTTCTTGAATGAATGTATCTACATCTTGTTTCTTCCTAATATCTTCCAAAAAATCATTAGCAATAGTAATTCTTCCTAATTGAATTTTATCTTTTTCTCTAACTGTACACAAGTTCAAATCTCTAAATTGTTCTATTAATTCTAATTCTTTAATCATCATAGTTGACACATGTACAATTTTCCTACTTAAGGCATCTGCTACTACATTAGCTTTTCCTGGATGATACATTAATTGAAATTCATAGTCTTTAATAAACTCCATCCATCTTCTTTGTCTCATGTTAAGTTCCTTTTGATCAAACAAATATTTTAAACTCTTATGGTCACTATACACATTAAATTTAGACCCATACAAATAATGTCTCCAAATTTTCAAAGCAAAAACTATGGCAGCTAATTCTAAATCATGTGTAGGATAATTTCTCTCATGTGGTCTCAACTGCCTAGACACATATGCTACCACTTTCCTATTCTGCATTAACACACATCCTAACCCTTGATAAGAAGCATCACAATATACATCATAAGGTTCATTTGGGTCAGGTAAAATTAAAACTGGTGAGGTAGTCAATTTATCTTTCAACTCTTGAAAACTTTTCTCACAACTTTCACTCCACACAAAAGGTTGGTTTTTCCTAGTTAATTCAGTTAATGGTCCAGCTATCTTAGAAAACCCTTCAATAAATCTTCTATAATACCCAGCTAATCCTAAGAAACTCCTAATCTCAGTTACTGTTTTAGGTCTCTCCCATTCCAAAACCGCTTCTACCTTAGAAGGATCTACACTTATTCCCTCTTTAGAAATTACATGCCCCAAAAATTTTACTTCCTCTAACCAAAATTCACATTTAGACATCTTTGCAAATAATTTTCTATCTTTTAAAGTTTCTAATATTATTCTGAGATGATTTTCATGTTCTTCTTTATTTTTAGAATATATTAATATGTCATCTATAAATACTACTACAAAATTATCTAAATATTGTCTAAACACCCTATTCATATAATCCATAAACACGGCTGGTGCATTAGTTACTCCAAATGGCATCACTTGATATTCATAATGTCCATATCTAGTCCTAAAAGCAGTCTTGGGTATGTCTTCCTTTTTAACTCTAATTTGATGGTACCCAGACCTTAAGTCTATTTTAGAAAAAATTGTTGCTCCCTTAAGTTGATCCATTAAATCATCTATTCTAGGTAAAGGATATTTATTCTTTATAGTTACTTTATTTAATTGTCTATAATCTATACATAACCTAGATCCCCCATCTTTCTTTTTAACTAATAACACTGGGGCTCCCCATGGTGACACACTAGGTCTTATAAATTGTTTTTCTAGCAACTCTTCCAATTGTTTCTTTAATTCAGTTAATTCCAATGGTGCCATTCTATAGGGTTGCATAGAGATTGGTCTAGTACCAGGCATCAAGTCAATGCTAAATTCTATCTCTCTCTCAGGAGGTAAACCAGGAACATCATCAGGAAAAACTTCAGGATACTCATTTACAACTAGCACAGAGTCAATTTCAATTTTGTCTTCTTTAGTTCTAAGAGATGATAACATGTATTTTTGAATTTCACTTTTAAATGATATTTCTTTGGGTTGGACAGGTTTAAGTCTAGAAACATCAAGTTCAGGGAAAATCACAGCTTTAGAGGCACAGTCTATTAGAATATGGTTGGCTGCTAACCAATCCATTCCTAATATTACATCAAGGTTAGTCAAAGGCAAACAAATCAAATTCACAACAAATGGTCTATCTCTGATGGTTATCATACAATTCAAACATATTTGAGAGGTTAGGATTGGTTTAGATGTAGGCACAGAAACAAGCAAAGTATAAGGTAATGGTGACACAACTAAGCTCAGATTCTCAACACAGTCATCAGATATAAATGAATGGGTAGCACCTGAATCAAATAACACAGTCAAGGACTTACCTTTCATTTGACCCTTGTCCTGAATAAGATCTGCAGACCGTGAAGCCTCAGTACCACTCAAGGTAAATACTCTTCCACTAGCTGTAGGTTTCTGGGTCTGTAAAGTTCTACCAGCTTGATCCCTTCTGGGTGCATAACAATCCCTAGATACATGACCTGGTTTTCCACAGTTGAAGCAAACAGGACCAGTTATAGGACAATCCTTTGCCATGTGTCCCTTTCCACACTTCCAGCATTTAACTACCAAATGAGATCCTTGAAAATTTCCAGCCCCACCTACTCCTCCCATTGGTCTAGAACCACCTGTACCTACTCCTCCTCCAAAGCGCCCTGGTGGTGGTCTACTGTATGGTCTCTGAGGCTGAATATTCTTCCCTTTCATCATAGGACCTCCCCTTCCAAAACTACTCCTACTTGCATATCCCGCCATTTTGGATCTTTGCTCCCTTTTCATATCTTCAATTACTTTGCACTGATCCATTAATTCAGGGAACTCAGTAATCCTCAATGGAACTATGGCTTCCTTAATCTCATATCTCAAGCCCTTTTCATACCTCCTGCACTTCCATTCTTCATTTTCAGTGATCTGCAAGTATTTAGAATATTTGGCCAAAGATTCAAATTTAGAAGTATATTCAAGAATACTCATACTTCCCTGAGTCAAACTGATAAATTCTTCCTCTTTGGCTTGTCTCACAGTCTCTGGAAAATATTTCTCAAGGAACAAGGTCTTGAAGATATCCCAGGTGATCACTTCTCCCCTGTTCTCCCACATCCTCTGAGTAGCTTTCCACCACAACTTAGCATCACTCAGTAACTGAAAGGCTGCATGTGTCACCCTTCTCTCATCAGGACATTCCATAGCCACAAAAATATCCTCCAGATTCTGAATCCACTCTTCAGCTTTCTCTGGATCATACTCTCCCTTAAAGTAAGGTGGATCATGCCTCTTAAAATCTGTTAAAGTGGTCCTGTCAACAAGTGGAGGTGGATGCTGAGCTAGTGTCTGATTAGCCAACATCTCAGTCTGCTGAGTTACTGCATTAGCCATATCCCTCATGGCTCTGGCCATCTCAGCTATATTATCATTTCCAACTGTGGGATTTGCAGCTGGTCTTCCTCTTCCTCTTCCTCTTCCTCTTCCTGACATCTCTACCTGTCTAAAAAAAAATAATCTTTGATCCAGTTACTACCCTTATTCCTATAATATTCCTAACAAACAACTAAGCAACCAATTCATAGAAAACAACCAATTTCAATCAAAACAAACAATTCATATAAAACAACCAGTTTCAATCAAAGTAACACAGCAAATTACATAACAGACCAATTACTCACAAATCCTAGAGATGCATAACCAGAGCTCTGATACCACTAATGTAACCCCCTTTTTTTCTTTTTCTTAATTTCTATATAAAATCCATAACACGAAAATTTACAAATAAAATAAATACATTCCATTAAGTTTAAAGTTTGTCTTTATAATTTACATTATTAAAATTTACAGAAAATACTATTACAAATTTTTTTTTCTAATTAATACAAAAGTATCTAAAGCCAAAAACCCCTATTCCTATAGCTCTGGAGTATGTCTGCATCTGTGACTTCTAATTAATCTTCCAAGTACCTGCAATCACACTCCCCTAAAATCTGGGGACAGCATTACCGGATCAGGCATTTAATTTCTCATAGAATTAAAACAATTTCAAACAAATACATATCATAACAAATTAATTAGTTACACACATAATTAAATGCAGTATGATTTATGCAATGCAGTTTTTGACTCAAATTCATTTTGACCCTGCTCCATGGAGACTTCCCCTTTGAGTGTTTAGTAAGTAACTGGCCTACCATTACGTACTGTAATTCAGCTATCAGCCCCTACTAAACGCGAATAAGCTAAACAGAATTAGGAGATCAGGATACCCGGAAGGCTACCACGACCGCAACTCAGTCCAGTTTCCAGCCACATGTGGAATTGCCAATATCCTTCACCCCACAGACTATATAATCACAGATTATACGGTCCTGTCTAACAAATTCTACTCAACCCAAAAAATCCTTTCTCAATCATTCTCATTTCACATGACTACCGAAATCTCGGTTAGTCAACAATTCATTTCTCAATCAATCTCATTTCACATGACTACCGCAGTCCCGGTTAGTCAACAAAAGTCATTTCTCATAAATCAACTCAATTCTCATGACTACCACAGTCCTGGTTAGTCAACATAATTCTTTCTCATTTGATACTTTTATAAATCCCCCAAAAGACTCATGCTAATGAATTTTTTTTCATGATCACAATCAAATAAATAATTTGTACACATTCACATACAAGGATACAAAAATTTAAGCAATTTAAATTATAACATTAGTATTTTTAATAATTTCCGAAAATGCCCTCAATCTTTTTCCAAAATACCCAATGTGTCCCTACATGTAAAATGACCATTTTGCCCTTGGTTTATAAAAAAAATTCCACATAATATCCCTTGCATTTAGGGCTGGCCGAATGGTCTACAAGCCATTCTCAACAATTCTTCCAAAGCTACAAACTCCAATTCCAACCAAAATTCAATCAAATCACAAATTCAATCAAAATTCAACAAACCAAATTTCAACCATTACAACACCTTAAAAATTCAATCAAACATCATTCCAATCCATGAATTTCAATCACAAGCATCAAAAACACAAAACCCCTAAATCAATTTCAAGTTTTCATGATTCTAGGCCAAAATTTTAATCTAAGCCTACAACATGTTTTCTTCTAATTCCAAGGGTTCTAATTGAAATTAAATGCCTAGATCCTTACCTTAGACTCTTTAATTGAAGAAAAAGCCTTGAATTCCTTTCTCCCTCACTCCTTGGTCTTGTAGGAATTTTTGAGATTTTCTCCAATTTCTTTCTCTACTAGCCGAATTATGTGAGGTAGGGTGAAGTTTGGATGGTTTGGTTTCTTAATTTGAGTTGAAATGGTGAAGTTAAGATGAAATTGAAATGAAGAACTGCAGCTGCTGGTTTGAGAACTCACGGTTCTGTTTTGCCAAGTTTTTCTCTTTTGTGACTTTTTGCCTTTTTCTTAAGTTTAATGTTTCTTAAATCAAGTAATTAATTAAATTGAATTCTCCCTTCAGTTCCAGCAGCCCCCTGCACGTCCAGCCACCCTTATTGACCAAGGGAAATCAGTCACCAAGCCACTTGGACAGCCAAGGAGGCTTGCCTTGGTGACTTGCCACTTGCCTACCCCAAAAGTCAAAGTTTCAAGAAGTTTGTAGAAAATTCTAGAAGGTAATTAGGGCTGCTGATTATTTTACAATGTGATTAGAATTTGAAGAAAATAACATCACCATTGGATTCCTCACTATCAAAAACCTTGGGGTAGTGTCTTACTTATCTCTTAATCCAAGCCTAATTAGCTTAATTTAGTGACATTAGAAAAGCCTAAGTTGTCACTTTTTGATTGGTTAAGGTTCTAATTTAAATTTTTCTTGGTTAAACATTTTTAATAATTATTCTAAGTATATCACAATTATTAGATAATTCTATAGATACCCTATGAATTTTCTCTAAATTTTCTGTCTTAAAATTTTACCGTAATAATTTCTCAAAGTTCTAACTTTCAGAAAATCCTAACAATTCTGAATAAGCATTTTAATTCTTTATCTGTATATATTTTTAATCTATATTCTATTACCTTTCTTTTAAGTTATAAATGAGTTCAAAATTCTATACTTGAAAATTTATCCTGGACAGCTGTCTGACATAGCAGTCCAGTCAACTATCAATTTCAGTAAAAACAAAGACATTTGCAAATTCAGAAAATTCTTCTGAGTAGAACTGTATTAATTTCATTAAGAAAATATGTTCATAAAGTTCTATGAAATACATTGCATAAGTGTTCATAATGTACATATATAAATGCATACAAATAGTAAAAATGAGGATGTTACACTTCACTGCTGGGGACTGAGCAATAGATGTCTCAGCATGCCTTTTCTTTGTTCTTCTTTCCTTCTCAGCGTCTTCCTCATGCATTTGAGATGCTTGGCGTGTGATCTTTCTGCCCTGCTGTTCTTCCATCAGCCTTTTGATTTTTCTACCAATGCCCAGTAGATCAATCTCTTCTTCGTCATCATTAGAGATGATCTTGCTCTGCTCATGCCTTTGCTTGTTGATGGTGTCCTCGTCCAGGTCCCTTAAGACCTTGTCTGTTAGCTTGATCTTCATTTGCCTTATGTTGGGCTCACCAAACAACTGTTGTGTTGCCACTATTGGCCCTTTCTTCACTATGGCTTCATGGGCTTCTTCATCCAATTCATCATAGAAGCATTGATAAAGCTTCTGATCCCAGAAGATCCTGTTCAACAGGGCGGCGTAGAAAATGTCATCATTCCCACCTACGGACTTCATCATCCTCACGATATTGACGTAGATGATGTGAGGGAGATTGAAGGGAATGCCTTCCATCAAATGGAATATCACAAACTTGTGTAAGTCTGTGACTGAGTCCTTAGACCCAGCTTTGTGCAGGATGCTCTTGTTGCACACCTGCTGCCAAATTTTAGCTTCCTCGCACAGATTCTTGTACTCAATCTTCATCGTCTCAGGGGTTTTGGACTTGCAAAGCACAGTTGCAACGTTATCGCCGTACATCTTGGCCCAGTTGGTTTTGTACTGATTCTGCTCCCTTATGCAACCAGTTACCTTTGCTATGGCCTCGGTGGACAGTGTCACTTCTCGTCCAAGAATCTTGGCCACGAGCTCCCTTGGGCTCTTAAACTTGGCATTCCTCCAGAACATCCTGATCAACTCTGGATAGATTTTCTGGTTGTCATTGAAGTAGCCTCTGATTCCACACTTCAGTAGGCTCTCGTTCAGATTTAGTCCTAGCTTTTCGAGCGCTTCAATGTCAAAGAAGTGCTCAATGTGCACCGTAGCAGCTCCTTGGTGCACAACCGTAGTCTCAGGGTAGGTCAGGACGTCGAGTTCTGAGTTGCTTGAGTTTGTAGAGATTGCCATTCTTGTAAAGCTTGGATTTTTAGGTTTTCTGAGAGGGTTTTTGGGGTTTCTGAGAGAGAGAGTGTGTGTTTAGGTTTGATGGGTGTTTAGGTTTTCTCCGGTGAGGATTTGATAAGGTGGTGTTTGGGCTTTGTTTGGAGAATATGAAGCGGTTTTGTTTTTATTTTTGAATATTTGAAAAAAGTAACTGACGCCATAAAACCCGCCATGATGAGACGTGCAGAGGATGTGGGTAATTGTGTACTGTTACCGCCAATTAGGTGACTCAGCATAGAGTATTAGCTCATACTTATCCTTAAAACGATCCGTTTTATTAATTTGAATCAGAAGAAAAGACTAAGATAAAATGACATCGTCCATATGTTGGACTTTAAGTGAAACACATGTAATACATATGCATGACTCTAGTGTTCCTTGGACGACGTGTCCTTTGGACGCTGTGAAGTTATTGGACGCATCATGTAGATGTTAATCATTCCTTTACAGAGGCCATGCCCAGTTTGTCCCTCAGAAGGATTAACTTGTCTTCAGTAAGGGGTTTGGTGAATATATCAGCAAGCTGATTATCTGTGGTTACAAAGTGTAATTCCACAGTTCCCTTTTGGACATGGTCTCTTATAAAGTGATGTTTAATTTCTATATGTTTAGCCCTTGAATGCAATATGGGATTTTTAGAGAGATTTATGGCAGCTTTACTATCACAGAAGATAGGAATGTTACTCTCATTTATGTTGTAGTCCTCAAGTTGATGCTTGATCCACAAGATTTGAGAGCAGCATTTTGCAGCTGAGATATACTCTGCTTCAGCAGTGGACAGAGCAATTGTTCCTTGCTTCTTGCATATCCAGGAGACTAGGTTACCACCGATGAAGTGACATCCTCCACTGGTGCTTTTTCTTTCAATGCGATCTCCAGCATAATCAGCATCACAATATCCTATTAGCCTGAAATCTTTCTCTCTTTTGAAATATAACCCAAGGTTAGTGGTTCCAGCAAGATATCGAAAGATTCTTTTAACAGCAGTTAAGTGAACTTCCCTTGGATCAGATTGAAATCTGCCACATAGGCATACGCTGAACATTGTGTCAGGTCTGGACGCAGTGAGGTACAGGAGAGATCCTATCATACCTCTGTATAGAGTATTATCTACTTTCCTTGAGTTGTCATCCAGTCCAAGAGCTGTTGTTGGATGCATAGGAGTTTTCATTGGTTTTGCATCGTCCAGTTTGTACTTCTTTAGTAGCTCTTTGACATACTTAGTCTGATGTATATATATTCCCTTTTCAGTTTGTTTGATTTGGAGTCCAAGAAAGAATTTCAGCTCACCCATCATGCTCATTTCGAACTCTGTTTGCATTAATTTGGCAAAATCTTCACAGAGAGATTCATTAGTGGCACCAAATATGATATCATCAACATATACTTGTGCAATAATAAAATCAGAAGAGTAGTCTTTGCGAAACAACGTAGTGTCTACTTTTCCTCTTGAAAAACCATTTTCTGACAGAAATGTGCTGAGTTTTTCATACCAAGCTCTAGGAGCTTGTTTCAACCCATATAGTGCTTTGTTGAGTTTAAAAACATGGTTTGGAAAAGTATCACTTTCAAATCCTGGGGGTTGTTCCACATATACTTCTTCTTTTATGAGTCCATTGAGGAATGCACTTTTTACGTCCATTTGGTATAGCTTCATATTGCTATGAGCTGCAAATGACAGTAAAATGCGAATTGCCTCCAGACGTGCAACAGGAGCATAAGTTTCAGTATAATCTATACCTTCTTGTTGTGAGTAACCTTTTGCTACCAACCTTGCTTTGTTTCTTACAACATTACCTTCTTCGTCCAGCTTGTTTCTGAACACCCACTTTGCTCCTACAGCTTCTTTGTCTTTGGGGAGTTCTACTAGCTTCCAGACATTGTTCTTTTGAAATTGGTCAAGTTCTTCTTGCATTGCTTTGACCCATCCTTCATCTTCTAAGGCATCGTCCACAGTCTTAGGTTCTATTTGAGATATGAATGCTGCATGACTTTGCTGTCGTTGAAGTGAAGATCTGGTTTTGACTCTGTCTTCTGGATCCCCAATGATTTGCTCCTGTGGATGATGTTTCTTCATTTGCCAGTTGCGTCCAGTTGGTTCTCTTTGTTCTTCGACTGGACGGTCCAGTAGTGTATTTGATTCTTCAACTGAGACATCATGTTTGGACGAATCTGATGACTTACTTGCATCGTCCAGTCTGATATCTGCAAATGATTTGTCTAGCTCTGATAATTCCTTATCAGGCTTGTTGTCATTAAACTTCACATGGATAGCTTCTTCAACAACTAAGGTTCTAGAGTTATAGACTCTGTACGCCTTTGAAGTTTCAGAATACCCAAGCAATGTTCCTTCATCACACTTAGAATCAAATTTTCCCAGGTTATCCTTAGTGTTCAGAATGAAACATTGACATCCAAATGGATGGAAGTAAGATATGTTGGGTCTTCTACCCTTCCACAATTCATATGGAGTCTTTTTCAATATCGGCCTTATATAGATTCTGTTTTGTAAGTAACAGGCAGTATTCACTGCTTCAGCCCAGAATTGTTTAGGGGTTGAATTATCATTTAACATGGTTCTGGCCATCTCCTGAAGTGACCTGTTTTTCCTCTCAACTACACCATTCTGTTGTAGTGTTCTAGGTGTTGAGAAGTTGTGAAGGATACCATTATCCTCATAGAACCTTTGAAAACTTTCGTTTTCGAATTCACCCCCGTGATCACTTCTGATTGAAGCAATGCATACTCCTTTTTCATTTTGAACTCTTTTGCAGAGATTATAAAAGGCCTTAAAGGACTCATCTTTGTGGGATAGGAATAAGACCCATGCCCATCTAGTATAGTCGTCCACTATAACTAACCCATATCTTTTACCACTTACCGAGGCTGTTCTTGTGGGTCCAAACAGATCAATATGTAACAGCTCTAGTGGTCTAGAAGTGGAAATAATGTTTTTACTTTGAAAAGAATTTTTCACTTGTTTCCCTTTCTGACAAGCTTCACAAAGAAGATCATCTTTATATGACATACTTGGTAGTCCTCTTACGAGGCTGTGCCTGTTCAGCTTTGAGATTAACCTCAAGCTTGCATGACCAAGTTTTTTATGCCATAACCAATGATTTTCTTGTATAGAAACTAGGCAAGATACATTTTGACTTGATAGTTCCCCAAGTTTAATCTTATACAGATTGCCTTGCCTCTTTGCAGTAAAGAGAAGGGATCCATCAGAGTTTTTGACTGTACATTCACCTTTGTTAAAGGCAACATCATATCCACTGTCACATAATTGACTTATGCTAAGTAGATTATGTTTAAGACCTTTAACATAAAGAACGTTATCAATACAGGGATAGGGTGGTATACCAATCTTACCTACGCCAGCTATCATCCCTTTCTGATTCCCTCCAAAAGTGACTGTCCCACCAGTCTTGGGTAGGAGGCTTTGGAACATACACCTTTCTCCCGTCATGTGATGTGAGCACCCACTGTCTAGGTACCATGATTGGAGTTTCTTTCCTGCTGTTAAGCATGTCTGCAACAGAAACAATTTTATCCTTAGGTACCCAGATTGACTTGGGTCCTTTTTTGTTAGCTCGAAGGGTGTTGAATGTTCCCCTCTTAGGCAGGTGTCTGCATTTGGACGTTATATGTCCAGGTTTCCCATAGAAGTAGCAAACATCTGTTTCTTCATCATGAATATATTTCTTTCCCTTGTATCCATGTCCTGACCTGTCATTTGGTCTCTTACAACCTTCATATTTTAAAAGTTTTTTTAGGTTGTCCGAGCCCTTGACAAAGTTTGACAGATCCTTCTTTAGGCTGTCAATCTCTTCATGAAGTTTTACAACATCATGTGGTTGACCTCTTAAGGAAGTATCTGCTTCAACTTTCAGAAGCTTCTCAACTAGCCTTTTGTTTTCTGCATTGAGATTTCGAACCTCTATGGAAAGATTCCTTTCTCTATCCCTTGAATCCTCATAGGATTCATAGGCTTGAGCAGCATCATTCCAGAGAGCTCGCCTCTCCATATTTGTAGTTTCATTTTGCCTTGAGAGCTCTGCAAACTTTTCTTGTAAATCTTCCTTTTCACTTTTCAGTTGTCTAACATTTTCTTCTAAAGCTTCTTTTTCTTTTGAAAGTGATTTGGATGATTTCTTTAAAGTTCTATAGGCTTTTGACAAGATAGAAGAATTTGAAAGTAATTCATGATAAGCTTCTTGAATTGAATCTAAGTCATTAAAATCTACCTCATCTTCTTCTTCTGGCTCTGAAGAGTCAGTTGAGGTGTCCGCCATCAGACATATGTGTGCTTCCTCCTCTTCTCCCTCGTCCGATGATGAGTCATCGTCCAGATCTTCCCATGTGGACATCAGAACTTTCTTGCCCTTTCCTTTGCTGAAGAATTTCTTCTTCTTGTCCTTGCTTTTGTCAAGATCTGGGCACTCTGATTTGAAGTGTCCTGGCTTTTTGCATTCGTAGCATATAATTGGACTCTTCTCCTTCTTTTCTTTGAAGTCTTTCCTCTTCAGGTTTCTCCATCTGGATCCACCTTTCTTTTTCCACATAGAATGTATCCTTTTGGATATAAAGGATAGTTCATCATTTTTGTCTGAGTCATCATCTTCATATTGTTCGTCTGATGATGTTTCAGCTTGCATGGCTTTGGATGATGATGCTTTCCTTGGCTTCTGGACGCTGAGCGCCAGAGACTTATTTTTCTTACCATCATTATCTTGATGCAGTTCTAGTTCATGCACCTTGAGGGTTCCCACAAGTTCTTCTAAGGACATATCGTCCAGTTCCTTCTTTGTTCTCAAAGCTGTAACCTGTGGTCTCCATTTCCTAGGCAAACTTCTTAGAATTTTGTCAATATGTTCATAGTTATTATAATCTTTACCATGTGCTCTAAGTTCATTTAATATGGTTTGAAACCGTCCAAACATACTTTGTATGTCCTCGTTTTCTTCCATACTAAACAACTCATATTGACGAGTAAGGAGACTGAGTTTGTTACGTTTTACCTGAGTGGAACCCTCATATGTTAATGCAAGAGTGTCCCACATTTTTTTTGCGCTTTTGAGACTGTGCACCTTGTTGTATTCTTGTTCGCTTAGTGCACACATGATGATGTTTCTGGCTCTGGAGTTGAGATAAAATCTTTGTTTTTGCTCTTCCGTCCATCTAGCCTTTGGGATTTCGTTGAGGCTTTCATCAAGCGGAATATAATCGCCCATCTCCACAACTTCCCACATGTCAATATGGCTAGATTCAAAGAATGCTATCATTCTTTGTTTCCAGTAGTCATATTTGACACCCTTGAAGAGTGGTGGTCTGTTCACAGCTTGTCCTTCGTTTTCCATCTTTCTCAGGATCTTTCCTCTGTTCTGTTAAGAACTCAACCCAAGAGGTCGAGCTCTGATACCAACTGAAATGTAGAGAAATACACTAGAAGGGGGGTTGAATAGTGTATTTAAATTTTTTTTGGAAAACTTTAGCTAGAATGAAGATAGTGTATCTTTTCGTTTTACCGAAGTTTAGTAAAACAGAAAAAACAAGCTATCGTCCAGTCGATTAAAAATAACCGTCCAAAGAAACTACTCTTCTTCTTTTTCGTTTAAATACACGTAATGGATAAACTTGGATAAAAAGGTGTATAGAAACTTTTTCGTAATATGCTGAAGAGATAGTTTAAAAGAAATGCAAGTAAGCTAGAAGTTGAGTGAATAGAATACGTAGTTTTATACTGGTTCACTCAACTGAGCTACGTCCAGTTCTCCTTCAAAAACTTTTGAAGGGTTCTACTAATCAAAACTGATTACACTCAAGTATTCTTAACTTTGCCACTTCTGGCTACAAGTATTCTCTAGGCCACTTCTGGCACACCCTTAATCTCCCCTTGAGATTAAACACAAAAACCAAGTATTCTTTAACACTAAGCCACTCCTGGCTTTCCAAACAGTATTGTTTGATATTGTAAATAAAATTTAACTCTCAATGAGAGGATATTACAATAAGAATGAGTGTATAGACTTGCTTAGCAAAGCTAAGATAAATGCTCTTTTTCGCTTATGGTCGTCCAGTCGTTTTGACAGGGTTTCTGCTCTTTTTCAAATTCTCATTTTTTTGATACGTGAGCTCATCCTTCTATATATAGGAAGTTTGTTGAAAGATATCCGTTGAGGATTCTGTTCCTTTTCCAAGAGCGATTCTTTCTGTAGCTTATTGCCGTTGTCACATTTTGACTTAGAGTGAAATGATGGATGTGACAGCCGTACTCGTAGCGCCTCTCTCCTACTTGTACTTTCTCTGCAGAGAGAAGCTTCTTCTTTTCCTGTTCAATACTTTTCGAAAAGATCATGGCATGTTAAAATATGATATAGTGAACGTTGCCTTATATTATAGAAAGCGTATTTAAAAGATAGTAACCACAGTGAGTGTTACTCAAGCGTTGGACGCTTGTTCTCAAAGGAGCATTGGACGCTGCCTGTATGTTTCTTATAAAACACAATTGGACGCTCACATTATTAAAACATAGAGTCCAGGTTTGAGAGATACAATACCATTGCGGGATTGGACGATGTAAATCCTATAACACTCAAACTAGATCATTAGATACTTCAAAATTTATCCTTTAGTTATTATCATCAAAACCGAATAGGAGGGGTTGGATATCGTCCAAGGTCTTAGAACCTAACAAAATGATCTTTTCAGATCTCACCACAAAAAAATCATAATCCTTCTATTATTTCACCTCCCAAACAAATTTTGATGTTTCTACGACAATTACCAATCACATTAAAACGACAACAGTCACATTAACAGTTTCCTTCATTAGTTTTTTTTATCACAACGTTCACAATAATTTCCATTATTAATGAGAGGAGATACGTATTTTTACCAAAATTAAACGAGACATCCTGAACTTTTTTTTAGGTCTTCTCTCATTTTATGCCAATTTGGAAGGGAATGATCTTTTCATATCTCACCAGAAAAAAATCATAATCTTTCTATTATTTCACCTCCCAAACATATCGTGAAATTTTGATGTTTCTACGACAATGACCAATCACATTAAAATGACAACAATCACATTAACAGTTTCCCTTATTAGTTTTTTTTTTTATCACAACGTTTACAATAATTTCCATTATTAATGAGAGGAGATACGTATTTTTAACAAAATTAAACGAGACATCCTGAACTTTTTTTAGGTCTTCTCTCAGTTGATGCCAATTTGGAAGCGAATGATCTTTTCAGATCTCGCTAGAAAAAAATCATAATCTTTTTATTTTTCACCTCCCAAACAAATTTTGATGTTTCTACGACAACTAAAAATCTCATTAAAATGACAACAATCACCTTAACAACCTCCTTTATTAGTTTTTTTTATTACAACGTTTACAATAATTTTCAATATTAATGACAGGAGATACGTATTTTTAACAAAATTAAACGAGATATCCGGAACTTTTTTTTAGGTCTTCTCTCATTTTATGCCAATTTGGAAGGGAATGATCTTTTTCAGATCTCACCAGAAAAAAATCGTAATCTTTTTATTAGTGCACCTCTCAAACAAATTTTGATTTTCTACGACAACTAAAAATCACATTAAAACGACAACAAGCACATTAACCGTTTCCTTCATTAGCTTTTTTTTATCACAACGTTCACAATAATTTCCATTATTAATGAGAGGAGATACGTATTGTTACCAAAATTAAACGAGATATCCTAAACTTTTTTTTAGGTCTTCTCTCATTTTATGCCAATTTGGAAGGGAATGATCTGTTTCATATCTCACCAGAAAAAAATCGTAATCTTTTTATTATTTCACCTCCCAAACAAATTTTGATTTTCTACGACAACTAAAAATCACATTAAAACGACAACAATCAAATTAACCATTTCCTTTATTAGTTTTTTTATTACAACGTTTACAATAATTTTCAATATTAATGACAGGAGATACGTATTTTTAACAAAATTAAACGAGACATCCTAAACTTTTTTTTAGGTCTTCTCTCATTTTATGCCAATTTGGAAGGGAATGATCTTTTCATATCTGTAACCCCCCTTCTAATTAATTAATTTCCATCTAAAATCCATAAAATGAATTTACCATTAAAATAAATACATTCCATTAAAATTTAAAGTTTGTCATTATAATTTACATTATTAAAATTTACAGAAAATGCTACTACCAATTTATTTCTAATTAATACAAAAGTATCTAAAGCCAAAAACACCCATTCCTATAGCTCTGGAAAATATCTGCATCTTTAACTTCTAATTAATCTTCAAAATACCTGCAATTCACACTCCCCTAGAATCTGGGGACAGCATTACCGGATCAGGCATTTAATTTCTCATACAATTAAAACAATTTCAAACAAATTCATATCATAACAAATTAATTAGTTACACACATAATTAAATGCAGTATGATTTATGCAAATGCAGTTTTTGACTCAAATTCATTTTTTTGACTCAAAATCATTTTGACCCTGCTCCATGGAGACTTCCCCTTTGAGTGTTTAGTAAGTAACTGGCCTACCATTACGTACTGCAATTCAGCTATCAGCCCCTACTAAACGCGAATTAGCTAAACAGAATTAGGAGATCAGGATACCCGGAAGGCCACCACGACCGCAACTCAGTCCAGTTTCCAGCCACATGTGGAATTGCCAATATCCTTCACCCCACAGACTATATAATCACAGACTATACAGTCCTGTCTAACTTACTCTGCTCACCCATTTCTCAGGACTATCATATTCTCTATTCATATTCTCAATCATCTTTTCAAATACATGACTACCGCATTCCGGTCAGTCAACACAGTTCTCTGTTCATAATCTCAATCATTTTTTCAAATACATGACTACCGCAGTCCGGTCAGTCAACACAGTCCTGGAAATCAATTCCCCCAAACATACTCATTTTTCATGACTACCGCAGTCCCGGTTAGTCAACAAAAATCATTTCTCATTTAAAAACTCATTTCTCATTTGAAATCTTTGTATTTTCCAAGAACTCAGACGTATGCAATATGACAATGATGCTAATAAACAAATAATTAATATTAATCAATCACATTAAAATTATAAAATTCACTAATTAACATTATAACATCAATACCTTAATAAATTACTAACTAGTCCTTTACTAGGTAAAATTACTAAACTTTTACTAAAATAATAATTATGTATTTACTATGAAAATTACTAAACTTTTACTAAAATACCAATTAAGTCTTGAATATGGAAAATTACTAAATACCCCTATCTTTTTATAAATTTCCAATTTTGCCCTCAAAGGTGAAATTACTAAATTACCCTTACTATTTTTTAAAATTTCCCATTTTACCCTTGATCTTTTTATAAATTTCCGAATGTGTCCCTAATTCTTCTAGAATCTATAAAATTACCTAATTACCCTCAATCTTTTTATAAATTTCTAATTGTATCCTCAAAATGTGAAATTACCTAATTACCCTCAATCTTTTTATAAATTTCCAATTGTATCCTCAAAATGTGAAATTACCTAATTACCCTTATACTTTTTAATTATTGCCGAAAATGCCCTTAAACTTTTTCTAAAATTCCCAATGTGTCCCTACATGTGAAATGACTATTTTGTCCTTGGTCTTTTAAAAAAATTCCACATGATATCCTTCCAAACCCACCATGGCCGTGAGTCATTTCTACCAATTTCCAACATCTTCACAAAATCAACCAAGCCAATTTCCAATCAATAATCAACCAAATCAACCAATTCAAGATTCAATCAAGATCAAACAAGGTTCAATCCATCAATTTACATCATGAAATCATCAAAACATTGTTCCAAACAATTATTTCAAACTTCAAACATCAATTTAACAAAAGCCCTAAATCAATTTCATCTTTTCATGTTTCTTAATCAAACTTGAAAATTTAACCTAACAACATGTTTTTCTACATTTCAAGTGGTTTAAATTGAAATTAAATGCCATGATCCTTACCTAGAATCCTTAGTTTGATGAAGAAATCCTTGAATCCCTTTTCTCCCTTTCTCCTTGTCTTCTTGAAATTTTTAGGGTTTTCCTCCTAAATCTTTCTCTTTGGCCTAAAACATATTGAAATTTGGGAGGATTTGGTTGGTTTATTTCTTAGTCTTGGTTGAAAGGATGAAGTGAAATGGAGGGGGCTGCAGTTTGGGAATTCACGGTTTGAGTGGAAGGGAGAGTTAAGTTTTGTGTTTTGATTTCTTATGTTATTAAATAATTGTTTTCTCCACCCAATTTAATTTTTCTACAAGTCCAGCTGCTGCCTCACACGTCCAGTTGCTGTATTGGTCCAAGGGAGATCAGTTTGCCAAGCTTTTCCATCCACTTGGACAGCCAAGGGAGTTCCCAACGTGACTTGCCCATTCCTTGGTCAATGGGTCAAAATTTGTAGGCTATTTTAGAGTTTTCTAGAAGGTTGTAGAACTTTTCAATTATCTTACAAACTAATTAGAATTTTAAAAAATTAACAACACCATTGGATTCCACACTATCAAAAACCTTGGGGTAGTGTCTTACTTATCTCTTAATCCAAGCCTAATTAGCTTAATTTAGTGACATTAGAAACTTTGATTTGTCACCTTGTGATTGGTTAATACTCTAAATCTAATTTTTCTTGGTTAAGAATTTTTAATAATTATTCTAAGTATATTACAATTATTAGAAAATTCTATAGATGTCATACAAATTTTTTCTGAATTTTCTGCCTTAGAATTTTATCGTAAGAATTTCTTAGAGTTCTAACTTTCATAAAATTCTAACAATTTGAAATTAGCATTTTAATTCTTTAACTGTATATATTTTTAATCTATATTCACTTACCTTTTTATTAAGTTACAGATTAGTCCAAAATTTTACACTTGAAAATTTATCCTGGACAGCTGTCTGACATACTGTCCAGTCAACAAGTAATTTCATTTCTCAACTGTATATATTTTAAATCTACATTAAATTCTTGATTTATTAGAGTACAGTTTAATCCAAAATGTTATACTGAAAATCTTATCCTGAACAGCTGTCTGACACAACTGTCCGGTCAACAAGAAATTTAGGCCTAAACAAATGTATCAAAAGACTTAGAAAATTTTGCTGAATAGAACTGTATTAATTTTATTATGAAAATATGTATAGAAAATATTCTCTAAATACAGTACGTAATTTCTTATAATATTTATAGAAAAATATTCATAAATAGTAAAATAAAAATGAGGGTGTTACAATATCTCCCCAGAAAAAAATCATAATCTTTCTATTATTTCACCTCCCAAACATATCGTGAAATTTTGATGTTTCTACGACAATGACCAATCACATTAAAATGACAACAATCACATTAACAGTTTCCCTTATTAGTTTTTTTTATCACAACGTTTACAATAATTTCCATTATTAATGAGAGGAGATACGTATTTTTAACAAAATTAAACGAGACATCCTGAACTTTTTTTAGGTCTTCTCTCAGTTGATGCCAATTTGGAAGCGAATGATCTTTTCAGATCTCGCTAGAAAAAAATCATAATCTTTTTATTTTTCACCTACCAAACAAATTTTGATGTTTCTACGACAACTAAAAATCTCATTAAAATGACAACAATCACCTTAACAGCCTCCTTTATTAGTTTTTTTTATTACAACGTTTACAATAATTTTCAATATTAATGACAGGAGATACGTATTTTTAACAAAATTAAACGAGATATCCGGAACTTTTTTTTAGGTCTTCTCTCATTTTATGCCAATTTGGAAGGGAATGATCTTTTCAGATCTCACCACAAAAAAATCATAATCCTTCTATTATTTCACCTCCCAAACAAATTTTGATGTTTCTACGACAATTACCAATCACATTAAAACGACAACAATCACATTAACAGTTTCCTTCATTAGTTTTTTTTATCACAACGTTCACAATAATTTCCATTATTAATGAGAGGAGATACGTATTTTTACCAAAATTAAACGAGATATCCTGAACTTTTTTTTAGGTCTTCTCTCATTTTATGCCAATTTGGAAGGGAATGATCTTTTCATATCTCACCAGAAAAAAATCATAATCTTTCTATTATTTCACCTCCCAAACATATCGTGAAATTTTGATGTTTCTACGACAATGACCAATCACATTAAAATGACAACAATCATATTAACAGTTTCCCTTATTAGTTTTTTTTATCACAACGTTTACAATAATTTCCATTATTAATGAGAGGAGATACGTATTTTTAACAAAATTAAACGAGACATCCTGAACTTTTTTTAGGTCTTCTCTCAGTTGATGCCAATTTGGAAGCGAATGATCTTTTCAGATCTCGCTAGAAAAAAATCATAATCTTTTTATTTTTCACCTCCCAAACAAATTTTGATGTTTCTACGACAACTAAAAATCTCATTAAAATGACAACAATCACCTGAACAGCCTCCTTTATTAGTTTTTTTTATTACAACGTTTACAATAATTTTCAATATTAATGACAGGAGATACGTATTCTTAACAAAACTAAACGAGATATCCGGAACTTTTTTTTAGGTCTTCTCTCATTTTATGCCAATTTGGAAGGGAATGATCTTTTTCAGATCTCACCAGAAAAAAATCGTAATCTTTTTATTAGTGCACCTCTCAAACAAATCTTGATTTTCTACGACAACTAAATATCACATTAAAACGACAACAAGCACATTAACCGTTTCCTTCATTAGCTTTTTTATCACAACGTTCACAATAATTTCCATTATTAATGAGAGGAGATACGTATTGTTACCAAAATTAAACGAGATATCCTGAACTTTTTTTTAGGTCTTCTCTCATTTTATGCCAATTTGGAAGGGAATTATCTTTTTCATATCTCACCAGAAAAAAATCGTAATCTTTTTATTATTTCACCTCCCAAACAAATTTTGATTTTCTACGGCAACTAAAAGTCACATTAAAACGACAACAATCACATTAACCGTTTCCTTTATTAGTTTTTTTATTACAACGTTTACAATAATTTTCAATATTAATGACAGGAGATACGTATTTTTAACACAATTAAACGAGATATCCTAAACATTTTTTAGGTCTTCTCTCATTTTATGCCAATTTGGAAGGGAATGATCTTTTCATATCTCACCAGAAAAAAATCATAATCTTTCTATTATTTCACTTCCCAAACATATCGTGAAATTTTGATGTTTCTACGACAATGACCAATCACATTAAAATGACAACAATCACATTAACAGTTTCCCTTATTAGCTTTTTTTATCAGAACGTTTACAATAATTTCCATTATTAATGAGAGGAGATACGTATTTTTAACAAAATTAAACGAGACATCCTGAACTTTGTTCAGGTCTTCTCTCAGTTGATGCCAATTTGGAAGCGAATGATCTTTTCAGATCTCGCTAGAAAAAAATCATAATCTTTTTATTTTTCACCTCCCAAACAAATTTTGATGTTTCTACGACAACTAAAAATCTCATTAAAATGACAACAATCACCTTAACAGCCTCCTTTATTATTTTTTTTTATTACAACGTTTACAATAATTTTCAATATTAATGACAGGAGATACGTATTTTTAACAAAATTAAACGAGATATCCGGAACTTTTTTTTAGGTATTCTCTCATTTTATGCCAATTTGGAAGGGAATGATCTTTTTCAGATCTCACCAGAAAAAAATCGTAATCTTTTTATTAGTGCACCTCTCAAACAAATCTTGATTTTCTACGACAACTAAATATCACATTAAAACGACAACAAGCACATTAACCGTTTCCTTCATTAGCTTTTTTATCACAACGTTCACAATAATTTCCATTATTAATGAGAGGAGATACGTATTGTTACCAAAATTAAACGAGATATCCTGAACTTTTTTTTAGGTCTTCTCTCATTTTATGCCAATTTGGAAGGGAATGATCTTTTTCATATCTCACTAGACAAAAATCGTAATCTTTTTATTATTTCACCTCCCAAACAAATTTTGATTTTCTACGACAACTAAAAATCACATTAAAATGACAACAATCACATTAACCGTTTCCTTTATTAGTTTTTTTATTACAACGTTTACAATAATTTTCAATATTAATGACAGGAGATACGTATTTTTAACACAATTAAACGAGATATCCTAAACATTTTTTAGGTCTTCTCTCATTTTATGCCAATTTGGAAGGGAATGATCTTTTCATATCTCACCAGAAAAAAATCATAATCTTTCTATTATTTCACTTCCCAAACATATCGTGAAATTTTGATGTTTCTACGACAATGACAAAATCACATTAAAATGACAACAATCACATTAACAGTTTCCCTTATTAGCTTTTTTTATCACAACGTTTACAATAATTTCCATTATTAATGAGAGGAGATACGTATTTTTATCAAAATTAAACGAGACATCCTGAACTTTTTTTAGGTCTTCTCTCAGTTGATGCCAATTTGGAAGCGAATGATCTTTTCAGATCTCGCTAGAAAAAAATCATAATCTTTTTATTTTTCACCTCCCAAACAAATTTTGATGTTTCTACGACAACTACAAATCTCATTAAAATGACAACAATCACCTTAACAGCCTCCTTTATTAGTTTTTTTTTATTACAATGTTTACAATAATTTTCAATATTAATGACAGGAGATACGTATTTTTAACAAAATTAAACGAGATATCCTTAACTTTTTTTTAGGTCTTCTCTAATTTTATGCCAATTTGGAAGGGAATGATCTTTTTCAGATCTCACCAGAAAAAAATCGTAATCTTTTTATTATTGCACCTCTCAAACAAATTTTGATTTTCTACGACAACTAAGAATCACATTAAAACGACAACAAGCACATTAACCGTTTCCTTCATTAGTTTTTTTTATCACAACGTTTACAATAATTTCCATTATTAATGAGAGGAGATACGTATTTTTACCAAAATTAAACGAGATATCCTGAACTTTTTTTTAGGTCTTCTCTCATTTTATGCCAATTTGGAAGGGAATGATCTTTTTCATATCTCACCAGAAAAAAATCGTAATCTTTTTATTATTTCACCTCCCCAACAAATTTTGATTTTCTACGACAACTAAAAATCACATTAAAATGACAACAATCACGTTAACCGTTTCCTTTAATAGTTTTTTTATTACAACGTTTACAATAATTTTCAATATTAATGACAGGAGATACGTATTTTTAACAAAATTAAATGAGACATCCTAAACTTTTTTTTAGGTCTTCTCTCATTTTATGCCAATTTCGAAGGGAATGATCTTTTCAGATCTCGCTAGAAAAAAATCATAATCTTTTTATTTTTCACCTCCCAAACAAATTTTGATGTTTCTACGACAACTAAAAATCTCATTAAAATGACAACAATCACCTTAACAGCCTCCTTTATTATTTTTTTTTATTACAACGTTTACAATAATTTTCAATATTAATGACAGGAGATACGTATTTTTAACAAAATTAAACGAGATATCCGGAACTTTTTTTTAGGTATTCTCTCATTTTATGCCAATTTGGAAGGGAATGATCTTTTTCAGATCTCACCAGAAAAAAATCGTAATCTTTTTATTAGTGCACCTCTCAAACAAATCTTGATTTTCTACGACAACTAAATATCACATTAAAACGACAACAAGCACATTAACCGTTTCCTTCATTAGCTTTTTTATCACAACGTTCACAATAATTTCCATTATTAATGAGAGGAGATACGTATTGTTACCAAAATTAAACGAGATATCCTAAACTTTTTTTTAGGTCTTCTCTCATTTTATGCCAATTTGGAAGGGAATGATCTTTTTCATATCTCACCAGACAAAAATCGTAATCTTTTTATTATTTCACCTCCCAAACAAATTTTGATTTTCTACGACAACTAAAAATCACATTAAAATGACAACAATCACATTAACCGTTTCCTTTATTAGTTTTTTTATTACAACGTTTACAATAATTTTCAATATTAATGACAGGAGATACGTATTTTTAACAAAATTAAACGAGACATCCTAAACTTTTTTTTAGGTCTTCTCACATTTTATGCCAAATTGGAAGGGAATGATCTTTTCATATCTCACCAGAAAAAAATCATAATCTTTCTATTATTTCACTTCCCAAACATATCGTGAAATTTTGATGTTTCTACGACAATGACAAAATCACATTAAAATGACAACAATCACATTAACAGTTTCCCTTATTAGCTTTTTTTATCAGAACGTTTACAATAATTTCCATTATTAATGAGAGGAGATACGTATTTTTAACAAAATTAAATGAGACATCCTGAACTTTGTTCAGGTCTTCTCTCAGTTGATGCCAATTTGGAAGCGAATGATCTTTTCAGATCTCGCTAGAAAAAAATCATAATCCTTTTATTTTTCACCTCCCAAACAAATTTTGATGGTTCTACGACAACTAAAAATCTCATTAAAATGACAACAATCACCTTAACAGCCTCCTTTATTAGTTTTTTTTATTACAACGTTTACAATAATTTTCAATATTAATGACAGGAGATACGTATTTTTAACAAAATTAAACGAGATATCCTGAACTTTTTTTTAGGTCTTCTCTCATTTTATGCCAATTTGGAAGGGAATGATCTTTTTCAGATCTCACCAGAAAAAAATCGTAATCTTTTTATTATTGCACCTCTCAAACAAATTTTGATTTTCTACGACAACTAAAAATCACATTAAAACGACAACCAGCACATTAACCGTTTCCTTCATTAGCTTTTTTTATCACAACGTTCACAATAATTTCCATTATTAATGAGAGGAGATACGTATTGTTACCAAAATTAAACGAGATATCCTGAACTTTTTTTTAGGTCTTCTCTCATTTTATGCCAATTTGGAAGGGAATGATCTTTTTCATATCTCACCAGAAAAAAATCGTAATCTTTTTATTATTTCACCTCCCAAACAAATTTTGATTTTCTACGACAACTAAAAATCACATTAAAACGACAACAATCACATTAACCGTTTCCTTTATTAGTTTTTTTATTACAACATTTACAATAATTTTCAATATTAATGACAGGAGATACGTATTTTTAACAAAATTAAACGAGACATCCTAGACTTTTTTTTAGGTCTTCTCTCATTTTATGCCAATTTCGAAGGGAATGATCTTTTCATATCGTGAAATTTTGATGTTTCTACGACAATGACCAATCACATTAAAATGACAACAATCACATTAACAGTTTCCCTTATTAGTTTTTTTTATCACAACGTTTACAATAATTTCCATTATTAATGAGAGGAGATACGTATTTTTAACAAAATTAAACGAGATATCCTGAACTTTTTTTTAGGTCTTCTCTCATTTTATGCCAATTTGGAAGGTAATGATCTTTTTCATATCTCACCAGACAAAAATCGTAATCTTTTTATTATTTCACCTCCCAAACAAATTTTGATTTTCTACGACAACTAAAAATCACATTAAAACGACAACAATCACATTAACCGTTTCCTTTATTAGTTTTTTTATTACAACGTTTACAATAATTTTCAATATTAATGACAGGAGATACGTATTTTTAACAAAATTAAACGAGACATCCTAAACTTTTTTTTAGGTCTTCTCTCATTTTATGCCAATTTGGAAGTGAATGATCTTTTCATATCTCACCAGAAAAAAATCATAATCTTTCTATTATTTCACCTCCCAAACATATCGTGAAATTTTGATGTTTCTACGAGAATGACCAATCACATTAAAATGACAACAATCACATTAACAGTTTCCCTTATTAGTTTTTTTTATCACATCGTTTACAATAATTTCCATTATTAATGAGAGGATATACGTATTTTTAGCAAAATTCAACGAGACATCCTGAACTTTTTTTAGGTCTTCTCTCAGTTGATGCCAATTTGGAAGTGAATGATCTTTTCAGATTTCGCTAGAAAAAAATCATAATCTTTTTATTTTTCACCTCCCAAACAAATTTTGATGTTTCTACGACAACTAAAAATCTCATTAAAATGACAACAATCACCTTAACAGCCTCCTTTATTAATTTTTTTTATTACAACATTTACAATCATTTTCAATATTAATGATAGGAGATACGTATTTTTAACAAAATTAAAAGAGATATCCTGAACTTTTTTTTAGGTCTTCTCTCATTTTATGCCAATTTGGAAGGGAATGATCTTTTTCAGATCTCACCAGAAAAAAATCGTAATCTTTTTATTATTGCACCTCTCAAACAAATTTTGATTTTCTACGACAACTAAAAATCACATTAAAACGACAACCAGCACATTAACCGTTTCCTTCATTAGCTTTTTTTATCACAACGTTCACAATAATTTCCATTATTAATGAGAGGAGATACGTATTGTTACCAAAATTAAACGAGATATCCTGAACTTTTTTTTAGGTCTTCTCTCATTTTATGCCAATTTCGAAGGGAATGATCTTTTCATATCTCACCAGAAAAAAATCATAATCTTTCTATTATTTCACCTCCCAAACATATCATGAAATTTTGATGTTTCTACGACAATGACCAATCACATTAAAATGACAACAATCACATTAACAATTTCCCTTATTAGTTTTTTTTATCACAACGTTTACAATAATTTCCATTATTAATGAGAGGAGATACGTATTTTTAACAAAATTAAACGAGATATCCTGAACTTTTTTTTAGGTCTTCTCTCATTTTATGCCAATTTGGAAGGGAATGATCTTTTTCATATCTCACCAGAAAAAAATCGTAATCTTTTTATTATTTCACCTCCCAAACAAATTTTGATTTTCTACGACAACTAAAAATCACATTAAAACGACAACAATCACATTAACCGTTTCCTTTATTAGTTTTTTTATTACAACGTTTACAATAATTTTCAATATTAATGAGAGGAGATACGTATTTTTAACAAAATTAAACGAGACATCCTAAACTTTTTTTTAGGTCTTCTCTCATTTTATGCCAATTTCGAAGGGAATGATCTTTTCATATCTCACCAGAAAAAAATCATAATCTTTCTATTATTTCACCTCCCAAACATATCGTGAAATTTTGATGTTTCTACGACAATGACCAATCACATTAAAATGACAACAATCACATTAACAGTTTCCCTTATTAGTTTTTTTTATCACAACGTTTACAATAATTTCCATTATTAATGAGAGGAGATACGTATTTTTAACAAAATTAAACGAGATATCCTGAACTTTTTTTTAGGTCTTCTCTCATTTTATGCCAATTTGGAAGGGAATGATCTTTTTCATATCTCACCTGAAAAAAATCGTAATCTTTTTATTATTTCACCTCCCAAACAAATTTTGATTTTCTACGACAACTAAAAATCACATTAAAATGACAACAATCACATTAACCGTTTCCTTTATTAGTTTTTTTATTACAACGTTTACAATAATTTTCAATATTAATGACAGGAGATACGTATTTTTAACAAAATTAAACGAGACATCCTAAACTTTTTTTTAGGTCTTCTCTCATTTTATGCCAATTTCGAAGGGAATGATGTTTTCATATCTCACCAGAAAAAAATCATAATCTTTCTATTATTTCACCTCCCAAACATATCGTGAAATTTTGATATTTCTACGACAATGACCAATCACATTAAAATGACAACAATCACATTAACAGTTTCCCTTATTAGTTTTTTTTTTTATCACAACGTTTACAATAATTTCCATTATTAATGAGAGGAGATACGTATTTTTAACAAAATTAAACGAGACATCCTGAACTTTTTTTAGGTCTTCTCTCAGTTGATGCCAATTTGGAAGCGAATGATCTTTTCAGATCTCGCTAGAAAAAAATCATAATCTTTTTATTTTTCACCTCCCAAACAAATTTTGATGTTTCTACGACAACTAAAAATCTCATTAAAATGACAACAATCAGCTTAACAGGCTCCTTTATTAGTTTTTTTTATTACAATGTTTACAATAATTTTCAATATTAATGACAGGAGATACGTATTTTTAACAAAATTAAACGAGATATCCTTAACTTTTTTTTAGGTCTTCTCTCATTTTATGCCAATTTGGAAGGAAATGATCTTTTTCAGATCTCACCAGAAAAAAATCGTAATCTTTTTATTATTGCACCTCTCAAACAAGTTTTGATTTTCTACGACAACTAAAAATCACATTAAAACGACAAAAGCACATTAACCGTTTCCTTCATTAGCTTTTTTTATCACAACGTTCACAATAATTTCCATTATTAATGAGAGGAGATACGTATTGTTACCAAAATTGAACGAGATATCGTGAACTTTTTTTTAGGTCTTCTCTCATTTTATGCCAATTTGGAAGAGAATGATCTTTTTCAGATCTCACCAGAAAAAAATCGTAATCTTTTTATTATTGCACCTCTCAAACAAATTTTGATTTTCTACGACAACTAAGAATCACATTAAAACGACAACAAGCACATTAACCGTTTCCTTCATTAGTTTTTTTTATCACAACGTTTACAATAATTTCCATTATTAATGAGAGGAGATACGTATTTTTACCAAAATTAAACGAGATATCCTGAACTTTTTTTTAGGTCTTCTCTCATTTTATGCCAATTTGGAAGGGAATGATCTTTTTCATATCTCACCAGAAAAAAATCGTAATCTTTTTATTATTTCACCTCCCAAACAAATTTTGATTTTCTACGACAACTAAAAATCACATTAAAATGACAACAATCACATTAACCGTTTCCTTTATTAGTTTTTTTATTACAACGTTTACAATAATTTTCAATATTAATGACAGGAGATACGTATTTTTAACAAAATTAAATGAGACATCCTAAACTTTTTTTTAGGTCTTCTCTCATTTTATGCCAATTTCGAAGGGAATGATCTTTTCATATCTCCCCAGAAAAAAATCATAATCTTTCTATTATTTCACCTCCCAAACTTATCGTGAAATTTTGATGTTTCTACAACAATGACCAATCACATTAAAATGACAACAATCACATTAACAGTTTCCCTTATTAGTTTTTTTTATCACAACGTTTACAATAATTTCCATTATTAATGAGAGGAGATACGTATTTTTATCAAAATTAAACGAGACATCCTGAACTTTTTTTAGGTCTTCTCTCAGTTGATGCCAATTTGGAAGCGAATGATCTTTTCAGATCTCGCTAGAAAAAAATCATAATCTTTTTATTTTTCACCTCCCAAACAAATTTTGATGTTTCTACGACAACTACAAATCTCATTAAAATGACAACAATCACCTTAACAGCCTCCTTTATTAGTTTTTTTTTATTACAATGTTTACAATAATTTTCAATATTAATGACAGGAGATACGTATTTTTAACAAAATTAAACGAGATATCCTTAACTTTTTTTTAGGTCTTCTCTCATTTTATGCCAATTTGGAAGGGAATGATCTTTTTCAGATCTCACCAGAAAAAAATCGTAATCTTTTTATTATTGCACCTCTCAAACAAATTTTGATTTTCTACGACAACTAAGAATCACATTAAAACGACAACAAGCACATTAACCGTTTCCTTCATTAGTTTTTTTTATCACAACGTTTACAATAATTTCCATTATTAATGAGAGGAGATACGTATTTTTACCAAAATTAAACGAGATATCCTGAACTTTTTTTAGGTCTTCTCTCATTTTATGCCAATTTGGAAGGGACTGATCTTTTTCAGATCTCAGCAGAAAAAAATCATAATCTTTTTATTATTGCACCTCCCAAACAAATTTTGATTTTCTACGACAACTAAAAATCACATTAAAACGACAATAATCACGTTAACCGTTTCCTTTATTAGTTTTTTTTTATTACAACGTTTACAATAATTTTCAATATTAATGACAGGAGATACGTATTTTTAACAAAATTAAACGAGACATCCTAAACTTTTTTTTAGGTCTTCTCTCATTTTATGCCAATTTGGAAGGGAATGATCTTTTCAGATCTCACCACAAAGAAATCATAATCTTTCTATTATTTCACCTCCCAAACAAATTTTGATGTTTCTACGACAATTACCAATCACATTGAAATGACAACAATCACATTAACAGTTTCCTTCATTAGTTTTTTTTATCACAACGTTCACAATAATTTCCATTATTAATTAGAGGAGATACGTATTTTTCCAAAATTAAACGAGATATCCTGAACTTTTTTTTAGGTCTTCTCTCATTTTATGACAATTTGGAAGGGAATGATCTTTTTCAGATCTCACTAGAAAAAAATCATAATCTTTTTATTATTGCACCTCCCAAACAAATTTTGATTTTCTACGACAACTAAAAATCAGATTAAAACGACAATAATCACATTAACCGTTTCCTTTATTAGTTTTTTTTTATTACAACGTTTACAATAATTTTCAATATTAATGACAGGAGATACGTATTTTTAACAAAATTAAACGAGACATCCTGAACATTTTTTTAGGTCTTCTCTCATTTTATGCCAATTTGGAAGGGAATGATCTTTTCAGATCTCACCACAAAGAAATCATAATCTTTCTATTATTTCACCTCCCAAACAAATTTTGATGTTTCTACGACAATTACCAATCACATTAAAACGACAACAATCACATTAACAGTTTCCTTCATTAGTTTTTTTTATCACAACATTCACAATAATTTCCATTATTAATGAGAGGAGATACGTATTTTTACCAAAACTAAACGAGATATCCTGAACTTTTTTTAGGTCTTCTCTCATTTTATGCCAATTTGGAATGGACTGATCTTTTTCAGATCTCAGCAGAAAAAAATCATAATCTTTTTATTATTGCACCTCCCAAACAAATTTTGATTTTCTACGACAACTAAAAATCACATTAAAACGACAATAATCACGTTAACCGTTTCCTTTATTAGTTTTTTTTTATTACAACGTTTACAATAATTTTCAATATTAATGATAGGAGATACGTATTTTTAACAAAATTAAACGAGACATCCTAAACTTTTTTTTAGGTCTTCTCTCATTTTATGCCAATTTGGAAGGGAATGATCTTTTCAGATCTCACCACAAAGAAATCATAATCTTTCTATTATTTCACCTCCCAAACAAATTTTGATGTTTCTACGACAATTACCAATCACATTGAAATGACAACAATCACATTAACAGTTTCCTTCATTAGTTTTTTTTATCACAACGTTCACAATAATTTCCATTATTAATTAGAGGAGATACGTATTTTTCCAAAATTAAACGAGATATCCTGAACTTTTTTTTAGGTCTTCTCTCATTTTATGACAATTTGGAAGGGAATGATCTTTTTCAGATCTCACTAGAAAAAAATCATAATCTTTTTATTATTGCACCTCCCAAACAAATTTTGATTTTCTACGACAACTAAAAATCACATTAAAACGACAATAATCACATTAACCGTTTCCTTTATTAGTTTTTTTTTATTACAACGTTTACAATAATTTTCAATATTAATGACAGGAGATACGTATTTTTAACAAAATTAAACGAGACATCCTGAACTTTTTTTTAGGTCTTCTCTCATTTTATGCCAATTTGGAAGGGAATGATCTTTTCAGATCTCACCACAAAGAAATCATAATCTTTCTATTATTTCACCTCCCAAACAAATTTTGATGTTTCTACGACAATTACCAATCACATTAAAATGACAACAATCACATTAACAGTTTCCTTCATTAGTTTTTTTTATCACAACGTTCACAATAATTTCCATTATTAATGAGAGGAGATACGTATTTTTACCAAAACTAAACGAGATATCCTGAACTTTTTTTAGGTCTTCTCTCATTTTATGCCAATTTGGAAGGGACTGATCTTTTTCAGATCTCAGCAGAAAAAAATCATAATCTTTTTATTATTGCACCTCCCAAACAAATTTTGATTTTCTACGACAACTAAAAATCACATTAAAACGACAATAATCACGTTAACCGTTTCCTTTATTAGTTTTTTTTTATTACAACGTTTACAATAATTTTCAATATTAATGACAGGAGATACGTATTTTTAACAAAATTAAACGAGACATCCTAAACTTTTTTTTAGGTCTTCTCTCATTTTATGCCAATTTGGAAGGGAATGATCTTTTCAGATCTCACCACAAAGAAATCATAATCTTTCTATTATTTCACCTCCCAAACAAATTTTGATGTTTCTACGACAATTACCAATCACATTGAAATGACAACAATCACATTAACAGTTTCCTTCATTAGTTTTTTTTATCACAACGTTCACAATAATTTCCATTATTAATTAGAGGAGATACGTATTTTTCCAAAATTAAACGAGATATCCTGAACTTTTTTTTAGGTCTTCTCTCATTTTATGACAATTTGGAAGGGAATGATCTTTTTCAGATCTCACTAGAAAAAAATCATAATCTTTTTATTATTGCACCTCCCAAACAAATTTTGATTTTCTACGACAACTAAAAATCACATTAAAACGACAATAATCACATTAACCGTTTCCTTTATTAGTTTTTTTTTATTACAACGTTTACAATAATTTTCAATATTAATGACAGGAGATACGTATTTTTAACAAAATTAAACGAGACATCCTGAACTTTTTTTTAGGTCTTCTCTCATTTTATGCCAATTTGGAAGGGAATGATCTTTTCAGATCTCACCACAAAGAAATCATAATCTTTCTATTATTTCACCTCCCAAACAAATTTTGATGTTTCTACGACAATTACCAATCACATTAAAACGACAACAATCACATTAACAGTTTCCTTCATTAGTTTTTTTTATCACAACGTTCACAATAATTTCCATTATTAATGAGACGAGATACGTATTTTTACCAAAACTAAACGAGATATCCTGAGTTTTTTTTTAGGTCTTCTCTCATTTTATGCCAATTTGGAAGGGAGTGATCTTTTTCAGATCTCACCAGAAAAAAATCATAATCTTTTTATTATTGCACCTCCCAAACAAATTTTGATTTTCTACGACAACTAAAAATCACATTAAAACGACAACAATCACATTAACTGTTTCCTTTGTTAGTTTTTTTTATTACAACGTTTACAATAATTTTCAATATTAATGACAGGAGATACGAATTTTTAACAAAATTCAACGAGACATCCTAAACTTTTTTTTAGGTCTTCTCTCATTTTATGCCAATTTGGAAGGGAATGATCTTTTCAGATCTCACCACAAAGAAATCATAATCTTTCTATTATTTCACCTCCCAAACAAATTTTGATGTTTCTACGACAATTACCAATCACATTAAAACGACAACAATCACATTAACAGTTTCCTTCATTAGTTTTTTTTATCACAACGTTCACAATAATTTCCATTATTAATGAGAGGAGATACGTATTTTTACCAAAACTAAACGAGATATCCTGAGCTTTTTTTTAGGTCTTCTCTCATTTTATGCCAATTTGGAAGGGAGTGATCTTTTTCAGATCTCACCAGAAAAAAATCATAATATTTTTATTATTGCACCTCCCAATCAAATTTCGATTTTCTACGACAACTAAAAATCACATTAAAACGACAACAATCACATTAACCGTTTCCTTTATTAGTTTTTTTTATTACAACGTTTACAACAATTTTCAATATTAATGACAGGAGATACGTATTTTTAACAAAATTAAACGAGACATCCTAAACTTTTTTTTAGGTCTTCTCTCATTTTATGCCAATTTGGAAGGGAATGATCTTTTCATATCTCACCAGAAAAAAATCATAATCTTTCTATTATTTCACCTCCCAAACATATCGTGAAATTTTGATGTTTCTACAACAATGACCAATCACATTAAAATGACAACAATCACATTAACAGTTTCCTTTATTAGTTTTTTTTTATCACAACGTTCACAATAATTTCCATTATTAATTAGAGGAGATATGTATTTTTAACAAAATTAAACGAGACATCCTGAACTTTTTTTAGGTCTTCTCTCAGTTTATGCCAATTTGGAAGCGAATGATCTTTTCAGATCTCGCTACAAAAAAATCATAATCTTTTTATTTTTCACCTCCCAAACAAATTTTGATGTTTCTACGACAACTAAAAATCTCATTAAAATGACAACAATCACCTTAACAGCCTCCTTTATTAGTTTTTTTATTACAACGTTTACAATAATTTTCAATATTAATGACAGGAGATACGTATTTTTAACAAAATTAACGAGATATCCTGAACTTTTTTTTAGGTCTTCTCTCATTTTATGCCAATTTGGAAGGGAATGATCTTTTCAGATCTCACCACAAAGAAATCATAATCTTTCTATTATTTCACCTCCCAAACAAATTTCGATGTTTCTACGACAATTACCAATCACATTAAAATGACAACAATCACATTAACAGTTTCCTTCATTAGTTTTTTTTATCACAACGTACACAATAATTTCCATTATTAATGAGAGGAGATACGTATTTTTACCAAAACTAAACGAGATATCCTGAACTTTTTTTTAGGTCTTCTCTCATTTTATGCCAATTTGGAAGGGAGTGATCTTTTCATATCTCACCAGAAAAAAATCATAATCTATCTACTATTTCACCTCCCAAACATATCGTGAAATATTGATGTTTCTACGACAATGACCAATCACATTAAAATGACAACAATCACATTAACAGTTTCCTTTATTAGTTTTTTTATCACAACGTTTACAATAATTTCCATTATTAATGAGAGGAGATACGTATTTTTAACAAAATTAAACGAGACATCCTGAACTTTTTTTAGGTCTTCTCTCAGTTTATGCCAATTTTGAAGCGAATGATCTTTTCAGATCTCGCTAGAAGAAATCATAATCTTTTTATTTTTCACCTCCCAAACAAATTTTGATGTTTCTACGACAACTAAAAATCTCATTAAAATGACAACAATCACCTTAACAGCCTCCTTTATTAGTTTTTTTATTACAACGTTTACAATAATTTTCAATATTAATGACAGGAGATAGGTATTTTTAACAAAATTAAACGAGACATCCTAAACTTTTTTTTAGGTCTTCTCTCATTTTATGCCAATTTGGAAGGGAATGATCTTTTCATATCTCACCAGAAAAAAATCATAATCTTTCTATTATTTCACCTCCCAAATCTATCGTGAAATTTTGATGTTTCTACGACAATGACCAATCACATTAAAATGACAACAATCACATTAACAGTTTCCTTTATTAGTTTTTTTTATCACAATGTTTACAATAATTTCCATTATTAATGAGAGGAGATACGTATTTTTAACAAAATTAAACGAGACATCCTGAACTTTTTTTAGGTCTTCTCTCAGTTTATGCCAATTTTGAAGCGAATGATATTTTCAGATCTCGCTAGAAAAAAATCATAATCTTTTTATTTTTCACCTCCCAAACAAATTTTGATGTTCGTACGACAACTAAAAATCTCATTAAAATGACAACAATCACCTTAACAGCCTCCTTTATTAGTTTTTTTAATACAACGTTTACAATAATTTTCAATATTAATGAGAGGAGATACGTATTTTTACCAAAACTAAACGAGATATCCTGAACTTTTTTTTAGGTCTTCTCTCATTTTATGCCAATTTGGAAGGGAGTGATCTTTTCATATCTCACCAGAAAAAAATCATAATCTATCTACTATTTCACCTCCCAAACATATCGTGAAATATTGATGTTTCTACGACAATGACCAATCACATTAAAATGACAACAATCACATTAACAGTTTCCTTTATTAGTTTTTTTATCACAACGTTTACAATAATTTCCATTATTAATGAGAGGAGATACGTATTTTTAACAAAATTAAACGAGACATCCTGAACATTTTTTTAGGTCTTCTCTCGTTTTATGCCAATTTGGAAGGGAATGATCTTTTCAGATCTCACCACAAAGAAATCATAATATTTCTATTATTTCACCTCCCAAACAAATTTCGATGTTTCTACGACAATTACCAATCACATTAAAACGACAACAATCACATTAACAGTTTCCTTCATTAGTTTTTTTTATCACAACGTTCACAATAATTTCCATTATTAATGAGAGGAGATACGTATTTTTCCAAAATTAAATGAGATATCCTGAACTTTTTTTTAGGTCTTCTCTCATTTTATGCCAATTTGGAAGGGAATGATCTTTTTGAGATCTCACTAGAAAAAAATCATAATCTTTTTATTATTGCACCTCCCAAACAAATTTTGATTTTCTACGACAACTAAAAATCACATTAAAATGACAACAATCACATTAACAGTTTCCTTTATTAGTTTTTTTTATCACAATGTTTACAATAATTTCCATTATTAATGAGAGGAGATACGTATTTTTAACAAAATTAAACGAGACATCCTGAACTTTTTTTTAGGTCTTCTCTCATTTTATGCCAATTTGGAAGGGAATGATCTTTTCAGATCTCACCACATAGAAATCATCATCTTTCTATTATTTCACCTCCCAAACAAATTTTGATGTTTCTACGACAATTACCAATCACATTAAAACGACAACAATCACATTAACAGTTTCCTTCATTAGTTTTTTTTATCACAACGTTCACAATAATTTCCATTATTAATGAGAGGAGATATGTATTTTTACCAAAATTAAACGAGATATCCTGAACTTTTTTTTAGGTCTTCTCTCATTTTATGCCATTTTGGAAGCGAATGATATTTTCAGATCTCGCTAGAAAAAAATCATAATCTTTTTATTTTTCACCTCCCAAACAAATTTTGATGTTTCTACGACAACTAAAAATCTCATTAAAATGACAACAATCACCTTAACAGCCTCCTTTATTAGTTTCTTTAATACAACGTTTACAATAATTTTCAATATTAATGACAGGGGATACGTATTTTTAACAAAATTAAACGAGACATCCTGAACTTTTTTTTAGGTCTTCTCTCATTTTATGCCAATTTGGAAGGGAATGATCTTTTTCAGATCTCACTAGAAAAAAATCATAATCTTTTTATTATTGCACCTCCCAAACAAATTTTGATTTTCTACGACAACTAAAAATCACATTAAAACGACAACAATCACATTAACCGTTTCCTTTATTAGTTTTTTTTATTACAACGTTTACAATAATTTTCAATATTAATGACAGGAGATACGTATTTTTAACAAAATTAAACGAGACATCCAAAACTTTTTTTTAGGTCTTCTCTCATTTGATGCCAATTTGGAAGGGAATGATCTTTTCATATCTCACCAGAAAAAAATCATAATCTTTCTATTATTTCACCTCCCAAATATATCGTGAAATTTTGATGTTTCTACGACAATTACCAATCACATTAAAATGACAACAATCACATTAACAGTTTCCTTCATTAGTTTTTCTTATCACAACGTTCACAACAATTTTCATTATTAATGAGAGGAGATACGTATTTTTACCAAAATTAAACGAGATATCCTGAACTTTTTTTTAGGTCTTCTCTCATTTTATGCCAATTTGGAAGGGAATGATCTTTTTGAGATCTCACCAGAAAAAAATCATAATCTTTTTATTATTGCACCTCCCAAACAAATTTTTATTTTCTACGACAACTAAAAATCACATTAAAACGACAACAATCACATTAACCGTTTCCTTTATTAGTTTTTTTATTACAACGTTTACAATAATTTTCAATATTAATGACAGGAGATACGTATTTTTAACTAAATTAAACGAGATATCCTGAACTTTTTTTTAAGTCTTCTCTCATTTTATGCCAATTTGGAAGGGAATGATCTTTTCAGATCTCACCACATAGAAATCATCATCTTTCTATTATTTCACCTCCCAAACCAATTTTGATGTTTCTACGACAATTGCCAATCACATTAAAACGACAACAATCACATTAACAGTTTCCTTCATTAGTTTTTCTTATCAGAACGTTCACAATAATTTCCATTATTAATGAGAGGAGATACGTATTTTTACCAAAATTAAACAAGATATCCTGAACTTTTTTTTAGGTCTTCTCTCATTTTATGCCAATTTGGAAGGGAATGATCTTTTTGAGATCTCACCAGAAAAAAATCATAATCTTTTTATTATTGCACCTCCCAAACAAATTTTTATTTTCTACGACAACTAAAAATCACATTAAAACGACAACAATCACATTAACCGTTTCCTTTATTAGTTTTTTTTATTACAACGTTTACAATAATTTTCAATATTAATGACAGGAGATACGTATTTTTAACAAAATTAAACGAGATATCCTGAACTTTTTTTTAAGTCTTCTCTCATTTTATGCCAATTTGGAAGGGAATGATCTCTTCAGATCTCACCACATAGAAATCATCATCTTTCTATTATTTCACCTCCCAAACCAATTTTGATGTTTCTACGACAATTACCAATCACATTAAAACGACAACAATCACATTAATAGTTTCCTTCATTAGTTTTTTTTATCACAACGTTCACAATAATTTCCATTATTAATGAGAGGAGATATGTATTTTTACCAAAATTAAACGAGATATCCTGAACTTTTTTTTAGGTCTTCTCTCATTTTATGCCAATTTGGAAGGGAATGATCTTTTTCAGATCTCACCAGAAAAAAATCATTATCTTTTTATTATTGCACCTCCCAAACAAATTTTGATTTTCTACGACAACTAAAAATCACATTAAAACGACAACAATCACATTAACCGTTTCCTTTATTAGTTTTTTTTATTACAATGTTTACAATAATTTTCAATATTAATGACAGGAGATACATATTTTTAACAAAGTTAAACGAGACATCCTAAACTTTTTTTAGGTCTTCTCTCATTTTATGCCAATTTGGAAGGGAATGATCTTTTCATATGTCGCCAGAAAAAAATCATAATCTTTCTATTATTTCACCTCCCAAACATATCGTGAAATTTTGATGTTTCTACGACAATGACCAATCACATTAAAATGACAACAATCACATTAACAGTTTCCTATATTAGTTTTTTTTATCACAATGTTTACAATAATTTCTATTATTAATGAGAGGAGACACGTATTTTTAACAAAATTAAACAAGACATCCTGAACTTTTTTTAGGTCTTCTCTCAGTTTATGCCAATTTGGAAGCGAATGATCTTTTCAGATCTCGCTAGAAAAAAATCATAATCTTTTTATTTTTCACCTCCCAAACAAATTTTGATGTTTCTACGACAATTACCAATCACATTAGAACGACAACAATCACATTAACAGTTTCCTTCATTAGTTTTTTTTATCACAACGTTCACAATAATTTCCATTATTAATGAGACGAGATACGTATTTTTACCAAAATTAAACGAGATATCCTGAACTTTTTTTTAGGTCTTCTCTCATTTTATGCCAATTTGGAAGGGAATGATCTTTTTTCAGATCTTACCAGAAAAAAATCATAATCTTTTTATTATTGCACCTCCCAAACAAATTTTGATTTTCTACGACAACTAAAAATCACATTAAAACGACAACAATCACATTAACCGTTTCCTTTATTAGTTTTTTTTATTACAACGTTTACAATAATTTTCAATATTAATGACAGGAGATACGTATTTTTAACAAAATTAAACGAGACATCCTAAACTTTTTTTAGGTCTTCTCTCATTTTATGCCAATTTGGAAGGGAATGATCTTTTCATATCTCGCCAGAAAAAAATCATAATCTTTCTATTATTTCACCTCCCAAACATATCGTGAAATTTTGATGTTTCTACGACAATGTCCAATCACATTAAAATGACAACAATCACATTAACAGTTTCCTTTATTAGTTTTTTTTATCACAATGTTTACAATAATTTCTATTATTAATGAGAGGAGACACGTATTTTTAACAAAAGTAAACGAGACATCCTGAACTTTTTTTAGGTCCTCTCTCAGTTTATGCCAATTTGGAAGCGAATGATCTTTTCAGATCTCGCTAGAAAAAAATCATAATCTTTTTATTTTTCACCTCCCAAACAAATTTTGATGTTTCTACGACAATTACCAATCACATTAGAACGACAACAATCACATTAACAGTTTCCTTCATTAGTTTTTTTTATCACAACGTTCATAATAATTTCCATTATTAATGAGACGAGATACGTATTTTTCCAAAATTAAACGAGATATCCTGAACTTTTTTTTAGGTCTTCTCTCATTTTATGCCAATTTGGAAGGGAATGATCTTTTTCAGATCTCACCAGAAAAAAATCATAATCTTTTTATTATTGCACCTCCCAAACAAATTTTGATTTTCTACGACAACTAAAAATCACATTAAAACGACAACAATCACATTAACCGTTTCCTTTATTAGTTTTTTTATTACAACGTTTACAATAATTTTCAATATTAATGACAGGAGATACGTATTTTTAACTAAATTAAACGAGATATCCTGAACTTTTTTTTAAGTCTTCTCTCATTTTATGCCAATTTGGAAGGGAATGATCTTTTCAGATCTCACCACATAGAAATCATCATCTTTCTATTATTTCACCTCCCAAACCAATTTTGATGTTTCTACGACAATTGCCAATCACATTAAAACGACAACAATCACATTAACAGTTTCCTTCATTAGTTTTTCTTATCAGAACGTTCACAATAATTTCCATTATTAATGAGACGAGATACGTATTTTTACCAAAATTAAACGAGATATCCTGAACTTTTTTTTAGGTCTTCTCTCATTTTATGCCAATTTGGAAGGGAATGATCTTTTTGAGATCTCACCAGAAAAAAATCATAATCTTTTTATTATTGCACCTCCCAAACAAATTTTGATTTTCTACGACAACTAAAAATCACATTAAAATGACAACAATCACATTAACCGTTTCCTTTATTAGTTTTTTTTATTACAACGTTTACAATAATTTTCAATATTAATGACAGGAGATACGTATTTTTAACAAAATTAAACGAGACATCCTAAACTTTTTTTTAGGTCTTCTCTCATTTGATGCCAATTTGGAAGGGAATGATCTTTTTAGATCTCACCAGAAAAAAATCATAATCTTTCTATTATTTCACCTCCCAAACAAATTTTGATGTTTCTACGACAATGACCAATCACATTAAAATGACAACAATCACATTAACAGTTTCCTTTATTAGTTTTTTTTATCACAGCGTTTACAATAATTTCCATTATTAATGAGAGGAGATACGTATTTTTACCAAAATTAAACGAGATATCCTGAACTTTTTTTTAGGTCTTCTCTCATTTTATGCCAATTTGGAAGGGAATGATCTTTTCAGATCTCACCACAAAGAAATCATAATCTTTCTATTATTTCACCTCCCAAACAAATTTTGATGTTTCTACGACAATTACCAATCACATTAAAACGACAACAATCACATTAACAGTTTCCTTCATTAGTTTTTTTTTATCACAACGTTCACAATAATTTCCATTATTAACGAGAGGAGATACGTATTTTTAGCAAAATTAAACGAGATATCCTGACACTTTTTTTTAGGTCTTCTCTCATTTTATGCCAATTTGGAAGGGAATGATCTTTTTCATATCTCACCAGAAAAAAATCATAATCTTTTTATTATTGCACCTCCCAAACAAATTTTGATTTTCTACACAACTAAAAATCACATTAAAACGACAACAATCACATTAACCGTTTCCTTTATTAGTTTTTTTTATTACAACGTTTACAATAATTTTCAATATTAATGACAGGAGATACGTATTTTTAACAAAATTAAACGAGACATCCTGAACTTTTTTTTAGGTCTTCTCTCATTTTATGCCAATTTGGAAGGGAATGATCTTTTCAGATCTCACCACATAGAAATCATCATCTTTCTATTATTTCACCTCCCAAACAAATTTTGATGTTTCTACGACAATTACCAATCACATTAAAACGACAACAATCACATTAACAGTTTCCTTCATTAGTTTTTTTTATCACAACGTTCACAATAATTTCCATTATTAATGAGAGGAGATATGTATTTTTACCAAAATTAAACGAGATATCCTGAACTTTTTTTTAGGTCTTCTCTCATTTTATGCCAATTTGGAAGCGAATGATATTTTCAGATCTCGCTAGAAAAAAATCATAATCTTTTTATTTTTCACCTCCCAAACAAATTTTGATGTTTCTACGACAACTAAAAATCTCATTAAAATGACAACAATCACCTTAACAGCCTCCTTTATTAGTTTCTTTAATACAACGTTTACAATAATTTTCAATATTAATGACAGGGGATACGTATTTTTAACAAAATTAAACGAGACATCCTGAACTTTTTTTTAGGTCTTCTCTCATTTTATGCCAATTTGGAAGGGAATGATCTTTTTCAGATCTCACTAGAAAAAAATCATAATCTTTTTATTATTGCACCTCCCAAACAAATTTTGATTTTCTACGACAACTAAAAATCACATTAAAACGACAACAATCACATTAACCGTTTCCTTTATTAGTTTTTTTTATTACAACGTTTACAATAATTTTCAATATTAATGACAGGAGATACGTATTTTTAACAAAATTAAACGAGACATCCAAAACTTTTTTTTAGGTCTTCTCTCATTTGATGCCAATTTGGAAGGGAATGATCTTTTCATATCTCACCAGAAAAAAATCATAATCTTTCTATTATTTCACCTCCCAAATATATCGTGAAATTTTGATGTTTCTACGACAATTACCAATCACATTAAAATGACAACAATCACATTAACAGTTTCCTTCATTAGTTTTTCTTATCACAACGTTCACAACAATTTTCATTATTAATGAGAGGAGATACGTATTTTTACCAAAATTAAACGAGATATCCTGAACTTTTTTTTAGGTCTTCTCTCATTTTATGCCAATTTGGAAGGGAATGATCTTTTTGAGATCTCACCAGAAAAAAATCATAATCTTTTTATTATTGCACCTCCCAAACAAATTTTTATTTTCTACGACAACTAAAAATCACATTAAAACGACAACAATCACATTAACCGTTTCCTTTATTAGTTTTTTTATTACAACGTTTACAATAATTTTCAATATTAATGACAGGAGATACGTATTTTTAACTAAATTAAACGAGATATCCTGAACTTTTTTTTAAGTCTTCTCTCATTTTATGCCAATTTGGAAGGGAATGATCTTTTCAGATCTCACCACATAGAAATCATCATCTTTCTATTATTTCACCTCCCAAACCAATTTTGATGTTTCTACGACAATTGCCAATCACATTAAAACGACAACAATCACATTAACAGTTTCCTTCATTAGTTTTTCTTATCAGAACGTTCACAATAATTTCCATTATTAATGAGAGGAGATACGTATTTTTACCAAAATTAAACGAGATATCCTGAACTTTTTTTTAGGTCTTCTCTCATTTTATGCCAATTTGGAAGGGAATGATCTTTTTGAGATCTCACCAGAAAAAAATCATAATCTTTTTATTATTGCACCTCCCAAACAAATTTTTATTTTCTACGACAACTAAAAATCACATTAAAACGACAACAATCACATTAACCGTTTCCTTTATTAGTTTTTTTTATTACAACGTTTACAATAATTTTCAATATTAATGACAGGAGATACGTATTTTTAACAAAATTAAACGAGATATCCTGAACTTTTTTTTAAGTCTTCTCTCATTTTATGCCAATTTGGAAGGGAATGATCTCTTCAGATCTCACCACATAGAAATCATCATCTTTCTATTATTTCACCTCCCAAACCAATTTTGATGTTTCTACGACAATTACCAATCACATTAAAACGACAACAATCACATTAATAGTTTCCTTCATTAGTTTTTTTTATCACAACGTTCACAATAATTTCCATTATTAATGAGAGGAGATATGTATTTTTACCAAAATTAAACGAGATATCCTGAACTTTTTTTTAGGTCTTCTCTCATTTTATGCCAATTTGGAAGGGAATGATCTTTTTCAGATCTCACCAGAAAAAAATCATTATCTTTTTATTATTGCACCTCCCAAACAAATTTTGATTTTCTACGACAACTAAAAATCACATTAAAACGACAACAATCACATTAACCGTTTCCTTTATTAGTTTTTTTTATTACAATGTTTACAATAATTTTCAATATTAATGACAGGAGATACATATTTTTAACAAAATTAAACGAGACATCCTAAACTTTTTTTAGGTCTTCTCTCATTTTATGCCAATTTGGAAGGGAATGATCTTTTCATATGTCGCCAGAAAAAAATCATAATCTTTCTATTATTTCACCTCCCAAACATATCGTGAAATTTTGATGTTTCTACGACAATGACCAATCACATTAAAATGACAACAATCACATTAACAGTTTCCTATATTAGTTTTTTTTATCACAATGTTTACAATAATTTCTATTATTAATGAGAGGAGACACGTATTTTTAACAAAATTAAACAATACATCCTGAACTTTTTTTAGGTCTTCTCTCAGTTTATGCCAATTTGGAAGCGAATGATCTTTTCAGATCTCGCTAGAAAAAAATCATAATCTTTTTATTTTTCACCTCCCAAACAAATTTTGATGTTTCTACGACAATTACCAATCACATTAGAACGACAACAATCACATTAACAGTTTCCTTCATTAGTTTTTTTTATCACAACGTTCACAATAATTTCCATTATTAATGAGACGAGATACGTATTTTTACCAAAATTAAACGAGATATCCTGAACTTTTTTTTAGGTCTTCTCTCATTTTATGCCAATTTGGAAGGGAATGATCTTTTTTCAGATCTTACCAGAAAAAAATCATAATCTTTTTATTATTGCACCTCCCAAACAAATTTTGATTTTCTACGACAACTAAAAATCACATTAAAACGACAACAATCACATTAACCGTTTCCTTTATTAGTTTTTTTTATTACAACGTTTACAATAATTTTCAATATTAATGACAGGAGATACGTATTTTTAACAAAATTAAACGAGACATCCTAAACTTTTTTTAGGTCTTCTCTCATTTTATGCCAATTTGGAAGGGAATGATCTTTTCATATCTCGCCAGAAAAAAATCATAATCTTTCTATTATTTCACCTCCCAAACATATCGTGAAATTTTGATGTTTCTACGACAATGTCCAATCACATTAAAATGACAACAATCACATTAACAGTTTCCTTTATTAGTTTTTTTTATCACAATGTTTACAATAATTTCTATTATTAATGAGAGGAGACACGTATTTTTAACAAAAGTAAACGAGACATCCTGAACTTTTTTTAGGTCCTCTCTCAGTTTATGCCAATTTGGAAGCGAATGATCTTTTCAGATCTCGCTAGAAAAAAATCATAATCTTTTTATTTTTCACCTCCCAAACAAATTTTGATGTTTCTACGACAATTACCAATCACATTAGAACGACAACAATCACATTAACAGTTTCCTTCATTAGTTTTTTTTATCACAACGTTCATAATAATTTCCATTATTAATGAGACGAGATACGTATTTTTCCAAAATTAAACGAGATATCCTGAACTTTTTTTTAGGTCTTCTCTCATTTTATGCCAATTTGGAAGGGAATGATCTTTTTCAGATCTCACCAGAAAAAAATCATAATCTTTTTATTATTGCACCTCCCAAACAAATTTTGATTTTCTACGACAACTAAAAATCACATTAAAACGACAACAATCACATTAACCGTTTCCTTTATTAGTTTTTTTATTACAACGTTTACAATAATTTTCAATATTAATGACAGGAGATACGTATTTTTAACAAAATTAAACGAGACATCCTAAACTTTTTTTTAGGTCTTCTCTCATTTTATGCCAATTTGGAAGGGAATGATCTTTTCATATCTCACCAGAAAAAAATCATAATCTTTCTATTATTTCACCTCCCAAACATATCGTGAAATTTTGATGTTTCTACGACAATGACCAATCACATTAAAATGACAACAATCACATTAACAGTTTCCCTTATTAGTTTTTTTTATCACAACGTTTACAAGAATTTCCATTATTAATGAGAGGAGATACGTATTTTTAACAAAATTAAACGAGACATCCTGAACTTTTTTTAGGTCTTCTCTCAGTTGATGCCAATTTAGAAGCGAATGATCTTTTCAGATCTCGCTAGAAAAAAATCATAATCTTTTTATTTTTCACCTCCCAAACAAATTTTGATGTTTCTACGACAACTAAAAATCTCATTAAAATGACAACAATCACCTTAACAGCCTCCTTTATTAGTTTTTTTTATCACAATGTTTACAATAATTTCTATTATTAATGAGAGGAGACACGTATTTTTAACAAAATTAAACAAGACATCCTGAACTTTTTTTAGGTCTTCTCTCAGTTTATGCCAATTTGGAAGCGAATGATCTTTTCAGATCTCGCTAGAAAAAAATCATAATCTTTTTATTTTTCACCTCCCAAACAAATTTTGATGTTTCTACGACAATTACCAATCACATTAGAACGACAACAATCACATTAACAGTTTCCTTCATTAGTTTTTTTTATCACAACGTTCACAATAATTTCCATTATTAATGAGACGAGATACGTATTTTTACCAAAATTAAACGAGATATCCTGAACTTTTTTTTAGGTCTTCTCTCATTTTATGCCAATTTGGAAGGGAATGATCTTTTTTCAGATCTTACCAGAAAAAAATCATAATCTTTTTATTATTGCACCTCCCAAACAAATTTTGATTTTCTACGACAACTAAAAATCACATTAAAACGACAACAATCACATTAACCGTTTCCTTTATTAGTTTTTTTTATTACAACGTTTACAATAATTTTCAATATTAATGACAGGAGATACGTATTTTTAACAAAATTAAACGAGACATCCTAAACTTTTTTTAGGTCTTCTCTCATTTTATGCCAATTTGGAAGGGAATGATCTTTTCATATCTCGCCAGAAAAAAATCATAATCTTTCTATTATTTCACCTCCCAAACATATCGTGAAATTTTGATGTTTCTACGACAATGTCCAATCACATTAAAATGACAACAATCACATTAACAGTTTCCTTTATTAGTTTTTTTTATCACAATGTTTACAATAATTTCTATTATTAATGAGAGGAGACACGTATTTTTAACAAAAGTAAACGAGACATCCTGAACTTTTTTTAGGTCCTCTCTCAGTTTATGCCAATTTGGAAGCGAATGATCTTTTCAGATCTCGCTAGAAAAAAATCATAATCTTTTTATTTTTCACCTCCCAAACAAATTTTGATGTTTCTACGACAATTACCAATCACATTAGAACGACAACAATCACATTAACAGTTTCCTTCATTAGTTTTTTTTATCACAACGTTCATAATAATTTCCATTATTAATGAGACGAGATACGTATTTTTCCAAAATTAAACGAGATATCCTGAACTTTTTTTTAGGTCTTCTCTCATTTTATGCCAATTTGGAAGGGAATGATCTTTTTCAGATCTCACCAGAAAAAAATCATAATCTTTTTATTATTGCACCTCCCAAACAAATTTTGATTTTCTACGACAACTAAAAATCACATTAAAACGACAACAATCACATTAACCGTTTCCTTTATTAGTTTTTTTATTACAACGTTTACAATAATTTTCAATATTAATGACAGGAGATACGTATTTTTAACTAAATTAAACGAGATATCCTGAACTTTTTTTTAAGTCTTCTCTCATTTTATGCCAATTTGGAAGGGAATGATCTTTTCAGATCTCACCACATAGAAATCATCATCTTTCTATTATTTCACCTCCCAAACCAATTTTGATGTTTCTACGACAATTGCCAATCACATTAAAACGACAACAATCACATTAACAGTTTCCTTCATTAGTTTTTCTTATCAGAACGTTCACAATAATTTCCATTATTAATGAGACGAGATACGTATTTTTACCAAAATTAAACGAGATATCCTGAACTTTTTTTTAGGTCTTCTCTCATTTTATGCCAATTTGGAAGGGAATGATCTTTTTGAGATCTCACCAGAAAAAAATCATAATCTTTTTATTATTGCACCTCCCAAACAAATTTTGATTTTCTACGACAACTAAAAATCACATTAAAATGACAACAATCACATTAACCGTTTCCTTTATTAGTTTTTTTTATTACAATGTTTACAATAATTTTCAATATTAATGACAGGAGATACGTATTTTTAACAAAATTAAACGAGACATCCTAAACTTTTTTTTAGGTCTTCTCTCATTTGATGCCAATTTGGAAGGGAATGATCTTTTTAGATCTCACCAGAAAAAAATCATAATCTTTCTATTATTTCACCTCCCAAACAAATTTTGATGTTTCTACGACAATGACCAATCACATTAAAATGACAACAATCACATTAACAGTTTCCTTTATTAGTTTTTTTTATCACAGCGTTTACAATAATTTCCATTATTAATGAGAGGAGATACGTATTTTTACCAAAATTAAACGAGATATCCTGAACTTTTTTTTAGGTCTTCTCTCATTTTATGCCAATTTGGAAGGGAATGATCTTTTCAGATCTCACCACAAAGAAATCATAATCTTTCTATTATTTCACCTCCCAAACAAATTTTGATGTTTCTACGACAATTACCAATCACATTAAAACGACAACAATCACATTAACAGTTTCCTTCATTAGTTTTTTTTTATCACAACGTTCACAATAATTTCCATTATTAACGAGAGGAGATACGTATTTTTAGCAAAATTAAACGAGATATCCTGACACTTTTTTTTAGGTCTTCTCTCATTTTATGCCAATTTGGAAGGGAATGATCTTTTTCATATCTCACCAGAAAAAAATCATAATCTTTTTATTATTGCACCTCCCAAACAAATTTTGATTTTCTACACAACTAAAAATCACATTAAAACGACAACAATCACATTAACCGTTTCCTTTATTAGTTTTTTTTATTACAACGTTTACAATAATTTTCAATATTAATGACAGGAGATACGTATTTTTAACAAAATTAAACGAGACATCCTGAACTTTTTTTTAGGTCTTCTCTCATTTTATGCCAATTTGGAAGGGAATGATCTTTTCAGATCTCACCACATAGAAATCATCATCTTTCTATTATTTCACCTCCCAAACAAATTTTGATGTTTCTACGACAATTACCAATCACATTAAAACGACAACAATCACATTAACAGTTTCCTTCATTAGTTTTTTTTATCACAACGTTCACAATAATTTCCATTATTAATGAGAGGAGATATGTATTTTTACCAAAATTAAACGAGATATCCTGAACTTTTTTTTAGGTCTTCTCTCATTTTATGCCAATTTGGAAGCGAATGATATTTTCAGATCTCGCTAGAAAAAAATCATAATCTTTTTATTTTTCACCTCCCAAACAAATTTTGATGTTTCTACGACAACTAAAAATCTCATTAAAATGACAACAATCACCTTAACAGCCTCCTTTATTAGTTTCTTTAATACAACGTTTACAATAATTTTCAATATTAATGACAGGGGATACGTATTTTTAACAAAATTAAACGAGACATCCTGAACTTTTTTTTAGGTCTTCTCTCATTTTATGCCAATTTGGAAGGGAATGATCTTTTTCAGATCTCACTAGAAAAAAATCATAATCTTTTTATTATTGCACCTCCCAAACAAATTTTGATTTTCTACGACAACTAAAAATCACATTAAAACGACAACAATCACATTAACCGTTTCCTTTATTAGTTTTTTTTATTACAACGTTTACAATAATTTTCAATATTAATGACAGGAGATACGTATTTTTAACAAAATTAAACGAGACATCCAAAACTTTTTTTTAGGTCTTCTCTCATTTGATGCCAATTTGGAAGGGAATGATCTTTTCATATCTCACCAGAAAAAAATCATAATCTTTCTATTATTTCACCTCCCAAATATATCGTGAAATTTTGATGTTTCTACGACAATTACCAATCACATTAAAATGACAACAATCACATTAACAGTTTCCTTCATTAGTTTTTCTTATCACAACGTTCACAACAATTTTCATTATTAATGAGAGGAGATACGTATTTTTACCAAAATTAAACGAGATATCCTGAACTTTTTTTTAGGTCTTCTCTCATTTTATGCCAATTTGGAAGGGAATGATCTTTTTGAGATCTCACCAGAAAAAAATCATAATCTTTTTATTATTGCACCTCCCAAACAAATTTTTATTTTCTACGACAACTAAAAATCACATTAAAACGACAACAATCACATTAACCGTTTCCTTTATTAGTTTTTTTATTACAACGTTTACAATAATTTTCAATATTAATGACAGGAGATACGTATTTTTAACTAAATTAAACGAGATATCCTGAACTTTTTTTTAAGTCTTCTCTCATTTTATGCCAATTTGGAAGGGAATGATCTTTTCAGATCTCACCACATAGAAATCATCATCTTTCTATTATTTCACCTCCCAAACCAATTTTGATGTTTCTACGACAATTGCCAATCACATTAAAACGACAACAATCACATTAACAGTTTCCTTCATTAGTTTTTCTTATCAGAACGTTCACAATAATTTCCATTATTAATGAGACGAGATACGTATTTTTACCAAAATTAAACGAGATATCCTGAACTTTTTTTTAGGTCTTCTCTCATTTTATGCCAATTTGGAAGGGAATGATCTTTTTGAGATCTCACCAGAAAAAAATCATAATCTTTTTATTATTGCACCTCCCAAACAAATTTTTATTTTCTACGACAACTAAAAATCACATTAAAACGACAACAATCACATTAACCGTTTCCTTTATTAGTTTTTTTTATTACAACGTTTACAATAATTTTCAATATTAATGACAGGAGATACGTATTTTTAACAAAATTAAACGAGATATCCTGAACTTTTTTTTAAGTCTTCTCTCATTTTATGCCAATTTGGAAGGGAATGATCTCTTCAGATCTCACCACATAGAAATCATCATCTTTCTATTATTTCACTTCCCAAACCAATTTTGATGTTTCTACGACAATTACCAATCACATTAAAATGACAACAATCACATTAATAGTTTCCTTCATTAGTTTTTTTTATCACAACGTTCACAATAATTTCCATTATTAATGAGAGGAGATATGTATTTTTACCAAAATTAAACGAGATATCCTGAACTTTTTTTTAGGTCTTCTCTCATTTTTTGCCAATTTGGAAGGGAATGATCTTTTTCAGATCTCACCAGAAAAAAATCATTATCTTTTTATTATTGCACCTCCCAAACAAATTTTGATTTTCTACGACAACTAAAAATCACATTAAAACGACAACAATCACATTAACCGTTTCCTTTATTAGTTTTTTTTATTACAATGTTTACAATAATTTTCAATATTAATGACAGGAGATACATATTTTTAACAAAATTAAACGAGACATCCTAAACTTTTTTTAGGTCTTCTCTCATTTTATGCCAATTTGGAAGGGAATGATCTTTTCATATCTCGCCAGAAAAAAATCATAATCTTTCTATTATTTCACCTCCCAAACATATCGTGAAATTTTGATGTTTCTACGACAATGACCAATCACATTAAAATGACAACAATCACATTAACAGTTTCCTATATTAGTTTTTTTTATCACAATGTTTACAATAATTTCTATTATTAATGAGAGGAGACACGTATTTTTAACAAAATTAAACAAGACATCCTGAACTTTTTTTAGGTCTTCTCTCAGTTTATGCCAATTTGGAAGCGAATGATCTTCTCAGATCTCGCTAGAAAAAAATCATAATCTTTTTATTTTTCACCTCCCAAACAAATTTTGATGTTTCTACGACAATTACCAATCACATTAGAACGACAACAATCACATTAACAGTTTCCTTCATTAGTTTTTTTTATCACAACGTTCACAATAATTTCCATTATTAATGAGACGAGATACGTATTTTTCCAAAATTAAACGAGATATCCTGAACTTTTTTTTAGGTCTTCTCTCATTTTATGCCAATTTGGAAGGGAATGATCTTTTTTCAGATCTTACCAGAAAAAAATCATAATCTTTTTATTATTGCACCTCCCAAACAAATTTTGATTTTCTACGACAACTAAAAATCACATTAAAACGACAACAATCACATTAACCGTTTCCTTTATTAGTTTTTTTATTACAACGTTTACAATAATTTTCAATATTAATGACAGGAGATACGTATTTTTAACAAAATTAAACGAGACATCCTAAACTTTTTTTAGGTCTTCTCTCATTTTATGCCAATTTGGAAGGGAATGATCTTTTCATATCTCGCCAGAAAAAAATCATAATCTTTCTATTATTTCACCTCCCAAACATATCGTGAAATTTTGATGTTTCTACGACAATGTCCAATCACATTAAAATGACAACAATCACATTAACAGTTTCCTTTATTAGTTTTTTTTATCACAATGTTTACAATAATTTCTATTATTAATGAGAGGAGACACGTATTTTTAACAAAAGTAAACGAGACATCCTGAACTTTTTTTAGGTCCTCTCTCAGTTTATGCCAATTTGGAAGCGAATGATCTTTTCAGATCTCGCTAGAAAAAAATCATAATCTTTTTATTTTTCACCTCCCAAACAAATTTTGATGTTTCTACGACAATTACCAATCACATTAGAACGACAACAATCACATTAACAGTTTCCTTCATTAGTTTTTTTTATCACAACGTTCATAATAATTTCCATTATTAATGAGACGAGATACGTATTTTTCCAAAATTAAACGAGATATCCTGAACTTTTTTTTAGGTCTTCTCTCATTTTATGCCAATTTGGAAGGGAATGATCTTTTTCAGATCTCACCAGAAAAAAATCATAATCTTTTTATTATTGCACCTCCCAAACAAATTTTGATTTTCTACGACAACTAAAAATCACATTAAAATGACAACAATCACATTAACCGTTTCCTTTATTAGTTTTTTTTATTACAACGTTTACAATAATTTTCAATATTAATGACAGGAGATACGTATTTTTAACAAAATTAAACGAGACATCCTAAACTTTTTTTTAGGTCTTCTCTCATTTGATGCCAATTTGGAAGGGAATGATCTTTTTAGATCTCACCAGAAAAAAATCATAATCTTTCTATTATTTCACCTCCCAAACAAATTTTGATGTTTCTACGACAATGACCAATCACATTAAAATGACAACAATCACATTAACAGTTTCCTTTATTAGTTTTTTTTATCACAGCGTTTACAATAATTTCCATTATTAATGAGAGGAGATACGTATTTTTAACAAAATTAAACGAGACATCCTGAACTTTTTTTAGGTCTTCTCTCAGTTTATGCCAATTTGGAAGCGAATAATCTTTTCAGATCTCGCTAGAAAAAAATCATAATCTTTTTATTTTTCACCTCCCAAACAAATTTTGATGTTTCTACGACAACTAAAAATCTCATTAAAATGACAACAATCACCTTAACAGCCTCCTTTATTAGTTTTTTTATTACAACGTTTAGAATAATTTTCAATATTAATGACAGGAGATACGTATTTTTAACAAAATTAAACGAGATATCCTGAACTTTTTTTTAGGTCTTCTCTCATTTTATGCCAGTTTGGAAGGGAATGATCTTTTCAAATCTCACCACAAAGAAATCATAATCTTTCTATTATTTCACCTCCCAAACAAATTTTGATGTTTCTACGACAATTACCAATCACATTAAAATGACAACAATCACATTAACAGTTTCCTTCATTAGTTTTTTTTATCACAACGTTCACAATAATTTCCATTATTAATGAGAGGAGATACGTATTTTTACCAAAATTAAACGAGATATCCTGAACTTTTTTTTAGGTCTTCTCTCATTTTATGCCAATTTGGAAGGGGATGATCTTTTTCATATCTCACCAGAAAAAAATCATAATCTTTTTATTATTGCACCTCCCAAACAAATTTTGATTTTCTACGACAACTAAAAATCACATTAAAATGACAACAATCACATTAACCGTTTCCTTTATTAGTTTTTTTTATTACAACGTTTACAATAATTTTCAATATTAATGACAGGAGATACGTATTTTTAACAAAATTAAACGAGACATCCTAAACTTTTTTTTAGGTCTTCTCTCATTTTATGCCAATTTGGAAGGGAATGATCTTTTTCAGATCTCTCCAGAAAAAAATCATAATCTTTTTATTATTGCACCTCCCAAACAAATTTTGATTTTCTACGACAACTGAATATCACATTAAAACGACAACAATCACATTAACCGTTTCGTTTATTAGTTTTTTTATTACAACGTTTACAATAATTTTCAATATTAATGACAGGAGATACGTATTTTTAACAAAATTAAATGAGACATCCTTAACTTTTTTTAGGTCTTCTCTCAGTTTATGCCAATTTGGAAGCGAATGATCTTTTCAGATCTCGCTAGAAAAAAATCATAATCTTTTTATTTTTAAACCTCCAAAACAAATTTTGATGTTTCTACGACAATTACCAATCACATTAAAACGACAACAATCACATTAATAGTTTCCTTCATTAGTTTTTTTTATCACAACGTTCACAATAATTTCCATTATTAATGAGAGGAGATACGTATTTTTACCAAAATTAAACGAGATATCCTGAACTTTTTTTTAGGTCTTCTCTCATTTTATGCCAATTTGGAAGGGAATGATCTTTTTCAGATCTCACCAGAAAAAAATCATAATCTTTTTATTATTGCACCTCCCAAACAAATTTTGATTTTCTACGATAACTAAAAATCACATTAAAACGACAACAATCACATTAACCATTTCCTTTATTAGTTTTTTTATTACAACTATTACAATAATTTTCAATATTAATGACAGGAGATACGTATTTTTAACAAAAATAAACGAGACATCCTGAACTTTTTTTTAGGTCTTCTCTCATTTTATGCCATTTTGGAAGGGAATGATATTTTCAGATCTCACCACAAAAAAATCATAATCTTTCTATTATTTCACCTCCCAAACAAATTTTGATGTTTCTACGACAATTTCCAATCACATTAAAACGACAACAATCACATTAACAGTTTCCTTCGTTAGTTTTTTTTATCACAACGTTCACAATAATTTCCATTATTAATGAGAGGAGATACATATTTTTACCAAAATTAAACGAGATATCCTGAACTTTTTTTTAGGTCTTCTCTCATTTTATGCCAATTTGGAAGGGAATGATCTTTTTCAGATCTCACTAGAAAAAAATCATAATCTTTTTATTATTGCACCTCCCAAACAAATTTTGATTTTCTACGACAACTAAAAATCACATTAAAATGACAACAATCAAATTAACCGTTTCCTTTATTAGTTTTTTTTATTACAACGTTTACAATAATTTTCAATATTACTGACAGGAGATACGTATTTTTAACAAAATTAAACGAGACATCCTGAACTTTTTTTTAGGTCTTCTCTCATTTTATGCCAATTTGGAAGGGAATGATCTTTTCAGATCTCACCACAAAGAAATCATAATCTTTCTATTATTTCACCTCCCAAACAAATTTTGATGTTTCTACGACAATTACCAATCACATTAAAACGACAACAATCACATTAACAGTTTCCTTCATTAGTTTTTTTTATCACAACGTTCACAATAATTTCCATTATTAATGAGAGGAGATACTTATTTTTACCAAAATTAAACGAGATATCCTGAACTTTTTTTAGGTCTTCTCTCATTTTATGCCAATTTGGAAGGGAATGATCTTTTTCAGATCTCACCAGAAAAAAATCATAATCTTTTTATTATTGCACCTCCCAAAAAAATTTTGATTTTCTACGACAACTAAAAATCACATTAAAACGACAACAATCACATTAACCGTTTCGTTTATTAGTTTTTTTAATACAATGTTTACAATAATTTTCAATATTAATGACAGGAGATACGTATTTTTAACAAAATTAAACGAGACATCCTTAACTTTTTTTAGGTCTTCTCTCAGTTTATGCCAATTTGGAAGCGAATGATCTTTTCAGATCTCGCTAGAAAAAAATCATAATCTTTTTATTTTTCACCTCCCAAAAAAATTTTGATGTTTCTACGACAACTAAAAATCTCATTAAAATGACAACAATCACCTTAACAGCCTCCTTTATTAGTTTTTTCATTACAACGTTTACAATAATTTTCAATATTAATGACAGGAGATACGTATTTTTAACAAAATTAAATGAGACATCCTGAACTTTTTTTAGGTCTTCTCTCATTTTATGCCAATTTGGAAGGGAATGATCTTTTTCAGATCTCGCCACAAAAAAATCATAGTCTTTTTATTATTGCACCTCCCAAATAAATTTTGATATTTCTACGACAATTACCAATCACATTAAAATGACAACAATCGCATTAACAGTTTCCTTCATTAGTTTTTTTTATCACAACGTTCACAATAATTTCCATTATTAATGAGAGGAGATACGTATTTTTACCAAAATTAAACGAGATATCCTGAACTTTTTTTTAGGTCTTGTCTCATTTTATGCCAATTTGGAAGGGAATGATCTTTTTCAGATCTCACCAGAAAAAAATCATAATCTTTTTATTATTGCACCTCCCAAACAAATTTTGATTTTCTACGACAACTAAAAATCACATTAAAACGACAACAATCACATTAACCGTTTCGTTTATTAGTTTTTTTATTACAACGTTTACAATAATTTTCAATATTAATGACAGGAGATACGTATTTTTAACAAAATTAAACGAGACAACCTTAACTTTTTTTAGGTCTTCTCTCAGTTTATGCCAATTTGGAAGCGAATGATCTTTTCAGATCTCACCACAAAGAAATCATAATCTTTCTATTATTTCACCTCCCAAACAAATTTTGATATTTCTACAACAATTACCAATCACATTAAAATGAAAACAATCACATTAACAGTTTCCTTCATTAGTTATCACAACGTTCACAATAATTTCCATTATTAACGAGAGGAGATACGTATTTTTACCAAAATTAAACGAGATATCCTGAACTTTTTTTTAGGTCTTCTCTCATTTTATGCCAATTTGGAAGGGAATGATCTTTTTCAGTTCTCACCAGAAAAAAATCATAATCTTTTTATTATTGCACCTCCCAAACAAATTTTGATTTTCTACGACAACTAAAAATCACATTAAAACGACAACAATCACATTAACCGTTTCCTTTATTAGTTTTTTTATTACAACGTTTACAAAAATTTTCAATATTAATGACAGGAGATACGTATTTTTAACAAAATTAAATGAGACATCGTTAACTTTTTTTAGGTCTTCTCTCAGTTTATGCCAATTTGGAAGCGAATGATCTTTTCAGATCTCGCTAGAAAAAAATCATAATCTTTTTATTTTTCACCTCCCAAACAAATTTTGATGTTTCTACGACAACTAAAAATCTCATTAAAATGACAACAATCACCTTAACAGCCTCCTTTATTAGTTTTTTTATTACAACGTTTACAATAATTTTCAATATTAATGACAGGAGATACGTATTTTTAACAAAATTAAACGAGATATCGTGAACTTTTTTTTAGGTCTTCTCTCATTTTATGCCAATTTGGAAGGGAATGATCTTTTTCAGATCTCACCAGAAAAAAATCATAATCTTTCTATTATTGCACCTCCAAAAAAAATTTTGATTTTCTACGACAACTAAAAATCACATTAAAACGACAACAATCACATTAACCGTTTCATTTATTAGTTTTTTTATTACAACGTTTACAATAATTTTCAATATTAATGACAGGAGATACGCATTTTTAACAAAATTAAACGAGACATCCTTAACTTTTTTTAGGTCTTCTCTCAGTTTATGCCAATTTGGAAGCGAATGATCTTTTCGGATCTCGCTAGAAAAAAATCATAATCTTTTTATTTTTCACCTCCCAAACAAATTTTGATGTTTCTACGACAACTAAAAATCTCATTAAAATGACAACAATCACCTTAACAGCCTCCTTTATTAGTTTTTTTATTACAACGTTTACAATAATTTTCAATATGAATGACAGGAGATACGTATTTTTAACAAAATTAAACGAGATATCCTGAACTTTTTTTTAGGTCTTCTCTCATTTTATGCCAATTTGGAAGGGAATGGTCTTTTTCAGATCTCACCAGAAAAAAATCATAATCTTTTTATTATTGCACCTCCCAAACAAATTTTGATTTTCTACGACAACTAAAAATCACATTAAAACGACAACAATCACATTAACCGTTTCATTTATTAGTTTTTTTATTACAACGTTTACAAAAATTTTCAATATTAATGACAGGAGATACGTATTTTTAACAAAATTAACGAGATATCCTGAACTTTTTTTTAGGTCTTCTCTCATTTTATGCCAATTTGGAAGGGAATGATCTTTTTCAGATCTCGCTAGAAAAAAATCATAATCTTTTTATTTTTCACCTCCCAAACAAATTTTGATGTTTCTACGACAACTAAAAATCTCATTAAAATGACAACAATCACCTTAACAGCCTCCTTTATTAGTTTTTTTATTACAACGTTTACAATAATTTTTAATATGAATGACAGGAGATACGTCTTTTTAACAAAATTAAACGAGACATCCTGAACTTTTTTTAGGTCTTCTCTCATTTTATGCCAATTTGGAAGGGAATGATCTTTTTCAGATCTCACCACAAAAAAATCATAATCTTTTTATTATTGCACCTCCCAAACAAATTTTGATTTTCTACGATAACTAAAAATCACATTAAAACGAGAACAATCACATTAACCGTTTCCTTTATTAGTTTTTTTATTACAACTATTACAATAATTTTCAATATTAATGACAGGAGATACGTATTTTTAACAAAATTAAACGAGACATCCTGAACTTTTTTTTAGGTCTTCTCTCATTTTATGCCATTTTGGAAGGGAATGATCTTTTTAGATCTCACCACAAAAAAATCATAATCTTTCTATTATTTCACCTCCCAAACAAATTTTGATGTTTCTACGACAATTACCAATCACATTAAAATGACAACAATCACATTAACAGTTTCCTTCATTAGTTTTTTTTATCACAACGTTCACAATAATTTCCATTATTAATGAGAGGAGATACGTATTTTTACCAAAATTAAACGAGATATCCTGAACTTTTTTTTAGGTCTTCTCTCATTTTATGCCAATTTGGCAGCGAATGATCTTTTCAGATCTCGCTAGAAAAAAAATCATAATCTTTTTATTTTTCACCTCCCAAACAAATTTTGATGTTTCTACGACAACTAAAAATCTCATTAAAATGACAACAATCACCTTAACAGCCTCCTTTATTAGTTTTTTTATTACAACGTTTACAATAATTTTCAATATTAATGACAGGAGATACGTATTTTTAACAAAATTAAACGAGATATCCTGAACTTTTTTTTAGGTCTTCTCTCATTTTATGCCAATTTGGAAGGGAATGATCTTTTCAGATCTCACCACAAAGAAATCATAATCTTTCTATTATTTCACCTCCCAAACAAATTTTGATGTTTCTACGACAATTACCAATCACATTAAAACGACAACAATCACATTAACAGTTTTCTTCATTAGTTTTTTTTTTATCACAACGTTCACAATAATTTCCATTATTAACGAGAGGAGATACGTATTTTTAGCAAAATTAAACGAGATATCCTGACACTTTTTTTTAGGTCTTCTCTCATTTTATGCCAATTTGGAAGGGAATGATCTTTTTCATATCTCACCAGAAAAAAATCATAATCTTTTTATTATTGCACCTCCCAAACAAATTTTGATTTTCTACACAACTAAAAATCACATTAAAACGACAACAATCACATTAACCGTTTCCTTTATTAGTTTTTTTTATTACAACGTTTACAATAATTTTCAATATTAATGACAGGAGATACGTATTTTTAACAAAATTAAACGAGATATCCTGAACTTTTTTTTAGGTCTTCTCTCATTTTATGCCAATTTGGAAGGGAATGGTCTTTTTCAGATCTCACCAGAAAAAAATCATAATCTTTTTATTATTGCACCTCCCAAACAAATTTTGATTTTCTACGACAACTAAAAATCACATTAAAACGACAACAATCACATTAACCGTTTCATTTATTAGTTTTTTTATTACAACGTTTACAAAAATTTTCAATATTAATGACAGGAGATACGTATTTTTAACAAAATTAACGAGATATCCTGAACTTTTTTTTAGGTCTTCTCTCATTTTATGCCAATTTGGAAGGGAATGATCTTTTTCAGATCTCGCTAGAAAAAAATCATAATCTTTTTATTTTTCACCTCCCAAACAAATTTTGATGTTTCTACGACAACTAAAAATCTCATTAAAATGACAACAATCACCTTAACAGCCTCCTTTATTAGTTTTTTTATTACAACGTTTACAATAATTTTTAATATGAATGACAGGAGATACGTCTTTTTAACAAAATTAAACGAGACATCCTGAACTTTTTTTAGGTCTTCTCTCATTTTATGCCAATTTGGAAGGGAATGATCTTTTTCAGATCTCACCACAAAAAAATCATAATCTTTTTATTATTGCACCTCCCAAACAAATTTTGATTTTCTACGATAACTAAAAATCACATTAAAACGAGAACAATCACATTAACCGTTTCCTTTATTAGTTTTTTTATTACAACTATTACAATAATTTTCAATATTAATGACAGGAGATACGTATTTTTAACAAAATTAAACGAGACATCCTGAACTTTTTTTTAGGTCTTCTCTCATTTTATGCCATTTTGGAAGGGAATGATCTTTTTAGATCTCACCACAAAAAAATCATAATCTTTCTATTATTTCACCTCCCAAACAAATTTTGATGTTTCTACGACAATTACCAATCACATTAAAATGACAACAATCACATTAACAGTTTCCTTCATTAGTTTTTTTTATCACAACGTTCACAATAATTTCCATTATTAATGAGAGGAGATACATATTTTTACCAAAATTAAACGAGATATCCTGAACTTTTTTTTAGGTCTTCTCTCATTTTATGCCAATTTGGCAGCGAATGATCTTTTCAGATCTCGCTAGAAAAAAAATCATAATCTTTTTATTTTTCACCTCCCAAACAAATTTTGATGTTTCTACGACAACTAAAAATCTCATTAAAATGACAACAATCACCTTAACAGCCTCCTTTATTAGTTTTTTTATTACAACGTTTACAATAATTTTCAATATTAATGACAGGAGATACGTATTTTTAACAAAATTAAACGAGATATCCTGAACTTTTTTTTAGGTCTTCTCTCATTTTATGCCAATTTGGAAGGGAATGATCTTTTCAGATCTCACCACAAAGAAATCATAATCTTTCTATTATTTCACCTCCCAAACAAATTTTGATGTTTCTACGACAATTACCAATCACATTAAAACGACAACAATCACATTAACAGTTTTCTTCATTAGTTTTTTTTTTATCACAACGTTCACAATAATTTCCATTATTAACGAGAGGAGATACGTATTTTTAGCAAAATTAAACGAGATATCCTGACACTTTTTTTTAGGTCTTCTCTCATTTTATGCCAATTTGGAAGGGAATGATCTTTTTCATATCTCACCAGAAAAAAATCATAATCTTTTTATTATTGCACCTCCCAAACAAATTTTGATTTTCTACACAACTAAAAATCACATTAAAACGACAACAATCACATTAACCGTTTCCTTTATTAGTTTTTTTTATTACAACGTTTACAATAATTTTCAATATTAATGACAGGAGATACGTATTTTTAACAAAATTAAACGAGATATCCTGAACTTTTTTTTAGGTCTTCTCTCATTTTATGCCAATTTGGAAGGGAATGGTCTTTTTCAGATCTCACCAGAAAAAAATCATAATCTTTTTATTATTGCACCTCCCAAACAAATTTTGATTTTCTACGACAACTAAAAATCACATTAAAACGACAACAATCACATTAACCGTTTCATTTATTAGTTTTTTTATTACAACGTTTACAAAAATTTTCAATATTAATGACAGGAGATACGTATTTTTAACAAAATTAACGAGATATCCTGAACTTTTTTTTAGGTCTTCTCTCATTTTATGCCAATTTGGAAGGGAATGATCTTTTTCAGATCTCGCTAGAAAAAAATCATAATCTTTTTATTTTTCACCTCCCAAACAAATTTTGATGTTTCTACGACAACTAAAAATCTCATTAAAATGACAACAATCACCTTAACAGCCTCCTTTATTAGTTTTTTTATTACAACGTTTACAATAATTTTTAATATGAATGACAGGAGATACGTCTTTTTAACAAAATTAAACGAGACATCCTGAACTTTTTTTAGGTCTTCTCTCATTTTATGCCAATTTGGAAGGGAATGATCTTTTTCAGATCTCACCACAAAAAAATCATAATCTTTTTATTATTGCACCTCCCAAACAAATTTTGATTTTCTACGATAACTAAAAATCACATTAAAACGAGAACAATCACATTAACCGTTTCCTTTATTAGTTTTTTTATTACAACTATTACAATAATTTTCAATATTAATGACAGGAGATACGTATTTTTAACAAAATTAAACGAGACATCCTGAACTTTTTTTTAGGTCTTCTCTCATTTTATGCCATTTTGGAAGGGAATGATCTTTTTAGATCTCACCACAAAAAAATCATAATCTTTCTATTATTTCACCTCCCAAACAAATTTTGATGTTTCTACGACAATTACCAATCACATTAAAATGACAACAATCACATTAACAGTTTCCTTCATTAGTTTTTTTTATCACAACGTTCACAATAATTTCCATTATTAATGAGAGGAGATACGTATTTTTACCAAAATTAAACGAGATATCCTGAACTTTTTTTTAGGTCTTCTCTCATTTTATGCCAATTTGGCAGCGAATGATCTTTTCAGATCTCGCTAGAAAAAAAATCATAATCTTTTTATTTTTCACCTCCCAAACAAATTTTGATGTTTCTACGACAACTAAAAATCTCATTAAAATGACAACAATCACCTTAACAGCCTCCTTTATTAGTTTTTTTATTACAACGTTTACAATAATTTTCAATATTAATGACAGGAGATACGTATTTTTAACAAAATTAAACGAGATATCCTGAACTTTTTTTTAGGTCTTCTCTCATTTTATGCCAATTTGGAAGGGAATGATCTTTTCAGATCTCACCACAAAGAAATCATAATCTTTCTATTATTTCACCTCCCAAACAAATTTTGATGTTTCTACGACAATTACCAATCACATTAAAACGACAACAATCACATTAACAGTTTTCTTCATTAGTTTTTTTTTATCACAACGTTCACAATAATTTCCATTATTAACGAGAGGAGATACGTATTTTTAGCAAAATTAAACGAGATATCCTGACACTTTTTTTTAGGTCTTCTCTCATTTTATGCCAATTTGGAAGGGAATGATCTTTTTCATATCTCACCAGAAAAAAATCATAATCTTTTTATTATTGCACCTCCCAAACAAATTTTGATTTTCTACACAACTAAAAATCACATTAAAACGACAACAATCACATTAACCGTTTCCTTTATTAGTTTTTTTTATTACAACGTTTACAATAATTTTCAATATTAATGACAGGAGATACGTATTTTTAACAAAATTAAACGAGACATCCTAAACTTTTTTTTAGGTCTTCTCTCATTTTATGCCAATTTGGAAGGGAATGATATTTTCATATCTCACCAGAAAAAAATCATAATCTTTCTATTATTTCACCTCCCAAACATATCGTGAAATTTTGATGTTTCTACGACAATGACCAATCACATTAAAATGACAACAATCACATTAACAGTTTCCTTTATTAGTTTTTTTTATCACAACGTTTACAATAATTTCCATTATTAATGAGAGGAGATACGTATTTTTAACAAAATTAAACGAGACATCCTGAACTTTTTTTAGGTCTTCTCTCAGTTTATGCCAATTTGGAAGCGAATGATCTTTTCAGATCTCGCTAGAAAAAAAATCATAATCTTTTTATTTTTCACCTCCCAAACAAATTTTGATGTTTCTACGACAACTAAAAATCTCATTAAAATGACAACAATCACCTTAACAGCCTCTTTTATTAGTTTTTTTATTACAACGTTTACAATAATTTTCAATATTAATGACAGGAGATACGTATTTTTAACAAAATTAAACGAGATATCCTGAACTTTTTTTTAGGTCTTCTCTCATTTTATGCCAATTTGGAAGGGAATGATCTTTTCAGATCTCACCACAAAGAAATCATAATCTTTCTATTATTTCACCTCCCAAACAAATTTTGATGTTTCTACGACAATTACCAATCACATTAAAACGACAACAATCACATTAACAGTTTTCTTCATTAGTTTTTTTTTATCACAACGTTCACAATAATTTCCATTATTAATGAGAGGAGATACGTATTTTTACCAAAATTAAACGAGATATCCTGAACTTTTTTTTAGGTCTTCTCTCATTTTATGCCAATTTGGCAGCGAATGATCTTTTCAGATCTCGCTAGAAAAAAAATCATAATCTTTTTATTTTTCACCTCCCAAACAAATTTTGATGTTTCTACGACAACTAAAAATCTCATTAAAATGACAACAATCACCTTAACAGCCTCCTTTATTAGTTTTTTTATTACAACGTTTACAATAATTTTCAATATTAATGACAGGAGATACGTATTTTTAACAAAATTAAACGAGATATCCTGAACTTTTTTTTAGGTCTTCTCTCATTTTATGCCAATTTGGAAGGGAATGATCTTTTCAGATCTCACCACAAAGAAATCATAATCTTTCTATTATTTCACCTCCCAAACAAATTTTGATGTTTCTACGACAATTACCAATCACATTAAAACGACAACAATCACATTAACAGTTTTCTTCATTAGTTTTTTTTTATCACAACGTTCACAATAATTTCCATTATTAACGAGAGGAGATACGTATTTTTAGCAAAATTAAACGAGATATCCTGACACTTTTTTTTAGGTCTTCTCTCATTTTATGCCAATTTGGAAGGGAATGATCTTTTTCATATCTCACCAGAAAAAAATCATAATCTTTTTATTATTGCACCTCCCAAACAAATTTTGATTTTCTACACAACTAAAAATCACATTAAAACGACAACAATCACATTAACCGTTTCCTTTATTAGTTTTTTTTATTACAACGTTTACAATAATTTTCAATATTAATGACAGGAGATACGTATTTTTAACAAAATTAAACGAGACATCCTAAACTTTTTTTTAGGTCTTCTCTCATTTTATGCCAATTTGGAAGGGAATGATATTTTCATATCTCACCAGAAAAAAATCATAATCTTTCTATTATTTCACCTCCCAAACATATCGTGAAATTTTGATGTTTCTACGACAATGACCAATCACATTAAAATGACAACAATCACATTAACAGTTTCCTTTATTAGTTTTTTTTATCACAACATTTACAATAATTTCCATTATTAATGAGAGGAGATACGTATTTTTAACAAAATTAAACGAGACATCCTGAACTTTTTTTAGGTCTTCTCTCAGTTTATGCCAATTTGGAAGCGAATGATCTTTTCAGATCTCGCTAGAAAAAAAATCATAATCTTTTTATTTTTCACCTCCCAAACAAATTTTGATGTTTCTACGACAACTAAAAATCTCATTAAAATGACAACAATCACCTTAACAGCCTCTTTTATTAGTTTTTTTATTACAACGTTTACAATAATTTTCAATATTAATGACAGGAGATACGTATTTTTAACAAAATTAAACGAGATATCCTGAACTTTTTTTTAGGTCTTCTCTCATTTTATGCCAATTTGGAAGGGAATGATCTTTTCAGATCTCACCACAAAGAAATCATAATCTTTCTATTATTTCACCTCCCAAACAAATTTTGATGTTTCTACGACAATTACCAATCACATTAAAACGACAACAATCACATTAACAGTTTTCTTCATTAGTTTTTTTTTATCACAACGTTCACAATAATTTCCATTATTAATGAGAGGAGATACGTATTTTTACCAAAATTAAACGAGATATCCTGAACTTTTTTTTAGGTCTTCTCTCATTTTATGCCAATTTGGCAGCGAATGATCTTTTCAGATCTCGCTAGAAAAAAAATCATAATCTTTTTATTTTTCACCTCCCAAACAAATTTTGATGTTTCTACGACAACTAAAAATCTCATTAAAATGACAACAATCACCTTAACAGCCTCCTTTATTAGTTTTTTTATTACAACGTTTACAATAATTTTCAATATTAATGACAGGAGATACGTATTTTTAACAAAATTAAACGAGATATCCTGAACTTTTTTTTAGGTCTTCTCTCATTTTATGCCAATTTGGAAGGGAATGATCTTTTCAGATCTCACCACAAAGAAATCATAATCTTTCTATTATTTCACCTCCCAAACAAATTTTGATGTTTCTACGACAATTACCAATCACATTAAAACGACAACAATCACATTAACAGTTTTCTTCATTAGTTTTTTTTTATCACAACGTTCACAATAATTTCCATTATTAACGAGAGGAGATACGTATTTTTAGCAAAATTAAACGAGATATCCTGACACTTTTTTTTAGGTCTTCTCTCATTTTATGCCAATTTGGAAGGGAATGATCTTTTTCATATCTCACCAGAAAAAAATCATAATCTTTTTATTATTGCACCTCCCAAACAAATTTTGATTTTCTACACAACTAAAAATCACATTAAAACGACAACAATCACATTAACCGTTTCCTTTATTAGTTTTTTTTATTACAACGTTTACAATAATTTTCAATATTAATGACAGGAGATACGTATTTTTAACAAAATTAAACGAGACATCCTAAACTTTTTTTTAGGTCTTCTCTCATTTTATGCCAATTTGGAAGGGAATGATATTTTCATATCTCACCAGAAAAAAATCATAATCTTTCTATTATTTCACCTCCCAAACATATCGTGAAATTTTGATGTTTCTACGACAATGACCAATCACATTAAAATGACAACAATCACATTAACAGTTTCCTTTATTAGTTTTTTTTATCACAACGTTTACAATAATTTCCATTATTAATGAGAGGAGATACGTATTTTTAACAAAATTAAACGAGACATCCTGAACTTTTTTTAGGTCTTCTCTCAGTTTATGCCAATTTGGAAGCGAATGATCTTTTCAGATCTCGCTAGAAAAAAAATCATAATCTTTTTATTTTTCACCTCCCAAACAAATTTTGATGTTTCTACGACAACTAAAAATCTCATTAAAATGACAACAATCACCTTAACAGCCTCCTTTATTAGTTTTTTTATTACAACGTTTACAATAATTTTCAATATTAATGACAGGAGATACGTATTTTTAACAAAATTAAACGAGATATTCTGAACTTTTTTTTAGGTCTTCTCTCATTTTATGCCAATTTGGAAAGGAATGATCATTTCAGATCTCACCACAAAGAAATCATAATCTTTCTATTATTTCACCTCCCAAACAAATTTTGATGTTTCTACGACAATTACCAATCACATTAAAACGACAACAATCACATTAACAGTTTCCTTCATTAGTTATCACAACGTTCACAATAATTTCCATTATTAATGACAGGAGATACGTATTTTTAACAAAATTAAACGAGATATCCTGAACTTTTTTTTAGGTCTTCTCTCATTTTATGCCAATTTGGAAGGGAATGATCTTTTCAGATCTCACCACAAAGAAATCATAATCTTTCTATTATTTCACCTCCCAAACAAATTTTGATGTTTCTACGACAATTACCAATCACATTAAAACGACAACAATCACATTAACAGTTTTCTTCATTAGTTTTTTTTTATCACAACGTTCACAATAATTTCCATTATTAACGAGAGGAGATACGTATTTTTACCAAAATTAAACGAGATATCCTGACACTTTTTTTTAGGTCTTCTCTCATTTTATGCCAATTTGGAAGGGAATGATCTTTTTCATATCTCACCAGAAAAAAATCATAATCTTTTTATTATTGCACCTCCCAAACAAATTTTGATTTTCTACACAACTAAAAATCACATTAAAACGACAACAATCACATTAACCGTTTCCTTTATTAGTTTTTTTTATTACAACGTTTACAATAATTTTCAATATTAATGACAGGAGATACGTATTTTTAACAAAATTAAACGAGACATCCTAAACTTTTTTTTAGGTCTTCTCTCATTTTATGCCAATTTGGAAGGGAATGATATTTTCATATATCACCAGAAAAAAATCATAATCTTTCTATTATTTCACCTCCCAAACATATCGTGAAATTTTGATGTTTCTACGACAATGACCAATCACATTAAAATGACAACAATCACATTAACAGTTTCCTTTATTAGTTTTTTTTATCACAACGTTTACAATAATTTCCATTATTAATGAGAGGAGATACGTATTTTTAACAAAATTAAACGAGACATCCTTAACTTTTTTTAGGTCTTCTCTCAGTTTATGCCAATTTGGAAGCGAATGATCTTTTCAGATCTCGCTAGAAAAAAATCATAATCTTTTTATTTTTCACCTCCCAAACAAATTTTGATGTTTCTACGACAACTAAAAATCTCATTAAAATGACAACAATCACCTTAACAGCCTCCTTTATTAGTTTTTTTATTACAACGTTTACAATAATTTTCAATATTAATGACAGGAGATACGTATTTTTAACAAAATTAAACGAGATATCCTGAACTTTTTTTTAGGTCTTCTCTCATTTTATGCCAATTTGGAAGGGAATGATCTTTTCAGATCTCACCACAAAGAAATCATAATCTTTCTATTATTTCACCTCCCAAACAAATTTTGATGTTTCTACGACAATTACCAATCACATTAAAATGACAACAATCACATTAACAGTTTCCTTCATTAGTTTTTTTTATCACAACGTTCACAATAATTTCCATTATTAATGAGAGGAGATATGTATTTTTACCAAAATTAAACGAGATATCCTGAACTTTTTTTTTGGTCTTCTCTCATTTTATGCCAATTTGGAAGGGAATGATCTTTTTCAGATCTCACCAGAAAGAAATCATAATCTTTCTATTATTTCACCTCCCAAACATATCGTGAAATTTTGATGTTTGTACGACAATGACCAATCACCTTAAAATGACAACAGTCACATTAACCGTTTCCTTTATTAGCTTTTTTATCACAACGTTTACAATAATTTCCATTATTATTGAGAGGAGATACGTATTTTTAACAAAATTAAACGAGACATCCTGAACTTTTTTTAGGTCTTCTCTCAGTTTATGCCAATTTGGAAGCGAATGATCTTTTCAGATCTCGCTAGAAAAAAAATCATAATCTTTTTATTTTTCACCTCCCAAACAAATTTTGATGTTTCTACGACAACTAAAAATCTCATTAAAATGACAACAATCACCTTAACAGCCTCCTTTATTAGTTTTTTTATTACAACGTTTACAATAATTTTCAATATTAATGACAGGAGATACGTATTTTTAACAAAATTAAACGAGATATCCTGAACTTTTTTTTAGGTCTTCTCTCATTTTATGCCAATTTGGAAGGGAATGATCTTTTCATATCTCACCACAAAGAAATCATAATCTTTCTATTATTTCACCTCCCAAACAAATTTTGATGTTTCTACGACAATTACCAATCACATTAAAACGACAACAATCACATTAACAGTTTCCTTCATTAGTTTTTTTTTATCACAACGTTTACAATAATTTCCATTATTAATGAGAGGAGATACGTATTTTTAACAAAATTAAACGAGACATCCTTAACTTTTTTTAGGTCTTCTCTCAGTTTATGCCAATTTGGAAGCGAATGATCTTTTCAGATCTCGCTAGAAAAAAATCATAATCTTTTTATTTTTCACCTCCCAAACAAATTTTGATGTTTCTACGACAACTAAAAATCTCATTAAAATGACAACAATCACCTTAACAGCCTCCTTTATTAGTTTTTTTATTACAACGTTTACAATAATTTTCAATATTAATGACAGGAGATACGTATTTTTAACAAAATTAAACGAGATATCCTGAACTGTTTTTTAGGTCTTCTCTCATTTTATGCCAATTTGGAAGGGAATGATCTTTTCAGATCTCACCACAAAGAAATCATAATCTTTCTATTATTTCACCTCCCAAACAAATTTTGATGTTTCTACGACAATTACCAATCACATTAAAATGACAACAATCACATTAACAGTTTCCTTCATTAGTTTTTTTTATCACAACGTTCACAATAATTTCCATTATTAATGAGAGGAGATATGTATTTTTACCAAAATTAAACGAGATATCCTGAACTTTTTTTTTGGTCTTCTCTCATTTTATGCCAATTTGGAAGGGAATGATCTTTTTCAGATCTCACCAGAAAGAAATCATAATCTTTCTATTATTTCACCCCCCAAACATATCGTGAAATTTTGATGTTTGTACGACAATGACCAATCACCTTAAAATGACAACAGTCACATTAACCGTTTCCTTTATTAGCTTTTTTATCACAACGTTTACAATAATTTCCATTATTATTGAGAGGAGATACGTATTTTTAACAAAATTAAACGAGACATCCTTAACTTTTTTTAGGTCTTCTCTCAGTTTATGCCAATTTGGAAGCGAATGATCTTTTCAGATCTCGCTAGAAAAAAAATCATAATCTTTTTATTTTTCACCTCCCAAACAAATTTTGATGTTTCTACGACAACTAAAAATCTCATTAAAATGACAACAATCACCTTAACAGCCTCCTTTATTAGTTTTTTTATTACAACGTTTACAATAATTTTCAATATTAATGACAGGAGATACGTATTTTTAACAAAATTAAACGAGATATCCTGAACTTTTTTTTAGGTGTTCTCTCATTTTATGCCAATTTGGAAGGGAATGATCTTTTCAGATCTCACCACAAAGAAATCATAATCTTTCTATTATTTCACCTCCCAAACAAATTTTGATGTTTCTACGACAATTACCAATCACATTAAAACGACAACAATCACATTAACAGTTTCCTTCATTAGTTTTTTTTTATCACAACGTTTACAATAATTTCCATTATTAATGAGAGGAGATACGTATTTTTAACAAAATTAAACGAGACATCCTTAACTTTTTTTAGGTCTTCTCTCAGTTTATGCCAATTTGGAAGCGAATGATCTTTTCAGATCTCGCTAGAAAAAAATCATAATCTTTTTATTTTTCACCTCCCAAACAAATTTTGATGTTTCTACGACAACTAAAAATCTCATTAAAATGACAACAATCACCTTAACAGCCTCCTTTATTAGTTTTTTTATTACAACGTTTACAATAATTTTCAATATTAATGACAGGAGATACGTATTTTTAACAAAATTAAACGAGATATCCTGAACTATTTTTTAGGTCTTCTCTCATTTTATGCCAATTTGGAAGCGAATGATCTTTTCAGATCTCACCACAAAGAAATCATAATCTTTCTATTATTTCACCTCCCAAACAAATTTTGATGTTTCTACGACAATTACCAATCACATTAAAATGACAACAATCACATTAACAGTTTCCTTCATTAGTTTTTTTTATCACAACGTTCACAATAATTTCCATTATTAATGAGAGGAGATATGTATTTTTACCAAAATTAAACGAGATATCCTGAACTTTTTTTTTGGTCTTCTCTCATTTTATGCCAATTTGGAAGGGAATGATCTTTTTCAGATCTCACCAGAAAGAAATCATAATCTTTCTATTATTTCACCTCCCAAACATATCGTGAAATTTTGATGTTTGTACGACAATGACCAATCACCTTAAAATGACAACAGTCACATTAACCGTTTCCTTTATTAGCTTTTTTATCACAACGTTTACAATAATTTCCATTATTATTGAGAGGAGATACGTATTTTTAACAAAATTAAACGAGACATCCTGAACTTTTTTTAGGTCTTCTCTCAGTTTATGCCAATTTGGAAGCGAATGATCTTTTCAGATCTCGCTAGAAAAAAAATCATAATCTTTTTATTTTTCACCTCCCAAACAAATTTTGATGTTTCTACGACAACTAAAAATCTCATTAAAATGACAACAATCACCTTAACAGCCTCCTTTATTAGTTTTTTTATTACAACGTTTACAATAATTTTCAATATTAATGACAGGAGATACGTATTTTTAACAAAATTAAACGAGATATCCTGAACTTTTTTTTAGGTGTTCTCTCATTTTATGCCAATTTGGAAGGGAATGATCTTTTCAGATCTCACCACAAAGAAATCATAATCTTTCTATTATTTCACCTCCCAAACAAATTTTGATGTTTCTACGACAATTACCAATCACATTAAAACGACAACAATCACATTAACAGTTTCCTTCATTAGTTTTTTTTTATCACAACGTTTACAATAATTTCCATTATTAATGAGAGGAGATACGTATTTTTAACAAAATTAAACGAGACATCCTAAACTTTTTTTTAGGTCTTCTCTCATTTTATGCCAATTTGGAAGGGAATGATATTTTCATATCTCACCAGAAAAAAATCATAATCTTTCTATTATTTCACCTCCCAAACATATCGTGAAATTTTGATGTTTCTACGACAATGACCAATCACATTAAAATGACAACAATCACATTAACAGTTTCCTTTATTAGTTTTTTTTATCACAACGTTTACAATAATTTCCATTATTAATGAGAGGAGATACGTATTTTTAACAAAATTAAACGAGACATCCTTAACTTTTTTTAGGTCTTCTCTCAGTTTATGCCAATTTGGAAGCGAATGATCTTTTCAGATCTCGCTAGAAAAAAATCATAATCTTTTTATTTTTCACCTCCCAAACAAATTTTGATGTTTCTACGACAACTAAAAATCTCATTAAAATGACAACAATCACCTTAACAGCCTCCTTTATTAGTTTTTTTATTACAACGTTTACAATAATTTTCAATATTAATGACAGGAGATACGTATTTTTAACAAAATTAAACGAGATATCCTGAACTGTTTTTTAGGTCTTCTCTCATTTTATGCCAATTTGGAAGGGAATGATCTTTTCAGATCTCACCACAAAGAAATCATAATCTTTCTATTATTTCACCTCCCAAACAAATTTTGATGTTTCTACGACAATTACCAATCACATTAAAATGACAACAATCACATTAACAGTTTCCTTCATTAGTTTTTTTTATCACAACGTTCACAATAATTTCCATTATTAATGAGAGGAGATATGTATTTTTACCAAAATTAAACGAGATATCCTGAACTTTTTTTTTGGTCTTCTCTCATTTTATGCCAATTTGGAAGGGAATGATCTTTTTCAGATCTCACCAGAAAGAAATCATAATCTTTCTATTATTTCACCTCCCAAACATATCGTGAAATTTTGATGTTTGTACGACAATGACCAATCACCTTAAAATGACAACAGTCACATTAACCGTTTCCTTTATTAGCTTTTTTATCACAACGTTTACAATAATTTCCATTATTATTGAGAGGAGATACGTATTTTTAACAAAATTAAACGAGACATCCTTAACTTTTTTTAGGTCTTCTCTCAGTTTATGCCAATTTGGAAGCGAATGATCTTTTCAGATCTCGCTAGAAAAAAAATCATAATCTTTTTATTTTTCACCTCCCAAACAAATTTTGATGTTTCTACGACAACTAAAAATCTCATTAAAATGACAACAATCACCTTAACAGCCTCCTTTATTAGTTTTTTTATTACAACGTTTACAATAATTTTCAATATTAATGACAGGAGATACGTATTTTTAACAAAATTAAACGAGATATCCTGAACTTTTTTTTAGGTGTTCTCTCATTTTATGCCAATTTGGAAGGGAATGATCTTTTCAGATCTCACCACAAAGAAATCATAATCTTTCTATTATTTCACCTCCCAAACAAATTTTGATGTTTCTACGACAATTACCAATCACATTAAAACGACAACAATCACATTAACAGTTTCCTTCATTAGTTTTTTTTTATCACAACGTTTACAATAATTTCCATTATTAATGAGAGGAGATACGTATTTTTAACAAAATTAAACGAGACATCCTTAACTTTTTTTAGGTCTTCTCTCAGTTTATGCCAATTTGGAAGCGAATGATCTTTTCAGATCTCGCTAGAAAAAAATCATAATCTTTTTATTTTTCACCTCCCAAACAAATTTTGATGTTTCTACGACAACTAAAAATCTCATTAAAATGACAACAATCACCTTAACAGCCTCCTTTATTAGTTTTTTTATTACAACGTTTACAATAATTTTCAATATTAATGACAGGAGATACGTATTTTTAACAAAATTAAACGAGATATCCTGAACTTTTTTTTAGGTCTTCTCTCATTTTATGCCAATTTGGAAGGGAATGATCTTTTCAGATCTCACCACAAAGAAATCATAATCTTTCTATTATTTCACCTCCCAAACAAATTTTGATGTTTCTACGACAATTACCAATCACATTAAAATGACAACAATCACATTAACAGTTTCCTTCATTAGTTTTTTTTATCACAACGTTCACAATAATTTCCATTATTAATGAGAGGAGATATGTATTTTTACCAAAATTAAACGAGATATCCTGAACTTTTTTTTTGGTCTTCTCTCATTTTATGCCAATTTGGAAGGGAATGATCTTTTTCAGATCTCACCAGAAAGAAATCATAATCTTTCTATTATTTCACCTCCCAAACATATCGTGAAATTTTGATGTTTGTACGACAATGACCAATCACCTTAAAATGACAACAGTCACATTAACCGTTTCCTTTATTAGCTTTTTTATCACAACGTTTACAATAATTTCCATTATTATTGAGAGGAGATACGTATTTTTAACAAAATTAAACGAGACATCCTGAACTTTTTTTAGGTCTTCTCTCAGTTTATGCCAATTTGGAAGCGAATGATCTTTTCAGATCTCGCTAGAAAAAAAATCATAATCTTTTTATTTTCACCTCCCAAACAAATTTTGATGTTTCTACGACAACTAAAAATCTCATTAAAATGACAACAATCACCTTAACAGCCTCCTTTATTAGTTTTTTTATTACAACGTTTACAATAATTTTCAATATTAATGACAGGAGATACGTATTTTTAACAAAATTAAACGAGATATCCTGAACTTTTTTTTAGGTGTTCTCTCATTTTATGCCAATTTGGAAGGGAATGATCTTTTCAGATCTCACCACAAAGAAATCATAATCTTTCTATTATTTCACCTCCCAAACAAATTTTGATGTTTCTACGACAATTACCAATCACATTAAAACGACAACAATCACATTAACAGTTTCCTTCATTAGTTTTTTTTGATCACAACGTTTACAATAATTTCCATTATTAATGATAGGAGATACGTATTTTTAACAAAATTAAACGAGACATCCTAAACTTTTTTTTAGGTCTTCTCTCATTTTATGCCAATTTGGAAGGGAATGATATTTTCATATCTCACCAGAAAAAAATCATAATCTTTCTATTATTTCACCTTCCAAACATATCGTGAAATTTTGATGTTTCTACGACAATGACCAATCACATTAAAATGACAACAATCACATTAACAGTTTCATTTATTAGTTTTTTTTATCACAACGTTTACAATAATTTCCATTATTAATGAGAGGAGATACGTATTTTTAACAAAATTAAACGAGACATCCTTAACTTTTTTTAGGTCTTCTCTCAGTTTATGCCAATTTGGAAGCGAATGATCTTTTCAGATCTCGCTAGAAAAAAATCATAATCTTTTTATTTTTCACCTCCCAAACAAATTTTGATGTTTCTACGACAACTAAAAATCTCATTAAAATGACAACAATCACCTTAACAGCCTCCTTTATTAGTTTTTTTATTACAACGTTTACAATAATTTTCAATATTAATGACAGGAGATACGTATTTTTAACAAAATTAAACGAGATATCCTGAACTTTTTTTTAGGTCTTCTCTCATTTTATGCCAATTTGGAAGGGAATGATCTTTTCAGATCTCACCACAAAGAAATCATAATCTTTCTATTATTTCACCTCCCAAACAAATTTTGATGTTTCTACGACAATTACCAATCACATTAAAATGACAACAATCACATTAACAGTTTCCTTCATTAGTTTTTTTTATCACAACGTTCACAATAATTTCCATTATTAATGAGAGGAGATATGTATTTTTACCAAAATTAAACGAGATATCCTGAACTTTTTTTTTGGTCTTCTCTCATTTTATGCCAATTTGGAAGGGAATGATCTTTTTCAGATCTCACCAGAAAGAAATCATAATCTTTCTATTATTTCACCTCCCAAACATATCGTGAAATTTTGATGTTTGTACGACAATGACCAATCACCTTAAAATGACAACAGTCACATTAACCGTTTCCTTTATTAGCTTTTTTATCACAACGTTTACAATAATTTCCATTATTATTGAGAGGAGATACGTATTTTTAACAAAATTAAACGAGACATCCTGAACTTTTTTTAGGTCTTCTCTCAGTTTATGCCAATTTGGAAGCGAATGATCTTTTCAGATCTCGCTAGAAAAAAAATCATAATCTTTTTATTTTCACCTCCCAAACAAATTTTGATGTTTCTACGACAACTAAAAATCTCATTAAAATGACAACAATCACCTTAACAGCCTCCTTTATTAGTTTTTTTATTACAACGTTTACAATAATTTTCAATATTAATGACAGGAGATACGTATTTTTAACAAAATTAAACGAGATATCCTGAACTTTTTTTTAGGTGTTCTCTCATTTTATGCCAATTTGGAAGGGAATGATCTTTTCAGATCTCACCACAAAGAAATCATAATCTTTCTATTATTTCACCTCCCAAACAAATTTTGATGTTTCTACGACAATTACCAATCACATTAAAACGACAACAATCACATTAACAGTTTCCTTCATTAGTTTTTTTTATCACAACGTTCACAATAATTTCCATTATTAATGAGAGGAGATACGTATTTTTACCAAAATTAAACGAGATATCCTGAACTTTTTTTTAGGTCTTCTCTCATTTTATGCAATTTGGAAGGGAATGCTCTTTTTCAGATCTCACCAGAAAAAAATCATAATCTTTTTATTATTGCACCTCCCAAACAAATTTTGATTTTCTACGACAACTAAAAATCACATTAAAACTGTAACCCCCCTTTTTTTTTTATAAAACATAATTTAACTATTTAATTCATTTTATATATTTATTTCAAAGTTCTGATACGATCTCTTACAATCCAAAATATGTTCTGTAATTTACATCATTAAAATTTATATAAACACTGCTACAAAATAATTCTAACTACTACAAATTATTGTCTACCCAAAATAGTCCCATCCTATATGCTCTGGAATTTCTGCATCTTCATCATTTAACTATATCTTCAAGCACCTGCAATTCACACTCCCCTAGAATCTGGGGACAGCATTACAGGATCAGGCATTTAATTTCTCATAGAATTAAAACAATTTCAAACAAATACATATCATAACAATTTAATTAGTTACACACATAATTAAATCCAGTATGATTTATGCAATGCAGTTTTTGACTCAAATTCATTTTGACCCTGCTCCATGGAGACTTCCCCTTTGAGTGTTTAGTAAGAAACTGGCCTACCATTACGATCTGTAATTCAGCTATCAGCCCCTACTAAACGCGAATAAACTAAACAGAATTAGGAGGTCAGGATACCCGGAAGGCCACCACGGCAGCATCTCTGTCCAAATTACAGCCACATGTGGAATTGCCAATATCCCTCACCCCACAGACTATATAATCACAGACTATACAGTCCTGTCTAACTTACTCTGCTCACCCATTTCTCAGGACTATCATATTCTCTGTTCACAATCTCAATCATCTTTTCAAATACATGACTACCGCAGTCCGGTCAGTCAACACAGTTCTCTGTTCATAATCTCAATCATATTACATGACTACCGCAGTTCGGTCAGTCAATACAGTTCTCTTTTCATAATCTCAATCATATTTTCAAATACATGACTACCGCAGTCCGGTCAGTCAACACAGTCCTGGAAATCAATTCCCCCATAAATACTCATTTCTCATTTGAAATCTTTGTATTTTCCAAGAACTCAAGCTTATGCAATATGACAATGATGCTAATAAACAAATAATTAATATTAAGCAATCACATAAAAATTATAAAAATTCACTATTAGGTAAAGTTACTAAACTACCCTTAATCTTTTCTAAAATTCCATCTATGTCCTAAATTTTGAAATGACCAAATTACCCTTGCTCTTTTTCAAAAATTCCCATTTTGTCCCTACATGTAAAATGACCATTTTGCCCTTGATTTTACAAATATTTCCACATAATATCCCTTGCATTTAGGGCTGGCCGAATGGTATACACACCATTTCCAACATGTTTTCCAAAGCAACAACTTCCAATTCCAACCAAAAATCAACCAAATCACAAATTCAATCAAAATTCAACAAACCAAATTTCAACCATCACAACACATCAAAATTCAATCAAACATCATTCCAATCCATGAATTACAATCACAAGCATCAAAAACACAAAACCCCTAAATCAATTTCAAGTTTTCATGATTTTAGGTCAAAAATTGAATTTAACCCTACAACATGTTTTCTTCTAATTCCAAGGGTTCTAATTGAAATTAAATGCCTAGATCCTTACCTTAAACTCTTTAATTGAAGAAAAAGCCTTCAATTCCTTTCTCCCTCACTCCTTGGTCTTGTAGGAATTTTTGAGATTTCTTCCAATTCTTTCTCTACTAGCCGAATTAGCTTAGGGTTTTGGAAGTTTGGATGGTTTGGTTTCTTAATTTGGGATGAGATGATGAAGTTAAGATGAAAAGAAAAATGGAACTGCAGCTGCTGTAGAAGGGAACCCACGGTTCTGTTTTGGAGAAAATATTAGCTTTTGTGACTTTTTGCCTTTTACTTAAGTTATTTGCTTCATTAAACAAGGAATTAACCAAATTGGATGTTTCCTTCACATCCAGCAGCTCCTGCACGTCCAGCAGCCCCTATTGGCCAAGGGAGATCAGTTCTCCAAGCTTTCCCATCCACTTGGACAGCCAAAGGAGTTCCAAGTCACTTGCCTACCCCAAAAGTCAACATTTCAAGAACTTTGTAGAAATTTCTAGAAGGTAATTAGGGCTGCTAATTATTTTACAATGTGATTAGAATTTGAAGAAAATAACATCACCATTGGATTCCTCACTATCAAAAACCTTGGGGTAGTGTCTTACTTATCTCTTAATCCAAGCCTAATTAGCTTAATTTAGTGATCTTAGAAAAGCCTAAGTTGTCACTTTTTGATTGGTTAAGGTTCTAAATTAAAATTTTCTTGGTTAAACATTTTTAATAATTATTCTAAGTATATTACAATTATTAGATAATTCTATAGATATCCTATGAATTTTCTCTAAATTTTCTGTCTTAGAATTTTACCGTAATAATTCCTCAAAGTTCTAACTTCCAGAAAATCCTAACAATTCTGAATAAGCATTTTAATTCTTTATCTGTATATATTTTTAATCTATATTATATTACCTTTCTTTTAAGTTATAATTGAGTTCAAAATTCTATACTTGAAAATTTATCCTGGACAGCTGTCTAACATAGCAGTCCAGTCAACTATCAATTTCGGCAAAAATAAAGACATTTGGAAATTCAGAAAATTCTTCTGAGTAAAACTGTATTAATTTCATTAAGAGAATATGTACATAAGATTTCTATAAAATACAGTGCATAAATGTTAATAATATACATATATAAATGCATACAAATAGTAAAATGAGGATGTTACAAAAACGACAACAATCACATTAACCGTTTCCTTTATTAGTTTTTTTTATTACAACACTTACAATAATTTTCAATATTAATGACAGGAGATACGTATTTTTAACAAAATTAAACGAGACATCCTAAACTTTTTTTTAGGTCTTCTCTCATTTATGCCAATTAGGAAGGGAATGATATTTTCATATCTCACTAGAAAAAAATCATAATCTTTCTATTATTTCACCTGCCAAACATATCGTGAAATTTTGATGTTTCTACGACAATGACCAATCACATTAAAATGACAACAATCATATTAACAATTTGCTTTATTAGTTTTTTTTATCACAACGTTTACAATAATTTCCATTATTAATGAGAGGAGATACGTATTTTTAACAAAATTAAACGAGACATCCTGAACTTTTTTTAGGTCTTCTCTCAGTTTATGCCAATTTGGAAGCGAATGATCTTTTCAGATCTCGCTAGAAAAAAATCATAATCTTTTTATTTTTCACCTCCCAAACAAACTTTGATGTTTCTACGACAACTAAAAATCTCATTAAAATGACAACAATCACCTTAACAGCCTCCTTTATTAGTTTTTTTATTACAACGTTTACAATAATTTTCAATATTAATGACAGGAGATACGTATTTTTAACAAAATTAAACGAGATATCCTGAACTTTTTTTTAGGTCTTCTCTCATTTTATGCCAATTTGGAAGGGAATGATCTTTTCAGATCTCACCACAAAGAAATCATAATCTTTCTATTATTTCACCTCCCAAACAAATTTTGATGTTTCTACGACAATTACCAATCACATTAAAATGACAACAATCACATTAACAGTTTCCTTCATTAGTTTTTTTTATCACAACGTTCACAATAATTTCCATTATTAATGAGAGGAGATACGTATTTTTACCAAAATTAAACGAGATATCCTGAACTTTTTTTTAGGTCTTCTCTCATTTTATGCCAATTTGGAAGGAAATGATCTTTTTCAGATCTCACCAGAAAAAAATCATAATCTTTTTATTATTGCACCTCCCAAACAAATTTTGATTTTCTACGACAACTAAAAATCACATTAAAACGACAACAATCACATTAACCGTTTCCTTTATTATTTTTTTTATTACAACACTTACAATAATTTTCAATATTAATGACAGGAGATACGTATTTTTAACAAAATTAAACGAGACATCCTAAACTTTTTTTTAGGTCTTCTCTCATTTTATGCCAATTTGGAAGGGAATGATCTTTTCATATCTCACCAGAAAAAAATCATAATCTTTCTATTATTTCACCTCCCAAACATAACGTGAAATTTTGATGTTTCTACGACAATGACCAATCACATGAAAATGACAACAATCACATTAATAGTTTCCTTTATTAGTTTTTTATCACAACGTTTATAAGAATTTCCATTATTAATGAGTGGAGATATGTATTTTTAATAAAATTAAACGAGACATCCTGAAATTTTTTTAGGTCTTCTCTCAGTTTATGCCAATTTGGAAGCGAATGATCTTTTCAGATCTCGCTAGAAAAAAAATCATAATCTTTTTATTTTTCACCTCCCAAACAAATTTTGATGTTTCTACGACAACTAAAAATCTCATTAAAATGACAACAATCACCTTAACAGCCTCCTTTATTAGTTTTTTTATTACAACGTTTACAATAATTTTTAATATTAATGACAGGAGATACGTATTTTTAACAAAATTAAGCGAGATATCCTGAACTTTTTTTTAGGTCTTCTCTCATTTTATGCCAATTTGGAAGGGAATGATCTTTTCAGATCTCACCACAAAGAAATCATAATCTTTCTATTATTTCACCTCCCAAACAAATTTTGATGTTTCTACGACAATTACCAATCACATTAAAATGACAACAATCACATTAACAGTTTCCTTCATTAGTTTTTTTTATCACAACGTTCACAATAATTTCCATTATTAATGAGAGGAGATACGTATTTTTACCAAAATTAAACGAGATATCCTGAACTTTTTTTTAGGTCTTCTCTCATTTTATGCCAATTTGGAAGGAAATGATATTTTTCAGATCTCACCAGAAAAAAATCATAATCTTTTTATTATTGCACCTCCCAAACAAATTTTGATTTTCTACGACAACTAAAAATCACATTAAAACGACAACAACCACATTAACCGTTTCCTTTATTATTTTTTTTATTACAACACTTACAATAATTTTCAATATTAATGACAGGAGATACGTATTTTTAACAAAATTAAACGAGACATCCTAAACTTTTTTTTAGGTCTTCTCTCATTTTATGCCAATTTGGAAGGGAATGATCTTTTCATATCTCACCAGAAAAAAATCATAATCTTTCTATTATTTCACCTCCCAAACATAACGTGAAATTTTGATGTTTCTACGACAATGACCAATCACATGAAAATGACAACAATCACATTAATAGTTTCCTTTATTAGTTTTTTATCACAACGTTTATAAGAATTTCCATTATTAATGAGTGGAGATATGTATTTTTAATAAAATTAAACGAGACATCCTGAAATTTTTTTAGGTCTTCTCTCAGTTTATGCCAATTTGGAAGCGAATGATCTTTTCAGATCTCGCTAGAAAAAAAATCATAATCTTTTTATTTTTCACCTCCCAAACAAATTTTGATGTTTCTACGACAACTAAAAATCTCATTAAAATGACAACAATCACCTTAACAGCCTCCTTTATTAGTTTTTTTATTACAACGTTTACAATAATTTTTAATATTAATGACAGGAGATACGTATTTTTAACAAAATTAAGCGAGATATCCTGAACTTTTTTTTAGGTCTTCTCTCATTTTATGCCAATTTGGAAGGGAATGATGTAACATCCCGAAAATTACAACCCAATAAGTATGAACGTGAGAGATTTAATTAGAAAACTTTCTTGTTGGGGAGGATTGTAACATTGTGATTTTTCGTAACATATATTAAGTGCTTGATAAATACCATAAAAGGATATTAAATTTAAATTCATAGTGTTATTGTGAGATTTTTTGAATGTTTACGTAAGTTCCGTAAGTTGACAAAAAAATAACGGAAGGGGGTGTTCTTAGAGGAAAGGTGGCTGCAAATAGAAAAGTTTCAAAATTTGCCCAAATAAAACCGTGATCAACCTTCTTTCTTTCTCATTCTCTTCATTTTTGCTTTCTCTCCCCCGAAACCCTCTGCTTTCTCTCCTCTCTAAAATGTTGCACTCTTTCTAAGATTTAAGTATTCAAATCAAAGTTTTCACCGATTAAATTCGGATATGTTATAGAGGAGTTCAAGAGCTTCAAAATCTACCGATTGGATTTTGATTTCGTTGAGGTATGGAGGGATTTTCTTCTTCCCTAAGCTATTTCTCTATTTTCAGTTAAGTGTAGTTGGGAGTTAGGGGGCTCAACTACATACAGCATGTCTGCCCCACTTGTTGTTTGTGTTGTGTTTGAGTATTTGTGATTCTACTGGCAGTGACTGTGTGAGTGTGTATGGATTGATTATTTTTGTTTTTGACTCTCTAAATTACTTGGGAAGGCTCCTAAAACAAAGGAGACCATGCCCAAATTTTATTAAAATTGTATGACAAGGTTTTCAATGTGAAATTCATCCTAACAACAAAAGTGGCAGTGGCTGTTGGTTCGTCCAGCTCTGGACAGTCCCCACTGTTTTGCGATTTTTGGAAGATCTAACCGTTGGTTTTTCACGAAATTTGTTTTAAATGAAAATAGACACTAAATAGAGAAACTTTCAGTTTTACACCTTGGAGAGGAAATTTCATCTCGGGGTTCATCCATGACTCCCAAAATGGTTGTTCTGTTTTCGAGTTTTCCCTAGAACATGCCTCGGTTTTTCTCAAATTCCTACTTGTGTACTTAATGTTTGTTCTTCGTTTTTGCACCATTAAAAACTAGACAAAACAAGATTTTTAACCATATAAATTACGAAAATTATCATGTACAATTTCTAAATTAACTTTTTGAAAAGAAACAGGACAAGGGTTTTTGAACTCTGTTTTGAGTCTGAAACTTAGGCTGTTAGAAACAAATTACTGGGAACAATAGGGAAAGTATTTGGTGGCAAGGGTTACCTTTTTAGAAAGATAAAGATGTTACCTTTGTACTGCAAAAATTTCAGCTCAAAAAAAGTTTGGGAAGTGGGAGAAATTTACATTTCTTTGAGCTATGTTCAGTGAGCACTCAAAATTCAGGGCTACTGAATTAGAAAATTTTTATAAAATTTTCTGGATGTTGATTTTAGAAGTGGGTTATCTTTCTATAAAATAGATTTCAAGAGCTTCGATTTGATATAAAAAGTTTTAAATTCTGAGATCATTTGCTTGTATCAGTGAGAGCTCATAAATCCTAAAATTTCAAGACAAAGGAGAAAGGGAGAAAAGGGATTCAAAGGTTTCTCCATCAAACTAAGGATTCTAGGTAAGGATCAAGGCATTTAATTTCATTTTTAGACCATTTGAAATGTAGAAAAACATGTTGTTAAGTTTAGATTCAATATTTGATCAAGAACTATGAAAAGATGAAAGTTTTATATAATTGATATTAGAAGCTTGAAATAATTGTTTGGAACCATGTTTGATTGATTGGATGATGTGTTGTGATGGATTGAAATTGATTGGTTGGTTTGTTGTTGGATTGAAATTGCTTGTCTTGATTGTGTTGTGAATGATGTTGGAAATTGTTGAATGTTTATATTTTTGTAGGTGATTGTTTAAAATTACTTATTTAATTGTGATTATTAACATATTGCATATGCATGAGTCTTTTTGGGGGATTTATAAAGATTCAAGTGAAAAATAATTGATGTTGGCTAACCGGGATTGCGGTAGCCATGAGAATGAAAAAGAAAGAAAAGAAAGAAAAGAAAGAATAAATGTTGACTAACCGGGACTGCGGTAGTCATGAGAAACGAGTTGATATATGAGAAATGATTTTGTTGACTAACCGAGACTGCGGTAGTCATGTGAAATGAATATGATTTGAGAATTGAATCTTTGGGGTGAGCAGAATAAGTTAGACAGGACTGTATAGTCTGTGATTATATAGTCTGTGGGGTGAAGGATATTGGCAATTCCACATGTGGCTGGAAACTGGACTGAGTTGCGATCGTGGTAGCCTTCCGGGTATCCTGATCTCCTAATTCTGTTTAGTTTATTCGCGTTTAGTAGGGGCTGATAGCTGAATTACAGTGCGTAATGGTAGGCCAGTTTCTTACTAAACACTCAAAGGGGAAGTCTCCATGGAGTAGGGTCAAAAATGAATTTGAGTAAAAAACTGCATTTGCATAAATCATACTGCATTTAATTATGTGTTTAACTAATTAATTTGTTATGATATGTATTTGTTTGAAATTGTTTTATTGTATGAGAAATTAAATGCCTGATCCGGTAATGCTGTCCCCAGATTCTAGGGGAGTGTGAATTGCAGGTATTTTGAAGATTAATTAGAAGTTAAAGATGCAGATATTTTCCAGAGCTATAGGAATGGGTGTTTTTGGCTTTAGATACTTTTGTATTAATTAGAAATAAATTGGTAGTAGTATTTTCTGTAAATTTTAATAATGTAAATTATAATGATAAACTTTAAATTTTAATGGAATGTATTTATTTTAATGGTAAATTCTTTTTACGGATTTTAGATGGAAATTAAGTAATTAGAAGGGGGGTTACATTAGTGGTATCAGAGCTCTAGTTATGCATCTCTAGGACTTGCGAGTAGTGGGTCTATTAGGTGTTTTGCTGTGTTACCCTGATTAGAATTGTTTGTTTGTTAAGAATATTATGGGGAAAATGGTAGTAACTAGATCTGAAATTTTAAGACATGTAGAAATGAGAAGAGGAATGCTAGTTATAAATCCTAGAGTTGAAACTAATAGTATAGCTGAGATGGCAGAAGGAAGAAAGGAAATCTTGATAGAGTTGTGAGGGTGCACACTCAGGACTCGGTCGAGATGACTTTTCCCTCCTAATGCTAAATTTTAATATTGTTCAAGTTGTGTTATTTTCCATGTTCCTTATATTGTGAAGTTACGAGTTATACCTTGAGTTAGTTGAGGAAGGAGATCCAAAGATCTGAGTTCGTAGATCAAGGTTGAGAATAGAGGTCCAAATAATTGAGTTTATAGGATAAGGGTGAGTTTGACAAAGGAAAGGAAACAAAGTTTTGAAGGTACCTTGATGTTTGGAAGATGATAAGATGTTGAGAGTATGGTTATTGCCTTATTGTTCTAATGGATATATTGCCTTTGATGTTAGAATTGATAGAATTCCATTATCTCTCCATAGGATTGCATGTTATTGCCATATTTCTTTGATTAAAGGTTGATTTGGGAATCTAATCACTGTTCACGTTAGTCTGATGCCATGTACCACTTAAGCCTTATTTTGGTAAAATTAGCTCGTTAAAATGATGTGATTTGAACCTTAAAATGTTGTATTATGATGGTATGAGCTTTGTGCGACGAATTAAGACCAAAATCACTATATTTTGTGCCCTTTACTGTCACAAATATGCAGCAGACAGCAGGGGACTCTCTGTTCCTGCATACTGCAAAATTTATACGTTTTTACGTGTTATAATTTATGGTTTGGGTCTTGGCAAAATTGTGTTAAAATTTAAGGAAGTCTGGACATTAATTAGAGAGATTTTGGTGATGATTTAGTGCCATTTTGTATCATGATTTTGCTGCTATAACAGGGGGTATCTCTGCTGCTGCATAATTCTGTTATTGCAGAATTTTAACGAACAAAAGTCATGTTTTAAGCTTTAGCAAAGTTGTATGAAAGGTTGGAGAAAGTTTGGGCAAGGTTTGGTTAAGTTTTGTGACTTGAAAATGTTTATAGAAAGTGAAAAATGAATCATATTATCTTGTGTGGTTGGATGTTTACGAGTGATACTTAAATGGCTTAGGAAATAATATGTGATTATGAATTTATATATCGTCTTGATGAAAACTAAATATTTTAATATATAAAATGAGTGTTCCGAAATTGAAGCTTAAGAGTAAATAAAGAATAGTTAATGTTTCAGGTGATGTAATTGATTTATAATTACAAGTTTAGATTTACTTGATTGTATTTGAATTGGTAAAGAGAATTGATTGATAGATGGTGAGCTTGAAAGCTACCTTATATTTGACCAAAAAGTTATGATGAATAAATTTAGAATGTTTGATATTATGGGTGATGTTGAGGTTTATTATGTTGTGAATTGATTACCAGGTTTCTATTGTGGGTTGTTTCCATACCTTTTGAAAAAGGGGTATGAGGGAAAGTATTGAAAAATAGAGCAAACTCTGCCGGATTTTTCGGAGGGATTATGAAACTTGAGATTAGATACATTCTCTTAGTTATTATATGAATTTTATAAATATATATGTATAATTATGAGGCTATTAGTATGGGGATTGATTATTGAATATTACTACAATTGGTTGAGCATATTCCTTTTGAGCGGCTATTGAGCATAAGGCACTTAGCTATATACAAAAGGAAGGTATTATGGTATGGAATTATTGGCTCCCAATTATCTACTCAAATATATGATATTAGTAACGGGGTCACGTTATGGACCATAGTAATATATGGTGATTTAAGGCCTGTATAATTGAGGTTATCAATTACCCACGTTGTAGAATTGAATTGGTAGGTGTATGTGAGGGTTCTTGATGGTTAAATTATAATTTAGTGAGTAGGATAAGTTACAAATGCTAGAATAATAGCAGAGTGTTTAAGATGGGGAAGTAAGTGATTGCAAAGTTTGAGACTGTGATTTGGATGTTAAAAGTCGAATTCAATAAGTGATTAAATTGGTGATAGTAGATTGGAATGGTTTGAGACAATTTAGAAATCATCCAAATGGTGATTTGGTTGGAATTATGATAATAGGATGTAGCTGTAAGTTAGAGACTTAAACCATATTTAGAATACCTTCTATGAAGAGAAAAATGTGAGAAAATTATAGGAAAAGTCTTTGGTAGTATTTAGACATAGAAAGTTGAGGTCTAGACATGTATGAAGGGTGTTGGAAGAGTCGTTGAGCTAAGAATTATAGTCATTATTCAAAAAAAAAAGTAGCAAGTAACCCATCTAGATGAACTTAGTAAGTATAGTTTAAAGATTTAGCCAAAATCACTAGATTTACCTTAACAAGTGCTTAGGTAAGCCTATAATTGGAGTAGAACATCAATATCCTTAATCCATAGATAAGCATTGTGTTTTAGTATCATACCATGCTCAAAATAGTGAGTTTAAACTATCAAAACCAAAACAAAATGATAAGAGTCAAAACTGCACATTTTAGGTACCTTAGAAATGACCCGAAATGGTAAAAAGGCCAATTTTGGCACTGCATAACTCCTTGTATAGGATGAGTTTCGGAACGAAACCTTTTTCCACAATTTTGTAATACCAAAGTCTAGTTCTCCACTAAATTTCATAGCCATTGGACTTACATAGCCCATTTTGGATCCCTAAGTTCATTTTGACCCAAAACTAGTTCCTTAAGTGACCCAAAATGCCTAGATTTTGATCCGAGATGAATTTTGATGTGAGACCAATTCCTACAATCCTATTTTTAGGTATATAAAATCTGTTTTTGGGATTTACAAAGTTTCTCCCTATGAATTTTAAATTCACCTTTGAAAACCACCTCTTTTCTAAGCCGTTTTTGACCTGAAACTTGAAACGTACGCCATTTTCAAACCGTTCGAGATTTTAGAGTGAAACCAAAGCCCACAACCTTGTTTTAGTACCCTCTAAATCTGTTTTGAAGTCCCACATAAGTTTAAGCATTATACAATGAATTTGGTAGAAAAACCCGTTTTCTAGAAACATGCATTTTGCAAACTTATAATGTGCGCCATTTCCAAACCGCTTTGAGTTTTTGAGTCAAACCAAAGCCATTAGGTCACATTAAATGCATATTAAATATGTTTTCAAGTCCCAAAGGGTTTCAAGTTCTGTAGCTCAATTGGCGTAGAAAACCGTTTTCTAGAATTCCTTAAAACCGCAAACTTAAAACGTGCGTAGTTTTCAAACCGTAACTCCGATTTGGATGAAACCAAAACAAACGATCTTGTTTTTAAGTGAATTAAATCTGTTTTTGGGTTCTAAAATGAAAAGATCACTGTATCATAGGGTTGCTTCCCAAAATCACCTCTTAGAAAGCTCAATTCAAAGGAAATCCTTAGGTGAAAGACTTGTTCTCGACCTAGAGGCCTACCTAGTAGTTTACCTACAACTTATATAGGATAAATTAACTCTAAATCTTCAATGTTGAGTAGATTTAAGTATTTTCTTGAAGATAGCTATACTGTCTACCTAGTAGCTTAGATAAATTTCTATCGAATCCACTCTATGTTAGTGAGCCTATAGCCTTGAGAATGAATCTGCTTAGATGAAAATCATATATATCCTTTGAGAACGAACCTTATCTATGCTTTGTGTTGGAGAAAGAGATAGTAAGTTAGAAACGAGCCCTTAAGAGGAACACTTCCTTATGGCAGAAGTCTAAGACTAGCTGTAGAAAAATAGATTGGCCTGAGAGTAGGCAAAGATGATTATGGCCCTAGCTTAATTTAACCTTACGCTCAGTTAATTTCAGGGACGAAATTCCTAAAAGGAGGGGAGTATTGTAACATCCCGAAAATTACAACCCAATAAGTATGAACGTGAGAGATTTAATTAGAAAACTTTCTTGTTGGGGAGGATTGTAACATTGTGATTTTTCGTAACATATATTAAGTGCTTGATAAATACCATAAAAGGATATTAAATTTAAATTCATAGTGTTATTGTGAGATTTTTTGAATGTTTACGTAAGTTCCGTAAGTTGACAAAAAAATAACGGAAGGGGGTGTTCTTAGAGGAAAGGTGGCTGCAAATAGAAAAGTTTCAAAATTTGCCCAAATAAAACCGTGATCAACCTTCTTTCTTTCTCATTCTCTTCATTTTTGCTTTCTCTCCCCCGAAACCCTCTGCTTTCTCTCCTCTCTAAAATGTTGCACTCTTTCTAAGATTTAAGTATTCAAATCAAAGTTTTCACCGATTAAATTCGGATATGTTATAGAGGAGTTCAAGAGCTTCAAAATCTACCGATTGGATTTTGATTTCGTTGAGGTATGGAGGGATTTTCTTCTTCCCTAAGCTATTTCTCTATTTTCAGTTAAGTGTAGTTGGGAGTTAGGGGGCTCAACTACATACAGCATGTCTGCCCCACTTGTTGTTTGTGTTGTGTTTGAGTATTTGTGATTCTACTGGCAGTGACTGTGTGAGTGTGTATGGATTGATTATTTTTGTTTTTGACTCTCTAAATTACTTGGGAAGGCTCCTAAAACAAAGGAGACCATGCCCAAATTTTATTAAAATTGTATGACAAGGTTTTCAATGTGAAATTCATCCTAACAACAAAAGTGGCAGTGGCTGTTGGTTCGTCCAGCTCTGGACAGTCCCCACTGTTTTGCGATTTTTGGAAGATCTAACCGTTGGTTTTTCACGAAATTTGTTTTAAATGAAAATAGACACTAAATAGAGAAACTTTCAGTTTTACACCTTGGAGAGGAAATTTCATCTCGGGGTTCATCCATGACTCCCAAAATGGTTGTTCTGTTTTCGAGTTTTCCCTAGAACATGCCTCGGTTTTTCTCAAATTCCTACTTGTGTACTTAATGTTTGTTCTTCGTTTTTGCACCATTAAAAACTAGACAAAACAAGATTTTTAACCATATAAATTACGAAAATTATCATGTACAATTTCTAAATTAACTTTTTGAAAAGAAACAGGACAAGGGTTTTTGAACTCTGTTTTGAGTCTGAAACTTAGGCTGTTAGAAACAAATTACTGGGAACAATAGGGAAAGTATTTGGTGGCAAGGGTTACCTTTTTAGAAAGATAAAGATGTTACCTTTGTACTGCAAAAATTTCAGCTCAAAAAAAGTTTGGGAAGTGGGAGAAATTTACATTTCTTTGAGCTATGTTCAGTGAGCACTCAAAATTCAGGGCTACTGAATTAGAAAATTTTTATAAAATTTTCTGGATGTTGATTTTAGAAGTGGGTTATCTTTCTATAAAATAGATTTCAAGAGCTTCGATTTGATATAAAAAGTTTTAAATTCTGAGATCATTTGCTTGTATCAGTGAGAGCTCATAAATCCTAAAATTTCAAGACAAAGGAGAAAGGGAGAAAAGGGATTCAAAGGTTTCTCCATCAAACTAAGGATTCTAGGTAAGGATCAAGGCATTTAATTTCATTTTTAGACCATTTGAAATGTAGAAAAACATGTTGTTAAGTTTAGATTCAATATTTGATCAAGAACTATGAAAAGATGAAAGTTTTATATAATTGATATTAGAAGCTTGAAATAATTGTTTGGAACCATGTTTGATTGATTGGATGATGTGTTGTGATGGATTGAAATTGATTGGTTGGTTTGTTGTTGGATTGAAATTGCTTGTCTTGATTGTGTTGTGAATGATGTTGGAAATTGTTGAATGTTTATATTTTTGTAGGTGATTGTTTAAAATTACTTATTTAATTGTGATTATTAACATATTGCATATGCATGAGTCTTTTTGGGGGATTTATAAAGATTCAAGTGAAAAATAATTGATGTTGGCTAACCGGGATTGCGGTAGCCATGAGAATGAAAAAGAAAGAAAAGAAAGAAAAGAAAGAATAAATGTTGACTAACCGGGACTGCGGTAGTCATGAGAAACGAGTTGATATATGAGAAATGATTTTGTTGACTAACCGAGACTGCGGTAGTCATGTGAAATGAATATGATTTGAGAATTGAATCTTTGGGGTGAGCAGAATAAGTTAGACAGGACTGTATAGTCTGTGATTATATAGTCTGTGGGGTGAAGGATGTTGGCAATTCCACATGTGGCTGGAAACTGGACTGAGTTGCGATCGTGGTAGCCTTCTGGGTATCCTGATCTCCTAATTCTGTTTAGTTTATTCGCGTTTAGTAGGGGCTGATAGCTGAATTACAATGCGTAATGGTAGGCCAGTTTCTTACTAAACACTCAAAGGGGAAGTCTCCATGGAGCAGGGTCCAAAATGGATTTGAGTCAAAAACTGCATTTGCATAAATCATACTGCATTTAATTATGTGTGTAACTAATTAATTTGTTATGATATGTATTTGTTTGAAATTGTTTTATTGTATGAGAAATTAAATGCCTGATCCGGTAATGCTGTCCCCAGATTCTAGGGGAGTGTGAATTGCAGGTATTTTGAAGATTAATTAGAAGTTAAAGATGCAGATATTTTCCAGAGCTATAGGAATGGGTGTTTTTGGCTTTAAATACTTTTGTATTAATTAGAAATAAATTGGTAGTAGTATTTTCTGTAAATTTTAATAATGTAAATTATAATGATAAACTTTAAATTTTAATGGAATGTATTTATTTTAATGGTAAATTCTTTTTACGGATTTTAGATGGAAATTAAGTAATTAGAAGGGGGGTTACAAATGATCTTTTCAGATCTCACCACAAAAAATCATAATCTTTCTATTATTTCACCTCCCAAACAAATTTTGATGTTTCTACGACAATTACCAATCACATTAAAACGACAACAATCACATTAACAGTTTCCTTCATTAGTTTTTTTTATCACAACGTTCACAATAATTTCCATTATTAATGAGAGGAGATACGTATTTTTACCAAAATTAAACGAGATATCCTGAACTTTTTTTTAGGTCTTCTCTCATTTTATGCCAATTTGGAAGGGAATGATCTTTTTCAGATCTCGCCAGAAAAAAATCATAATCTTTTTATTGTTGCACCTCCCAAACAAATTTTGGTTTTCTACGACAACTAAAAATCACATTAAAATGACAACAATCACATTACCGTTTCCTTTATTAGTTTTTTTTTATTACAACGTTTACAATAATTTTCAATATTAATGACAGGAGATACGTATTTTTAACAAAATTAAACGAGACATCCTAAACTTTTTTTTAGGTCCTCTCTCATTTTATGCCAATTTGGAAGGGAATGATCTTTTCATATCTCACCAGAAAAAAATCATAATCTTTCTATTATTTCACCTCCCAAACATATCATGAAATTTTGATGTTTCTACGACAATGACCAATCACATTAAAATGACAACAATCACATTAACAGTTTCCTTTATTAGTTTTTTTTATCACAACGTTTACAATAATTTCCATTATTAATGAGAGGAGATACGTATTTTTAACAAAATTAAACGAGACATCCTGAACTTTTTTTAGGTCTTCTCTCATTTTATGCCAATTTGGAAGGGAATGATCTTTTTCAGATCTCACCAGAAAAAAATCGTAATCTTTTTATTATTGCACCTCCCAAACAAATTTTGATTTTCTACGACAACTAAAAATCACATTAAAATGACAACAATCACATTAACCGTTTCCTTTATTAGTTTTTTTATTACAACGTTTACAATAATTTTCAATATTAATGACAGGAGATACGTATTTTTAACAAAATTAAACGAGACATCCTAAACTTTTTTTTAGGTCTTCTCTCATTTTATGCCAATTTGGAAGGGAATGATCTTTTCATATCTCACCAGAAAAAAATCATAATCTTTCTATTATTTCACCTCCCAAACATATCGTGAAATTTTGATGTTTCTACGACAATGACCAATCACATTAAAATGACAACAATCACATTAACAGTTTCCCTTATTAGTTTTTTTTATCACAACGTTTACAAGAATTTCCATTATTAATGAGAGGAGATACGTATTTTTAACAAAATTAAACGAGACATCCTGAACTTTTTTTAGGTCTTCTCTTAGTTGATGCCAATTTGGAAGCGAATGATCTTTTCAGATCTTGCTAGAAAAAAATCATAATCTTTTTATTTTTCACCTCCCAAACAAATTTTGATGTTTCTACGACAACTAAATATCTCATTAAAATGAGAACAATCACCTTAACAGCCTCCTTTATTAGTTTTTTTAATTGCAACGTTTACAATAATTTTCCATATTAATGACAGGAGATACGTATTTTTAACAAAATTAAACGAGATATCCTGAACTTTTTTTTAGGTCTTCTCTCATTTTATGCCAATTTGGAAGGGAATGATCTTTTTCAGATCTCACCAGAAGAAAATCGTAATCTTTTTATTATTGCACCTCTCAAACAAATTTTGATTTTCTACGACAACTAAAAATCACATTAAAACGACAACAAGCACATTAACCGTTTCCTTCATTAGTTTTTTTTATCACAATGTTCACAATAATTTCCATTATTAATGAGAGGAGATACGTATTTTTACCAAAATTAAACGAGATATCCTGAACTTTTTTTTAGGTCTTCTCTCATTTTATGCCAATTTGGAAGGGAATGATCTTTTTCAGATCTCACCAGAAAAAAATCATAATCTTTTTATTATTGCACCTCCCAAACAAATTTTGATTTTCTACGACAACTAAAAATCACATTAAAACGACAACAATCACATTAACCGTTTCCTTTATTAGTTTTTTTATTACAACGTTTACAATAATTTTCAATATTAATGACAGGAGATACGTATTTTTAACAAAATTAAACGAGACATCCTAAACTTTTTTTTAGGTCCTCTCTCATTTTATGCCAATTTGGAAGGGAATGATCTTTTCATATCTCACCAGAAAAAAATCATAATCTTTCTATTATTTCACCTCCCAAACATATCATGAAATTTTGATGTTTCTACGACAATGACCAATCACATTAAAATGACAACAATCACATTAACAGTTTCCTTTATTAGTTTTTTTTATCACAACGTTTACAATAATTTCCATTATTAATGAGAGGAGATACGTATTTTTAACAAAATTAAACGAGACATCCTGAACTTTTTTTAGGTCTTCTCTCAGTTTATGCCTATTTGGAAGCGAATGATCTTTTCAGATCTCGCTAGAAAAAAATCATAATCTTTTAATTTTTCACCTCCCAAACAAATTTTCATGTTTCTACAACAACTAAAAATCTCATTAAAACGACAACAATCACCTTAACAGCCTCCTTTATTAGTTTTTTTTATTACAACGTTTACAATAATTTTCAATATTAATGACATGAGATACGTATTTTTAACAAAATTAAACGAGATATCCTGAACTTTTTTTTAGGTCTTCTCTCATTTTTTGCCAATTTGGAAGGGAATGATCTTTTTCAGATCTCACCAGAAAAAAATCATAATCTTTTTATTATTGCACATCCCAAACAAATTTTGATTTTCTACGACAACTAAAAATCACATTAAAACGACAACAATCACATTAACCGTTTCCTTTATTAGTTTTTTTTATTACAACGTTTACAATAATTTTCAATATTAATGACAGGAGATACGTATTTTTAACAAAATTAAACGAGATATCCTGAACTTTTTTTTAGGTCTTCTCTCATTTTATTCCAATTTGGAAGGCAATGATCTTTTCAGATCTCACCACAAAGAAATCATAATCTTTCTATTATTAGGCCTTCCCTCAGTTTATGCCAATTTGGAAGCGAATGATCTTTTCAGATCTCGCTAGAAAAAAATCATAATCTTTTTATTATTGCACCTCCCAAACAAATTTTGATTTTCTACGACAACTAAAAATCACATTAAAACGACAACAATCACATTAACCGTTTCCTTTATTAGTTTTTTTATTACAACGTTTACACTAATTTTCAATATTAATGACAGGAGATACGTATTTTTAACAAAATTAAACGAGATATCCTGAACTTTTTTTTAGGTCTTCTCTCATTTTATGCCAATTTGGAAGGGAATGATCCTTTCAGATCTCACCACAAAAAAATCATAATCCTTCTATTATTTCACCTCCCAAACAAATTTTGATGTTTCTACGATAATTACCAATCACATTAAAACGACAACAATCACATTAACAGTTTCCTTCATTAGTTTTTTTTATCACAACGTTCACAATAATTTCCATTATTAATGAGAGGAGATATGTATTTTTACCAAAATTAAACGAGATATCCTGAACTTTTTTTTAGGTCTTCTCTCATTTTATGCCAATTTGGAAGGGAATGATCTTTTTCAGATCTCACCAGAAAAAAATCGTAATCTTTTTATTATTGCACCTCCCAAACAAATTTTGATTTTCTACGACAACTAAAAATCACATTAAAATGACAACAATCACATTACCGTTTCCTTTATTAGTTTTTTTTTATTACAACGTTTACAATAATTTTCAATATTAATGACAGGAGATATGTATTTTTAACAAAATTAAACGAGACATCCTAAACTTTTTTTTAGGTCCTCTCTCATTTTATGCCAATTTGGAAGGGAATGATCTTTTCATATCTCACCAGAAAAAAATCATAATCTTTCTATTATTTCACCTCCCAAACATATCATGAAATTTTGATGTTTCTACGACAATGACCAATCACATTAAAATGACAACAATCACATTAACAGTTTCCCTTATTAGTTTTTTTTATCACAACGTTTACAATAATTTCCATTATTAATGAGAGGAGATACGTATTTTTAACAAAATTAAACGAGACATCCTGAACTTTTTTTAGGTCTTCTCTCAGTTGATGCCAATTTGGAAGCGAATGATCTTTTCAGATCTCGCTAGAAAAAAATCATAATCTTTTTATTTTTCACCTCCCAAACAAATTTTGATGTTTCTACGACAACTAAAAATCTCATTAAAATGACAACAATCACCTTAACAGCCTCCTTTATTAGTTTTTTTATTACAACATTTACAATAATTTTCAATATTAATGACAGGAGATACGTATTTTTAACAAAATTAAACGAGATATCCTGAACTTTTTTTTAGGTCTTCTCTCATTTTATGCCAATTTGGAAGGGAATGGTCTTTTTCAGATCTCACCAGAAAAAAATCATAATCTTTTTATTATTGCACCTCCCAAACAAATTTTGATTTTCTACGACAACTAAAAATCACATTAAAACGACAACAATCACATTAACCGTTTCCTTTATTAGTTTTTTTATTACAACGTTTACAATAATTTTCAATATTAATGATAGGAGATACGTATTTTTAACAAAATTAAACGAGACATCGTTAACTTTTTTTAGGTCTTCTCTCAGTTTATGCCAATTTGGAAGCGAATGATCTTTTCAGATCTCGCTAGAAAGAAATCATAATCTTTCTATTATTTCACCTCCCAAACAAATTTTGATGTTTCTACGACAATTACCAATCACATTAAAACGACAACAATCACATTAACAGTTTCCTTCATTAGTTTTTTTTATCACAACGTTCACAATAATTTCCATTATTAATGAGAGGAGATACGTATTTTTACCAAAATTAAACGAGATATCCTGAACTTTTTTTTAGGTCTTCTCTCATTTTATGCCAATTTGGAAGGGAATGATCTTTTTCAGATCTCACCAGAAGAAAATCGTAATCTTTTTATTATTGCACCTCTCAAACAAATTTTGATTTTCTACGACAACTAAAAATCACATTAAAACGACAACAAGCACATTAACCGTTTCCTTCATTAGTTTTTTTATCACAACGTTCACAATAATTTCCATTATTAATGAGAGGAGATACATATTTTTACCAAAATTAAACGAGATATCCTAAACTTTTTTTTAGGTCTTCTCTCATTTTATACCAATTTGGAAGGGAATGATCTTTTCATATCTCACCAGAAAAAAATCATAATCTTTCTATTATTTCACCTCCCAAACATATCATGAAATTTTGATGTTTCTACGACAATGACCAATCACATTAAAATGACAACAATCACATTAGCAGTTTCCCTTATTAGTTTTTTTTATCACAACGTTTACAATAATTTCCATTATTAATGAGAGGAGATACGTATTTTTAACAAAATTAAACGAGACATCCTGAACTTTTTTTAGGTCTTCTCTTAGTTGATGCCAATTTGGAAGCGAATGATCTTTTCAGATCTCGCTAGAAAAAAATCATAATCTTTTTATTTTTCACCTCCCAAACAAATTTTGATGTTTCTACGACAACTAAAAATCTCATTAAAATGACAACAATCACCTTAACAGCCTCCTTTATTAGTTTTTTTTATTACAAAGTTTACAATAATTTTCAATATTAATGACAGGAGATACGTATTTTTAACAAAATTAAACGAGACATCCTAAACTTTTTTTTAGGTCTTCTCTCATTTTATGCCAATTTGGAAGGGAATGATCTTTTTCAGATCTCACCAGAAAAAAATCATAATCTTTTTATTATTGCACCTCCCAAACAAATTTTGATTTTCTACGACAACTAAAAATCACATTAAAACGACAACAATCACATTAACCGTTTCCTTTATTAGTTTTTTTTATTACAACGTTTACAATAATTTTCAATATTAATGACAGGAGATACGTATTTTTAACAAAATTAAACGAGATATCCTGAACTTTTTTTTAGGTCTTCTCTCATTTTATGCGAACTTGGAAGGGAATGATCTTTTCAGATCTCACCACAAAGAAATGATAATCTTTCTATTATTTCACCTCCCAAACAAATTTTGATGTTTCTACGACAATTAACAATCACATTAAAACGACAACAATCACATTAACAGTTTCCTTCATTAGTTTTTTTATCACAACATTCACAATAATTTCCATTATTAATGAGAGGAGATACGCATTTTTACCAAAATTAAACGAGATATCCTGAACTTTTTTTTAGGTCTTCTCTCATTTTATGCCAATTTGGAAGGGAATGATCTTTTTCAGATCTCACCAGAAAAAAATCATAATCTTTTTATTATTGCACCTCCCAAACAAATTTTGATTTTCTACGACAACTAAAAATCACATTAAAATGACAACAATCACATTAACCGTTTCCTTTATTAGTTTTTTTTATTACAATGTTTACAATAATTTTCAATATTAATGACAGGAGATACGTATTTATAACAAAATTAAACGAGATATCCTGAACTTTTTTTTAGGTCTTCTCTCATTTTATGCGAACTTGGAAGGGAATGATCTTTTCATATCTCACCAGAAAAAAATCATAATCTTTCTATTATTTCAGCTCCCAAACATATCGTGAAATTTTGATGTTTCTACGACAATGACCAATCACATTAAAATGACAACAATCACATTAACAGTTTCCTTTATTAGTTTTTTTTATCACAACGTTCACAATAATTTCCATTATTAATGAGAGGAGATACGTATTTTTACCAAAATTAAACGAGATATCCTGAACTTTTTTTTAGGTCTTCTCTCATTTTATGCCAATTTGGAAGGGAATGATCTTTTTCAGATCTCACCAGAAAAAAATCGTAATCTTTTTATTATTGCACCTCCCAAACAAATTTTGATTTTCTACGACAACTAAAAATCACATTAAAATGACAACAATCACATTAACCGTTTCCTTTATTAGTTTTTTTATTACAACGTTTACAATAATTTTCAATATTAATGACAGGAGATACGTATTTTTAACAAAATTAAACGAGACATCCTAAACTTTTTTTTAGGTCTTCTCTCATTTTATGCCAATTTGGAAGGGAATGATCTTTTCATATCTCACCAGAAAAAAATCATAATCTTTCTATTATTTCACCTCCCAAACATATCGTGAAATTTTGATGTTTCTACGACAATGACCAATCACATTAAAATGACAACAATCACATTAACAGTTTCCCTTATTAGTTTTTTTTATCACAACGTTTACAAGAATTTCCATTATTAATGAGAGGAGATACGTATTTTTAACAAAATTAAACGAGACATCCTGAACTTTTTTTAGGTCTTCTCTTAGTTGATGCCAATTTGGAAGCGAATGATCTTTTCAGATCTTGCTAGAAAAAAATCATAATCTTTTTATTTTTCACCTCCCAAACAAATTTTGATGTTTCTACGACAACTAAATATCTCATTAAAATGAGAACAATCACCTTAACAGCCTCCTTTATTAGTTTTTTTAATTGCAACGTTTACAATAATTTTCCATATTAATGACAGGAGATACGTATTTTTAACAAAATTAAACGAGATATCCTGAACTTTTTTTTAGGTCTTCTCTCATTTTATGCCAATTTGGAAGGGAATGATCTTTTTCAGATCTCACCAGAAGAAAATCGTAATCTTTTTATTATTGCACCTCTCAAACAAATTTTGATTTTCTACGACAACTAAAAATCACATTAAAACGACAACAAGCACATTAACCGTTTCCTTCATTAGTTTTTTTTATCACAATGTTCACAATAATTTCCATTATTAATGAGAGGAGATACGTATTTTTACCAAAATTAAACGAGATATCCTGAACTTTTTTTTAGGTCTTCTCTCATTTTATGCCAATTTGGAAGGGAATGATCTTTTTCAGATCTCACCAGAAAAAAATCATAATCTTTTTATTATTGCACCTCCCAAACAAATTTTGATTTTCTACGACAACTAAAAATCACATTAAAACGACAACAATCACATTAACCGTTTCCTTTATTAGTTTTTTTATTACAACGTTTACAATAATTTTCAATATTAAGGACAGGAGATACGTATTTTTAACAAAATTAAACGAGACATCCTAAACTTTTTTTTAGGTCCTCTCTCATTTTATGCCAATTTGGAAGGGAATGATCTTTTCATATCTCACCAGAAAAAAATCATAATCTTTCTATTATTTCACCTCCCAAACATATCATGAAATTTTGATGTTTCTACGACAATGACCAATCACATTAAAATGACAACAATCACATTAACAGTTTCCTTTATTAGTTTTTTTTATCACAACGTTTACAATAATTTCCATTATTAATGAGAGGAGATACGTATTTTTAACAAAATTAAACGAGACATCCTGAACTTTTTTTAGGTCTTCTCTCAGTTTATGCCTATTTGGAAGCGAATGATCTTTTCAGATCTCGCTAGAAAAAAATCATAATCTTTTAATTTTTCACCTCCCAAACAAATTTTCATGTTTCTACAACAACTAAAAATCTCATTAAAACGACAACAATCACCTTAACAGCCTCCTTTATTAGTTTTTTTTATTACAACGTTTACAATAATTTTCAATATTAATGACATGAGATACGTATTTTTAACAAAATTAAACGAGATATCCTGAACTTTTTTTTAGGTCTTCTCTCATTTTTTGCCAATTTGGAAGGGAATGATCTTTTTCAGATCTCACCAGAAAAAAATCATAATCTTTTTATTATTGCACATCCCAAACAAATTTTGATTTTCTACGACAACTAAAAATCACATTAAAACGACAACAATCACATTAACCGTTTCCTTTATTAGTTTTTTTTATTACAACGTTTACAATAATTTTCAATATTAATGACAGGAGATACGTATTTTTAACAAAATTAAACGAGATATCCTGAACTTTTTTTTAGGTCTTCTCTCATTTTATTCCAATTTGGAAGGCAATGATCTTTTCAGATCTCACCACAAAGAAATCATAATCTTTCTATTATTAGGCCTTCCCTCAGTTTATGCCAATTTGGAAGCGAATGATCTTTTCAGATCTCGCTAGAAAAAAATCATAATCTTTTTATTATTGCACCTCCCAAACAAATTTTGATTTTCTACGACAACTAAAAATCACATTAAAACGACAACAATCACATTAACCGTTTCCTTTATTAGTTTTTTTATTACAACGTTTACACTAATTTTCAATATTAATGACAGGAGATACGTATTTTTAACAAAATTAAACGAGATATCCTGAACTTTTTTTTAGGTCTTCTCTCATTTTATGCCAATTTGGAAGGGAATGATCCTTTCAGATCTCACCACAAAAAAATCATAATCCTTCTATTATTTCACCTCCCAAACAAATTTTGATGTTTCTACGATAATTACCAATCACATTAAAACGACAACAATCACATTAACAGTTTCCTTCATTAGTTTTTTTTATCACAACGTTCACAATAATTTCCATTATTAATGAGAGGAGATATGTATTTTTACCAAAATTAAACGAGATATCCTGAACTTTTTTTTAGGTCTTCTCTCATTTTATGCCAATTTGGAAGGGAATGATCTTTTTCAGATCTCACCAGAAAAAAATCGTAATCTTTTTATTATTGCACCTCCCAAACAAATTTTGATTTTCTACGACAACTAAAAATCACATTAAAATGACAACAATCACATTACCGTTTCCTTTATTAGTTTTTTTTTATTACAACGTTTACAATAATTTTCAATATTAATGACAGGAGATACGTATTTTTAACAAAATTAAACGAGACATCCTAAACTTTTTTTTAGGTCCTCTCTCATTTTATGCCAATTTGGAAGGGAATGATCTTTTCATATCTCACCAGAAAAAAATCATAATCTTTCTATTATTTCACCTCCCAAACATATCATGAAATTTTGATGTTTCTACGACAATGACCAATCACATTAAAATGACAACAATCACATTAACAGTTTCCTTTATTAGTTTTTTTTATCACAACGTTTACAATAATTTCCATTATTAATGAGAGGAGATACGTATTTTTAACAAAATTAAACGAGACATCCTGAACTTTTTTTAGGTCTTCTCTCAGTTTATGCCTATTTGGAAGCGAATGATCTTTTCAGATCTCGCTAGAAAAAAATCATAATCTTTTAATTTTTCACCTCCCAAACAAATTTTCATGTTTCTACAACAACTAAAAATCTCATTAAAACGACAACAATCACCTTAACAGCCTCCTTTATTAGTTTTTTTTATTACAACGTTTACAATAATTTTCAATATTAATGACATGAGATACGTATTTTTAACAAAATTAAACGAGATATCCTGAACTTTTTTTTAGGTCTTCTCTCATTTTTTGCCAATTTGGAAGGGAATGATCTTTTTCAGATCTCACCAGAAAAAAATCATAATCTTTTTATTATTGCACATCCCAAACAAATTTTGATTTTCTACGACAACTAAAAATCACATTAAAACGACAACAATCACATTAACCGTTTCCTTTATTAGTTTTTTTTTATTACAACGTTTACAATAATTTTCAATATTAATGACAGGAGATACGTATTTTTAACAAAATTAAACGAGATATCCTGAACTTTTTTTTAGGTCTTCTCTCATTTTATTCCAATTTGGAAGGCAATGATCTTTTCAGATCTCACCACAAAGAAATCATAATCTTTCTATTATTAGGCCTTCCCTCAGTTTATGCCAATTTGGAAGCGAATGATCTTTTCAGATCTCGCTAGAAAAAAATCATAATCTTTTTATTATTGCACCTCCCAAACAAATTTTGATTTTCTACGACAACTAAAAATCACATTAAAACGACAACAATCACATTAACCGTTTCCTTTATTAGTTTTTTTATTACAACGTTTACACTAATTTTCAATATTAATGACAGGAGATACGTATTTTTAACAAAATTAAACGAGATATCCTGAACTTTTTTTTAGGTCTTCTCTCATTTTATGCCAATTTGGAAGGGAATGATCCTTTCAGATCTCACCACAAAAAAATCATAATCCTTCTATTATTTCACCTCCCAAACAAATTTTGATGTTTCTACGATAATTACCAATCACATTAAAACGACAACAATCACATTAACAGTTTCCTTCATTAGTTTTTTTTATCACAACGTTCACAATAATTTCCATTATTAATGAGAGGAGATATGTATTTTTACCAAAATTAAACGAGATATCCTGAACTTTTTTTTAGGTCTTCTCTCATTTTATGCCAATTTGGAAGGGAATGATCTTTTTCAGATCTCACCAGAAAAAAATCGTAATCTTTTTATTATTGCACCTCCCAAACAAATTTTGATTTTCTACGACAACTAAAAATCACATTAAAATGACAACAATCACATTACCGTTTCCTTTATTAGTTTTTTTTTATTACAACGTTTACAATAATTTTCAATATTAATGACAGGAGATACGTATTTTTAACAAAATTAAACGAGACATCCTAAACTTTTTTTTAGGTCCTCTCTCATTTTATGCCAATTTGGAAGGGAATGATCTTTTCATATCTCACCAGAAAAAAATCATAATCTTTCTATTATTTCACCTCCCAAACATATCATGAAATTTTGATGTTTCTACGACAATGACCAATCACATTAAAATGACAACAATCACATTAACAGTTTCCTTTATTAGTTTTTTTTATCACAACGTTTACAATAATTTCCATTATTAATGAGAGGAGATACGTATTTTTAACAAAATTAAACGAGACATCCTGAACTTTTTTTAGGTCTTCTCTCAGTTTATGCCTATTTGGAAGCGAATGATCTTTTCAGATCTCGCTAGAAAAAAATCATAATCTTTTAATTTTTCACCTCCCAAACAAATTTTCATGTTTCTACAACAACTAAAAATCTCATTAAAACGACAACAATCACCTTAACAGCCTCCTTTATTAGTTTTTTTTATTACAACGTTTACAATAATTTTCAATATTAATGACATGAGATACGTATTTTTAACAAAATTAAACGAGATATCCTGAACTTTTTTTTAGGTCTTCTCTCATTTTTTGCCAATTTGGAAGGGAATGATCTTTTTCAGATCTCACCAGAAAAAAATCATAATCTTTTTATTATTGCACATCCCAAACAAATTTTGATTTTCTACGACAACTAAAAATCACATTAAAACGACAACAATCACATTAACCGTTTCCTTTATTAGTTTTTTTTTATTACAACGTTTACAATAATTTTCAATATTAATGACAGGAGATACGTATTTTTAACAAAATTAAACGAGATATCCTGAACTTTTTTTTAGGTCTTCTCTCATTTTATTCCAATTTGGAAGGCAATGATCTTTTCAGATCTCACCACAAAGAAATCATAATCTTTCTATTATTAGGCCTTCCCTCAGTTTATGCCAATTTGGAAGCGAATGATCTTTTCAGATCTCGCTAGAAAAAAATCATAATCTTTTTATTATTGCACCTCCCAAACAAATTTTGATTTTCTACGACAACTAAAAATCACATTAAAACGACAACAATCACATTAACCGTTTCCTTTATTAGTTTTTTTATTACAACGTTTACACTAATTTTCAATATTAATGACAGGAGATACGTATTTTTAACAAAATTAAACGAGATATCCTGAACTTTTTTTTAGGTCTTCTCTCATTTTATGCCAATTTGGAAGGGAATGATCCTTTCAGATCTCACCACAAAAAAATCATAATCCTTCTATTATTTCACCTCCCAAACAAATTTTGATGTTTCTACGATAATTACCAATCACATTAAAACGACAACAATCACATTAACAGTTTCCTTCATTAGTTTTTTTTATCACAACGTTCACAATAATTTCCATTATTAATGAGAGGAGATATGTATTTTTACCAAAATTAAACGAGATATCCTGAACTTTTTTTTAGGTCTTCTCTCATTTTATGCCAATTTGGAAGGGAATGATCTTTTTCAGATCTCACCAGAAAAAAATCGTAATCTTTTTATTATTGCACCTCCCAAACAAATTTTGATTTTCTACGACAACTAAAAATCACATTAAAATGACAACAATCACATTACCGTTTCCTTTATTAGTTTTTTTTTATTACAACGTTTACAATAATTTTCAATATTAATGACAGGAGATACGTATTTTTAACAAAATTAAACGAGACATCCTAAACTTTTTTTTAGGTCCTCTCTCATTTTATGCCAATTTGGAAGGGAATGATCTTTTCATATCTCACCAGAAAAAAATCATAATCTTTCTATTATTTCACCTCCCAAACATATCATGAAATTTTGATGTTTCTACGACAATGACCAATCACATTAAAATGACAACAATCACATTAACAGTTTCCTTTATTAGTTTTTTTTATCACAACGTTTACAATAATTTCCATTATTAATGAGAGGAGATACGTATTTTTAACAAAATTAAACGAGACATCCTGAACTTTTTTTAGGTCTTCTCTCAGTTTATGCCTATTTGGAAGCGAATGATCTTTTCAGATCTCGCTAGAAAAAAATCATAATCTTTTAATTTTTCACCTCCCAAACAAATTTTCATGTTTCTACAACAACTAAAAATCTCATTAAAACGACAACAATCACCTTAACAGCCTCCTTTATTAGTTTTTTTTATTACAACGTTTACAATAATTTTCAATATTAATGACATGAGATACGTATTTTTAACAAAATTAAACGAGATATCCTGAACTTTTTTTTAGGTCTTCTCTCATTTTTTGCCAATTTGGAAGGGAATGATCTTTTTCAGATCTCACCAGAAAAAAATCATAATCTTTTTATTATTGCACATCCCAAACAAATTTTGATTTTCTACGACAACTAAAAATCACATTAAAACGACAACAATCACATTAACCGTTTCCTTTATTAGTTTTTTTTTATTACAACGTTTACAATAATTTTCAATATTAATGACAGGAGATACGTATTTTTAACAAAATTAAACGAGATATCCTGAACTTTTTTTTAGGTCTTCTCTCATTTTATTCCAATTTGGAAGGCAATGATCTTTTCAGATCTCACCACAAAGAAATCATAATCTTTCTATTATTAGGCCTTCCCTCAGTTTATGCCAATTTGGAAGCGAATGATCTTTTCAGATCTCGCTAGAAAAAAATCATAATCTTTTTATTATTGCACCTCCCAAACAAATTTTGATTTTCTACGACAACTAAAAATCACATTAAAACGACAACAATCACATTAACCGTTTCCTTTATTAGTTTTTTTATTACAACGTTTACACTAATTTTCAATATTAATGACAGGAGATACGTATTTTTAACAAAATTAAACGAGATATCCTGAACTTTTTTTTAGGTCTTCTCTCATTTTATGCCAATTTGGAAGGGAATGATCCTTTCAGATCTCACCACAAAAAAATCATAATCCTTCTATTATTTCACCTCCCAAACAAATTTTGATGTTTCTACGATAATTACCAATCACATTAAAACGACAACAATCACATTAACAGTTTCCTTCATTAGTTTTTTTTATCACAACGTTCACAATAATTTCCATTATTAATGAGAGGAGATACGTATTTTTACCAAAATTAAACGAGATATCCTGAACTTTTTTTTAGGTCTTCTCTCATTTTATGCCAATTTGGAAGGGAATGATCTTTTTCAGATCTCACCAGAAAAAAATCGTAATCTTTTTATTATTGCACCTCCCAAACAAATTTTGATTTTCTACGACAACTAAAAATCACATTAAAATGACAACAATCACATTAACCGTTTCCTTTATTAGTTTTTTTATTACAACGTTTACAATAATTTTCAATATTAATGACAGGAGATACGTATTTTTAACAAAATAAAACGAGACATCCTAAACTTTTTTTTAGGTCTTCTCTCATTTTATACCAATTTGGAAGGGAATGATCTTTTCATATCTCACCAGAAAAAAATCATAATCTTTCTATTATTTCACCTCCCAAACATATCATGAAATTTTGATGTTTCTACGACAATGACCAATCACATTAAAATGACAACAATCACATTAGCAGTTTCCCTTATTAGTTTTTTTTATCACAACGTTTACAATAATTTCCATTATTAATGAGAGGAGATACGTATTTTTAACAAAATTAAACGAGACATCCTGAACTTTTTTTAGGTCTTCTCTCAGTTGATGCCAATTTAGAAGCGAATGATCTTTTCAGATCTCGCTAGAAAAAAATCATAATCTTTTTATTTTTCACCTCCCAAACAAATTTTGATGTTTCTACGACAACTAAAAATCTCATTAAAATGACAACAATCACCTTAACAGCCTCCTTTATTAGTTTTTTTTATTACAAAGTTTACAATAATTTTCAATATTAATGACAGGAGATACGTATTTTTAACAAAATTAAACGAGACATCCTAAACTTTTTTTTAGGTCTTCTCTCATTTTATGCCAATTTGGAAGGGAATGATCTTTTTCAGATCTCACCAGAAAAAAATCATAATCTTTTTATTATTGCACCTCCCAAACAAATTTTGATTTTCTACGACAACTAAAAATCACATTAAAACGACAACAATCACATTAACCGTTTCCTTTATTAGTTTTTTTTATTACAACGTTTACAATAATTTTCAATATTAATGACAGGAGATACGTATTTTTAACAAAATTAAACGAGATATCCTGAACTTTTTTTTAGGTCTTCTCTCATTTTATGCGAACTTGGAAGGGAATGATCTTTTCAGATCTCACCACAAAGAAATGATAATCTTTCTATTATTTCACCTCCCAAACAAATTTTGATGTTTCTACGACAATTAACAATCACATTAAAACGACAACAATCACATTAACAGTTTCCTTCATTAGTTTTTTTATCACAACATTCACAATAATTTCCATTATTAATGAGAGGAGATACGTATTTTTACCAAAATTAAACGAGATATCCTGAACTTTTTTTTAGGTCTTCTCTCATTTTATGCCAATTTGGAAGGGAATGATCTTTTTCAGATCTCACCAGAAAAAAATCATAATCTTTTTATTATTGCACCTCCCAAACAAATTTTGATTTTCTACGACAACTAAAAATCACATTAAAATGACAACAATCACATTAACCGTTTCCTTTATTAGTTTTTTTTATTACAATGTTTACAATAATTTTCAATATTAATGACAGGAGATACGTATTTATAACAAAATTAAACGAGATATCCTGAACTTTTTTTTAGGTCTTCTCTCATTTTATGCGAACTTGGAAGGGAATGATCTTTTCATATCTCACCAGAAAAAAATCATAATCTTTCTATTATTTCAGCTCCCAAACATATCGTGAAATTTTGATGTTTCTACGACAATGACCAATCACATTAAAATGACAACAATCACATTAACAGTTTCCTTTATTAGTTTTTTTTATCACAACGTTCACAATAATTTCCATTATTAATGAGAGGAGATACGTATTTTTACCAAAATTAAACGAGATATCCTGAACTTTTTTTTAGGTCTTCTCTCATTTTATGCCAATTTGGAAGGGAATGATCTTTTTCAGATCTCACCAGAAAAAAATCGTAATCTTTTTATTATTGCACCTCCCAAACAAATTTTGATTTTCTACGACAACTAAAAATCACATTAAAATGACAACAATCACATTAACCGTTTCCTTTATTAGTTTTTTTATTACAACGTTTACAATAATTTTCAATATTAATGACAGGAGATACGTATTTTTAACAAAATTAAACGAGACATCCTAAACTTTTTTTTAGGTCTTCTCTCATTTTATGCCAATTTGGAAGGGAATGATCTTTTCATATCTCACCAGAAAAAAATCATAATCTTTCTATTATTTCACCTCCCAAACATATCGTGAAATTTTGATGTTTCTACGACAATGACCAATCACATTAAAATGACAACAATCACATTAACAGTTTCCCTTATTAGTTTTTTTTATCACAACGTTTACAAGAATTTCCATTATTAATGAGAGGAGATACGTATTTTTAACAAAATTAAACGAGACATCCTGAACTTTTTTTAGGTCTTCTCTTAGTTGATGCCAATTTGGAAGCGAATGATCTTTTCAGATCTTGCTAGAAAAAAATCATAATCTTTTTATTTTTCACCTCCCAAACAAATTTTGATGTTTCTACGACAACTAAATATCTCATTAAAATGAGAACAATCACCTTAACAGCCTCCTTTATTAGTTTTTTTAATTGCAACGTTTACAATAATTTTCCATATTAATGACAGGAGATACGTATTTTTAACAAAATTAAACAAGATATCCTGAACTTTTTTTTAGGTCTTCTCTCATTTTATGCCAATTTGGAAGGGAATGATCTTTTTCAGATCTCACCAGAAGAAAATCGTAATCTTTTTATTATTGCACCTCTCAAACAAATTTTGATTTTCTACGACAACTAAAAATCACATTAAAACGACAACAAGCACATTAACCGTTTCCTTCATTAGTTTTTTTTATCACAATGTTCACAATAATTTCCATTATTAATGAGAGGAGATACGTATTTTTACCAAAATTAAACGAGACATCCTGAACTTTTTTTTAGGTCTTCTCTCATTTTATGCCAATTTGGAAGGGAATGGTCTTTTTCAGATCTCACCAGAAAAAAATCATAATCTTTTTATTATTGCACCTCCCAAACAAATTTTGATTTTCTACGACAACTAAAAATCACATTAAAACGACAACAATCACATTAACCGTTTCCTTTATTAGTTTTTTTATTACAACGTTTACAATAATTTTCAATATTAATGACAGGAGATACGTATTTTTAACAAAATTAAACGAGACATCCTAAACTTTTTTTTAGGTCTTCTCTCATTTTATGCCAATTTGGAAGGGAATGATCTTTTCATATCTCACCAGAAAAAAATCATAATCTTTCTATTATTTCACCTCCCAAACATATCGTGAAATTTTGATGTTTCTACGACAATGACCAATCACATTAAAATGACAACAATCACATTAACAGTTTCCCTTATTAGTTTTTTTTATCACAACGTTTACAATAATTTCCATTATTAATGAGAGGAGATACGTATTTTTAACAAAATTAAACGAGACATCCTGAACTTTTTTTAGGTCTTCTCTCAGTTGATGCCAATTTGGAAGCGAATGATCTTTTCAGATCTCGCTAGAAAAAAATCATAATCTTTTTATTTTTCACCTCCCAAACAAATTTTGATGTTTCTACGACAACTAAAAATCTCATTAAAATGACAACAATCACCTTAACAGCCTCCTTTATTAGTTTTTTTATTACAACATTTACAATAATTTTCAATATTAATGACAGGAGATACGTATTTTTAACAAAATTAAACGAGATATCCTGAACTTTTTTTTATGTCTTCTCTCATTTTATGCCAATTTGGAAGGGAATGATCTTTTTCAGATCTCACCAGAAGAAAATCGTAATCTTTTTATTATTGCACCTCTCAAACAAATTTTGATTTTCTACGACAACTAAAAATCACATTAAAACGACAACAAGCACATTAACCGTTTCCTTCATTAGTTTTTCTTATCACAACGTTCACAATAATTTCCGTTATTAATGAGAGGAGATACATATTTTTACCAAAATTAAACGAGATATCCTGAACTTTTTTTTAGGTCTTCTCTCATTTTATGCCAATTTGGAAGGGAATGATCTTTTCATATCTCACCAGAAAAAAATCATAATCTTTCTATTATTTCACCTCCCAAACATATCGTGAAATTTTGATGTTTCTACGACAATGACCAATCACATTAAAATGACAACAATCACATTAACAGTTTCCCTTATTAGTTTTTTTTATCACAACGTTTACAATAATTTCCATTATTAATGAGAGGAGATACGTATTTTTAACAAAATTAAACGAGACATCCTGAACTTTTTTTAGGTCTTCTCTCAGTTGATGCCAATTTGGAAGCGAATGATCTTTTCAGATCTCGCTAGAAAAAAATCATAATCTTTTTATTTTTCACCTCCCAAACAAATTTTGATGTTTCTACGACAACTAAAAATCTCATTAAAATGACAACAATCACCTTAACAGCCTCCTTTATTAGTTTTTTTATTACAACATTTACAATAATTTTCAATATTAATGACAGGAGATACGTATTTTTAACAAAATTAAATGAGATATCCTGAACTTTTTTTTAGGTCTTCTCTCATTTTATGCCAATTTGGAAGGGAATGGTCTTTTTCAGATCTCACCAGAAAAAAATCATAATCTTTTTATTATTGCACCTCCCAAACAAATTTTGATTTTCTACGACAACTAAAAATCACATTAAAACGACAACAATCACATTAACCGTTTCCTTTATTAGTTTTTTTATTACAACGTTTACAATAATTTTCAATATTAATGATAGGAGATACGTATTTTTAACAAAATTAAACGAGACATCGTTAACTTTTTTTAGGTCTTCTCTCAGTTTATGCCAATTTGGAAGCGAATGATCTTTTCAGATCTCGCTAGAAAGAAATCATAATCTTTCTATTATTTCACCTCCCAAACAAATTTTGATGTTTCTACGACAATTACCAATCACATTAAAACGACAACAATCACATTAACAGTTTCCTTCATTAGTTTTTTTTATCACAACGTTCAGAATAATTTCCATTATTAATGAGAGGAGATACGTATTTTTACCAAAATTAAACGAGATATCCTGAACTTTTTTTTAGGTCTTCTCTCATTTTATGCCAATTTGGAAGGGAATGATCTTTTTCAGATCTCACCAGAAGAAAATCGTAATCTTTTTATTATTGCACCTCTCAAACAAATTTTGATTTTCTACGACAACTAAAAATCACATTAAAACGACAACAAGCACATTAACCGTTTCCTTCATTAGTTTTTTTTATCACAACGTTCACAATAATTTCCATTATTAATGAGAGGAGATACATATTTTTACCAAAATTAAACGAGATATCCTGAACTTTTTTTTAGGTCTTCTCTCATTTTATGCCAATTTGGAAGGGAATGATCTTTTCATATCTCACCAGAAAAAAATCATAATCTTTCTATTATTTCACCTCCCAAACATATCGTGAAATTTTGATGTTTCTACGACAATGACCAATCACATTAAAATGACAACAATCACATTAACAGTTTCCCTTATTAGTTTTTTTTATCACAACGTTTACAATAATTTCCATTATTAATGAGAGGAGATACGTATTTTTAACAAAATTAAATGAGACATCCTGAACTTTTTTTAGGTCTTCTCTCAGTTGATGCCAATTTGGAAGCGAATGATCTTTTCAGATCTCGCTAGAAAAAAATCATAATCTTTTTATTTTTCACCTCCCAAAACAAATTTTGATGTTTCTACGACAACTAAAAATCTCATTAAAATGACAACAATCACCTTAACAGCCTCCTTTATTAGTTTTTTTATTACAACATTTACAATAATTTTCAATATTAATGACAGGAGATACGTATTTTTAACAAAATTAAACGAGATATCCTGAACTTTTTTTTAGGTCTTCTCTCATTTTATGCCAATTTGGAAGGGAATGGTCTTTTTCAGATCTCACCAGAAAAAAATCATAATCTTTTTATTATTGCACCTCCCAAACAAATTTTGATTTTCTACGACAACTAAAAATCACATTAAAACGACAACAATCACATTAACCATTTCCTTTATTAGTTTTTTTATGACAACGTTTACAATAATTTTCAATATTAATGAGAGGAGATACGTATTTTTAACAAAATTAAACGAGACATCGTTAACTTTTTTTAGGTCTTCTCTCAGTTTATGCCAATTTGGAAGCGAATGATCTTTTCAGATCTCGCTAGAAAGAAATCATAATCTTTCTATTATTTCACCTCCCAAACAAATTTTGATGTTTCTACGACAATTACCAATCACATTAAAACGACAACAATCACATTAACAGTTTCCTTCATTAGTTTTTTTTATCACAACGTTCACAATAATTTCCATTATTAATGAGAGGAGATACGTATTTTTACCAAAATTAAACGAGATATCCTGAACTTTTTTTTAGGTCTTCTCTCATTTTATGCCAATTTGGAAGGGAATGATCTTTTTCAGATCTCACCAGAAGAAAATCGTAATCTTTTTATTATTGCACCTCTCAAACAAATTTTGATTTTCTACGACAACTAAAAATCACATTAAAATGACAACAAGCACATTAACCGTTTCCTTCATTAGTTTTTTTTATCACAACGTTCACAATAATTTCCATTATTAATGAGAGGAGATACATATTTTTACCAAAATTAAACGAGATATCCTGAACTTTTTTTTAGGTCTTCTCTCATTTTATGCCAATTTGGAAGGGAATGATCTTTTCATATCTCACCAGAAAAAAATCATAATCTTTCTATTATTTCACCTCCCAAACATATCGTGAAATTTTGATGTTTCTACGACAATGACCAATCACATTAAAATGACAACAATCACATTAACAGTTTCCCTTATTAGTTTTTTTTATCACAACGTTTACAATAATTTGCATTATTAATGAGAGGAGATACGTATTTTTAACAAAATTAAACGAGACATCCTGAACTTTTTTTAGGTCTTCTCTCAGTTGATGCCAATTTGGAAGCGAATGATCTTTTCAGATCTCGCTAGAAAAAAATCATAATCTTTTTATTTTTCACCTCCCAAAACAAATTTTGATGTTTCTACGACAACTAAAAATCTCATTAAAATGACAACAATCACCTTAACAGCCTCCTTTATTAGTTTTTTTATTACAACATTTACAATAATTTTCAATATTAATGACAGGAGATACGTATTTTTAACAAAATTAAACGAGATATCCTGAACTTTTTTTTAGGTCTTCTCTCATTTTATGCCAATTTGGAAGGGAATGGTCTTTTTCAGATCTCACCAGAAAAAAATCATAATCTTTTTATTATTGCACCTCCCAAACAAATTTTGATTTTCTACGACAACTAAAAATCACATTAAAACGACAACAATCACATTAACCGTTTCCTTTATTAGTTTTTTTATTACAACGTTTACAATAATTTTCAATATTAATGATAGGAGATACGTATTTTTAACAAAATTAAACGAGACATCGTTAACTTTTTTTAGGTCTTCTCTCAGTTTATGCCAATTTGGAAGCGAATGATCTTTTCAGATCTCGCTAGAAAGAAATCATAATCTTTCTATTATTTCACCTCCCAAACAAATTTTGATGTTTCTACGACAATTACCAATCACATTAAAACGACAACAATCACATTAACAGTTTCCTTCATTAGTTTTTTTTATCACAACGTTCACAATAATTTCCATTATTAATGAGAGGAGATACGTATTTTTACCAAAATTAAACGAGATATCCTGAACTTTTTTTTAGGTCTTCTCTCATTTTATGCCAATTTGGAAGGGAATGATCTTTTTCAGATCTCACCAGAAGAAAATCGTAATCTTTTTATTATTGCACCTCTCAAACAAATTTTGATTTTCTACGACAACTAAAAATCACATTAAAATGACAACAAGCACATTAACCGTTTCCTTCATTAGTTTTTTTTATCACAACGTTCACAATAATTTCCATTATTAATGAGAGGAGATACATATTTTTACCAAAATTAAACGAGATATCCTGAACTTTTTTTTAGGTCTTCTCTCATTTTATGCCAATTTGGAAGGGAATGATCTTTTCATATCTCACCAGAAAAAAATCATAATCTTTCTATTATTTCACCTCCCAAACATATCGTGAAATTTTGATGTTTCTACGACAATGACCAATCACATTAAAATGACAACAATCACATTAACAGTTTCCCTTATTAGTTTTTTTTATCACAACGTTTACAATAATTTGCATTATTAATGAGAGGAGATACGTATTTTTAACAAAATTAAACGAGACATCCTGAACTTTTTTTAGGTCTTCTCTCAGTTGATGCCAATTTGGAAGCGAATGATCTTTTCAGATCTCGCTAGAAAAAAATCATAATCTTTTTATTTTTCACCTCCCAAAACAAATTTTGATGTTTCTACGACAACTAAAAATCTCATTAAAATGACAACAATCACCTTAACAGCCTCCTTTATTAGTTTTTTTATTACAACATTTACAATAATTTTCAATATTAATGACAGGAGATACGTATTTTTAACAAAATTAAACGAGATATCCTGAACTTTTTTTTAGGTCTTCTCTCATTTTATGCCAATTTGGAAGGGAATGGTCTTTTTCAGATCTCACCAGAAAAAAATCATAATCTTTTTATTATTGCACCTCCCAAACAAATTTTGATTTTCTACGACAACTAAAAATCACATTAAAACGACAACAATCACATTAACCGTTTCCTTTATTAGTTTTTTTATTACAACGTTTACAATAATTTTCAATATTAATGATAGGAGATACGTATTTTTAACAAAATTAAACGAGACATCGTTAACTTTTTTTAGGTCTTCTCTCAGTTTATGCCAATTTGGAAGCGAATGATCTTTTCAGATCTCGCTAGAAAGAAATCATAATCTTTCTATTATTTCACCTCCCAAACAAATTTTGATGTTTCTACGACAATTACCAATCACATTAAAACGACAACAATCACATTAACAGTTTCCTTCATTAGTTTTTTTTATCACAACGTTCACAATAATTTCCATTATTAATGAGAGGAGATACGTATTTTTACCAAAATTAAACGAGATATCCTGAACTTTTTTTTAGGTCTTCTCTCATTTTATGCCAATTTGGAAGGGAATGATCTTTTTCAGATCTCACCAGAAGAAAATCGTAATCTTTTTATTATTGCACCTCTCAAACAAATTTTGATTTTCTACGACAACTAAAAATCACATTAAAACGACAACAAGCACATTAACCGTTTCCTTCATTAGTTTTTTTTATCACAACGTTCACAATAATTTCCATTATTAATGAGAGGAGATACATATTTTTACCAAAATTAAACGAGATATCCTGAACTTTTTTTTAGGTCTTCTCTCATTTTATGCCAATTTGGAAGGGAATGATCTTTTCATATCTCACCAGAAAAAAATCATAATCTTTCTATTATTTCACCTCCCAAACATATCGTGAAATTTTGATGTTTCTACGACAATGACCAATCACATTAAAATGACAACAATCACATTAACAGTTTCCCTTATTAGTTTTTTTTATCACAACGTTTACAATAATTTCCATTATTAATGAGAGGAGATACGTATTTTTAACAAAATTAAACGAGACATCCTGAACTTTTTTTAGGTCTTCTCTCAGTTGATGCCAATTTGGAAGCGAATGATCTTTTCAGATCTCGCTAGAAAAAAATCATAATCTTTTTATTTTTCACCTCCCAAACAAATTTTGATGTTTCTACGACAACTAAAAATCTCATTAAAATGACAACAATCACCTTAACAGCCTCCTTTATTAGTTTTTTTATTACAACATTTACAATAATTTTCAATATTAATGACAGGAGATACGTATTTTTAACAAAATTAAACGAGATATCCTGAACTTTTTTTTAGGTCTTCTCTCATTTTATGCCAATTTGGAAGGGAATGGTCTTTTTCAGATCTCACCAGAAAAAAATCATAATCTTTTTATTATTGCACCTCCCAAACAAATTTTGATTTTCTACGACAACTAAAAATCACATTAAAACGACAACAATCACATTAACCGTTTCCTTTATTAGTTTTTTTATTACAACGTTTACAATAATTTTCAATATTAATGATAGGAGATACGTATTTTTAACAAAATTAAACGAGACATCGTTAACTTTTTTTAGGTCTTCTCTCAGTTTATGCCAATTTGGAAGCGAATGATCTTTTCAGATCTCGCTAGAAAGAAATCATAATCTTTCTATTATTTCACCTCCCAAACAAATTTTGATGTTTCTACGACAATTACCAATCACATTAAAACGACAACAATCACATTAACAGTTTCCTTCATTAGTTTTTTTTATCACAACGTTCACAATAATTTCCATTATTAATGAGAGGAGATACGTATTTTTACCAAAATTAAACGAGATATCCTGAACTTTTTTTTAGGTCTTCTCTCATTTTATGCCAATTTGGAAGGGAATGATCTTTTTCAGATCTCACCAGAAGAAAATCGTAATCTTTTTATTATTGCACCTCTCAAACAAATTTTGATTTTCTACGACAACTAAAAATCACATTAAAACGACAACAAGCACATTAACCGTTTCCTTCATTAGTTTTTTTATCACAACGTTCACAATAATTTCCATTATTAATGAGAGGAGATACATATTTTTACCAAAATTAAACGAGATATCCTGAACTTTTTTTTAGGTCTTCTCTCATTTTATGCCAATTTGGAAGGGAATGATCTTTTCATATCTCACCAGAAAAAAATCATAATCTTTCTATTATTTCACCTCCCAAACATATCGTGAAATTTTGATGTTTCTACGACAATGACCAATCACATTAAAATGACAACAATCACATTAACAGTTTCCCTTATTAGTTTTTTTTATCACAACGTTTACAATAATTTCCATTATTAATGAGAGGAGATACGTATTTTTAACAAAATTAAACGAGACATCCTGAACTTTTTTTAGGTCTTCTCTCAGTTGATGCCAATTTGGAAGCGAATGATCTTTTCAGATCTCGCTAGAAAAAAATCATAATCTTTTTATTTTTCACCTCCCAAAACAAATTTTGATGTTTCTACGACAACTAAAAATCTCATTAAAATGACAACAATCACCTTAACAGCCTCCTTTATTAGTTTTTTTATTACAACATTTACAATAATTTTCAATATTAATGACAGGAGATACGTATTTTTAACAAAATTAAACGAGATATCCTGAACTTTTTTTTAGGTCTTCTCTCATTTTATGCCAATTTGGAAGGGAATGGTCTTTTTCAGATCTCACCAGAAAAAAATCATAATCTTTTTATTATTGCACCTCCCAAACAAATTTTGATTTTCTACGACAACTAAAAATCACATTAAAACGACAACAATCACATTAACCGTTTCCTTTATTAGTTTTTTTATTACAACGTTTACAATAATTTTCAATATTAATGATAGGAGATACGTATTTTTAACAAAATTAAACGAGACATCGTTAACTTTTTTTAGGTCTTCTCTCAGTTTATGCCAATTTGGAAGCGAATGATCTTTTCAGATCTCGCTAGAAAGAAATCATAATCTTTCTATTATTTCACCTCCCAAACAAATTTTGATGTTTCTACGACAATTACCAATCACATTAAAACGACAACAATCACATTAACAGTTTCCTTCATTAGTTTTTTTTATCACAACGTTCACAATAATTTCCATTATTAATGAGAGGAGATACGTATTTTTACCAAAATTAAACGAGATATCCTGAACTTTTTTTTAGGTCTTCTCTCATTTTATGCCAATTTGGAAGGGAATGATCTTTTTCAGATCTCACCAGAAGAAAATCGTAATCTTTTTATTATTGCACCTCTCAAACAAATTTTGATTTTCTACGACAACTAAAAATCACATTAAAACGACAACAAGCACATTAACCGTTTCCTTCATTAGTTTTTTTTATCACAACGTTCACAATAATTTCCATTATTAATGAGAGGAGATACATATTTTTACCAAAATTAAACGAGATATCCTGAACTTTTTTTTAGGTCTTCTCTCATTTTATGCCAATTTGGAAGGGAATGATCTTTTCATATCTCACCAGAAAAAAATCATAATCTTTCTATTATTTCACCTCCCAAACATATCGTGAAATTTTGATGTTTCTACGACAATGACCAATCACATTAAAATGACAACAATCACATTAACAGTTTCCCTTATTAGTTTTTTTTATCACAACGTTTACAATAATTTGCATTATTATTGAGAGGAGATACGTATTTTTAACAAAATTAAACGAGACATCCTGAACTTTTTTTAGGTCTTCTCTCAGTTGATGCCAATTTGGAAGCGAATGATCTTTTCAGATCTCGCTAGAAAAAAATCATAATCTTTTTATTTTTCACCTCCCAAAACAAATTTTGATGTTTCTACGACAACTAAAAATCTCATTAAAATGACAACAATCACCTTAACAGCCTCCTTTATTAGTTTTTTTATTACAACATTTACAATAATTTTCAATATTAATGACAGGAGATACGTATTTTTAACAAAATTAAACGAGATATCCTGAACTTTTTTTTAGGTCTTCTCTCATTTTATGCCAATTTGGAAGGGAATGGTCTTTTTCAGATCTCACCAGAAAAAAATCATAATCTTTTTATTATTGCACCTCCCAAACAAATTTTGATTTTCTACGACAACTAAAAATCACATTAAAACGACAACAATCACATTAACCGTTTCCTTTATTAGTTTTTTTATTACAACGTTTACAATAATTTTCAATATTAATGATAGGAGATACGTATTTTTAACAAAATTAAACGAGACATCGTTAACTTTTTTTAGGTCTTCTCTCAGTTTATGCCAATTTGGAAGCGAATGATCTTTTCAGATCTCGCTAGAAAGAAATCATAATCTTTCTATTATTTCACCTCCCAAACAAATTTTGATGTTTCTACGACAATTACCAATCACATTAAAACGACAACAATCACATTAACAGTTTCCTTCATTAGTTTTTTTTATCACAACGTTCACAATAATTTCCATTATTAATGAGAGGAGATACGTATTTTTACCAAAATTAAACGAGATATCCTGAACTTTTTTTTAGGTCTTCTCTCATTTTATGCCAATTTGGAAGGGAATGATCTTTTTCAGATCTCACCAGAAGAAAATCGTAATCTTTTTATTATTGCACCTCTCAAACAAATTTTGATTTTCTACGACAACTAAAAATCACATTAAAACGACAACAAGCACATTAACCGTTTCCTTCATTAGTTTTTTTTATCACAACGTTCACAATAATTTCCATTATTAATGAGAGGAGATACATATTTTTACCAAAATTAAACGAGATATCCTGAACTTTTTTTTAGGTCTTCTCTCATTTTATGCCAATTTGGAAGGGAATGATCTTTTCATATCTCACCAGAAAAAAATCATAATCTTTCTATTATTTCACCTCCCAAACATATCGTGAAATTTTGATGTTTCTACGACAATGACCAATCACATTAAAATGACAACAATCACATTAACAGTTTCCCTTATTAGTTTTTTTTTATCACAACGTTTACAATAATTTGCATTATTAATGAGAGGAGATACGTATTTTTAACAAAATTAAACGAGACATCCTGAACTTTTTTTAGGTCTTCTCTCAGTTGATGCCAATTTGGAAGCGAATGATCTTTTCAGATCTCGCTAGAAAAAAATCATAATCTTTTTATTTTTCACCTCCCAAAACAAATTTTGATGTTTCTACGACAACTAAAAATCTCATTAAAATGACAACAATCACCTTAACAGCCTCCTTTATTAGTTTTTTTATTACAACATTTACAATAATTTTCAATATTAATGACAGGAGATACGTATTTTTAACAAAATTAAACGAGATATCCTGAACTTTTTTTTAGGTCTTCTCTCATTTTATGCCAATTTGGAAGGGAATGGTCTTTTTCAGATCTCACCAGAAAAAAATCATAATCTTTTTATTATTGCACCTCCCAAACAAATTTTGATTTTCTACGACAACTAAAAATCACATTAAAACGACAACAATCACATTAACCGTTTCCTTTATTAGTTTTTTTATGACAACGTTTACAATAATTTTCAATATTAATGAGAGGAGATACGTATTTTTAACAAAATTAAACGAGACATCGTTAACTTTTTTTAGGTCTTCTCTCAGTTTATGCCAATTTGGAAGCGAATGATCTTTTCAGATCTCGCTAGAAAGAAATCATAATCTTTCTATTATTTCACCTCCCAAACAAATTTTGATGTTTCTACGACAATTACCAATCACATTAAAACGACAACAATCACATTAACAGTTTCCTTCATTAGTTTTTTTTATCACAACGTTCACAATAATTTCCATTATTAATGAGAGGAGATACGTATTTTTACCAAAATTAAACGAGATATCCTGAACTTTTTTTTAGGTCTTCTCTCATTTTATGCCAATTTGGAAGGGAATGATCTTTTTCAGATCTCACCAGAAGAAAATCGTAATCTTTTTATTATTGCACCTCTCAAACAAATTTTGATTTTCTACGACAACTAAAAATCACATTAAAACGACAACAAGCACATTAACCGTTTCCTTCATTAGTTTTTTTTATCACAACGTTCACAATAATTTCCATTATTAATGAGAGGAGATACATATTTTTACCAAAATTAAACGAGATATCCTGAACTTTTTTTTAGGTCTTCTCTCATTTTATGCCAATTTGGAAGGGAATGATCTTTTCATATCTCACCAGAAAAAAATCATAATCTTTCTATTATTTCACCTCCCAAACATATCGTGAAATTTTGATGTTTCTACGACAATGACCAATCACATTAAAATGACAACAATCACATTAACAGTTTCCCTTATTAGTTTTTTTTTATCACAACGTTTACAATAATTTGCATTATTAATGAGAGGAGATACGTATTTTTAACAAAATTAAACGAGACATCCTGAACTTTTTTTAGGTCTTCTCTCAGTTGATGCCAATTTGGAAGCGAATGATCTTTTCAGATCTCGCTAGAAAAAAATCATAATCTTTTTATTTTTCACCTCCCAAAACAAATTTTGATGTTTCTACGACAACTAAAAATCTCATTAAAATGACAACAATCACCTTAACAGCCTCCTTTATTAGTTTTTTTATTACAACATTTACAATAATTTTCAATATTAATGACAGGAGATACGTATTTTTAACAAAATTAAACGAGATATCCTGAACTTTTTTTTAGGTCTTCTCTCATTTTATGCCAATTTGGAAGGGAATGGTCTTTTTCAGATCTCACCAGAAAAAAATCATAATCTTTTTATTATTGCACCTCCCAAACAAATTTTGATTTTCTACGACAACTAAAAATCACATTAAAACGACAACAATCACATTAACCATTTCCTTTATTAGTTTTTTTATGACAACGTTTACAATAATTTTCAATATTAATGAGAGGAGATACGTATTTTTAACAAAATTAAACGAGACATCGTTAACTTTTTTTAGGTCTTCTCTCAGTTTATGCCAATTTGGAAGCGAATGATCTTTTCAGATCTCGCTAGAAAGAAATCATAATCTTTCTATTATTTCACCTCCCAAACAAATTTTGATGTTTCTACGACAATTACCAATCACATTAAAACGACAACAATCACATTAACAGTTTCCTTCATTAGTTTTTTTTATCACAACGTTCACAATAATTTCCATTATTAATGAGAGGAGATACGTATTTTTACCAAAATTAAACGAGATATCCTGAACTTTTTTTTAGGTCTTCTCTCATTTTATGCCAATTTGGAAGGGAATGATCTTTTTCAGATCTCACCAGAAGAAAATCGTAATCTTTTTATTATTGCACCTCTCAAACAAATTTTGATTTTCTACGACAACTAAAAATCACATTAAAACGACAACAAGCACATTAACCGTTTCCTTCATTAGTTTTTTTTATCACAACGTTCACAATAATTTCCATTATTAATGAGAGGAGATACATATTTTTACCAAAATTAAACGAGATATCCTGAACTTTTTTTTAGGTCTTCTCTCATTTTATGCCAATTTGGAAGGGAATGATCTTTTCATATCTCACCAGAAAAAAATCATAATCTTTCTATTATTTCACCTCCCAAACATATCGTGAAATTTTGATGTTTCTACGACAATGACCAATCACATTAAAATGACAACAATCACATTAACAGTTTCCCTTATTAGTTTTTTTTTATCACAACGTTTACAATAATTTGCATTATTAATGAGAGGAGATACGTATTTTTAACAAAATTAAACGAGACATCCTGAACTTTTTTTAGGTCTTCTCTCAGTTGATGCCAATTTGGAAGCGAATGATCTTTTCAGATCTCGCTAGAAAAAAATCATAATCTTTTTATTTTTCACCTCCCAAAACAAATTTTGATGTTTCTACGACAACTAAAAATCTCATTAAAATGACAACAATCACCTTAACAGCCTCCTTTATTAGTTTTTTTATTACAACATTTACAATAATTTTCAATATTAATGACAGGAGATACGTATTTTTAACAAAATTAAACGAGATATCCTGAACTTTTTTTTAGGTCTTCTCTCATTTTATGCCAATTTGGAAGGGAATGGTCTTTTTCAGATCTCACCAGAAAAAAATCATAATCTTTTTATTATTGCACCTCCCAAACAAATTTTGATTTTCTACGACAACTAAAAATCACATTAAAACGACAACAATCACATTAACCATTTCCTTTATTAGTTTTTTTATGACAACGTTTACAATAATTTTCAATATTAATGAGAGGAGATACGTATTTTTAACAAAATTAAACGAGACATCGTTAACTTTTTTTAGGTCTTCTCTCAGTTTATGCCAATTTGGAAGCGAATGATCTTTTCAGATCTCGCTAGAAAGAAATCATAATCTTTCTATTATTTCACCTCCCAAACAAATTTTGATGTTTCTACGACAATTACCAATCACATTAAAACGACAACAATCACATTAACAGTTTCCTTCATTAGTTTTTTTTATCACAACGTTCACAATAATTTCCATTATTAATGAGAGGAGATACGTATTTTTACCAAAATTAAACGAGATATCCTGAACTTTTTTTTAGGTCTTCTCTCATTTTATGCCAATTTGGAAGGGAATGATCTTTTTCAGATCTCACCAGAAGAAAATCGTAATCTTTTTATTATTGCACCTCTCAAACAAATTTTGATTTTCTACGACAACTAAAAATCACATTAAAACGACAACAAGCACATTAACCGTTTCCTTCATTAGTTTTTTTTATCACAACGTTCACAATAATTTCCATTATTAATGAGAGGAGATACATATTTTTACCAAAATTAAACGAGATATCCTGAACTTTTTTTTAGGTCTTCTCTCATTTTATGCCAATTTGGAAGGGAATGATCTTTTCATATCTCACCAGAAAAAAATCATAATCTTTCTATTATTTCACCTCCCAAACATATCGTGAAATTTTGATGTTTCTACGACAATGACCAATCACATTAAAATGACAACAATCACATTAACAGTTTCCCTTATTAGTTTTTTTTATCACAACGTTTACAATAATTTGCATTATTAATGAGAGGAGATACGTATTTTTAACAAAATTAAACGAGACATCCTGAACTTTTTTTAGGTCTTCTCTCAGTTGATGCCAATTTGGAAGCGAATGATCTTTTCAGATCTCGCTAGAAAAAAATCATAATCTTTTTATTTTTCACCTCCCAAAACAAATTTTGATGTTTCTACGACAACTAAAAATCTCATTAAAATGACAACAATCACCTTAACAGCCTCCTTTATTAGTTTTTTTATTACAACATTTACAATAATTTTCAATATTAATGACAGGAGATACGTATTTTTAACAAAATTAAACGAGATATCCTGAACTTTTTTTTAGGTCTTCTCTCATTTTATGCCAATTTGGAAGGGAATGGTCTTTTTCAGATCTCACCAGAAAAAAATCATAATCTTTTTATTATTGCACCTCCCAAACAAATTTTGATTTTCTACGACAACTAAAAATCACATTAAAACGACAACAATCACATTAACCATTTCCTTTATTAGTTTTTTTATGACAACGTTTACAATAATTTTCAATATTAATGAGAGGAGATACGTATTTTTAACAAAATTAAACGAGACATCGTTAACTTTTTTTAGGTCTTCTCTCAGTTTATGCCAATTTGGAAGCGAATGATCTTTTCAGATCTCGCTAGAAAGAAATCATAATCTTTCTATTATTTCACCTCCCAAACAAATTTTGATGTTTCTACGACAATTACCAATCACATTAAAATGACAACAATCACATTAACAGTTTCCTTCATTAGTTTTTTTTATCACAACGTTCACAATAATTTCCATTATTAATGAGAGGAGATACGTATTTTTACCAAAATTAAACGAGATATCCTGAACTTTTTTTTAGGTCTTCTCTCATTTTATGCCAATTTGGAAGGGAATGATCTTTTTCAGATCTCACCAGAAGAAAATCGTAATCTTTTTATTATTGCACCTCTCAAACAAATTTTGATTTTCTACGACAACTAAAAATCACATTAAAACGACAACAAGCACATTAACCGTTTCCTTCATTAGTTTTTTTTATCACAACGTTCACAATAATTTCCATTATTAATGAGAGGAGATACATATTTTTACCAAAATTAAACGAGATATCCTGAACTTTTTTTTAGGTCTTCTCTCATTTTATGCCAATTTGGAAGGGAATGATCTTTTCATATCTCACCAGAAAAAAATCATAATCTTTCTATTATTTCACCTCCCAAACATATCGTGAAATTTTGATGTTTCTACGACAATGACCAATCACATTAAAATGACAACAATCACATTAACAGTTTCCCTTATTAGTTTTTTTTATCACAACGTTTACAATAATTTGCATTATTAATGAGAGGAGATACGTATTTTTAACAAAATTAAACGAGACATCCTGAACTTTTTTTAGGTCTTCTCTCAGTTGATGCCAATTTGGAAGCGAATGATCTTTTCAGATCTCGCTAGAAAAAAATCATAATCTTTTTATTTTTCACCTCCCAAAACAAATTTTGATGTTTCTACGACAACTAAAAATCTCATTAAAATGACAACAATCACCTTAACAGCCTCCTTTATTAGTTTTTTTATTACAACATTTACAATAATTTTCAATATTAATGACAGGAGATACGTATTTTTAACAAAATTAAACGAGATATCCTGAACTTTTTTTTAGGTCTTCTCTCATTTTATGCCAATTTGGAAGGGAATGGTCTTTTTCAGATCTCACCAGAAAAAAATCATAATCTTTTTATTATTGCACCTCCCAAACAAATTTTGATTTTCTACGACAACTAAAAATCACATTAAAACGACAACAATCACATTAACCATTTCCTTTATTAGTTTTTTTATGACAACGTTTACAATAATTTTCAATATTAATGAGAGGAGATACGTATTTTTAACAAAATTAAACGAGACATCGTTAACTTTTTTTAGGTCTTCTCTCAGTTTATGCCAATTTGGAAGCGAATGATCTTTTCAGATCTCGCTAGAAAGAAATCATAATCTTTCTATTATTTCACCTCCCAAACAAATTTTGATGTTTCTACGACAATTACCAATCACATTAAAACGACAACAATCACATTAACAGTTTCCTTCATTAGTTTTTTTTATCACAACGTTCACAATAATTTCCATTATTAATGAGAGGAGATACGTATTTTTACCAAAATTAAACGAGATATCCTGAACTTTTTTTTAGGTCTTCTCTCATTTTATGCCAATTTGGAAGGGAATGATCTTTTTCAGATCTCACCAGAAGAAAATCGTAATCTTTTTATTATTGCACCTCTCAAACAAATTTTGATTTTCTACGACAACTAAAAATCACATTAAAACGACAACAAGCACATTAACCGTTTCCTTCATTAGTTTTTTTTTATCACAACGTTCACAATAATTTCCATTATTAATGAGAGGAGATACATATTTTTACCAAAATTAAACGAGATATCCTGAACTTTTTTTTAGGTCTTCTCTCATTTTATGCCAATTTGGAAGGGAATGATCTTTTCATATCTCACCAGAAAAAAATCATAATCTTTCTATTATTTCACCTCCCAAACATATCGTGAAATTTTGATGTTTCTACGACAATGACCAATCACATTAAAATGACAACAATCACATTAACAGTTTCCCTTATTAGTTTTTTTTATCACAACGTTTACAATAATTTGCATTATTAATGAGAGGAGATACGTATTTTTAACAAAATTAAACGAGACATCCTGAACTTTTTTTAGGTCTTCTCTCAGTTGATGCCAATTTGGAAGCGAATGATCTTTTCAGATCTCGCTAGAAAAAAATCATAATCTTTTTATTTTTCACCTCCCAAAACAAATTTTGATGTTTCTACGACAACTAAAAATCTCATTAAAATGACAACAATCACCTTAACAGCCTCCTTTATTAGTTTTTTTATTACAACATTTACAATAATTTTCAATATTAATGACAGGAGATACGTATTTTTAACAAAATTAAACGAGATATCCTGAACTTTTTTTTAGGTCTTCTCTCATTTTATGCCAATTTGGAAGGGAATGGTCTTTTTCAGATCTCACCAGAAAAAAATCATAATCTTTTTATTATTGCACCTCCCAAACAAATTTTGATTTTCTACGACAACTAAAAATCACATTAAAACGACAACAATCACATTAACCGTTTCCTTTATTAGTTTTTTTATTACAACGTTTACAATAATTTTCAATATTAATGACAGGAGATACGTATTTTTAACAAAATTAAACGAGACATCGTAAACTTTTTTTTAGGTCTTCTCTCATTTTATGCCAATTTGGAAGGGAATGATCTTTTCAGATCTCACCAGAAAAAAATCATAATCTTTCTATTATTTCACCTCCCAAACAAATTTTGATGTTTCTACGACAATTACCAATCACATTAAAACGACAACAATCACATTAACAGTTTCCTTCATTAGTTTTTTTTATCACAACGTTCACAATAATTTCCATTATTAATGAGAGGAGATACGTATTTTTACCAAAATTAAACGAGATATCCTGAACTTTTTTTTAGGTCTTCTCTCATTTTATGCCAATTTGGAAGGGAATGATCTTTTTCAGATCTCACCAGAAGAAAATCGTAATCTTTTTATTATTGCACCTCTCAAACAAATTTTGATTTTCTACGACAACTAAAAATCACATTAAAACGACAACAAGCACATTAACCGTTTCCTTCATTAGTTTTTTTTATCACAACGTTCACAATAATTTCCATTATTAATGAGAGGAGATACATATTTTTACCAAAATTAAACGAGATATCCTGAACTTTTTTTTAGGTCTTCTCTCATTTTATGCCAATTTGGAAGGGAATGATCTTTTCATATCTCACCAGAAAAAAATCATAATCTTTCTATTATTTCACCTCCCAAACATATCGTGAAATTTTGATGTTTCTACGACAATGACCAATCACATTAAAATGACAACAATCACATTAACAGTTTCCCTTATTAGTTTTTTTTATCACAACGTTTACAATAATTTGCATTATTAATGAGAGGAGATACGTATTTTTAACAAAATTAAACGAGACATCCTGAACTTTTTTTAGGTCTTCTCTCAGTTGATGCCAATTTGGAAGCGAATGATCTTTTCAGATCTCGCTAGAAAAAAATCATAATCTTTTTATTTTTCACCTCCCAAAACAAATTTTGATGTTTCTACGACAACTAAAAATCTCATTAAAATGACAACAATCACCTTAACAGCCTCCTTCATTAGTTTTTTTATTACAACATTTACAATAATTTTCAATATTAATGACAGGAGATACGTATTTTTAACAAAATTAAACGAGATATCCTGAACTTTTTTTTAGGTCTTCTCTCATTTTATGCCAATTTGGAAGGGAATGGTCTTTTTCAGATCTCACCAGAAAAAAATCATAATCTTTTTATTATTGCACCTCCCAAACAAATTTTGATTTTCTACGACAACTAAAAATCACATTAAAACGACAACAATCACATTAACCGTTTCCTTTATTAGTTTTTTTATTACAACGTTTACAATAATTTTCAATATTAATGACAGGAGATACGTATTTTTAACAAAATTAAACGAGACATCGTAAACTTTTTTTTAGGTCTTCTCTCATTTTATGCCAATTTGGAAGGGAATGATCTTTTCAGATCTCACCAGAAAAAAATCATAATCTTTCTATTATTTCACCTCCCAAACAAATTTTGATGTTTCTACGACAATTACCAATCACATTAAAACGACAACAATCACATTAACAGTTTCCTTCATTAGTTTTTTTTATCACAACGTTCACAATAATTTCCATTATTAATGAGAGGAGATACGTATTTTTACCAAAATTAAACGAGATATCCTGAACTTTTTTTTAGGTCTTCTCTCATTTTATGCCAATTTGGAAGGGAATGATCTTTTTCAGATCTCACCAGAAGAAAATCGTAATCTTTTTATTATTGCACCTCTCAAACAAATTTTGATTTTCTACGACAACTAAAAATCACATTAAAACGACAACAAGCACATTAACCGTTTCCTTCATTAGTTTTTTTTATCACAACGTTCACAATAATTTCCATTATTAATGAGAGGAGATACATATTTTTACCAAAATTAAACGAGATATCCTGAACTTTTTTTTAGGTCTTCTCTCATTTTATGCCAATTTGGAAGGGAATGATCTTTTCATATCTCACCAGAAAAAAATCATAATCTTTCTATTATTTCACCTCCCAAACATATCGTGAAATTTTGATGTTTCTACGACAATGACCAATCACATTAAAATGACAACAATCACATTAACAGTTTCCCTTATTAGTTTTTTTTATCACAACGTTTACAATAATTTGCATTATTAATGAGAGGAGATACGTATTTTTAACAAAATTAAACGAGACATCCTGAACTTTTTTTAGGTCTTCTCTCAGTTGATGCCAATTTGGAAGCGAATGATCTTTTCAGATCTCGCTAGAAAAAAATCATAATCTTTTTATTTTTCACCTCCCAAAACAAATTTTGATGTTTCTACGACAACTAAAAATCTCATTAAAATGACAACAATCACCTTAACAGCCTCCTTCATTAGTTTTTTTATTACAACATTTACAATAATTTTCAATATTAATGACAGGAGATACGTATTTTTAACAAAATTAAACGAGATATCCTGAACTTTTTTTTAGGTCTTCTCTCATTTTATGCCAATTTGGAAGGGAATGGTCTTTTTCAGATCTCACCAGAAAAAAATCATAATCTTTTTATTATTGCACCTCCCAAACAAATTTTGATTTTCTACGACAACTAAAAATCACATTAAAACGACAACAATCACATTAACCGTTTCCTTTATTAGTTTTTTTATTACAACGTTTACAATAATTTTCAATATTAATGACAGGAGATACGTATTTTTAACAAAATTAAACGAGACATCGTAAACTTTTTTTTAGGTCTTCTCTCATTTTATGCCAATTTGGAAGGGAATGATCTTTTCATATCTCACCAGAAAAAAATCATAATCTTTCTATTATTTCACCTCCCAAACAAATTTTGATGTTTCTACGACAATTACCAATCACATTAAAACGACAACAATCACATTAACAGTTTCCTTCATTAGTTTTTTTTATCACAACGTTCACAATAATTTCCATTATTAATGAGAGGAGATACGTATTTTTACCAAAATTAAACGAGATATCCTGAACTTTTTTTTAGGTCTTCTCTCATTTTATGCCAATTTGGAAGGGAATGATCTTTTTCAGATCTCACCAGAAGAAAATCGTAATCTTTTTATTATTGCACCTCTCAAACAAATTTTGATTTTCTACGACAACTAAAAATCACATTAAAACGACAACAAGCACATTAACCGTTTCCTTCATTAGTTTTTTTTATCACAACGTTCACAATAATTTCCATTATTAATGAGAGGAGATACATATTTTTACCAAAATTAAACGAGATATCCTGAACTTTTTTTTAGGTCTTCTCTCATTTTATGCCAATTTGGAAGGGAATGATCTTTTCATATCTCACCAGAAAAAAATCATAATCTTTCTATTATTTCACCTCCCAAACATATCGTGAAATTTTGATGTTTCTACGACAATGACCAATCACATTAAAATGACAACAATCACATTAACAGTTTCCCTTATTAGTTTTTTTTATCACAACGTTTACAATAATTTGCATTATTAATGAGAGGAGATACGTATTTTTAACAAAATTAAACGAGACATCCTGAACTTTTTTTAGGTCTTCTCTCAGTTGATGCCAATTTGGAAGCGAATGATCTTTTCAGATCTCGCTAGAAAAAAATCATAATCTTTTTATTTTTCACCTCCCAAAACAAATTTTGATGTTTCTACGACAACTAAAAATCTCATTAAAATGACAACAATCACCTTAACAGCCTCCTTCATTAGTTTTTTTATTACAACATTTACAATAATTTTCAATATTAATGACAGGAGATACGTATTTTTAACAAAATTAAACGAGATATCCTGAACTTTTTTTTAGGTCTTCTCTCATTTTATGCCAATTTGGAAGGGAATGGTCTTTTTCAGATCTCACCAGAAAAAAATCATAATCTTTTTATTATTGCACCTCCCAAACAAATTTTGATTTTCTACGACAACTAAAAATCACATTAAAACGACAACAATCACATTAACCGTTTCCTTTATTAGTTTTTTTATTACAACGTTTACAATAATTTTCAATATTAATGACAGGAGATACGTATTTTTAACAAAATTAAACGAGACATCGTAAACTTTTTTTTAGGTCTTCTCTCATTTTATGCCAATTTGGAAGGGAATGATCTTTTCAGATCTCACCAGAAAAAAATCATAATCTTTCTATTATTTCACCTCCCAAACAAATTTTGATGTTTCTACGACAATTACCAATCACATTAAAACGACAACAATCACATTAACAGTTTCCTTCATTAGTTTTTTTTATCACAACGTTCACAATAATTTCCATTATTAATGAGAGGAGATACGTATTTTTACCAAAATTAAACGAGATATCCTGAACTTTTTTTTAGGTCTTCTCTCATTTTATGCCAATTTGGAAGGGAATGATCTTTTTCAGATCTCACCAGAAGAAAATCGTAATCTTTTTATTATTGCACCTCTCAAACAAATTTTGATTTTCTACGACAACTAAAAATCACATTAAAACGACAACAAGCACATTAACCGTTTCCTTCATTAGTTTTTTTTATCACAACGTTCACAATAATTTCCATTATTAATGAGAGGAGATACATATTTTTACCAAAATTAAACGAGATATCCTGAACTTTTTTTTAGGTCTTCTCTCATTTTATGCCAATTTGGAAGGGAATGATCTTTTCATATCTCACCAGAAAAAAATCATAATCTTTCTATTATTTCACCTCCCAAACATATCGTGAAATTTTGATGTTTCTACGACAATGACCAATCACATTAAAATGACAACAATCACATTAACAGTTTCCCTTATTAGTTTTTTTTATCACAACGTTTACAATAATTTGCATTATTAATGAGAGGAGATACGTATTTTTAACAAAATTAAACGAGACATCCTGAACTTTTTTTAGGTCTTCTCTCAGTTGATGCCAATTTGGAAGCGAATGATCTTTTCAGATCTCGCTAGAAAAAAATCATAATCTTTTTATTTTTCACCTCCCAAAACAAATTTTGATGTTTCTACGACAACTAAAAATCTCATTAAAATGACAACAATCACCTTAACAGCCTCCTTCATTAGTTTTTTTATTACAACATTTACAATAATTTTCAATATTAATGACAGGAGATACGTATTTTTAACAAAATTAAACGAGATATCCTGAACTTTTTTTTAGGTCTTCTCTCATTTTATGCCAATTTGGAAGGGAATGGTCTTTTTCAGATCTCACCAGAAAAAAATCATAATCTTTTTATTATTGCACCTCCCAAACAAATTTTGATTTTCTACGACAACTAAAAATCACATTAAAACGACAACAATCACATTAACCGTTTCCTTTATTAGTTTTTTTATTACAACGTTTACAATAATTTTCAATATTAATGACAGGAGATACGTATTTTTAACAAAATTAAACGAGACATCGTAAACTTTTTTTTAGGTCTTCTCTCATTTTATGCCAATTTGGAAGGGAATGATCTTTTCATATCTCACCAGAAAAAAATCATAATCTTTCTATTATTTCACCTCCCAAACAAATTTTGATGTTTCTACGACAATTACCAATCACATTAAAACGACAACAATCACATTAACAGTTTCCTTCATTAGTTTTTTTTATCACAACGTTCACAATAATTTCCATTATTAATGAGAGGAGATACGTATTTTTACCAAAATTAAACGAGATATCCTGAACTTTTTTTTAGGTCTTCTCTCATTTTATGCCAATTTGGAAGGGAATGATCTTTTTCAGATCTCACCAGAAGAAAATCGTAATCTTTTTATTATTGCACCTCTCAAACAAATTTTGATTTTCTACGACAACTAAAAATCACATTAAAACGACAACAAGCACATTAACCGTTTCCTTCATTAGTTTTTTTTATCACAACGTTCACAATAATTTCCATTATTAATGAGAGGAGATACATATTTTTACCAAAATTAAACGAGATATCCTGAACTTTTTTTTAGGTCTTCTCTCATTTTATGCCAATTTGGAAGGGAATGATCTTTTCATATCTCACCAGAAAAAAATCATAATCTTTCTATTATTTCACCTCCCAAACATATCGTGAAATTTTGATGTTTCTACGACAATGACCAATCACATTAAAATGACAACAATCACATTAACAGTTTCCCTTATTAGTTTTTTTTATCACAACGTTTACAATAATTTGCATTATTAATGAGAGGAGATACGTATTTTTAACAAAATTAAACGAGACATCCTGAACTTTTTTTAGGTCTTCTCTCAGTTGATGCCAATTTGGAAGCGAATGATCTTTTCAGATCTCGCTAGAAAAAAATCATAATCTTTTTATTTTTCACCTCCCAAAACAAATTTTGATGTTTCTACGACAACTAAAAATCTCATTAAAATGACAACAATCACCTTAACAGCCTCCTTCATTAGTTTTTTTATTACAACATTTACAATAATTTTCAATATTAATGACAGGAGATACGTATTTTTAACAAAATTAAACGAGATATCCTGAACTTTTTTTTAGGTCTTCTCTCATTTTATGCCAATTTGGAAGGGAATGGTCTTTTTCAGATCTCACCAGAAAAAAATCATAATCTTTTTATTATTGCACCTCCCAAACAAATTTTGATTTTCTACGACAACTAAAAATCACATTAAAACGACAACAATCACATTAACCGTTTCCTTTATTAGTTTTTTTATTACAACGTTTACAATAATTTTCAATATTAATGACAGGAGATACGTATTTTTAACAAAATTAAACGAGACATCGTAAACTTTTTTTTAGGTCTTCTCTCATTTTATGCCAATTTGGAAGGGAATGATCTTTTCAGATCTCACCAGAAAAAAATCATAATCTTTCTATTATTTCACCTCCCAAACAAATTTTGATGTTTCTACGACAATTACCAATCACATTAAAACGACAACAATCACATTAACAGTTTCCTTCATTAGTTTTTTTTATCACAACGTTCACAATAATTTCCATTATTAATGAGAGGAGATACGTATTTTTACCAAAATTAAACGAGATATCCTGAACTTTTTTTTAGGTCTTCTCTCATTTTATGCCAATTTGGAAGGGAATGATCTTTTTCAGATCTCACCAGAAGAAAATCGTAATCTTTTTATTATTGCACCTCTCAAACAAATTTTGATTTTCTACGACAACTAAAAATCACATTAAAACGACAACAAGCACATTAACCGTTTCCTTCATTAGTTTTTTTTATCACAACGTTCACAATAATTTCCATTATTAATGAGAGGAGATACATATTTTTACCAAAATTAAACGAGATATCCTGAACTTTTTTTTAGGTCTTCTCTCATTTTATGCCAATTTGGAAGGGAATGATCTTTTCATATCTCACCAGAAAAAAATCATAATCTTTCTATTATTTCACCTCCCAAACATATCGTGAAATTTTGATGTTTCTACGACAATGACCAATCACATTAAAATGACAACAATCACATTAACAGTTTCCCTTATTAGTTTTTTTTATCACAACGTTTACAATAATTTGCATTATTAATGAGAGGAGATACGTATTTTTAACAAAATTAAACGAGACATCCTGAACTTTTTTTAGGTCTTCTCTCAGTTGATGCCAATTTGGAAGCGAATGATCTTTTCAGATCTCGCTAGAAAAAAATCATAATCTTTTTATTTTTCACCTCCCAAAACAAATTTTGATGTTTCTACGACAACTAAAAATCTCATTAAAATGACAACAATCACCTTAACAGCCTCCTTCATTAGTTTTTTTATTACAACATTTACAATAATTTTCAATATTAATGACAGGAGATACGTATTTTTAACAAAATTAAACGAGATATCCTGAACTTTTTTTTAGGTCTTCTCTCATTTTATGCCAATTTGGAAGGGAATGGTCTTTTTCAGATCTCACCAGAAAAAAATCATAATCTTTTTATTATTGCACCTCCCAAACAAATTTTGATTTTCTACGACAACTAAAAATCACATTAAAACGACAACAATCACATTAACCGTTTCCTTTATTAGTTTTTTTATTACAACGTTTACAATAATTTTCAATATTAATGACAGGAGATACGTATTTTTAACAAAATTAAACGAGACATCGTAAACTTTTTTTTAGGTCTTCTCTCATTTTATGCCAATTTGGAAGGGAATGATCTTTTCATATCTCACCAGAAAAAAATCATAATCTTTCTATTATTTCACCTCCCAAACAAATTTTGATGTTTCTACGACAATTACCAATCACATTAAAACGACAACAATCACATTAACAGTTTCCTTCATTAGTTTTTTTTATCACAACGTTCACAATAATTTCCATTATTAATGAGAGGAGATACGTATTTTTACCAAAATTAAACGAGATATCCTGAACTTTTTTTTAGGTCTTCTCTCATTTTATGCCAATTTGGAAGGGAATGATCTTTTTCAGATCTCACCAGAAGAAAATCGTAATCTTTTTATTATTGCACCTCTCAAACAAATTTTGATTTTCTACGACAACTAAAAATCACATTAAAACGACAACAAGCACATTAACCGTTTCCTTCATTAGTTTTTTTTATCACAACGTTCACAATAATTTCCATTATTAATGAGAGGAGATACATATTTTTACCAAAATTAAACGAGATATCCTGAACTTTTTTTTAGGTCTTCTCTCATTTTATGCCAATTTGGAAGGGAATGATCTTTTCATATCTCACCAGAAAAAAATCATAATCTTTCTATTATTTCACCTCCCAAACATATCGTGAAATTTTGATGTTTCTACGACAATGACCAATCACATTAAAATGACAACAATCACATTAACAGTTTCCCTTATTAGTTTTTTTTATCACAACGTTTACAATAATTTGCATTATTAATGAGAGGAGATACGTATTTTTAACAAAATTAAACGAGACATCCTGAACTTTTTTTAGGTCTTCTCTCAGTTGATGCCAATTTGGAAGCGAATGATCTTTTCAGATCTCGCTAGAAAAAAATCATAATCTTTTTATTTTTCACCTCCCAAAACAAATTTTGATGTTTCTACGACAACTAAAAATCTCATTAAAATGACAACAATCACCTTAACAGCCTCCTTCATTAGTTTTTTTATTACAACATTTACAATAATTTTCAATATTAATGACAGGAGATACGTATTTTTAACAAAATTAAACGAGATATCCTGAACTTTTTTTTAGGTCTTCTCTCATTTTATGCCAATTTGGAAGGGAATGGTCTTTTTCAGATCTCACCAGAAAAAAATCATAATCTTTTTATTATTGCACCTCCCAAACAAATTTTGATTTTCTACGACAACTAAAAATCACATTAAAACGACAACAATCACATTAACCGTTTCCTTTATTAGTTTTTTTATTACAACGTTTACAATAATTTTCAATATTAATGACAGGAGATACGTATTTTTAACAAAATTAAACGAGACATCGTAAACTTTTTTTTAGGTCTTCTCTCATTTTATGCCAATTTGGAAGGGAATGATCTTTTCATATCTCACCAGAAAAAAATCATAATCTTTCTATTATTTCACCTCCCAAACAAATTTTGATGTTTCTACGACAATTACCAATCACATTAAAACGACAACAATCACATTAACAGTTTCCTTCATTAGTTTTTTTTATCACAACGTTCACAATAATTTCCATTATTAATGAGAGGAGATACGTATTTTTACCAAAATTAAACGAGATATCCTGAACTTTTTTTTAGGTCTTCTCTCATTTTATGCCAATTTGGAAGGGAATGATCTTTTTCAGATCTCACCAGAAGAAAATCGTAATCTTTTTATTATTGCACCTCTCAAACAAATTTTGATTTTCTACGACAACTAAAAATCACATTAAAACGACAACAAGCACATTAACCGTTTCCTTCATTAGTTTTTTTTATCACAACGTTCACAATAATTTCCATTATTAATGAGAGGAGATACATATTTTTACCAAAATTAAACGAGATATCCTGAACTTTTTTTTAGGTCTTCTCTCATTTTATGCCAATTTGGAAGGGAATGATCTTTTCATATCTCACCAGAAAAAAATCATAATCTTTCTATTATTTCACCTCCCAAACATATCGTGAAATTTTGATGTTTCTACGACAATGACCAATCACATTAAAATGACAACAATCACATTAACAGTTTCCCTTATTAGTTTTTTTTATCACAACGTTTACAATAATTTGCATTATTAATGAGAGGAGATACGTATTTTTAACAAAATTAAACGAGACATCCTGAACTTTTTTTAGGTCTTCTCTCAGTTGATGCCAATTTGGAAGCGAATGATCTTTTCAGATCTCGCTAGAAAAAAATCATAATCTTTTTATTTTTCACCTCCCAAAACAAATTTTGATGTTTCTACGACAACTAAAAATCTCATTAAAATGACAACAATCACCTTAACAGCCTCCTTCATTAGTTTTTTTATTACAACATTTACAATAATTTTCAATATTAATGACAGGAGATACGTATTTTTAACAAAATTAAACGAGATATCCTGAACTTTTTTTTAGGTCTTCTCTCATTTTATGCCAATTTGGAAGGGAATGGTCTTTTTCAGATCTCACCAGAAAAAAATCATAATCTTTTTATTATTGCACCTCCCAAACAAATTTTGATTTTCTACGACAACTAAAAATCACATTAAAACGACAACAATCACATTAACCGTTTCCTTTATTAGTTTTTTTATTACAACGTTTACAATAATTTTCAATATTAATGACAGGAGATACGTATTTTTAACAAAATTAAACGAGACATCGTAAACTTTTTTTTAGGTCTTCTCTCATTTTATGCCAATTTGGAAGGGAATGATCTTTTCATATCTCACCAGAAAAAAATCATAATCTTTCTATTATTTCACCTCCCAAACAAATTTTGATGTTTCTACGACAATTACCAATCACATTAAAACGACAACAATCACATTAACAGTTTCCTTCATTAGTTTTTTTTATCACAACGTTCACAATAATTTCCATTATTAATGAGAGGAGATACGTATTTTTACCAAAATTAAACGAGATATCCTGAACTTTTTTTTAGGTCTTCTCTCATTTTATGCCAATTTGGAAGGGAATGATCTTTTTCAGATCTCACCAGAAGAAAATCGTAATCTTTTTATTATTGCACCTCTCAAACAAATTTTGATTTTCTACGACAACTAAAAATCACATTAAAACGACAACAAGCACATTAACCGTTTCCTTCATTAGTTTTTTTTATCACAACGTTCACAATAATTTCCATTATTAATGAGAGGAGATACATATTTTTACCAAAATTAAACGAGATATCCTGAACTTTTTTTTAGGTCTTCTCTCATTTTATGCCAATTTGGAAGGGAATGATCTTTTCATATCTCACCAGAAAAAAATCATAATCTTTCTATTATTTCACCTCCCAAACATATCGTGAAATTTTGATGTTTCTACGACAATGACCAATCACATTAAAATGACAACAATCACATTAACAGTTTCCCTTATTAGTTTTTTTTATCACAACGTTTACAATAATTTGCATTATTAATGAGAGGAGATACGTATTTTTAACAAAATTAAACGAGACATCCTGAACTTTTTTTAGGTCTTCTCTCAGTTGATGCCAATTTGGAAGCGAATGATCTTTTCAGATCTCGCTAGAAAAAAATCATAATCTTTTTATTTTTCACCTCCCAAAACAAATTTTGATGTTTCTACGACAACTAAAAATCTCATTAAAATGACAACAATCACCTTAACAGCCTCCTTTATTAGTTTTTTTATTACAACATTTACAATAATTTTCAATATTAATGACAGGAGATACGTATTTTTAACAAAATTAAACGAGATATCCTGAACTTTTTTTTAGGTCTTCTCTCATTTTATGCCAATTTGGAAGGGAATGGTCTTTTTCAGATCTCACCAGAAAAAAATCATAATCTTTTTATTATTGCACCTCCCAAACAAATTTTGATTTTCTACGACAACTAAAAATCACATTAAAACGACAACAATCACATTAACCATTTCCTTTATTAGTTTTTTTATGACAACGTTTACAATAATTTTCAATATTAATGACAGGAGATACGTATTTTTAACAAAATTAAACGAGACATCGTTAACTTTTTTTAGGTCTTCTCTCAGTTTATGCCAATTTGGAAGCGAATGATCTTTTCAGATCTCGCCAGAAAGAAATCATAATCTTTCTATTATTTCACCTCCCAAACAAATTTTGATGTTTCTACGACAATTACCAATCACATTAAAACGACAACAATCACATTAACAGTTTCCTTCATTAGTTTTTTTTATCACAACGTTCACAATAATTTCCATTATTAATGAGAGGAGATACGTATTTTTACCAAAATTAAACGAGATATCCTGAACTTTTTTTTAGGTCTTCTCTCATTTTATGCCAATTTGGAAGGGAATGATCTTTTTCAGATCTCACCAGAAGAAAATCGTAATCTTTTTATTATTGCACCTCTCAAACAAATTTTGATTTTCTACGACAACTAAAAATCACATTAAAACGACAACAAGCACATTAACCGTTTCCTTCATTAGTTTTTTTTTATCACAACGTTCACAATAATTTCCATTATTAATGAGAGGAGATACATATTTTTACCAAAATTAAACGAGATATCCTGAACTTTTTTTTAGGTCTTCTCTCATTTTATGCCAATTTGGAAGGGAATGATCTTTTCATATCTCACCAGAAAAAAATCATAATCTTTCTATTATTTCACCTCCCAAACATATCGTGAAATTTTGATGTTTCTACGACAATGACCAATCACATTAAAATGACAACAATCACATTAACAGTTTCCCTTATTAGTTTTTTTTATCACAACGTTTACAATAATTTGCATTATTAATGAGAGGAGATACGTATTTTTAACAAAATTAAACGAGACATCCTGAACTTTTTTTAGGTCTTCTCTCAGTTGATGCCAATTTGGAAGCGAATGATCTTTTCAGATCTCGCTAGAAAAAAATCATAATCTTTTTATTTTTCACCTCCCAAAACAAATTTTGATGTTTCTACGACAACTAAAAATCTCATTAAAATGACAACAATCACCTTAACAGCCTCCTTTATTAGTTTTTTTATTACAACATTTACAATAATTTTCAATATTAATGACAGGAGATACGTATTTTTAACAAAATTAAACGAGATATCCTGAACTTTTTTTTAGGTCTTCTCTCATTTTATGCCAATTTGGAAGGGAATGGTCTTTTTCAGATCTCACCAGAAAAAAATCATAATCTTTTTATTATTGCACCTCCCAAACAAATTTTGATTTTCTACGACAACTAAAAATCACATTAAAACGACAACAATCACATTAACCGTTTCCTTTATTAGTTTTTTTATTACAACGTTTACAATAATTTTCAATATTAATGACAGGAGATACGTATTTTTAACAAAATTAAACGAGACATCGTAAACTTTTTTTTAGGTCTTCTCTCATTTTATGCCAATTTGGAAGGGAATGATCTTTTCAGATCTCACCAGAAAAAAATCATAATCTTTCTATTATTTCACCTCCCAAACAAATTTTGATGTTTCTACGACAATTACCAATCACATTAAAACGACAACAATCACATTAACAGTTTCCTTCATTAGTTTTTTTTATCACAACGTTCACAATAATTTCCATTATTAATGAGAGGAGATACGTATTTTTACCAAAATTAAACGAGATATCCTGAACTTTTTTTTAGGTCTTCTCTCATTTTATGCCAATTTGGAAGGGAATGATCTTTTTCAGATCTCACCAGAAGAAAATCGTAATCTTTTTATTATTGCACCTCTCAAACAAATTTTGATTTTCTACGACAACTAAAAATCACATTAAAACGACAACAAGCACATTAACCGTTTCCTTCATTAGTTTTTTTTATCACAACGTTCACAATAATTTCCATTATTAATGAGAGGAGATACATATTTTTACCAAAATTAAACGAGATATCCTGAACTTTTTTTTAGGTCTTCTCTCATTTTATGCCAATTTGGAAGGGAATGATCTTTTCATATCTCACCAGAAAAAAATCATAATCTTTCTATTATTTCACCTCCCAAACATATCGTGAAATTTTGATGTTTCTACGACAATGACCAATCACATTAAAATGACAACAATCACATTAACAGTTTCCCTTATTAGTTTTTTTTATCACAACGTTTACAATAATTTGCATTATTAATGAGAGGAGATACGTATTTTTAACAAAATTAAACGAGACATCCTGAACTTTTTTTAGGTCTTCTCTCAGTTGATGCCAATTTGGAAGCGAATGATCTTTTCAGATCTCGCTAGAAAAAAATCATAATCTTTTTATTTTTCACCTCCCAAAACAAATTTTGATGTTTCTACGACAACTAAAAATCTCATTAAAATGACAACAATCACCTTAACAGCCTCCTTTATTAGTTTTTTTATTACAACATTTACAATAATTTTCAATATTAATGACAGGAGATACGTATTTTTAACAAAATTAAACGAGATATCCTGAACTTTTTTTTAGGTCTTCTCTCATTTTATGCCAATTTGGAAGGGAATGGTCTTTTTCAGATCTCACCAGAAAAAAATCATAATCTTTTTATTATTGCACCTCCCAAACAAATTTTGATTTTCTACGACAACTAAAAATCACATTAAAACGACAACAATCACATTAACCGTTTCCTTTATTAGTTTTTTTATTACAACGTTTACAATAATTTTCAATATTAATGACAGGAGATACGTATTTTTAACAAAATTAAACGAGACATCGTAAACTTTTTTTTAGGTCTTCTCTCATTTTATGCCAATTTGGAAGGGAATGATCTTTTCAGATCTCACCAGAAAAAAATCATAATCTTTCTATTATTTCACCTCCCAAACAAATTTTGATGTTTCTACGACAATTACCAATCACATTAAAACGACAACAATCACATTAACAGTTTCCTTCATTAGTTTTTTTTATCACAACGTTCACAATAATTTCCATTATTAATGAGAGGAGATACGTATTTTTACCAAAATTAAACGAGATATCCTGAACTTTTTTTTAGGTCTTCTCTCATTTTATGCCAATTTGGAAGGGAATGATCTTTTTCAGATCTCACCAGAAGAAAATCGTAATCTTTTTATTATTGCACCTCTCAAACAAATTTTGATTTTCTACGACAACTAAAAATCACATTAAAACGACAACAAGCACATTAACCGTTTCCTTCATTAGTTTTTTTTATCACAACGTTCACAATAATTTCCATTATTAATGAGAGGAGATACATATTTTTACCAAAATTAAACGAGATATCCTGAACTTTTTTTTAGGTCTTCTCTCATTTTATGCCAATTTGGAAGGGAATGATCTTTTCATATCTCACCAGAAAAAAATCATAATCTTTCTATTATTTCACCTCCCAAACATATCGTGAAATTTTGATGTTTCTACGACAATGACCAATCACATTAAAATGACAACAATCACATTAACAGTTTCCCTTATTAGTTTTTTTTATCACAACGTTTACAATAATTTGCATTATTAATGAGAGGAGATACGTATTTTTAACAAAATTAAACGAGACATCCTGAACTTTTTTTAGGTCTTCTCTCAGTTGATGCCAATTTGGAAGCGAATGATCTTTTCAGATCTCGCTAGAAAAAAATCATAATCTTTTTATTTTTCACCTCCCAAAACAAATTTTGATGTTTCTACGACAACTAAAAATCTCATTAAAATGACAACAATCACCTTAACAGCCTCCTTTATTAGTTTTTTTATTACAACATTTACAATAATTTTCAATATTAATGACAGGAGATACGTATTTTTAACAAAATTAAACGAGATATCCTGAACTTTTTTTTAGGTCTTCTCTCATTTTATGCCAATTTGGAAGGGAATGGTCTTTTTCAGATCTCACCAGAAAAAAATCATAATCTTTTTATTATTGCACCTCCCAAACAAATTTTGATTTTCTACGACAACTAAAAATCACATTAAAACGACAACAATCACATTAACCGTTTCCTTTATTAGTTTTTTTATTACAACGTTTACAATAATTTTCAATATTAATGACAGGAGATACGTATTTTTAACAAAATTAAACGAGACATCGTAAACTTTTTTTTAGGTCTTCTCTCATTTTATGCCAATTTGGAAGGGAATGATCTTTTCAGATCTCACCAGAAAAAAATCATAATCTTTCTATTATTTCACCTCCCAAACAAATTTTGATGTTTCTACGACAATTACCAATCACATTAAAACGACAACAATCACATTAACAGTTTCCTTCATTAGTTTTTTTTATCACAACGTTCACAATAATTTCCATTATTAATGAGAGGAGATACGTATTTTTACCAAAATTAAACGAGATATCCTGAACTTTTTTTTAGGTCTTCTCTCATTTTATGCCAATTTGGAAGGGAATGATCTTTTTCAGATCTCACCAGAAGAAAATCGTAATCTTTTTATTATTGCACCTCTCAAACAAATTTTGATTTTCTACGACAACTAAAAATCACATTAAAACGACAACAAGCACATTAACCGTTTCCTTCATTAGTTTTTTTTATCACAACGTTCACAATAATTTCCATTATTAATGAGAGGAGATACATATTTTTACCAAAATTAAACGAGATATCCTGAACTTTTTTTTAGGTCTTCTCTCATTTTATGCCAATTTGGAAGGGAATGATCTTTTCATATCTCACCAGAAAAAAATCATAATCTTTCTATTATTTCACCTCCCAAACATATCGTGAAATTTTGATGTTTCTACGACAATGACCAATCACATTAAAATGACAACAATCACATTAACAGTTTCCCTTATTAGTTTTTTTTATCACAACGTTTACAATAATTTGCATTATTAATGAGAGGAGATACGTATTTTTAACAAAATTAAACGAGACATCCTGAACTTTTTTTAGGTCTTCTCTCAGTTGATGCCAATTTGGAAGCGAATGATCTTTTCAGATCTCGCTAGAAAAAAATCATAATCTTTTTATTTTTCACCTCCCAAAACAAATTTTGATGTTTCTACGACAACTAAAAATCTCATTAAAATGACAACAATCACCTTAACAGCCTCCTTTATTAGTTTTTTTATTACAACATTTACAATAATTTTCAATATTAATGACAGGAGATACGTATTTTTAACAAAATTAAACGAGATATCCTGAACTTTTTTTTAGGTCTTCTCTCATTTTATGCCAATTTGGAAGGGAATGGTCTTTTTCAGATCTCACCAGAAAAAAATCATAATCTTTTTATTATTGCACCTCCCAAACAAATTTTGATTTTCTACGACAACTAAAAATCACATTAAAACGACAACAATCACATTAACCGTTTCCTTTATTAGTTTTTTTATTACAACGTTTACAATAATTTTCAATATTAATGACAGGAGATACGTATTTTTAACAAAATTAAACGAGACATCGTAAACTTTTTTTTAGGTCTTCTCTCATTTTATGCCAATTTGGAAGGGAATGATCTTTTCAGATCTCACCAGAAAAAAATCATAATCTTTCTATTATTTCACCTCCCAAACAAATTTTGATGTTTCTACGACAATTACCAATCACATTAAAACGACAACAATCACATTAACAGTTTCCTTCATTAGTTTTTTTTATCACAACGTTCACAATAATTTCCATTATTAATGAGAGGAGATACGTATTTTTACCAAAATTAAACGAGATATCCTGAACTTTTTTTTAGGTCTTCTCTCATTTTATGCCAATTTGGAAGGGAATGATCTTTTTCAGATCTCACCAGAAGAAAATCGTAATCTTTTTATTATTGCACCTCTCAAACAAATTTTGATTTTCTACGACAACTAAAAATCACATTAAAACGACAACAAGCACATTAACCGTTTCCTTCATTAGTTTTTTTTATCACAACGTTCACAATAATTTCCATTATTAATGAGAGGAGATACATATTTTTACCAAAATTAAACGAGATATCCTGAACTTTTTTTTAGGTCTTCTCTCATTTTATGCCAATTTGGAAGGGAATGATCTTTTCATATCTCACCAGAAAAAAATCATAATCTTTCTATTATTTCACCTCCCAAACATATCGTGAAATTTTGATGTTTCTACGACAATGACCAATCACATTAAAATGACAACAATCACATTAACAGTTTCCCTTATTAGTTTTTTTTATCACAACGTTTACAATAATTTGCATTATTAATGAGAGGAGATACGTATTTTTAACAAAATTAAACGAGACATCCTGAACTTTTTTTAGGTCTTCTCTCAGTTGATGCCAATTTGGAAGCGAATGATCTTTTCAGATCTCGCTAGAAAAAAATCATAATCTTTTTATTTTTCACCTCCCAAAACAAATTTTGATGTTTCTACGACAACTAAAAATCTCATTAAAATGACAACAATCACCTTAACAGCCTCCTTTATTAGTTTTTTTATTACAACATTTACAATAATTTTCAATATTAATGACAGGAGATACGTATTTTTAACAAAATTAAACGAGATATCCTGAACTTTTTTTTAGGTCTTCTCTCATTTTATGCCAATTTGGAAGGGAATGGTCTTTTTCAGATCTCACCAGAAAAAAATCATAATCTTTTTATTATTGCACCTCCCAAACAAATTTTGATTTTCTACGACAACTAAAAATCACATTAAAACGACAACAATCACATTAACCGTTTCCTTTATTAGTTTTTTTATTACAACGTTTACAATAATTTTCAATATTAATGACAGGAGATACGTATTTTTAACAAAATTAAACGAGACATCGTAAACTTTTTTTTAGGTCTTCTCTCATTTTATGCCAATTTGGAAGGGAATGATCTTTTCAGATCTCACCAGAAAAAAATCATAATCTTTCTATTATTTCACCTCCCAAACAAATTTTGATGTTTCTACGACAATTACCAATCACATTAAAACGACAACAATCACATTAACAGTTTCCTTCATTAGTTTTTTTTATCACAACGTTCACAATAATTTCCATTATTAATGAGAGGAGATACGTATTTTTACCAAAATTAAACGAGATATCCTGAACTTTTTTTTAGGTCTTCTCTCATTTTATGCCAATTTGGAAGGGAATGATCTTTTTCAGATCTCACCAGAAGAAAATCGTAATCTTTTTATTATTGCACCTCTCAAACAAATTTTGATTTTCTACGACAACTAAAAATCACATTAAAACGACAACAAGCACATTAACCGTTTCCTTCATTAGTTTTTTTTATCACAACGTTCACAATAATTTCCATTATTAATGAGAGGAGATACATATTTTTACCAAAATTAAACGAGATATCCTGAACTTTTTTTTAGGTCTTCTCTCATTTTATGCCAATTTGGAAGGGAATGATCTTTTCATATCTCACCAGAAAAAAATCATAATCTTTCTATTATTTCACCTCCCAAACATATCGTGAAATTTTGATGTTTCTACGACAATGACCAATCACATTAAAATGACAACAATCACATTAACAGTTTCCCTTATTAGTTTTTTTTATCACAACGTTTACAATAATTTGCATTATTAATGAGAGGAGATACGTATTTTTAACAAAATTAAACGAGACATCCTGAACTTTTTTTAGGTCTTCTCTCAGTTGATGCCAATTTGGAAGCGAATGATCTTTTCAGATCTCGCTAGAAAAAAATCATAATCTTTTTATTTTTCACCTCCCAAAACAAATTTTGATGTTTCTACGACAACTAAAAATCTCATTAAAATGACAACAATCACCTTAACAGCCTCCTTTATTAGTTTTTTTATTACAACATTTACAATAATTTTCAATATTAATGACAGGAGATACGTATTTTTAACAAAATTAAACGAGATATCCTGAACTTTTTTTTAGGTCTTCTCTCATTTTATGCCAATTTGGAAGGGAATGGTCTTTTTCAGATCTCACCAGAAAAAAATCATAATCTTTTTATTATTGCACCTCCCAAACAAATTTTGATTTTCTACGACAACTAAAAATCACATTAAAACGACAACAATCACATTAACCGTTTCCTTTATTAGTTTTTTTATTACAACGTTTACAATAATTTTCAATATTAATGACAGGAGATACGTATTTTTAACAAAATTAAACGAGACATCGTAAACTTTTTTTTAGGTCTTCTCTCATTTTATGCCAATTTGGAAGGGAATGATCTTTTCAGATCTCACCAGAAAAAAATCATAATCTTTCTATTATTTCACCTCCCAAACAAATTTTGATGTTTCTACGACAATTACCAATCACATTAAAACGACAACAATCACATTAACAGTTTCCTTCATTAGTTTTTTTTATCACAACGTTCACAATAATTTCCATTATTAATGAGAGGAGATACGTATTTTTACCAAAATTAAACGAGATATCCTGAACTTTTTTTTAGGTCTTCTCTCATTTTATGCCAATTTGGAAGGGAATGATCTTTTTCAGATCTCACCAGAAGAAAATCGTAATCTTTTTATTATTGCACCTCTCAAACAAATTTTGATTTTCTACGACAACTAAAAATCACATTAAAACGACAACAAGCACATTAACCGTTTCCTTCATTAGTTTTTTTTATCACAACGTTCACAATAATTTCCATTATTAATGAGAGGAGATACATATTTTTACCAAAATTAAACGAGATATCCTGAACTTTTTTTTAGGTCTTCTCTCATTTTATGCCAATTTGGAAGGGAATGATCTTTTCATATCTCACCAGAAAAAAATCATAATCTTTCTATTATTTCACCTCCCAAACATATCGTGAAATTTTGATGTTTCTACGACAATGACCAATCACATTAAAATGACAACAATCACATTAACAGTTTCCCTTATTAGTTTTTTTTATCACAACGTTTACAATAATTTGCATTATTAATGAGAGGAGATACGTATTTTTAACAAAATTAAACGAGACATCCTGAACTTTTTTTAGGTCTTCTCTCAGTTGATGCCAATTTGGAAGCGAATGATCTTTTCAGATCTCGCTAGAAAAAAATCATAATCTTTTTATTTTTCACCTCCCAAAACAAATTTTGATGTTTCTACGACAACTAAAAATCTCATTAAAATGACAACAATCACCTTAACAGCCTCCTTTATTAGTTTTTTTATTACAACATTTACAATAATTTTCAATATTAATGACAGGAGATACGTATTTTTAACAAAATTAAACGAGATATCCTGAACTTTTTTTTAGGTCTTCTCTCATTTTATGCCAATTTGGAAGGGAATGGTCTTTTTCAGATCTCACCAGAAAAAAATCATAATCTTTTTATTATTGCACCTCCCAAACAAATTTTGATTTTCTACGACAACTAAAAATCACATTAAAACGACAACAATCACATTAACCGTTTCCTTTATTAGTTTTTTTATTACAACGTTTACAATAATTTTCAATATTAATGACAGGAGATACGTATTTTTAACAAAATTAAACGAGACATCGTAAACTTTTTTTTAGGTCTTCTCTCATTTTATGCCAATTTGGAAGGGAATGATCTTTTCAGATCTCACCAGAAAAAAATCATAATCTTTCTATTATTTCACCTCCCAAACAAATTTTGATGTTTCTACGACAATTACCAATCACATTAAAACGACAACAATCACATTAACAGTTTCCTTCATTAGTTTTTTTTATCACAACGTTCACAATAATTTCCATTATTAATGAGAGGAGATACGTATTTTTACCAAAATTAAACGAGATATCCTGAACTTTTTTTTAGGTCTTCTCTCATTTTATGCCAATTTGGAAGGGAATGATCTTTTTCAGATCTCACCAGAAGAAAATCGTAATCTTTTTATTATTGCACCTCTCAAACAAATTTTGATTTTCTACGACAACTAAAAATCACATTAAAACGACAACAAGCACATTAACCGTTTCCTTCATTAGTTTTTTTTATCACAACGTTCACAATAATTTCCATTATTAATGAGAGGAGATACATATTTTTACCAAAATTAAACGAGATATCCTGAACTTTTTTTTAGGTCTTCTCTCATTTTATGCCAATTTGGAAGGGAATGATCTTTTCATATCTCACCAGAAAAAAATCATAATCTTTCTATTATTTCACCTCCCAAACATATCGTGAAATTTTGATGTTTCTACGACAATGACCAATCACATTAAAATGACAACAATCACATTAACAGTTTCCCTTATTAGTTTTTTTTATCACAACGTTTACAATAATTTGCATTATTAATGAGAGGAGATACGTATTTTTAACAAAATTAAACGAGACATCCTGAACTTTTTTTAGGTCTTCTCTCAGTTGATGCCAATTTGGAAGCGAATGATCTTTTCAGATCTCGCTAGAAAAAAATCATAATCTTTTTATTTTTCACCTCCCAAAACAAATTTTGATGTTTCTACGACAACTAAAAATCTCATTAAAATGACAACAATCACCTTAACAGCCTCCTTTATTAGTTTTTTTATTACAACATTTACAATAATTTTCAATATTAATGACAGGAGATACGTATTTTTAACAAAATTAAACGAGATATCCTGAACTTTTTTTTAGGTCTTCTCTCATTTTATGCCAATTTGGAAGGGAATGGTCTTTTTCAGATCTCACCAGAAAAAAATCATAATCTTTTTATTATTGCACCTCCCAAACAAATTTTGATTTTCTACGACAACTAAAAATCACATTAAAACGACAACAATCACATTAACCGTTTCCTTTATTAGTTTTTTTATTACAACGTTTACAATAATTTTCAATATTAATGACAGGAGATACGTATTTTTAACAAAATTAAACGAGACATCGTAAACTTTTTTTTAGGTCTTCTCTCATTTTATGCCAATTTGGAAGGGAATGATCTTTTCATATCTCACCAGAAAAAAATCATAATCTTTCTATTATTTCACCTCCCAAACAAATTTTGATGTTTCTACGACAATTACCAATCACATTAAAACGACAACAATCACATTAACAGTTTCCTTCATTAGTTTTTTTTATCACAACGTTCACAATAATTTCCATTATTAATGAGAGGAGATACGTATTTTTACCAAAATTAAACGAGATATCCTGAACTTTTTTTTAGGTCTTCTCTCATTTTATGCCAATTTGGAAGGGAATGATCTTTTTCAGATCTCACCAGAAGAAAATCGTAATCTTTTTATTATTGCACCTCTCAAACAAATTTTGATTTTCTACGACAACTAAAAATCACATTAAAACGACAACAAGCACATTAACCGTTTCCTTCATTAGTTTTTTTTATCACAACGTTCACAATAATTTCCATTATTAATGAGAGGAGATACATATTTTTACCAAAATTAAACGAGATATCCTGAACTTTTTTTTAGGTCTTCTCTCATTTTATGCCAATTTGGAAGGGAATGATCTTTTCATATCTCACCAGAAAAAAATCATAATCTTTCTATTATTTCACCTCCCAAACATATCGTGAAATTTTGATGTTTCTACGACAATGACCAATCACATTAAAATGACAACAATCACATTAACAGTTTCCCTTATTAGTTTTTTTTATCACAACGTTTACAATAATTTGCATTATTAATGAGAGGAGATACGTATTTTTAACAAAATTAAACGAGACATCCTGAACTTTTTTTAGGTCTTCTCTCAGTTGATGCCAATTTGGAAGCGAATGATCTTTTCAGATCTCGCTAGAAAAAAATCATAATCTTTTTATTTTTCACCTCCCAAAACAAATTTTGATGTTTCTACGACAACTAAAAATCTCATTAAAATGACAACAATCACCTTAACAGCCTCCTTTATTAGTTTTTTTATTACAACATTTACAATAATTTTCAATATTAATGACAGGAGATACGTATTTTTAACAAAATTAAACGAGATATCCTGAACTTTTTTTTAGGTCTTCTCTCATTTTATGCCAATTTGGAAGGGAATGGTCTTTTTCAGATCTCACCAGAAAAAAATCATAATCTTTTTATTATTGCACCTCCCAAACAAATTTTGATTTTCTACGACAACTAAAAATCACATTAAAACGACAACAATCACATTAACCGTTTCCTTTATTAGTTTTTTTATTACAACGTTTACAATAATTTTCAATATTAATGACAGGAGATACGTATTTTTAACAAAATTAAACGAGACATCGTAAACTTTTTTTTAGGTCTTCTCTCATTTTATGCCAATTTGGAAGGGAATGATCTTTTCATATCTCACCAGAAAAAAATCATAATCTTTCTATTATTTCACCTCCCAAACAAATTTTGATGTTTCTACGACAATTACCAATCACATTAAAACGACAACAATCACATTAACAGTTTCCTTCATTAGTTTTTTTTATCACAACGTTCACAATAATTTCCATTATTAATGAGAGGAGATACGTATTTTTACCAAAATTAAACGAGATATCCTGAACTTTTTTTTAGGTCTTCTCTCATTTTATGCCAATTTGGAAGGGAATGATCTTTTTCAGATCTCACCAGAAGAAAATCGTAATCTTTTTATTATTGCACCTCTCAAACAAATTTTGATTTTCTACGACAACTAAAAATCACATTAAAACGACAACAAGCACATTAACCGTTTCCTTCATTAGTTTTTTTTATCACAACGTTCACAATAATTTCCATTATTAATGAGAGGAGATACATATTTTTACCAAAATTAAACGAGATATCCTGAACTTTTTTTTAGGTCTTCTCTCATTTTATGCCAATTTGGAAGGGAATGATCTTTTCATATCTCACCAGAAAAAAATCATAATCTTTCTATTATTTCACCTCCCAAACATATCGTGAAATTTTGATGTTTCTACGACAATGACCAATCACATTAAAATGACAACAATCACATTAACAGTTTCCCTTATTAGTTTTTTTTATCACAACGTTTACAATAATTTGCATTATTAATGAGAGGAGATACGTATTTTTAACAAAATTAAACGAGACATCCTGAACTTTTTTTAGGTCTTCTCTCAGTTGATGCCAATTTGGAAGCGAATGATCTTTTCAGATCTCGCTAGAAAAAAATCATAATCTTTTTATTTTTCACCTCCCAAAACAAATTTTGATGTTTCTACGACAACTAAAAATCTCATTAAAATGACAACAATCACCTTAACAGCCTCCTTTATTAGTTTTTTTATTACAACATTTACAATAATTTTCAATATTAATGACAGGAGATACGTATTTTTAACAAAATTAAACGAGATATCCTGAACTTTTTTTTAGGTCTTCTCTCATTTTATGCCAATTTGGAAGGGAATGGTCTTTTTCAGATCTCACCAGAAAAAAATCATAATCTTTTTATTATTGCACCTCCCAAACAAATTTTGATTTTCTACGACAACTAAAAATCACATTAAAACGACAACAATCACATTAACCGTTTCCTTTATTAGTTTTTTTATTACAACGTTTACAATAATTTTCAATATTAATGACAGGAGATACGTATTTTTAACAAAATTAAACGAGACATCGTAAACTTTTTTTTAGGTCTTCTCTCATTTTATGCCAATTTGGAAGGGAATGATCTTTTCATATCTCACCAGAAAAAAATCATAATCTTTCTATTATTTCACCTCCCAAACAAATTTTGATGTTTCTACGACAATTACCAATCACATTAAAACGACAACAATCACATTAACAGTTTCCTTCATTAGTTTTTTTTATCACAACGTTCACAATAATTTCCATTATTAATGAGAGGAGATACGTATTTTTACCAAAATTAAACGAGATATCCTGAACTTTTTTTTAGGTCTTCTCTCATTTTATGCCAATTTGGAAGGGAATGATCTTTTTCAGATCTCACCAGAAGAAAATCGTAATCTTTTTATTATTGCACCTCTCAAACAAATTTTGATTTTCTACGACAACTAAAAATCACATTAAAACGACAACAAGCACATTAACCGTTTCCTTCATTAGTTTTTTTTATCACAACGTTCACAATAATTTCCATTATTAATGAGAGGAGATACATATTTTTACCAAAATTAAACGAGATATCCTGAACTTTTTTTTAGGTCTTCTCTCATTTTATGCCAATTTGGAAGGGAATGATCTTTTCATATCTCACCAGAAAAAAATCATAATCTTTCTATTATTTCACCTCCCAAACATATCGTGAAATTTTGATGTTTCTACGACAATGACCAATCACATTAAAATGACAACAATCACATTAACAGTTTCCCTTATTAGTTTTTTTTATCACAACGTTTACAATAATTTGCATTATTAATGAGAGGAGATACGTATTTTTAACAAAATTAAACGAGACATCCTGAACTTTTTTTAGGTCTTCTCTCAGTTGATGCCAATTTGGAAGCGAATGATCTTTTCAGATCTCGCTAGAAAAAAATCATAATCTTTTTATTTTTCACCTCCCAAAACAAATTTTGATGTTTCTACGACAACTAAAAATCTCATTAAAATGACAACAATCACCTTAACAGCCTCCTTTATTAGTTTTTTTATTACAACATTTACAATAATTTTCAATATTAATGACAGGAGATACGTATTTTTAACAAAATTAAACGAGATATCCTGAACTTTTTTTTAGGTCTTCTCTCATTTTATGCCAATTTGGAAGGGAATGGTCTTTTTCAGATCTCACCAGAAAAAAATCATAATCTTTTTATTATTGCACCTCCCAAACAAATTTTGATTTTCTACGACAACTAAAAATCACATTAAAACGACAACAATCACATTAACCGTTTCCTTTATTAGTTTTTTTATTACAACGTTTACAATAATTTTCAATATTAATGACAGGAGATACGTATTTTTAACAAAATTAAACGAGACATCGTAAACTTTTTTTTAGGTCTTCTCTCATTTTATGCCAATTTGGAAGGGAATGATCTTTTCAGATCTCACCAGAAAAAAATCATAATCTTTCTATTATTTCACCTCCCAAACAAATTTTGATGTTTCTACGACAATTACCAATCACATTAAAACGACAACAATCACATTAACAGTTTCCTTCATTAGTTTTTTTTATCACAACGTTCACAATAATTTCCATTATTAATGAGAGGAGATACGTATTTTTACCAAAATTAAACGAGATATCCTGAACTTTTTTTTAGGTCTTCTCTCATTTTATGCCAATTTGGAAGGGAATGATCTTTTTCAGATCTCACCAGAAGAAAATCGTAATCTTTTTATTATTGCACCTCTCAAACAAATTTTGATTTTCTACGACAACTAAAAATCACATTAAAACGACAACAAGCACATTAACCGTTTCCTTCATTAGTTTTTTTTATCACAACGTTCACAATAATTTCCATTATTAATGAGAGGAGATACATATTTTTACCAAAATTAAACGAGATATCCTGAACTTTTTTTTAGGTCTTCTCTCATTTTATGCCAATTTGGAAGGGAATGATCTTTTCATATCTCACCAGAAAAAAATCATAATCTTTCTATTATTTCACCTCCCAAACATATCGTGAAATTTTGATGTTTCTACGACAATGACCAATCACATTAAAATGACAACAATCACATTAACAGTTTCCCTTATTAGTTTTTTTTATCACAACGTTTACAATAATTTGCATTATTAATGAGAGGAGATACGTATTTTTAACAAAATTAAACGAGACATCCTGAACTTTTTTTAGGTCTTCTCTCAGTTGATGCCAATTTGGAAGCGAATGATCTTTTCAGATCTCGCTAGAAAAAAATCATAATCTTTTTATTTTTCACCTCCCAAAACAAATTTTGATGTTTCTACGACAACTAAAAATCTCATTAAAATGACAACAATCACCTTAACAGCCTCCTTTATTAGTTTTTTTATTACAACATTTACAATAATTTTCAATATTAATGACAGGAGATACGTATTTTTAACAAAATTAAACGAGATATCCTGAACTTTTTTTTAGGTCTTCTCTCATTTTATGCCAATTTGGAAGGGAATGGTCTTTTTCAGATCTCACCAGAAAAAAATCATAATCTTTTTATTATTGCACCTCCCAAACAAATTTTGATTTTCTACGACAACTAAAAATCACATTAAAACGACAACAATCACATTAACCGTTTCCTTTATTAGTTTTTTTATTACAACGTTTACAATAATTTTCAATATTAATGACAGGAGATACGTATTTTTAACAAAATTAAACGAGACATCGTAAACTTTTTTTTAGGTCTTCTCTCATTTTATGCCAATTTGGAAGGGAATGATCTTTTCAGATCTCACCAGAAAAAAATCATAATCTTTCTATTATTTCACCTCCCAAACAAATTTTGATGTTTCTACGACAATTACCAATCACATTAAAACGACAACAATCACATTAACAGTTTCCTTCATTAGTTTTTTTTATCACAACGTTCACAATAATTTCCATTATTAATGAGAGGAGATACGTATTTTTACCAAAATTAAACGAGATATCCTGAACTTTTTTTTAGGTCTTCTCTCATTTTATGCCAATTTGGAAGGGAATGATCTTTTTCAGATCTCACCAGAAGAAAATCGTAATCTTTTTATTATTGCACCTCTCAAACAAATTTTGATTTTCTACGACAACTAAAAATCACATTAAAACGACAACAAGCACATTAACCGTTTCCTTCATTAGTTTTTTTTATCACAACGTTCACAATAATTTCCATTATTAATGAGAGGAGATACATATTTTTACCAAAATTAAACGAGATATCCTGAACTTTTTTTTAGGTCTTCTCTCATTTTATGCCAATTTGGAAGGGAATGATCTTTTCATATCTCACCAGAAAAAAATCATAATCTTTCTATTATTTCACCTCCCAAACATATCGTGAAATTTTGATGTTTCTACGACAATGACCAATCACATTAAAATGACAACAATCACATTAACAGTTTCCCTTATTAGTTTTTTTTATCACAACGTTTACAATAATTTGCATTATTAATGAGAGGAGATACGTATTTTTAACAAAATTAAACGAGACATCCTGAACTTTTTTTAGGTCTTCTCTCAGTTGATGCCAATTTGGAAGCGAATGATCTTTTCAGATCTCGCTAGAAAAAAATCATAATCTTTTTATTTTTCACCTCCCAAAACAAATTTTGATGTTTCTACGACAACTAAAAATCTCATTAAAATGACAACAATCACCTTAACAGCCTCCTTTATTAGTTTTTTTATTACAACATTTACAATAATTTTCAATATTAATGACAGGAGATACGTATTTTTAACAAAATTAAACGAGATATCCTGAACTTTTTTTTAGGTCTTCTCTCATTTTATGCCAATTTGGAAGGGAATGGTCTTTTTCAGATCTCACCAGAAAAAAATCATAATCTTTTTATTATTGCACCTCCCAAACAAATTTTGATTTTCTACGACAACTAAAAATCACATTAAAACGACAACAATCACATTAACCGTTTCCTTTATTAGTTTTTTTATTACAACGTTTACAATAATTTTCAATATTAATGACAGGAGATACGTATTTTTAACAAAATTAAACGAGACATCGTAAACTTTTTTTTAGGTCTTCTCTCATTTTATGCCAATTTGGAAGGGAATGATCTTTTCAGATCTCACCAGAAAAAAATCATAATCTTTCTATTATTTCACCTCCCAAACAAATTTTGATGTTTCTACGACAATTACCAATCACATTAAAACGACAACAATCACATTAACAGTTTCCTTCATTAGTTTTTTTTATCACAACGTTCACAATAATTTCCATTATTAATGAGAGGAGATACGTATTTTTACCAAAATTAAACGAGATATCCTGAACTTTTTTTTAGGTCTTCTCTCATTTTATGCCAATTTGGAAGGGAATGATCTTTTTCAGATCTCACCAGAAGAAAATCGTAATCTTTTTATTATTGCACCTCTCAAACAAATTTTGATTTTCTACGACAACTAAAAATCACATTAAAACGACAACAAGCACATTAACCGTTTCCTTCATTAGTTTTTTTTATCACAACGTTCACAATAATTTCCATTATTAATGAGAGGAGATACATATTTTTACCAAAATTAAACGAGATATCCTGAACTTTTTTTTAGGTCTTCTCTCATTTTATGCCAATTTGGAAGGGAATGATCTTTTCATATCTCACCAGAAAAAAATCATAATCTTTCTATTATTTCACCTCCCAAACATATCGTGAAATTTTGATGTTTCTACGACAATGACCAATCACATTAAAATGACAACAATCACATTAACAGTTTCCCTTATTAGTTTTTTTTATCACAACGTTTACAATAATTTGCATTATTAATGAGAGGAGATACGTATTTTTAACAAAATTAAACGAGACATCCAGAACTTTTTTTAGGTCTTCTCTCAGTTGATGCCAATTTGGAAGCGAATGATCTTTTCAGATCTCGCTAGAAAAAAATCATAATCTTTTTATTTTTCACCTCCCAAAACAAATTTTGATGTTTCTACGACAACTAAAAATCTCATTAAAATGACAACAATCACCTTAACAGCCTCCTTTATTAGTTTTTTTATTACAACATTTACAATAATTTTCAATATTAATGACAGGAGATACGTATTTTTAACAAAATTAAACGAGATATCCTGAACTTTTTTTTAGGTCTTCTCTCATTTTATGCCAATTTGGAAGGGAATGGTCTTTTTCAGATCTCACCAGAAAAAAATCATAATCTTTTTATTATTGCACCTCCCAAACAAATTTTGATTTTCTACGACAACTAAAAATCACATTAAAACGACAACAATCACATTAACCGTTTCCTTTATTAGTTTTTTTATTACAACGTTTACAATAATTTTCAATATTAATGACAGGAGATACGTATTTTTAACAAAATTAAACGAGACATCGTAAACTTTTTTTTAGGTCTTCTCTCATTTTATGCCAATTTGGAAGGGAATGATCTTTTCAGATCTCACCAGAAAAAAATCATAATCTTTCTATTATTTCACCTCCCAAACAAATTTTGATGTTTCTACGACAATTACCAATCACATTAAAACGACAACAATCACATTAACAGTTTCCTTCATTAGTTTTTTTTATCACAACGTTCACAATAATTTCCATTATTAATGAGAGGAGATACGTATTTTTACCAAAATTAAACGAGATATCCTGAACTTTTTTTTAGGTCTTCTCTCATTTTATGCCAATTTGGAAGGGAATGATCTTTTTCAGATCTCACCAGAAGAAAATCGTAATCTTTTTATTATTGCACCTCTCAAACAAATTTTGATTTTCTACGACAACTAAAAATCACATTAAAACGACAACAAGCACATTAACCGTTTCCTTCATTAGTTTTTTTTATCACAACGTTCACAATAATTTCCATTATTAATGAGAGGAGATACATATTTTTACCAAAATTAAACGAGATATCCTGAACTTTTTTTTAGGTCTTCTCTCATTTTATGCCAATTTGGAAGGGAATGATCTTTTCATATCTCACCAGAAAAAAATCATAATCTTTCTATTATTTCACCTCCCAAACATATCGTGAAATTTTGATGTTTCTACGACAATGACCAATCACATTAAAATGACAACAATCACATTAACAGTTTCCCTTATTAGTTTTTTTTATCACAACGTTTACAATAATTTGCATTATTAATGAGAGGAGATACGTATTTTTAACAAAATTAAACGAGACATCCTGAACTTTTTTTAGGTCTTCTCTCAGTTGATGCCAATTTGGAAGCGAATGATCTTTTCAGATCTCGCTAGAAAAAAATCATAATCTTTTTATTTTTCACCTCCCAAAACAAATTTTGATGTTTCTACGACAACTAAAAATCTCATTAAAATGACAACAATCACCTTAACAGCCTCCTTTATTAGTTTTTTTATTACAACATTTACAATAATTTTCAATATTAATGACAGGAGATACGTATTTTTAACAAAATTAAACGAGATATCCTGAACTTTTTTTTAGGTCTTCTCTCATTTTATGCCAATTTGGAAGGGAATGGTCTTTTTCAGATCTCACCAGAAAAAAATCATAATCTTTTTATTATTGCACCTCCCAAACAAATTTTGATTTTCTACGACAACTAAAAATCACATTAAAACGACAACAATCACATTAACCGTTTCCTTTATTAGTTTTTTTATTACAACGTTTACAATAATTTTCAATATTAATGACAGGAGATACGTATTTTTAACAAAATTAAACGAGACATCGTAAACTTTTTTTTAGGTCTTCTCTCATTTTATGCCAATTTGGAAGGGAATGATCTTTTCATATCTCACCAGAAAAAAATCATAATCTTTCTATTATTTCACCTCCCAAACAAATTTTGATGTTTCTACGACAATTACCAATCACATTAAAACGACAACAATCACATTAACAGTTTCCTTCATTAGTTTTTTTTATCACAACGTTCACAATAATTTCCATTATTAATGAGAGGAGATACGTATTTTTACCAAAATTAAACGAGATATCCTGAACTTTTTTTTAGGTCTTCTCTCATTTTATGCCAATTTGGAAGGGAATGATCTTTTTCAGATCTCACCAGAAGAAAATCGTAATCTTTTTATTATTGCACCTCTCAAACAAATTTTGATTTTCTACGACAACTAAAAATCACATTAAAACGACAACAAGCACATTAACCGTTTCCTTCATTAGTTTTTTTTATCACAACGTTCACAATAATTTCCATTATTAATGAGAGGAGATACATATTTTTACCAAAATTAAACGAGATATCCTGAACTTTTTTTTAGGTCTTCTCTCATTTTATGCCAATTTGGAAGGGAATGATCTTTTCATATCTCACCAGAAAAAAATCATAATCTTTCTATTATTTCACCTCCCAAACATATCGTGAAATTTTGATGTTTCTACGACAATGACCAATCACATTAAAATGACAACAATCACATTAACAGTTTCCCTTATTAGTTTTTTTTATCACAACGTTTACAATAATTTGCATTATTAATGAGAGGAGATACGTATTTTTAACAAAATTAAACGAGACATCCTGAACTTTTTTTAGGTCTTCTCTCAGTTGATGCCAATTTGGAAGCGAATGATCTTTTCAGATCTCGCTAGAAAAAAATCATAATCTTTTTATTTTTCACCTCCCAAAACAAATTTTGATGTTTCTACGACAACTAAAAATCTCATTAAAATGACAACAATCACCTTAACAGCCTCCTTTATTAGTTTTTTTATTACAACATTTACAATAATTTTCAATATTAATGACAGGAGATACGTATTTTTAACAAAATTAAACGAGATATCCTGAACTTTTTTTTAGGTCTTCTCTCATTTTATGCCAATTTGGAAGGGAATGGTCTTTTTCAGATCTCACCAGAAAAAAATCATAATCTTTTTATTATTGCACCTCCCAAACAAATTTTGATTTTCTACGACAACTAAAAATCACATTAAAACGACAACAATCACATTAACCGTTTCCTTTATTAGTTTTTTTATTACAACGTTTACAATAATTTTCAATATTAATGACAGGAGATACGTATTTTTAACAAAATTAAACGAGACATCGTAAACTTTTTTTTAGGTCTTCTCTCATTTTATGCCAATTTGGAAGGGAATGATCTTTTCATATCTCACCAGAAAAAAATCATAATCTTTCTATTATTTCACCTCCCAAACAAATTTTGATGTTTCTACGACAATTACCAATCACATTAAAACGACAACAATCACATTAACAGTTTCCTTCATTAGTTTTTTTTATCACAACGTTCACAATAATTTCCATTATTAATGAGAGGAGATACGTATTTTTACCAAAATTAAACGAGATATCCTGAACTTTTTTTTAGGTCTTCTCTCATTTTATGCCAATTTGGAAGGGAATGATCTTTTTCAGATCTCACCAGAAGAAAATCGTAATCTTTTTATTATTGCACCTCTCAAACAAATTTTGATTTTCTACGACAACTAAAAATCACATTAAAACGACAACAAGCACATTAACCGTTTCCTTCATTAGTTTTTTTTATCACAACGTTCACAATAATTTCCATTATTAATGAGAGGAGATACATATTTTTACCAAAATTAAACGAGATATCCTGAACTTTTTTTTAGGTCTTCTCTCATTTTATGCCAATTTGGAAGGGAATGATCTTTTCATATCTCACCAGAAAAAAATCATAATCTTTCTATTATTTCACCTCCCAAACATATCGTGAAATTTTGATGTTTCTACGACAATGACCAATCACATTAAAATGACAACAATCACATTAACAGTTTCCCTTATTAGTGTTTTTTATCACAACGTTTACAATAATTTGCATTATTAATGAGAGGAGATACGTATTTTTAACAAAATTAAACGAGACATCCTGAACTTTTTTTAGGTCTTCTCTCAGTTGATGCCAATTTGGAAGCGAATGATCTTTTCAGATCTCGCTAGAAAAAAATCATAATCTTTTTATTTTTCACCTCCCAAAACAAATTTTGATGTTTCTACGACAACTAAAAATCTCATTAAAATGACAACAATCACCTTAACAGCCTCCTTTATTAGTTTTTTTATTACAACATTTACAATAATTTTCAATATTAATGACAGGAGATACGTATTTTTAACAAAATTAAACGAGATATCCTGAACTTTTTTTTAGGTCTTCTCTCATTTTATGCCAATTTGGAAGGGAATGGTCTTTTTCAGATCTCACCAGAAAAAAATCATAATCTTTTTATTATTGCACCTCCCAAACAAATTTTGATTTTCTACGACAACTAAAAATCACATTAAAACGACAACAATCACATTAACCGTTTCCTTTATTAGTTTTTTTATTACAACGTTTACAATAATTTTCAATATTAATGACAGGAGATACGTATTTTTAACAAAATTAAACGAGACATCGTAAACTTTTTTTTAGGTCTTCTCTCATTTTATGCCAATTTGGAAGGGAATGATCTTTTCATATCTCACCAGAAAAAAATCATAATCTTTCTATTATTTCACCTCCCAAACAAATTTTGATGTTTCTACGACAATTACCAATCACATTAAAACGACAACAATCACATTAACAGTTTCCTTCATTAGTTTTTTTTATCACAACGTTCACAATAATTTCCATTATTAATGAGAGGAGATACGTATTTTTACCAAAATTAAACGAGATATCCTGAACTTTTTTTTAGGTCTTCTCTCATTTTATGCCAATTTGGAAGGGAATGATCTTTTTCAGATCTCACCAGAAGAAAATCGTAATCTTTTTATTATTGCACCTCTCAAACAAATTTTGATTTTCTACGACAACTAAAAATCACATTAAAACGACAACAAGCACATTAACCGTTTCCTTCATTAGTTTTTTTTATCACAACGTTCACAATAATTTCCATTATTAATGAGAGGAGATACATATTTTTACCAAAATTAAACGAGATATCCTGAACTTTTTTTTAGGTCTTCTCTCATTTTATGCCAATTTGGAAGGGAATGATCTTTTCATATCTCACCAGAAAAAAATCATAATCTTTCTATTATTTCACCTCCCAAACATATCGTGAAATTTTGATGTTTCTACGACAATGACCAATCACATTAAAATGACAACAATCACATTAACAGTTTCCCTTATTAGTTTTTTTTATCACAACGTTTACAATAATTTGCATTATTAATGAGAGGAGATACGTATTTTTAACAAAATTAAACGAGACATCCTGAACTTTTTTTAGGTCTTCTCTCAGTTGATGCCAATTTGGAAGCGAATGATCTTTTCAGATCTCGCTAGAAAAAAATCATAATCTTTTTATTTTTCACCTCCCAAAACAAATTTTGATGTTTCTACGACAACTAAAAATCTCATTAAAATGACAACAATCACCTTAACAGCCTCCTTTATTAGTTTTTTTATTACAACATTTACAATAATTTTCAATATTAATGACAGGAGATACGTATTTTTAACAAAATTAAACGAGATATCCTGAACTTTTTTTTAGGTCTTCTCTCATTTTATGCCAATTTGGAAGGGAATGGTCTTTTTCAGATCTCACCAGAAAAAAATCATAATCTTTTTATTATTGCACCTCCCAAACAAATTTTGATTTTCTACGACAACTAAAAATCACATTAAAACGACAACAATCACATTAACCGTTTCCTTTATTAGTTTTTTTATTACAACGTTTACAATAATTTTCAATATTAATGACAGGAGATACGTATTTTTAACAAAATTAAACGAGACATCGTAAACTTTTTTTTAGGTCTTCTCTCATTTTATGCCAATTTGGAAGGGAATGATCTTTTCATATCTCACCAGAAAAAAATCATAATCTTTCTATTATTTCACCTCCCAAACAAATTTTGATGTTTCTACGACAATTACCAATCACATTAAAACGACAACAATCACATTAACAGTTTCCTTCATTAGTTTTTTTTATCACAACGTTCACAATAATTTCCATTATTAATGAGAGGAGATACGTATTTTTACCAAAATTAAACGAGATATCCTGAACTTTTTTTTAGGTCTTCTCTCATTTTATGCCAATTTGGAAGGGAATGATCTTTTTCAGATCTCACCAGAAGAAAATCGTAATCTTTTTATTATTGCACCTCTCAAACAAATTTTGATTTTCTACGACAACTAAAAATCACATTAAAACGACAACAAGCACATTAACCGTTTCCTTCATTAGTTTTTTTTATCACAACGTTCACAATAATTTCCATTATTAATGAGAGGAGATACATATTTTTACCAAAATTAAACGAGATATCCTGAACTTTTTTTTAGGTCTTCTCTCATTTTATGCCAATTTGGAAGGGAATGATCTTTTCATATCTCACCAGAAAAAAATCATAATCTTTCTATTATTTCACCTCCCAAACATATCGTGAAATTTTGATGTTTCTACGACAATGACCAATCACATTAAAATGACAACAATCACATTAACAGTTTCCCTTATTAGTTTTTTTTATCACAACGTTTACAATAATTTGCATTATTAATGAGAGGAGATACGTATTTTTAACAAAATTAAACGAGACATCCTGAACTTTTTTTAGGTCTTCTCTCAGTTGATGCCAATTTGGAAGCGAATGATCTTTTCAGATCTCGCTAGAAAAAAATCATAATCTTTTTATTTTTCACCTCCCAAAACAAATTTTGATGTTTCTACGACAACTAAAAATCTCATTAAAATGACAACAATCACCTTAACAGCCTCCTTTATTAGTTTTTTTATTACAACATTTACAATAATTTTCAATATTAATGACAGGAGATACGTATTTTTAACAAAATTAAACGAGATATCCTGAACTTTTTTTTAGGTCTTCTCTCATTTTATGCCAATTTGGAAGGGAATGGTCTTTTTCAGATCTCACCAGAAAAAAATCATAATCTTTTTATTATTGCACCTCCCAAACAAATTTTGATTTTCTACGACAACTAAAAATCACATTAAAACGACAACAATCACATTAACCGTTTCCTTTATTAGTTTTTTTATTACAACGTTTACAATAATTTTCAATATTAATGACAGGAGATACGTATTTTTAACAAAATTAAACGAGACATCGTAAACTTTTTTTTAGGTCTTCTCTCATTTTATGCCAATTTGGAAGGGAATGATCTTTTCATATCTCACCAGAAAAAAATCATAATCTTTCTATTATTTCACCTCCCAAACAAATTTTGATGTTTCTACGACAATTACCAATCACATTAAAACGACAACAATCACATTAACAGTTTCCTTCATTAGTTTTTTTTATCACAACGTTCACAATAATTTCCATTATTAATGAGAGGAGATACGTATTTTTACCAAAATTAAACGAGATATCCTGAACTTTTTTTTAGGTCTTCTCTCATTTTATGCCAATTTGGAAGGGAATGATCTTTTTCAGATCTCACCAGAAGAAAATCGTAATCTTTTTATTATTGCACCTCTCAAACAAATTTTGATTTTCTACGACAACTAAAAATCACATTAAAACGACAACAAGCACATTAACCGTTTCCTTCATTAGTTTTTTTTATCACAACGTTCACAATAATTTCCATTATTAATGAGAGGAGATACATATTTTTACCAAAATTAAACGAGATATCCTGAACTTTTTTTTAGGTCTTCTCTCATTTTATGCCAATTTGGAAGGGAATGATCTTTTCATATCTCACCAGAAAAAAATCATAATCTTTCTATTATTTCACCTCCCAAACATATCGTGAAATTTTGATGTTTCTACGACAATGACCAATCACATTAAAATGACAACAATCACATTAACAGTTTCCCTTATTAGTTTTTTTTATCACAACGTTTACAATAATTTGCATTATTAATGAGAGGAGATACGTATTTTTAACAAAATTAAACGAGACATCCTGAACTTTTTTTAGGTCTTCTCTCAGTTGATGCCAATTTGGAAGCGAATGATCTTTTCAGATCTCGCTAGAAAAAAATCATAATCTTTTTATTTTTCACCTCCCAAAACAAATTTTGATGTTTCTACGACAACTAAAAATCTCATTAAAACGACAACAATCACCTTAACAGCCTCCTTTATTAGTTTTTTTATTACAACATTTACAATAATTTTCAATATTAATGACAGGAGATACGTATTTTTAACAAAATTAAACGAGATATCCTGAACTTTTTTTTAGGTCTTCTCTCATTTTATGCCAATTTGGAAGGGAATGGTCTTTTTCAGATCTCACCAGAAAAAAATCATAATCTTTTTATTATTGCACCTCCCAAACAAATTTTGATTTTCTACGACAACTAAAAATCACATTAAAACGACAACAATCACATTAACCGTTTCCTTTATTAGTTTTTTTATTACAACGTTTACAATAATTTTCAATATTAATGACAGGAGATACGTATTTTTAACAAAATTAAACGAGACATCGTAAACTTTTTTTTAGGTCTTCTCTCATTTTATGCCAATTTGGAAGGGAATGATCTTTTCATATCTCACCAGAAAAAAATCATAATCTTTCTATTATTTCACCTCCCAAACAAATTTTGATGTTTCTACGACAATTACCAATCACATTAAAACGACAACAATCACATTAACAGTTTCCTTCATTAGTTTTTTTTATCACAACGTTCACAATAATTTCCATTATTAATGAGAGGAGATACGTATTTTTACCAAAATTAAACGAGATATCCTGAACTTTTTTTTAGGCCTTCTCTCATTTTATGCCAATTTGGAAGGGAATGATCTTTTTCAGATCTCACCAGAAGAAAATCGTAATCTTTTTATTATTGCACCTCTCAAACAAATTTTGATTTTCTACGACAACTAAAAATCACATTAAAACGACAACAAGCACATTAACCGTTTCCTTCATTAGTTTTTTTTATCACAACGTTCACAATAATTTCCATTATTAATGAGAGGAGATACATATTTTTACCAAAATTAAACGAGATATCCTGAACTTTTTTTTAGGTCTTCTCTCATTTTATGCCAATTTGGAAGGGAATGATCTTTTCATATCTCACCAGAAAAAAATCATAATCTTTCTATTATTTCACCTCCCAAACATATCGTGAAATTTTGATGTTTCTACGACAATGACCAATCACATTAAAATGACAACAATCACATTAACAGTTTCCCTTATTAGTTTTTTTTATCACAACGTTTACAATAATTTGCATTATTAATGAGAGGAGATACGTATTTTTAACAAAATTAAACGAGACATCCTGAACTTTTTTTAGGTCTTCTCTCAGTTGATGCCAATTTGGAAGCGAATGATCTTTTCAGATCTCGCTAGAAAAAAATCATAATCTTTTTATTTTTCACCTCCCAAAACAAATTTTGATGTTTCTACGACAACTAAAAATCTCATTAAAACGACAACAATCACCTTAACAGCCTCCTTTATTAGTTTTTTTATTACAACATTTACAATAATTTTCAATATTAATGACAGGAGATACGTATTTTTAACAAAATTAAACGAGATATCCTGAACTTTTTTTTAGGTCTTCTCTCATTTTATGCCAATTTGGAAGGGAATGGTCTTTTTCAGATCTCACCAGAAAAAAATCATAATCTTTTTATTATTGCACCTCCCAAACAAATTTTGATTTTCTACGACAACTAAAAATCACATTAAAACGACAACAATCACATTAACCGTTTCCTTTATTAGTTTTTTTATTACAACGTTTACAATAATTTTCAATATTAATGACAGGAGATACGTATTTTTAACAAAATTAAACGAGACATCGTAAACTTTTTTTTAGGTCTTCTCTCATTTTATGCCAATTTGGAAGGGAATGATCTTTTCATATCTCACCAGAAAAAAATCATAATCTTTCTATTATTTCACCTCCCAAACAAATTTTGATGTTTCTACGACAATTACCAATCACATTAGAACGACAACAATCACATTAACAGTTTCCTTCATTAGTTTTTTTTATCACAACGTTCACAATAATTTCCATTATTAATGAGAGGAGATACGTATTTTTACCAAAATTAAACGAGATATCCTGAACTTTTTTTTAGGCCTTCTCTCATTTTATGCCAATTTGGAAGGGAATGATCTTTTTCAGATCTCACCAGAAGAAAATCGTAATCTTTTTATTATTGCACCTCTCAAACAAATTTTGATTTTCTACGACAACTAAAAATCACATTAAAACGACAACAAGCACATTAACCGTTTCCTTCATTAGTTTTTTTTATCACAACGTTCACAATAATTTCCATTATTAATGAGAGGAGATACATATTTTTACCAAAATTAAACGAGATATCCTGAACTTTTTTTTAGGTCTTCTCTCATTTTATGCCAATTTGGAAGGGAATGATCTTTTCATATCTCACCAGAAAAAAATCATAATCTTTCTATTATTTCACCTCCCAAACATATCGTGAAATTTTGATGTTTCTACGACAATGACCAATCACATTAAAATGACAACAATCACATTAACAGTTTCCCTTATTAGTTTTTTTTATCACAACGTTTACAATAATTTGCATTATTAATGAGAGGAGATACGTATTTTTAACAAAATTAAACGAGACATCCTGAACTTTTTTTAGGTCTTCTCTCAGTTGATGCCAATTTGGAAGCGAATGATCTTTTCAGATCTCGCTAGAAAAAAATCAGAATCTTTTTATTTTTCACCTCCCAAAACAAATTTTGATGTTTCTACGACAACTAAAAATCTCATTAAAACGACAACAATCACCTTAACAGCCTCCTTTATTAGTTTTTTTATTACAACATTTACAATAATTTTCAATATTAATGACAGGAGATACGTATTTTTAACAAAATTAAACGAGATATCCTGAACTTTTTTTTAGGTCTTCTCTCATTTTATGCCAATTTGGAAGGGAATGGTCTTTTTCAGATCTCACCAGAAAAAAATCATAATCTTTTTATTATTGCACCTCCCAAACAAATTTTGATTTTCTACGACAACTAAAAATCACATTAAAACGACAACAATCACATTAACCGTTTCCTTTATTAGTTTTTTTATTACAACGTTTACAATAATTTTCAATATTAATGACAGGAGATACGTATTTTTAACAAAATTAAACGAGACATCGTAAACTTTTTTTTAGGTCTTCTCTCATTTTATGCCAATTTGGAAGGGAATGATCTTTTCATATCTCACCAGAAAAAAATCATAATCTTTCTATTATTTCACCTCCCAAACAAATTTTGATGTTTCTACGACAATTACCAATCACATTAAAACGACAACAATCACATTAACAGTTTCCTTCATTAGTTTTTTTTATCACAACGTTCACAATAATTTCCATTATTAATGAGAGGAGATACGTATTTTTACCAAAATTAAACGAGATATCCTGAACTTTTTTTTAGGTCTTCTCTCATTTTATGCCAATTTGGAAGGGAATGATCTTTTTCAGATCTCACCAGAAGAAAATCGTAATCTTTTTATTATTGCACCTCTCAAACAAATTTTGATTTTCTACGACAACTAAAAATCACATTAAAACGACAACAAGCACATTAACCGTTTCCTTCATTAGTTTTTTTTATCACAACGTTCACAATAATTTCCATTATTAATGAGAGGAGATACATATTTTTACCAAAATTAAACGAGATATCCTGAACTTTTTTTTAGGTCTTCTCTCATTTTATGCCAATTTGGAAGGGAATGATCTTTTCATATCTCACCAGAAAAAAATCATAATCTTTCTATTATTTCACCTCCCAAACATATCGTGAAATTTTGATGTTTCTACGACAATGACCAATCACATTAAAATGACAACAATCACGTTAACAGTTTCCTTCATTAGTTTTTTTTATCACAACGTTCACAATAATTTCCATTATAAATGAGAGGAGATACGTATTTTTAACAAAATTAAACGAGATATCCTGAACTTTTTTTAGGTCTTCTCTCATTTTATGCCAATTTGGAAGCGAATGATCTTTTCAGATCTCACCAGAAAAAAATCATAATCTTTTTATTATTGCACCTCCCAAACAAATTTTGATGTTTCTACGACAACCAAAAATCACATTAAAAAGACAATAATCACCTTAACAGTCTCCATTATTAGTTTTTTAATTACAACGCTTACAATAATTTCCATTATTAATTAGAGGAGATACGTATTTTTAACAAAATTTAACGAGATATCCTGAACTTTTTTTAGGTCTTCTCTCATTTTATGCCAATTTGGAAGGGAATGATCTTTTCATATCTCACCAGAAAAAAATCATAATCTTTCTATTATTTCACCTCCCAAACATATCGTGAAATTTTGATGTTTCTACGACAATGACCAATCACATTAAAATGACAACAATCACATTAACAGTTTCCCTTATTAGTTTTTTTTATCACAACGTTTACAATAATTTCCATTATTAATGAGAGGAGATACGTATTTTTAACAAAATTAAACGAGACATCCTGAACTTTTTTTAGGTCTTCTCTCATTTTATGCCAATTTGGAAGCGAATGATCTTTTCAGATCTCACTAGAAAAAAATCATAATCTTTTTATTATTGCACCTCCCAAACAAATTTTGATGTTTCTATGACAACTAAAAATCACATTAAAACGACAACAATCACCTTAACAGTCTCCTTTATTAGTTTTTTTATTACAACGCTGACAATAATTTCCATTATTAATTAGAGGAGATACGTATTTTTAACAAAATTTAACGAGATATCCTGAACTTTTTTTAGGTCTTCTCTCATTTTATGCCAATTTGGAAGGGAATGATCTTTTCATATCTCACCAGAAAAAAATCATAATCTTTCTATTATTTCACCTCCCAAACATATCGTGAAATTTTGATGTTTCTACGACAATGACCAATCACATTAAAATGACAACAATCACATTAACAGTTTCCCTTATTAGTTTTTTTTATCACAACGTTTACAATAATTTCCATTATTAATGAGAGGAGATACGTATTTTTAACAAAATTAAACGAGACATCCTGAACTTTTTTTAGGTCTTCTCTCATTTTATGCCAATTTGGAAGCGAATGATCTTTTCAGATCTCACTAGAAAAAAATCATAATCTTTTTATTATTGCACCTCCCAAACAAATTTTGATGTTTCTATGACAACTAAAAATCACATTAAAACGACAACAATCACCTTAACAGTCTCCTTTATTAGTTTTTTTATTACAACGCTGACAATAATTTCCATTATTAATTAGAGGAGATACGTATTTTTAACAAAATTTAACGAGATATCCTGAACTTTTTTTAGGTCTTCTCTCATTTTATGCCAATTTGGAAGGGAATGATCTTTTCATATCTCACCAGAAAAAAATCATAATCTTTCTATTATTTCACCTCCCAAACATATCGTGAAATTTTGATGTTTCTACGACAATGACCAATCACATTAAAATGACAACAATCACATTAACAGTTTCCCTTATTAGTTTTTTTTATCACAACGTTTACAATAATTTCCATTATTAATGAGAGGAGATACGTATTTTTAACAAAATTAAACGAGACATCCTGAACTTTTTTTAGGTCTTCTCTCATTTTATGCCAATTTGGAAGCGAATGATCTTTTCAGATCTCACCAGAAAAAAATCATAATCTTTTTATTATTGCACCTCCCAAACAAATTTTGATGTTTCTACGACAATTACCAATCACGTTAAAATGACAACAATCACATTAACAGTTTCCTTTATTAGTTTTTTTTATCACAACGTTTACAATAATTTCCATTATTAATTAGAGGAGATACGTATTTTTAACAAAATTAAACGAGATATCCTGAACTTTTTTTAGGTCTTCTCTCATTTTATGCCAATTTGGAAGCGAATGGTCTTTTCAGATCTCACAAGAAAAAAATCATAATCTTTTATTATTTCACCTAACAAACAAATTTTGATGTTTCTACGACAATTACCAATCACGTTAAAATGACAACAATCACATTAACAGTTTCCTTTATTAGTTTTTTTATCACAACGTTTACAATAATTTCCATTATTAATAAGAGGAGATAAGTATTTTTAACAAAATTAAACGAGATATCCTGAACTTTTTTTAGGTCTTCTCTCATTTTATGCCAATTTGGAAGCGAATGATCTTTTCAGATCTCACCAGAAAAAAATCATAATCTTTTTATTATTTCACCTAACAAACAAATTTTGATGTTTCTACGACAATTACCAATCACGTTAAAACGACAACAATCACATTAACAGTTTCCTTTATTAGTTTTTTTTATCACAACGTTTACAATAATTTCCATTATTAATTAGAGGAGATACGTATTTTTAACAAAATTAAACGAGATATCCTGAACTTTTTTTAGGTCTTCTCTCATTTTATGCCAATTTGGAAGCGAATGGTCTTTTCAGATCTCACAAGAAAAAAATCATAATCTTTTTATTATTTCACCTAACAAACAAATTTTGATGTTTCTACGACAATTACCAATCACGTTAAAATGACAACAATCACATTAACAGTTTCCTTTATTAGTTTTTTTATCACAACGTTTACAATAATTTCCATTATTAATAAGAGGAGATAAGTATTTTTAACAAAATTAAACGAGATATCCTAAACTTTGTTTAGGTCTTCTCTCATTTTATGCCATTTTGGAAGCGAATGATCTTTTCAGATCTCACCAGAAAAAAATCATAATCTTTTTATTATTGCACCTCCCAAACAAATTTTGATGTTTCTACGACAATTACCAATCACGTTAAAACAACAACAATCACATTAACAGTTTCCTTTATTAGTTTTTTTTATCACAACGTTTATAATAATTTCCATTATTAATTAGAGGAGATACGTATTTTTAACAAAATTAAACGAGACATCCTGAACTTTTTTTAGGTCTTCTCTCATTTTATGCCAATTTGGAAGCGAATGGTCTTGTCAGATCTCACAAGAAAAAAATCATAATCTTTTTATTATTTCACCTAACAAACAAATTTTGATGTTTCTACGATAATTACCAATCACGTTAAAATGACAATAATCACATTAACAGTTTCCTTTATTAGTTTTTTTATCACAACGTTTACAATAATTTCCATTATTAATAAGAGGAGATAAGTATTTTTAACAAAATTAAACGAGATATCCTGAACTTTTTTCAGGTCTTCTCTCATTTTATGCCAATTTGGAAGCGAATGATCTTTTCAGATCTCACCAGAAAAAAATGATAATCTTTTTATTATTTTACCTAACAAACAAATTTTTATGTTTCTACGACAATTACCAATCACGTTAAAACGACAACAATCACATTAACAGTTTCCTTTATTAGTTTTTTTTTATCACAATGTTTACAATAATTTCCATTATTAATTAGAGGAGATCCGTATTTTTAACAAAATTAAACGAGATATCCTGAACTTTTTTTAGGTATTCTCTCATTTTATGCCAATTTGGAAGCGAATGGTCTTTTCAGATCTCACCAGAAAAAAATCATAATCTTTTTATTATTTCACCTAACAAACAAATTTTGATGTTTCTACGACAATTACCAATCACGTTAAAATGACAACAATCACATTAACAGTTTCCTTTATTAGTTTTTTTATCACAACGTTTACAATAATTTCCATTATTAATAAGAGGAGATAAGTATTTTTAACAAAATTAAACGAGATATCCTGAACTTTTTTTAGGTCTTCTCTCATTTTATGCCAATTTGGAAGCGAATGATCTTTTCAGATCTCACCAGAAAAAAATCATAATCTTTTTATTATTTCACCTAACAAACAAATTTTGATGTTTCTACGACAATTACCAATCACGTTAAAATGACAACAATCACATTAACAGTTTCCTTTATTAGTTTTTTTTATCACAATGTTTACAATAATTTCCATTATTAATTAGAGGAGATACGTATTTTTAACAAAATTAAACGAGATATCCTGAACTTTTTTTAGGTCTTCTCTCATTTTATGCCAATTTGGAAGCGAATGGTCTTTTCAGATCTCACTAGAAAAAAATCATAATCTTTTTATTATTTCACCTAACAAACAAATTTTGATGTTTGTACGACAATTACCAATCATGTTAAAATGACAACAGTCACATTAACAGTTTCCTTTATTAGTTTTTTTATCACAACGTTTACAATAATTTCCATTATTAATAAGAGGAGATAAGTATTTTTAACAAAATTAAACGAGATATCCTGAACTTTTTTTAGGTCTTCTCTCATTTTATGCCAATTTGGAAGCGAATGATCTTCTCAGATCTCACCAGAAAAAAATCATAATCTTTTTATTATTTCACCTAACAAACAAATTTTGATGTTTCTACCACAATTACCAATCACGTTAAAACGACAACAATCACATTAACAGTTTCCTTTATTAGTTTTTTTTATCACAACGTTTACAATAATTTCCATAATTAATTAGAGGATATACGTATTTTTAACAAAATTAAATGAGATATCCTGAACTTTTTTTAGGTATTCTCTCATTTTATGCCAATTTGGAAGCGAATGATCTTTTCAGATCTCACCAGAAAAAAATCATAATCTTTTTATTATTGCACCTCCCAAACAAATTTTGATGTTTCTACGACAACCAAAAATCACATTAAAACGACAATAATCACCTTAACAGTCTCCTTTATTAGTTTTTTTATTACAACGCTTACAATAATTTCCATTATTAATTAGAGGAGATACGTATTTTTAACAAAATTAAACGAGATATGCTGAACTTTTTTTAGGTCTTCTCTCATTTTATGCCAATTTGGAAGGGAATGATCTTTTTATATCTCACCAGAAAAAAATCCTAATCTTTTTATTATTTCACCTAACAAACAAATTTTGATGTTTCTACGACAATTACCAATCACGTTAAAACGACAACAATCACATTAACAGTTTCCTTTATTAGTTTTTTTTATCACAACGTTTACAATAATTTCCATTATTAATTAGAGGAGATACGTATATTTAACAAAATTAAACGAGATATCCTGAACTTTTTTTAGGTCTTCTCTCATTTTATGCCAATTTGGAAGCGAATCATCTTTTCAGATCTCACCAGAAAAAAATCATAATCTTTTTATTATTTCACCTAACAAACAAATTTTGATGTTTCTACGACAATTACCAATCACGTTAAAACGACAACAATCACATTAACAGTTTCCTTTATTAGTTTTTTTTATCACAACGTTTACAATAATTTCCATTATTAATTAGAGGAGATACGTATTTTTAACAAAATTAAACGAGATATCCTGAACTTTTTTTAGGTCTTCTCTCATTTTATGCCAATTTGGAAGCGAATGATCTTTTCAGATCTCACCAGAAAAAAATCATAATCATTTTATTATTTCACCTAACAAACAAATTTTGATGTTTCTACGACAATTACCAATCACGTTAAAACGAAAACAATCACATTAACAGTTTCCTTTATTAGTTTTTTTTATCACAACGTTTACAATAATTTCCATTATTAATTAGAGGAGATACGTATTTTTAACAAAATTAAACGAGATATCCTGAACTTTTTTTAGGTCTTCTCTCATTTTTGCCAATTTGGAAGCGAATGATCTTTTCAGATCTCACTAGAAAAAAACCATAATCTTTTTATTTTTCACCTCCCAAACAAATTTTGATGTTTCTACGACAACGAAAAAGCACATTAAAATGACAACAATCACCTTAACAGTCTCCTTTATTAGTTTTTTTATTACAACGCTTACAATAATTTTCAATATTAATGAGAGGAGATATGTATTTTTAACAAAATTAAACGAGATATCCTGAACTTTTTTTAGCTCTTCTCTCATTTTATGCCAATTTGGAAGGGAATGATCTTTTTAAGATCTCACCAGAAAAAAATCATAATCTTTTTATTATTGCACCTCCCAAACAAATTTTGATGTTTCTACGACAACCAAAAATCACATTAAAATGACAACAATCACCTTAACAGTCTCCTTTATTTATTAGTTTTTTTATTAAAACGCTTACAATAATTTTCAATATTAATGAGAGGAGATACGTATTTTTAACAAAATTAAACGAGATATCCTGAACTTTTTTTAGGTCTTCTCTCATTTTATGCCAATTTGGAAGGGAATGATCTTTTTAAGATCTCACCAGAAAAAAATCATAATCTTTTTATTATTGCACCTCCCAAACAAATTTTGATGTTTCTACGACAACCAAAAATCACATTAAAATGACAACAATCACCTTAACAGTGTAACCCCTTTTTTTTTTTTTTTTTTTTTTTAATTACTTAATTTCTATATAAAATCCATAAACACGAAATTTTACAAATAAAATAAATACGTTACATTAAGTTTAAAGTTTGTCTTTATAATTTACATTATTAAAATTTACAGAAAATACTATTACAAAATTATTTCTAATTAATACAAAAGTATCTAAAGCCAAAAACCCCTATTCCTATAGCTCTGGAGTATGTCTGCATCTGTGACTTCTAATTAATCCTCCAAATACCTGCAATCACACTCCCCTAGAATCTGGGGACAGCATTACCGGATCAGGCATTTAATTTCTCATACAATAAAACAATTTCAAACAAATACATATCATAACAAATTAATTTGTAACACACATAATTAAATGCAGTATGATTTATGCAAATGCAGTTTTGACTCAAAATCATTTTTGACTCTGCTCCATGGAGACTTCCCCTTTGAGTGTTTAGTAAGTAACTGGCCTACCATTACGTACTGTAATTCAGCTATCAGCCCCTACTAAACGCGAATAAGCTAAACAGAATTAGGAGATCAGGATACCCAGGAAGGCTACCACGACCGCAACTCAGTCCAGTTTCCAGCCACATGTGGAATTGCCAATATCCCTCACCCCACAGACTATATAATCACAGATTATACGGTCCTGTCTAACAAATTCTACTCACCCCAAAATCCTTTCTCAATCATTTGCATTTCACATGACTACCGTAATCTCGGTTAGTCAACAATTCATTTCTCAATCAGTTTCATTTCACATGACTACCGCAGTCCCGGTTAGTCAACATAATTCTTTCTCATTTGATACTTTTATAAATCCCCCAAAAAGACTCATGCTAATGAATTTTGTTCATGATCACAATCAAATAAATAATTTGTACACATTAACATACAAGGATACAAAAATTTAAGCAATTTACATTATAACATTAGTATTTTTAATAATTTCCGAAAATGCCCTCAATCTTTTTCCAAAATACCCAATGTGTCCCTACATGTAAAATGACCATTTTGCCCTTGTTTTTAAAAAAAATTCCACATAATATCCCTTGCATTTAGGGCTGGCCGAATGGTCTACAAGCCATTCTCAACAATTCTTCCAAAGCTACAAACTCCAATTCCAACCAAAATTCAATCAAATCACAAATTCAATAAAAATTCAACAAACCAAATTTCAACCATTACAACACCTTAAAAATTCAATCAAACATCATTCCAATCCATGAATTTCAATCACAAGCATCAAAAACACAAAACCCCTAAATCAATTTCAAGTTTTCATGATTCTAGGTCAAAATTTTAATCTAACCCTACAACATGTTTTCTTCTAATTCCAAGGGTTCTAATTGAAATTAAATGCCTAGATCCTTACCTTAGACTCTTTAATTGAAGAAAAAGCCTTGAATTCCTTTCTCCCTCACTCCTTGGTCTTGTAGGAATTTTTTGAGATTTTCTCCAATTTCTTTCTCTACTAGCCGAATTATGTGAGGTAGGGTGAAGTTTGGATGGTTTGATTTCTTAATTTGGGATGAGATGATGGGTTTAAGATGTAAAGAAAATTGAAACTGCAGCTGCTGGCTTTGGAGACTCACGGTTCTGTTTTGGGAAAAATACTAGCTTTTGTGACTTTTTGTTTTGTGTTGATTTCTTAAGCTTTAATTAAAAATTTTCTCTACCATATTTAATAAAAGCCTCACGTCCAGCTGCAGTTAGTGGGGCAGCCAAATGGCCAGACTTCTCAGCACACTTGGATGTGCCAAATGGGTGCCTTAGGTGACTAGCCAACTTGCTTCCTCAAAAGTCAAAATTCTAGAATTTTGTAGATTTTTCTTCACTCAAATTTTTTTTTTTCACACGTACAGCTGCTGCTGCTGCTGCCTTGTTCCAATAGCAGCCAATTTGGACAAAAATCACAATCTGCAGCCCTTTGGACAGCCAAATTAGTTCCCAACGTTGGGTGCTAATACCTTGGTCAATGGGTCAAAAATTGTAGGCTAGTTTAGAGTTTTCTAGATTATTTTTAGGGTTTTAATTATCTTACAAACTAATTAGAATTTAAAGAAAATAACACCACCATTGGATTCCTCACTATCAAAAACCTTGGGGTAGTGTCTTACTTATCTCTTAATCCAAGCCTAATTAGCTTAATTTAGTGACATTAGAAAAGCCTAAGTTGTCACTTTTTGATTGGTTAAGGTTCTAAATTAAAATTTTCCTGGTTAAACATTTTTAATAATTATTCTAAGTATATTACAATTATTAGATAATTCTATAGATGCCCTACAAATTTTCTCTAAATTTTCTGTCTTAGAATTTTACCGTAATAATTTCTCAAAGTTCTAACTTTTAGAAAATCTTAACAATTATGAATAAGCATTTTAATTCTTTATCTGTATATATTTTTAATCTATATTCTATTACCTTTCTTTTAAGTTATAATTGAGTTCAAAATTCTATACTTGAAAATTTATCCTGGACAGCTGTCTGACATAGCAGTCCCGTCAACTATCAATTTTAGCAAAAACAAAGACATTTGTAAATTCAGAAAATTCTTCTGAGTAGAACTGTATTAATTTCATTAAGAAAATATGTTCATAAAGTTTCTATAAAATACAGTGCTAATGTGTTCATAATGTACATATATAAGTGCGTACAAATAGTAAAATGAGGATGTTACAATTCTCCCCTACTAATAAAAATTTCGTCCTCGAAATTTCTAATACAAATATACAACCATACAACTATACAGCTAAAAAAAAAAACTATACAAACAAATGAGGATATGCTTCTCGCATTCTCTCCTCTAACTCCCATGTAGCATCACCTCTGATATCATCCCAAATAACCTTAACCAGAGAAATTTCTTTACCTCTCAGGTACTTAATCCTTCTGTCCTCAATCTTAACAGGCTTTGTTTCAAATGTTAGGTTTTCCTTTACCTGTATTTGATCAGGTTCAATGACATGTGAAGGATCTGGGATGTACTGTCTTAGTTGTGACACATGGAACACATCATGGAGGTTTGACAAAAAGGGTGGTAAGGCTATTTGATAGGCCATAGGTCCAATTTTTCTGAGAATTTGGTAAGGTCCAATAAATTTAGGAGTTAGTTTCTTAGACTTTATTGCTCTGCCAACCCCAGTTGTTGGTGTGACTTTCAAAAAGACATGTTCACTTTCTTGAAATTCCAAAGGTTTTCTTCTTTTATCTGCATAATTTTTCTGTCTACTCTGTGCAGTTTTCATTTTCTCCTGAATAAATTTTACTTTCTCAGTGGTTTGCTGAATAATGTCTGGCCCTATCAAAAGATTCTCACCATCCTGATACCATACCAAAGGTGTCCTACATTTCCTACCATACAATGCTTCATAGGGAGCCATACCTATACTAGAATGATAACTATTATTATATGTAAATTCTACTAGAGGTAATATATCTTCCCAATTCCCTTTCTCTTCTAATGTACAAGCTCTCAAAAGATCTTCTAATGATTGAATGGTTCTTTCTGTTTGGCCATCTGTCTGAGGGTGGTATGCTGAACTAAGATGTAATCTACTTCCTAAGGCTTTCTGAAATTCTCTCCAAAATTTAGAAACAAATCTAGGATCTCTATCTGATACTATACTAGTAGGTACCCCATGTAATTTAACTATTTCTTTTATATACAATTGAGCTAATCTTTCTAAAGAATACCTAATATTTATTGGAAGAAAATGTGCTGATTTAGTTAATCTATCTACAATTACCCAAATAGAATCACAATTTTTATTAGTTCTAGGTAATCCTACTACAAAATCCATTGATATACTATCCCATTTCCACACAGGTATTTCTAAAGGTTGTAACATGCCAGAGGGTTTCTGATGTTCAATTTTTGCTTTTTGACAAGTTAAGCATCTAGCTACATATTCTGTTACCTCTTTCTTCATCTTAGGCCACCAAAACATTTCTTTTAAATCTTTGTACATTTTTGTAGTTCCAGGGTGAATACTCAATTTGCTTTTATGTCCTTCTTCTAAAATTAATTCTTTTAATTCTTGGTTATTAGGTACACAAATTCTATTTTTAAATCTAATAATTCCATCTGTTCCCAAATTAAATTCTTTTACTTTATCTGTTCCTATTAAAGCTTTCTTTTCTTGAATGAATGTATCTACATCTTGTTTCTTCCTAATATCTTCCAAAAAATCATTAGCAATGGTAATCCTTCCTAATTGAATTTTATCTTTTTCTCTAACTGTACACAAGTTCAAATCTCTAAATTGTTCTATTAATTCTAATTCTTTAATCATCATAGTTGACACATGTACAATTTTCCTACTTAAGGCATCTGCTACTACATTAGCTTTTCCTGGATGATACATTAATTGAAAATCATAGTCTTTAATAAACTCCATCCATCTTCTTTGTCTCATGTTAAGTTCCTTTTGATCAAACAAATATTTTAAACTCTTATGGTCACTATACACATTAAATTTAGACCCATACAAATAATGTCTCCAAATTTTCAAAGCAAACACTATGGCAGCTAATTCTAAATCATGTGTAGGATAATTTCTCTCATGTGGTCTCAACTGCCTAGACACATATGCTACCACTTTCCTATTCTGCATTAACACACATCCTAACCCTTGATAAGAAGCATCACAATATACATCATAAGGTTCATTTGGGTCAGGTAAAATTAAAACTGGTGAGGTAGTCAATTTATCTTTCAACTCTTGAAAACTTTTCTCACAACTTTCACTCCACACAAAAGGTTGGTTTTTCCTAGTTAATTCAGTTAATGGTCCAGCTATCTTAGAAAACCCTTCAATAAATCTTCTATAATACCCAGCTAATCCTAAGAAACTCCTAATCTCAGTTACTGTTTTAGGTCTCTCCCATTCCAAAACCGCTTCTACCTTAGAAGGATCTACACTTATTCCCTCTTTAGAAATTACATGCCCCAAAAATTTTACTTCCTCTAACCAAAATTCACATTTAGACATTTTTGCAAATAATTTTCTATCTTTTAAAGTTTCTAATATTATTCTGAGATGATTTTCATGTTCTTCTTTATTTTTAGAATATATTAATATGTCATCTATAAATACTACTACAAAATTATCTAAATATTGTCTAAACACTCTATTCATATAATCCATAAACACGGCTGGTGCATTAGTTACTCCAAATGGCATCACTTGATATTCATAATGTCCATATCTAGTCCGAAAGGCAGTCTTGGGTATGTCTTCCTTTTTAACTCTAATTTGATGGTACCCAGACCTTAAATCTATTTTAGAAAAAATTGTTGCTCCCCTAAGTTGATCCATTAAATCATCTATTCTAGGTAAAGGATATTTATTCTTTATAGTTACTTTATTTAATTGTCTATAATCTATACATAACCTAGATCCCCCATCTTTCTTTTTAACTAATAACACTGGGGCTCCCCATGGTGACACACTAGGTCTTATAAATTGTTTTTCTAGCAACTCTTCCAATTGTTTCTTTAATTCAGTTAATTCCAATGGTGCCATTCTATAGGGTTGCATAGAGATTGGTCTAGTACCAGGCATCAAGTCAATGCTAAATTCTATCTCTCTCTCAGGAGGTAAACCAGGAACATCATCAGGAAAAACTTCAGGATACTCATTTACAACTAGCACAGAGTCAATTTCAATTTTATCTTCTTTAGTTCTAAGAGATGATAACATGTATTTTTGAATTTCACTTTTAAATGATATTTCTTTGGGTTGGACAGGTTTAAGTCTAGAAACATCAAGTTCAGGAAAAATCACAGATTTAGAGGCACAGTCTATTAGAATATGGTTGGCTGCTAACCAATCCATTCCTAATATCACATCAAGGCTAGTCAAAGGCAAACAAATCAAATTCACAACAAATGGTCTATCTCTGATGGTTATCATACAATTCAAACATATTTGAGACGTTAGGATTGGTTTAGATGTAGGCACAGAAACAAGCAAGGTATAGGGTAATGGTGACACAACTAAGCTCAGATTCTCAACACAGTCATCAGATATAAATGAATGGGTAGCACCTGAATCAAATAACACAGTCAAGGACTTACCTTTCATTTGACCCTTGTCCTGAATAAGATCTGCAGACCGTGAAGCCTCAGTACCACTCAAGGTAAATACTCTTCCACTAGCTGTAGGTTTCTGGGTCTGTAAAGTTCTACCAGCTTGATCCCTTCTGGGTGCATAACAATCCCTAGATACATGACCTGGTTTTCCACAGTTGAAGCAAACAGGACCAGTTATAGGACAATCCTTTGCCATGTGTCCCTTTCCACACTTCCAGCATTTAACTACTAAATGAGATCCTTGAAAATTTCCAGCCCCACCTACTCCTCCCATTGGTCTAGAACCACCTGTACCTACTCCTCCTCCAAAGCGCCCTGGTGGTGGTCTACTGTATGGTCTCTGAGGCTGAATATTCTTCCCTTTCATCATAGGACCTCCCCTTCCAAAACTACTCCTACTTGCATATCCCGCCATTTTGGATCTTTGCTCCCTTTTCATATCTTCAATTACTTTGCACTGATCCATTAATTCAGGGAACTCAGTAATCCTCAATGGAACTATGGCTTCCTTAATCTCATATCTCAAGCCCTTTTCATACCTCCTGCACTTCCATTCTTCATTTTCAGTGATCTGCAAGTATTTAGAATATTTGGCCAAAGATTCAAATTTAGAAGTATATTCAAGAATACTCATACTTCCCTGAGTCAAACTGATAAACTCTTCCTCTTTGGCTTGTCTCACAGTCTCTGGAAAATATTTTTCAAGGAACAAGGTCTTGAAGATATCCCAGGTGATCACTTCTCCCCTGTTCTCCCACATCCTCTGGGTAGCTTTCCACCACAACCTAGCATCACCCAGTAACTGAAAGGCTGCATATGTCACCCTTCTCTCATCAGGACACTCCATAGCCACAAAAATATCCTCCAGATTCTGAATCCACTCTTCAGCTTTCTCTGGATCATACTCTCCCTTAAAGTAAGGTGGATCATGTCTCTTAAAATCTGTTAAAGTGGTCCTGTCAACAAGTGGAGGTGGATGCTGAGCTAGTGTCTGATTAGCCAACATCTCAGTCTGCTGAGTTACTGCATTAGCCATATCCCTCATGGCTCTGGCCATCTCAGCTATATTATCATTTCCAACTGTGGGATTTGCAGCTGGTCTTCCTCTTCCTCTTCCTCTTCCTCTTCCTGACATCTCTACCTGTCTAAAAAGAAAAAATAGTCTTTGATCCAGTTACTACCCTTGTTCCTATAACATTCCTAACAAACAATTAAGCAACCAATTCATAGAAAACAACCAATTTCAATCAAAGTAACACAGCAAAATACATAACAGACCAATTACTCACAAATCCTAGAGATGCATAACCAGAGCTCTGATACCACTAATGTAACCCCTTTTTTTTTTTTTTTTTTTTTTTTAATTACTTAATTTCTATATAAAATCCATAAACACGAAATTTTACAAATAAAATAAATACGTTACATTAAGTTTAAAGTTTGTCTTTATAATTTACATTATTAAAATTTACAGAAAATACTATTACAAAATTATTTCTAATTAATACAAAAGTATCTAAAGCCAAAAACCCCTATTCCTATAGCTCTGGAGTATGTCTGCATCTGTGACTTCTAATTAATCCTCCAAATACCTGCAATCACACTCCCCTAGAATCTGGGGACAGCATTACCGGATCAGGCATTTAATTTCTCATACAATAAAACAATTTCAAACAAATACATATCATAACAAATTAATTTGTAATAACTGAATCACAATCTGCGGGAAAATGGGGGCTCTGCTAGGGTTTCCTCTGTAGTGTCTATGGCTGCCTCTGTTAACATTTGCAATTGGAGCTTTCTAGCTCCTCTCTCTCCCTCTCCTTCTCAAGCTCAACCTTTGACCACTTCAGAAACTACCTCACAAAGGAAGAGCTTTGCCCAGGCGCTCCACAACACTTGCGATATCCCTGTCAACCAACTACCAAGGCCTTGTCTGAAAGGGGATGCTGTTGCTATCAAGATCCCCGAGGATGAATATCAAGCTGGCCTGGAGAGCTGCAAGTTCAATCTTCATGGGCGTATTATTCTAGCAAAAGGGGAAACCCCAGTTAGATACGTAGATCTAAAAGCCAAGCTGTTGAGCTTGTGGAAGCCAATCGTGAAGTGGAACGTCGTATCGCTGGGGCGTGGTTTTTATGAATTTTCCTTCTCCTCTTTGGAAGACCTCAGAAGTGTCCTCTCTATTGGTACTTGGAATTTGAAACCGGGGGTTCTGAGGCTCTCTCTCTGGTCCCCTGATTTCAATCCCCTTCATCAAAGGCAGACACATTCACAGTGTTGGGTGAGAATATTGGGTCTTCCTTTAGAATACTGGAGGCCTAAAATTATTTTTGCTATTGCAGGAGGTTTGGGAGTTCCTATAGCTTTGGATGAGGCCACTTTGAAAAAATCCTTTGGTCATTTTGCTAGAGTATTAGTGGATTTGGATTTGTCTGGTGAATTACTTGATAAAATCCTAGTTGAGAGGGATGGATTTGCATTCTTTGTGGGTCTGGAGTATGAAAACCTACCCCCTTTTTGTCCCCACTGTCAAGTTATTGGTCACTCTGAGGGGAAGTGTAGAAATCAAAAGCTGACGGCTTACGAGAAGGATCAACAATTGCCCAAGGAGAAAGTTTCAGGAGATGCTTCACGAAAGGTTTTTGTTCAAAAAGAGCAAGCAAAAGACAAAGGAAAGGAGTCTGAAGTGCTCAAACCATCTGAAGCTTGTGAAGGTACTCAGAATCTTAGGAAGAATGATTTTTTTATTTCAGAGAAGGATAATCACAATGCTTATTCTGATGGAACTCCCTCAGACATGAATAATGTTAAGGAGGTTAGAGATTTGGGAAAAAATGGTGAAAACATTATCTCTGATGAGGTTGACTCAGGGGAGGCCATTGAATTAGTGATCTTACTGCAAAACAACCTGGAGGAAAATGCTCAAACTCAACCTGCTGGTTTGGTAGGTGATGCATCTAGTCCTTCCCTATCAGCCAATGCTGCTCATGACATGAGGATTGTGGGCAGGTTGTGGAGTGATGGAATTGATGATGAAGAGGCTACAGAGGATATTGATATGGACTCTACACCTCAGCATCCACACTTACATCACAATCTTAATGATCATGCTTCAGAAGGTTTCACGAATGTCATCTCCAAATCTCAAAAGAAGAAACTGAAAAAGCAGACTCACACTTCTGCTAAGGCTGTTCGCAGCAGAGCCCGCTCCAGGGGTGGTCCCTCCAACTATGTTTAATGAATCTTCTTTTTTGGAATGCCAGAGGGCTGGCGAATAAAGATACTAGATTAGTACTCAAGAAATTGTGTTTAGATCAGAAACCAGATATGGTTTTCATTGCTGAACCCTGGACTTCTGTTGATAATTTTCCAATTTCTTTTTGGACTGGTTTAAAGCTCAAGTTGTTTGCTTCTAACTGCAAAGAGGAGTCTCTTCCCAATTTATGGTGTGTTTGTAGGGATCATCTGAATCCAAATATTATACAAGTCTCAGCCCAACAGGTTTCCTTTTCTATTATGGTTAACAATGTCCAGGTCTTTATCTCTGCAGTGTATGCCTCAACTTCCTATATAGAGAGAAGGACTCTTTGGATGGAATTGTCCGCTTTACAACAAACTCATACAGGCCCATGGTGTTTTATTGGAGACTACAACGTAATCTTAGGCAATCATGAATACAGAGGTTGTGGTTCGCCTTCCCGTTTAGCCTCTGAGGACTTCAGAGCCTGGACAGATGCCAGCCAACTAACTCATATTATGACTAGAGGCTCTTCTTTTACTTGGTCTAATGGCAGAAGGGGGCTAGCTCATACAGAAAAGCGCCTTGACAGAGCAGTGTGTAACCATGATTGGATAAATTTCTGGTCTAGCATTTCATGTTGCACCCTTACTCGCAGTAAGTCGGATCATTATCCCATCATGCTTAATGTCAAGAAGGAGAACAGGAACTTCAGCTCTTCTTTCAAGTTCATGAGGATGTGGGCTAGGCACCCTGATTGTCATAGCCTTATTGCTTCTGCTTGGAATGGAAACTTCATCGGCTGCCCTTTAGTTATCCTTTCTCAAAAACTCAAGGCAGTCAAGATTTCTCTAAAAGATTGGAATAAAAAGGTTTTTGGTGATGTGAATATTAGAGTGGAGCAAGCTGATAAAAAAGTTGCTTCCATTCAGGCCCAAATTGACTGTCATGGTCACTCAGATGAGCTTCTTTTGCAGGAACAGGAAGCCCAAAAGGAGCTGCAAGAAGCGCTTATCTTTCAAGAGGATTTCTGGATGGAAAAAGCCAGGCTTAACTGGCAATTGCATGGAGATAGGAATACAGAGTATTTCCATAAAATTACCCGTATCAGGAATGTTACCAAACAAATTTCTTTGCTTCAAGCAGATGGGAAGACCTTGTTAACAGCTTCGGACATTGAGCAGCATGTGATAAACTACTATGAAAAGATCTTTGCTTCTGAGAATGACTGTGAGAACAATGGCCTCATTGAAAATGTTATCCCTAGTTTGGTTACCAATGATGATAATGATCACCTCACCTCCCTACCTAATATGGAAGAGGTCAGAGCTGCAGTTTTTTCTTTAAATGGTCATAGTGCTCCTGGGCCTGACGGTTTTGGAGGCTTTTTCTTTCAGCACTTTTGGGATATTGTTGGTAACGATGTTTTTCAAGCGGTCCTTCAGTTCTTCAGATCAGGCTGGCTCCCTCCTAATTTAAACTCCAATTTAGTTGTTCTAATTCCTAAGGAAGAGGGGGCTGTCAAGATCGAGCAATATCGCCCTATTGCCCTGGCCAACTTCTCCTTCAAGATTATAACTAAGGTAATGGCGGATAGGCTGGCAGTAGTTGCTCCTAAAATTATTTCTTACAATCAAAGGGGGTTTATCCATGGAAGGCAGATCTCGGACTGTGTTTGCGTAGCTTCTGAGGCGATCAATATGCTGGAGAAGAAAATCTTTGCGGGTAATGTGGCTTTGAAGATTGACATTTCTAAAGCTTTTGACACGTTGGATTGGGGATTCCTTCTTAAGGTCCTCCACCACTTTGGCTTCAATCAGGTTTTTTGCTCTTGGGTAGAGAAAATTCTCCTATCAGCAAAATTATCTTTCTCAGTGAATGGTAAATCTATTGGGTTCTTCTCCTGTAGGAGAGGAGTGCGACAGGGCGATCCGTTATCTCCCCTCCTTTTCTGTATTGCAGAGGAAGCTCTTAGTAGAGGAATTTCTAGCCTAGTTAAAGATGGGAAGCTTCAGCTCATGACAGGGCCGAGAGGTTACCATACTCCAACACATGTGTTGTATGCAGATGATGTCATGATTTTCTGTAGAGGTTCTCAAAGCAATATGAGGAATTTAAAGACTCTGTTTCATGATTATGGTAAAGCTTCAGGGCAGCAAATAAACTTTTACAAGTCTAAAATTTATGCTGGTGCTATGACAGCGAGTAGGAAAGGGCAACTGGCTTCTATTCTTGGCTTTTCGTTTGGCTCCATTCCTTTCAATTATCTTGGTATCCCTTTATTCAGAGGTAAACCGAGAAAGCAGCACCTTCAACATATAGCTGACAGATTGTGCATGAAGCTTTCCAAGTGGAAAGCCTCTCTCTTATCTATTATGGGAAGAGTGGTCTTGGTTAGGTCCATTATTCAGAGTATGCTAACTTATAGCTTCCGAGTGTACCGTTGGCCTTGTTCTCTTCTGAAATATATTGACAGGTGCATTCGTAATTTTATCTGGTCCGGAGATCTTGACAAAAGGAAACTTTGCACAGTTGCTTGGGATAAATTGTGCAGGCCTGTTTTTGAAGGAGGGCTCGGTTTAAGGTCGACTCGTCAAGCTAACAATGCTGCCTTGCTTAAGCTAAGCTGGGAATTGGTAACCTCTCAAAATCAGTGGGCATGCCTTTTGAGAGCACGGGTTTTCAAAAATAGTAAGCCAATATATTTTCACATTAACTCATCTATTTGGTCTAGTATAAAGTTATTTATTCCTTCCGTTCTAGACAATTCCACTTGGCAAATTGGTGATGGTAGGGATATCAATTTCTGGACGGACAAGTGGCTTTCTAGCACTTTGGTTGATCTCTTAAATATACCCCAGCAGGTTCATAATTCTCTGGTTTCTAAGGTTACTGATTTTGTCACTAATGGGTCTTGGAATATTCCCCCAAGCTTACTCCAACGCTTACCAAGCTTAGAAGAAGAGCTGAAGACAATTTCCATCCCTTCTCAGCCTGTTCAGGACAAGTTAATGTGGTCTGCTTCTAATTCTGGCTGTCTTTCACTCAAGGAAGCCTTTCTCTTCTCAAATCCGCCAAGTCTAGTTATTCCTTGGGCTAAGTTTATTTGGACCAATTTCATTCCCCCATCAAAATCATTCCTCATTTGGAGAATTTTGCATAACAGAATGCCCACAGATGAGGGTCTCTGTAAGCGTGGCTGCATAGTTGTTTCAATGTGCAATCTTTGCAAAAAAGCTGTTGAATCCACTGACCACTTATTCTTGCACTGCAGTTATGCGTCTCAGTTATGGTCTTGGCTCCAATCTCTTCTTAATCAGCAAATTAACACCAACTCTTTGCTGGATGTCTTATCAATTCTTAGGAAATCCTGGAGTTCCCAAATCAGAGATGTAATAATAGCTGGTATAACTTATATTGTTTCTACCATTTGGTACTGTCGAAATCAGGCCAGGTTCCACAACAGGTCCATCAATCTTACAACAGCAACAAATTTGGTGTTGGCTCAAGTTCGCTTGGCAGGAGAGATTAGCAATGGAACCATGTTCTCTGATATCAATGAATTTAAAATCTTGAAAAGTTTTAAATTAGATGTGCGTCCTGGGAAGGCCCCTGTTGTCATCCAAGTTGATTGGCATCCGCCTAAGTGTAGTTGGGTTAAATGCAACACTGATGGGGCTGCAAACGGTGCGCCTGGAGCTGCTGCTTGTGGGGGTATATTCAGAGATAGTAGTGCTGCTATTATGGGTTGTTTCTCTGTCAACCTTGGTATCAGCTTTGCTCTTAATGCTGAACTAATTGGTGCTATGACAGCAATTGAACTTGCCAACCAGAAAGGTTGGCTTAATCTTTGGTTAGAATGTGATTCTCTGCTTGTTATAAAGGCTTTCAAATCTCCTAGCCTAGTTCCTTGGAGAATTAGAAATAGGTGGTTAAACTGTATAGACATCACTAGTAGGATGAACTTTAGATACTCCCATATATACCGTGAAGGCAACTTTTGTGCAGATAGACTGGCTTCTCATGGTCTTAGGATACAGGGTTTTTTTTTGGTGGGATCTTCTCCCGAGTTGTATCCGGGTAGATTTCTTTCGGAATAGATTGGGTCTTCCGAACTTCAGGTTCAAATGATTGCTCTCATGGGTTTGGTGGATGCCCCCCCATGTTTTGTAACTCTTTACTTTCTTTATTTTATGAATTCATAGTGTGTGGCTTAGGCTATTATTATTTGCAGTGCCAACCTAGTTGGGATTGCAATTAGTATTGGTTCCTTTGCTCACATTTTCAGCCAAAAAAAAAAAAAATTAATTTGTAACACACATAATTAAATGCAGTATGATTTATGCAAATGCAGTTTTGACTCAAAATCATTTTTGACTCTGCTCCATGGAGACTTCCCCTTTGAGTGTTTAGTAAGTAACTGGCCTACCATTACGTACTGTAATTCAGCTATCAGCCCCTACTAAACGCGAATAAGCTAAACAGAATTAGGAGATCAGGATACCCAGGAAGGCTACCACGACCGCAACTCAGTCCAGTTTCCAGCCACATGTGGAATTGCCAATATCCCTCACCCCACAGACTATATAATCACAGATTATACGGTCCTGTCTAACAAATTCTACTCACCCCAAAATCCTTTCTCAATCATTTGCATTTCACATGACTACCGTAATCTCGGTTAGTCAACAATTCATTTCTCAATCAGTTTCATTTCACATGACTACCGCAGTCCCGGTTAGTCAACATAATTCTTTCTCATTTGATACTTTTATAAATCCCCCAAAAAGACTCATGCTAATGAATTTTGTTCATGATCACAATCAAATAAATAATTTGTACACATTAACATACAAGGATACAAAAATTTAAGCAATTTACATTATAACATTAGTATTTTTAATAATTTCCGAAAATGCCCTCAATCTTTTTCCAAAATACCCAATGTGTCCCTACATGTAAAATGACCATTTTGCCCTTATTTTTAAAAAAAATTCCACATAATATCCCTTGCATTTAGGGCTGGCCGAATGGTCTACAAGCCATTCTCAACAATTCTTCCAAAGCTACAAACTCCAATTCCAACCAAAATTCAATCAAATCACAAATTCAATCAAAATTCAACAAACCAAATTTCAACCATTACAACACCTTAAAAATTCAATCAAACATCATTCCAATCCATGAATTTCAATCACAAGCATCAAAAACACAAAACCCCTAAATCAATTTCAAGTTTTCATGATTCTAGGTCAAAATTTTAATCTAACCCTACAACATGTTTTCTTCTAATTCCAAGGGTTCTAATTGAAATTAAATGCCTAGATCCTTACCTTAGACTCTTTAATTGAAGAAAAAGCCTTGAATTCCTTTCTCCCTCACTCCTTGGTCTTGTAGGAATTTTTTGAGATTTTCTCCAATTTCTTTCTCTACTAGCCGAATTATGTGAGGTAGGGTGAAGTTTGGATGGTTTGATTTCTTAATTTGGGATGAGATGATGGGTTTAAGATGTAAAGAAAATTGAAACTGCAGCTGCTGGCTTTGGAGACTCACGGTTCTGTTTTGGGAAAAATACTAGCTTTTGTGACTTTTTGTTTTGTGTTGATTTCTTAAGCTTTAATTAAAAATTTTCTCTACCATATTTAATAAAAGCCTCACGTCCAGCTGCAGTTAGTGGGGCAGCCAAATGGCCAGACTTCTCAGCACACTTGGATGTGCCAAATGGGTGCCTTAGGTGACTAGCCAACTTGCTTCCTCAAAAGTCAAAATTCTAGAATTTTGTAGATTTTTCTTCACTCAAATTTTTTTTTTTTCACACGTACAGCTGCTGCTGCTGCTGCCTTGTTCCAATAGCAGCCAATTTGGACAAAAATCACAATCTGCAGCCCTTTGGACAGCCAAATTAGTTCCCAACGTTGGGTGCTAATACCTTGGTCAATGGGTCAAAAATTGTAGGCTAGTTTAGAGTTTTCTAGATTATTTTTAGGGTTTTAATTATCTTACAAACTAATTAGAATTTAAAGAAAATAACACCACCATTGGATTCCTCACTATCAAAAACCTTGGGGTAGTGTCTTACTTATCTCTTAATCCAAGCCTAATTAGCTTAATTTAGTGACATTAGAAAAGCCTAAGTTGTCACTTTTTGATTGGTTAAGGTTCTAAATTAAAATTTTCCTGGTTAAACATTTTTAATAATTATTCTAAGTATATTACAATTATTAGATAATTCTATAGATGCCCTACAAATTTTCTCTAAATTTTCTGTCTTAGAATTTTACCGTAATAATTTCTCAAAGTTCTAACTTTTAGAAAATCTTAACAATTATGAATAACCATTTTAATTCTTTATCTGTATATATTTTTAATCTATATTCTATTACCTTTCTTTTAAGTTATAATTGAGTTCAAAATTCTATACTTGAAAATTTATCCTGGACAGCTGTCTGACATAGCAGTCCCGTCAACTATCAATTTTAGCAAAAACAAAGACATTTGTAAATTCAGAAAATTCTTCTGAGTAGAACTGTATTAATTTCATTAAGAAAATATGTTCATAAAGTTTCTATAAAATACAGTGCTAATGTGTTCATAATGTACATATATAAGTGCGTACAAATAGTAAAATGAGGATGTTACAAACAGTCTCCTTTATTAGTTTTTTTATTACAACGCTTACAATAATTTTCAATATTAATGAGAGGAGATACGTATTTTTAACAAAATTAAACGAGATATCCTGAACTTTTTTTAGGTCTTCTCTCATTTTATGCCAATTTGGAAGCGAATGATCTTTTCAGATCTCACTAGAAAAAAACCATAATCTTTTTATTTTTCACCTCCCAACCCAAATTTGATGTTTCTACGACAACTAAAAATCACATTAAAACGACAACAATCACCTTAACAGTCTCCTTTATTAGTTTTTTTATTACAACGCTTACAATAATTTTCAATATTAATGAGAGGAGATACGTATTTTTAACAAAATTAAACGAGATATCCTGAACTTTTTTTAGGTCTTCTCTCATTTTATGCCAATTTGGAAGCGAATGATCTTTTCAGATCTCACTAGAAAAAAACCATAATCTTTTTATTTTTCACCTCCCAACCCAAATTTGATGTTTCTACGACAACTAAAAATCACATTAAAACGACAACAATCACCTTAACAGTCTCCTTTATTAGTTTTTTTATTACAACACTTACAATAATTTTCAATATTAATGAGAGGAGATACGTATTTTTAACAAAATTAAACGAGATATCCTGAACTTTTTTTAGGCCTTCTCTCATTTTATGCCAATTTGGAAGCGTATGATCTTTTCAGATCTCACTAGAAAAAAATCATAATCTTTTTATTATTGCACCTCCCAAACAAATTTTGATGTTTCTTGGACAACTAAAAATCACATTAAAACGACAACAATCACCTTAACAGTCTCCTTTATTAGTTTTTTTATTACAACGCTTACAATAATTTTCAATATTAATGAGAGGAGATATGTATTTTTAACAAAATTAAACGAGATATCCTGAACTTTTTTTAGCTCTTCTCTCATTTGATGCCAATTTGGAAGGGAATGATCTTTTTAAGATCTCACCAGAAAAAAATCATAATCTTTTTATTATTGCACCTGCCAAACAAATTTTGATGTTTCTACGACAACCAAAAATCACATTAAAATGACAACAATCAGCTTAACAGTCTCCTTTATTAGTTTTTTTATTACAACGCTTACAATAATTTTCAATATTAATGAGAGGAGATACGTATTTTTAACAAAATTAAACGAGATATCCTGAAATTTTTTTAGGTCTTCTCTCATTTTATGCCAATTTGGAAGCGAATGATCTTTTCAGATCTCACCAGAAAAAAATCATAATCTTTTTATTATTTCACCTAACAAACAAATTTTGATGTTTCTACGACAATTACCAATCACGTTAAAACGACAACAATCACATTAACAGTTTCCTTTATTAGTTTTTTTATCACAATGTTTACAATAATTTCCATTATTAATTAGAGGAGATACGTATTTTTAACAAAATTAAACGAGATATCCTGAACTTTTTTTAGGTCTTCTCTCATTTTTGCCAATTTGGAAGCGAATGATCTTTTCAGATCTCACTAGAAAAAAACCATAATCTTTTTATTTTTCACCTCCCAACCCAAATTTGATGTTTCCACGACAACTAAAAATCACATTAAAACGACAACAATCACCTTAACAGTCTCCTTTATTAGTTTTTTTATTACAACGCTTACAATAATTTTCAATATTAATGAGAGGAGATACGTATTTTTAACAAAATTAAACGAGATATCCTGAACTTTTTTCAGGTCTTCTCTCATTTTATGCAAATTTGGAAGGGAATGATCTTTTTAAGATCTCACCAGAAAAAAATCATAATCTTTTTATTATTGCACCTCCCAAACAAATTTTGATGTTTCTACGACAACTATAAATCACATTAAAACGACAACAATGACCTTAACAGTCTCCTTTATTAGTTTTTTTTATTAAAATGCTTACAATAATTTTCAATATTAATGAGAGGAGATACGTATTTTTAACAAAATTAAACGAGATATCCTGAACTTTTTTTAGGTCTTCTCTGATTTTATGCCAATTTGGAAGCGAATGATCTTTTCAGATCTCACCAGAAAAAAATCATAATCTTTCTATTATTGCACCTCCCAAACAAATTTTGATGTTTCTACGACAACTAAAAATCACATTAAAACGACAACAATCACCTTAACAGTCTCCTTTATTAGTTTTTTTATTACAACGCTTACAATAATTTTCAATATTAATGAGAGGAGATACGTATTTTTAACAAAATTAAACGAGATACCCTGAACTTTTTTCAGGTCTTCTCTCATTTTATGCAAATTTGGAAGGGAATGATCTTTTTAAGATCTCACCAGAAAAAAATCATAATCTTTTTATTATTGCACCTCCCAAACAAATTTTGATGTTTCTACGACAACTAAAAATCACATTAAAACGACAACAATCACCTTAACAGCCTCCTTTATTAGTTTTTTTATTACAACGCTTACAATAATTTTCAATATTAATGAGAGGAGATACGTATTTTTAACAAAATTAAACGAGATATCCTTAACTTTTTTTAGGTCTTCTCTCATTTTATGCCAATTTGGAAGCGAATGATCTTTTCAGATCTCACCAGAAAAAAATCATAATCTTTTTATTATTTCACCTAACAAACAAATTTTGATGTTTCTACGACAATTACCAATCACGTTAAAATGACAACAATCACCTTAACAGTCTCCTTTATTAGTTTTTTTTATCACAACGTTTACAATAATTTTCATTATTAATTAGAGGAGATAGGTATTTTTAACAAAATTAAACGAGATATCCTGAACTTTTTTTAGGTCTTCTCTCATTTTTGCCAATTTGGAAGCGAATGATCTTTTCAAATCTCACTAGAAAAAAACCATAATCTTTTTATTTTTCACCTCCCAAACAAATTTTGATGTTTCTACGACAACTAAAAATCACATTAAAATGACAACAATCACCTTAACAGTCTCCTTTATTAGTTTTTTTATTACAACGCCTACAATAATTTTCAATATTAATGAGAGGAGATACGTATTTTTAACAAAATTAAACGAGATATCCTGAACTTTTTTCAGGTCTTCTCTCATTTTATGCAAATTTGGAAGGGAATGATCTTTTTAAGATCTCACCAGAAAAAAATCATAATCTTTTTATTATTGCACCTCCCAAACAAATTTTGATGTTTCTTGGACAACTAAAAATCACATTAAAACGACAACAATCACCTTAACAGTCTCCTTTATTAGTTTTTTTATTACAACGCTTACAATAATTTTCAATATTAATGAGAGGAGATATGTATTTTTAACAAAATTAAACGAGATATCCTGAACTTTTTTTAGCACTTCTCTCATTTGATGCCAATTTGGAAGGGAATGATCTTTTTAAGATCTCACCAGAAAAAAATCATAATCTTTTTATTATTGCACCTCCCAAACAAATTTTGATGTTTCTACGACAACCAAAAATCACATTAAAATGACAACAATCAGCTAAACAGTCTCCTTTATTAGTTTTTTTATTACAATGCTTACAATAATTTTCAATATTAATGAGAGGAGATACGTATTTTTAACAAAATTAAACGAGATATCCTGAAATTTTTTTAGGTCTTCTCTCATTTTATGCCAATTTGGAAGCGAATGATCTTTTCAGATCTCACCAGAAAAAAATCATAATCTTTTTATTATTTCACCTAACAAACAAATTTTGATGTTTCTACGACAATTACCAATCATGTTAAAACGACAACAATCACATTAACAGTTTCCTTTATTAGTTTTTTTATCACAATGTTTACAATAATTTCCATTATTAATTAGAGGAGATAGGTATTTTTAACAAAATTAAACGAGATATCCTGAACTTTTTTTAGGTCTTCTCTCATTTTTGCCAATTTGGAAGCGAATGATCTTTTCAGATCTCACTAGAAAAAAACGATAATCTTTTTATTTTTCACCTCCCAACCCAAATTTGATGTTTCTACGACAACTAAAAATCACATTAAAACGACAACAATCACCTTAACAGCCTCCTTTATTAGTTTTTTTATTACAACGCTTACAATAATTTTCAATATTAATGAGAGGAGATACGTATTTTTAACAAAATTAAACGAGATATCCTGAACTTTTTTTAGGTCTTCTCTCATTTTATGCCAATTTGGAAGCGAATGATCTTTTCAGATCTCACCAGAAAAAAATCATAATCTTTTTATTATTTCACCTAACAAACAAATTTTGATGTTTCTACGACAATTACCAATCACGTTAAAACGACAACAATCACATTAACAGTTTCCTTTATTAGTTTTTTTTATCACAACGTTTACAATAATTTCCATTATTAATTAGAGGAGATACGTATTTTTAACAAAATTAAACGAGATATCCTGAACTTTTTTTAGGTCTTCTATCAATTTATGCCAATTTGGAAGCGAATGATCTTTTCAGATCACACCAGAAAAAAATCATAATCTTTTTATTATTTCACCTAACAAACAAATTTTGATGTTTCTACGACAATTACCAATCACGTTAAAACGAAAACAATCACATTAACAGTTTCCTTTATTAGTTTTTTTTATCACAACGTTTACAATAATTTTCATTATTAATTAGAGGAGATACGTATTTTTAACAAAATTAAACGAGATATCCTGAACTTTTTTTAGGTCTCCTATCAATTTATGCCAATTTGGAAGCGAATGATCTTTTCAGATCACACCAGAAAAAAACCATAATCTTTTTATTTTTCACCTCCCAACCCAAATTTGATGTTTCTACGACAACTAAAAATCACATTAAAACGACAACAATCACCTTAACAGTCTCCTTTATTAGTTTTTTTATTACAACGCTTACAATAATTTTCAATATTAATGAGAGGAGATACGTATTTTTAACAAAATTAAACGAGATATCCTGAACTTTTTTAGGCCTTCTCTCATTTTATGCCAATTTGGAAGCGAATGATCTTTTCAGATCTCACTAGAAAAAAATCATAATCTTTTTATTATTGCACCTCCCAAACAAATTTTGATGTTTCTATCACAACTAAAAATCACATTAAAACGACAACAATCACCTTAACAGTCTCCTTTATTAGTTTTTTTATTACAACGCTGACAATAATTTTCAATATAAATGAGAGGAGATACGTATTTTTAACAAAATTAAACGAGATATCCTGAACTTTTTTTAGGTCTTCTCTGATTTTATGCCAATTTGGAAGCGAATGATCTTTTCAGATCTCACCAGAAAAAAATCATAATCTTTCTATTATTGCACCTCCCAAACAAATTTTGATGTTTCTACGACAACTAAAAATCACATTAAAACGACAACAATCACCTTAACAGTCTCCTTTATTAGTTTTTTTATTACAACGCTTACAATAATTTTCAATATTAATGAGAGGAGATACGTATTTTTAACAAAATTAAACGAGATATCCTGAACTTTTTTCAGGTCTTCTCTCATTTTATGCAAATTTGGAAGGGAATGATCTTTTTAAGATCTCACCAGAAAAAAATCATAATCTTTTTATTATTGCACCTCCCAAACAAATTTTGATGTTTCTACGACAACTATAAATCACATTAAAACGACAACAATGACCTTAACAGTCTCCTTTATTAGTTTTTTTTATTAAAATGCTTACAATAATTTTCAATATTAATGAGAGGAGATACGTATTTTTAACAAAATTAAACGAGATATCCTGAACTTTTTTTAGGTCTTCTCTGATTTTATGCCAATTTGGAAGCGAATGATCTTTTCAGATCTCACCAGAAAAAAATCATAATCTTTCTATTATTGCACCTCCCAAACAAATTTTGATGTTTCTACGACAATTACCAATCACGATAAAACGACAACAATCACATTAACAGTTTCCTTTATTAGTTTTTTTATCACAATGTTTACAATAATTTCCATTATTAATTAGAGGAGATACGTATTTTTAACAAAATTAAACGAGATATCCTGAACTTTTTTTAGGCCTTCTCTCATTTTATGCCAATTTGGAAGCGTATGATCTTTTCATATCTCACTAGAAAAAAATCATAATCTTTTTATTATTGCACCTCCCAAACAAATTTTGATGTTTCTATGACAACTAAAAATCACATTAAAACGACAACAATCACCTTAACAGTCTCCTTTATTAGTTTTTTTATTACAACGCTGACAATAATTTTCAATATAAATGAGAGGAGATACGTATTTTTAACAAAATTAAACGAGATATCCTGAACTTTTTTTAGGTCTTCTCTGATTTTATGCCAATTTGGAAGCGAATGATCTTTTCAGATCTCACCAGAAAAAAATCATAATCTTTCTATTATTGCACCTCCCAAACAAATTTTGATGTTTCTACGACAACTAAAAATCACATTAAAACGACAACAATCACCTTAACAGTCTCCTTTATTAGTTTTTTTATTACAACGCTTACAATAATTTTCAATATTAATGAGAGGAGATACGTATTTTTAACAAAATTAAACGAGATATCCTGAACTTTTTTCAGGTCTTCTCTCATTTAATGCAAATTTGGAAGGGAATGATCTTTTTAAGATCTCACCAGAAAAAAATCATAATCTTTTTATTATTGCACCTCCCAAACAAATTTTGATGTTTCTACGACAACTATAAATCACATTAAAACGACAACAATGACCTTAACAGTCTCCTTTATTAGTTTTTTTTATTAAAATGCTTACAATAATTTTCAATATTAATGAGAGGAGATACGTATTTTTAACAAAATTAAACGAGATATCCTGAACTTTTTTTAGGTCTTCTCTGATTTTATGCCAATTTGGAAGCGAATGATCTTTTCAGATCTCACCAGAAAAAAATCATAATCTTTCTATTATTGCACCTCCCAAACAAATTTTGATGTTTCTACGACAATTACCAATCACGATAAAACGACAACAATCACATTAACAGTTTCCTTTATTAGTTTTTTTATCACAATGTTTACAATAATTTCCATTATTAATTAGAGGAGATACGTATTTTTAACAAAATTAAACGAGATATCCTGAACTTTTTTTAGGCCTTCTCTCATTTTATGCCAATTTGGAAGCGTATGATCTTTTCATATCTCACTAGAAAAAAATCATAATCTTTTTATTATTGCACCTCCCAAACAAATTTTGATGTTTCTATGACAACTAAAAATCACATTAAAACGACAACAATCACCTTAACAGTCTCCTTTATTAGTTTTTTTATTACAACGCTGACAATAATTTTCAATATAAATGAGAGGAGATACGTATTTTTAACAAAATTAAACGAGATATCCTGAACTTTTTTTAGGTCTTCTCTGATTTTATGCCTATTTGGAAGCGAATGATCTTTTCAGATCTCACCAGAAAAAAATCATAATCTTTCTATTATTGCACCTCCCAAACAAATTTTGATGTTTCTACGACAACTAAAAATCACATTAAAACGACAACAATCACCTTAACAGTCTCCTTTATTAGTTTTTTTATTACAACGCTTACAATAATTTTCAATATTAATGAGAGGAGATACGTATTTTTAACAAAATTAAACGAGATATCCTGAACTTTTTTCAGGTCTTCTCTCATTTTATGCAAATTTGGAAGGGAATGATCTTTTTAAGATCTCACCAGAAAAAAATCATAATCTTTTTATTATTGCACCTCCCAAACAAATTTTGATGTTTCTACGACAACTAAAAATCACATTAAAACGACAACAATCACCTTAACAGCCTCCTTTATTAGTTTTTTTATTACAACGCTTACAATAATTTTCAATATTAATGAGAGGAGATACGTATTTTTAACAAAATTAAACGAGATATCCTGAACTTTTTTTAGGTCTTCTCTCATTTTATGCCAATTTGGAAGCGAATGATCTTTTCAGATCTCACCAGAAAAAAATCATAATCTTTTTATTATTTCACCTAACAAACAAATTTTGATGTTTCTACGACAATTACCAATCACGTTAAAATGACAACAATCACATTAACAGTTTCCTTTATTAGTTTTTTTATCACAATGTTTACAATAATTTCCATTATTAATTAGAGGAGATACGTATTTTTAACAAAATTAAACGAGATATCCTGAACTTTTTTTAGGTCTTCTATCAATTTATGCCAATTTGGAAGCGAATGATCTTTTCAGATCACACCAGAAAAAAACCATAATCTTTTTATTTTTCACCTCCCAACCCAAATTTGATGTTTCTACGACAACTAAAAATCACATTAAAACGACAACAATCACCTTAACAGTCTCCTTTATTAGTTTTTTTATTACAACGCTGACAATAATTTTCAATATTAATGAGAGGAGATACGTATTTTTAACAAAATTAAACGAGATATCCTGAACTTTTTTTAGGTCTTCTCTCATTTTATGCCAATTTGGAAGCGAATGATCTTTTCAGATCTCACCAGAAAAAAATCATAATCTTTTTATTATTTCACCTAACAAACAAATTTTGATGTTTCTACGACAATTACCAATCACGTTAAAACGACAACAATCACATTAACAGTTTCCTTTATTAGTTTTTTTATCACAATGTTTACAATAATTTCCATTATTAATTGGAGGAGATACGTATTTTTAACAAAATTAAACGAGATATCCTGAAATTTTTTTAGGTCTTCTCTCATTTTATGCCAATTTGGAAGCGAATGATCTTTTCAGATCTCACCAGAAAAAAATCATAATCTTTTTATTATTTCACCTAACAAACAAATTTTGATGTTTCTACGACAATTACCAATCACGTTAAAACGACAACAATCACATTAACAGTTTCCTTTATTAGTTTTTTTTATCACAATGTTTACAATAATTTCCATTATTAATTAGAGGAGATACGTATTTTTAACAAAATTAAACGAGATATCCTGAACTTTTTTTTGGTCTTCTCTCATTTTTGCCAATTTGGAAGCGAATGATCTTTTCAGATCTCACTAGAAAAAAACCATAATCTTTTTATTTTTCACCTCCCAACCCAAATTTGATGTTTCTACGACAACTAAAAATCACATTAAAATGACAACAATCACCTTAACAGTCTCCTTTATTAGTTTTTTTATTACAACGCTTACAATAATTTTCAATATTAATGAGAGGAGATACGTATTTTTAACAAAATTAAACGAGATATCCTGAACTTTTTTTAGGCCTTCTCTCATTTTATGCCAATTTGGAAGCAAATGATCTTTTCAGATCTCACTAGAAAAAAATCATAATCTTTTTATTATTGCACCTCCCAAACAAATTTTGATGTTTCTATGACAACTAAAAATCACATTAAAATGACAACAATCACCTTAACAGTCTCCTTTATTAGTTTTTTTATTACAACGCTGACAATAATTTTCAATATAAATGAGAGGAGATACGTATTTTTAACAAAATTAAACGAGATATCCTGAACTTTTTTTAGGTCTTTTCTGATTTTATGCCAATTTGGAAGCGAATGATCTTTTCAGATCTCACCAGAAAAAAATCATAATCTTTCTATTATTGCACCTCCCAAACAAATTTTGATGTTTCCACGACAACTAAAAATCACATTAAAACGACAACAATCACCTTAACAGTCTCCTTTATTAGTTTTTTTTATTAAAACGCTTACAATAATTTTCAATATTAATGAGAGGAGATACGTATTTTTAACAAAATTAAACGAGATATCCTGAACTTTTTTCAGGTCTTCTCTCATTTTATGCAAATTTGGAAGGGAATGATCTTTTTAAGATCTCACCAGAAAAAAATCATAATCTTTTTATTATTGCACCTCCCAAACAAATTTTGATGTTTCTACGACAACTAAAAATCACATTAAAACGACAACAATCACCTTAACAGCCTCCTTTATTAGTTTTTTTATTACAACGCTTACAATAATTTTCAATATTAATGAGAGGACATATGTATTTTTAACAAAATTAAACGAGATATCCTGAACTTTTTTTAGGTCTTCTCTCATTTTATGCCAATTTGGAAGCGAATGATCTTTTCAGATCTCACCAGAAAAAAATCATAATCTTTTTATTATTTCACCTAACAAACAAATTTTGATGTTTCTACGACAATTACCAATCACGATAAAACGACAACAATCACATTAACAGTTTCCTTTATTAGTTTTTTTATCACAATGTTTACAATAATTTCCATTATTAATTAGAGGAGATACGTATTTTTAACAAAATTAAACGAGATATCCTGGACTTTTTTTAGGTCTTCTATCAATTTATGCCAATTTGGAAGCGAATGATCTTTTCAGATCACACCAGAAAAAAACCATAATCTTTTTATTTTTCACCTCCCAACCCAAATTTGATGTTTCTACGACAACTAAAAATCACATTAAAACGACAACAATCACCTTAACAGTCTCCTTTATTAGTTTTTTTATTACAACGCTTACAATAATTTTCAATATTAATGAGAGGAGATACGTATTTTTAACAAAATTAAACGAGATATCCTGAACTTTTTTTAGGCCTTCTCTCATTTTATGCCAATTTGGAAGCGAATGATCTTTTCAGATCTCACTAGAAAAAAATCATAATCTTTTTATTATTGCACCTCCCAACAAATTTTGATGTTTCTATGACAACTAAAAATCACATTAAAACGACAACAATCACCTTAACAGTCTCCTTTATTAGTTTTTTTATTACAACGCTGACAATAATTTTCAATATAAATGAGAGGAGATACGTATTTTTAACAAAATTAAACGAGATATCCTGAACTTTTTTTAGGTCTTCTCTGATTTTATGCCAATTTGGAAGCGAATGATCTTTTCAGATCTCACCAGAAAAAAATCATAATCTTTCTATTATTGCACCTCCCAAACAAATTTTGATGTTTCTACGACAACTAAAAATCACATTAAAACGACAACAATCACCTTAACAGTCTCCTTTATTAGTTTTTTTATTACAACGCTTACAATAATTTTCAATATTAATGAGAGGAGATACGTATTTTTAACAAAATTAAACGAGATATCCTGAACTTTTTTTAGCTCTTCTCTCATTTGATGCCAATTTGGAAGGGAATGATCTTTCTAAGATCTCACCAGAAAAAAATCATAATCTTTTTATTATTGCACCTCCCAAACAAATTTTGATGTTTCTACGACAACTAAAAATCACATTAAAACGACAACAATCACCTTAACAGTCTCCTTTATTAGTTTTTTTATTACAACACTGGCAATAATTTTCAATATTAATGAGAGGAGATACGTATTTTTAACAAAATTAAACGAGATATCCTGAACTTTTTCTAGGTCTTCTCTCATTTTATGCAAATTTCGAAGGGAACGATCTTTTTAAGATCTCACCAGAAAAAAATCATAATCATTTTATTATTGCACCTCCCAAACAAATTTTGATGTTTCTACGACAACTAAAAATCACATTAAAACGACAACAATCACCTTAACAGTCTCCGTTATTAGTTTTTTTTATTAAAACGCTTACAATAATTCTCAATAGTAATGAGAGGAGATACGTATTTTTAACAAAATTAAACGAGATATCCTGAACTTTTTTTAGGTCTTCTCTCATTTTATGCAAATTTGGAAGGGAACGATCTTTTAAGATCTCACCAGAAAAAAATCATAATCTTTTTATTATTGCACCTCCCAAACAAATTTTGATTTTTCTACGACAACTAAAAATCACATTAAAACGACATCAATCACCTTAACAGTCTCCTTTATTAGTTTTTTTTTATTAAAACACTTACAATAATTTTCAATATTAATGAGAGGAGATATGTATTTTTAACAAAATTAAACGAGATATCCTGAACTTTTTTTAGGTCTTCTCTCATTTTATGCAAATTTGGAAGGGAACGATCTTTTTAAGATCTCACCAGAAAAAAATCATAATCTTTTTATTATTGCACCTCCCAAACAAATTTTGATGTTTCTACGACAACTAAAAATCACATTAAAATGACAACAATCACCTTAACAGTCTCCTTTATTAGTTTTTTTATTACAACGCTTACAATAATTTTCAATATTAATGAGAGGAGATACGTATTTTTAACAAAATTAAACGAGATATCCTGAACTTTTTTTAGGCCTTCTCTCATTTTATGCCAATTTGGAAGCGAATGATCTTTTCAGATCTCACTAGAAAAAAATCATAATCTTTTTATTATTGCACCTCCCAACAAATTTTGATGTTTCTATGACAACTAAAAATCACATTAAAACGACAACAATCACCTTAACAGTCTCCTTTATTAGTTTTTTTATTACAACGCTGACAATAATTTTCAATATAAATGAGAGGAGATACGTATTTTTAACAAAATTAAACGAGATATCCTGAACTTTTTTTAGGTCTTCTCTGATTTTATGCCAATTTGGAAGCGAATGATCTTTTCAGATCTCACCAGAAAAAAATCATAATCTTTCTATTATTGCACCTCCCAAACAAATTTTGATGTTTCTACGACAACTAAAAATCACATTAAAACGACAACAATCACCTTAACAGTCTCCTTTATTAGTTTTTTTATTACAACGCTTACAATAATTTTCAATATTAATGAGAGGAGATACGTATTTTTAACAAAATTAAACGAGATATCCTGAACTTTTTTTAGCTCTTCTCTCATTTGATGCCAATTTGGAAGGGAATGATCTTTTTAAGATCTCACCAGAAAAAAATCATAATCTTTTTATTATTGCACCTCCCAAACAAATTTTGATGTTTCTACGACAACTAAAAATCACATTAAAACGACAACAATCACCTTAACAGTCTCCTTTATTAGTTTTTTTATTACAACACTGGCAATAATTTTCAATATTAATGAGAGGAGATACGTATTTTTAACAAAATTAAACGAGATATCCTGAACTTTTTCTAGGTCTTCTCTCATTTTATGCAAATTTCGAAGGGAACGATCTTTTTAAGATCTCACCAGAAAAAAATCATAATCATTTTATTATTGCACCTCCCAAACAAATTTTGATGTTTCTACGACAACTAAAAATCACATTAAAACGACAACAATCACCTTAACAGTCTCCGTTATTAGTTTTTTTTATTAAAACGCTTACAATAATTCTCAATAGTAATGAGAGGAGATACGTATTTTTAACAAAATTAAACGAGATATCCTGAACTTTTTTTAGGTCTTCTCTCATTTTATGCAAATTTGGAAGGGAACGATCTTTTAAGATCTCACCAGAAAAAAATCATAATCTTTTTATTATTGCACCTCCCAAACAAATTTTGATTTTTCTACGACAACTAAAAATCACATTAAAACGACATCAATCACCTTAACAGTCTCCTTTATTAGTTTTTTTTTATTAAAACACTTACAATAATTTTCAATATTAATGAGAGGAGATATGTATTTTTAACAAAATTAAACGAGATATCCTGAACTTTTTTTAGGTCTTCTCTCATTTTATGCAAATTTGGAAGGGAACGATCTTTTTAAGATCTCACCAGAAAAAAATCATAATCTTTTTATTATTGCACCTCCCAAACAAATTTTGATGTTTCTACGACAACTAAAAATCACATTAAAATGACAACAATCACCTTAACAGTCTCCTTTATTAGTTTTTTTATTACAACGCTTACAATAATTTTCAATATTAATGAGAGGAGATACGTATTTTTAACAAAATTAAACGAGATATCCTGAACTTTTTTTAGGCCTTCTCTCATTTTATGCCAATTTGGAAGCGAATGATCTTTTCAGATCTCACTAGAAAAAAATCATAATCTTTTTATTATTGCACCTCCCAACAAATTTTGATGTTTCTATGACAACTAAAAATCACATTAAAACGACAACAATCACCTTAACAGTCTCCTTTATTAGTTTTTTTATTACAACGCTGACAATAATTTTCAATATAAATGAGAGGAGATACGTATTTTTAACAAAATTAAACGAGATATCCTGAACTTTTTTTAGGTCTTCTCTGATTTTATGCCAATTTGGAAGCGAATGATCTTTTCAGATCTCACCAGAAAAAAATCATAATCTTTCTATTATTGCACCTCCCAAACAAATTTTGATGTTTCTACGACAACTAAAAATCACATTAAAACGACAACAATCACCTTAACAGTCTCCTTTATTAGTTTTTTTATTACAACGCTTACAATAATTTTCAATATTAATGAGAGGAGATACGTATTTTTAACAAAATTAAACGAGATATCCTGAACTTTTTTTAGCTCTTCTCTCATTTGATGCCAATTTGGAAGGGAATGATCTTTTTAAGATCTCACCAGAAAAAAATCATAATCTTTTTATTATTGCACCTCCCAAACAAATTTTGATGTTTCTACGACAACTAAAAATCACATTAAAACGACAACAATCACCTTAACAGTCTCCTTTATTAGTTTTTTTATTACAACACTGGCAATAATTTTCAATATTAATGAGAGGAGATACGTATTTTTAACAAAATTAAACGAGATATCCTGAACTTTTTCTAGGTCTTCTCTCATTTTATGCAAATTTCGAAGGGAACGATCTTTTTAAGATCTCACCAGAAAAAAATCATAATCATTTTATTATTGCACCTCCCAAACAAATTTTGATGTTTCTACGACAACTAAAAATCACATTAAAACGACAACAATCACCTTAACAGTCTCCGTTATTAGTTTTTTTTATTAAAACGCTTACAATAATTCTCAATAGTAATGAGAGGAGATACGTATTTTTAACAAAATTAAACGAGATATCCTGAACTTTTTTTAGGTCTTCTCTCATTTTATGCAAATTTGGAAGGGAACGATCTTTTAAGATCTCACCAGAAAAAAATCATAATCTTTTTATTATTGCACCTCCCAAACAAATTTTGATTTTTCTACGACAACTAAAAATCACATTAAAACGACATCAATCACCTTAACAGTCTCCTTTATTAGTTTTTTTTTATTAAAACACTTACAATAATTTTCAATATTAATGAGAGGAGATATGTATTTTTAACAAAATTAAACGAGATATCCTGAACTTTTTTTAGGTCTTCTCTCATTTTATGCAAATTTGGAAGGGAACGATCTTTTTAAGATCTCACCAGAAAAAAATCATAATCATTTTATTATTGCACCTCCCAAACAAATTTTGATGTTTCTACGACAACTAAAAATCACATTAAAATGACAACAATCACCTTAACAGTCTCCTTTATTAGTTTTTTTATTACAACGCTTACAATAATTTTCAATATTAATGAGAGGAGATACGTATTTTTAACAAAATTAAACGAGATATCCTGAACTTTTTTTAGGCCTTCTCTCATTTTATGCCAATTTGGAAGCGAATGATCTTTTCAGATCTCACTAGAAAAAAATCATAATCTTTTTATTATTGCACCTCCCAAACAAATTTTGATGTTTCTACGACAACTAAAAATCACATTAAAACGACAACAATCACCTTAACAGTCTCCTTTATTAGTTTTTTTATTACAACACTGGCAATAATTTTCAATATTAATGAGAGGAGATACGTATTTTTAACAAAATTAAACGAGATATCCTGAACTTTTTTTAGGTCTTCTCTCATTTTATGCAAATTTGGAAGGGAACGATCTTTTTATTATTGCACCTCCCAAACAAATTTTGATGTTTCTACGACAACTAAAAATCACATTAAAACGACAACAATCACCTTAACAGTCTCCTTTATTAGTTTTTTTTATTAAAACGCTTACAATAATTTTCAATATTAATGAGAGGAGATACGTATTTTTAACAAAATTAAACGAGATATCCTGAACTTTTTTTAGGTCTTCTCTCATTTTATGCAAATTTGGAAGGGAACGATCTTTTTAAGATCTCACCAGAAAAAATCATAATCTTTTTATTATTGCACCTCCCAAACAAATTTTGATGTTTCTACGACAACTAAAAATCACATTAAAACAACAACAATCACCTTAACAGTCTCCTTTATTAGTTTTTTTATTAAAACGCTTACAATAATTTTCAATATTAATGAGAGGAGATACGTATTTTTAACAAAATTAAACGAGCTATCCTGAACTTTTTTTAGGTCTTCTCTCATTTTATGCCAATATGGAAGCGAATGATCTTTTCAGATCTCACCAGAAAAAAATCATAATCTTTTTATTATTTCACCTAACAAACAAATTTTGATGTCTCTACGACAATTACCAATCACTTTAAAATGACAACAATCACATTAACAGTTTCCTTTATTAGTTTTTTTTTTATCACAACGTTTACAATAATTTCCATTATTAATTAGAGGAGATACGTATTTTTAACAAAATTAAACGAGATATCCTGAACTTTTTTTAGGTCTTCTCTCATTTTTGTCAATTTGGAAGCTAATGATCTTTTCACATCTCACTAGAAAAAAACCATAATCTTTTTATTTTTCACCTCCCAAACAAATTTTGATGTTTCTACGACAACTAAAAATCACATTAAAATGACAACAATCACCTTAACAGTCTCCTTTATTAGTTTTTTTTATTAAAACGCTTACAATAATTTTCAATATTAATGAGAGGAGATACGTATTTTTAACAAAATTAAACGAGATATCCTGAACTTTTTTTAGGTCTTCTCTCATTTTATGCAAATTTGGAAGGGAACGATCTTTTTAAGATCTCACCAGAAAAAAATCATAATCTTTTTATTATTGCACCTCCCAAACAAATTTTGATGTTTCTACGACAACTAAAAATCACATTAAAATGACAACAATCACCTTAACAGTCTCCTTTATTAGTTTTTTTTTATTAAAACGCTTACAATAATTTTCAATATTAATGAGAGGAGATACGTATTTTTAACAAAATTAAACGAGATATGCTGAACTTTTTTTAGGTCTTCTCTCATTTTATGCCAATTTGGAAGGGAATGATCTTTTTAAGATCTCACCAGAAAAAAATCATAATCTTTTTATTATTGCACCTCCCAAACAAATTTTGATGTTTCTACGACAACTAAAAATCACATTAAAACGACAACAATCACCTTAACAGTCTCCTTTATTAGTTTTTTTATTACAACACTGGCAATAATTTTCAATATTAATGAGAGGAGATACGTATTTTTAACAAAATTAAACGAGATATCCTGAACTTTTTTTAGGTCTTCCCTCATTTTATGCAAATTTGGAAGGGAACGATCTTTTTAAGATCTCACCAGAAAAAAATCATAATCTTTTTATTATTGCACCTCCCAAACAAATTTTGATGTTTCTACGACAACTAAAAATCACATTAAAACGACAACAATCACCTTAACAGTCTCCTTTATTAGTTTTTTTTATTAAAACGCTTACAATAATTTTCAATATTAATGAGAGGAGATACGTATTTTTAACAAAATTAAACGAGCTATCCTGAACTTTTTTTAGGTCTTCTCTCATTTTATGCCAACATGGAAGCGAATGATCCTTTCAGATCTCACCAGAAAAAAATCATAATCTTTTTATTATTTCACCTAACAAACAAATTTTGATGTCTCTTCGACAATTACCAATCACTTTAAACTGACAACAATCACATTAACAGTTTCCTTTATTAGTTTTTTTTTTATCACAACGTTTACAATAATTTCCATTATTAATTAGAGGAGATACGTATTTTTAACAAAATTAAACGAGATATCCTGAACTTTTTTTAGGTCTTCTCTCATTTTTGTCAATTTGGAAGCGAATGATCTTTTCACATCTCACTAGAAAAAAACCATAATCTTTTTATTTTTCACCTCCCAAACAAATTTTGATGTTTCTACGACAACTAAAAATCACATTAAAACGACAACAATCACCTTAACAGTCTCCTTTATTAGTTTTTTTTTATTAAAATGCTTATAATAATTTTCAATATTAATGAGAGGAGATACGTATTTTTAACAAAATTAAACGAGATATCCTGAACTTTTTTTAGGTCTTCTCTCATTTTATGCAAATTTGGAAGGGAATGATCTTTTTAAGATCTCACCAGAAAAAAATCATAATCTTTTTATTATTGCACCTCCCAAACAAATTTTGATGTTTCTACGACAACTAAAAATCACATTAAAACGACAACAATCACCTTAACAGTCTCCGTTATTAGTTTTTTTTATTAAAACGCTTACAATAATTCTCAATATTAATGAGAGGAGATACGTATTTTTAACAAAATTAAACGAGATATCCTGAACTTTTTTTAGGTCTTCTCTCATTTTATGCAAATTTGGAAAGGAACGATCTTTTAAGATCTCACCAGAAAAAAATCATAATCTTTTTATTATTGCACCTCCCAAACAAATTTTGATTTTTCTACGACAACTAAAAATCACATTAAAACGACATCAATCACCTTAACAGTCTCCTTTATTAGTTTTTTCTTATTAAAACGCTTACAATAATTTTCAATATTAATGAGAGAAGATACGTAGTTTTAACAAAATTAAATGAGATATGCTGAACTTTTTTTAGGTTTTCTCTCATTTTATGCCAATTCGGAAGGGAATGATCTTTTTAAGATCTCACCAGAAAAAAATCATAATCTTTTTATTATTGCACCTCCCAAACAAATTTTGATGTTTCTACGACAACTAAAAATCACATTAAAATGACAACAATCACCTTAACAATCTCCTTTATTAGTTTTTTTTATTAAAACGCTTACAATAATTTTCAATATTAATGAGAGGAGATACGTATTTTTAACAAAATTAAACGAGATATCCTGAACTTTTTTTAGGTCTTCTCTCATTTTATGCAAATTTGGAAGGGAACGATCTTTTTAAGATCTCACCAGAAAAAAATCATAATCTTTTTATTATTGCACCTCCCAAACAAATTTTGATGTTTCTACGACAACTAAAAATCACATTAAAATGACAACAATCACCTTAACAGTCTCCTTTATTAGTTTTTTTTTATTAAAACGCTTACAATAATTTTCAATATTAATGAGAGGAGATACGTATTTTTAACAAAATTAAACGAGATATGCTGAACTTTTTTTAGGTCTTCTCTCATTTTATGCCAATTTGGAAGGGAATGATCTTTTTAAGATCTCACCAGAAAAAAATCATAATCTTTTTATTATTGCACCTCCCAAACAAATTTTGATGTTTCTACGACAACTAAAAATCACATTAAAACGACAACAATCACCTTAACAGTCTCCTTTATTAGTTTTTTTTATTACAACACTGGCAATAATTTTCAATATTAATGAGAGGAGATACGTATTTTTAACAAAATTAAACGAGATATCCTGAACTTTTTTTAGGTCTTCCCTCATTTTATGCAAATTTGGAAGGGAACGATCTTTTTAAGATCTCACCAGAAAAAAATCATAATCTTTTTATTATTGCACCTCCCAAACAAATTTTGATGTTTCTACGACAACTAAAAATCACATTAAAACGACAACAATCACCTTAACAGTCTCCTTTATTAGTTTTTTTTATTAAAACGCTTACAATAATTTTCAATATTAATGAGAGGAGATACGTATTTTTAACAAAATTAAACGAGCTATCCTGAACTTTTTTTAGGTCTTCTCTCATTTTATGCCAACATGGAAGCGAATGATCCTTTCAGATCTCACCAGAAAAAAATCATAATCTTTTTATTATTTCACCTAACAAACAAATTTTGATGTCTCTTCGACAATTACCAATCACTTTAAACTGACAACAATCACATTAACAGTTTCCTTTATTAGTTTTTTTTTTTATCACAACGTTTACAATAATTTCCATTATTAATTAGAGGAGATACGTATTTTTAACAAAATTAAACGAGATATCCTGAACTTTTTTTAGGTCTTCTCTCATTTTTGTCAATTTGGAAGCGAATGATCTTTTCACATCTCACTAGAAAAAAACCATAATCTTTTTATTTTTCACCTCCCAAACAAATTTTGATGTTTCTACGACAACTAAAAATCACATTAAAACGACAACAATCACCTTAACAGTCTCCTTTATTAGTTTTTTTTTATTAAAATGCTTATAATAATTTTCAATATTAATGAGAGGAGATACGTATTTTTAACAAAATTAAACGAGATATCCTGAACTTTTTTTAGGTCTTCTCTCATTTTATGCAAATTTGGAAGGGAATGATCTTTTTAAGATCTCACCAGAAAAAAATCATAATCTTTTTATTATTGCACCTCCCAAACAAATTTTGATGTTTCTACGACAACTAAAAATCACATTAAAACGACAACAATCACCTTAACAGTCTCCGTTATTAGTTTTTTTTATTAAAACGCTTACAATAATTCTCAATATTAATGAGAGGAGATACGTATTTTTAACAAAATTAAACGAGATATCCTGAACTTTTTTTAGGTCTTCTCTCATTTTATGCAAATTTGGAAAGGAACGATCTTTTAAGATCTCACCAGAAAAAAATCATAATCTTTTTATTATTGCACCTCCCAAACAAATTTTGATTTTTCTACGACAACTAAAAATCACATTAAAACGACATCAATCACCTTAACAGTCTCCTTTATTAGTTTTTTCTTATTAAAATGCTTACAATAATTTTCAATATTAATGAGAGAAGATACGTAGTTTTAACAAAATTAAATGAGATATGCTGAACTTTTTTTAGGTTTTCTCTCATTTTATGCCAATTCGGAAGGGAATGATCTTTTTAAGATCTCACCAGAAAAAAATCATAATCTTTTTATTATTGCACCTCCCAAACAAATTTTGATGTTTCTACGACAACTAAAAATCACATTAAAATGACAACAATCACCTTAACAGTCTCCTTTATTAGTTTTTTTATTACAACGCTGGAAATAATTTTCAACATTAATGAGAGGAGATACGTATTTTTAACAAAATTAAACGAGATATCCTGAACTTCTTTTAGGTCTTCTCTCATTTTATGCAAATTTGGAAGGGAACGATCTTTTTATTATTGCACCTCCCAAACAAAATTTGATGTTTCTACGACAACTAAAAATCACATTAAAACGACAACAATCACCTTAACAGCCTCCTTTATTAGTTTTTTTATTACAACGCTTACAATAATTTTCAATATTAATGAGAGGACATACGTATTTTTAACAAAATTAAACGAGCTATCCTGAACTTTTTTTAGGTCTTCTCTCATTTTATGCCAATATGGAAGCGAATGATCTTTTCAGATCTCACCAGAAAAAAATCATAATCTTTTTATTATTTCACCTAACAAACAAATTTTGATGTCTCTACGACAATTACCAATCACTTTAAAATGACAACAATCACATTAACAGTTTCCTTTATTAGTTTTTTTTTTTATCACAACGTTTACAATAATTTCCATTATTAATTAGAGGAGATACGTATTTTTAACAAAATTAAACGAGATATCCTGAACTTTTTTTAGGTCTTCTCTCATTTTTGTCAATTTGGAAGCGAATGATCTTTTCACATCTCACTAGAAAAAAACCATAATCTTTTTATTTTTCACCTCCCAAACAAATTTTGATGTTTCTACGACAACTAAAAATCACATTAAAATGACAACAATCACCTTAACAGTCTCCTTTATTAGTTTTTTTTATTAAAACGCTTACAATAATTTTCAATATTAATGAGAGGAGATACGTATTTTTAACAAAATTAAACGAGATATTCTGAACTTTTTTTAGGTCTTCTCTCATTTTATGCAAATTTGGAAGGGAACGATCTTTTTAAGATCTCACCAGAAAAAAATCATAATCTTTTTATTATTGCACCTCCCAAACAAATTTTGATGTTTCTACGACAACTAAAAATCACATTAAAATGACAACAATCACCTTAACAGTCTCCTTTATTAGTTTTTTTTATTAAAACGCTTACAATAATTTTCAATATTAATGAGAGGAGATACGTATTTTTAACAAAATTAAACGAGATATGCTGAACTTTTTTTAGGTCTTCTCTCATTTTATGCCAATTTGGAAGGGAATGATCTTTTTAAGATCTCACCAGAAAAAAATCATAATCTTTTTATTATTGCACCTCCCAAACAAATTTTGATGTTTCTACGACAACTAAAAATCACATTAAAACGACAACAATCACCTTAACAGTCTCCTTTATTAGTTTTTTTATTACAACACTGGCAATAATTTTCAATATTAATGAGAGGAGATACGTATTTTTAACAAAATTAAACGAGCTATCCTGAACTTTTTTTAGGTCTTCTCTCATTTTATGCCAATATGGAAGCGAATGATCTTTTCAGATCTCACCAGAAAAAAATCATAATCTTTTTATTATTTCACCTAACAAACAAATTTTGATGTCTCTACGACAATTACCAATCACTTTAAAATGACAACAATCACATTAACAGTTTCCTTTATTAGTTTTTTTTTTATCACAACGTTTACAATAATTTCCATTATTAATTAGAGGAGATACGTATTTTTAACAAAATTAAACGAGATATCCTGAACTTTTTTTAGGTCTTCTCTCATTTTTGTCAATTTGGAAGCGAATGATCTTTTCACATCTCACTAGAAAAAAACCATAATCTTTTTATTTTTCACCTCCCAAACAAATTTTGATGTTTCTACGACAACTAAAAATCACATTAAAATGACAACAATCACCTTAACAGTCTCCTTTATTAGTTTTTTTTATTAAAACGCTTACAATAATTTTCAATATTAATGAGAGGAGATACGTATTTTTAACAAAATTAAACGAGATATTCTGAACTTTTTTTAGGTCTTCTCTCATTTTATGCAAATTTGGAAGGGAACGATCTTTTTAAGATCTCACCAGAAAAAAATCATAATCTTTTTATTATTGCACCTCCCAAACAAATTTTGATGTTTCTACGACAACTAAAAATCACATTAAAATGACAACAATCACCTTAACAGTCTCCTTTATTAGTTTTTTTTATTAAAACGCTTACAATAATTTTCAATATTAATGAGAGGAGATACGTATTTTTAACAAAATTAAACGAGATATGCTGAACTTTTTTTAGGTCTTCTCTCATTTTATGCCAATTTGGAAGGGAATGATCTTTTTAAGATCTCACCAGAAAAAAATCATAATCTTTTTATTATTGCACCTCCCAAACAAATTTTGATGTTTCTACGACAACTAAAAATCACATTAAAACGACAACAATCACCTTAACAGTCTCCTTTATTAGTTTTTTTATTACAACACTGGCAATAATTTTCAATATTAATGAGAGGAGATACGTATTTTTAACAAAATTAAACGAGCTATCCTGAACTTTTTTTAGGTCTTCTCTCATTTTATGCCAATATGGAAGCGAATGATCTTTTCAGATCTCACCAGAAAAAAATCATAATCTTTTTATTATTTCACCTAACAAACAAATTTTGATGTCTCTACGACAATTACCAATCACTTTAAAATGACAACAATCACATTAACAGTTTCCTTTATTAGTTTTTTTTTTATCACAACGTTTACAATAATTTCCATTATTAATTAGAGGAGATACGTATTTTTAACAAAATTAAACGAGATATCCTGAACTTTTTTTAGGTCTTCTCTCATTTTTGTCAATTTGGAAGCGAATGATCTTTTCACATCTCACTAGAAAAAAACCATAATCTTTTTATTTTTCACCTCCCAAACAAATTTTGATGTTTCTACGACAACTAAAAATCACATTAAAATGACAACAATCACCTTAACAGTCTCCTTTATTAGTTTTTTTTATTAAAACGCTTACAATAATTTTCAATATTAATGAGAGGAGATACGTATTTTTAACAAAATTAAACGAGATATTCTGAACTTTTTTTAGGTCTTCTCTCATTTTATGCAAATTTGGAAGGGAACGATCTTTTTAAGATCTCACCAGAAAAAAATCATAATCTTTTTATTATTGCACCTCCCAAACAAATTTTGATGTTTCTACGACAACTAAAAATCACATTAAAATGACAACAATCACCTTAACAGTCTCCTTTATTAGTTTTTTTTATTAAAACGCTTACAATAATTTTCAATATTAATGAGAGGAGATACGTATTTTTAACAAAATTAAACGAGATATGCTGAACTTTTTTTAGGTCTTCTCTCATTTTATGCCAATTTGGAAGGGAATGATCTTTTTAAGATCTCACCAGAAAAAAATCATAATCTTTTTATTATTGCACCTCCCAAACAAATTTTGATGTTTCTACGACAACTAAAAATCACATTAAAACGACAACAATCACCTTAACAGTCTCCTTTATTAGTTTTTTTATTACAACACTGGCAATAATTTTCAATATTAATGAGAGGAGATACGTATTTTTAACAAAATTAAACGAGCTATCCTGAACTTTTTTTAGGTCTTCTCTCATTTTATGCCAATATGGAAGCGAATGATCTTTTCAGATCTCACCAGAAAAAAATCATAATCTTTTTATTATTTCACCTAACAAACAAATTTTGATGTCTCTACGACAATTACCAATCACTTTAAAATGACAACAATCACATTAACAGTTTCCTTTATTAGTTTTTTTTTTATCACAACGTTTACAATAATTTCCATTATTAATTAGAGGAGATACGTATTTTTAACAAAATTAAACGAGATATCCTGAACTTTTTTTAGGTCTTCTCTCATTTTTGTCAATTTGGAAGCGAATGATCTTTTCACATCTCACTAGAAAAAAACCATAATCTTTTTATTTTTCACCTCCCAAACAAATTTTGATGTTTCTACGACAACTAAAAATCACATTAAAATGACAACAATCACCTTAACAGTCTCCTTTATTAGTTTTTTTTATTAAAACGCTTACAATAATTTTCAATATTAATGAGAGGAGATACGTATTTTTAACAAAATTAAACGAGATATTCTGAACTTTTTTTAGGTCTTCTCTCATTTTATGCAAATTTGGAAGGGAACGATCTTTTTAAGATCTCACCAGAAAAAAATCATAATCTTTTTATTATTGCACCTCCCAAACAAATTTTGATGTTTCTACGACAACTAAAAATCACATTAAAATGACAACAATCACCTTAACAGTCTCCTTTATTAGTTTTTTTTATTAAAACGCTTACAATAATTTTCAATATTAATGAGAGGAGATACGTATTTTTAACAAAATTAAACGAGATATGCTGAACTTTTTTTAGGTCTTCTCTCATTTTATGCCAATTTGGAAGGGAATGATCTTTTTAAGATCTCACCAGAAAAAAATCATAATCTTTTTATTATTGCACCTCCCAAACAAATTTTGATGTTTCTACGACAACTAAAAATCACATTAAAACGACAACAATCACCTTAACAGTCTCCTTTATTAGTTTTTTTATTACAACACTGGCAATAATTTTCAATATTAATGAGAGGAGATACGTATTTTTAACAAAATTAAACGAGCTATCCTGAACTTTTTTTAGGTCTTCTCTCATTTTATGCCAATATGGAAGCGAATGATCTTTTCAGATCTCACCAGAAAAAAATCATAATCTTTTTATTATTTCACCTAACAAACAAATTTTGATGTCTCTACGACAATTACCAATCACTTTAAAATGACAACAATCACATTAACAGTTTCCTTTATTAGTTTTTTTTTTATCACAACGTTTACAATAATTTCCATTATTAATTAGAGGAGATACGTATTTTTAACAAAATTAAACGAGATATCCTGAACTTTTTTTAGGTCTTCTCTCATTTTTGTCAATTTGGAAGCGAATGATCTTTTCACATCTCACTAGAAAAAAACCATAATCTTTTTATTTTTCACCTCCCAAACAAATTTTGATGTTTCTACGACAACTAAAAATCACATTAAAATGACAACAATCACCTTAACAGTCTCCTTTATTAGTTTTTTTTATTAAAACGCTTACAATAATTTTCAATATTAATGAGAGGAGATACGTATTTTTAACAAAATTAAACGAGATATTCTGAACTTTTTTTAGGTCTTCTCTCATTTTATGCAAATTTGGAAGGGAACGATCTTTTTAAGATCTCACCAGAAAAAAATCATAATCTTTTTATTATTGCACCTCCCAAACAAATTTTGATGTTTCTACGACAACTAAAAATCACATTAAAATGACAACAATCACCTTAACAGTCTCCTTTATTAGTTTTTTTTATTAAAACGCTTACAATAATTTTCAATATTAATGAGAGGAGATACGTATTTTTAACAAAATTAAACGAGATATGCTGAACTTTTTTTAGGTCTTCTCTCATTTTATGCCAATTTGGAAGGGAATGATCTTTTTAAGATCTCACCAGAAAAAAATCATAATCTTTTTATTATTGCACCTCCCAAACAAATTTTGATGTTTCTACGACAACTAAAAATCACATTAAAACGACAACAATCACCTTAACAGTCTCCTTTATTAGTTTTTTTATTACAACACTGGCAATAATTTTCAATATTAATGAGAGGAGATACGTATTTTTAACAAAATTAAACGAGCTATCCTGAACTTTTTTTAGGTCTTCTCTCATTTTATGCCAATATGGAAGCGAATGATCTTTTCAGATCTCACCAGAAAAAAATCATAATCTTTTTATTATTTCACCTAACAAACAAATTTTGATGTCTCTACGACAATTACCAATCACTTTAAAATGACAACAATCACATTAACAGTTTCCTTTATTAGTTTTTTTTTTATCACAACGTTTACAATAATTTCCATTATTAATTAGAGGAGATACGTATTTTTAACAAAATTAAACGAGATATCCTGAACTTTTTTTAGGTCTTCTCTCATTTTTGTCAATTTGGAAGCGAATGATCTTTTCACATCTCACTAGAAAAAAACCATAATCTTTTTATTTTTCACCTCCCAAACAAATTTTGATGTTTCTACGACAACTAAAAATCACATTAAAATGACAACAATCACCTTAACAGTCTCCTTTATTAGTTTTTTTTATTAAAACGCTTACAATAATTTTCAATATTAATGAGAGGAGATACGTATTTTTAACAAAATTAAACGAGATATTCTGAACTTTTTTTAGGTCTTCTCTCATTTTATGCAAATTTGGAAGGGAACGATCTTTTTAAGATCTCACCAGAAAAAAATCATAATCTTTTTATTATTGCACCTCCCAAACAAATTTTGATGTTTCTACGACAACTAAAAATCACATTAAAATGACAACAATCACCTTAACAGTCTCCTTTATTAGTTTTTTTTATTAAAACGCTTACAATAATTTTCAATATTAATGAGAGGAGATACGTATTTTTAACAAAATTAAACGAGATATGCTGAACTTTTTTTAGGTCTTCTCTCATTTTATGCCAATTTGGAAGGGAATGATCTTTTTAAGATCTCACCAGAAAAAAATCATAATCTTTTTATTATTGCACCTCCCAAACAAATTTTGATGTTTCTACGACAACTAAAAATCACATTAAAACGACAACAATCACCTTAACAGTCTCCTTTATTAGTTTTTTTATTACAACACTGGCAATAATTTTCAATATTAATGAGAGGAGATACGTATTTTTAACAAAATTAAACGAGCTATCCTGAACTTTTTTTAGGTCTTCTCTCATTTTATGCCAATATGGAAGCGAATGATCTTTTCAGATCTCACCAGAAAAAAATCATAATCTTTTTATTATTTCACCTAACAAACAAATTTTGATGTCTCTACGACAATTACCAATCACTTTAAAATGACAACAATCACATTAACAGTTTCCTTTATTAGTTTTTTTTTTATCACAACGTTTACAATAATTTCCATTATTAATTAGAGGAGATACGTATTTTTAACAAAATTAAACGAGATATCCTGAACTTTTTTTAGGTCTTCTCTCATTTTTGTCAATTTGGAAGCGAATGATCTTTTCACATCTCACTAGAAAAAAACCATAATCTTTTTATTTTTCACCTCCCAAACAAATTTTGATGTTTCTACGACAACTAAAAATCACATTAAAATGACAACAATCACCTTAACAGTCTCCTTTATTAGTTTTTTTTATTAAAACGCTTACAATAATTTTCAATATTAATGAGAGGAGATACGTATTTTTAACAAAATTAAACGAGATATTCTGAACTTTTTTTAGGTCTTCTCTCATTTTATGCAAATTTGGAAGGGAACGATCTTTTTAAGATCTCACCAGAAAAAAATCATAATCTTTTTATTATTGCACCTCCCAAACAAATTTTGATGTTTCTACGACAACTAAAAATCACATTAAAATGACAACAATCACCTTAACAGTCTCCTTTATTAGTTTTTTTTATTAAAACGCTTACAATAATTTTCAATATTAATGAGAGGAGATACGTATTTTTAACAAAATTAAACGAGATATGCTGAACTTTTTTTAGGTCTTCTCTCATTTTATGCCAATTTGGAAGGGAATGATCTTTTTAAGATCTCACCAGAAAAAAATCATAATCTTTTTATTATTGCACCTCCCAAACAAATTTTGATGTTTCTACGACAACTAAAAATCACATTAAAACGACAACAATCACCTTAACAGTCTCCTTTATTAGTTTTTTTATTACAACACTGGCAATAATTTTCAATATTAATGAGAGGAGATACGTATTTTTAACAAAATTAAACGAGCTATCCTGAACTTTTTTTAGGTCTTCTCTCATTTTATGCCAATATGGAAGCGAATGATCTTTTCAGATCTCACCAGAAAAAAATCATAATCTTTTTATTATTTCACCTAACAAACAAATTTTGATGTCTCTACGACAATTACCAATCACTTTAAAATGACAACAATCACATTAACAGTTTCCTTTATTAGTTTTTTTTTTATCACAACGTTTACAATAATTTCCATTATTAATTAGAGGAGATACGTATTTTTAACAAAATTAAACGAGATATCCTGAACTTTTTTTAGGTCTTCTCTCATTTTTGTCAATTTGGAAGCGAATGATCTTTTCACATCTCACTAGAAAAAAACCATAATCTTTTTATTTTTCACCTCCCAAACAAATTTTGATGTTTCTACGACAACTAAAAATCACATTAAAATGACAACAATCACCTTAACAGTCTCCTTTATTAGTTTTTTTTATTAAAACGCTTACAATAATTTTCAATATTAATGAGAGGAGATACGTATTTTTAACAAAATTAAACGAGATATTCTGAACTTTTTTTAGGTCTTCTCTCATTTTATGCAAATTTGGAAGGGAACGATCTTTTTAAGATCTCACCAGAAAAAAATCATAATCTTTTTATTATTGCACCTCCCAAACAAATTTTGATGTTTCTACGACAACTAAAAATCACATTAAAATGACAACAATCACCTTAACAGTCTCCTTTATTAGTTTTTTTTATTAAAACGCTTACAATAATTTTCAATATTAATGAGAGGAGATACGTATTTTTAACAAAATTAAACGAGATATGCTGAACTTTTTTTAGGTCTTCTCTCATTTTATGCCAATTTGGAAGGGAATGATCTTTTTAAGATCTCACCAGAAAAAAATCATAATCTTTTTATTATTGCACCTCCCAAACAAATTTTGATGTTTCTACGACAACTAAAAATCACATTAAAACGACAACAATCACCTTAACAGTCTCCTTTATTAGTTTTTTTATTACAACACTGGCAATAATTTTCAATATTAATGAGAGGAGATACGTATTTTTAACAAAATTAAACGAGCTATCCTGAACTTTTTTTAGGTCTTCTCTCATTTTATGCCAATATGGAAGCGAATGATCTTTTCAGATCTCACCAGAAAAAAATCATAATCTTTTTATTATTTCACCTAACAAACAAATTTTGATGTCTCTACGACAATTACCAATCACTTTAAAATGACAACAATCACATTAACAGTTTCCTTTATTAGTTTTTTTTTTATCACAACGTTTACAATAATTTCCATTATTAATTAGAGGAGATACGTATTTTTAACAAAATTAAACGAGATATCCTGAACTTTTTTTAGGTCTTCTCTCATTTTTGTCAATTTGGAAGCGAATGATCTTTTCACATCTCACTAGAAAAAAACCATAATCTTTTTATTTTTCACCTCCCAAACAAATTTTGATGTTTCTACGACAACTAAAAATCACATTAAAATGACAACAATCACCTTAACAGTCTCCTTTATTAGTTTTTTTTATTAAAACGCTTACAATAATTTTCAATATTAATGAGAGGAGATACGTATTTTTAACAAAATTAAACGAGATATTCTGAACTTTTTTTAGGTCTTCTCTCATTTTATGCAAATTTGGAAGGGAACGATCTTTTTAAGATCTCACCAGAAAAAAATCATAATCTTTTTATTATTGCACCTCCCAAACAAATTTTGATGTTTCTACGACAACTAAAAATCACATTAAAATGACAACAATCACCTTAACAGTCTCCTTTATTAGTTTTTTTTATTAAAACGCTTACAATAATTTTCAATATTAATGAGAGGAGATACGTATTTTTAACAAAATTAAACGAGATATGCTGAACTTTTTTTAGGTCTTCTCTCATTTTATGCCAATTTGGAAGGGAATGATCTTTTTAAGATCTCACCAGAAAAAAATCATAATCTTTTTATTATTGCACCTCCCAAACAAATTTTGATGTTTCTACGACAACTAAAAATCACATTAAAACGACAACAATCACCTTAACAGTCTCCTTTATTAGTTTTTTTATTACAACACTGGCAATAATTTTCAATATTAATGAGAGGAGATACGTATTTTTAACAAAATTAAACGAGCTATCCTGAACTTTTTTTAGGTCTTCTCTCATTTTATGCCAATATGGAAGCGAATGATCTTTTCAGATCTCACCAGAAAAAAATCATAATCTTTTTATTATTTCACCTAACAAACAAATTTTGATGTCTCTACGACAATTACCAATCACTTTAAAATGACAACAATCACATTAACAGTTTCCTTTATTAGTTTTTTTTTTATCACAACGTTTACAATAATTTCCATTATTAATTAGAGGAGATACGTATTTTTAACAAAATTAAACGAGATATCCTGAACTTTTTTTAGGTCTTCTCTCATTTTTGTCAATTTGGAAGCGAATGATCTTTTCACATCTCACTAGAAAAAAACCATAATCTTTTTATTTTTCACCTCCCAAACAAATTTTGATGTTTCTACGACAACTAAAAATCACATTAAAATGACAACAATCACCTTAACAGTCTCCTTTATTAGTTTTTTTTATTAAAACGCTTACAATAATTTTCAATATTAATGAGAGGAGATACGTATTTTTAACAAAATTAAACGAGATATTCTGAACTTTTTTTAGGTCTTCTCTCATTTTATGCAAATTTGGAAGGGAACGATCTTTTTAAGATCTCACCAGAAAAAAATCATAATCTTTTTATTACTGCACCTCCCAAACAAATTTTGATGTTTCTACGACAACTAAAAATCACATTAAAATGACAACAATCACCTTAACAGTCTCCTTTATTAGTTTTTTTTATTAAAACGCTTACAATAATTTTCAATATTAATGAGAGGAGATACGTATTTTTAACAAAATTAAACGAGATATGCTGAACTTTTTTTAGGTCTTCTCTCATTTTATGCCAATTTGGAAGGGAATGATCTTTTTAAGATCTCACCAGAAAAAAATCATAATCTTTTTATTATTGCACCTCCCAAACAAATTTTGATGTTTCTACGACAACTAAAAATCACATTAAAACGACAACAATCACCTTAACAGTCTCCTTTATTAGTTTTTTTATTACAACACTGGCAATAATTTTCAATATTAATGAGAGGAGATACGTATTTTTAACAAAATTAAACGAGCTATCCTGAACTTTTTTTAGGTCTTCTCTCATTTTATGCCAATATGGAAGCGAATGATCTTTTCAGATCTCACCAGAAAAAAATCATAATCTTTTTATTATTTCACCTAACAAACAAATTTTGATGTCTCTACGACAATTACCAATCACTTTAAAATGACAACAATCACATTAACAGTTTCCTTTATTAGTTTTTTTTTTATCACAACGTTTACAATAATTTCCATTATTAATTAGAGGAGATACGTATTTTTAACAAAATTAAACGAGATATCCTGAACTTTTTTTAGGTCTTCTCTCATTTTTGTCAATTTGGAAGCGAATGATCTTTTCACATCTCACTAGAAAAAAACCATAATCTTTTTATTTTTCACCTCCCAAACAAATTTTGATGTTTCTACGACAACTAAAAATCACATTAAAATGACAACAATCACCTTAACAGTCTCCTTTATTAGTTTTTTTTATTAAAACGCTTACAATAATTTTCAATATTAATGAGAGGAGATACGTATTTTTAACAAAATTAAACGAGATATTCTGAACTTTTTTTAGGTCTTCTCTCATTTTATGCAAATTTGGAAGGGAACGATCTTTTTAAGATCTCACCAGAAAAAAATCATAATCTTTTTATTATTGCACCTCCCAAACAAATTTTGATGTTTCTACGACAACTAAAAATCACATTAAAATGACAACAATCACCTTAACAGTCTCCTTTATTAGTTTTTTTTATTAAAACGCTTACAATAATTTTCAATATTAATGAGAGGAGATACGTATTTTTAACAAAATTAAACGAGATATGCTGAACTTTTTTTAGGTCTTCTCTCATTTTATGCCAATTTGGAAGGGAATGATCTTTTTAAGATCTCACCAGAAAAAAATCATAATCTTTTTATTATTGCACCTCCCAAACAAATTTTGATGTTTCTACGACAACTAAAAATCACATTAAAACGACAACAATCACCTTAACAGTCTCCTTTATTAGTTTTTTTATTACAACACTGGCAATAATTTTCAATATTAATGAGAGGAGATACGTATTTTTAACAAAATTAAACGAGCTATCCTGAACTTTTTTTAGGTCTTCTCTCATTTTATGCCAATATGGAAGCGAATGATCTTTTCAGATCTCACCAGAAAAAAATCATAATCTTTTTATTATTTCACCTAACAAACAAATTTTGATGTCTCTACGACAATTACCAATCACTTTAAAATGACAACAATCACATTAACAGTTTCCTTTATTAGTTTTTTTTTTATCACAACGTTTACAATAATTTCCATTATTAATTAGAGGAGATACGTATTTTTAACAAAATTAAACGAGATATCCTGAACTTTTTTTAGGTCTTCTCTCATTTTTGTCAATTTGGAAGCGAATGATCTTTTCACATCTCACTAGAAAAAAACCATAATCTTTTTATTTTTCACCTCCCAAACAAATTTTGATGTTTCTACGACAACTAAAAATCACATTAAAATGACAACAATCACCTTAACAGTCTCCTTTATTAGTTTTTTTTATTAAAACGCTTACAATAATTTTCAATATTAATGAGAGGAGATACGTATTTTTAACAAAATTAAACGAGATATGCTGAACTTTTTTTAGGTCTTCTCTCATTTTATGCCAATTTGGAAGGGAATGATCTTTTTAAGATCTCACCAGAAAAAAATCATAATCTTTTTATTATTGCACCTCCCAAACAAATTTTGATGTTTCTACGACAACTAAAAATCACATTAAAACGACAACAATCACCTTAACAGTCTCCTTTATTAGTTTTTTTATTACAACACTGGCAATAATTTTCAATATTAATGAGAGGAGATACGTATTTTTAACAAAATTAAACGAGCTATCCTGAACTTTTTTTAGGTCTTCTCTCATTTTATGCCAATATGGAAGCGAATGATCTTTTCAGATCTCACCAGAAAAAAATCATAATCTTTTTATTATTTCACCTAACAAACAAATTTTGATGTCTCTACGACAATTACCAATCACTTTAAAATGACAACAATCACATTAACAGTTTCCTTTATTAGTTTTTTTTTTATCACAACGTTTACAATAATTTCCATTATTAATTAGAGGAGATACGTATTTTTAACAAAATTAAACGAGATATCCTGAACTTTTTTTAGGTCTTCTCTCATTTTTGTCAATTTGGAAGCGAATGATCTTTTCACATCTCACTAGAAAAAAACCATAATCTTTTTATTTTTCACCTCCCAAACAAATTTTGATGTTTCTACGACAACTAAAAATCACATTAAAATGACAACAATCACCTTAACAGTCTCCTTTATTAGTTTTTTTTATTAAAACGCTTACAATAATTTTCAATATTAATGAGAGGAGATACGTATTTTTAACAAAATTAAACGAGATATTCTGAACTTTTTTTAGGTCTTCTCTCATTTTATGCAAATTTGGAAGGGAACGATCTTTTTAAGATCTCACCAGAAAAAAATCATAATCTTTTTATTATTGCACCTCCCAAACAAATTTTGATGTTTCTACGACAACTAAAAATCACATTAAAATGACAACAATCACCTTAACAGTCTCCTTTATTAGTTTTTTTTATTAAAACGCTTACAATAATTTTCAATATTAATGAGAGGAGATACGTATTTTTAACAAAATTAAACGAGATATGCTGAACTTTTTTTAGGTCTTCTCTCATTTTATGCCAATTTGGAAGGGAATGATCTTTTTAAGATCTCACCAGAAAAAAATCATAATCTTTTTATTATTGCACCTCCCAAACAAATTTTGATGTTTCTACGACAACTAAAAATCACATTAAAACGACAACAATCACCTTAACAGTCTCCTTTATTAGTTTTTTTATTACAACACTGGCAATAATTTTCAATATTAATGAGAGGAGATACGTATTTTTAACAAAATTAAACGAGCTATCCTGAACTTTTTTTAGGTCTTCTCTCATTTTATGCCAATATGGAAGCGAATGATCTTTTCAGATCTCACCAGAAAAAAATCATAATCTTTTTATTATTTCACCTAACAAACAAATTTTGATGTCTCTACGACAATTACCAATCACTTTAAAATGACAACAATCACATTAACAGTTTCCTTTATTAGTTTTTTTTTTATCACAACGTTTACAATAATTTCCATTATTAATTAGAGGAGATACGTATTTTTAACAAAATTAAACGAGATATCCTGAACTTTTTTTAGGTCTTCTCTCATTTTTGTCAATTTGGAAGCGAATGATCTTTTCACATCTCACTAGAAAAAAACCATAATCTTTTTATTTTTCACCTCCCAAACAAATTTTGATGTTTCTACGACAACTAAAAATCACATTAAAATGACAACAATCACCTTAACAGTCTCCTTTATTAGTTTTTTTTATTAAAACGCTTACAATAATTTTCAATATTAATGAGAGGAGATACGTATTTTTAACAAAATTAAACGAGATATGCTGAACTTTTTTTAGGTCTTCTCTCATTTTATGCCAATTTGGAAGGGAATGATCTTTTTAAGATCTCACCAGAAAAAAATCATAATCTTTTTATTATTGCACCTCCCAAACAAATTTTGATGTTTCTACGACAACTAAAAATCACATTAAAACGACAACAATCACCTTAACAGTCTCCTTTATTAGTTTTTTTATTACAACACTGGCAATAATTTTCAATATTAATGAGAGGAGATACGTATTTTTAACAAAATTAAACGAGCTATCCTGAACTTTTTTTAGGTCTTCTCTCATTTTATGCCAATATGGAAGCGAATGATCTTTTCAGATCTCACCAGAAAAAAATCATAATCTTTTTATTATTTCACCTAACAAACAAATTTTGATGTCTCTACGACAATTACCAATCACTTTAAAATGACAACAATCACATTAACAGTTTCCTTTATTAGTTTTTTTTTTATCACAACGTTTACAATAATTTCCATTATTAATTAGAGGAGATACGTATTTTTAACAAAATTAAACGAGATATCCTGAACTTTTTTTAGGTCTTCTCTCATTTTTGTCAATTTGGAAGCGAATGATCTTTTCACATCTCACTAGAAAAAAACCATAATCTTTTTATTTTTCACCTCCCAAACAAATTTTGATGTTTCTACGACAACTAAAAATCACATTAAAATGACAACAATCACCTTAACAGTCTCCTTTATTAGTTTTTTTTATTAAAACGCTTACAATAATTTTCAATATTAATGAGAGGAGATACGTATTTTTAACAAAATTAAACGAGATATTCTGAACTTTTTTTAGGTCTTCTCTCATTTTATGCAAATTTGGAAGGGAACGATCTTTTTAAGATCTCACCAGAAAAAAATCATAATCTTTTTATTATTGCACCTCCCAAACAAATTTTGATGTTTCTACGACAACTAAAAATCACATTAAAATGACAACAATCACCTTAACAGTCTCCTTTATTAGTTTTTTTTATTAAAACGCTTACAATAATTTTCAATATTAATGAGAGGAGATACGTATTTTTAACAAAATTAAACGAGATATGCTGAACTTTTTTTAGGTCTTCTCTCATTTTATGCCAATTTGGAAGGGAATGATCTTTTTAAGATCTCACCAGAAAAAAATCATAATCTTTTTATTATTGCACCTCCCAAACAAATTTTGATGTTTCTACGACAACTAAAAATCACATTAAAACGACAACAATCACCTTAACAGTCTCCTTTATTAGTTTTTTTATTACAACACTGGCAATAATTTTCAATATTAATGAGAGGAGATACGTATTTTTAACAAAATTAAACGAGCTATCCTGAACTTTTTTTAGGTCTTCTCTCATTTTATGCCAATATGGAAGCGAATGATCTTTTCAGATCTCACCAGAAAAAAATCATAATCTTTTTATTATTTCACCTAACAAACAAATTTTGATGTCTCTACGACAATTACCAATCACTTTAAAATGACAACAATCACATTAACAGTTTCCTTTATTAGTTTTTTTTTTATCACAACGTTTACAATAATTTCCATTATTAATTAGAGGAGATACGTATTTTTAACAAAATTAAACGAGATATCCTGAACTTTTTTTAGGTCTTCTCTCATTTTTGTCAATTTGGAAGCGAATGATCTTTTCACATCTCACTAGAAAAAAACCATAATCTTTTTATTTTTCACCTCCCAAACAAATTTTGATGTTTCTACGACAACTAAAAATCACATTAAAATGACAACAATCACCTTAACAGTCTCCTTTATTAGTTTTTTTTATTAAAACGCTTACAATAATTTTCAATATTAATGAGAGGAGATACGTATTTTTAACAAAATTAAACGAGATATTCTGAACTTTTTTTAGGTCTTCTCTCATTTTATGCAAATTTGGAAGGGAACGATCTTTTTAAGATCTCACCAGAAAAAAATCATAATCTTTTTATTATTGCACCTCCCAAACAAATTTTGATGTTTCTACGACAACTAAAAATCACATTAAAATGACAACAATCACCTTAACAGTCTCCTTTATTAGTTTTTTTTATTAAAACGCTTACAATAATTTTCAATATTAATGAGAGGAGATACGTATTTTTAACAAAATTAAACGAGATATGCTGAACTTTTTTTAGGTCTTCTCTCATTTTATGCCAATTTGGAAGGGAATGATCTTTTTAAGATCTCACCAGAAAAAAATCATAATCTTTTTATTATTGCACCTCCCAAACAAATTTTGATGTTTCTACGACAACTAAAAATCACATTAAAACGACAACAATCACCTTAACAGTCTCCTTTATTAGTTTTTTTATTACAACACTGGCAATAATTTTCAATATTAATGAGAGGAGATACGTATTTTTAACAAAATTAAACGAGCTATCCTGAACTTTTTTTAGGTCTTCTCTCATTTTATGCCAATATGGAAGCGAATGATCTTTTCAGATCTCACCAGAAAAAAATCATAATCTTTTTATTATTTCACCTAACAAACAAATTTTGATGTCTCTACGACAATTACCAATCACTTTAAAATGACAACAATCACATTAACAGTTTCCTTTATTAGTTTTTTTTTTATCACAACGTTTACAATAATTTCCATTATTAATTAGAGGAGATACGTATTTTTAACAAAATTAAACGAGATATCCTGAACTTTTTTTAGGTCTTCTCTCATTTTTGTCAATTTGGAAGCGAATGATCTTTTCACATCTCACTAGAAAAAAACCATAATCTTTTTATTTTTCACCTCCCAAACAAATTTTGATGTTTCTACGACAACTAAAAATCACATTAAAATGACAACAATCACCTTAACAGTCTCCTTTATTAGTTTTTTTTATTAAAACGCTTACAATAATTTTCAATATTAATGAGAGGAGATACGTATTTTTAACAAAATTAAACGAGATATTCTGAACTTTTTTTAGGTCTTCTCTCATTTTATGCAAATTTGGAAGGGAACGATCTTTTTAAGATCTCACCAGAAAAAAATCATAATCTTTTTATTATTGCACCTCCCAAACAAATTTTGATGTTTCTACGACAACTAAAAATCACATTAAAATGACAACAATCACCTTAACAGTCTCCTTTATTAGTTTTTTTTATTAAAACGCTTACAATAATTTTCAATATTAATGAGAGGAGATACGTATTTTTAACAAAATTAAACGAGATATGCTGAACTTTTTTTAGGTCTTCTCTCATTTTATGCCAATTTGGAAGGGAATGATCTTTTTAAGATCTCACCAGAAAAAAATCATAATCTTTTTATTATTGCACCTCCCAAACAAATTTTGATGTTTCTACGACAACTAAAAATCACATTAAAACGACAACAATCACCTTAACAGTCTCCTTTATTAGTTTTTTTATTACAACACTGGCAATAATTTTCAATATTAATGAGAGGAGATACGTATTTTTAACAAAATTAAACGAGCTATCCTGAACTTTTTTTAGGTCTTCTCTCATTTTATGCCAATATGGAAGCGAATGATCTTTTCAGATCTCACCAGAAAAAAATCATAATCTTTTTATTATTTCACCTAACAAACAAATTTTGATGTCTCTACGACAATTACCAATCACTTTAAAATGACAACAATCACATTAACAGTTTCCTTTATTAGTTTTTTTTTTATCACAACGTTTACAATAATTTCCATTATTAATTAGAGGAGATACGTATTTTTAACAAAATTAAACGAGATATCCTGAACTTTTTTTAGGTCTTCTCTCATTTTTGTCAATTTGGAAGCGAATGATCTTTTCACATCTCACTAGAAAAAAACCATAATCTTTTTATTTTTCACCTCCCAAACAAATTTTGATGTTTCTACGACAACTAAAAATCACATTAAAATGACAACAATCACCTTAACAGTCTCCTTTATTAGTTTTTTTTATTAAAACGCTTACAATAATTTTCAATATTAATGAGAGGAGATACGTATTTTTAACAAAATTAAACGAGATATTCTGAACTTTTTTTAGGTCTTCTCTCATTTTATGCAAATTTGGAAGGGAACGATCTTTTTAAGATCTCACCAGAAAAAAATCATAATCTTTTTATTATTGCACCTCCCAAACAAATTTTGATGTTTCTACGACAACTAAAAATCACATTAAAATGACAACAATCACCTTAACAGTCTCCTTTATTAGTTTTTTTTATTAAAACGCTTACAATAATTTTCAATATTAATGAGAGGAGATACGTATTTTTAACAAAATTAAACGAGATATGCTGAACTTTTTTTAGGTCTTCTCTCATTTTATGCCAATTTGGAAGGGAATGATCTTTTTAAGATCTCACCAGAAAAAAATCATAATCTTTTTATTATTGCACCTCCCAAACAAATTTTGATGTTTCTACGACAACTAAAAATCACATTAAAACGACAACAATCACCTTAACAGTCTCCTTTATTAGTTTTTTTATTACAACACTGGCAATAATTTTCAATATTAATGAGAGGAGATACGTATTTTTAACAAAATTAAACGAGCTATCCTGAACTTTTTTTAGGTCTTCTCTCATTTTATGCCAATATGGAAGCGAATGATCTTTTCAGATCTCACCAGAAAAAAATCATAATCTTTTTATTATTTCACCTAACAAACAAATTTTGATGTCTCTACGACAATTACCAATCACTTTAAAATGACAACAATCACATTAACAGTTTCCTTTATTAGTTTTTTTTTTATCACAACGTTTACAATAATTTCCATTATTAATTAGAGGAGATACGTATTTTTAACAAAATTAAACGAGATATCCTGAACTTTTTTTAGGTCTTCTCTCATTTTTGTCAATTTGGAAGCGAATGATCTTTTCACATCTCACTAGAAAAAAACCATAATCTTTTTATTTTTCACCTCCCAAACAAATTTTGATGTTTCTACGACAACTAAAAATCACATTAAAATGACAACAATCACCTTAACAGTCTCCTTTATTAGTTTTTTTTATTAAAACGCTTACAATAATTTTCAATATTAATGAGAGGAGATACGTATTTTTAACAAAATTAAACGAGATATTCTGAACTTTTTTTAGGTCTTCTCTCATTTTATGCAAATTTGGAAGGGAACGATCTTTTTAAGATCTCACCAGAAAAAAATCATAATCTTTTTATTATTGCACCTCCCAAACAAATTTTGATGTTTCTACGACAACTAAAAATCACATTAAAATGACAACAATCACCTTAACAGTCTCCTTTATTAGTTTTTTTTATTAAAACGCTTACAATAATTTTCAATATTAATGAGAGGAGATACGTATTTTTAACAAAATTAAACGAGATATGCTGAACTTTTTTTAGGTCTTCTCTCATTTTATGCCAATTTGGAAGGGAATGATCTTTTTAAGATCTCACCAGAAAAAAATCATAATCTTTTTATTATTGCACCTCCCAAACAAATTTTGATGTTTCTACGACAACTAAAAATCACATTAAAACGACAACAATCACCTTAACAGTCTCCTTTATTAGTTTTTTTATTACAACACTGGCAATAATTTTCAATATTAATGAGAGGAGATACGTATTTTTAACAAAATTAAACGAGCTATCCTGAACTTTTTTTAGGTCTTCTCTCATTTTATGCCAATATGGAAGCGAATGATCTTTTCAGATCTCACCAGAAAAAAATCATAATCTTTTTATTATTTCACCTAACAAACAAATTTTGATGTCTCTACGACAATTACCAATCACTTTAAAATGACAACAATCACATTAACAGTTTCCTTTATTAGTTTTTTTTTTATCACAACGTTTACAATAATTTCCATTATTAATTAGAGGAGATACGTATTTTTAACAAAATTAAACGAGATATCCTGAACTTTTTTTAGGTCTTCTCTCATTTTTGTCAATTTGGAAGCGAATGATCTTTTCACATCTCACTAGAAAAAAACCATAATCTTTTTATTTTTCACCTCCCAAACAAATTTTGATGTTTCTACGACAACTAAAAATCACATTAAAATGACAACAATCACCTTAACAGTCTCCTTTATTAGTTTTTTTTATTAAAACGCTTACAATAATTTTCAATATTAATGAGAGGAGATACGTATTTTTAACAAAATTAAACGAGATATTCTGAACTTTTTTTAGGTCTTCTCTCATTTTATGCAAATTTGGAAGGGAACGATCTTTTTAAGATCTCACCAGAAAAAAATCATAATCTTTTTATTATTGCACCTCCCAAACAAATTTTGATGTTTCTACGACAACTAAAAATCACATTAAAATGACAACAATCACCTTAACAGTCTCCTTTATTAGTTTTTTTTATTAAAACGCTTACAATAATTTTCAATATTAATGAGAGGAGATACGTATTTTTAACAAAATTAAACGAGATATGCTGAACTTTTTTTAGGTCTTCTCTCATTTTATGCCAATTTGGAAGGGAATGATCTTTTTAAGATCTCACCAGAAAAAAATCATAATCTTTTTATTATTGCACCTCCCAAACAAATTTTGATGTTTCTACGACAACTAAAAATCACATTAAAACGACAACAATCACCTTAACAGTCTCCTTTATTAGTTTTTTTATTACAACACTGGCAATAATTTTCAATATTAATGAGAGGAGATACGTATTTTTAACAAAATTAAACGAGCTATCCTGAACTTTTTTTAGGTCTTCTCTCATTTTATGCCAATATGGAAGCGAATGATCTTTTCAGATCTCACCAGAAAAAAATCATAATCTTTTTATTATTTCACCTAACAAACAAATTTTGATGTCTCTACGACAATTACCAATCACTTTAAAATGACAACAATCACATTAACAGTTTCCTTTATTAGTTTTTTTTTTATCACAACGTTTACAATAATTTCCATTATTAATTAGAGGAGATACGTATTTTTAACAAAATTAAACGAGATATCCTGAACTTTTTTTAGGTCTTCTCTCATTTTTGTCAATTTGGAAGCGAATGATCTTTTCACATCTCACTAGAAAAAAACCATAATCTTTTTATTTTTCACCTCCCAAACAAATTTTGATGTTTCTACGACAACTAAAAATCACATTAAAATGACAACAATCACCTTAACAGTCTCCTTTATTAGTTTTTTTTATTAAAACGCTTACAATAATTTTCAATATTAATGAGAGGAGATACGTATTTTTAACAAAATTAAACGAGATATTCTGAACTTTTTTTAGGTCTTCTCTCATTTTATGCAAATTTGGAAGGGAACGATCTTTTTAAGATCTCACCAGAAAAAAATCATAATCTTTTTATTATTGCACCTCCCAAACAAATTTTGATGTTTCTACGACAACTAAAAATCACATTAAAATGACAACAATCACCTTAACAGTCTCCTTTATTAGTTTTTTTTATTAAAACGCTTACAATAATTTTCAATATTAATGAGAGGAGATACGTATTTTTAACAAAATTAAACGAGATATGCTGAACTTTTTTTAGGTCTTCTCTCATTTTATGCCAATTTGGAAGGGAATGATCTTTTTAAGATCTCACCAGAAAAAAATCATAATCTTTTTATTATTGCACCTCCCAAACAAATTTTGATGTTTCTACGACAACTAAAAATCACATTAAAACGACAACAATCACCTTAACAGTCTCCTTTATTAGTTTTTTTATTACAACACTGGCAATAATTTTCAATATTAATGAGAGGAGATACGTATTTTTAACAAAATTAAACGAGCTATCCTGAACTTTTTTTAGGTCTTCTCTCATTTTATGCCAATATGGAAGCGAATGATCTTTTCAGATCTCACCAGAAAAAAATCATAATCTTTTTATTATTTCACCTAACAAACAAATTTTGATGTCTCTACGACAATTACCAATCACTTTAAAATGACAACAATCACATTAACAGTTTCCTTTATTAGTTTTTTTTTTATCACAACGTTTACAATAATTTCCATTATTAATTAGAGGAGATACGTATTTTTAACAAAATTAAACGAGATATCCTGAACTTTTTTTAGGTCTTCTCTCATTTTTGTCAATTTGGAAGCGAATGATCTTTTCACATCTCACTAGAAAAAAACCATAATCTTTTTATTTTTCACCTCCCAAACAAATTTTGATGTTTCTACGACAACTAAAAATCACATTAAAATGACAACAATCACCTTAACAGTCTCCTTTATTAGTTTTTTTTATTAAAACGCTTACAATAATTTTCAATATTAATGAGAGGAGATACGTATTTTTAACAAAATTAAACGAGATATTCTGAACTTTTTTTAGGTCTTCTCTCATTTTATGCAAATTTGGAAGGGAACGATCTTTTTAAGATCTCACCAGAAAAAAATCATAATCTTTTTATTATTGCACCTCCCAAACAAATTTTGATGTTTCTACGACAACTAAAAATCACATTAAAATGACAACAATCACCTTAACAGTCTCCTTTATTAGTTTTTTTTATTAAAACGCTTACAATAATTTTCAATATTAATGAGAGGAGATACGTATTTTTAACAAAATTAAACGAGATATGCTGAACTTTTTTTAGGTCTTCTCTCATTTTATGCCAATTTGGAAGGGAATGATCTTTTTAAGATCTCACCAGAAAAAAATCATAATCTTTTTATTATTGCACCTCCCAAACAAATTTTGATGTTTCTACGACAACTAAAAATCACATTAAAACGACAACAATCACCTTAACAGTCTCCTTTATTAGTTTTTTTATTACAACACTGGCAATAATTTTCAATATTAATGAGAGGAGATACGTATTTTTAACAAAATTAAACGAGCTATCCTGAACTTTTTTTAGGTCTTCTCTCATTTTATGCCAATATGGAAGCGAATGATCTTTTCAGATCTCACCAGAAAAAAATCATAATCTTTTTATTATTTCACCTAACAAACAAATTTTGATGTCTCTACGACAATTACCAATCACTTTAAAATGACAACAATCACATTAACAGTTTCCTTTATTAGTTTTTTTTTTATCACAACGTTTACAATAATTTCCATTATTAATTAGAGGAGATACGTATTTTTAACAAAATTAAACGAGATATCCTGAACTTTTTTTAGGTCTTCTCTCATTTTTGTCAATTTGGAAGCGAATGATCTTTTCACATCTCACTAGAAAAAAACCATAATCTTTTTATTTTTCACCTCCCAAACAAATTTTGATGTTTCTACGACAACTAAAAATCACATTAAAATGACAACAATCACCTTAACAGTCTCCTTTATTAGTTTTTTTTATTAAAACGCTTACAATAATTTTCAATATTAATGAGAGGAGATACGTATTTTTAACAAAATTAAACGAGATATTCTGAACTTTTTTTAGGTCTTCTCTCATTTTATGCAAATTTGGAAGGGAACGATCTTTTTAAGATCTCACCAGAAAAAAATCATAATCTTTTTATTATTGCACCTCCCAAACAAATTTTGATGTTTCTACGACAACTAAAAATCACATTAAAATGACAACAATCACCTTAACAGTCTCCTTTATTAGTTTTTTTTATTAAAACGCTTACAATAATTTTCAATATTAATGAGAGGAGATACGTATTTTTAACAAAATTAAACGAGATATGCTGAACTTTTTTTAGGTCTTCTCTCATTTTATGCCAATTTGGAAGGGAATGATCTTTTTAAGATCTCACCAGAAAAAAATCATAATCTTTTTATTATTGCACCTCCCAAACAAATTTTGATGTTTCTACGACAACTAAAAATCACATTAAAACGACAACAATCACCTTAACAGTCTCCTTTATTAGTTTTTTTATTACAACACTGGCAATAATTTTCAATATTAATGAGAGGAGATACGTATTTTTAACAAAATTAAACGAGCTATCCTGAACTTTTTTTAGGTCTTCTCTCATTTTATGCCAATATGGAAGCGAATGATCTTTTCAGATCTCACCAGAAAAAAATCATAATCTTTTTATTATTTCACCTAACAAACAAATTTTGATGTCTCTACGACAATTACCAATCACTTTAAAATGACAACAATCACATTAACAGTTTCCTTTATTAGTTTTTTTTTTATCACAACGTTTACAATAATTTCCATTATTAATTAGAGGAGATACGTATTTTTAACAAAATTAAACGAGATATCCTGAACTTTTTTTAGGTCTTCTCTCATTTTTGTCAATTTGGAAGCGAATGATCTTTTCACATCTCACTAGAAAAAAACCATAATCTTTTTATTTTTCACCTCCCAAACAAATTTTGATGTTTCTACGACAACTAAAAATCACATTAAAATGACAACAATCACCTTAACAGTCTCCTTTATTAGTTTTTTTTATTAAAACGCTTACAATAATTTTCAATATTAATGAGAGGAGATACGTATTTTTAACAAAATTAAACGAGATATTCTGAACTTTTTTTAGGTCTTCTCTCATTTTATGCAAATTTGGAAGGGAACGATCTTTTTAAGATCTCACCAGAAAAAAATCATAATCTTTTTATTATTGCACCTCCCAAACAAATTTTGATGTTTCTACGACAACTAAAAATCACATTAAAATGACAACAATCACCTTAACAGTCTCCTTTATTAGTTTTTTTATTACAACGCTGGAAATAATTTTCAACATTAATGAGAGGAGATACGTATTTTTAACAAAATTAAATGAGATATGCTGAACTTTTTTTAGGTCTTCTCTCATTTTATGCCAATTCGGAAGGGAATGATCTTTTTAAGATCTCACCAGAAAAAAATCATAATCTTTTTATTATTGCACCTCCCAAACAAATTTTGATGTTTCTACGACAACTAAAAATCACATTAAAATGACAACAATCACCTTAACAGTCTCCTTTATTAGTTTTTTTATTACAACGCTGGAAATAATTTTCAACATTAATGAGAGGAGATACGTATTTTTAACAAAATTAAACGAGATATCCTGAACTTTTTTTAGGTGTTCTCTCATTTTTGTCAATTTGGAAGCAAATGATCTTTTCACATCTCACTAGAAAAAAACCATAATCTTTTTATTTTTCACCTCCCAAACAAATTTTGATGTTTCTACGACAACTAAAAATCACATTAAAACGACAACAATCACCTTAACAGTCTCCTTTATTAGTTTTTTTATTACAACACTGGCAATAATTTTCAATATTAATGAGAGGAGATACGTATTTTTAACAAAATTAAACGAGATATCCTGAACTTTTTTTAGGTCTTATCTCATTTTATGCAAATTTGGAAGGGAACGATCTTTTTAAGATCTCACCAGAAAAAAATCATAATCTTTTTATTATTGCACCTCCCAAACAAATTTTGATGTTTCTACGACAATTACCAATCACTTTAAAATGACAACAATCACCTTAACAGTCTCCTTTATTAGTTTTTTTTATTAAAACGCTTACAATAATTTTCAATATTAATGAGAGGAGATATGTAGTTTTAACAAAATTAAACGAGATATCCTGAACTTTTTTTAGGTCTTCTCTCATTTTATGCAAATTTGGAAGGGAACGATCTTTTTAAGATCTCACCAGAAAAAAATCATAATCTTTTTATTATTGCACCTCCCAAACAAATTTTGATGTTTCTACGACAACTAAAAATCACATTAAAACAACAACAATCACCTTAACAGTCTCCTTTATTAGTTTTTTTTATTAAAACGCTTACAATAATTTTCAATATTAATGAGAGGAGATACGTATTTTTAACAAAATTAAACGAGCTATCCTGAACTTTTTTTAGGTCTTCTCTCATTTTATGCCAATATGGAAGCGAATGATCTTTTCAGATCTCACCAGAAAAAAATCATAATCTTTTTATTATTTCACCTAACAAACAAATTTTGATGTCTCTACGACAATTACCAATCACTTTAAAATGACAACAATCACATTAACAGTTTCCTTTATTAGTTTTTTTTTTTATCACAACGTTTACAATAATTTCCATTATTAATTAGAGGAGATACGTATTTTTAACAAAATTAAACGAGATATCCTGAACTTTTTTTAGGTCTTCTCTCATTTTTGTCAATTTGGAAGCGAATGATCTTTTCACATCTCACCAGAAAAAAACCATAATCTTTTTATTTTTCACCTCCCAAACAAATTTTGATGTTTCTACGACAACTAAAAATCACATTAAAATGACAACAATCACCTTAACAGTCTCCTTTATTAGTTTTTTTTTATTAAAACGCTTACAATAATTTTCAATATTAATGAGAGGAGATACGTATTTTTAACAAAATTAAACGAGATATCCTGAACTTTTTTTAGGTCTTCTCTCATTTTATGCAAATTTGGAAGGGAACGATCTTTTTAAGATCTCACCAGAAAAAAATCATAATCTTTTTATTATTGCACCTCCCAAACAAATTTTGATGTTTCTACGACAACTAAAAATCACATTAAAATGACAACAATCACCTTAACAGTCTCCTTTATTAGTTTTTTTTATTAAAACGCTTACAATAATTTTCAATATTAATGAGAGGAGATACGTATTTTTAACAAAATTAAACGAGATATGCTGAACTTTTTTTAGGTCTTCTCTCATTTTATGCCAATTTGGAAGGGAATGATCTTTTTAAGATCTCACCAGAAAAAAATCATAATCTTTTTATTATTGCACCTCCCAAACAAATTTTGATGTTTCTACGACAACTAAAAATCACATTAAAACGACAACAATCACCTTAACAGTCTCCTTTATTAGTTTTTTTTATTAAAACACTTACAATAATTTTCAATATTAATGAGAGGAGATACGTATTTTTAACAAAATTAAACGAGCTATCCTGAACTTTTTTTAGGTCTTCTCTCATTTTATGCCAATATGGAAGCGAATGATCTTTTCAGATCTCACCAGAAAAAAATCATAATCTTTTTATTATTTCACCTAACAAACAAATTTTGATGTCTCTTCGACAATTACCAATCACTTTAAACTGACAACAATCACATTAACAGTTTCCTTTATTAGTTTTTTTTTTATCACAACGTTTACAATAATTTCCATTATTAATTAGAGGAGATACGTATTTTTAACAAAATTAAACGAGATATCCTGAACTTTTTTTAGGTCTTCTCTCATTTTTGTCAATTTGGAAGCGAATGATCTTTTCACATCTCACTAGAAAAAAACCATAATCTTTTTATTTTTCACCTCCCAAACAAATTTTGATGTTTCTACGACAACTAAAAATCACATTAAAACGACAACAATCACCTTAACAGTCTCCTTTATTAGTTTTTTTTTATTAAAATGCTTATAATAATTTTCAATATTAATGAGAGGAGATACGTATTTTTAACAAAATTAAACGAGATATCCTGAACTTTTTTTAGGTCTTCTCTCATTTTATGCAAATTTGGAAGGGAATGATCTTTTTAAGATCTCACCAGAAAAAAATCATAATCTTTTTATTATTGCACCTCCCAAACAAATTTTGATGTTTCTACGACAACTAAAAATCACATTAAAACGACAACAATCACCTTAACAGTCTCCTTTATTAGTTTTTTTTATTAAAATGCTTACAATAATTTTCAATATTAATGAGAGGAGATACGTATTTTTAACAAAATTAAACGAGATATGCTGAACTTTTTTTAGGTCTTCTCTCATTTTATGCCAATTTGGAAGGGAATGATCTTTTTAAGATCTCACCAGAAAAAAATCATAATCTTTTTATTATTGCACCTCCCAAACAAATTTTGATGTTTCTACGACAACTAAAAATCACATTAAAATGACAACAATCACCTTAACAGTCTCCTTTATTAGTTTTTTTATTACAACGCTGGAAATAATTTTCAACATTAATGAGAGGAGATACGTATTTTTAACAAAATTAAACGAGATATCCTGAACTTTTTTTAGGTCTTCTCTCATTTTTGTCAATTTGGAAGCAAATGATCTTTTCACATCTCACTAGAAAAAAACCATAATCTTTTTATTTTTCACCTCCCAAACAAATTTTGATGTTTCTACGACAACTAAAAATCACATTAAAACGACAACAATCACCTTAACAGTCTCCTTTATTAGTTTTTTTATTACAACACTGGCAATAATTTTCAATATTAATGAGAGGAGATACGTATTTTTAACAAAATTAAACGAGATATCCTGAACTTTTTTTAGGTCTTCTCTCATTTTATGCAAATTTGGAAGGGAACGATCTTTTTAAGATCTCACCAGAAAAAAATCATAATCTTTTTATTATTGCACCTCCCAAACAAATTTTGATGTTTCTACGACAACTAAAAATCACATTAAAACGACAACAATCACCTTAACAGTCTCCTTTATTAGTTTTTTTTTATTAAAACGCTTACAATAATTTTCAATATTAATGAGAGGAGATACGTATTTTTAACAAAATTGAACGAGATATCCTGAACTTTTTTTAGGTCTTCTCTCATTTTATGCAAATTTGGAAGGGAACGATCTTTTTAAGATCTCACCAGAAAAAAATCATAATCTTTTTATTATTGCACCTCCCAAACAAATTTTGATGTTTCTACGTCAACTATAAATCACATTAAAACGACAACAATGACCTTAACAGTCTCCTTTATTAGTTTTTTTTATTAAAATGCTTACAATAATTTTCAATATTAATGAGAGGGGATACGTATTTTTAACAAAATTAAACGAGCTATCCTGAACTTTTTTTAGGTCTTCTCTCATTTTATGCCAATATGGAAGCGAATGATCTTTTCAGATCTCACCAGAAAAAAATCATAATCTTTTTATTATTTCACCTAACAAACAAATTTTGATGTCTCTACGACAATTACCAATCACTTTAAAATGACAACAATCACATTAACAGTTTCCTTTATTAGTTTTTTTTTTATTACAACGTTTACAATAATTTCCATTATTAATTAGAGGAGATACGTATTTTTAACAAAATTAAACGAGATATCCTGAACTTTTTTTAGGTCTTCTCCCATTTTTGTCAATTTGGAAGCGAATGATCTTTTCATATCTCACTAGAAAAAAACCATAATCTTTTTATTTTTCACCTCCCAAACAAATTTTGATGTTTCTACGACAACTAAAAATCACATTAAAATGACAACAATCACCTTAACAGTCTCCTTTATTAGTTTTTTTATTACAACGCTTACAATAATTTTCAATATTAATGAGAGGAGATACGTATTTTTAACAAAATTAAACGAGATATCCTGAACTTTTTTTAGGTCTTCTCTCATTTTATGCCAATTTGGAAGCGAATGATCTTTTCAGATCTGACCAGAAAAAAATCATAATCTTTTTATTATTTCACCTAACAAAAAAATTTTGATGTTTCTACGACAATTACCAATCCCGTTAAAACGACAACAATCACATTAACAGTTTCCTTTATTAGTTTTTTTTATCACAACGCTGACAATAATTTCCATTATTAATGAGAGGAGATACGTATTTTTAACAAAATTAAACGAGATATCCTGAACTTTTTTTAGGTCTTCTCTCATTTTATGCAAATTTGGAAGGGAATGATCTTTTTAAGATCTCACCAGAAAAAAATCATAATCTTTTTATTATTGCACCTCCCAAACAAATTTTGATCTTTCTACGACAACTAAAAATCACATTAAAACGACAACAATCACCTTAACAGTCTCCTTTATTAGTTTTTTTTATTAAAACGCTTACAATAATTTTCAATATTAATGAGAGGAGATACGTATTTTTAACAAAATTAAACGAGATATCCTGAACTTTTTTCAGGTCTTCTCTCATTTTATGCAAATTTGGAAGGGAATGATCTTTTTAAGATCTCACCAGAAAAAAATCATAATCTTTTTATTATTGCACCTCCCAAACAAATTTTCATGTTTCTACGACAACTAAAAATCACATTAAAACGACAACAATGACCTTAACAGCCTCCTTTATTAGTTTTTTTATTACAACGCTTACAATAATTTTCAATATTAATGAGAGGAGATACGTATTTTTAACAAAATTAAACGAGATATCCTGAACTTTTTTTAGGTCTTCTCTTATTTTATGCCAATTGGGAAGCGAATGATCTTTTCAGATCTCACCAGAAAAAAATCGTAATCTTTTTATTATTTCACCTAACAAACAAATTTTGATGTTTCTACGACAATTACCAATCACGTTAAAACGACAACAATCAGATTAACAGTTTCCTTTATTAGTTTTTTTTATCACAATGTTTACAATAATTTCCATTATTAATTAGAGGAAATATGTATTTTTAACAAAATTAAACGAGATATCCTGAACTTTTTTTAGGTCTTCTCTCATTTTTGCCAATTTGGAAGCGAATGATCTTTTCACATCTCACAAGAAAAAAACCATAATCTTTTTATTTTTCACCTCCCAAACAAATTTTGATGTTTCTACGACAACTAAAAATCACATTAAAATGACAACAATCACCTTAACAGTCTCCTTTATTAGTTTTTTTATTAAAACGCTTACAATAATTTTCAATATTAATGAGAGCCCTCTTATTTTGTCTTGCGGAGGAGGTGCTTAGTCGTGGTATTTCTTCTCTGGTTGATAGGGGCTTATTCCAGCCTATGAGTGGTCCTAATGGTGTCTGTACTCCTAGCCATGCTTTTTTCGCTGATGATATCCTTGTCTTTGGCAAAGGAACTAAGCGCAGCTTGCAACATCTCATGTCTCTTTTCAGTGACTACGGGGAAGCGTCAGGCCAATTTGTTAATCCCTCCAAATGTAAATTTTATTCTTTGCATGAGGGTATTAGATTGCACACAATTAAAGAGATTTTGGGATTCTCTAAGGGGTCTCTCCCTTTTTCATACCTGGGAGTTCCTCTGTTTGTTGGACGTCCAAAGAAAATACATCTGCAACCAATTATGGATAAAGTTCATTTTAAATTGGGAACTTGGAGAGGTAAGCTTCTTTCTTTTATGGGAAGAGTTCAGCTCATTAAATCTGTCATACATAGTTTGCTTTTATACTCCTTCCACATCTATGCCTGGCCTGTAGCTATGCTCAACACACTTGACTCTTGGATTCGGAATTTTATTTGGACTGGGGATGCTGATAAATCCAAGTTAATCACGGTTTCTTGGAAGAAAATCTGTTTGCCGGTGGAGATGGGTGGTCTTGGCATTCGTCCTCTAAAGTTAGTTAATAAAGCTGCCATGCTTAAGCTTGGGTGGTCTCTGCTCACTTCTAATTGCCACTGGGGCTGTTTGGGGCGCAGTAGGTTCTTCAAGAAGGGCGTCCCTAGAACATCTTATGTTCCCTCCTCCCTTTGGGCTGGAATAAAACCTTTCATTCCAATTATTTTGAACAACTCTGCTTGGCAGCTTGGGAATGGAAAGCACATCATGTTCTGGACGGATACTTGGCTCTCTTGTCCTATAGCTGAATTATTGAACATACCGCTGGATACTCATAGTCATTTGACAGCATCGGTAGCTGATTTTATCTTGAATAAGCAATGGGTTTTTCTGACTTTGTTTGAGCAATCTTTCCCCCTTTTGGTGCAGCAAATCAAAGGTGTTACCATTCCTTTGGAGGCTGTTGATGATGTCCAGGTGTGGTGCCCATCTGATTCGGGGATTTTGTTTTTTAAAGATGCAATCAAGTTTTTTCAACCCCCTTCACAACCTGTAGCATGGAGTAAGCTGATTTGGCGTGCTGGAATTCCTCCATCCAAAGCTTTTTTCTTTTGGCGCTGGATTTTTAATAGATTGCCTACGGATGATAATCTCCAGAAAAGTGGTATCTCTTTTGCTTCCATCTGCTCGCACTGTGGTGCTTCTGCTAAAACAGCCTCTCATCTTTTTTTGGAGTGCCCTTTTGCTCGTGATCTTTGGACGTCTTTGGGGCATCTGATCCAGAGGAACTTTGATCTCTCATCCCCTTTGCAGCTGCTGGCTCTAGCCCAAACAGCGACAAGTTCTCAGGCTCTTGATGTTCTCCTCTCCTTAATGGTTAATTTGGCTGATCTTATTTGGTTTAGCAGAAATCACAGCAGATTCCATAATGGCCCCTTACCGAAAAATCTCATTTTGAATAAGTCCATTGCTGCTGCTTCCTTATCTGGTAACTTCTCAACTGGAATCATGTCTAATTCTATGGAAGAGTTTGTTCTTTTTAAAAAGCTGCGTGTGACTGGTCATAATAAACGCACTCCCAACATCATCCAAGTGAATTGGTATCCTCCTTTGCCGGAATGGACTAAATGCAATGTGGATGGGGCTGCAAAGGGATGTCCTGGCCCGGCTGCCTGTGGTGGTATTTTTAGGAATCATGTTGGTGATATGTTGGGATGCTTTGCTCTTTCTCTGCCCAATTGCATTGCTTTTCATGCGGAATTACACGCTGCTATGACAGCAATTGAAATTGCTACAGAAAAAGGTTGGTCGAAACTATGGGTTGAATGTGATTCATTAGCTGTTGTGCAAGCCTTTGAGAAAGCGGATATGGTGCCCTGGAAATTTAAAGCCCGTTGGAGGAATTGCATTACTCTTTCCCATTCAATTTCCTTTCGCATATCACATATCTATAGAGAGGGAAATAGTTGTGCTGACAGTTTGGCAAATTATGCTCTTCAAGCTCATGGCTTTACTTGGTGGGATTCTTCTCCAAGCTTCATCCGGGAATCTTTGTGGAGAGATCGGCTTAGTCTTCCTAATTACAGATTTTGCTAATCTTTTTGTCATGTATATCTAGGCTCTTTAGTCTAGCATAGATGCTTATCTTTTGTTGTTTCTCATGGGGTTGTTTTCCCTATGTTTCTTCTTGTACTCTTTTTCCTTTTGTTTAATAAATTTGGAGTCTGCTTCAGGTGATGAGTAGGCCCTCTGGTGCCAACATAGTTGGGATGAGAGGTCCTATGGACACCTAAGTAGCTCTTTCTTCTTGCCTTAAAAAAAACATATATATTAATGAGAGGAGATACGTATTTTTAACAAAATTAAACGAGATATCCTGAACTTTTTTTAGGTCTTCTCTCATTTTATGCCAATTTGGAAGGGAATTATCTTTTTAAGATCTCACCAGAAAAAAATCATAATCCTTTTATTATTGCACCTCCCAAACAAATTTTGATGTTTCTACGACAACTAAAAATCACATTAAAATAACAACAATCACCTTAACAGTCTCCTTTATTAGTTTTTTTATTACAACGCTTACAATAATTTTCAATATTAATGAGAGGAGATACGTATTTTTAACAAAATTAAATGAGCTATCCTGAACTTTTTTTAGTTCTTCTCTCATTTTATGCCAATTTGGAAGCGAATGATCTTTTCAGATCTCACCAGAAAAAAATCATAATCTTTTTATTATTTCACCTAACAAACAAATTTTGATGTTTCTACGACAATTACCAATCACGTTAAAACGACAACAATCACATTAACAGTTTCCTTTATTAATTTTTTTTATCACAACGTTTACAATAATTTCCATTATTAATTAGAGGAGATACGTATTTTTAACAAAATTAAACGAGATATCCTGAACTTTTTGTAGGTCTTCTCTCATTTTATGCCAATTTGGAAGCGAATGATCTTTTCACATCTCACTAGAAAAAAACCATAATCTTTTTATTATCGCACCTGCCAAACAAATTTTGATGTTTCTACGACAACTAAAAATCACATTAAAACGACAACAATCACCTTAACAGTCTCCTTTATTAGTTTTTTATTACAACGCTTACAATAATTTTCAATATTAATGAGAGGAGATACGTATTTATAACAAAATTAAACGAGATATCCTGAACTTTTTTTAGGTCTTCTCTCATTTTATGCCAATTTGGAAGCGAATGATCTTTTCAGATCTCACCAGAAAAAAATCATAATCTTTTTATTATTTCACCTAACAAACAAATTTGGATGTTTCTATGACAATTACCAATCACGTTAAAACCACAACAATCACATTAACAGTTTCCTTTATTAGTTTTTTTTATCATAACGTTTACAATAATTTCCATTATTAATTAGAGGAGATACGTATTTTTAACAAAATTAAACGAGATATCCTGAACTTTTTTTAGGTCTTCTCTCATTTTATGCCAATTTGGAAGGGAATGATCTTTTTAAGATCTCACAAGAAAAAAATCATAATCTTTTTATTATTGCACCTCCCAAACAAATTTTGATGTTTCTACGACAACTAAAAATCACATTAAAAGGACAACAATCACCTTAACAGTCTCCTTTATTAGTTTTTTTATTACAACGCTTACAATAATTTTCAATATTAATGAGAGGAGATACGTATTTTTAACAAAATTAAACGAGATATCCTGAACTTTTTTTAGGTCTTCTCTCATTTTATGCCAATTTGGAAGGGAATGATCTTTTCAGATCTCACCAGAAAAAAATCATAATCTTTTTATTATTTCACCTAACAAACAATTTTGATGTTTCTACGACAATTACCAATCACGTTAAAACGACAACAATCACATTAACAGTTTCCTTTATTAGTTTTTTTTATCACAACATTTACAATAATTTCCATTATTAATTAGAGGAGATACATATTTTTAACAAAATTAAACGAGATATCCTGAACTTTTTTCAGGTCTTCTCTCATTTTTGCCAATTTGGAAGCGAATGATCTTTTCACATCTCACTAGAAAAAAACCATAATCTTTTTATTTTTCACCTCCCAAACAAATTTTGAAGTTTCTACGACAACTAAAAATCACATTAAAACGACAACAATCACCTTAACAGTCTCCTTTATTAGTTTTTTTTATTAAAACGCTGACAATAATTTTCAATACTAATGAGAGGAGATACGTATTTTTAACAAAATTAAAGGAGATATCCTGAACTTTTTTTAGGTCTTCTCTCATTTTATGCAAATTTGGAAGGGAATGATCTTTTTAAGATCTCACCAGAAAAAAATCATAATCTTTTTATTATTGCACCTGCCAAACAAATTTTGATGTTTCTACGACAACTAAAAATCACATTAAAATGACAACAATCACCTTAACAGTCTCCTTTATTAGTTTTTTTATTACAACGCTTACAATAATTTTCAATATTAATGAGAGGAGATACGTATTTTTAACAAAATTAAACGAGATATCCTGAACTTTTTTTAGGTTTTCTCTCATTTTATGCCAATTTGGAAGCGAATGATCTTTTCAGATCTCACCAGAAAAAAATCATAATCTTTTTATAATTGCACCTCCCAAACAAATTTTGATGTTTCCACGACAACTAAAAATCACATTAAAACGACAACAATCACCTTAACAGTCTCCTTTATTAGTTTTTTTTATCACAACGTTTACAATAATTTCCATTATTAATTAGAGGAGATACGTATTTTTAACAAAATTAAACGAGATATCCTGAACTTCTTTTAGGTCTTCTCTCATTTTTTGCCAATTTGGAAGGGAATGATCTTTTTAAGATCTCACCAGAAAAAAATCATAATCTTTTTATAATTGCACCTCCCAAACAAATTTTGATGTTTCCACGACAACTAAAAATCACATTAAAACGACAACAATCACCTTAACAGTCTCCTTTATTAGTTTTTTTTATCACAACGTTTACAATAATTTCCATTATTAATTAGAGGAGATACGTATTTTTAACAAAATTAAACGAGATATCCTGAACTTTTTTTAGGTCTTCTCTCATTTTTGCCAATTCGGAAGCGAATGATCTTTTTAAGATCTCACCAGAAAAAAATCATAATCTTTTTATAATTGCACCTCCCAAACAAATTTTGATGTTTCCACGACAACTAAAAATCACATTAAAACGACAACAATCACCTTAACGGTCTCCTTTATTAGTTTTTTTTATTAAAACGCTTACAATAATTTTCAATATTAATGAGAGGAGATACGTATTTTTAACAAAATTAAACGAGATATCCTGAACTTTTTTTAGGTCTTCTCTCATTTTATGCCAATTTGGAAGGGAATGATCTTTTTAAGATCTCGCCAGAAAAAAATCATAATCATTTTATAATTGCACCTCCCAAACAAATTTTGATGTTTCCACGACAGCTAAAAATCACATTAAAATGACAACAATCACCTTAACAGTCTCCTTTATTAGTTTTTTTTATAACAACGTTTACAATAATTTCCATTATTAATTAGAGGAGATACGTATTTTTAACAAAATTAAACGAGATATCCTGAACTTTTTTTAGGTCTTCTCTCATTTTTGCCAATTTGGAAGCGAATGATCTTTTCACATCTCACTAGAAAAAAACCGTAATCATTTTATTTTTCACCTCCCAAACAAATTTTGATGTTTCTACGACAACTAAAAATCACATTAAAACGACAACAATCACCTTAACAGTCTCCTTTATTAGTTTTTTTTATAACAACGTTTACAATAATTTCCATTATTAAGTAGAGGAGATACGTATTTTTAACAAAATTAAACGAGATATCCTGAACTTTTTTTACGTCTTCTCTCATTTTTGCCAATTTGGAAGCGAATGATCTTTTCACATCTCACTAGAAAAAAACCATAATCTTTTTATTTTTCACCTCCCAAACAAATTTTGATGTTTCTACGACAACTAAAAATCACATTAAAATGACAACAATCACCTTAACAGTCTCCTTTATTAGTTTTTTTTATAACAACGTTTACAATAATTTCCATTATTAATTAGAGGAGATACGTATTTTTAACAAAATTAAACGAGATATCCTGAACTTTTTTTAGGTCTTCTCTCATTTTATGCAAATTTGGAAGGGAATGATCTTTTTAAGATCTCACCAGAAAAAAATCATAATCTTTTTATTATTGCACCTCCCAAACAAATTTTGATGTTTCTACGACAACTAAAAATCACATTAAAATGACAACAATCACCTTAACAGTCTCCTTTATTAGTTTTTTTTATTAAAATGCTTACAATAATTTTCAATATTAATGAGAGGAGATACGTATTTTTAACAAAATTAAACGAGATATCCTGAACTTTTTTTAGGTCTTCTCTCATTTTTGCCAATTTGGAAGCGAATGATCTTTTCACATCTCACTAGAAAAAAACCATAATCTTTTTATTTTTCACCTCCCAAACAAATTTTGATGTTTCTACGACAACTAAAAATCACATTAAAACGACAACAATCACCTTAACAGTCTCCTTTATTAGTTTTTTTTATAACAACGTTTACAATAATTTCCATTATTAATTAGCGGAGATACGTATTTTTAACAAAATTAAACGAGATATCCTGAACTTTTTTTAGGTCTTCTCTCATTTTTGCCAATTTGGAAGCGAATGATCTTTTCACATCTCACTAGAAAAAAACCGTAATCTTTTTATTTTTCACCTCCCAAACAAATTTTGATGTTTCTACGACAACTAAAAATCACATTAAAATGACAACAATCACCTTAACAGTCTCCTTTATTAGTTTTTTTTATTAAAATGCTTACAATAATTTTCAATATTAATGAGAGGAGATACGTATTTTTAACAAAATTAAACGAGATATCCTGAACTTTTTTTAGGTCTTCTCTCATTTTATGCCAATTTGGAAGGGAATGATCTTTTTAAGATTTCACCAGAAAAAAATCATAATCTTTTTATTATTGCACCTCCCATACAAATTTTGATGTTTCTACGTCAACTAAAAATCACATTAAAATGACAACAATCACCTTAACAGTCTCCTTTATTAGTTTTTTTATTACAACGCTTACAATAATTTTCAATATTAATGAGAGGAGATACGTATTTTTAACAAAATTAAACGAGATATCCTAAACTTTTTTTAGGTCTTCTCTCATTTTTGCCAATTTGGGAGCGAATGATCTTTTCACATCTCACTAGAAAAAAACCATAATCTTTTTATTTTTCACCTCCCAAACAAATTTTGATGTTTCTACGACAACTAAAAATCACATTAAAACGACAACAATCACCTTAACAGTCTCCTTTATTAGTTTTTTTTATAACAATGTTTATAATAATTTCCATTATTAATTAGAGGAGATACGTATTTTTAACAAAATTAAACGAGATATCCTGAACTTTTTTTAGGTCTTCTCTCATTTTTGCCAATTTGGAAGCGAATGATCTTTTCACATCTCACTAGAAAAAAACCATAATCTTTTTACTTTTCACCTCCCAAACAAATTTTGATGTTTCTACGACAACTAAAAATCACATTAAAACGACAACAATCACCTTAACAGTCTCCTTTATTAGTTTTTTTTATAACAATGTTTATAATAATTTCCATTATTAATTAGAGGAGATACGTATTTTTAACAAAATTAAACGAGATATCCTGAACTTTTTTTAGGTCTTCTCTCATTTTTGCCAATTTGGAAGCGAATGATCTTTTCACATCTCACTAGAAAAAAACCATAATCTTTTTACTTTTCACCTCCCAAACAAATTTTGATGTTTCTACGACAACTAAAAATCACATTAAAATGACAACAATCACCTTAACGGTCTCCTTTATTAGTTTTCTTTTTATTAAAACGCTTACAATAATTTTCAATATTAATGAGAGGAGATACGTATTTTTAACAAAATTAAACGAGATATGCTGAACTTTTTTTAGGTCTTCTCTCATTTTATGCCAATTTGGAAGGGAATGATCTTTTTAAGATCTCACCAGAAAAAAATCATAATCTTTTTATTATTGCACCTCCCAAACAAATTTTGATGTTTCTACGACAACTAAAAATCACATTAAAACGACAACAATCACCTTAACAGTCTCCTTTATTAGTTTTTTTATTAAAACGCTTACAATAATTTTCAATATTAATGAGAGGAGATACGTATTTTTAACAAAATTAAACGAGATATCCTGAACTTTTTTTAGGTCTTCTCTCATTTTATGCAAATTTGGAAGGGAATGATCTTTTTAAGATCTCACCAGAAAAAAATCATAATCTTTTTATTATTGCACCTCCCAAACAAATTTTGATGTTTCTACGACAACTAAAAATCACATTAAAATGACAACAATCACCTTAACAGTCTCCTTTATTAGTTTTTTTATTAAAATGCTTACAATAATTTTCAATATTAATGAGGGGAGATACGTATTTTTAACAAAATTAAATGAGATATCCTGAACTTTTTTTAGGTCTTCTCTCATTTTTTGCCAATTTGGAAGCGAATGATCTTTTCAGATCTCACCAGAAAAAAATCATAATCTTTTTATTATTTCACCTAACAAACAAATTTTGATGTTTCTACGACAATTACCAATCACGTTAAAACAACAACAATCACATTAACAGTTTCCTTTATTAGTTTTTTTATCACATCGTTTATAATAATTTCCATTATTAATGGGAGGAGATACGTATTTTTAACAAAACTAAACGAGATGTCCTAAACTTTTTTTAGGTCTTCTCTCATTTTATGCCAATTTGGAAGGGAATGATCTTTTTAGATATCACCGGAAAAAAAAATCATAATCTTTCTAATATTTCACCTCCCACACATATCGTGAAATTTTGATGTTTCTACGACAATTACCAATCACGTAAAAATGACAACAATTACATTAATAGTTTCCTTTATTAGTTTTTTTTATCACAACGTTTAAAATAATTTCCATTATTAATGAGGGAAGATATGTATTTTTAACAAAATTAAACAAGATGTCCTTAACTTTTTTTAGGTCTTGTCTCATTTTATGCAAATTTGGAAGGGAATGATCTTTTTAGATCTCACCCGAAAAAAAAAGCATAATTTTTATACTATTTCACCTCCCAAACATATCATGAAATTTTGATGTTTCTATCACAGTTACCAATCACGTTAAAACGATGACAATCACATTAATAGTTTCCTTTATTAGTTTTTTTTATCACAACGTTTATAATAATTTCCATTATTAATGGGAGGAGATACGTATTTTTAACAAAATTAAACGAGATGTCCTGAACTTTTTTTAGGTCTTCTCTCATTTTCTGCCAATTTGGAAGGGAATGATCTTTTTAGATCTCACTAGAAAAAAAATCATAATGTTTCTATTATTTCACCTCCCAAAGATATCGTGAAATTTTTATGTTTCTATCACAGTTACCAATCACTTTAAAACGACAACAATCACATTAATAGTTTCCTTTATTAGTTTTTTTATCACATCGTTTATAATAATTTCCATTATTAATGGGAGGAGATACGTATTTTTAACAAAACTAAACGAGATGTCCTGAACTTTTTTTAGGTCTTCTCTCATTTTATGCCAATTTGGAAGGGAATGATCTTTTTAGATCTCACCGGAAAAAAAATTCATAATCTTTCTATTATTTCACCTCCCAAACATATCGTGAAATTTTGATGTTTCTACGACAGTTACAAATCACGTTAAAACGACAACAATCACATTAACAGTTTCCTTTATTAGTTTTTTTATCACATCGTTTATAATAATTTCCATTATTAATGGGAGGAGATACATATTTTTAACAAAATTAAATGAGATGTCCTGAACTTTTTTTAGGTCTTCTCTCATTTTATGCCAATTTGGAAGGGAATTATCTTTTTAGATCTCACCGGAAAAAAAATTCATAATCTTTCCATTATTTCACCTCCCAAACATATAGTGAAATTTTGATGTTTCTACTACAGTTACCAATCACGTTAAAACGACAAAAATCACATTAAAATTTTCCTTTATTAGTTTTTTTTTATCACAACGTTTATAATAATTTCCATTTTTAATGAGGGAAGATACGAATTTTTAACAAAATTAAACGAGATGTCCTGAACTTTTTTTAGGTCTTCTCTCATTTTCTGCCAATTTGGAAGGGAATGATCTTTTTAGATCTCACCAGAAAAAAAATCATAATGTTTCTATTATTTCACCTCCCAAACATATCGTGAAATTTTTATGTTTCTATCACAGTTACCAATCACGTTAAAACGATGACAATCACATTAATAGTTTCCTTTATTAGTTTTTTTTTTCACAACGTTTATAATAATTTCCATTATTAATGAGGGAAGATACGTATTTTTAACAAAATTAAACGAGATGTCCTGAACTTTTTTTAGGTCTTCTCTCATTTTCTGCCAATTTGGAAGGGAATGATCTTTTTAGATCTCACCAGAAAAAAAATCATAATGTTTCTATTATTTCACCTCCCAAACATATCGTGAAATTTTTATGTTTCTATCACAGTTACCAATCACTTTAAAACGAAAACAATCACATTAATAGTTTCCTTTATTAGTTTTTTTTATCACATCGTTTATAATAATTTCCATTATTAATGGGAGGAGATACGTATTTTTAACAAAACTAAACGAGATGTCCTGTTCTTTTTTTAGGTCTTCTCTCATTTTATGCCAATTTGGAAGGGAATGATCTTATTAGATCTCACCGGAAAAAAAATTCATAATCTTTCTATTATTTCACCTCCCAAATATATCGTGAAATTTTCATATTTCTACGACAGTTACAAATCACGTTAAAACGACAACAATCACATTAATAGTTTCCTTTATTAGTTTTTTTATCACAACGTTTATAATAATTTCCATTATTAATGAGGGGAGATACGTATTTTTAACAAAATTAAACGAGATGTCCTGAACTTTTTTTAGGTCTTCTCTCATTTTATGCCAATTTGGAAGGGAGTGATCTTTGTAGATCTCACCGGGACAAAAAAGCATAATCTTTCTATTATTTCACCTCCCAAACATATCGTGAAATTTTGATGTTTCTACAACAGTTACAAATCACGTTAAAACGACAACAATCACATTAATAGTTTCCTTTATTAGTTTTGTTTATCACAACGTTTATAATAATTTCCATTATTAATGGGAGGAGATACGTATTTTTAACAAAATTAAACGAGATGTCCTGAACTTTTTTTAGGTCTTCTCTCATTTTATGCCAATTTGGAAGGGAATGATCTTTTTAGATCTCACCGGAAAAAAAATTCATAATCTTTCTATTATTTCACCTCCCAAACATATCGTGAAATTTTGATGTTTCTACGACAGTTACAAATCACGTTAAAACGACAACAATCACATTAACAGTTTCCTTTATTAGTTTTTTTATCACATCGTTTATAATAATTTCCATTATTAATGGGAGGAGATACATATTTTTAACAAAATTAAATGAGATGTCCTGAACTTTTTTTAGGTCTTCTCTCATTTTATGCCAATTTGGAAGGGAATTATCTTTTTAGATCTCACCGGAAAAAAAATTCATAATCTTTCCATTATTTCACCTCCCAAACATATAGTGAAATTTTGATGTTTCTACTACAGTTACCAATCACGTTAAAACGACAAAAATCACATTAAAATTTTCCTTTATTAGTTTTTTTTTATCACAACGTTTATAATAATTTCCATTTTTAATGAGGGAAGATACGAATTTTTAACAAAATTAAACGAGATGTCCTGAACTTTTTTTAGGTCTTCTCTCATTTTCTGCCAATTTGGAAGGGAATGATCTTTTTAGATCTCACCAGAAAAAAAATCATAATGTTTCTATTATTTCACCTCCCAAACATATCGTGAAATTTTTATGTTTCTATCACAGTTACCAATCACGTTAAAACGATGACAATCACATTAATAGTTTCCTTTATTAGTTTTTTTTTTTCACAACGTTTATAATAATTTCCATTATTAATGAGGGAAGATACGTATTTTTAACAAAATTAAACGAGATGTCCTGAACTTTTTTTAGGTCTTCTCTCATTTTCTGCCAATTTGGAAGGGAATGATCTTTTTAGATCTCACCAGAAAAAAAATCATAATGTTTCTATTATTTCACCTCCCAAACATATCGTGAAATTTTTATGTTTCTATCACAGTTACCAATCACTTTAAAACGAAAACAATCACATTAATAGTTTCCTTTATTAGTTTTTTTTATCACATCGTTTATAATAATTTCCATTATTAATGGGAGGAGATACGTATTTTTAACAAAACTAAACGAGATGTCCTGTTCTTTTTTTAGGTCTTCTCTCATTTTATGCCAATTTGGAAGGGAATGATCTTATTAGATCTCACCGGAAAAAAAATTCATAATCTTTCTATTATTTCACCTCCCAAATATATCGTGAAATTTTGATATTTCTACGACAGTTACAAATCACGTTAAAATGACAACAATCACATTAATAGTTTCCTTTATTAGTTTTTTTATCACAACATTTATAATAATTTCCATTATTAATGAGGGGAGATACGTATTTTTAACAAAATTAAACGAGATGTCCTGAACTTTTTTTAGGTCTTCTCTCATTTTATGCCAATTTGGAAGGGAGTGATCTTTGTAGATCTCACCGGGACAAAAAAGCATAATCTTTCTATTATTTCACCTCCCAAACATATCGTGAAATTTGGATGTTTCTACAACAGTTACAAATCACGTTAAAACGACAACAATCACATTAATAGTTTCCTTTATTAGTTTTGTTTATCACAACGTTTAAAATAATTTCCATTGTTAATGAGAGGAGATACGTATTTTTAACCAAATTAAACAAGATGTCCTTAACTTTTTTTTAGGTCTTCTCTCATTTTATGCCAAGTTGGAAGGGAATGATCTTTTTAGATCTCACCGGAAAAAAAAAATTCATAATCTTTCTATTGTTTCACCTCCCAAACATATCGTGAAATTTTGATGTTTCTACGACAGTTACAAATCATGTTAAAACGACAACTATCACATTAATAGTTTCCTTTATTAGTTTTTTTTTATCACAACGTTTAAAATAATTTCCATTGTTAATGAGAGGAGATACGTATTTTTAACAAAATTAAACAAGATGTCCTTAACTTTTTTTAGGTCTTCTCTCATTTTATGCCAATTTGGAAGGGAATGATCTTTTTAGATCTCACCGGAAAAAAAAAGCATAATCTTTCTACTATTTCACCTCCCAAACATATCGTGAGATTTTGATATTTCTACGACAGTTACCAATCACGTTAAAACGACAACAATCACATTAATAGTTTCCTTTATTACTTTTTTTTATCACAACGTTTATAATAATTTCCATTATTAATGGGAGGAGATACGTATTTTTAACAAAATTAAACGAGATGTCCTGAACTTTTTTTAGGTCTTCTCTCATTTTATGCCAATTTGGAAGGCAACGATCTTTTTAGATCTCACCGGAAAAAAAATTCATAATCTTTCTATTATTTCACCTCCCAAACATATCGTGAAATTATGATGTTTCTACGACAGTTACCAATCACGTTAAAACGACAACAATCACATTAATATTTTCCTTTATTAGTTTTTTTTATCACAACATTTATAATAATTTCCATTATTAATGAGGGAAGATACGTATTTTTAACAAAATTAAATGAGATGTCCTGAACTTTTTTTAGGTCTTCTCTCATTTTATGCCAATTTGGAAGGGAATGATCTTTTTAGATCTCACCGGAAAAAAAATCATAATCTTTCTATTATTTCACCTCCCAAACATATCGTGAAATTTTGATGTTTCTATCACAGTTACCAATCACTTTAAAACGACAACAATCACATTAATAGTTTCCTTTATTAGTTTTTTTTATCACAACATTTATAATAATTTCCATTATTAATGAGGGAAGATACGTATTTTTAACAAAATTAAATGAGATGTCCTGAACTTTTTTTAGGTCTTCTCTCATTTTATGCCAATTTGGAAGGGAATGATCTTTTTAGATCTCACCGGAAAAAAAATCATAATCTTTCTATTATTTCACCTCCCAAACATATCGTGAAATTTTGATGTTTCTATCACAGTTACGAATCACTTTAAAATGACAACAATCACATTAATAGTTTCCTTTATTGGTTTTTTTTTATCACATCGTTTATAATAATTTCCATTATTAATGGGAGGAGATACGTATTTTTAACAAAATTAAACGAGATGTCCTGAACTATTTTTAGGTCTTCTCTCATTTTATGCCAATTTGGAAGGGAATGATCTTTTTGGATCTCATCGGAAAAAAAATTCATAATCTTTCTATTATTTCACCTCCCAAACATATCGTGAAATTTTGATGTTTCTACGATAGTTACCAATAACGTTAAAACAACAACAATCACATTAATAGTTTCCTTTATTAGTTTTTTTTGTCACAACATTTATAATAATTTCCATTATTAATGAGGGAAGATACGTATTTTTAACAAAATTAAATGAGATGTCCTGAACTTTTTTTAGGTCTTCTCTCATTTTATGCCAATTTGGAAGGGAACGATCTTTTTAGATCTCACCGAAAAAAAAATTCATAATCTTTCTATTATTTCACCTCCCAAACATATCGTGAAATTTTGATGTTTCTACGACAGTTACCAATCACGTTAAAACGACAACAATCACATTAATATTTTCGTTTATTAGTTTTTTTTATCACAACATTTATAATAATTTCCATTATTAATGAGGGAAGATATGTATTTTTAACAAAATTAAATGAGATGTCCTGAACTTTTTTTAGGTCTTCTCTCATTTTATGCCAATTTGGAAGGGAACGATCTTTTTAGATCTCACCGGAAAAAAAATTCATAATCTTTCTATTATTTCACCTCCCAAACATATCGTGAAATTATGATGTTTCTACGACAGTTACCAATCACGTTAAAACGACAACAGTCACATTAATATTTTCCTTTATTAGTTTTTTTTATCACAACATTTATAATAATTTCCATTATTAATGAGGGAAGATACGTATTTTTAAAAAAATTAAATGAGATGTCCTGAACTTTTTTTAGGTCTTCTCTCATTTTATGCCAATTTGGAAGGGAATGATCTTTTTAGATCTCACCGGAAAAAAAATCATAATCTTTCTATTATTTCACCTCCCAAACATATCGTGAAATTTTGATGTTTCTATCACAGTTACCAATCACTTTAAAACGACAACAATCACATTAATAGTTTCCTTTATTAGTTTTTTTTATCACAACATTTATAATAATTTCCATTATTAATGAGGGAAGATACGTATTTTTAACAAAATTAAATGAGATGTCCTGAACTTTTTTTAGGTCTTCTCTCATTTTATGCCAATTTGGAAGGGAATGATCTTTTTAGATCTCACCGGAAAAAAAATCATAATCTTTCTATTATTTCACCTCCCAAACATATCGTGAAATTTTGATGTTTCTATCACAGTTACGAATCACTTTAAAATGACAACAATCACATTAATAGTTTCCTTTATTGGTTTTTTTTTATCACATCGTTTATAATAATTTCCATTATTAATGGGAGGAGATACGTATTTTTAACAAAATTAAACGAGATGTCCTGAACTATTTTTAGGTCTTCTCTCATTTTATGCCAATTTGGAAGGGAATGATCTTTTTGGATCTCATCGGAAAAAAAATTCATAATCTTTCTATTATTTCACCTCCCAAACATATCGTGAAATTTTGATGTTTCTACGATAGTTACCAATAACGTTAAAACAACAACAATCACATTAATAGTTTCCTTTATTAGTTTTTTTTGTCACAACATTTATAATAATTTCCATTATTAATGAGGGAAGATACGTATTTTTAACAAAATTAAATGAGATGTCCTGAACTTTTTTTAGGTCTTCTCTCATTTTATGCCAATTTGGAAGGGAACGATCTTTTTAGATCTCACCGAAAAAAAAATTCATAATCTTTCTATTATTTCACCTCCCAAACATATCGTGAAATTTTGATGTTTCTACGACAGTTACCAATCACGTTAAAACGACAACAATCACATTAATATTTTCGTTTATTAGTTTTTTTTATCACAACATTTATAATAATTTCCATTATTAATGAGGGAAGATATGTATTTTTAACAAAATTAAATGAGATGTCCTGAACTTTTTTTAGGTCTTCTCTCATTTTATGCCAATTTGGAAGGGAACGATCTTTTTAGATCTCACCGGAAAAAAAATTCATAATCTTTCTATTATTTCACCTCCCAAACATATCGTGAAATTATGATGTTTCTACGACAGTTACCAATCACGTTAAAACGACAACAGTCACATTAATATTTTCCTTTATTAGTTTTTTTTATCACAACATTTATAATAATTTCCATTATTAATGAGGGAAGATACGTATTTTTAAAAAAATTAAATGAGATGTCCTGAACTTTTTTTAGGTCTTCTCTCATTTTATGCCAATTTGGAAGGGAATGATCTTTTTAGATCTCACCGGAAAAAAAATCATAATCTTTCTATTATTTCACCTCCCAAACATATCGTGAAATTTTGATGTTTCTATCACAGTTACCAATCACTTTAAAACGACAACAATCACATTAATAGTTTCCTTTATTAGTTTTTTTTATCACAACATTTATAATAATTTCCATTATTAATGAGGGAAGATACGTATTTTTAACAAAATTAAATGAGATGTCCTGAACTTTTTTTAGGTCTTCTCTCATTTTATGCCAATTTGGAAGGGAATGATCTTTTTAGATCTCACCGGAAAAAAAATCATAATCTTTCTATTATTTCACCTCCCAAACATATCGTGAAATTTTGATGTTTCTATCACAGTTACCAATCACTTTAAAACGACAACAATCACATTAATAGTTTCCTTTATTAGTTTTTTTTTATCACATCGTTTATAATAATTTCCATTATTAATGGGAGGAGATACGTATTTTTAACAAAATTAAACGAGATGTCCTGAACTATTTTTAGGTCTTCTCTCATTTTATGCCAATTTGGAAGGGAATGATCTTTTTAGATCTCACCGGAAAAAAAATCATAATCTTTCTATTATTTCACCTCCCAAACATATCGTGAAATTTTGATGTTTCTACGATAGTTACCAATAACGTTAAAACAACAACACTCACATTAATAGTTTCCTTTATTAGTTTTTTTGTCACAACATTTATAATAATTTCCATTATTAATGAGGGGAGATACGTGTTTTTAACAAAATTAAACGAGATATCCTGAACTTTTTTTAGGTCTACTCTCATTTTTTGCCAATTTGGAAGGGAATGATCTTTTTGGATCTCATCGGAAAAAAAATTCATAATCTTTCTATTATTTCACCTCCCAAACATATCGTGAAATTTTGATGTTTCTACGATAGTTACCAATAACGTTAAAACAACAACAATCACAATAATAGTTTCCTTTATTAGTTTTTTTTGTCACAACATTTATAATAATTTCCATTATTAATGAGGGAAGATACATATTTTTAACAAAATTAAATGAGATGTCCTGAACTTTTTTTAGGTCTTCTCTCATTTTATGCCAATTTGGAAGGGAATTATCTTTTAAGATCTCTCCGGAAAAAAAATTCATAATCTTTCTATTATTTCACCTCCCAAACTTATCGTGAAATTTTGATGTTTCTACTACAGTTACCAATCACGTTAAAACGATGACAATCACATTAATAGTTTCCTTTATTAGTTTTTTTTTATCACATCGTTTATAATAATTTCCATTATTAATGGGAGGAGATACGTATTTTTAACAAAATTAAACGAGATGTCCTGAACTATTTTTAGGTCTTCTCTCATTTTATGCCAATTTGGAAGGGAATGATCTTTTTAGATCTCACCGGAAAAAAAAATCATAATGTTTCTATTATTTCACCTCCCAAACATATCGTGAAATTTTGATGTTTCTACGATAGTTACCAATTACGTTAAAACGATAACAATGACATTAATAGTTTGCTTTATTAGTTTTTTTTATCACAACGTTTATAATAATTTCCATTATTAGTGGGAGGAGATACGTAATTTTAACAAAATTAAACGAGATGTCCTGAACTTTTTTTAGGTCTTCTCTGATTTTATGCCAATTTGGAAGGGAATGATCTTTTTAGATCTCACCAGAAAAAAAATTCATAATCTTTCGATTATTTCACCTCCCAAACATATCGTGAAATTTTGATGATTCTACGATAGTTACCAATAACGTTAAAACGACAACAATCACATTAATAGTTTCCTTTATTAGTTTTTTTTATAAAAAATGTTTATATTAATTTCCATTATTAATGGGAGGAGATACGTATTTTTAACAAAATTAAACGAGATGTCCTGAACTTTTTTTAGGTCTTCTCTCATCTTATGAAAATTTGGAAGGGAATGATCTTTTTAGATCTCACCGGAAAAAAAATCATAATGTTTCTATTATTTCACCTCCCAAACATATCGTGAAATTTTGATGTTTCTATCACAGTTACCAATCACGTTAAAACGATGACAATCACATTAATAGTTTCCTTTATTAGTTTTTTTTATCACAACGTTTATTATAATTTCCATTATTAATGGGAGGAGATATGTATTTTAAACAAAATTAAACGAGATGTCTTTAACTTTTTTTAGGAATTCTCTCATTTTCTGCCAATTTGGAAGGGAATGATCTTTTTAGATCTCACCAGAAAAAAAATCATAATGTTTCTATTATTTCACCTCCCAAACATATCGTGAAATTTTTATGTTTCTATCACAGTTACCAATCACTTTAAAATGACAACAATCACATTAATAGTTTCCTTTATTAGTTTTTTTTATCACATCGTTTATAATAATTTCCATTATTAATGGGAGGAGATACGTATTTTTAACAAAACTAAACGAGATGTCCTGAACTTTTTTTAGGTCTTCTCTCATTTTATGCCAATTTGGAAGGGAATGATCTTTTTAGATCTTACCGGAAAAAAATTCATAATCTTTCTATTATTTCACCTCCCAAACATATCGTGAAATTTTGATGTTTCTACGACAGTTACAAATCACGTTAAAATGACAACAATCACATTAATAGTTTCCTTTATTAGTTTTTTTTATCACAATGTTTATAATAATTTCCATTATTAATGAGGGGAGATACGTATTTTTAACAAAATTAAACGAGATGTCCTGAACTTTTTTTAGGTCTTCTCTCATTTTATGCCAAGTTGGAAGAGAATGATCTTTTTAGATCTCACCCGGAAAAAAAAAAGCATAATCTTTCTACTATTTCACCTCCCAAACACATCATGAAATTTTGATGTTACTACGATAGTTAACAATCATGTTAAAATGACAACAATCACATTAACAGTTTCCTTTTTTAGTTTTTTTATCACAACATTTATAATAATTTTCATTATTAATGGGAGGAGATACGTATTTTTAACAAAATTAAACGAGATGTCCGGAACTTTTTTTAGGTCTTCTCTCATTTTATGCCAATTTGGAAGGGAATTATCTTTTTAGATCTCACCGGAAAAAAAATTCATAATCTTCCTATTATTTCACCTCCCAAACATATTGAAATTTTAATGTTTCTACGACAGTTACAAATCACGTTAAAACGACAACAATCACATTAATAGTTTCCTTTATTAGTTTTTTTTATCACAATGTTTACAATAATTTCCATTATTAATGAGGGGAGATACGTATTTTTAACAAAATTAAACGAGATATCCTAAACTTTTTTTAGGTCTTCTCTCATTTTATGCCAATTTGGAAGGGAATGATCTTTTTAGATCTCACCGGAAAAAAAATCATAATCTTTCTAGTATTTCACCTGCCAAACATATCGTGAAATTTTGATGTTTCTATCACAGTTACCAATCACGTTAAAATGACAACAATCACATTAATAGTTTCCTTTATTAGTTTTTTTTATCACAACGTTTAAAATAATTTCCATTGTTAATGAGAGCAGATACGTATTTTTAACAAAATTAAACAAGATGTCCTTAACTTTTTTTAGGTCTACTTTCATTTTATGCCAAGTTGGAAGGGAATGATCTTTTTAGATCTCACCCGAAAAAAAAAGCATAATCTTTCTACTATGTCACCTCCCAAACATATCGTGAAATTTTGATGTTACTACGATAGTTAACAATCACGTTAAAATGACAACAATCACATTAATAGTTTCCTTTATTAGTTTTTTTTTTCACAACATTTATAATAATTTCCATTATTAATGGGAGGTGATACGTATTTTTAACAAAATTAAACGAGATGTCCTGAACTTTTTTTAGGTCTTCTCTCATTTTATGCCAATTTGGAAGGGAATTATCTTTTTAGATCCCACTGGAAAAAAAAATTCATAATCTTTCTATTATTTCACCTCCCAAACATATCGTGAAATTTTGATGTTTCTATCACAGTTACCAATCACGTTAAAACGATGACAATCACATTAATAGTTTCCTTTATTAGTTTTTTTTATCACAACGTTTATAATAATTTCCATTATTAATGGGAGGAGATACGTATTTTTAACAAAATTAAACGAGATGTCCTGAACTTTTTTTAGGTCTTCTCTCATTTTCTGCCAATTTGGAAGGGAATGATCTTTTTAGATCTCACCAGAAAAAAAATCATAATGTTTCTATTATTTCACCTCCCAAACATATTGTGAAATTTTTATGTTTCTATCACAGTTACCAATCACTTTAAAACGACAACAATCACATTAATAGTTTCCTTTATTAGTTTTTTTTATCACATCGTTTATAATAATTTCCATTATTAATGGGAGGAGATACGTATTTTTAACAAAATTAAACGAGTTGTCCTGAACTTTTTTTAGGTCTTCTCTCATTTTATGCCAAGTTGGAAGAGAATGATCTTTTTAGATCTCACCCGGAAAAAAAAAGCATAATCTTTCTACTATTTCACCTGCCAAACACATCATGAAATTTTGATGTTACTACGATGGTTAACAATCATGTTAAAATGACAACAATCACATTAATAGTTTCCTTTATTAGTTTTTTTTATCACAACGTTTAAAATAATTTCCATTGTTAATGAGAGCAGATACGTATTTTTAACAAAATTAAACAAGATGTCCTTAACTTTTTTTAGGTCTACTTTCATTTTATGCCAAGTTGGAAGGGAATGATCTTTTTAGATCTCACCCGAAAAAAAAAGCATAATCTTTCTACTATGTCACCTCCCAAACATATCGTGAAATTTTGATGTTACTACGATAGTTAACAATCACGTTAAAATGACAACAATCACATTAATAGTTTCCTTTATTAGTTTTTTTTATCACAACATTTATAATAATTTCCATTATTAATGGGAGGTGATACGTATTTTTAACAAAATTAAACGAGATGTCCTGAACTTTTTTTAGGTCTTCTCTCATTTTATGCCAATTTGGAAGGGAATTATCTTTTTAGATCCCACTGGAAAAAAAAATTCATAATCTTTCTATTATTTCACCTCCCAAACATATCGTGAAATTTTGATGTTTCTATCACAGTTACCAATCACGTTAAAACGATGACAATCACATTAATAGTTTCCTTTATTAGTTTTTTTTATCACAACGTTTATAATAATTTCCATTATTAATGGGAGGAGATACGTATTTTTAACAAAATTAAACGAGATGTCCTGAACTTTTTTTAGGTCTTCTCTCATTTTCTGCCAATTTGGAAGGGAATGATCTTTTTAGATCTCACCAGAAAAAAAATCATAATGTTTCTATTATTTCACCTCCCAAACATATTGTGAAATTTTTATGTTTCTATCACAGTTACCAATCACTTTAAAACGACAACAATCACATTAATAGTTTCCTTTATTAGTTTTTTTTATCACATCGTTTATAATAATTTCCATTATTAATGGGAGGAGATACGTATTTTTAACAAAATTAAACGAGTTGTCCTGAACTTTTTTTAGGTCTTCTCTCATTTTATGCCAAGTTGGAAGAGAATGATCTTTTTAGATCTCACCCGGAAAAAAAAAGCATAATCTTTCTACTATTTCACCTGCCAAACACATCATGAAATTTTGATGTTACTACGATGGTTAACAATCATGTTAAAATGACAACAATCACATTAATAGTTTCCTTTATTAGTTTTTTTTATCACAACGTTTAAAATAATTTCCATTGTTAATGAGAGCAGATACGTATTTTTAACAAAATTAAACAAGATGTCCTTAACTTTTTTTAGGTCTACTTTCATTTTATGCCAAGTTGGAAGGGAATGATCTTTTTAGATCTCACCCGAAAAAAAAAGCATAATCTTTCTACTATGTCACCTCCCAAACATATCGTGAAATTTTGATGTTACTACGATAGTTAACAATCACGTTAAAATGACAACAATCACATTAATAGTTTCCTTTATTAGTTTTTTTTATCACAACATTTATAATAATTTCCATTATTAATGGGAGGTGATACGTATTTTTAACAAAATTAAACGAGATGTCCTGAACTTTTTTTAGGTCTTCTCTCATTTTATGCCAATTTGGAAGGGAATTATCTTTTTAGATCCCACTGGAAAAAAAAATTCATAATCTTTCTATTATTTCACCTCCCAAACATATCGTGAAATTTTGATGTTTCTATCACAGTTACCAATCACGTTAAAACGATGACAATCACATTAATAGTTTCCTTTATTAGTTTTTTTTATCACAACGTTTATAATAATTTCCATTATTAATGGGAGGAGATACGTATTTTTAACAAAATTAAACGAGATGTCCTGAACTTTTTTTAGGTCTTCTCTCATTTTCTGCCAATTTGGAAGGGAATGATCTTTTTAGATCTCACCAGAAAAAAAATCATAATGTTTCTATTATTTCACCTCCCAAACATATTGTGAAATTTTTATGTTTCTATCACAGTTACCAATCACTTTAAAACGACAACAATCACATTAATAGTTTCCTTTATTAGTTTTTTTTATCACATCGTTTATAATAATTTCCATTATTAATGGGAGGAGATACGTATTTTTAACAAAATTAAACGAGTTGTCCTGAACTTTTTTTAGGTCTTCTCTCATTTTATGCCAAGTTGGAAGAGAATGATCTTTCTAGATCTCACCCGGAAAAAAAAAGCATAATCTTTCTACTATTTCACCTGCCAAACACATCATGAAATTTTGATGTTACTACGATGGTTAACAATCATGTTAAAATGACAACAATCACATTAATAGTTTCCTTTATTAGTTTTTTTTATCACAACGTTTAAAATAATTTCCATTGTTAATGAGAGAAGATACGTATTTTTAACAAAATTAAACAAGATGTCCTTAACTTTTTTTAGGTCTACTTTCATTTTATGCCAAGTTGGAAGGGAATGATCTTTTTAGATCTCACCCGAAAAAAAAAGCATAATCTTTCTACTATGTCACCTCCCAAACATATCGTGAAATTTTGATGTTACTACGATAGTTAACAATCACGTTAAAATGACAACAATCACATTAATAGTTTCCTTTATTAGTTTTTTTTATCACAACATTTATAATAATTTCCATTATTAATGGGAGGTGATACGTATTTTTAACAAAATTAAACGAGATGTCCTGAACTTTTTTTAGGTCTTCTCTCATTTTATGCCAATTTGGAAGGGAATTATCTTTTTAGATCCCACCCGGAAAAAAAAGCATAATCTTTCTACTATTTCACCTCCCATACACATCATGAAATTTTGATGTTACTACGATAGTTAACAATCATGTTAAAATGACAACAATCACATTAATAGTTTCCTTTATTAGTTTTTTTTATCACAACATTTATAATAATTTCAATTATTAATGGGAGGAGATACGTATTTTTAACAAAATTAAACGAGTTGTCCTGAACTTTTTTTAGGTCTTCTCTCATTTTATGCCAATTTGGAAGGGAATGATCTTTTTAGATCTCACCGGAAAAAAAATTCATAATCTTTCTATTATTTCACCTCCCAAACATATCGTGAAATTTTGATGTTTCTGCGACAGTTACAAATCACGTTAAAACGACAACAATCACATTAATAGTTTCCTTTATTAGTTTTTTTTATCACAACGTTTATAATAATTTCCATTATTAATGGGAGGAGATACGTATTTTTAACAAAATTAAACGAGATGTCCTAAACTTTTTTTAGGTCTTCTCTCATTTTCTGCCAATTTGGAAGGGAATGATCTTTTTAGGTCTCACCAGAAAAAAAATCATAATGTTTCTATTATTTCACCTCCCAAACATATCGTGAAATTTTTATGTTTCTATCACAGTTACCAATCACTTTAAAATGACAACAATCACATTAATAGTTTCCTTTATTAGTTTTTTTTATCACAACGTTTATAATAATTTCCATTATTAATGGGAGGAGATACGTATTTTTAACAAAATTAAACGAGATGTCCTGAACTTTTTTTAGGTCTTCTCTCATTTTCTGCCAATTTGGAAGGAATGATCTTTTTAGATCTCACCAGAAAAAAAATCATAATGTTTCTATTATTTCACCTCCCAAACATATCGTGAAATTTTTATGTTTCTATCACAGTTACCAATCACTTTAAAACGACAACAATCACATTAATAGTTTCCTTTATTAGTTTTTTTTATCACATCGTTTATAATAATTTCCATTATTAATGGGAGGAGATACGTATTTTTAACAAAATTAAACGAGTTGTCCTGAACTTTTTTTAGGTCTTCTCTCATTTTATGCCAAGTTGGAAGAGAATGATCTTTTTAGATCTCACCCGGAAAAAAAAAGCATAATCTTTCTACTATTTCACCTCCCAAACACATCATGAAATTTTGATGTTACTACGATAGTTAACAATCATGTTAAAATGACAACAATCACATTAATAGTTTCCTTTTTTAGTTTTTTTTTATCACAATATTTATAATAATTTCCATTATTAATGGGAGGAGATACGTATTTTTAACAAAATTAAACGAGATGTCCGGAACTTTTTTTAGGTCTTCTCTCATTTTATGCCAATTTGGAAGGGAATGATCTTTTTAGATCTCACCGGAAAAAAAAATTCATAATCTTCCTATTATTTCACCTCCCAAACATATTGAAATTTTAATGTTTCTACGACAGGTACAAATCACGCTAAAACGACAACAATCACATTAATAGTTTCCTTTATTAGTTTTTTTTTATCACAATGTTTACAATAATTTCCATTATTAATGAGGGGAGATACGTATTTTTAACAAAATTAAACGAGATATCCTGAACTTTTTATAGGTCTTCTCTCATTTTATGCCAATTTGGAAGGGAATGATCTTTTTAGATCTCAACGAAAAAAAAATTCATAATCTTTCTATTATTTCACCTCCCAAACATATCGTGAAATTTTGATGTTTCTACGAAAGTTACAAATCACGTTAAAACGACAACAATCACATTAATAGATTCCTTTATTACTTTTTTTTATCACAACGTTTATAATAATTTCCATTATTAATGAGGGGAGATACGTATTTTTAACAAAATTAAACGAGATGTCCTGAACTTTTTTTAGGTCTTCTCTCATTTTATGCCAATTTGGAAGCGAATGATCTTTTTAGATCTCACCGGAAAAAAAATGATAATGTTTCTATTATTTCACCTCCCAAACATATCGTGAAATTTTGATGTTTCTACGATAGTTACCAATAACGTTAAAACGACAACAATCACATTAATAGTTTCCTTTATTAGTTTTTTTTTATCACAACGTTTATAATAATTTCCATTTTTAATGGGAGGAGATACGTATTTTTAACAAAATTAAATGAGATGTCCTGAAGTTTTTTTCGGTCTTCTCTCATTTTATGCCAATTTGGAAGGGAATGATCTTTTTAGATCTCACCGGAAAAAAAAATGATAATGTTTCTATTATTTCACCTCCCAAACATATCGTGAAATTTTGATGTTTCTACGATAGTTACCAATTACGTTAAAACGACAACAATCACATTAGTAGTTTCCTTTATTAGTTTTTTTGATCACAACGTTTAAAATAATTTCCATTGTTAATGAGAGGAGATACGTATTTTTAACAAAATTGAACAAGATGTCCTTAACTTTTTTTAGGTCTTCTCTCATTTTATGCCAATTTGGAAGGGAATGATCTTTTTAGATCTCACCGGAAAAAAAAAGCATAATCTTTCTACTATTTCACCTCCCAAACATATCGTGAAATTTTGATGTTTCTACGACAGTTACCAATCACGTTAAAACGACAACAATCACATTAATAGTTTCCTTTATTAGTTTTTTTATCACAACGTTTATAATAATTTCCATTATTAATGAGAGGAGATACGTATTTTTAAAAAAATTAAACGAGATGTCCTGAACTTTTTTTACGTCGTCTCTCATTTTATGCCAAGTTGGAAGAGAATGATCTTTTTAGATGTCACCCGAAAAAAAAAGCATAATCTTTCTACTATTTCACCTCCCAAACATATCGTGAAATTTTGATGTTTCTACGACAGTTACCAATCACGTTAAAACGACAACAATCACATTAATAGTTTCCTTTATTAGTTTTTTTATCACAACGTTTATAATAATTTCCATTATTAATGAGAGGAGATACGTATTTTTAAAAAAATTAAACGAGATGTCCTGAACTTTTTTTACGTCGTCTCTCATTTTATGCCAATTTGGAAGCGAATGATCTTTTTAGATCTCACCGGAAAAAAAATGATAATGTTTCTATTATTTCACCTCCCAAACATATCGTGAAATTTTGATGTTTCTACGATAGTTACCAATTACGTTAAAACGACAACAATCACATTAGTAGTTTCCTTTATTAGTTTTTTTGATCACAACGTTTAAAATAATTTCCATTGTTAATGAGAGGAGATACGTATTTTTAACAAAATTGAACAAGATGTCCTTAACTTTTTTTAGGTCTTCTCTCATTTTATGCCAATTTGGAAGGGAATGATCTTTTTAGATCTCACCGGAAAAAAAAAGCATAATCTTTCTACTATTTCACCTCCCAAACATATCGTGAAATTTTGATGTTTCTACACAGTTACCAATCACGTTAAAACGACAACAATCACATTAATAGTTTCCTTTATTACTTTTTTTTTTATCACAACGTTTATAATAATTTCCATTATTAATGGGAGGAGATACGTATTTTTCACAAAATGAAACGAGATGTCCTGAACTTGTTTTAGGTCTTCTCTCATTTTATGCCAATTTGGAAGGGAATGATCTTTTTAGATCTCACCGGAAAAAAAAATTCATAATCTTTCTATTATTTCACCTCCCAAACATATCGTGAAATTTTGATGTTTCTACGACAGTTACCAATCACGTTAAAACGACAACAATCACATTAATAGTTTCCTTTATTAGTTTTTTTATCACAACGTTTATAATAATTTCCATTATTAATGAGAGGAGATACGTATTTTTAAAAAAATTAAACGAGATGTCCTGAACTTTTTTTACGTCGTCTCTCATTTTATGCCAATTTGGAAGCGAATGATCTTTTTAGATCTCACCAAAAAAAAAATGATAATGTTTCTATTATTTCACCTCCCAAACATATCGTGAAATTTTGATGTTTCTATGATAGTTACCAATAACGTTAAAACGACAACAATCACATTAATAGTTTCCTTTATTAGTTTTTTTTATCACAACGTTTACAATAATTTCCATTATTAATGAGGGGACATACGTATTTTTAACAAAATTAAACGAGATATCCTTCACTTTTTTTAGGTCTTCTCTCATTTTATGCCAATTTGGAAGGGAATGATCTTTTTAGATCTCACCGGAAAAAAAAAATTCATAATCTTTCTATTATTTCACCTCCCAAACATATCGTGAAATTTTGATGTTTCTATCACAGTTACCAATCACGTTAAAATGATGACAATCACATTAATAGTTTCCTTTATTAGTTTTTTTTATCGCAACGTTTATAATAATTTCCATTATTAATGGGAGGAGATACGTATTTTTAACAAAATTAAACGAGATGTCCTGAACTTTTTTTAGGTCTTCTCTCATTTTCTGCCAATTTGGAAGGGAATGATATTTTTAGATCTCACCAGAAAAAAAATCATAATGTTTCTATTATTTCACCTCCCAAACATATCGTGAAATTTTTATGTTTCAATCACAGTTACCAATCACTTTAAAACGACAACAATCACATTAATAGTTTCCTTTATTAGTTTTTTTTATCACAACGTTTATAATAATTTCCATTATTAATGGGAGGAGATACGTATTTTTAACAAAATTAAACGAGATGTCCTGAACTTTTTTTAGGTCTTCTCTCATTTTCTGCCAATTTGGAAGGGAATGATCTTTTTAGATCTCACCAGAAAAAAAATCATAATGTTTCTATTATTTCACCTCCCAAACATATTGTGAAATTTTTATGTTTCTATCACAGTTACCAATCACTTTAAAACGACAACAATCACATTAATAGTTTCCTTTATTAGTTTTTTTTTATCACAACGTTTATAATAATTTCCATTATTAATGGGAGGAGATACGTATTTTTAACAAAATTAAACGAGTTGTCCTGAACTTTTTTTAGGTCTTCTCTCATTTTATGCCAATTTGGAAGGGAATGATCTTTTTAGATGTCACCGGAAAAAAAATTCATAATCTTTCTATTATTTCACCTCCCAAACATATCGTGAAATTTTGATGTTTCTACGACAGTTACAAATCACGTTAAAACGACAACAATCACATTAATAGTTTCCTTTATTAGTTTTTTTTATCACAACGTTTATAATAATTTCCATTATTAATGAGGGGAGATACGTATTTTTAACAAAATTAAACGAGATGTCCTGACCTTTTTTTAGGTCTTCTCTCATTTTATGCCAAGTTGGAAGAGAATGATCTTTTTAGATCTCACCCGAAAAAAAAAGCATAATCTTTCTACTATTTCACCTCCCAAACATATCGTGAAATTTTGATGTTTCTACGACAGTTACCAATCACGTTAAAACGACAACAATCACATTAATAGTTTTCTTTATTAGTTTTTTTTATCACAACGTTTATAATAATTTCCATTATTAATGGGAGGAGATACGTATTTTTCACAAAATGAAACGAGATGTCCTGAACTTTTTTTAGGTCTTCTCTCATTTTATGCCAATTTGGAAGGGAATGATCTTTTTAGATCTCACCGGAAAAAAAAATTCATAATCTTTCTATTATTTCACCTCCCAAACATATCGTGAAATTTTGATGTTTCTACGACAGTTACCAATCACGTTAAAACGACAACAATCACATTAATAGTTTCCTTTATTAGTTTTTTTATCACAACGTTTATAATAATTTCCATTATTAATGAGAGGAGATACGTATTTTTAAAAAAATTAAACGAGATGTCCTGAACTTTTTTTACGTCGTCTCTCATTTTATGCCAATTTGGAAGCGAATGATCTTTTTAGATCTCACCAAAAAAAAAATGATAATGTTTCTATTATTTCACCTCCCAAACATATCGTGAAATTTTGATGTTTCTATGATAGTTACCAATAACGTTAAAACGACAACAATCACATTAATAGTTTCCTTTATTAGTTTTTTTTATCACAACGTTTACAATAATTTCCATTATTAATGGGAGGAGATACGTATTTTTCATAAAATGAAACGAGATGTCCTGAACTTGTTTTAGGTCTTCTCTCATTTTATGCCAATTTGGAAGGGAATGATCTTTTTAGATCTCACCGGAAAAAAAATTTCATAATCTTTCTATTATTTCACCTCCCAAACATATCGTGAAATTTTGATGTTTCTATCACAGTTACCAATCACGTTAAAATGATGACAATCACATTAATAGTTTCCTTTATTAGTTTTTTTTATCGCAACGTTTATAATAATTTCCATTATTAATGGGAGGAGATACGTATTTTTAACAAAATTAAACGAGATGTCCTGAACTTTTTTTAGGTCTTCTCTCATTTTCTGCCAATTTGGAAGGGAATGATATTTTTAGATCTCACCAGAAAAAAAATCATAATGTTTCTATTATTTCACCTCCCAAACATATCGTGAAATTTTTATGTTTCAATCACAGTTACCAATCACTTTAAAACGACAACAATCACATTAATAGTTTCCTTTATTAGTTTTTTTTATCACAACGTTTATAATAATTTCCATTATTAATGGGAGGAGATACGTATTTTTAACAAAATTAAACGAGATGTCCTGAACTTTTTTTAGGTCTTCTCTCATTTTCTGCCAATTTGGAAGGGAATGATCTTTTTAGATCTCACCGGAAAAAAAATGATAATGTTTCTATTATTTCACCTCCCAAACATATCGTGAAATTTTGATGTTTCTACGATAGTTACCAATTACGTTAAAACGACAACAATCACATTAGTAGTTTCCTTTATTAGTTTTTTTTATCACAACGTTTAAAATAATTTCCATTGTTAATGAGAGGAGATACGTATTTTTAATAAAATTAAACAAGATGTCCTTAACTTTTTTTAGGTCTTCTCTCATTTTATGCCAATTTGGAAGGGAATGATCTTTTTAGATCTCACCGGAAAAAAAAGCATAATCTTTCTACTATTTCACCTCCCAAACATATCGTGAAATTTTTGATGTTTCTACGACAGTTACCTATCACGTTAAAACGACAACAATCACATTAATAGTTTCCTTTATTACTTTTTTTTTTATCACAACGTTTATAATAATTTCCATTATTAATGGGAGGAGATATGTATTTTTCACAAAATGAAACGAGATGTCCTGAACTTGTTTTAGGTCTTCTCTGATTTTATGCCAATTTGGAAGGGAATGATCTTTTTAGATCTCACCGGAAAAAAAAATTCATAATCTTTCTATTATTTCACCTCCCAAACATATCGTGAAATTTTGATGTTTCTACGACAGTTACCAATCACGTTAAAACGACAACAATCACATTAATAGTTTCCTTTATTAGTTTTTTTATCACAACGTTTATAATAATTTCCATTATTAATGAGAGGAGATACGTATTTTTAAAAAAATTAAACGAGATGTCCTGAACTTTTTTTACGTCGTCTCTCATTTTGTGCCAATTTGGAAGCGAATGATCTTTTTAGATCTCACCAAAAAAAAAATGATAATGTTTCTATTATTTCACCTCCCAAACATATCGTGAAATTTTGATGTTTCTATGATAGTTACCAATAACGTTAAAACGACAACAATCACATTAATAGTTTCCTTTATTAGTTTTTTTTATCACAACGTTTACAATAATTTCCATTATTAATGGGAGGAGATACGTATTTTTCATAAAATGAAACGAGATGTCCTAAACTTGTTTTAGGTCTTCTCTCATTTTATGCCAATTTGGAAGGGAGTGATCTTTTTAGATGTCACCGGAAAAAAAAATTCATAATCTTTCTATTATTTCACCTCCCAAACATATCGTGAAATTTTGATGTTTCTATCACAGTTACCAATCACGTTAAAATGATGACAATCACATTAATAGTTTCCTTTATTAGTTTTTTTTATCGGAACGTTTATAATAATTTCCATTATTAATGGGAGGAGATACGTATTTTTAACAAAATTAAACGAGATGTCCTGAACTTTTTTTAGGTCTTCTCTCATTTTATGCCAAGTTGGAAGAGAATGATCTTTTTAGATCTCACCCGAAAAAAAAAGCATAATCTTTCTACTATTTCACCTCCCAAACATATCGTGAAATTTTGATGTTTCTACGACAGTTACCAATCACGTTAAAACGACAACAATCACATTAATAGTTTTCTTTATTAGTTTTTTTTATCACAACGTTTATAATAATTTCCATTATTAATGAGGGGAGATACGTATTTTTAACAAAATTAAACGAGATGTCCTGAACTTTTTTTCGGTCTTCTCTCATTTTATGCCAAGTTGGAAGAGAATGATCTTTTTAGATCTCACCCGAAAAAAAAAGCATAATCTTTCTACTATTTCACCTCCCAAACATATCGTGAAATTTTGATGTTTCTACGACAGTTACCAATCACGTTAAAACGACAACAATCACATTAATAGTTTCCTTTATTAGTTTTTTTATCACAACGTTTATAATAATTTCCATTATTAATGAGAGGAGATACGTATTTTTAAAAAAATTAAACGAGATGTCCTGAACTTTTTTTACGTCGTCTCTCATTTTATGCCAATTTGGAAGCGAATGATCATTTTAGATCTCACCGGAAAAAAAATGATAATGTTTCTATTATTTCACCTCCCAAACATATCGTGAAATTTTGATGTTTCTACGATAGTTACCAATTACGTTAAAACGACAACAATCACATTAGTAGTTTCCTTTATTAGTTTTTTTGATCACAACGTTTAAAATAATTTCCATTGTTAATGAGAGGAGATACGTATTTTTAACAAAATTAAACAAGATGTCCTTAACTTTTTTTTAGGTCTTCTCTCATTTTATGCCAATTTGGAAGGGAATGATCTTTTTAGATCTCACCGGAAAAAAAAGCATAATCTTTCTACTATTTCACCTCCCAAACATATCGTGAAATTTTGATGTTTCTACGACAGTTACCAATCACGTTAAAACGACAACAATCACATTAATAGTTTCCTTTATTACTTTTTTTTTATCACAACGTTTATAATAATTTCCATTATTAATGGGAGGAGATACGTATTTTTCACAAAATGAAACGAGATGTCCTGAACTTGTTTTAGGTCTTCTCTCATTTTATGCCAATTTGGAAGGGAATGATCTTTTTAGATCTCACCGGAAAAAAAAATTCATAATCTTTCTATTATTTCACCTCCCAAACATATCGTGAAATTTTGATGTTTCTACGACAGTTACCAATCACGTTAAAACGACAACAATCACATTAATAGTTTCCTTTATTAGTTTTTTTATCACAACGTTTATAATAATTTCCATTATTAATGAGAGGAGATACGTATTTTTAAAAAAATTAAACGAGATGTCCTGAACTTTTTTTACGTCGTCTCTCATTTTATGCCAATTTGGAAGCGAATGATCTTTTTAGATCTCACCAAAAAAAAAATGATAATGTTTCTATTATTTCACCTCCCAAACACATCGTGAAATTTTGATGTTTCTATGATAGTTACCAATAACGTTAAAACGACAACAATCACATTAATAGTTTCCTTTATTAGTTTTTTTAATCACAACGTTTACAATAATTTCCATTATTAATGAGGGGAGATACGTATTTTTAACAAAATTAAACGAGATATCCTTCACTTTTTTTAGGTCTTCTCTCATTTTATGCCAATTTGGAAGGGAATGATCTTTTTAGATCTCACCGGAAAAAAAAAATTCATAATCTTTCTATTATTTCACCTCCCAAACATATCGTGAAATTTTGATGTTTCTATCACAGTTACCAATCACGTTAAAATGATGACAATCACATTAATAGTTTCCTTTATTAGTTTTTTTTATCGCAACGTTTATAATAATTTCCATTATTAATGGGAGGAGATACGTATTTTTAACAAAATTAAACGAGATGTCCTGAACTTTTTTTAGGTCTTCTCTCATTTTCTGCCAATTTGGAAGGGAATGATATTTTTAGATCTCACCAGAAAAAAAATCATAATGTTTCTATTATTTCACCTCCCAAACATATCGTGAAATTTTTATGTTTCAATCACAGTTACCAATCACTTTAAAACGACAACAATCACATTAATAGTTTCCTTTATTAGTTTTTTTTATCACAACGTTTATAATAATTTCCATTATTAATGGGAGGAGATACGTATTTTTAACAAAATTAAACGAGATGTCCTGAACTTTTTTTAGGTCTTCTCTCATTTTCTGCCAATTTGGAAGGGAATGATCTTTTTAGATCTCACCAGAAAAAAAATCATAATGTTTCTATTATTTCACCTCCCAAACATATTGTGAAATTTTTATGTTTCTATCACAGTTACCAATCACTTTAAAACGACAACAATCACATTAATAGTTTCCTTTATTAGTTTTTTTTTATCACAACGTTTATAATAATTTCCATTATTAATGGGAGGAGATACGTATTTTTAACAAAATTAAACGAGTTGTCCTGAACTTTTTTTAGGTCTTCTCTCATTTTATGCCAATTTGGAAGGGAATGATCTTTTTAGATGTCACCGGAAAAAAAATTCATAATCTTTCTATTATTTCACCTCCCAAACATATCGTGAAATTTTGATGTTTCTACGACAGTTACAAATCACGTTAAAACGACAACAATCACATTAATAGTTTCCTTTATTAGTTTTTTTTATCACAACGTTTATAATAATTTCCATTATTAATGAGGGGAGATACGTATTTTTAACAAAATTAAACGAGATGTCCTGACCTTTTTTTAGGTCTTCTCTCATTTTATGCCAAGTTGGAAGAGAATGATCTTTTTAGATCTCACCCGAAAAAAAAGCATAATCTTTCTACTATTTCACCTCCCAAACATATCGTGAAATTTTGATGTTTCTACGACAGTTACCAATCACGTTAAAACGACAACAATCACATTAATAGTTTTCTTTATTAGTTTTTTTTATCACAACGTTTATAATAATTTCCATTATTAATGAGGGGAGATACGTATTTTTAACAAAATTAAACGAGATGTCCTGAACTTTTTTTAGGTCTTCTCTCATTTTCTGCCAATTTGGAAGGGAATGATATTTTTAGATCTCACCAGAAAAAAAATCATAATGTTTCTATTATTTCACCTCCCAAACATATCGTGAAATTTTTATGTTTCAATCACAGTTACCAATCACTTTAAAACGACAACAATCACATTAATAGTTTCCTTTATTAGTTTTTTTTATCACAACGTTTATAATAATTTCCATTATTAATGGGAGGAGATACGTATTTTTAACAAAATTAAACGAGATGTCCTGAACTTTTTTTAGGTCTTCTCTCATTTTCTGCCAATTTGGAAGGGAATGATATTTTTAGATCTCACCAGAAAAAAATCATAATGTTTCTATTATTTCACCTCCCAAACATATCGTGAAATTTTTATGTTTCAATCACAGTTACCAATCACTTTAAAACGACAACAATCACATTAATAGTTTCCTTTATTAGTTTTTTTTATCACAACGTTTATAATAATTTCCATTATTAATGGGAGGAGATACGTATTTTTAACAAAATTAAACGAGATGTCCTGAACTTTTTTTAGGTCTTCTCTCATTTTCTGCCAATTTGGAAGGGAATGATCTTTTTAGATCTCACCAGAAAAAAAATCATAATGTTTCTATTATTTCACCTCCCAAACATATTGTGAAATTTTTATGTTTCTATCACAGTTACCAATCACTTTAAAACGACAACAATCACATTAATAGTTTCCTTTATTAGTTTTTTTTTATCACAACGTTTATAATAATTTCCATTATTAATGGGAGGAGATACGTATTTTTAACAAAATTAAACGAGTTGTCCTGAACTTTTTTTAGGTCTTCTCTCATTTTATGCCAATTTGGAAGGGAATGATCTTTTTAGATGTCACCGGAAAAAAAATTCATAATCTTTCTATTATTTCACCTCCCAAACATATCGTGAAATTTTGATGTTTCTACGACAGTTACAAATCACGTTAAAACGACAACAATCACATTAATAGTTTCCTTTATTAGTTTTTTTTATCACAACGTTTATAATAATTTCCATTATTAATGAGGGGAGATACGTATTTTTAACAAAATTAAACGAGATGTCCTGACCTTTTTTTAGGTCTTCTCTCATTTTATGCCAAGTTGGAAGAGAATGATCTTTTTAGATCTCACCCGAAAAAAAAAGCATAATCTTTCTACTATTTCACCTCCCAAACATATCGTGAAATTTTGATGTTTCTACGACAGTTACCAATCACGTTAAAACGACAACAATCACATTAATAGTTTTCTTTATTAGTTTTTTTTATCACAACGTTTATAATAATTTCCATTATTAATGAGGGGAGATACGTATTTTTAACAAAATTAAACGAGATGTCCTGAACTTTTTTTCGGTCTTCTCTCATTTTATGCCAAGTTGGAAGAGAATGATCTTTTTAGATCTCACCCGAAAAAAAAAGCATAATCTTTCTACTATTTCACCTCCCAAACATATCGTGAAATTTTGATGTTTCTACGACAGTTACCAATCACGTTAAAACGACAACAATCACATTAATAGTTTCCTTTATTAGTTTTTTTATCACAACGTTTATAATAATTTCCATTATTAATGAGAGGAGATACGTATTTTTAAAAAAATTAAACGAGATGTCCTGAACTTTTTTTACGTCGTCTCTCATTTTATGCCAATTTGGAAGCGAATGATCGTTTTAGATCTCACCGGAAAAAAAATGATAATGTTTCTATTATTTCACCTCCCAAACATATCGTGAAATTTTGATGTTTCTACGATAGTTACCAATTACGTTAAAACGACAACAATCACATTAGTAGTTTCCTTTATTAGTTTTTTTGATCACAACGTTTAAAATAATTTCCATTGTTAATGAGAGGAGATACGTATTTTTAACAAAATTAAACAAGATGTCCTTAACTTTTTTTTAGGTCTTCTCTCATTTTATGCCAATTTGGAAGGGAATGATCTTTTTAGATCTCACCGGAAAAAAAAGCATAATCTTTCTACTATTTCACCTCCCAAACATATCGTGAAATTTTGATGTTTCTACGACAGTTACCAATCACGTTAAAACGACAACAATCACATTAATAGTTTCCTTTATTACTTTTTTTTTATCACAACGTTTATAATAATTTCCATTATTAATGGGAGGAGATACGTATTTTTCACAAAATGAAACGAGATGTCCTGAACTTGTTTTAGGTCTTCTCTCATTTTATGCCAATTTGGAAGGGAATGATCTTTTTAGATCTCACCGGAAAAAAAAATTCATAATCTTTCTATTATTTCACCTCCCAAACATATCGTGAAATTTTGATGTTTCTACGACAGTTACCAATCACGTTAAAACGACAACAATCACATTAATAGTTTCCTTTATTAGTTTTTTTTATCACAACGTTTATAATAATTTCCATTATTAATGAGAGGAGATACGTATTTTTAAAAAAATTAAACGAGATGTCCTGAACTTTTTTTACGTCGTCTCTCATTTTATGCCAATTTGGAAGCGAATGATCTTTTTAGATCTCACCAAAAAAAAAATGATAATGTTTCTATTATTTCACCTCCCAAACATATCGTGAAATTTTGATGTTTCTACGATAGTTACCAATTACGTTAAAACGACAACAATCACATTAGTAGTTTCCTTTATTAGTTTTTTTGATCACAACGTTTAAAATAATTTCCATTGTTAATGAGAGGAGATACGTATTTTTAACAAAATTAAACAAGATGTCCTTAACTTTTTTTTAGGTCTTCTCTCATTTTATGCCAATTTGGAAGGGAATGATCTTTTTAGATCTCACCGGAAAAAAAAGCATAATCTTTCTACTATTTCACCTCCCAAACATATCGTGAAATTTTGATGTTTCTACGACAGTTACCAATCACGTTAAAACGACAACAATCACATTAATAGTTTCCTTTATTACTTTTTTTTTATCACAACGTTTATAATAATTTCCATTATTAATGGGAGGAGACACGTATTTTTCACAAAATGAAACGAGATGTCCTGAACTTGTTTTAGGTCTTCTCTCATTTTATGCCAATGTGGAAGGGAATGATCTTTTTAGATCTCACCGGAAAAAAAAAATTCATAATCTTTCTATTATTTCACCTCCCAAACATAGCGTGAAATTTTGATGTTTCTACGACAGTTACCAATCACGTTAAAACGACAACAATCACATTAATAGTTTCCTTTATTAGTTTTTTTATCACAACGTTTATAATAATTTTCATTATTAATGAGAGGAGATACGTATTTTTAAAAAAATTAAACGAGATGTCCTGAACTTTTTTTACGTCGTCTCTCATTTTATGCCAATTTGGAAGCGAATGATCTTTTTAGATCTCACCGGAAAAAAAATGATAATGTTTCTATTATTTCATCTCCCAAACATATCGTGAAATTTTGATGTTTCTACGATAGTTACCAATAACGTTAAAACGACAACAATCACATTAATAGTTTCCTTTATTAGTTTTTTTATCACAACGTTTACAATAATTTCCATTATTAATGAGCGGAGATACGTATTTTTAACAAAATTAAACGAGATATCCTGAACTTTTTTTTGGTCTTCTCTCATTTTATGCCAATTTGGATGGGAATGATCTTTTTAGATCTCACCGGAAAAAAAAAATTCATAATCTTTCTATTATTTCACCTCCCAAACATATCGTGAAATTTTGATGTTTCTATCACAGTTACCAATCACGTTAAAACGATGACAATCACATTAATAGTTTCCTTTATTAGTTTTTTTTATCACAACGTTTATAATAATTTCCATTATTAATGGGAGGAGATACGTATTTTTAACAAAATTAAACGAGATGTCCTGAACTTTTTTTAGGTCTTCTCTCATTTTCTGCCAATTTGGAAGGGAATGATCTTTTTAGATCTCACCGGAAAAAAAATCATATTGTTTCTATTATTTCACCTCCCAAAGATATCGTGAAATTTTTATGTTTCAATCACAGTTACCAATCACTTTAAAACGACGACAATCACATTAATAGTTTCCTTTATTAGTTTTTTTTATCACAACGTTTATAATAATTTCCATTATTAATGGGAGGAGATACGTATTTTTAACAAAATTAAACGAGATGTCCTGAACTTTTTTTAGGTCTTCTCTCATTTTCTGCCAATTTGGAAGGGAATGATCTTTTTAGATCTCACCAGAAAAAAAATCATAATGTTTCTATTATTTCACCTCCCAAACATATCGTGAAATTTTTATGTTTCTATCACAGTTACCAATCACTTTAAAACGACAACAGTCAAATTAATAGTTTCCTTTATTAGTTTTTTTTTATCACAACGTTTATAATAATTTCCATTATTAATGAGAGGAGATACGTGCTTGTAACAAAATTAAAAGAGATATCCTGAACTTTTTTTAGGTCTTCTCTGATTTTATGCCAATTTGGAAGGGAATGATCTTTTCAGATCTCACCAGAAAAAAATCAAAATCTTTTTATTATTTCACCTCCCAAACATATCGTGAAATTTTGATGTTTCTACGACAATTACCAATCACATTAAAACGACAACAATCACATTAATAGTTTCCTTTATTAGTTTTTTTTATCACGACGTTTATAATAGTTTCCATTATTAATGAGAGGAGATACGTGTTTTCAACAAAATTAAACGAGATATCCTGAACTTTTTTTAGGTCTTCTCTCATTTTATGCCAATTTGGAAGGGAATGATCTTTTTAGATCTCACCGGAAAAAAGAAAACCATAATCTTTCTATTAATTATTTCACCTCCCAAACATATCGTGAAATTTTGATGTTTCTTCGACAATTACCAATCACGTTAAAACGACAACAATCACATTAATAGTTTCCTTTATTAGTGTTTTTATCACAATGTTTATAATAATTTCCAATATTAATGAGAGGAGATACATGCTTTTAACAAAATTAAACGAGATATCCTGAACTCTTTTTAGGTCTTCTCTCATTTTATGCCAATTTGGAACGGAATGATCTTTTTAGATCTCACCCGAAAAAAAAAACCATAATGTTTCTATTAATTCTTTCAGCTCCCAAACATATCGTGAAATTTTGATGTTTCTATGACAATTACCAATCACGTTAAAACAACAATAATCACATTAATAGTTTCCTTTATTAGTTTTTTTTATCACAACATTTATAAAAATTTCCATTATTAATGAGAGGAGATACATGTTTTTAACAAAATTAAACGAGATATCCTGAACTTTTTTTAGGTCTTCTCTCATTTTATGCCAATTTGGAAGGGAATGATCTTTTTAGATCTCACCTGAAAAAAGAAAACCATAATCTTTCTATCAATTATTTCACCTCCCAAACATATCATGAAATTTTGATGTTTCTTCGACAATTACCAATCACGTTAAAACGACAACAATCACATTAATAGTTTCGTTGATTAGTGTTTTTATCACAATGTTTATAATAATTTCCAATATTAATGAGAGGAGATACGTGTTTTCAACAAAATTAAACGAGATCTTCTGAACTTTTTTTAGGTCTACTCTCATTTTATGCCAATTTGGAACGGAATGATCTTTTTAGATCTCACCCGAAAAAAAAACCATAATCTTTCTATTAATTATTTCAGCTCCCAAACATATCGTGAAATTTTGATGTTTCTATGACAATTACCAATCACGTTAAAACAACAATAATCACATTAATAGTTTCCTTTATTAGTTTTTTTTATCACAACATTTATAAAAATTTCCATTATTAATGAGAGGAGATACATGTTTTTAACAAAATTAAACGAGATATCCTGAACTTTTTTTAGGTCTTCTCTCATTTTATGCCAATTTGGAAGGGAATGATCTTTTTAGATCTCACCTGAAAAAAGAAAACCATAATCTTTCTATTAATTATTTCACCTCCCAAACATATCATGAAATTTTGATGTTTCTTCGACAATTACCAATCACGTTAAAACGACAACAATCACATTAATAGTTTCGTTGATTAGTGTTTTTATCACAATGTTTATAATAATTTCCAATATTAATGAGAGGAGATACGTGTTTTCAACAAAATTAAACGAGATATTCTAAACTTTTTTTAGGTCTACTCTCATTTTATGCCAATTTGGAACGGAATGATCTTTTTAGATCTCACCCGAAAAAAAAACCATAATCTTTCTATTAATTATTTCAGCTCCCAAACATATCGTGAAATTTTGATGTTTCTATGACAATTACCAATCACGTTAAAACAACAATAATCACATTAATAGTTTCCTTTATTAGCTTTTTTTATCACAACATTTATAAAAATTTCCATTATTAATGAGAGGAGATACATGTTTTTAACAAAATTAAACGAGATATCCTGAACTTTTTTTAGGTCTTCTCTCATTTTATGCCAATTTGGAAGGGAATGATCCTTTTAGATCTCATCGGAAAAAAAAACCATAATCTTTCTATTAATTATTTCACCTCCCAAACATATCGTGAAATTTTGATGTTTCTATGACAATTACCAATCACGTTAAAACGACAATAATCACATTAATAGTTTCCTTTATTAGTTTTTTTATCACAGCGTTTATAATTATTTCCAATATTAATGAGAGGAGATACGTATTTTTAACAAAATTAAACGAGATATCCTAAACTTTTTTTAGGTCTTCTCTCATTTTATGCCAATTTGGAAGGGAATGATCTTTTTAGATCTCATTGTAAAAAGAAAACCATAATCTTTCTATTATTTCACCTCCCAAACATATCGTGAAATTTTGATGTTTCTTCGACAATTACCAATCACGTTAAAACGACAACAATCACATTAATAGTTTCCTTTATTAGTTTTTTTTATCACAATGTTTATAATAATTTCCATTATTAATGAGAGGAGATACGTGTTTTCCACAAAATTAAACGAGATATCCTGAACTTTTTTTAGGTCTTCTCTCATTTTATGCCAATTTGGAAGGGAATGATCTTTTTAGATCTCACCGGAAAAAAAAAACCATAATTTTTCTATTAATTATTTCACCTCCCAAACATATCATGAAACTTTGATGTTTCTACGACAATTACCAATCACGTTAAAACAACAATAATCACATTAATAGTTTCCTTTATTAGTTTTTTTTATCACAACATTTATAAAAATTTCCATTATTAATGAGAGGAGATACATGTTTTTAACAAAATTAAACGAGATATTCTGAACTTTTTTTAGGTCTTCTCTCATTTTATGCCAATTTGGAAGGGAATGATCTTTTTAGATCTAACCCGAAAAAAAAACCATAATCTTTCTATTAATTATTTCACCTCCCAAACATATCGTGAAATTTTGATGTTTCTACGACAATTACCAATCACGTTAAAACAACAATAATCACATTAATAGTTTCCTTTATTAGTTTTTTTATCACAACATTTATAAAAATTTCCATCGTTAATGAGAGGAGATACATGTTTTTAACAAAATAAAACGCGATATCCTGAACTTTTTTTAGGTCTTCTCTCATTTTATGCCAATTTGGAAGGGAATGATCCTTTTAGATCTCACCGGAAAAAAAAAAACCATAATCTTTCTATTAATTATTTCACCTCCCAAACATATCGTGAAATTTTGATGTTTCAACGACAACTACCAATCATGTTAAAACGACAACAATCAAATTAATAGTTTCCTTTATTAGTTTTTTTTATCACAATGTTTATAATAATTTCCAATATTAATGAGAGGAGATACGTATTTTTAACAAAATTAAACGAGATATCCTAAACTTTTTTTAGGTCTTCTCTCATTTTATGCCAATTTGGAAGGGAATGATCTTTTTAGATCTCATTGTAAAAAGAAAACCATAATCTTTCTATTATTTCACCTCCAAAACATATCGTGAAATTTTGAAGTTTCTACGACAATTACCAATCACGTTAAAACGACAACAATCACATTAATAGTTTCCTTTATTAGTTTTTTTTATCACAATGTTTATAATAATTTCCATTATTAATGAGAGGAGATACGTGTTTTCAACAAAATTAAACGAGATATCCTGAACTTTTTTTAGGTCTTCTCTCATTTTATGCCAATTTGGAAGGGAATGATCTTTTTAGATCTCACCGGAAAAAAAAACATAATCTTTCTATTAATTATTTCACCTCCCAAACATATCGTGAGATTTTGAAGTTTCTACGACAATTACCAATCACGTTAAAATGACAACAATCACATTAATAGTTTCGTTTATTAGTTTTCTTTATCACAACGGTTATAATAATTTCCATTATTAATGAGAGGAGATACGTGTTATTAACAAAATTTAACGAGATATCCTGAACTTTTTTTAGGTCTTCTCTCATTTTATGCCAATTTGGAAGGGAATGATCTTTTTAGATCTCACCGGAAAAAAAAAACCATAATCTTTCTATTAATTATTTCACCTCCCAAACATGTCGTGAAATTTTGATATTTCTACAACAATTGCCAATCACATTAAAACGACAACAATCACATTAATAGATTCCTTTATTAGTTTTTTTTATCACAACGTTTATAATAATTTCCATTATTAATGAGAGGAGATACGTGCTTGTAACAAAATTAAAAGAGATATCCTGAACTTTTTTTAGGTCTTCTATGATTTTATGCCAATTTGGAAGGGAATGATCTTTTCAGATCTCACCAGAAAAAAAATCAAAATCTTTTTATTATTTCACCTCCCAAACATATCGTGAAATTTTGATGTTTCTACGACAATTACCAATCACATTAAAACGACAACAATCACATTAATAGTTTCCTTTATTAGTTTTTTTTATCACGACGTTTATAATAGTTTCCATTATTAATGAGATGAGATACGTATTTTTAACAAAATTAAACGAGATATCCTTAAATTTTTTTAGGTCTTCTCTCATTTTATGCCAATTTGGAAGGGAATGATCTTTTTAGATCTAACCCGAAAAAAAAACCATAATCTTTCTATTAATTATTTCACCTCCCAAACATATCGTGAAATTTTGATGTTTCTACGACAATTACCAATCACGTTAAAACAACAATAATCACATTAATAGTTTCCTTTATTAGTTTTTTTTATCACAACATTTATAAAAATTTCCATCGTTAATGAGAGGAGATACATGTTTTTAACAAAATTAAACGAGATATCCTGAACTTTTTTTTAGGTCTTCTCTCATTTTATGCCAATTTGGAAGGGAATGATCCTTTTAGATCTCACCGAAAAAAAAAACCATAATCTTTCTATTAATTATTTCACCTCCCAAACATATCGTGAAATTTTGAAGTTTCTACGACAATTACCAATCACGTTAAAATGACAACAATCACATTAATAGTTTCGTTTATTAGTTTTCTTTATCACAACGGTTATAATAATTTCCATTATTAATGAGAGGAGATACGTGTTATTAACAAAATTTAACGAGATATCCTGAACTTTTTTTAGGTCTTCTCTCATTTTATGCCAATTTGGAAGGGAATGATCTTTTTAGATCTCACCGGAAAAAAAAAAACCATAATCTTTCTATTAATTATTTCACCTCCCAAACATGTCGTGAAATTTTGATATTTCTACAACAATTGCCAATCACATTAAAACGACAACAATCACATTAATAGATTCCTTTATTAGTTTTTTTTATCACAACGTTTATAATAATTTCCATTATTAATGAGAGGAGATACGTGCTTGTAACAAAATTAAAAGAGATATCCTGAACTTTTTTTAGGTCTTCTCTGATTTTATGCCAATTTGGAAGGGAATGATCTTTTCAGATCTCACCAGAAAAAAATCAAAATCTTTTTATTATTTCACCTCCCAAACATATCGTGAAATTTTGATGTTTCTACGACAATTACCAATCACATTAAAACGACAACAATCACATTAATAGTTTCCTTTATTAGTTTTTTTTATCACGACGTTTATAATAGTTTCCATTATTAATGAGATGAGATACGTATTTTTAACAAAATTAAACGAGATATCCTAAACTTTTTTTAGGTCTTCTCTCATTTTATGCCAATTTGGAAGGGAATGATCTTTTTAGATCTAACCCGAAAAAAAAACCATAATCTTTCTATTAATTATTTCACCTCCCAAACATATCGTGAAATTTTGATGTTTCTACGACAATTACCAATCACGTTAAAACAACAATAATCACATTAATAGTTTCCTTTATTAGTTTTTTTTATCACAACATTTATAAAAATTTCCATCGTTAATGAGAGGAGATACATGTTTTTAACAAAATTAAACGAGATATCCTGAACTTTTTTTTAGGTCTTCTCTCATTTTATGCCAATTTGGAAGGGAATGATCCTTTTAGATCTCACCGAAAAAAAAAACCATAATCTTTCTATTAATTATTTCACCTCCCAAACATATCGTGAAATTTTGATGTTTCTACGACAACTACCAATCACGTTAAAACGACAACAATCACATTAATAGTTTCCTTTATTAGTTTTTTTTATCACAATGTTTATAATAATTTCCAATATTAATGAGAGGAGACACGTATTTTTAACAAAATTAAACGAGATATCCTAAAATTTTTTTAGGTCTTCTCTCATTTTATGCCAATTTGGAAGGGAATGATCTTTTTAGATCTCATTGTAAAAAGAAAACCGTAATCTTTCTATTATTTCACCTCCCAAATATATCGTGAAATTTTGAAGTTTCTACGACAATTACCAATCACGTTAAAATGACAACAATCACATTAATAGTTTCCTTTATTAGTTTTTCTTATCACAATGTTTATAATAATTTCCATTATTAATGAGAGGAGATACGTGTTTTCAACAAAATTAAACGAGATATCCTGAACTTTTTTTAGGTCTTCTCTCATTTTATGCAAATTTGGAAGGGAGTGATCTTTTTAGATCTCACCGGAAAAAAAAACATAATCTTTCTATTAATTATTTCACCTCCCAAACATATCGTGAAATTTTGAAGTTTCTACGACAATTACCAATCACGTTAAAATGACAACAATCACATTAATAGTTTCGTTTATTAGTTTTCTTTATCACAACGGTTATAATAATTTTCATTATTAATGAGAGGAGATACGTGTTATTAACAAAATTTAACGAGATATCCTGAACTTTTTTTAGGTCTTCTCTCATTTTATGCCAATTTGGAAGGGAATGATCTTTTTAGATCTCACCGGAAAAAAAAAAACCATAATCTTTCTATTAATTATTTCACCTCCCAAACATGTCGTGAAATTTTGATATTTCTACAACAATTGCCAATCACATTAAAACGACAACAATCACATTAATAGATTCCTTTATTAGTTTTTTTTATCACAACGTTTATAATAATTTCCATTATTAATGAGAGGAGATACGTGCTTGTAACAAAATTAAAAGAGATATCCTGAACTTTTTTTAGGTCTTCTATGATTTTATGCCAATTTGGAAGGGAATGATCTTTTCAGATCTCACCAGAAAAAAAATCAAAATCTTTTTATTATTTCACCTCCCAAACATATCGTGAAATTTTGATGTTTCTACGACAATTACCAATCACATTAAAACGACAACAATCACATTAATAGTTTCCTTTATTAGTTTTTTTTATCACGACGTTTATAATAGTTTCCATTATTAATGAGATGAGATACGTATTTTTAACAAAATTAAACGAGATATCCTTAAATTTTTTTAGGTCTTCTCTCATTTTATGCCAATTTGGAAGGGAATGATCTTTTTAGATCTAACCCGAAAAAAAAACCATAATCTTTCTATTAATTATTTCACCTCCCAAACATATCGTGAAATTTTGATGTTTCTACGACAATTACCAATCACGTTAAAACAACAATAATCACATTAATAGTTTCCTTTATTAGTTTTTTTTATCACAACATTTATAAAAATTTCCATCGTTAATGAGAGGAGATACATGTTTTTAACAAAATTAAACGAGATATCCTGAACTTTTTTTTAGGTCTTCTCTCATTTTATGCCAATTTGGAAGGGAATGATCCTTTTAGATCTCACCGAAAAAAAAAACCATAATCTTTCTATTAATTATTTCACCTCCCAAACATATCGTGAAATTTTGAAGTTTCTACGACAATTACCAATCACGTTAAAATGACAACAATCACATTAATAGTTTCGTTTATTAGTTTTCTTTATCACAACGGTTATAATAATTTCCATTATTAATGAGAGGAGATACGTGTTATTAACAAAATTTAACGAGATATCCTGAACTTTTTTTAGGTCTTCTCTCATTTTATGCCAATTTGGAAGGGAATGATCTTTTTAGATCTCACCGGAAAAAAAAAAAACCATAATCTTTCTATTAATTATTTCACCTCCCAAACATGTCGTGAAATTTTGATATTTCTACAACAATTGCCAATCACATTAAAACGACAACAATCACATTAATAGATTCCTTTATTAGTTTTTTTTATCACAACGTTTATAATAATTTCCATTATTAATGAGAGGAGATACGTGCTTGTAACAAAATTAAAAGAGATATCCTGAACTTTTTTTAGGTCTTCTCTGATTTTATGCCAATTTGGAAGGGAATGATCTTTTCAGATCTCACCAGAAAAAAATCAAAATCTTTTTATTATTTCACCTCCCAAACATATCGTGAAATTTTGATGTTTCTACGACAATTACCAATCACATTAAAACGACAACAATCACATTAATAGTTTCCTTTATTAGTTTTTTTTTATCACGACGTTTATAATAGTTTCCATTATTAATGAGATGAGATACGTATTTTTAACAAAATTAAACGAGATATCCTAAACTTTTTTTAGGTCTTCTCTCATTTTATGCCAATTTGGAAGGGAATGATCTTTTTAGATCTAACCCGAAAAAAAAACCATAATCTTTCTATTAATTATTTCACCTCCCAAACATATCGTGAAATTTTGATGTTTCTACGACAATTACCAATCACGTTAAAACAACAATAATCACATTAATAGTTTCCTTTATTAGTTTTTTTTATCACAACATTTATAAAAATTTCCATCGTTAATGAGAGGAGATACATGTTTTTAACAAAATTAAACGAGATATCCTGAACTTTTTTTTAGGTCTTCTCTCATTTTATGCCAATTTGGAAGGGAATGATCCTTTTAGATCTCACCGAAAAAAAAAACCATAATCTTTCTATTAATTATTTCACCTCCCAAACATATCGTGAAATTTTGATGTTTCTACGACAACTACCAATCACGTTAAAACGACAACAATCACATTAATAGTTTCCTTTATTAGTTTTTTTTATCACAATGTTTATAATAATTTCCAATATTAATGAGAGGAGACACGTATTTTTAACAAAATTAAACGAGATATCCTAAAATTTTTTTAGGTCTTCTCTCATTTTATGCCAATTTGGAAGGGAATGATCTTTTTAGATCTCATTGTAAAAAGAAAACCGTAATCTTTCTATTATTTCACCTCCCAAATATATCGTGAAATTTTGAAGTTTCTACGACAATTACCAATCACGTTAAAATGACAACAATCACATTAATAGTTTCCTTTATTAGTTTTTCTTATCACAATGTTTATAATAATTTCCATTATTAATGAGAGGAGATACGTGTTTTCAACAAAATTAAACGAGATATCCTGAACTTTTTTTAGGTCTTCTCTCATTTTATGCAAATTTGGAAGGGAGTGATCTTTTTAGATCTCACCGGAAAAAAAAACATAATCTTTCTATTAATTATTTCACCTCCCAAACATATCGTGAAATTTTGAAGTTTCTACGACAATTACCAATCACGTTAAAATGACAACAATCACATTAATAGTTTCGTTTATTAGTTTTCTTTATCACAACGGTTATAATAATTTTCATTATTAATGAGAGGAGATACGTGTTATTAACAAAATTTAACGAGATATCCTGAACTTTTTTTAGGTCTTCTCTCATTTTATGCCAATTTGGAAGGGAATGATCTTTTTAGATCTCACCGGAAAAAAAAAACCATAATCTTTCTATTAATTATTTCACCTCCCAAACATGTCGTGAAATTTTGATATTTCTACAACAATTGCCAATCACATTAAAACGACAACAATCACATTAATAGATTCCTTTATTAGTTTTTTTTATCACAACGTTTATAATAATTTCCATTATTAATGAGAGGAGATACGTGCTTGTAACAAAATTAAAAGAGATATCCTGAACTTTTTTTAGGTCTTCTCTGATTTTATGCCAATTTGGAAGGGAATGATCTTTTCAGATCTCACCAGAAAAAAAATCAAAATCTTTTTATTATTTCACCTCCCAAACATATCGTGAAATTTTGATGTTTCTACGACAATTACCAATCACATTAAAACGACAACAATCACATTAATAGTTTCCTTTATTAGTTTTTTTTATCACGACGTTTACAATAGTTTCCATTATTAATGAGATGAGATACGTATTTTTAACAAAATTAAACGAGATATCCTTAAATTTTTTTAGGTCTTCTCTCATTTTATGCCAATTTGGAAGGGAATGATCTTTTTAGATCTAACCCGAAAAAAAAACCATAATCTTTCTATTAATTATTTCACCTCCCAAACATATCGTGAAATTTTGATGTTTCTACGACAATTACCAATCACGTTAAAACAACAATAATCACATTAATAGTTTCCTTTATTAGTTTTTTTTATCACAACATTTATAAAAATTTCCATCGTTAATGAGAGGAGATACATGTTTTTAACAAAATTAAACGAGATATCCTGAACTTTTTTTTAGGTCTTCTCTCATTTTATGCCAATTTGGAAGGGAATGATCCTTTTAGATCTCACCGAAAAAAAAAACCATAATCTTTCTATTAATTATTTCACCTCCCAAACATATCGTGAAATTTTGATGTTTCTACGACAACTACCAATCACGTTAAAACGACAACAATCACATTAATAGTTTCCTTTATTAGTTTTTTTTATCACAATGTTTATAATAATTTCCAATATTAATGAGAGGAGATACGTATTTTTAACAAAATTAAACGAGATATCCTAAAATTTTTTTAGGTCTTCTCTCATTTTATGCCAATTTGGAAGGGAATGATCTTTTTAGATCTCATGGTGAAAAGAAAACCGTAATCTTTCTATTATTTCACCTCCCAAATATATCGTGAAATTTTGAAGTTTCTACGACAATTACCAATCACGTTAAAATGACAACAATCACATTAATAGTTTCCTTTATTAGTTTTTCTTATCACAATGTTTATAATAATTTCCATTATTAATGAGAGGAGATACGTGTTTTCAACAAAATTAAACGAGATATCCTGAACTTTTTTTAGGTCTTCTCTCATTTTATGCAAATTTGGAAGGGAGTGATCTTTTTAGATCTCACCGGAAAAAAAAACATAATCTTTCTATTAATTATTTCACCTCCCAAACATATCGTGAAATTTTGAAGTTTCTACGACAATTACCAATCACGTTAAAACGACAACAATCACATTAATAGTTTCGTTTATTAGTTTTTTTTATCACAACGGTTATAATAATTTCCATTATTAATGAGAGGAGATACGTGTTATTAACAAAATTTAACGAGATATCCTGAACTTTTTTTAGGTCTTCTCTCATTTTATGCCAATTTGGAAGGGAATGATCTTTTTAGATCTCACCGAAAAAAAAAACCATAATCTTTCTATTAATTATTTCACCTCCCAAACATATCGTGAAATTTTGATATTTCTACGACAATTGCCAATCACATTAAAACGACAACAATCACATTAGCTATTAGTTGTCTTCTTCAATTAGGACCTAGGATGTTCTCTCTGCTAGGGTTTGGTTGCTCTAGGGTTTCTACGTAAACACCTAGGGTTGCATGCGATTATGGCTTCTTCTCCTGCTGCGTTTGTCCCTTGGGGATTTCTAGATATTGATGCATCTCCTCCTGTTTCGTGCCAACAGCCTCAATCTGTTTCTGTTCCAAAGCAAAGGACTTTTGCCCAAGCCTTGAAGAATGCTTGTGATATTCCTATTAGTCAACTCCCCATCCCTTGCTTGAAAGGGGATGCTTTAGCGGTAACAATTCCTGAAGAGGAGTATCAAGCGGGCTTGGAAGGATGTAAAAATAATCTGCATGGGCGGCTTCTTCTCCCGAAAGGTACTCAACCCTTGAAGTATCCAGATTTGCGAGCAAAATTGGCTAAGCAATGGCAACCTCTTGCGCAATGGAGAATGGTTCCTATCGGAAAAGGCTATTTTGAGTTTTCTTTTTCCTCTATTGAGGACCTCAGGCGTGTTCTTGCAGTGGGTTCTTGGAACCTAGACCCAGGTGTGTTAAGATTATTCTCTTGGTCACCTGATTTTAATCCAAATCAGGTGAGACAGACCAACACCCAATGCTGGATTCGAATCTTTGGTCTTCCTCAAGAGTATTGGCGTCCCAAAATTCTTTTTTCGATTGCGCGGGGAGTTGGGGTTCCTCTTGCTTTAGACGACGCCACAATTAATCGTTCTTTTGGTCACTTTGCGAGGGTGCTTGTTGATGTTGATCTGGCGAGTCATCTTCGTGATCAAATTTTGGTGGAGCGATCAGGTTATGCTTTCTTTGTTGATATTGTTTATGAAAGACTTCCTGCTTTTTGTCATGCTTGCAAAATAATTGGTCATTCGTTTGATGTTTGTAAAAGGAAGCCTTTGGAACTTAAAGAAGGGGGTGAAGAAGAGAAAAAGAAGATGGCTGCTAAATATATCCCCAAGAACAAGAAAGTTGTGGTCCAAGATGATGCTGCTATTGCAGCGGGTCCTAGTTATGCAAATAAAGATGCAGAGGCAGTGGTAGTAAGTGATGAGGTTCAGGTCAATAATGCTGAGATGTTTGTGGCGAACGTTGTTATCCCAGAGCATAGTCCTCATAACAATTCTTTGGATCATCCAGATGACTTATGTTACGAGTCATTACATCCAGAATCACCTATTCTGGGTGAAGATGTTAGGCACGTAGTTACGAGTCCTCAAGGTTCTCCTCCTGCAGGTTCTGGTAATGAAATTGTCCAGGATTCTTTGAACCAAGTAGTGCAGCAAGACTTGCAAATCATCTCTCGTTTGTGGGGTGATGTTGAGGTTGATGAGGATGTGGTAGAAAAAAATCCTTCTGAGGATGCAGAGTACCAAAAGGATGAGTTTACACCAGTGGTCACAAGATCCAAGAAGAAAAAGTTGAAAAAACAAAATGGTGCTAAAACCCGTGTAAGGGCTGGACCAAAAAATTTTGCATGATGAAGGTGATATTTTGGAATGCCAGAGGGGTTGCTAATCAAGCAACCCAGGCATACATAATTCAGCTTTGTAGAGATCATAAACCAGATCTATTGTTTCTGGTAGAACCTTGGACTAAGGCTAAGAATTTAACTAGCTTTTGGTCTAGACTTCGTTATAAGCTTTTTGCTGTTAATGATAGAGCGAATCTTGAACCTAATTTATGGGTTCTTTGTGCTGAACATTTGTTTCCCACTTTATTAATGTCTTCTAATCAACATATCTCATTTTCTCTTGATTCGGATAACACAAAGCTCTATTTTTCAGCGGTGTATGCTAGTACTAGTTACTGTCATCGTCGCCAGTTATGGACTGAACTTGCTTCTCTGCAGCAGAACCGGGTTGGACCTTGGTGTTATGTGTAATGTCGTGTTTTTTTTTAAGTGTATGATCAAGTGTTGATTGTTAATGCAAGAGGAAATTAAATTTAAAGCTATATTATGTATAAAAGAATTAATAAATAGATTGTGTTGTTATGTGCTATAATGTTGTTGATAATATTTCATGTAAGGTCGGGCTTAGAAGGTAAGGTTGTTGTTAGGAATTTTACATAAATTTCGTAAGTTGTAGAAGAAGAAAAAAATAAGAAAAGGGGGTGCTTTTAGAGGAAATAGAGGTGTTACTAGCAAAATTTCATGCAAATCTCTTAAGTGAATGTGTCAAGCTTCCTGTTTCTTCCATTCTCCTTCATTCTTATCTTTCTTTTTCTATAAGTTTCCTTACCGTGAGTGAGAGAGCTATTTTTCTACCTGAACTTGAAGATTTATTTCTTCTTTCCTAGAGAGTTCTTGGCTGATTTTAAGTTGGTGTCTCCTAGTTGATTCTGTAACAAAACTTGAGGGCAGATCACTCGAGAACCTCAAAGTTATCCTCTCTAGCTTTTTCTTCTTCACGGTTTGAGTCAAGAGTTGTAGGTAAGGGAAGCTTTAAACTTGTTTGACTGATCTGGTGGTGATATGTTTGGAATTCTGTTTCTGTTTTGAATGCTTTAAAGATCTGTTATGATGATGTGATGATTTTTGCTCTTTTGATGTTTTGATGATCTGAGCTGAGTTTGTTGTGATAATATGTTGTTGTGCTTTGGAATGATATTGTAAGTGTTGGAAAATGGTTTCAAAATCTTTGAAACATGTGTTCGTAATGGGTTTTTTGAAAGGTTTTGGGCTCTGCAGAAAACCACTCGTCCAAAGAAAACCATCGTCCATCTATCTATACTACGACTAAAAACCAACGTCCAGTAAATACTAGAGTGTAGTAAAACCAGCGTCCAATGATTCAGTGTATAATGACCCGCGTCCAGTGGTGCCTTATGTTCAGTAAAGTCTGACGTCCAACGATGGTGGTTGTGAAATTTTGAGGGTGTGTTTAACAGAGAATCAGAACCTAGTCTTGTTACGAACGAGGATGTTGGATCTGCCACCACTTTGGTTCTAGAACTATGTTAGGAAATTCACCCTTAGTGAAATTTAATGTTGTGTTGTGAGTAAGGATTCGAGGTGTGAGAATGCCTTACTTGTGCTTATTGAACTGCTGGATGGGTTCATAAGCTTGATTTGAGAAAAATGGTGAATTTATAACATAGAGAGAACGTGTGGCAATCAGAGTTGTTGATTTGTGCATGATATTGCATAAGGGTAGGCACGTAAGTTGAGGGTGCTAGGTGGGCTCTCAACCTAGTGCTGGAGGATTTCGTGATGGCCAATGGCGGGCATTTAGAATAGACAAGTGGGCGAATTCCTAAAGATGGAAGGTTTTGCAAACCTGACAGAGGTAAGCCAATACCAACACTTGTCTATATTGGATTAAATTCACACTTCCTCCACATGGTGGCTCAAGGGACTCCCTGAATGGTCTAAGGCGAGACTAATGGTAGGGGATGGGGCCTATGAGGACCGCCCGAAAGTTGTTGAAATCTCCATGGAGTCGAGTCAGTATAATGTTGCATGATGATATTGATGTATGGAATGATACCTGAAGTGAACTGAATATTTATTGTGAATGATGTTGATTGAAATTGTTTATATTATATCATTCTTTTTATAAGTAAGCTTACCCTTGCAATTTGTGTTTGTATTGTTTTACTGCAATGATCGTGTGGTTAATACGGGAGCAGGTAGCAGTGATGGTGCTGGCTCTCATGCTAGTCACAATTGAAGATTGGACGATTCTCCTGCTATGTTGATTGGACGATCCTAAGATTGGACGATCCTTCTGTCTTGCTAATTTTGTTCTAGTATATATGTACATATTAAGGGGACCAACTTAGGATTTTGTATAAATATTAAGATTAGTGTGAACGTTCTCTACAAGGGAATCTTTCTTCTGATGTTATATGTATCCTCGTATTTTAAGGTGTAAATCGGTATATTACATTTGGACGATGCGGTGATGAACGATTTATATAGATACATATGTATGTATTTTAAATGTGAAAAATTTATACGTTCTTTCACATGATAGTAATTAAATAGATAGTTTAGTATAACATATATGTAACGAAGTTGGGTCGTTACAATAGTGGTATCAGAGTAGTTCGATTCAAATCGGACTGTGCGTTATGTGTCTTCTATGTTTCTTATGTGGTTGTTGTGAAGTTATTTGAGGATGTTGAATGTGTTGGTTGTTCGTTATACCATAAATCCTAGTTGCACTGTCGTGAAATATTGAGACTGGCCATCTCAATACTTTGAGCGACGAATAGGACATTATGGCAGGCGAAAACCGAGATCAAGGATAGTTTCTCTTGAAATTTCCTGCTAGTATCTTTTGGACGAACCTATGGGGATAGGTCTATTATGTTTTTGCTGTGTGTGATTGACATGATGAGTAGAAGGCTTTAACCAATGTTATTCTCTAACTTCGTTTGGTCTTCTGTTAGGATGGTGAGACCCCCTAGACCTCCTGTTCCTCCTCCTCCCTCTGATATGGCCCAAATGGCCCATGCCATGGAAGTAATGGCAGCCGTGATGCAACAACAGAGTGCTACTATGGCTCATCAGCATCAAGCAGCCTTGGCACAGTTAGAGGCCACTCAGGTTGCTGCCCAAGCAGCTCGAACAGTAATCCCACCTGAATATCAAGGATTGGCTGAATTTAGGAAGAATGATCCACCACCATTTAAAGGAAACTCTGATCCGGATGTAGCTGATAACTGGATAAGAGTTTTAGAAAAGATCTTTAGGGCAATGGCATGTCCTGAAGATAGAAAGGTTACTTATGCCACATATATGTTAACTGATGAAGCAGAGTTCTGGTGGCATGGAACTCGACAAATGATGGAAGCACGTGGAGAACCCCTCACTTGGGGAAATTTCAGGGAGCGCTTTCTGGAGAGGTATTTTCCAGATAGTGCTAGATATGCTAAAGAGGCAAAATTCATGAAGTTAGAACAAGGCAACCTAATAGTTCATGAATATGCGACTAAGTTTGAACACTTAGCTCGTTTTTATTCTCAAGCTACTACTGAAGCTTGGAGGTGTAGAAAATTTGAAGAAGGCTTGAAGCAAGAGGTGAAGCGGATGATTGTCCCTATGGCTATTAGGGAGTTTCCTACATTAGTAGAGAAGGCGAAGACTGTGGAACGCCTAGAGGGTGGTAGTAGAGTAATAAGGACTCATGGTGATGGACCCTCAGGCAGTAGAAAGGGAAATTTTCAGAAGAAACCTTATTTTAGACCCCAACAGCCTCGGGGAAGTATAGTGGTAGCACAATCAGGAGCTCAAGGCATTACATGCTTCAGGTGTGGTGGTCCACATTACAGCACTCAATGTACTTATAAGGAGATAATTTGTTTCAAATGTCAGAAGCCCGGGCATAAAGCAAGAGATTGCCAAGTTAATGATAGAACTGCACCAGCAAGAAATGCACCAAAGGTTGAGAAGCCTAAGGTAGCTGGAAGGGTTTTTGCTATGAATGGAGCGGAGGCGTCCAAATCTGATGATCTTGTGCAAGGTGTGTGTGAAGTGGACGGTAACTCTTTATCTGTTTTGTTTGATTCTGGAGCTACACATTCCTTCATTTCTTATGATTGGGTGAAAAGATTGAAATTGTCTACGTGTCCTTTGTTGTTTGATTTGCATGTCTCTACTCCTACAGCCACCCCTGTGGTGACTTCTTTAGTATGCGTGGGGTGTCCTGTTTTAGTCAATGGACGCAAGTACAAGGTTAACTTGATTTGCCTCCCTTTTATGGATTTGGACATAATCTTAGGAATGGATTGGTTGTCCTCCAATCGTATTCTTATAAATTATGCTCAAAAGACTCTTGTTTTCCCTGATCACGAAGATCTTGAATTTATTTCTGCAAAGCAAGCACAAGTTTCTTTGAAGGAAGGAGCTTCGTGTTATGTGGTCTTTTCTTTCTTGGAAGTCAAGGGTGATCTTGACTTGAATTCTATAGCAGTTGTTAGAGATTTTTCTGAAGTCTTTCCTGAAGAAGTACCTGGCTTGCCTCCACAAAGAGAGGTTGAGTTTGCTATTGAACTAGTTCTAGGTGTGGGACCAGTGTCAATAACTCCTTATAGGATGGCACCCGCTGAATTAGCTGAACTGAAGAAACAAATTGAAGATTTGTTGGAGAAGGAAATGATCAGACCTAGTGTTTCTCCTTGGGGAGCACCTGTGTTACTGGTCAAGAAGAAAGATGGTGGTTCTAGACTATGTGTTGATTATCGTCAATTGAATAAGCTCACTATCAAGAATAAGTATCCTTTGCCAAGGATAGATGATTTGATGGACCAGTTGCGTGGAGCGAAGATTTTCTCAAAAATTGATTTGAAGTCAGGGTATCATCAGATAAGGGTGAAAGATGAGGATATACCGAAAACAGCTTTTCGGACTCGGTATGGACATTATGAGTATGTGGTCATGCCTTTTGGAGTGACGAATGCTCCTGCTATATTCATGGATTATATGAATAGGATCTTTCGTCCATTCTTGGATAAGTTTGTTGTGGTGTTCATCGACGACATTCTTATCTATTCCCGTACTCGTGAAGAGCATGAAGACCATTTAAGGGTTGTATTGGAGATTTTGAGAGAAAAGCAATTGTATGCAAGACTCTCCAAGTGTGAATTTTGGCTAGAAGAAGTGAAGTTCTTGGGTCATGTAATCTCAGCTGAAGGGATTGCAGTGGATCCTTCAAAAGTAGAAGCAGTTTTGCAATGGGAACGTCCAAAGACAGCCACAGAGATTAGAAGTTTTGTTGGATTAGCTGGATACTATCGGAGATTCATAGAAGGATTCTCTAAGATAGTAACACCATTGACCCAACTTACTCGCAAGGACCAACCATTTGCATGGACTGAAGCTTGTGAACAGAGTTTTCTCGAATTTAAGCAAAGGTTGACTTCTTCTCCTGTCCTTGTAATCCCTGATACTAGTGAACCTTTTGAAGTTTACTGTGATGCATCTCATCAAGGATTGGGTTGTGTGTTGATGCAAGGAAGGAAAGTTGTGGCTTATGCCTCAAGACAGTTGAAGATTCATGAGAGGAACTATCCCACTCATGATTTGGAGTTAGCAGCAGTGGTGTTTGCCTTGAAAATATGGAGACATTATCTTTATGGAGCTAAATTCGATGTATTTAGCGATCACAAGAGTTTAAAATACTTGTTTGATCAGAAGGAGCTCAATATGAGACAAAGGCGATGGATGGAGTTTTTGAAGGATTATGATTTTCAATTGATGTACCATCCGGGTAAAGCTAACGTGGTAGCTGATGCCCTTAGCAGAAGGACCGTCCAGATGTCCACTTTGATGATGAAAGAGTTAGAATTGGTGGAGAAGTTTAGAGATTTGAACTTGTATGTTGAAGTGACCTACGATCACCTTAGTTGTGCTATGTTAACTGTGACTAATAATTTTCTGGGAATGATTAAGGAGAAACAGTTATTGGATCCTAGTTTGAGTAGAACAATGGAGTTGTTGGGTACGGATAAAGCAATAGACTTTAGTTTGGGTGATGATGGAATTTTGAGATTCAAAGGTAGAATTTGTGTACCACAAGACCTTGAGTTAAAAAGACTCATATTGGACGAAGGTCATAAAAGTAAACTTAGTCTACATCCCGGTATGACTAAGATGTATCAAGATTTGAGGAAGATGTTTTGGTGGTCCGATATGAAGAGAGATGTAGTACAATATGTGGCAGCATGTTTAACTTGTCAGAAGGCTAAAGTAGAACATCAGAAGCCCGGTGGTTTGTTGCAAGCAATGGAGATTCCAGACTGGAAATGGGACAGTATTACCATGGATTTTGTATCCAGTTTGCCTAGGACAACTAGAGGTTGTGATGCCATATGGGTGATAGTTGACAGATTAACAAAGTGTGCTCATTTCTTATCTGTTAACATGAAGTATTCTTTGGAGAAGTTCACTCAATTGTATATCAGAGAGATAGTAAGATTGCATGGAGTGCCATCTAGTATCATTTCGGACAGAGACCCAAGATTTACTTCAAGATTTTGGCAAAGTTTGCAAAAAGCCTTAGGAACTAAGTTGAGATTTAGTTCTGCTTATCACCCACAGACTGATGGACAATCTGAGAGAACGATCCAATCACTAGAAGATCTGTTGCGGGCATGTGTTTTGGATCATCTTGGAAGTTGGGATGAAGTTTTACCTTTGGTAGAATTCACCTACAACAACAGTTTTCATGCTAGTATTGGTATGGCACCATTTGAAGCTTTGTATGGTAGAAGGTGTAGAACACCTCTGTGTTGGTACCAAGATGGAACGAATATGGTAGTAGGGCCAGAGATGTTACAACAGACTACAGAAAAGATTAAGTTAATTCAAGAAAGGATGAAGGCCTCACAAAGTAGACAGAAATCTTATGCGGACAAACGTAGAAGGCCACTTGAGTTTGAAGCGGGCGATCATGTGTTTCTAAAGGTTACACCAACTACGGGTATTGGACGATCAATTAAGTCGAAGAAGCTTACACCTAAGTTCATTGGACCCTATCAAATCCTTAGACGCATAGGTCCAGTGGCTTATGAAATGGCTTTATCACCTACTCTAGCCAACTTGCATAATGTATTACATGTGTCTCAATTGAGGAAATATGTTTCTGATCCTACTCATATCCTTGAGTCGGATGTAATACAAGTACGAGAGGACTGGACGCTTGAGACTCGTCCAATCAGGATCGAGGATCAAGAGACTAAACAGCTTAGGGGCAAAGCTATTAGTTTGGTTAAAGTTATATGGAGTGATATTACGGGTGATATTACATGGGAACTTGAAGATAAAATGCGTGAACAATATCCTTATCTTTTCTCAGGTAAGCGAATTTTCGAGGACGAAAATTTTCTTGTTGGGGAGAATTGTAATGTCGTGTTTTTTTTTTAAGTGTATGATCAAGTGTTGATTGTTAATGCAAGAGGAAATTAAATTTAAAGCTATATTATGTATAAAAGAATTAATAAATAGATTGTGTTGTTATGTGCTATAATGTTGTTGATAATATTTCATGTAAGGTCGGGCTTAGAAGGTAAGGTTGTTGTTAGGAATTTTACGTAAATTTCGTAAGTTGTAGAAGAAGAAAAAAATAAGAAAAGGGGGTGCTTTTAGAGAAAATAGAGGTGTTACTAGCAAAATTTCATGCAAATCTCTTAAGTGAACGTGTCAAGCTTCCTGTTTCTTCCATTCTCCTTCATTCTTATCTTTCTTTTTCTATAAGTTTCCTTACCGTGAGTGAGAGAGCTATTTTTCTACCTGAACTTGAAGATTTATTTGTTCTTTCCTAGAGAGTTCTTGGCTGATTTTAAGTTGGTGTCTCCTAGTTGATTCTGTAACAAAACTTGAGGGCAGATCACTCGAGAACCTCAAAGTTATCCTCTCTAGCTTTTTCTTCTTCACGGTTTGAGTCAAGAGCTGTAGGTAAGGGAAGCTTTAAACTTGTTTGACTGATCTGGTTGTGATATGTTTGGAATTCTGTTTCTGTTTTGAATGCTTTAAAGATCTGTTATGATGATGTGATGATTTTTGCTCTTTTGATGTTTTGATGATCTGAGTTGAGTTTGTTGTGATAATATGTTGTTGTGCTTTGGAATGATATTGTAAGTGTTGGAAAATGGTTTCAAAATCTTTGAAACATGTGTTCGTAATGGGTTTTTTGAAAGGTTATGGGCTCTGCAGAAAACCACTCGTCCAAAGAAAACCATCGTCCATCTATCTATACTACGACTAAAAACCAACGTCCAGTAAATACTAGAGTGTAGTAAAACCAGCGTCCAATGATTCAGTGTATAATGACCCGCGTCCAGTGGTGCCTTATGTTCAGTAAAGTCTGACGTCCAACGATGGTGGTTGTGAAATTTTGAGGGTGTGTTTAACAGAGAATCAGAACCTAGTCTTGTTACGAACGAGGATGTTGGATCTGCCACCACTTTGGTTCTAGAACTATGTTAGGAAATTCACCCTTAGTGAAATTTAGTGTTGTGTTGTGAGTAAGGATTCGAGGTGTGAGAATGCCTTACTTGTGCTTATTGAACTGCTGGATGGGTTCATAAGCTTGATTTGAGAAAAATGGTGAATTTATAACATAGAGAGAACGTGTGGCAATCAGAGTTGTTGAGTTGTGCATGATATTGCATAAGGGTAGGCACGTAAGTTGAGGGTGCTAGGTGGGCTCTCAACCTAGTGCTGGAGGATTTCGTGATGGCCAATGGCGGGCATATAGAATAGACAAGTGGGCGAATTCCTAAAGATGGAAGGTTTTGCAAACTTGACAGAGGTAAGCCAATACCAACACTTGTCTATATTGGATTAAATTCACACTTCCTCCACATGGTGGCTCAAGGGACTCCCTGAATGGTCTAAGGCGAGACTAATGGTAGGGGATGGGGCCTATGAGGACCGCCCGAAAGTTGTTGAAATCTCCATGGAGTCGAGTCAGTATAATGTTGCATGATGATATTGATGTATGGAATGATACCTGAAGTGAACTGAATATTTATTGTGAATGATGTTGATTGAAATTGTTTATAAATATCATTCTTTTTATAAGTAAGCTTACCCTTGCAATTTGTGTTTGTATTGTTTTACTGCAATGATCGTGTGGTTAATACGGGAGCAGGTAGCAGTGATGGTGCTGGCTCTCATGCTAGTCACAATTGAAGATTGGACGATTCTCCTGCTATGTTGATTGGACGATCCTAAGATTGGACGATCCTCCTGTCTTGCTAATTTTGTTCTAGTATATATGTACATATTAAGGGGACCAACTTAGGATTTTGTATAAATATTAAGATTAGTGTGAACGTTCTCTACAAGGGAATCTTTCTTCTGATGTTATATGTATCCTCGTATTTTAAGGTGTAAATCGGTATATTACATTTGGACGATGCGGTGATGAACGATTTATATAGATACATATGTATGTATTTTAAATGTGAAAAATTTATACGTTCTTTCACATGATAGTAATTAAATAGAGAGTTTAGTATAACATATATGTAACGAAGTTGGGTCGTTACATTATGCAGGTGATTTTAATGCTGTATTGGGTTCTCATGAAAAGAGGGGGTGGACGTCCTCCTTCCCAGACTTCTTGCGATGAGTTCAGAGGTTGGATTGATAGTTGTGGTCTTATTCATATTCCTTCTATGGGTGCAGAATACACGTGGACTAATGGCAGGAAAGGTCGTGATCATATTGATATGCGTCTTGATAGAGCCTTGTGTAATGCTGAGAGCTTTGATTTTTGGACCAGTGTTTCATGTTCTTTGCTGCCAAGATTTAGATCGGATCATTGCCCTATTTCTATTCACTTTCAGAAAGGTCAAAAAATGTTTGCTTCGCCTTTTAGATTCCTAAAGATGTGGGCCACGCACCCTGATTGTAAACGGCTAGTTGAGGAGGTTTGGAAGAAAGTTTTGGTGGGTTGTCCCATGTATGTGTTAAGCCAGAAGCTCAAAGCATTGAAGGTTGAGCTTAGAAGCTGGAATAAGGTAGTTTTTGGAGATGTTAATCTTAAGGTTCGCAATGCTATGGAAAAGGTGGATGAGATTCAAAAGAAGGTTCAGATTCATGGATTTTCTGATGATTTTCATGAAGAGGAGGTTGGAGCTCAGTTGGAACTACAACAGGCACTTCTTATTCAAGAGTCTTTTTGGCGTGATAAGGCCAGGGTCAATTGGCATTGCCAAGGTGACAGGAATACAACATATTTCCACAAGCTAACAAAGGTACGTAGAGCTACTCAGCAGATTTCGTATCTAAGACAAAATGGGAGGACTATATCTCAGCAGCACGAATTAGAAGAGGTTGTTGTTGACTATTTCTCTAATATATATGCCTCTGATAATGTTTGTACGCATAATAATCTTATTCAGGAAACGATTCCTACTTTGTTAGATTCTGTGGATAATGAGTTTTTGACAAAAGCCCCATCTTTTCATGAGGTTCGCTCTGCAGTTTTTAATTCTAATGGTGATGGAGCCCCTGGTCCTGATGGCTTTGGTGCTTTCTTTTTCCAGCTATATTGGGATATTGTGGGTTTGGATGTCTTCAATTCTGTGAATCAATTTTTTACATAGGGCTGGCTTTTGCCTAATCTGAATTCAAATCTTGTGATCCTTATTCCCAAAGTTCAAGGTGCAGACAGCATTGACAATTTTAGGCCAATAGCTTTGGCAAATTTCCAGTTCAAGATTATTTCCAAAGTTTTAGCTGACCGGTTGGCAAAGGTTGCTCCTAAGTTAATTTCGAAACAGCAATGTGGATTTGTGCAGGGTAGACAGATTCGAGAGTGTATAGCCACTACTTCGGAGGCTATAAATTTGCTTAATAATAGAGCATTTGGTGGGAATTTGGCCTTGAAAATTGACATTCGTAAAGCTTTTGATACTTTGGATTGGAACTTCTTATTATGTGTTCTGGAGGCATTTGGCTTTAATCACACCTTTCGCCATTGGATTAATGTCATCCTTCACTCAGCAAAATTGTCATTTGTTATGAATGGTAAACCAGCTGGTTTTTTTGCTTGTAAACGTGGTGTGAGGCAGGGTGATCCTCTTTCGCCTTTGCTTTTCTGTCTAGCAGAAGAAGTCCTTAGTAGGGGGATAACTATGCTAGTTAGGAAGGGTCTACTACTGCAGATGAATGGTCCAAGACGAGCAACAGTTCCTAGTCATGTATTCTTCGCAGATGACATTATGCTCTTTTGTAGGGGTCAAAAGAGAGGTCTGCATAATTTGATGGTGCTCTTAAATGCGTATGGTGAGGCCTCTGGTCAATTAATCAGTGCACAAAAGTGTCGTTTTTTTCATGGAGGTTTATCTCATGCTAGAGTTGCTTGCATTCGTCAAATTCTTGGTTTTACAGAAGGCTCCATCCCCTTTATTTATCTTGGTGTTCCTATTTTCCAAGGTAAGCCCAAAAATTTGCAGCCCATAGCTGATAGAATAAAGTCGAAACTGGCGTCTTGGAAAGGTTTGTTATTGTCATACATGGGTCGTGTTCAGTTGGTCAAGTCTACAATACAAGGCATGCTGCTGCACAGTTTTTTCATCTATTCTTGGCCCCCTGCGTTACTTAAACATTTAGATTCCTGCATTAGGAATTTTATTTGGACAGGGGACATTAATAAGAAAAAGCTTGTAACGGTGGCTTGGAGCAAATTGTGTTCTCCGATTTCTTCTGGGGGCTTGGGAATTCGACCACTAAAAAGTGTTAATAAGGCTGCCATCCTCAAACTTTGTTGGCATTTGGTTACATCTCAAGAATCTTGGGCGATACTTTCTAGAGCACGTTATTTTAGAAATGGGAGATCTGTTAAGTCATATACAAAATCTTCGATTTGGCCAGGTATTCGGCTTTGGTTGTCTACTGTTGAAGACAATATTTTTTGGCAAATTGGAAATGGGGAGTCTATTTCATTTTGGAAGGACAAGTGGCTAACCAGTCCTATTATTGACCTGGCCAATATTCCTGCTTCGATCAGCTCTCTTTTGTGTGCCAAAGTTGGTGATTTTTTATTAAATGGATCTTGGAACATCCCGCGCTCTTTGGAAGTTCATTATCCTACTATTTGTGCTGCAATTAAACAAACAGTAATTCCAATTGTGCCTCAGGAAGACAAAGCTACTTGGGCCCCAGCTTCTTCAGGGGAGCTTTCTTTTAAGGAAGCTTTTTTATATCTAGAGCAGAACCAAACAACAGTTTCTTGGCATAAGTGGATTTGGAGGGCGTCTATTCCTCCTTCTCGTTCCTTCCTCTATTGGAGATTCCTTCTTGGGAAACTTCCAACTGATGACTCCTTGCGCAAAAAAGGATTGGTTATGGTCTCAATGTGTCCTCATTGTGGTATGGATTATAAAACTGCAGAACATTTATTTTTAAATTGCTCGTTTGCCATTGGAGTCTGGCAGTGGTTAAGTAGTGCATTCAAAGTTGGTCTTGACTTATCTTCTCCCACTAGTTTGTTGTCTATTTGCAGACAAAATTTTAGCTCACAGGTCATGGATGTCATTGTGGCTGGTATTATTAATGTTGTGTGGTTCTTATGGCATAGCAGAAATTTAATTCGTTTTGAAAATGCTACAGTTTCTCAGAGATCCCTGCAGTATAAAATTCGTGCGGCTGTCTCTCTTTCGGGGAATCTGTCTCAAGGAGTAATGCGTTCCAACATGCAGGAATTTAGCATTCTGAAATATTTCTCTGTGGCTGGTCATGTATCTAAGGCTCCACGTATTATAGAAGTTCTTTGGAAGCCTCCTTCAGCAGGTTGGATTAAGGTTAATACAGATGGAGCAGCGCGTGGTTCTCCAGGCCTTGCTGCATGCGCAGGCATTTTTAGAGATGCTAATGGTAATTTTCTGGGTGGCTTTGCGATGCACTTAGGGATCTCTTCTTCATTTTCTGCAGAACTCATGGCAGTCTTGAAGGCAATTGATCTTGCTCATGAGAGGAGTTGGAATGTCATTTGGCTGGAGAGTGATTCATCCTTGGTTCTTGCTGCACTTCAAAATCCTGATTTAGTGCCTTGGCGTCTTCGTATTCAGTGGGACAATTGTCTTGTTCGAATTCGCAATATGCATTTTATCGCTACTCACATTTACAGGGAAGGAAATGATTGTGCTGACAAATTGGCAAATTATGGTATCATAAATGTTGGCTTTAAATGGTGGGATATTATTCCTAGTTTTATTAGAAAGGAATTTAGTCGTAATAAGGTAGGCTTACCTGCATACAGATTTTGTTGATTGTATTTGCATGGGTTTGGTTTGGCCCCCCCATGCTCTTTTATTATCTTTTACTTTTGATGAATAAATTTTGGGTCTGCAGCATATGATTGTTAGTTTCTAAGGTGCCAACCTAGTTGGGATCTTGGGAGCTACCTTGATGCTTCGCACACCTAGCCTTATTAAAAAAAAACATTAATAGATTCCTTTATTAGTTTTTTTTATCACAACGTTTATAATAATTTCCATTATTAATGAGAGGAGATACGTGTTTGTAACAAAATTAAAAGAGATATCCTGAACTTTTTTTAGGTCTTCTCTGATTTTATGCCAATTTGGAAGGGAATGATCTTTTCAGATCTCACCAGAAAAAAATCAAAATCTTTTTATTATTTCACCTCCCAAACATATCGTGAAATTTTGATGTTTCTACGACAATTACCAATCACATTAAAACGACAACAATCACATTAATAGTTTCCTTTATTAGTTTTTTTTTATCACGACGTTTATAATAGTTTCCATTATTAATGAGATGAGATACGTATTTTTAACAAAATTAAACGAGATATCCTTAAATTTTTTTAGGTCTTCTCTCATTTTATGCCAATTTGGAAGGGAATGATCTTTTTAGATCTAACCCGAAAAAAAAAACCATAATCTTTCTATTAATTATTTCACCTCCCAAACATATCGTGAAATTTTGATGTTTCTACGACAATTACCAATCACGTTAAAACAACAATAATCACATTAATAGTTTCCTTTATTAGTTTTTTTTATCACAACATTTATAAAAATTTCCATCGTTAATGAGAGGAGATACATGTTTTTAACAAAATTAAACGAGATATCCTGAACATTTTTTAGGTCTTCTCTCATTTGATGCCAATTTGGAAGGGAATGATCCTTTTAGATCTCACCGGAAAAAAAAACCATAATCTTTCTATTAATTATTTCACCTCCCAAACATATCGTGAAATTTTGATGTTTCTACGACAACTACCAATCACGTTAAAACGACAACAATCACATTAATAGTTTCCTTTATTAGTTTTTTTTTATCACAATGTTTATAATAATTTCATATATTAATGAGAGGAGATACGTATTTTTAACAAAATTAAACGAGATATCCTAAACTTTTTTTAGGTCTTCTCTCATTTTATGCCAATTTGGAAGGGAATGATCTTTTTAGATCTCATTGTAAAAAGAAAACCATAATCTTTCTATTATTTCACCTCCCAAACATATCGTGAAATTTTGAAGTTTCTACGACAATTACCAATCACGTTAAAACGACAACAATCACATTAATAGTTTCCTTTATTAGTTTTTTTTATCACAATGTTTCTAATAATTTCCATTATTAATGAGAGGAGATACGTGTTTTCGACAAAATTAAACGAGATATCCTGAACTTTTTTTAGGTCTTCTCTCATTTTATGCCAATTTGGAAGGGAATGATCTTTCAGATCTCACCAGAAAAAAATCAAAATCTTTTTATTATTTCACCTCCCAAACATATCGTGAAATTTTGATGTTTCTACGACAATTACCAATCACATTAAAACGATAACAATCACATTAATAGTTTCCTTTATTAGTTTTTTTTATCACGACGTTTATAATAGTTTCCATTATTAATGAGATGAGATACGTATTTTTAACAAAATTAAACGAGATATCCTTAAATTTTTTTAGGTCTTCTCTCATTTTATGCCTATTAGGAAGGGAATGATCTTTTTAGATCTAACCCGAAAAAAAAACCATAATCTTTCTATTAATCATTTCACCTCCCAAACATATCGTGAAATTTTGATGTTTCTACGATAATTACCAATCACGTTAAAACAACAATAATCACATTAATAGTTTCCTTTATTAGTTTTTTTTTATCACAACATTTATAAAAATTTCCATCGTTAATGAGAGGAGATACATGTTTTTAACAAAATTAAACGAGATATCCTAAACTTTTTTTAGGTCTTCTCTCATTTTATGCCAATTTGGAAGGGAATGATCCTTTTAGATCTCACCGGAAAAAAAAACCATAATCTTTCTATTAATTATTTCACCTCCCAAACATATCGTGAAATTTTGATGTTTCTACGACAACTACCAATCACGTTAAAACGACAACAATCACATTAATAGTTTCCTTTATTAGTTTTTTTATCACAATGTTTATAATAATTTCCAATATTAATGAGAGGAGATACGCATTTTTAACAAAATTAAACGAGATATCCTAAACTTTTTTTAGGTCTGCTCTCATTTTATGCCAATTTGGAAGGGAATGATCTTTTTAGATCTCATTGTAAAAAGAAAACCATAATCTTTCTATTATTTCACCTCCCAAACATATCGTGAAATTTTGAAGTTTCTACGACAATTACCAATCACGTTAAAACGACAACAATCACATTAATAGTTTCCTTTATTAGTTTTTTTTTTATCACAATGTTTATAATAATTTCCATTATTAATGAGAGGAGATACGTGTTTTCAACAAAATTAAACGAGATATCCTGAACTTTTTTTAGGTCTTCTCTCATTTTATGCCAATTTGGAAGGGAATGATCTTTTTAGATCTCACCGGAAAAAAAAAACCATAATCTTTCTATTAATTATTTCACCTCCCAAACATATCGTGAAATTTTGATACTTCTACGACAATTGCCAATCACATTAAAACGACAACAATCACATTAATAGATTCCTTTATTAGTTTTTTTTATCACAACGTTTATAATAATTTCCATTATTAATGAGAGGAGATACGTGTTTGTAACACAATTAAAAGAGATATCCTGAACTTTTTTTAGGTCTTCTCTGATTTTATGCCAATTTGGAAGGGAATGATCTTTTCAGATCTCACCAGAAAAAAATCAAAATCTTTTTATTATTTCACCTCCCAAACATATCGTGAAATTTTGATGTTTCTACGACAATTACCAATCACATTAAAACGACAACAATCACATTAATAGTTTCCTTTATTAGTTTTTTTTATCACGACGTTTATAATAGTTTCCATTATTAATGAGATGAGATACGTATTTTTAACAAAATTAAACGATATATCCTTAAATTTTTTTAGGTCTTCTCTCACTTTATGCCAATTTGGAAGGGAATGATCTTTTTAGATCTAACCCGAAAAAAAAACCATAATCTTTCTATTAATTATTTCACATCCCAATCATATCGTGAAATTTTGATGTTTCTACGACAATTACCAATCACGTTAAAACAACAATAATCACATTAATAGTTTCCTTTATTAGTTTTTTTTATCACAACATTTATAAAAATTTCCATCGTTAATGAGAGGAGATACATGTTTTTAACAAAATTAAACGAGATACCCTGAACTTTTTTTAGGTCTTGTCTCATTTTATGCCAATTTGGAAGGGAATGATCCTTTTAGAACTCACCGGAAAAAAAAACCATAATCTTTCTATTAATTATTTCACCTCCCAAACATATCGTGAAATTTTGATGTTTCTACGACAACTACAAATCATGTTAAAATGACAACAATCACATTAATAGTTTCCTTTATTAGTTTTTTTTATCACAATGTTTATAATAATTTCCAATATTAATGAGAGGAGATATGTATTTTTAACAAAATTAAACGAGATATCCTAAACTTTTTTTAGGTCTTCTCTCATTTTATGCCAATTTGGAAGGGAATGATCTTTTTAGATCTCATTGTAAAAAGGAAACCATAATCTTTCTATTATTTCACCTCCCAAACATATCGTGAAATTTTGAAGTTTCTACGACAATTATCAATCACGTTAAAACGACAACAATCACATTAATAGTTTCCTTTATTAGTTTTTTTTATCACAATGTTTATAACAATTTCCATTATTAACGAGAGGAGATACGTGTTTTCAACAAAATTAAACGAGATATCCTGAACTTTTTTTAGGTCTTCTCTCATTTTATGCCAATTTGGAAGGGAATGACCTTTTTAGATCTCACCGGAAAAAAAAAAACATAATCTTTCTATTAATTATTTCACCTCCCAAACATATCATGAAATTTTGAAGTTTCTACGACAATTACCAATCACGTTAAAACGACAACAATGACATTAATAGTTTCCTTTATTAGTTTTTTTTATCACAACATTTATAAAAATTTCCATTGTTAATGAGAGGAGATACATGTTTTTAACAAAATTAAACGAGATACCCTTAAATTTTTTTAGGTCTTCTCTCATTTTATGCCTATTAGGAAGGGAATGATCTTTTTAGATCTAACCCGAAAAAAAAAACCATAATCTTTCTATTAATCATTTCACCTCCCAAACATATCGTGAAATTTTGATGTTTCTACGATAATTACCAATCACGTTAAAACAACAATAATCACATTAATAGTTTCCTTTATTAGTTTTTTTTATCACAACATTTATAAAAATTTCCATCGTTAATGAGAGGAGATACATGTTTTTAACAAAATTAAACGAGATATCCTAAACTTTTTTTAGGTCTTCTCTCATTTTATGCCAATTTGGAAGGGAATGATCCTTTTAGATCTCACCGGAAAAAAAAAACCATAATCTTTCTATTAATTATTTCACCTCCCAAACATATCGTGAAATTTTGATGTTTCTACGACAACTACCAATCACGTTAAAACGACAACAATCACATTAATAGTTTCCTTTATTAGTTTTTTTATCACAATGTTTATAATAATTTCCAATATTAATGAGAGGAGATACGCATTTTTAACAAAATTAAACGAGATATCCTAAACTTTTTTTAGGTCTGCTCTCATTTTATGCCAATTTGGAAGGGAATGATCTTTTTAGATCTCATTGTAAAAAGAAAACCATAATCTTTCTATTATTTCACCTCCCAAACATATCGTGAAATTTTGAAGTTTCTACGACAATTACCAATCACGTTAAAACGACAACAATCACATTAATAGTTTCCTTTATTAGTTTTTTTTTTATCACAATGTTTATAATAATTTCCATTATTAATGAGAGGAGATACGTGTTTTCAACAAAATTAAACGAGATATCCTGAACTTTTTTTAGGTCTTCTCTCATTTTATGCCAATTTGGAAGGGAATGATCTTTTTAGATCTCACCGGAAAAAAAAAACCATAATCTTTCTATTAATTATTTCACCTCCCAAACATATCGTGAAATTTTGATACTTCTACGACAATTGCCAATCACATTAAAACGACAACAATCACATTAATAGATTCCTTTATTAGTTTTTTTTATCACAACGTTTATAATAATTTCCATTATTAATGAGAGGAGATACGTGTTTGTAACACAATTAAAAGAGATATCCTGAACTTTTTTTAGGTCTTCTCTGATTTTATGCCAATTTGGAAGGGAATGATCTTTTCAGATCTCACCAGAAAAAAATCAAAATCTTTTTATTATTTCACCTCCCAAACATATCGTGAAATTTTGATGTTTCTACGACAATTACCAATCACATTAAAACGACAACAATCACATTAATAGTTTCCTTTATTAGTTTTTTTTATCACGACGTTTATAATAGTTTCCATTATTAATGAGATGAGATACGTATTTTTAACAAAATTAAACGATATATCCTTAAATTTTTTTAGGTCTTCTCTCACTTTATGCCAATTTGGAAGGGAATGATCTTTTTAGATCTAACCCGAAAAAAAAACCATAATCTTTCTATTAATTATTTCACATCCCAATCATATCGTGAAATTTTGATGTTTCTACGACAATTACCAATCACGTTAAAACAACAATAATCACATTAATAGTTTCCTTTATTAGTTTTTTTTATCACAACATTTATAAAAATTTCCATCGTTAATGAGAGGAGATACATGTTTTTAACAAAATTAAACGAGATACCCTGAACTTTTTTTAGGTCTTGTCTCATTTTATGCCAATTTGGAAGGGAATGATCCTTTTAGAACTCACCGGAAAAAAAAACCATAATCTTTCTATTAATTATTTCACCTCCCAAACATATCGTGAAATTTTGATGTTTCTACGACAACTACAAATCATGTTAAAATGACAACAATCACATTAATAGTTTCCTTTATTAGTTTTTTTTATCACAATGTTTATAATAATTTCCAATATTAATGAGAGGAGATATGTATTTTTAACAAAATTAAACGAGATATCCTAAACTTTTTTTAGGTCTTCTCTCATTTTATGCCAATTTGGAAGGGAATGATCTTTTTAGATCTCATTGTAAAAAGGAAACCATAATCTTTCTATTATTTCACCTCCCAAACATATCGTGAAATTTTGAAGTTTCTACGACAATTATCAATCACGTTAAAACGACAACAATCACATTAATAGTTTCCTTTATTAGTTTTTTTTATCACAATGTTTATAACAATTTCCATTATTAACGAGAGGAGATACGTGTTTTCAACAAAATTAAACGAGATATCCTGAACTTTTTTTAGGTCTTCTCTCATTTTATGCCAATTTGGAAGGGAATGACCTTTTTAGATCTCACCGGAAAAAAAAAACATAATCTTTCTATTAATTATTTCACCTCCCAAACATATCATGAAATTTTGAAGTTTCTACGACAATTACCAATCACGTTAAAACGACAACAATGACATTAATAGTTTCCTTTATTAGTTTTTTTTATCACAACATTTATAAAAATTTCCATTGTTAATGAGAGGAGATACATGTTTTTAACAAAATTAAACGAGATACCCTTAAATTTTTTTAGGTCTTCTCTCATTTTATGCCTATTAGGAAGGGAATGATCTTTTTAGATCTAACCCGAAAAAAAAAACCATAATCTTTCTATTAATCATTTCACCTCCCAAACATATCGTGAAATTTTGATGTTTCTACGATAATTACCAATCACGTTAAAACAACAATAATCACATTAATAGTTTCCTTTATTAGTTTTTTTTATCACAACATTTATAAAAATTTCCATCGTTAATGAGAGGAGATACATGTTTTTAACAAAATTAAACGAGATATCCTAAACTTTTTTTAGGTCTTCTCTCATTTTATGCCAATTTGGAAGGGAATGATCCTTTTAGATCTCACCGGAAAAAAAAACCATAATCTTTCTATTAATTATTTCACCTCCCAAACATATCGTGAAATTTTGATGTTTCTACGACAACTACCAATCACGTTAAAACGACAACAATCACATTAATAGTTTCCTTTATTAGTTTTTTTATCACAATGTTTATAATAATTTCCAATATTAATGAGAGGAGATACGCATTTTTAACAAAATTAAACGAGATATCCTAAACTTTTTTTAGGTCTGCTCTCATTTTATGCCAATTTGGAAGGGAATGATCTTTTTAGATCTCATTGTAAAAAGAAAACCATAATCTTTCTATTATTTCACCTCCCAAACATATCGTGAAATTTTGAAGTTTCTACGACAATTACCAATCACGTTAAAACGACAACAATCACATTAATAGTTTCCTTTATTAGTTTTTTTTTTATCACAATGTTTATAATAATTTCCATTATTAATGAGAGGAGATACGTGTTTTCAACAAAATTAAACGAGATATCCTGAACTTTTTTTAGGTCTTCTCTCATTTTATGCCAATTTGGAAGGGAATGATCTTTTTAGATCTCACCGGAAAAAAAAAACCATAATCTTTCTATTAATTATTTCACCTCCCAAACATATCGTGAAATTTTGATACTTCTACGACAATTGCCAATCACATTAAAACGACAACAATCACATTAATAGATTCCTTTATTAGTTTTTTTTATCACAACGTTTATAATAATTTCCATTATTAATGAGAGGAGATACGTGTTTGTAACACAATTAAAAGAGATATCCTGAACTTTTTTTAGGTCTTCTCTGATTTTATGCCAATTTGGAAGGGAATGATCTTTTCAGATCTCACCAGAAAAAAATCAAAATCTTTTTATTATTTCACCTCCCAAACATATCGTGAAATTTTGATGTTTCTACGACAATTACCAATCACATTAAAACGACAACAATCACATTAATAGTTTCCTTTATTAGTTTTTTTTATCACGACGTTTATAATAGTTTCCATTATTAATGAGATGAGATACGTATTTTTAACAAAATTAAACGATATATCCTTAAATTTTTTTAGGTCTTCTCTCACTTTATGCCAATTTGGAAGGGAATGATCTTTTTAGATCTAACCCGAAAAAAAAACCATAATCTTTCTATTAATTATTTCACATCCCAATCATATCGTGAAATTTTGATGTTTCTACGACAACTACAAATCACGTTAAAACGACAACAATCACATTAATAGTTTCCTTTATTAGTTTTTTTTATCACAATGTTTATAAGAATTTCCAATATTAATGAGAGGAGATACGTATTTTTAACAAAATTAAACGAGATATCCTAAACTTTTTTTAGGTCTTCTCTCATTTTATGCCAATTTGGAAGGGAATGATCTTTTTAGATCTCATTGTAAAGAGGAAACCATAATCTTTCTATTATTTCACCTCCCAAACATATCGTGAAATTTTGAAGTTTCTACAACAATTATCAATCACGTTAAAATGACAACAATCACATTAATAGTTTCCTTTATTAGTTTTTTTTATCACAATGTTTATAACAATTTCCATTATTAATGAGAGGAGATACGTGTTTTCAACAAAATTAAACGAGATATCCTGAACTTTTTTTAGGTCTTCTCTCATTTTATGCCAATTCGGAAGGGAATGATCTTTTTAGATCTCACCGGAAAAAAAAACATAATCTTTCTATTAATTATTTCACCTCCCAAACATATCGTGAAATTTTGAAGTTTCTACGACAATTACCAATCACGTTAAAACGACAACAATCACATTAATAGTTTCCTTTATTAGTTTTTTTTATCACAACATTTATAAAAATTTCCATTGTTAATGAGAGGAGATACATGTTTTTAACAAAATTAAACGAGATACCCTGAACTTTTTTTAGGTCTTGTCTCATTTTATGCCAATTTGGAAGGGAATGATCCTTTTAGAACTCACCGGAAAAAAAAACCATAATCTTTCTATTAATTATTTCACCTCCCAAACATATCGTGAAATTTTGATATTTCTACGACAACTACAAATCACGTTAAAACGACAACAATCACATTAATAGTTTCCTTTATTAGTTTTTTTTATCACAATGTTTATAATAATTTCCAATATTAATGAGAGGAGATACGTATTTTTAACAAAATTAAACGAGATATCCTAAACTTTTTTTAGGTCTTCTCTCATTTTATGCCAATTTGGAAGGGAATGATCTTTTTAGATCTCATTGTAAAAAGGAAACCATAATCTTTCTATTATTTCACCTCCCAAACATATCGTGAAATTTTGAAGTTTCTACGACAATTATCAATCACGTTAAAACGACAACAATCACATTAATAGTTTCCTTTATTAGTTTTTTTTATCACAATGTTTATAACAATTTCCATTATTAATGAGAGGAGATACGTGTTTTCAACAAAATTAAACGAGATATCCTGAACTTTTTTTAGGTCTTTTCTCATTTTATGCCAATTTGGAAGGGAATGATCTTTTTAGATCTCACCGGAAAAAAAAACATAATCTTTCTATTAATTATTTCACCTCCCAAACATATCGTGAAATTTTGAAGTTTCTACGACAATTACCAATCACGTTAAAACGACAACAATCACATTAATAGTTTCGTTTATTAGTTTTTTTATCACAACGGTTATAATAATTTCCATTATTAATGAGAGGAGATACGTGTTGTTAACAAAATTTAACGAGATATCCTGAACTTTTTTTAGGTCTTCTCTCATTTTATGCCAATTTGGAAGGGAATGATCTTTTTAGATCTCACCTGAAAAAAACCATAATTTTTCTATTAATTATTTCACCTCCCAAACATATCGTGAAATTTTGATATTTCTACGACAATTGCCAATCACATTAAAACGACAACAATCACATTAATAGATTCCTTTATTAGTTTTTTTTATCACAACATTTATAATAATTTCCATTATTAATGAGAGGAGATACGGGTTTGTAACAAAATCAAAAGAGATATCCTGAACTTTTTTTAGGTCTTCTCTGATTTTATGCCAATTTGGAAGGGAATGATCTTTTCAGATCTCACCAGAAAAATATCAAAATCTTTTTATTATTTCATCTCCCAAACATATCGTGAAATTTTGATGTTTCTACGACAATTACCAATCACATTAAAACGACAACAATCACATTAATAGTTTCCTGTATTAGTTTTTTTTATCACGACGTTTATAATAGTTTCAATTATTAATGAGAGGAGATACATATTTTTAACAAAATTAAACGAGATATCCTTAAATTTTTTTAGGTCTTCTCTCATTTTATGCCAATTTGGAAGGGAATGATCTTTTCAGATCTCACCAGAAAAATATCATAATCTTTTTATTATTTCATCTCCCAAACATATCGTGAAATTTTGATGTTTCTACGACAATTACCAATCACATTAAAACGACAACAATCACATTAATAGTTTCCTTTATTAGTTTTTTTTATCACGACATTTATAAAAATTTCCATCGTTAATGAGAGGAGATACATGTTTTTAACAAAATTAAACGAGATATCCTGAACTTTTTTTAGGTCTTCTCTCATTTTATGCCAATTTGGAAGGGAATGATCTTTTCAGATCTCACCAGAAAAATATCAAAATCTGTTTATTATTTCATCTCCCAAACATATCGTTAAATTTTGATGTTTCTACGACAATTACCAATCACATTAAAATGACAACAATCAGATTAATAGTTTCCTGTATTAGTTTTTTTTATGACAACGTTTATAATAGTTTCCATTATTAATGAGAGGAGATACGTATTTTTAACAAAATTAAACGAGACATCCTGAACTTTTTTTAGGTCTTCTCTCATTTTATGCCAATTTGGAAGGGAATGATCTTTTCAGATCTCACCAGAAAAATATCATAATCTTTTTATTATTTCATCTCCCAAACATATCGTGAAATTTTGATGTTTCTACGACAATTACCAATCACATTAAAACGACAACAATCACATTAAAAGTTTCCTTTATTAGTTTTTTTTATCACGACGTTTATAATAGTTTCAATTATTAATGAGAGGAGATACGTATTTTTAACAAAATTAAACCAGATATCCTGAACTTTTTTTAGGTCTTCTCTCATTTTATGCCAATTTGGAAGGGAATGATCTTTTTAGATCTCACCAGAAAAATATCATAATCTTTTTATTATTTCATCTCCCAAACATATCGTGAAATTTTGATGTTTCTACGACAATTACCAATCACATTAAAACGACAACAATCACATTAATAGTTTCCTGTATTATTTTTTTTTATCACGACGTTTATAATAGTTTCAATTATTAATGAGAGGAGATACGTATTTTTAACAAAATTAAACGAGATATCCTGAAATTTTTTTAGGTCTTCTCTCATTTTATGCCAATTTGGAAGGGAATGATCTTTTCAGATCTCACCAGAAAAATATCATAATCTTTTTATTATTTCATCTCCCAAACATATCGTGAAATTTTGATGTTTCTACGACAATTACCAATCACATTAAAACGACAACAATCACATTAAAAGTTTCCTTTATTAGTTTTTTTTATCACGACGTTTATAATAGTTTCAATTATTAATGAGAGGAGATACGAATTTTTAAGAAAATTAAACCAGATATCCTGAACTTTTTTTAGGTCTTCTATCATTTTATGCCAATTTGGAAGGGAATGATCTTTTCACATCTCACCAGAAAAATATTATAATCTTTTTATTATTTCACCTCCCAAACATATCGTGAAATTTTGATGTTTCTACGACAATTACCAATCACATTAAAATGACACCAATCACATTAATAATTTCCTTTATTAGTTTTTTTTATCACGACGTTTATAATAGTTTGAATTATTAATGAGAGGAGATACGAATTTTTAACAAAATTAAACCAGATATCCTGAACTTTTTTTAGGTCTTCTCTCATTTTATGCCAATTTGGAAGGGAATGATCTTTTCAGATCTCACCAGAAAAATATCATAATCTTTTTATTATTTCATCTCCCAAACATATCGTGAAATTTTGATGTTTCTACGACAATTACCAATCACATTAAAACGACAACAATCACATTAATAGTTTTCTGTATTATTTTTTTTTATCACGACGTTTATAATAGTTTCAATTATTAATGAGAGGAGATACGTATTTTTAACAAAATTAAACGAGATATCCTGAAATTTTTTTAGGTCTTCTCTCATTTTATGCCAATTTGGAAGGGAATGATCTTTTCAGATCTCACCAGAAAAATATCATAATCTTTTTATTATTTCATCTCCCAAACATATCGTGAAATTTTGATGTTTCTACGACAATTACCAATCACATTAAAACGACAACAATCACATTAAAAGTTTCCTTTATTAGTTTTTTTTATCACGACGTTTATAATAGTTTCAATTATTAATGAGAGGAGATACGAATTTTTAAGAAAATTAAACCAGATATCCTGAACTTTTTTTAGGTCTTCTATCATTTTATGCCAATTTGGAAGGGAATGATCTTTTCACATCTCACCAGAAAAATATTATAATCTTTTTATTATTTCACCTCCCAAACATATCGTGAAATTTTGATGTTTCTACGACAATTACCAATCACATTAAAATGACACCAATCACATTAATAATTTCCTTTATTAGTTTTTTTTATCACGACGTTTATAATAGTTTCAATTATTAATGAGAGGAGATACGTATTTTTAACAAAATTAAACCAGATATCCTGAACTTTTTTTAGGTCTTGTCTCATTTTATGCCAATTTGGAAGGGAATGATCTTTTCAGATCTCACCAAAAAAATATCATAATCTTTTTATTATTTCATCTCCCAAACATATCGTGAAATTTTGATGTTTGTACGACAATTACCAATCACATTAAAACGACAACAATCACATTAATAGTTTCCTGTATTAGTTTTTTTTATCACAACGTTTATAATAGTTTCAATTATTAATGAGAGGAGATACGTATTTTTAACAAAATTAAACGAGATATCCTGAAATTTTTTTTAGGTCTTCTCTCATTTTATGCCAATTTGGAAGGGAATGATCTTTTCAGATCTCACCAGAAAAATATCATAATCTTTTTATTATTTCATCTCCTAAACATATAGTGAAATTTTGATGTTTCTACGACACTTACCAATCACATTAAAATGACAACAATCACATTAATAGTTTCCATTATTAGTTTTTTTTATCACAACGTTTATAATAGTTTCCATTATTAATGAGAGGAGATACGTATTTTTAACAAAATTAAACCAGATATCCTGAACTTTTTTTAGGTCTTGTCTCATTTTATGCCAATTTGGAAGGGAATGATCTTTTCAGATCTCACCAGAAAAATATAATAATCTTTTTATTATTTCATCTCCCAAACATATCGTGAAATTTTGATGTTTCTACGACAATTACGAATCACATTAAAACGACAACAATCACATTAAAAGTTTCCTTTATTAGTTTTTTTTATCACGACGTTTATAATAGTTTCAATTATTAATGAGAGGAGATACGAATTTTTAACAAAATTAAACCAGATATCCTGAACTTTTTTTAGGTCTTCTCTCATTCTTTGCCAATTTGGAAGGGAATGATCTTTTCAGATCTCACCAGAAAAATATCATAATCTTTTTATTATTTCATCTCCCAAACATATCGTGAAATTTTGATGTTTCTACGACAATTACCAATCACATTAAAACGACAACAATCACATTAAAAGTTTCCTTTATTAGTTTTTTTTATCACGACGTTTACAATAGTTTCCATTATTAATTGAGAGGAGATACGTATTTTTAACAAAATTAAACGAGATATCCTGAACTTTTTTTAGGTCTTCTCTCATTTTATGCCAATTTGGAAGGGAATGATCTTTTCAGATCTCACCAGAAAAATATCAAAATCTTTTTATTATTTCATCTCCCAAACATATCATGAAATTTTGATGTTTCTACGACAATTACCAATCACATTAAAATGACAACTATCACATTAATAGTTTCCTGTATTAGTTTTTCTTATCACAACGTTTATAATAGTTTCAATTATTAATGAGAGGAGATACGTATTTTTAACAAAATTAAACGAGATATCCTGAAATTTTTTTAGGTCTTCTCTCATTTTATGCCAATTTGGAAGGGAATGATCTTTTCAGATCTCACCAGAAAAATATCATAATCTTTTTATTATTTCATCTCCCAAACATATCGTGAAATTTTGATGTTTCTACGGCAATTACCAATCACATTAAAACGACAACAATCACATTAATAGTTTCCTTTATTAGTTTTTTTTATCACGACGTTTATAATAGTTTCAATTATTAATGAGAGGAGATACGAATTTTTAACAAAATTAAACGAGATATCCTGAAATTTTTTTAGGGCTTCTCTCATTTTATGCCAATTTGGAAGGCAATGATCTTTTCAGATCTCACCAGAAAAATATCATAATCTTTTTATTATTTGATCTCCCAAACATATCATGAAATTTTGATGTTTCTACGACAATTACCAATCACATTAAAATGACAACTATCACATTAATAGTTTCCCTTATTAGTTTTTTATATCACGACGTTTATAATAGTTTCAATTATTAATGAGAGGAGAGACGTATTTTTAACAAAATTAAACGAGATATCCTGAACTTTTTTTAGGTCTTCTCTCATTTTATGCCAATTTGGAAGGGAATGATCTTTTCACATCTCACCAGAAAAATATCATAATCTTTTTATTATTTCATCTCCCAGACATATCGTGAAATTTTGATGTTTCTACGACAATTACCAATCACATTAAAATGACAACAATCACATTAATAGTTTCCTGTATTAGTTTTTTTTATCACGACGTTTATAATAGTTTCCATTATTAATGAGAGGAGATACGTATTTTTAACAAAATTAAACGAGATATCCTGAAATTTTTTTAGGTCTTCTCTCATTCTTTGCCAATTTGGAAGGGAATGATCTTTTCAGATCTCACCAGAAAAATATCATAATCTTTTTATTATTTCATCTCCCAAACATATCGTGAAATTTTGATGTTTCTACGACAATTACCAATCACATTAAAACGACAACAATCACATTAATAGTTTCCTTTATTAGTTTTTTTTATCACGACGTTTATAATAGTTTCCATTATTAATGAGAGGAGATACGTATTTTTAACAAAATTAAACCATATATCCTGAACTTTTGTTAGGTCTTCTCTCATTTTATGCCAATTTGGAATGGAATGATCTTTTCAGATCTCACCAGAAAAATATCATAATCTTTTTATTATTTCATCTGCCAAACATATCGTGAAATTTTGATGTTTCTTCGACAATTACCAATCACATTAAAATGACAAAATTCACATTAATAGTTTCCTTTATTAGTTTTTTTTATCACGACGTTTATAATAGTTTCCATTATTAATGAGAGGAGATACGTATTTTTAACAAAATTAAACGAGATATCCTGAAGTTTTTTTAGGTCTTCTCTCATTTTATGCCAATTTGGAAGGGAATGATCTTTTCAGATCTCACCAGAAAAATATCAAAATCTTTTTATTATTTCATCTCCCAAACATATCATGAAATTTTGATGTTTCTATGACAATTACCAATCACATTAAAATGACAACTATCACATTAATAGTTTCCTGTATTAGTTTTTCTTATCACAACGTTTATAATAGTTTCAATTATTAATGAGAGGAGATACGTATTTTTAACAAAATTAAACGAGATATCCTGAAATTTTTTTAGGTCTTCTCTCATTTTATGCCAATTTGGAAGGGAATGATCTTTTTAGATCTCACCAGAAAAATATCATAATCTTTTTATTATTTCATCTCCCAAACATATCGTGAAATTTTGATGTTTCTACGACAATTACCAATCACATTAAAACGACAACAATCACATTAATAGTTTCCTTTATTAGTTTTTTTTATCACGACGTTTATAATAGTTTCAATTATTAATGAGAGGAGATACGAATTTTTAACAAAATTAAACGAGATATCCTGAAATTTTTTTAGGGCTTCTCTCATTTTATGCCAATTTGGAAGGCAATGATCTTTTCAGATCTCACCAGAAAAATATCATAATCTTTTTATTATTTGATCTCCCAAACATATCATGAAATTTTGATGTTTCTACGACAATTACCAATCACATTAAAATGACAACTATCACATTAATAGTTTCCCTTATTAGTTTTTTATATCACGACGTTTATAATAGTTTCAATTATTAATGACAGGAGAGACGTATTTTTAACAAAATTAAACGAGATATCCTGAAATTTTTTTAGGTCTTCTCTCATTTTATGCCAATTTGGAAGGGAATGATCTTTTCAGATCTCACCAGAAAAATATCAAAATCTTTTTATTATTTCACCTCCCAAACATATCGTGAAATTTTGATGTTTCTTCGACAATTACCAATCACATTAAAACAACAACAATCACATTAATAGTTTCCTGTATTAGTTTTTTTTATCATGGCGTTTATAATAGTTTCCATTATTAATGAGAGGAGAGACGTATTTTTAACAAAATTAAACGAGATATCCTGAAATTTTTTTAGGTCTTCTCTCATTTTATGTCAATTTGGAAGGGAATGATCTTTTCAGATCTCACCAGAAAAATATCAAAATCTTTTTATTATTTCACCTCCCAAACATATCGTGAAATTTTGATGTTTCTTCGACAATTACCAATCACATTAAAACAACAACAATCACATTAATAGTTTCCTTTATTAGTTTTTTTTATCATGGCATTTATAATAGTTTCAATTATTACTGAGAGGAGATACGTATTTTTAACAAAATTAAATGAGATATCCTGAACTTTTTTTAGGTCTTCTCTCATTTTATGCCAATTTGGAAGGGAATGATCTTTTCAGATCTCACCAGAAAAAAATCAAAATCTTTTTATTATTTCACCTCCCAAACATATCGTGAAATTTTGATGTTTCTACGACAATTACCAATCACATTAAAACGACAACAATCACATTAATAGTTTCCTTTATTAGTTTTTTTTATCACGACGTTTATAATAGTTTCAATTATTAATGAGAGGAGATACGAATTTTTAACAAAATTAAACGAGATATCCTGAAATTTTTTTAGGGCTTCTCTCATTTTATGCCAATTTGGAAGGCAATGATCTTTTCAGATCTCACCAGAAAAATATCATAATCTTTTTATTATTTGATCTCCCAAACATATCATGAAATTTTGATGTTTCTACGACAATTACCAATCACATTAAAATGACAACTATCACATTAATAGTTTCCCTTATTAGTTTTTTATATCACGACGTTTATAATAGTTTCAATTATTAATGACAGGAGAGACGTATTTTTAACAAAATTAAACGAGATATCCTGAAATTTTTTTAGGTCTTCTCTCATTTTATGCCAATTTGGAAGGGAATGATCTTTTCAGATCTCACCAGAAAAATATCAAAATCTTTTTATTATTTCACCTCCCAAACATATCGTGAAATTTTGATGTTTCTTCGACAATTACCAATCACATTAAAACAACAACAATCACATTAATAGTTTCCTGTATTAGTTTTTTTTATCGTGGCGTTTATAATAGTTTCCATTATTAATGAGAGGAGAGACGTATTTTTAACAAAATTAAACGAGATATCCTGAAATTTTTTTAGGTCTTCTCTCATTTTATGTCAATTTGGAAGGGAATGATCTTTTCAGATCTCACCAGAAAAATATCAAAATCTTTTTATTATTTCACCTCCCAAACATATCGTGAAATTTTGATGTTTCTTCGACAATTACCAATCACATTAAAACAACAACAATCACATTAATAGTTTCCTTTATTAGTTTTTTTTATCATGGCATTTATAATAGTTTCAATTATTAATGAGAGGAGATACGTATTTTTAACAAAATTAAATGAGATATCCTGAACTTTTTTTAGGCCTTCTCTCATTTTATGCCAATTTGGAAGGGAATGATCTTTTCAGATCTCACCAGAAAAAAATCAAAATCTTTTTATTATTTCACCTCCCAAACATATCGTGAAATTTTGATGTTTCTACGACAATTACCAATCACATTAATAGTTTCCTTTATTAGTTTTTTTTATCACGACGTTTATAATAGTTTCAATTATTAATGAGAGGAGATACGAATTTTTAACAAAATTAAACGAGATATCCTGAAATTTTTTTAGGGCTTCTCTCATTTTATGCCAATTTGGAAGGCAATGATCTTTTCAGATCTCACCAGAAAAATATCATAATCTTTTTATTATTTGATCTCCCAAACATATCATGAAATTTTGATGTTTCTACGACAATTACCAATCACATTAAAATGACAACTATCACATTAATAGTTTCCCTTATTAGTTTTTTATATCACGACGTTTATAATAGTTTCAATTATTAATGACAGGAGAGACGTATTTTTAACAAAATTAAACGAGATATCCTGAAATTTTTTTAGGTCTTCTCTCATTTTATGCCAATTTGGAAGGGAATGATCTTTTCAGATCTCACCAGAAAAATATCAAAATCTTTTTATTATTTCACCTCCCAAACATATCGTGAAATTTTGATGTTTCTTCGACAATTACCAATCACATTAAAACAACAACAATCACATTAATAGTTTCCTGTATTAGTTTTTTTTATCATGGCGTTTATAATAGTTTCCATTATTAATGAGAGGAGAGACGTATTTTTAACAAAATTAAACGAGATATCCTGAAATTTTTTTAGGTCTTCTCTCATTTTATGTCAATTTGGAAGGGAATGATCTTTTCAGATCTCACCAGAAAAATATCAAAATCTTTTTATTATTTCACCTCCCAAACATATCGTGAAATTTTGATGTTTCTTCGACAATTACCAATCACATTAAAACAACAACAATCACATTAATAGTTTCCTTTATTAGTTTTTTTTATCATGGCATTTATAATAGTTTCAATTATTAATGAGAGGAGATACGTATTTTTAACAAAATTAAATGAGATATCCTGAACTTTTTTTAGGTCTTCTCTCATTTTATGCCAATTTGGAAGGGAATGATCTTTTCAGATCTCACCAGAAAAAAATCAAAATCTTTTTATTATTTCACCTCCCAAACATATCGTGAAATTTTGATGTTTCTACGACAATTACCAATCACATTAAAATGACAACAATCACATTAATAGTTTCCTTTATTAGTTTTTTTTATCACAACGTTTATAATAGTTTCCATTATTAATGCGAGGAGATACGTATTTTTAACAAAATTAAACGAGATATCCTGAACTTTTTTTAGGTCCTCTCTGATTTTATGCCAATTTGGAAGGGAATGATCTTTTCAGACCTCAATCGAAAAAAATCATAATCTTTTTATCATTTCACCTCCCAAACATATCGTGAAATTTTGATGTTTCTACGACAATTACCAATCACATTAAAACGACAACAATCACATTAATAATTTCCTTTATTAGTTTTTTTTATCACGACGTTTATAATAGTTTCAATTATTAATGACAGGAGATACGTATTTTTAACAAAGTTAAACCAGATATCCTGAACTTTTTTTAGGTCTTCTCTCATTTTATGCCAATTTGGAAGGGAATGATCTTTTCAGATCTCACCAGAAAAATATCATAATCTTTTTATTATTTGATCTCCCAAACATATCGTGAAATTTTGATGTTTCTACGACAATTACCAATCACATTAAAATGACAACTATCACATTAACAGTTTCCTTTATTAGTTTTTTTTAGCACGACGTTTATAATAGTTTCAATTATTAATGAGAGGAGATACGTATTTTTAACATAATTAAACCAGATATCCTAAACTTTTTTTAGGTCTTCTCTCATTTTATGCCAATTTGGAAAGGAATGATCTTTCCAGATCTCACCAGAAAAATATCATAATCTTTTTATTATTTCATCTCCCAAACATATCGTGAAATTTTGATGTTTCTACGACAATTACCAATCACATTAAAATGACAACAATCACATTAATAGTTTCCTGTATTAGTTTTTTTTATCACGACGTTTATAATAGTTTCAATTATTAATGAGAGGAGATACGTATTTTTAACAAAATTAAACGAGAGATCCTGAACTTTTTTTAGGTCTTCTCTCATTTTATGCCAATTTGGAAGGGAATGATCTTTTCACATCTCACCAGAAAAATATCATAATCTTTTTATTATTTCATCTCCCAGACATATCGTGAAATTTTGATGTTTCTACGACAATTACCAATCACATTAAAATGACAACAATCACATTAATAGTTTCCTGTATTAGTTTTTTTTATCACGACGTTTATAATAGTTTCAATTATTAATGAGAGGAGATACGTATTTTTAACAAAATTAAACGAGATATCCTGAAATTTTTTTAGGTCTTCTCTCATTCTTTGCCAATTTGGAAGGGAATGATCTTTTCATATCTCACCAGAAAAATATCATAATCTTTTTATTATTTCATCTCCCAAACATATCATGAAATTTTGATGTTTCTACGACAATTACCAATCACATTAAAACGACAACAATCACATTAATAGTTTCCTTTATTAGTTTTTTTTATCACGACGTTTATAATAGTTTCCATTATTAATGAGAGGAGATACGTATTTTTAACAAAATTAAACCAGATATCCTGAACTTTTGTTAGGTCTTCTCTCATTTTATGCCAATTTGGAATGGAATGATCTTTTCAGATCTCACCAGAAAAATATCATAATCTTTTTATTATTTCATCTCCCAAACATATCGTGAAATTTTGATGTTTCTTCGACAATTACCAATCACATTAAAATGACAAAATTCACATTAATAGTTTCCTTTATTAGTTTTTTTTATCACGATGTTTATAATAGTTTCCATTATTAATGAGAGGAGATACGTATTTTTAACAAAATTAAACGAGATATCCTGAACTTTTTTTAGGTGTTCTCTCATTTTATGCCAATTTGGAAGGGAATGATCTTTTCAGATCTCACCAGAAAAATATCAAAATCTTTTTATTATTTCATCTCCCAAACATATCGTGAAATTTTGATGTTTCTACGACAATTACCAATCACATTAAAACGACAACTATCACATTAATAGTTTCCTGTATTAGTTTTTCTTATCACAACGTTTATAATAGTTTCAATTATTAATGAGAGGAGATACGTATTTTTAACAAAATTAAACGAGATATCCTGAAATTTTTTTAGGTCTTCTCTCATTTTATGCCAATTTGGAAGGGAATGATCTTTTCATATCTCACCAGAAAAATATCATAATCTTTTTATTATTTCATCTCCCAAACATATCGTGAAATTTTGATGTTTCTACGACAATTACCAATCACATTAAAACGACAACAATCACATTAATAGTTTCCTTTATTAGTTTTTTTTATCACGACGTTTATAATAGTTTCAATTATTAATGAGAGGAGATACGAATTTTTAACAAAATTAAACCAGATATCCTGAAATTTTTTTAGGGCTTCTCTCATTTTATGCCAATTTGGAAGGCAATGATCTTTTCAGATCTCACCAGAAAAATATCATAATCTTTTTATTATTTGATCTCCCAAACATATCATGAAATTTTGATGTTTCTACGACAATTACCAATCACATTAAAATGACAACTATCACATTAATAGTTTCCCTTATTAGTTTTTTATATCACGACGTTTATAATAGTTTCAATTATTAATGAGAGGAGAGACGTATTTTTAACAAAATTAAACGAGATATCCTGAAATTTTTTTAGGTCTTCTCTCATTTTATGCCAATTTGGAAGGGAATGATCTTTTCAGATCTCACTAGAAAAATATCAAAATCTTTTTATTATTTCACCTCCCAAACATATCGTGAAATTTTGATGTTTCTTCGACAATTACCAATCACATTAAAACAACAACAATCACATTAATAGTTTCCTTTATTAGTTTTTTTTATCACGACGTTTATAATAGTTTCCATTATTAATGAGAGGAGATACGTATTTTTAACAAAATTAAACCAGATATCCTGAACTTTTGTTAGGTCTTCTCTCATTTTATGCCAATTTGGAATGGAATGATCTTTTCAGATCTCACCAGAAAAATATCATAATCTTTTTATTATTTCATCTCCCAAACATATCGTGAAATTTTGATGTTTCTTCGACAATTACCAATCACATTAAAATGACAAAATTCACATTAATAGTTTCCTTTATTAGTTTTTTTTATCACGATGTTTATAATAGTTTCCATTATTAATGAGAGGAGATACGTATTTTTAACAAAATTAAACGAGATATCCTGAACTTTTTTTAGGTGTTCTCTCATTTTATGCCAATTTGGAAGGGAATGATCTTTTCAGATCTCACCAGAAAAATATCAAAATCTTTTTATTATTTCATCTCCCAAACATATCGTGAAATTTTGATGTTTCTACGACAATTACCAATCACATTAAAACGACAACTATCACATTAATAGTTTCCTGTATTAGTTTTTCTTATCACAACGTTTATAATAGTTTCAATTATTAATGAGAGGAGATACGTATTTTTAACAAAATTAAACGAGATATCCTGAAATTTTTTTAGGTCTTCTCTCATTTTATGCCAATTTGGAAGGGAATGATCTTTTCATATCTCACCAGAAAAATATCATAATCTTTTTATTATTTCATCTCCCAAACATATCGTGAAATTTTGATGTTTCTACGACAATTACCAATCACATTAAAACGACAACAATCACATTAATAGTTTCCTTTATTAGTTTTTTTTATCACGACGTTTATAATAGTTTCAATTATTAATGAGAGGAGATACGAATTTTTAACAAAATTAAACCAGATATCCTGAAATTTTTTTAGGGCTTCTCTCATTTTATGCCAATTTGGAAGGCAATGATCTTTTCAGATCTCACCAGAAAAATATCATAATCTTTTTATTATTTGATCTCCCAAACATATCATGAAATTTTGATGTTTCTACGACAATTACCAATCACATTAAAATGACAACTATCACATTAATAGTTTCCCTTATTAGTTTTTTATATCACAACGTTTATAATAGTTTCAATTATTAATGAGAGGAGAGACGTATTTTTAACAAAATTAAACGAGATATCCTGAAATTTTTTTAGGTCTTCTCTCATTTTATGCCAATTTGGAAGGGAATGATCTTTTCAGATCTCACTAGAAAAATATCAAAAATCTTTTTATTATTTCACCTCCCAAACATATCGTGAAATTTTGATGTTTCTTCGACAATTACCAATCACATTAAAACAACAACAATCACACTAATAGTTTCCTGTATTAGTTTTTTTCATCATGGCGTTTATAATAGTTTCCATTATTAATGAGAGGAGAGACGTATTTTTAACAAAATTAAACGAGATATCCTGAAATTTTTTTAGGTCTTCTCTCATTTTATGCCAATTTGGAAGGGAATGATCTTTTCAGATCTCACCAGAAAAATATCAAAATCTTTTTATTATTTCACCTCCCAAACATATCGTGAAATTTTGATGTTTCTTCGACAATTACGAATCACATTAAAACAACAACAATCACATTAATAGTTTCCTTTATTAGTTTTTTTTATCACAACGTTTATAATAGTTTCCATTATTAATGCGAGGAGATACGTATTTTTAACAAAATTAAACGAGATATCCTGATTAGGTCCTCTCTGATTTTATGCCAATTTGGAAGGGAATGATCTTTTCAGACCTCAATCGAAAAAAATCATAATCTTTTTATCATTTCACCTCCCAAACATATCGTGAAATTTTGATGTTTCTACGACAATTACCGATCACATTAAAACGACAACAATCACATTAATAGTTTCCTTTATTAGTTTTTTTATCACAACGTTTATAATAATTTCCATTATTAATGAGAGGAGATACGTATTTTTGACAAAATTAAACGAGATATCCTGAAATTTTTTTAGGTCTTCTCTCATTGTATGCCAATTTGGAAGGGAATGATCTTTTCAGATCTCACCACAAAAAAATCAAAATCTTTTTATTATTTCACCTCCCAAACATATCGTGAAATTTTGATGTTTCTACGACAGTTACCAATCACATTAAAACGACAACAATCACATTAATAGTTTCCTTTAGTAGCTTTTTTTATCACAATGTTTATAATAATTTCGATTATTAATGAGAGGAGATACGTGTTTTTAACAAAATTAAATGAGATATCCTGAACTTTTTTTAGGTCTTCTCTCATTTTATGCCAATTTGGAAGGAATGATCTTTTCAGATCTCACCACAAAAAAGTCATAATCTTTTTATTATTTCACCTCCGAAACATATTGTGAAATTTTGATATTTCTACGACAATTGCCAATCACATTAAAATGACAACAATCAAATTAATAGTTTCCTTTATTAGTTTTTTTTATCACCACGTTTATAATAATTTCCATTATTAATGAGAGGAGATACGTATTTTTAACAAAATTAAACGAGATATCCTGAACTTTTTTTAGGTCTTCTCTCATTTTATGCCAATTTGGAAGGGAATGATCTTTTCAGATCTCACCAAAAAAAAATCATAATCTTTATATTATGGCAAAGGAGTTACATTATTGCTGTAATAATTATATTTTGATGAGGTAGAGGTATTATTATTGGGATGAATATGAATTGTTGATGATGATGTTGTGAGATGGATAAATGATAGGTTGAATTATAAATATTATGATAAGCTGAAGTATATTATTTGTACATGAAGAAATGTAATTGTTATTTGTTGAGTATAACATTGAGAAGATTATGATGTTTTAAGAATTTGAAATGAAATATTAATGAGTATGATTTTGAAAAGATGATGATGATGATGTTTGTGAACTATGTGTTGGAACCATCCCTATATGTTAGAAATGAGTTAGCTATGACCTTTGGGAAGACTTTTATAGAAAAATGGTATACTTGGGAGGGTGAGTTTCACGCCAGAACTCCGGCCCACTAAAGCGACCCGGGGGTCTCGCCTAGTTGGATATCTTCCCAAGTACCACCCCTATGTTTTGACTCCGAATGGCGTGTTGGAGTGTTGAGAACTACTTCCCAAGAGGTTTAGTGACTCTTTTAGTGTATAGGGGATGGGTTGTTGTCGTGGTTGAGGATTGTTGATGTTGCTGAGATATATTTGGACCCTTAAGTCAGGGCATTGGAGATGGTAGGTACGGAGGTGCCGTATCTCAGACTATAAGGGACTCCAAATATGTTTAGATGTTGGAATACGGTGGATGCACATAGTTGGTGCACCGAAACATTCCAAATGTTGTATTTGCACAATTGGTGTGTAGGTGTGCACAATTGGTGCACAAGCATATGAGTAGGCACGTAAGTTGAGGGTGCTAGGTAGGCTCTCAACCTAGTGCCGGAGGTTTTCGTGGTGGCTAACGGTGGGCTTATAGAATAGCCAAGTGGGCGAATTCCTATAGATGTAAGGTTTTGCAAACCTTACAGAGGTAAGCCAATACCCACACTTGTCTATATTCGATTAAAACCACACTTCCTCCGTAGGATCAACTCAAGGGACTCCCTGAATGGTCAAAGGAGTGACTATGGTAGGGGATGGGGCCTTTGAGGGATCGCTCGTATGGTGTCGAAACTCCATGGAGTAGAGTCAATGTTTGATGTTTGAGGTTGCCTATTGGCTTCTGGTGTACGTCAGTTGTGATGATGGTTGGTGATGATTGATTTATTATGAGACTTTTGGATTGATGATGTTTAAATGTGATTTATGATGGTTGACATATTATGGTGATTGTATTTGACGTTGTTGGCTATTGGTGTCTTATTGATGTATATATATGAAATGACTTAATATAAATCTATATCTTTTTATAGATTTATAGTTATTATATACAATATTTTTGAAGTATATAAAGTTTAGTTTCTTTCCTTTTCCTTGATTGGAATCTGCTTATGTATATGTAAAGATTTGTCTAGTTTGGGGATAAAGGAAGAGATGTTGAGATTATAGTTGTGAGTATGAGTGTCAAGAAAAGAAATGAGAAGCCATGAGAGTTAAGAAAAGGATCTCTAGAATAGAAAGTCAACCTAGAGTCCTTAGAGCACTCACTGAGACATTATGTCTCATCCTTTTTAGTTTCATGTTTTTTTCAGGTTTAGCAGGTGGATGCCTCATGCAAGGAGATTGGAGCATGGAATTGCTTGTTGGGATGAAGATAATTATAGAGTTGTATCTCCCATTGTATGGGAGTTAGTTTATATTCAAGTACCCTTGAGGTTGTGTTTTGTATGGCACATAAGTGCCAAAAGCTTTGTATTAGATATGTTTTAAGTTTTATTTTCCGCATAGTAAACTTTGATATCCTTATATTCTAAATTGTCAATATTTAGTAATATAAATAGGAAAAAGGTACACACCCCTTGGGGTGTTACATTTGGGAGGTGAAATAATAAAAAGATTATAATTTTTTTTTAAGATCTAAAAGATCATTCCCTTCCAACTTGCCATAAAATGAGAGAAGACATAAAAAAATTTCAGGATATCTCGTTTAATTTTATTAAAAATACATATCTCCTCTCATTAATAATGGAAATTATTATAAACGTTGTGATAAAAAAAACACTAATAAAGGAAACTATCAATGTGGTTGTTATCTTTTTAATGTGATGAATAATTGTCGTAGAAATATCAAAATTTCACGATATGTTTGGAAGGTGAAATATTAAAAAGATTATAATTTTTTGTGAGATCTAAAAAGATCATTCCCTTCCAAATTGGCATAAAATGAGAGAAGACCTAAAAACATTTCAGGATATCTCGTTTAATTTTATTAAAAATACATATCTCCTTTCATTAATAATGGAAATTATTATAAAAGTTGTGATAAAAAAAACTAATAAAGGAAACTATTAGTGTGATTGTTATCTTTTTAATGTGATTGGTAATTGTCGTAGAAATATCAAAATTTCACGATATGTTTGGGAGGTGAAATAATAAAAAGATTATAATTTTTTTTTGTGAGATCTAAAAATATCATTCCCTTCCAAATTGGCATAAAATGAGAGAAGACCTAAAAAAATTTCAGCATATGTCATTTAATTTTATTAAAAAATACATATCTTCTCTCATTCATAATGGAAATTATTGCAAACATTGTGATAAAAAACTAATAAAGGAAACTACTAATGTGAATGTTATCTTTTTAATGTGATTGGTAATTGTCATAGAAATATCAAAATTTCACGATATGTTTGGGAGGTGAAATAATAAAAAGATTATAATTTTTTTTGTGAGATCTAAAAAGATCATTCCCTTCCAAATTGGCATAAAATGAGAGAAGACCTAAAAACATTTCAGGATATCTCGTTTAATTTTATTAAAAATACATATCTCCTTTCATTAATAATGGAAATTAATATAAATGTTGTGATTAAAAAAACTAACAAAGGAAACTATTAGTGTGATTGTTATCTTCTTAATGTGATTGGTAATTGTCGTAGAAATATCAAAATTTCACGATATGTTTGGGAGGTGAAATAATAAAAAGATTATAATATTTTTTTGTGAGATCTAAAAATATCATTCCCTTCCAAATTGGCATAAAATGAGAGAAGACCTAAAAAAATTTCAGCATATGTCATTTAATTTTATTAAAAAATACATATCTTCTCTCATTCATAATGGAAATTATTGCAAACATTGTGATAAAAAACTAATAAAGGAAACTACTAATGTGAATGTTATCTTTTTAATGTGATTGGTAATTGTCATAGAAATATCAAAATTTCACGATATGTTTGGGAGGTGAAATAATAAAAAGATTATAATTTTTTTTGTGAGATCTAAAAAGATCATTCCCTTCCAAATTGGCATAAAATGAGAGAAGACCTAAAAACATTTCAGGATATCTCGTTTAATTTTATTAAAAATACATATCTCCTTTCATTAATAATGGAAATTAATATAAATGTTGTGATTAAAAAAACTAACAAAGGAAACTATTAGTGTGATTGTTATCTTCTTAATGTGATTGGTAATTGTCGTAGAAATATCAAAATTTCACGATATGTTTGGGAGGTGAAATAATAAAAAGATTATAATATTTTTTTGTGAGATCTAAAAATATCATTCCCTTCCAAATTGGCATAAAATGAGAGAAGACCTAAAAAAATTTCAGGATATGTCATTTAATTTGATTAAAAAATACATATCTCCTGTCATTCATAATGGAAATTATTGCAAACGTTGTGATAAAAAACTAATAAAGGAAACTATTAATGTGATTGTTATCTTTTTAATGAGATTGCTAATTGTCATAGAAATGTCAAAATTTCACGATATGTTTGGGAAGTGAAATAATAAAAAGACTATAGTTTTTTTTGTGAGATCTAAAGAGATCATTCCCTTCCAAATTGGCATAAAATGAGAGAAGACCTAAAAAAATTTCAGGATATCTCGTTTAATTTTATTAAAAAATACATATCTCCTCTCATTAATAATGGAAATTATTATAAACGTAGTGATAAAAAACTAATAAAGGAAACTATTAATGTGATTGTTATCTTTTTAATGTGATTGGTGATTGTCATAGAAATATCAAAATTTCATGATATGTTTGGGAGGTGAAATAATAAAAAGATTATAAATTTTTTTTTGTGAGATGTAAAAAGATCATTCCCTTCCAACTTGCCATAAAATGAGAGAAGACATAAAAAATTTCAGGATATCTCGTTTAATTTTATTAAAAATACATATCTCCTCTCATTAATAATGGAAATTATTATAAACGCTGTGATAAAAAAACTAATAAAGGAAACAATTAATGTGATTGTTATCTTTTTAATGTGATAAATAATTGTCGTAGAAATATCAAAATTTCACGATATGTTTGGGAGGTGAAATAATAAAAAGATTATAATTTTTTTTGTGAGATCTAAAAAGACCATTTTCTTCCAAATTGGCAGAAAATGAGAGAAGACCTAAAAAATTTCAGGATATCTCGTTTAACTTTATTAAAAATACATATCTCCTCTCATTAATAATGGAAATTATTATAAACGTTGTGATAAAAAAAACTAATAAAAGAAACTATTAATGTGATTGTTACCTTTTTAATGTGATTGGTAATTGTCGTAGAAATATCAAATTTTCACGCTATGTTTGGAAGGTGAAATAATAAAAAGATTATAATTTTTTTTGTGAGATCTAAAAATATCATTGCCTTCCAAATTGGCATAAAATGAGAGAAGACCTAAAAAAATTTCAGGATATCTCGTTTAATTTTATTAAAAAATACATATCTCCTCTCACTAATAATGGAAATTATTATAAACGTAGTGATAAAAAAACTAATAAGGGAAACTATTAATGTGATTGTTATCTTTTTACTATGATTGGTAATTGTCATAGAAATATCAAAATTTTACGAAATGTTTGGGAGGTGAAATAATAAAAAGATTATAAATTTTTTTTTTGAGATCTAAAAAGATTATTCCCTTCCACCTTGCCATAAAATGAGAGAAGACATAAAAAAATTTCAGGATATCTTGTTTAATTTTATTAAAAATACATATCTCCTCTCATTAATAATGAAAATTATTATAAACGTTGTGATAAAAAAAATTATTAAAGGAAACTATTAATGTGATTGTTATCTTTTTAATGTGATAAATAATTGTCGTAGAAATATAAAAATTTCACGATATGTTTGGGAGGTGGAATAATAAAAAGATTATAATTTTTATTGTGAGATCTAAAAAGATCATTTTCTTCCAAATAGGCATATAATGAGAGCAGACCTAAAAAAATTTTGAGATATCTCGTTTAATTTTATTAAAAAACACATATCTCCTCTCACTAATAATGGAAATTATTATAAACGTAGTGATAAAAAACTAATAAAGGAAACTATTAATGTGATTGTTATCTTTTTAATGTGATAAATAATTGTCGTAGAAATATCAAAATTTCACGATATGTTTGGGAGGTGAAATAATAAAAGATTATAATTTTTTTTGTCAGATCTAAAAAGATCATCTTCTTCCAAATTGCCATAAAATGAGAGGAGACCTAAAAAATTTCAGGATATCACGTTTAACTTTATTAAAAATACATATCTCCTCTCATTAATAATGGAAATTATTATAAACGTTGTGATAAAAATAACTAATAAAGGAAACTATTAATGTGATTGTTATCTTTTTAATGTGATTGGTAATTGTCGTAGAAATATCAAATTTTCACACTAAGTTTGGGAGGTGAAATAATAAAAAGATTTTAATTTTTTTTGTGAGATCTAAAAATGTCATTCCCTTCCAAATTGGCATAAAATGAGAGAAGACCTACAAAAATTTCAGGATATCTCGTTTAATTTTATTAAAAAACACATATCTCCTCTCACTAATAATGGAAATTATTATAAACGTAGTGATAAAAAACTAATAAAGGAAACTATTAATGTGATTGTTATCTTTTTAATGTGATTGGTAATTGTCGTAGAAATATCAAATTTTCACACTAAGTTTGGGAGGTGAAATATTAAAAAGATTATAATTTTTTTTGTGAGATCTAAAAATATCATTCCCTTCCAAAATGGCATAAAATGAGAGAAGACCTACAAATATTTCAGGATATCTCGTTTAATTTTATTAAAAAACACATATCTCCTCTCACTAATAATGGAAATTATTATAAACGTAGTGATAAAAAACTAATAAAGGAAACTATTAATGTGATTGTTATCTTTTTAATGCGATAAATAATTGTCGTAGAAATATCAAAATTTCACGATATGTTTGGGAGGTGAAATAATAAAAAGATTATAATTTTTTTTGTGAGATCTAAAAAGATCATTTTCTTCCAAATTCGCATAAAATGAGAGAAGAACTAAAAAATTTCAGGATATCTCGTTTAACTTTATTAAAAATGCATATCTCCTCTCATTAATAATGGAAATTATTATAAACGTTGTGATAAAAAAGCTAATAAAGGAAACTATTAATGTGATTGTTATCTTTTTAATGTGATTGGTAATTGTCGTAGAAATATCAAATTTTCACGCTATGTTTGGGAGGTGAAATAATAAAAAGATTATAATTTTTTTTTGTGAGATATAAAATTATCATTCCCTTCCAAATTGGCATAAACTGAGAGAAGACCTACAAATATTTCAAGATATCTCGTTTAATTTTATTAAAAAACACATATCTCCTCTCACTAATAATGGAAATTATTATAAACGTAGTGATAAAAAACTAATAAAGGAAACTATTAATGTGATTGTTATCTTTTTAATGTGATAAATAATTGTCGTAGAAATATCAAAATTTCACGATATGTTTGGGAGGTGAAATAATAAAAAGATTATAAGTTTTTTTTGTGAGATCTAAAAAGATCATTTTCTTCCAAATTCGCATAAAATGATAGAAGACCTAAAAAATTTCGGGATATCTCGTTTAATTTTATTAAAAATACATATCTCCTCTCATTAATAATGGAAATTATTATAAACGTTGTGATAAAAAAAACTAATAAAGGAAACTATTAATGTGATTGTTATCTTTTTAATGTGATTGGTAATTGTCGTAGAAATATCAAATTTTCACGCTATGTTTGGGAGGTGAAATAATAAAAAGATTATAATTTTTTTTGTGAGATATAAAATTATCATTCCCTTCCAAATTGGCATAAAATGAGAGAAGACCTACAAATATTTCAAGATATCTCGTTTAATTTTATTAAAAAACACATATCTCCTCTCACTAATAATGGAAATTATTATAAACGTAGTGATAAAAAACTAATAAAGGAAACTATTAATGTGATTGTTATCTCTTTAATGTGATAAATAATTGTCGTAGAAATATCAAAATTTCACGATATGTTTGGGAGGTGAAATAATAAAAAGATTATAAGTTTTTTTTGTGAGATCTAAAAAGATCATTTTCTTCCAAATTCGCATAAAATGATAGAAGACCTAAAAAATTTCGGGATATCTCGTTTAATTTTATTAAAAATACACATCTCCTCTCATTAATAATGGAAATTATTATAAATGTTGTGATAAAAAAAACTAATAAAGGAAACTATTAATGTGATTGTTATCTTTTTAATGTGATAAATAATTATCGTAGAAATATCAAAATTTCACAATATGTTTGGGAGGTGAAATAATAAAAAGATTATAAGTTTTTTTTGTGAGATCTAAAAAGATCATTTTCTTCCAAATTCGCATAAAATGATAGAAGACCTAAAAAATTTCGGGATATCTCGTTGAACTTAATTAAAAATGCATATCTCCTCTCATTAATAATGGAAATTATTATAAACGTTGTGATAAAAAAAACTAATAAAGGAAACTATTAATGTGATTGTTATCTTTTTAATGTGATTGGTAATTGTCGTAGAAATATCAAATTTTCACGCTATGTTTGGGAGGTGAAATAATAAAAAGATTATAATTTTTTTTGTGAGATATAAAATTATCATTCCCTTCCAAAATGGCATAAAATGAGAGAAGACCTACAAATATTTCAGGATATCTCGTTTAATTATATTAAAAAACACATATCTCCTCTCACTAATAATGGAAATTATTATAAACGTAGTGATAAAAAACTAATAAAGGAAACTATTAATGTGATTGTTATCTTTTTAATGCGATAAATAATTGTCGTAGAAATATCAAATTTTCACGCTATGTTTGGGAGGTGAAATAATAAAAAGATTATAATTTTTTTTTGTGAGATATAAAATTATCATTCCCTTCC